>OY856323.1:14312293-15794694 GCA_963693445.1 Agonopterix heracliana | reverse complement strand
ACCTAAGTGCGGTACATGTCAAAAGTACCAAGCGGGTGTTTCAAAGGCGCGGCCTATAGTATGCGCTGCTAATACTCTTGATTTAAAAAAACGTCTCTTGACATCTAACTAGGTAATCCCAGTAAATCCCGTGAAATTTTTATCCAAATTTATGAAATCCGGATATTTCCGGGAAATTCAAGGCGTATCCATACTTGTATGCTCAAAAAATGCCCCGAGATTCCGATCACTGGTGATTATAAAGCAAACTCTACAGTATAGTATAACGTAGTACAGGGTGAAATCGATTTCATTAGCATCCTTTAAACTAAGAGTCGACCCATCAAACTGAACAACTTTTAATATGGGAGCAAACCAATCGGAGCAAAAAAAAATCGGATGTCGCATACCTACATTTGAGTCGTGTCGTGTAGCGGCGGCGGGTGCAATTTAGTATAGGACAGCTGATGTTTTTGTTGCTCCGATTGGTTTGCTCCCATAGTAAAAGTTGTTCAGTTTGATGGGTAGACTCTTAGTTTAAAAGGATGCTAATGATATCAATTTCACCCTGTTATTATAACACCCCGGAGAACAAAAAATATTTTTGTGAGTTAATAATATGTTGTTTGATGGTGTGGTACGTCGGAACCCTCGGTTCGCTAGTAGCCCGACTCGCCCTTATAGTCCAGTAAAAATACGGGTCGAAAGGAAATAATTTATAATAAGCAATTTTTTTTGCTAGATCGTTTATACAAATGATATTAAGATACTTTATTAACGAATCCTACTAAATTTCGTATTTTTAGTTTTTAGTACTAAATTGTAAATTTTTTATTTGTAGTGTCAGATAGCTTCCTTTTTTTATTTTGATTGTTTGTTTTAGGGTATGAGTTTACATACACACTGTGTAAATTTTGTCCTAAAATTGAGTTTTTCGCAATTTCTACTTATTTAAAAACAAAGGTTCCGTGGTGATTTTTCGTTGGATTTACTTCTAATATAAAAGAATACAAATGTATTTAACCAATGACATAAAAAAATTGTATATACTATTTTTTTCCAATTTTACATGTTTCTTTTTACTTTGTTTAATTATTTAAGAAAATTTTTAGGAGGATTTTCAATCTAAACGATAACTAGAATTATAATCTAAAATATAAAACAAAAAAACCGGCTATTATAAATTATTTACATTCGCCATACAAGCGACCCGTAACTTTACTGGAGTATTACCGGTTTTATTTCATAATATCAGGTCTAACAAAATTAGGGGATTATTAGACCATCATGTATGTATGTAAGTAAATTTAAATGTGTTACATATGAAAGGGGGCTACGGACCATCAAACTGACTAACATTCACTATGGAGAAACAGAGGAAAAAATTTGGCTGTTTCATACATTTGGGTCGACGAGCCCCTGACGTTTTCTATGGAAAAACATAATAATAATAAGATAAGATAAGATAAATATTCTTTATTTGCACATTAAGAATAGAAAAAATATAATTTAAAACAAGATTGAGAAGGGTACACTAAAAGCGATTTCTTCCAGATAACCATTGAATGGAAGAACTGTTTACAGAGAAAAATTATATAAAGTCCTTCTTAATAAATGCTGACACTTTTTTAAGGCTATGATCTGACCGTCAATCTGAACAACTGTCTCTATGGCACCAACATCGAAATCGGGAAAAAAAATCAGCTCTTCCATACAAAACCACATAGGTATAGTAGTATAGGTATAATAGTTCTACAACAAAACTGCAAACTACTCGAGCCAAATGTATGATTTATTTTTCGATGTTGGTCCATTAGAGGAAAGTTGTTCAGTTTGATGGTCTGATCATCCTCTGAAAAAACTGACAGCATATTAAGTGTTACCCTGTATACACGGACTTGAAAGAAATACGGACCGAATATTGCACTAAAAAAATGTGAAGCATGCAAGGTAATACAATCTCGTTTGTTTTACGAGGGACCTACACTCACACAGATGCACTAGCTCTAGGCGCTGGTCCTACAACCCGTCACCATATGTACCGCGTGACAGCACGCACACAAAAGAAATGGGTGCTTCACTCATGATTAGACGAGATTACGTCTGGTTCTTCTTTTAAGTCTGTGCCTGTATGTTATTTTATTTCTATGTTGTCACTTTTTTCAGTATGCTGTAGGTATAAAGGCTTCCGCACATTGCAGCGATATTATCGACAGCGATATCGCGACACCTTACACACTGCAGCAATTCCGCGATTCGCGTCACGCATGCGCCCTTCACTGAATGTAGTACAAAGAGATTGCGTCAGGTTGCGATAATATCGCGGCAGTGTGTGGGATCGAGCGCGTCCCCATACAAAATGTACTGAGAACAATTATCGAAAAATCGCAGCGATATTATCGCTCGATAATATCGCGGCAGTGTGTAGGATCGAGCGTGTCCCCATACAAAATGTACTGAGAACAATTATCGCAAAATCGCAGCGATAATATCGCTCGATAATATCGCTGCAATGAGCGGAGGCCTTAATGGTCTGAAGCACCACGTTTAGTAGGGCAGGACAGAGGTGGCAAGATACTGGAGATTGACGATTTGAAAAAGACGTGACAATTCCACATGAGAAGATTACATTTACAGGTACACAGGAGCTGTAATTTTCTTCTCCTGCCCTAGAATATTTCATATTGTTACAGTTTTGTACTCACCCAAAATAATAGCAACTGTGGATTCCTTCAACATTTTGACTTATTTACAAATTCAAATATGTTTTATATAAAAGGAGAAACGCAATAAAGACCTAACACCGAAAATATGTCATGGAACTGGCCGTTTCCATATTCGAACACAATACGGTAGGTAATTATGAAATGCAACGCATATTATTTTGAGTTTTACGACGGAAATCGAAGTAGCAATAAATGTTTATTTTCTCTTTTAATTATACCTACTTCTCGTTATAATGTTTGGTATGGTTTGAGGAACTGCTATTTTAGAATACCTATTGTATGTCGTAGCGTACGAATAATTAATACTTTTACACTCAGTTGCAGTTTTAAACGCTCATTAAAGTTAATCCTCAATTAAATCTCTTGCTGTCACTTTGAATTTAATTGGATAGTATTGAAAATGTCACCCGGGAGTTGCTCTGTGGCTCTGCTATTGGGTGGTCGTGTCGGTTGCCCCATCCCCGGTCCACAGTGGAACTCCAGTGGTGGCTCAGGATATTGTTCTTTTATAAGAACAACCCTTGAAGTCACCAAAATATCAATATAACCGTACAACGTCAAGCACTTTTGCTATAAAAACTCGACATTGGCAAAATCATCACATACCCAAGATGGCAGCCATTTTTTAAAATATAGAATAGAATAGAATAGAATAGAAAATGTCACCCATGTCGACTTCGTTTGTATGCAGCGCGCATTTGCGCTCTCGGAATAAACTTCTCTTAAGAAACCTTTCGGCTTTTAAATATTAAATTTGATAAAAAAAAATTATAAAATGAAGCGTTTATTTATCATATTATTTTAACTAAAACAGGACAGCAATAAGCTGTATTATACGTACCTAAAAGCGGTGCCATAAGAGCCACCCTTGCTCGCAAAGCGGCTCTTATTGCACCGCTTTTATAAAAATAAAAATAAAAATGTTTATTATTTCTTAATATTTTTAACATGATTTGAATTGAGATTCACCCTTCGAGCATGATAAATGCTTGTATTGGGAGGAACTCGCATCTTCCCAGCGGTTACAAATCACTAAGGAATATTGAGAGACAAGCCAAATTATAAGTAACACTTTAAAATAAATTAAATTAGGTAATAAGAGTATGTAGACATATATTTTTATGACTAAGATTAAACCAAGGGTCCGCCCCACCGCACCGCACCATTTATGTGTCTGTTTTGAAGTAGTTTTAGTTTACGTTAGAACATTATAAAAAATTACAACCGTAAGTTGAAAGCCTCTTCTGCGTCATAGGTATTGGTTACTTCAATAAAAGTCTTAACAAAATTACAATTCAAACCTTTACTTAGTCAAACAAACCAAAGAATCAATAGAAATAATAACTAGTTACATCGGTTCAAGCTAAATAAAAGATTGTGTAGCTAACATCAATATTCACACAATTATAACCCCATTAGATCTTTTAACCATTACTTCAACAAATAAAACACAGCATGACAGTACACAACCGAACATCCAAATATAAAATGTACCAGATATTTGAGACAAAGTTATTTTACAACCAGCCTGACATTGGTAACTATTTCCCATCATATTCTTTGTTAGCCACTCGGCTTTATCCATTATAGATATACCAATAGAGTCCCTTTTCAGTTTCTCACATATTCCTGCTTCAAATAGTCTTAAAATTACCTTTTGGAACTGTCCATCTAACACACCACCTTTGTTTATCAACATCTCATGATAGACCGTTAACAAATTCTCTTGTGGCTGTGTTATTCTAGCTTCGTCATTAACAGCTGTTGTTACTTGAAAAGGATAGAAATATGCACCCAGAACCACTGTCATACCATTATTATCCAATACTTTCTGCTCACAATCAACAAAAGAATCACAATCTTTAGACTTATTAGCGAACATAACGTATTTTTTATCTTCTACGAAGTATTTCGATTTTGCGTTCAGATAAGACATTCTGCCAGATTCCATGACTTCGTCGTTTGTCTTAAACGTTTGTGGTGGCTCCTGTATAGTTAGAAATGAGTATAGATGGACACTTATATAAAACGACAGATGTATAACCATAATTAAATAGAATAAAGCAATAATCTTCTGTTTGATAGATCTTGGTTCGGGTAATGATGAAGCTCCTAAAAGGGCACCACAGCTGTACAACAGGATATTGTTCATAGATACATTATCTCCATCAAAAATAGAAAAAAAGTACAACAAGAATGAGTAGCAGAAGTATATGATGAGAAACACATAGAGTCCATTAACTTTTATGACAAAGTTACGCCAGGATCGATTCATTCTCTCAACAGTATAGACCCATGTTATGTCCTGCTTCGTGTAAATGCCTGAATAAGAGATTATGTCACCATATATTCTATACAAGCCTCCAGCACAAGCATCAAGACTTCCATTTACGAGTAGTTTTAAAAAATCCACCTCAATATATGGATTTGTCTGTTCTCGAAAAATGTAATAGAAATTTATTTGTGCATTGTAGTATTTAGCTATTATTTCCATTATCTCTTTATCAGAACCGTCGCACTTCGGTAAGGGGTCTAAAGTTTGCAACGAGGTTGCGTTTTCGATGTTAGTGTAAGGTGGCATTGCTGCCAATCCTATATTGAGTGGGCAACCTTTTAAATCTATGGGTTTCTTCACTGGAAACACTTTCTTATTTTCATAAATTGTTCCATTAATACAAGTGTTGATTTGTGAAAGTTTTAAATCATTATTTATTTTGCAAGTATTTGCGTCCATCTCTGTGACGAAAGTCATAATTTTTAACGTGTTAATGTCGTCTTTCGTAAAGAAAGAAACATCGTATCTTGCGATTCTTTGAGCATGTTCTTCCAGCTCCTCAGAATAATTATTAGCAGAAATATTAAGAATGATTAAGTATTTGATCTTTTCTTTAATTTCCAATTTAGCTATGTACTCACAATTATCTAAATTGATTATAACTAGCAAATCGCTGCTGCAGTCATTAGTTATATTCGATTCTTCACTCACAATCAAAGGTATTTCATTATTTATAATTGTTTTTACTATAATATTTTGCAAATTTTCTTTTTCCTCGTCATTTTCATTATTTTTAAGAACTAAAACAGTTTTTTCGAAAATCAATTCGTTTTTACAGATTTGAAGAATGCAATTAGAGAGCGAATTTTCGTAATTGTACGAGTCATTTTCTTTTTGGAGAATGTCTTCTGCAATACCAGATCTTATGAGTATTAAATTTAATATAAATACAATTATATTTTTCGTGAACATTTTAAACACACGTTTATATATTATGAACATCGAAGAGCTAATATAGAAACATATTGAAATCGTTACATTTATACTGTCATTAAAATTTGTTAAAAACATTAGAACTTTTATGTCTACATGCTTTTGGTTTTACTGGCAGTTTCACAATCAAGATTTTAGTCAGATAATGGTTTCTGTCCATTTATTAAAAAAGTATAACAGCACAAAACAAAAAGATATTTTTATAAAACATTTTCTCACTAGTTAACTTAAACTTTGGAGGAAATTGATAAAGGTACGTCTTAGCATATACTTAGGTCGGTATGAACTCTTTCACAAGGTAATGCAATAACTGATATAAAGGATAATAATATCGAACATTAAAAACTGGCCAAGAGCTTGTCGGACGCGTCTATCCGGGTTCCGTGGTCTTTGTTTTTGTTTAACTATTTTGGTTCTGTGTTTGTACATTTTTTTGCACAGACTACGCTACTAGTTTTTATTGAAAGTATAGTGTAGTCGCTATCATTTTCATTGAAAGTATTTAATACTTTGAAAATGATAGCGACTATGATATAATGTGCTTTAAATTTTAATAAGCTACATTCTTTTTTTCTTTTTTGTATGTAAGTATCTGCATTATTCCATATTTTATTACGTAAACTCCAATATTTAAAAACTTGAATGGGATACATTGAAGTAGGTACTGTTTGACACGGTACCTCAATGATGGGATATGCCCTTTTTCTGACTTTTAACGGTAATATCTCGAGACAAAAGCATTAAAATAACTTAGTCTCAAAGGACGTTTTGTTCCAAGACCTATCCATCCAACTCACTCCATGGCGTAGCTAAAAGATTTCTTTTTAACATAGAGTAGATAATTGAGGTGGCGTCTACAAATCGACAAACAGAATGGAAAAAAGTATGAGGGTTCTTTGTTTGACTACGTAATCCTAAAATTAATAGTTTCGAATAACGCGTGCTCAACGCGTTATAATAAAAGGGGATTAATCGGTAGATAAACAGAGGTACATCGCAATTTATGTGTATTATGTATGTACACAGCATTTACCTGTTTGTTCGTACAATAGGTAGCAGCACAGTAAAACTAACAGTGTAACACAAGTTAGCTTTGAGTTTAACTATATAACACTTTAATTATATAACACTCAGTTGCAGAAACGTGTCTTGTAACCAAGGACAAAGTACTGCTGTCAGCTACCTAATTAAAAGCCCGACCAGAAAAATATAAATCCTCGCGGAAAATCATTGGAACTAATTTGTGTACTTGGAACACTGACATTAAAGGTTATATAGTCGATTGCAGCGCCCGCCCCTAAACCAGGTTTTTCATAATTCTGGTCAGGCTTTAAGTTGTATTCGCCTGGGACCACGACTCTCCGAACTAATCGATGTGTATACCAGTCATTTTACGGTTTGAGCCGGGACTAATTTAAAAATTTATATTTTTTTCGGTGTTACAAATGTAGGTACTTGAGCATTTTTTTTCAAACAGCTACCTTGTGTTTTTGGCATGTCCGGACACTTTAAAAATTCATATCTCAATTAATTACTCAGCAAACATCGTTTTAATGTATTGGGTGGTGACAAATTTAATATTTTATATACAATAATTTTTAAAAGTATATTGATTTATAGTAAAATCAATCAGAAAGCTAACTTTTGTCATGCGGGATACCCACAAATCCGGGTCGATCGATGAATCGCTGTACCACAGTGTGGACACCAGTCGATCGTGCGCAGGCTCTTCCCATGCGACCGGACGGGTGGCAGGTTGCGGATAGCCCCCCCGCCGTGAACGGGTGCTGCGTTGCTGTACCTGCCCATGGACGGGGAGTCCTTCGGGACCCCGGACAAGGGAAGAACTCCCATCGAAAAACTCCCAGTCGATGGGAGTCTCCTTACACCATTATCCATCCTCCTATCCCTATCAAATCCCTCCCTACCCTCATCCTATCACTCCCTTTCCTGGAGGAGACAACCTCGACTCTAAAAACCCCAATTCAAAGGTGTCATACGAACCGTGCCCAGGGATGCGTGACTGAGGGGGTGCTCAGCCGCTAACGGTGTCTCCTCGATGACGGGTGAACTCGGGGTAGTATCGTAGCCTTATCCTGGCATGCGGGGCTCTGCTGGGATGGACTGATTTAGTTCCCTAGCTACTCGTGGGATTAGTAATGGAAGACAAATTAAGAAATATTTTAAATTTAATGCCATCTCTGGGCGTAACAGGGAACACGGTGGGAGGGAGCGGCTCAACAAGCACCCCTACCCAAAACACTGAGGAACCGATGGAGGAGGAAGGCTCAGCAGCCTCTCCTTCTTCAGACGTTACCAGCAGATCCTTAGAGGAAAGTCTGCTGAATTCGCCCGCATCCTCAACCGCGGGCACAACTGAGGAGACGGACCCCAGGACGGACGAAACTATTTTTGTACCGCCAAGGAGACCGAACCAAAGAGGTGCCCGAAGGAAGAGAATGTGCGGGGCGGCTCGAAGACGCTACAAAACGCTCATTTCCGAGGGCGTTGACCCAACAGTAGCATTCGAGCAATGTCACAAAACGCTCGAGGAGCTAGGCATGACTGCACAACAACATGACCGAAGGCCTATCAAACGGACACGGTCGGAAGAGGCGTCCCCTAATGAAGGAGCCCACAAAACCCCGAGGGTGGACGGGAATCCGCCCCCCGGCGCCCCCCCAAAGGCAACCACCTCTAGTGCGCCAGAAACGAAAGAGGTGAATTTGAGGGGGCAACCGAGGGCGGGCCCATCCACTCTGAAGGGGCAACCGAAGGCGGGCCCATCCACTTTGGGCGGGCAACCGAAAGCGGGCCCATCCACTGCGGGCGGGCAACCGAAAGCGGGCCCATCCAATTTGGGCGGGCAACCGAAGGCGGGCCCATCCACGTTGGAAGGACAACCGAATACGGGCCCATCCGCTTTGGAAAGGCAACCGAAGGCGGGCCCATCCACCTTCAAGGAGGCAGTAGGCTCGTACCGAGTTGGTATTCGTGACAAGGCACCAATGACAGACGAGCAGTTAGAATCGGTCCGGCGCTCTATCCTGAGGACGATAAGCAGTACTCAGGTTAGGGGAACCGGCCCAAGATTCCTAGGCCATTCGCTACGGCCGGGGTGGCTGCTGATCACCTGCAAGGACCTGGAGTCACGCGAGTGGCTTGTAGGCCTAGTGGGAAGCCTGAAACCCTGGCCCGAAGCGGAACTGTCGATAATGACAGAGGCACAAATGCCAAAGCCTACGGTAGGAATTACGTTTGCACCCAGAACCGAAGCCAAATCGGCTGAAGAGGTAGTGAGAATGCTAGGGGTGCAAAATAAGGACCTGAATACCCATATGTGGAAGATACTCCACTGCAAGGCCGAAGAGGCAGGGTTTACTATAACCCTGTCTATTGACGACCAGTCAGCGGAGGTCCTACGCAATATGGAGTGTAAGGCTAGTCTAGGCTTCAAACAAATACTCTTCAGGCTGAAGGGAGGTGAAAAGCCCCTGAGAGAGCCTGAACAAGCTGGAACCTCGAACTCCACCCCGAATCAGCCTCCTCTAACAGCACCTAATGGAGGTGCGGCCCCCACGATACCTCCAGTTAGAGGGAGCTTTCCCCTCTCTAGGGGAACCTGGCGGGGCAGGCCACATAGAGGTTCCCTTGGCAGTAACTCCAGCAGAGGGATGCAAAGGAAACCGACCCAACCGAAAGGCCGAGGACGGCCCGAAGGCCAGGGACGGCCCTAAGCTCCCCCCGCACACTATTGCCCCAAAAGGGCAAACCAAAACGAGGGCAACAAGGGTCATCCAAATCAACCTACATCACGCAATAGCTGCGACGCATGTGCTCACACACAGCTTCCGCCGAGATGACCTTGAAATTGCCCTCGTACAAGAACCGTGGCTGGAAACAACACAGTCCTCGGTCTACACAATGCAGGTAATGTTCTTTACAACATAAATGGCGTTAAACCCAGAGCCTGCATCATCTTCAATAAACTAATTGAATTCTTACCAGTTCCAGAATTTTGTACGGATGACCTGGTAGCTGCGTTTGTCAACCTACGTGGATGGAAGGGAGTGAGGACAATAGTCTGCTCAGCCTACCTCCATGGTAAGGAGACAGACCCAACCACAGAGCTCGACAAACTGCGAGAGTACGCGAGACTTCAACATGCCGAGCTTCTGGTCGGTTGCGACGCCAATGCCCACCACACCAACTGGGGGAGCACCGACATCAACCCAAGGGGTGAGTTACTCCATGACTTTACTCTAACCAACCGTCTCTTTATCTGTAATACAGGATGTAAACCCACCTATGTCACAGCTAACAGACAGGAGGTTTTAGATGTTACTTTCGCAACAGAGGAAATCTTCAAATGCGTAAGTAATTGGCATGTCAGCGAGGAGGAATCCATGTCCGATCACAGGCACATACGTTTTGATTTAATAACCGCACCGATATACCAAACTAACACATTTAGGAACCCAAAGGCGACATCCTGGGAACTATTTAGAACCCTACTAAAGGAGAACCTATTGGACTTTCCTAAAACAATAAAAGATCCGGATAGCTTAGAACTGGCAGTACTCATTCTAACCAACGGCATCTTAGATGCCTACCACAAAAGCTGCCCTCTGAAAGAACCCAAGCAAAAAAGGAACACTCCCTGGTGGAATCGTAAGTTAGAAAGACTTCGAACTCAGTCTCGTCAGCTTTTTAATAAAGCTAAATCCTATAGGTGCAGTTGGGACACCTACAGGGCTGCTCTAATAACGTACAAACGAGAAATTAAAATAGCTAAGAGGAATAACTGGCGGAAGTTCTGTGAGGATGTTAATCAAACTCCTCAAGGAGCTAGACTGCACAGAATCCTCGCAAAAGCTCAAAAAAACCAATTAGGTCTTCTCAAAAAGCCTGATGGTAATTTCACCTGTACCGAGAAGGAGACTCTGGAACTGCTCGCAGCGGTCCATTTTCCTGGCTCCGTCAGTGAAACAGACCCCAACACTGTCACAGGTCCAAGGGGTAACAATGACGCTCATGCACCACAAAGGCCTCACTCAGAGGACTGGCGGAGAGCGTCAAAAATATTCAGACCTAATCAGGTTAAATGGGCGCTAAGAACCTTTAAGCCCTTTAAATCAGCTGGAGATGATGGAATATTCCCAGGCCTACTACAACAAGGCGCGGAAATCCTAACTCCAATTCTAATAAAGATATTTAGAACCAGCTTTGCGTGTAATGTCATACCTGAGCCATGGACAAAAGTCACAATTAAGTTCATACCAAAGACAGGCAAAAAGGACTACGCCCAACCAAAGTCCTACAGACCGATAAGTCTCACCTCTTTCATGTTGAAAGCCATGGAAAAGGTACTGGATCAAAACATACGGGAAAGCGCCTTACTGGCACACCCATTGCATAAAGATCAGCACGCCTACCTAAAGGGCAAGTCAACAGAAACCGCCTTGATAGATTTAGTCGATAAAATCGAAAGATCAATCGAGGACAGGCAAATTGCCCTTTGTGCATTCCTGGACATTGAAGGGGCATTTGACAATACCCCTACAAGAACCATAATTAGTGGACTAACTGCCAAAGAGGTAGATCGGACCACTATAGGGTGGATAGAGTCAATGCTCCTGAATAGGTCTGCAAAACTAACACTGAATGGTCACATCCATACAGTCACAACAACTAGAGGCTGTCCACAGGGAGGAGTACTATCTCCCCTCCTGTGGTCAGTAGCGGTTGACCAACTCTTGCAATTACTGGCCGAGCAGAGATTACCCACACAGGGATACGCTGACGACCTTGTAGTTATCATTAGAGGACCATGTCTAGACACAGTGTCCTCTCTTGCGCAAAGAGCTCTTCATATCATACAGAGATGGTGTGATGAAAACAGTTTGTCAGTCAACGCAGACAACACCATCATAGTACCATTCACAAATAAAAGGGACCTCAGGAAGTTAAGAGTTCTCAGTCTAAATGGAAATACTATACCCTACTCCAAAACTGTTAAATACTTAGGCGTAACCTTCGACCAACGCCTCAACTGGAACACGCATATTGAAAACGTCATTCAAAGGGCCAAGACTTCGCTCGGCATCAGCTATCGTGTGGCAGGGACTAGATGGGGAATAACCCCTAAAATAGCCCTCTGGCTATACACCGCCATAGTTAGGCCAATTGTATGCTATGCCGCAGCGGTCTGGTACAAAAAGACCCTCCAAAAATCCACAATAGACAAACTCAATAGCCTTCAAAGGACTGCGTGCCTAATTATAACAGGCGCGATGTCCACTAGCCCTGGGTTAGCACTTAATGCACTACTAAACCTCCAACCGCTGCATATCTTTGCACAAAGGGAGGCGAAGGCATGCATACTCAGAGTTAACCCAAACAAGAACCGTAACTGGCAGTCAAAGGGTCTGATTAGCCTGCAGGAGGATGCCACGTGCCTCCCAGTGCTAAAGATGATCACAGACACCATGACGCCAGCATACAACTTCAACAGGAACTACACTGTTACTTTTCCTTCGAGGGATGACTGGCTTAAGGGTCAAACGTCCATCAAAGATAATTGCCTAACTTGGTACACAGACGGATCCAAGAAAGGCAATGACGTTGGCAGCGGAATATATGGTGAAAACCCAAGGCTACAGCAGACCCAAAATTTGGGCAACTACGCCTCCATTTTTCAGGCAGAGGTATACGCCATCACAGCCTGTGCTGAGATAAATTCAAGCAAGCGCTACGTCAACCAACATATTACTATCAATTCTGATAGTCAAGCAGCCCTGCTAGCCATAGACTCTCCGATCATAAGGTCTAAGCTAGTACAGGACTGTGTATCACAACTGAACGCCTTAGGCAACAACAATCAGCTTGTGCTACAATGGGTACCAGGACACTCAGACATAGAAGGGAACGAGAGGGCGGACGAGCTGGCCAGAAGGGGCACTGAAAGCCGCTTCATTGGCTTCGAACCCTTTCTTGGAATCCCTAATAGTCTAACACGAGATTCATTGAACAGAGTAAGCTTAGGAGAGGCAATAAAGCTTTGGTGTAACACCCCAGGCATGTGCCACTCCAAAGCACTTTTCAAAGGCTACAATCGCAAACTTGCGAACGGTCTCCTTGCCCTAAGTAAGGACCAAATTTGTACAATAACAAGGTCACTCACAGGCCACTGCAAACTAAACAAGCACATGCATACACTGAATTTAAGTGATACGACCGGCTGCAGATTCTGCAAGGAGGAGATGGAGACTCCTCTGCACCTGCTGTGTGACTGTGGCCCACTGATGTACAAACGCAGTACTCATCTAGGTAGGCAGGTACTGACACCAGATGAGATACAAACCGTCCCGATCAAGAATCTACTGCGATTTCTGGCCGCAGTGGGTATTGGTAAGGAACTTTGAAAAAGGGCGTTCACAAAGGACCAGCGATGGTCTACGTGGCACAGGCTAGCCTGTCAAGGCCCAACACCCCTCAAATAATAATAATAAATACCCACATTTCCTAGCGTCCAGGCAAGAAAATGAAAAAACATTGGTCTTTTTCATGTTATTATATATGTTTTTCTGAATTGGAAACACTTGTTCTAGATCAATATATGCATTAACTTGTATAAAATATCCTTATCAGGCACTGCTTAGTACAAAAAATAAGAAATAAACATGTTTTAATTGTGTCCGAGAAATTTGAAAAAAGGGACATTCCATATTCCGTTACCACGATTTTACCCTGATCCGATTAAAATTTCGAACAAGTAAGGTGTTTTTTTACATCAAGCAACATTTAATTTTATATGGATACCTCAAAACTTGCCCTACATTCTTCAGTTTTGGCAGAAATTGCCAGTAAAGTGAACCGGGCGCGTGGTTTACGTCGGGTCCGTAAATTGTCCCCCAGATACGTTACCAGGACAAATCAAGGTAAATTTTCGACTAAGTTGCTACTTTTTTGCTTTGAAATTACATTTTAAATGTTTATTGGTTCATAACCAAGACTCATTGAGCAAAATATAACCTTAATTGATAGCGAAAACATTTAAATTATTTTTTTAAAGATTTTCAAGCGTTAGGACCGTTACTTCCCCTCCGTTGCCATTGTGCCGAACCCAACATTTCAAAATTAGAATTATTCACGTTTCTTGTCTCATGTCTCAGTTTTAATAAATTTTCGAAAAATATAATTGTCATAAACAGTGTATTTTTCAACTGGCAACCATTTATTTAAAAACGCCATCTAGTTTAGTTTTGTGATAGCTAGAAGTGATAATGATTATACTTATTGTATTTAGAGACAACGCCATCTAATATAATTGTTGTAACTACATTATTACACCAGGCGCCATCTAACATACTCGTCATGATAACTCGAGTATTGGGTTGGCACGACATGGCGTCTGAGCCAATCAGATGCGACCATCGTGCAAAATGTAATGAATGTAGGAAACACCACCGCCACCTGTCGGTCCGCGTGATGATTTTAAGTTGGTACAATAACATGTTTACGCCAATCAGCATCGTACAATATACTTTCTGTTATTAACGTCATGCAAATTATAATGAATGTATGAAGTTTGTTCGATTCCTGATTGGCTGATTATTTGTGGCCAAAATCGAAACTAATGTGCCTGAGAGCCTATTGGCTAATCTTCGTGATGGTTTTTGATTGGCTGTTGCTCTCAAAAGAATGGTATAAAAATCGTGTGCAAGCTTGTATTGGGGAGTTATAATTTTACCATCTTGATGGCAGAAGACTACGGAACTACTGGCGTCGGTCCGATACACGGTACGTTCTGGAGGGAAACATATTCCACTCCTCGGAAATGTATTTCTAGCCAACGCGTGGCAACCGGCCCGTTGTGCAATTTATCCGCGAATTCAGATTCCAAAGTTAGGAAAGTCAATTTAGGGTTTAGATTCCGATTTAGTATAGCTGATGAACAGCTTATTTTAAAGTATAGAAGTACGGGAGTTGTGCGTAAATTTTAGGGTTTCATTTAGCTATCGCGTCCAGAATTGCTGCTGCAGTAGATCCTGGCTTCCTGATGCTGTCTTCCGACGCTGTACCAAGGTCAGTGAATTTTATAATTATTGGTTAGGGTCGTATGTCAGGGTGTATCATTTCAGGGTTCTAAATTTGTGTATTTAAGTGTATGTAAATTTATTTATTTTCTTTCAGATCTCCGGTTGTCATAATTTTGTTTTATTTCTTTCAGCAATTTTGTGTCTAATCTTATTTTCTTTCAGCTATTTTGTCTGTTTTATTACTTGTTTAGCAATTTTGTGTCTAATCTTATTTTGTTTCAGCTATTTGTGTCTGTTTTACAACTTTTTTAGCAATTTTGTATTTTATCTCATTCGTTTTCTGGTTGTGTACCTACTCATTTTAATTTTACCATTTTTCATGGTAATTTTTAATACTTGACGTGATTTATATGCCTTTTATTTTACTTTCATAAACGTAATATGTTGATATCGAAATTTTATAGAATCGGTAGGTAGTTAAGTAGGTTAAAGCGATTTTCATAATGTAGGTAGATACGCTTGCGTTGGAAAGAAGTTAAGTGGGTAGATAGATATGCGATGCTGTGTGATGCTTGATAAATTATGTAGGTAATTTTGTTTACTAGGTTGGAATTAATCCTTCCTGTTACTTCCCGCGCCATGCGAGGTGACTAAGGGATAAAGACCATCCTTAAGCAGAGGTTTGCAAGACAAAGGGAAGACCATCTAATCGTTGCTTGAGTTAATCCCAATCCGAAATATCCTGGAAAGATTCTGACCACCCTAGGGAAACTGTGGTCGTGGGGATGTATGTTTGTTTGTCTAGATATAGATATATCTAGGTATTTATGAAAGCTAGTTACGTCCGAGCCAAGGTTGGACTGCACTTTTTATAAGTCTGTCTACCCTCAATAAAATATGTTACCGCGTGAAAATATTTAGTACTATCTATGGGTGAAGATAATTAATTATTACGGTTTGTACCTACTTAGTTTTACATGTATGTATGTTGGTATGGACTCTCTTGATGATATAATAACGATTCGTAAACGTGGAATCTGCTCCTTCGAAGGAATTTGTTATTTTGCAATTACCTACATTATTTAAACATGATTGTCGTAGAAACCTTTAATTTTTAGACGTTTTGCTTGCAAAACGATCTGTGATATTTTATGTTTTTTCCATTGATTTTCTTATATGTATTTTAGTACGTGGGTCTGCCTGCTGTGCTGAGGGTCGCGGGTTCGAGTCCCGTGTTTGACGAGTGTGAGTGTTTGTGCATTTTGTATCATTGTCTAGTCATTTTGATACAGGTCTGATTTACTTATTATGCAAACATCGACCCCATGTTCCTAAGATTTAGACCGAAATTGGAATGGAGCTTAGATTTTGTACGATTTACTTACGTATTTTATAAGTATTCATTGTTGTTTTAAAATACAATCTATAATCGGGCAGTCGTTTAATAGCTGCGCCATCTAGCGGAAAACTTGTGAATTTCTTAGTGCCTGCACTTTGCAGATAACGTTCAATATCCTATCCAAGAAATTCGATTCCATGCCGCTGGAGGTCGTTACTAGTGATATAATTCGTTCTTGAAAATGTTTTATTCTATAAATTTATTTTAATATGAACAATTTAATTGTTAGAGTTGCGTTGTTTTAATATATTACGGAGACATCTGCTGGGAAATTAGTGAACTTCTTTCAGAAGCGACCGCTCTTTACAGATAACGTTCAATACATTTAAGTAGTACACTCTGGTGCCGCTGGAGGTCGTTACTAGTGATATAATTCGTTCTTGAAAATGTTTTATTCTATAAATTTACTTTAATATGAACAATTAATTGTTAGAGTTGCAATGCTTTTAATATAATAATTACGGAGACATCTGCTGGGAAATTTGTGAACTTCAACAGAAGCGAGCGCTCTTTATAGATAACGTTCAATACATTTAAGTAGTACACTCTGGCGCCGCTGGAGGTCGTTACTAGTGGTATCATTCGTTTACTTTATTTTTATTCTATAACATTATTTAAATATAAGTAATTAAATAAATAGGGATAGTTTCTAAAATAATAGATGCAATTTAAAATTATTTTCGCTTCTTTCAGAACGAAATAAGATAGCTGCTTAGCTTTGCTGTTTAGCTATACAAAGGACTTAGTATTTTATCTACTGGAAATGAAGTGGATTTTAATCGGCCATACATCTAATATTTATATTTGAATTTTAATTAATACACTTTTAACGTGTGATATTTTTATAATACTTAGATAATTTTATTTTTATAAATTAAATGTTTGCTGTGATCCTGTATGGTGGAGCTAGTTGTCAATGCAACTATTCCCCTTGCTTTTAACTAGCATGATGCGAAATAAACATTCAACATTTATTTTGAAATTACATTGTTATTAAAAAACTACTAAGTTAAATTTAATAGTTCAGGAAGGATTATTTAATAAACCTAGGTACTTGTTTGCCTGGTTTTGGTTGTTAAGAGGCAATGCTACTTTCAGGCATTGGCTTTTATTAATTTGTGGTTGATTTGTTTGGTGCCATTCATCTTATAAACTAGGTACTTGTTTGCCTGGTTTTGGTTATTAAAAGGCAATGCCACTTTCAGGCATTCGCTTTTATTTCTGGTTGCTTTGTTTGGTGCCATTCATCTTATAAACTAGGTACTTGTTTGCCTGGTTTTGGTTGTTAAAAGGCAATGCCAGTTTCAGGCATTGGCTTTTATTTGTTGTCGCTTTAATTCTAGTTGTCTAACCTTACCTTACCTATACCTCTTTCATCATATTTTGGTTGCAGTCATGGAGTTTCTTGCTATTTTCTTCTCAATGACAAAGCAAATTTGCTGAAATAGCACTTAAATGTCGAGTCAGTCCAGAATCATGAAACAAATAAAACATAATGATCTCATGTCATGGATTCACACCCTACATAAGAAATTATCTTCATATACTTGTATCTCTGATATTATTTTACTATGCTCTAGTGTTTTGACACTTTATACTCAATATAAATTAATTTTAAAACTTTCGTTCATTCAACAAAAACTGATGTAACTTTTACAATATTCTACTTTATGCAAACATCTTTTACCTTTACTATTTAAGTGTCTTTGACACATATTTTTATAGAATCCCAGGGATTGAGTTTGGAGTTTTGGTAAATTTTATAGTTTATTTTGTGAGAGATCTTAAGCCAGTCAATATGGGATTATCACGTCAAGTTCACATATACTGTACAAGAAGCTAGGACCATGACTATTTACACTTCTCATAAGTCGAAATGCGCTGAATCTTTCATTCTACAGTAGAAATACATTTTACACCCACTTCTGTGTGTGGATTTTCAGTGTAATAGTCATTTATCTCTAATTCCTCGAGATGCCGATAAGGACCTGATTGGATCCAGTACTTGCCTGACAAAAAACATAAAGTTCAGGTCCTGCTTACGAGTACAGAGGCTGGATGTTTGATGGACCCCGTATTGAAGAACTTGTGGATTGATGGTGGGGATTTGCAGGATATATTCACACATAGAGCCCATTTTATTTGAGTTAATAAATCATTTAGTATTAACAGTGCACGATGGCTGTTCACACTAACATACAACTCACCACACGAAATACATAAATATCGATATTGATTGGACATATTGAATTTGATAATATGGATCGTCACACATGAAATAGACTTTGCCTAGTATTGATTTTTATGCAACTCCGGCTTCTTCCTAAGGGATAATCGAATCATTATTTTATTCAATTCTAATATTTCAAGTCATTGAAGTAAATTTATTGTTCTAAATAGTTCAATTTAAATATTATAAAACCACACTATTCAATTTATTATTGATTTTTATTTTCTTTAGTAACCCTACTTCATCTTGGAGGAGGTTGCTTCTGGCTGACCTCCACAGCAGAGGGAGCGAAGGTTGGGGCTCCCTCTATTCCCCTCTTTCATGGGGGGCCCATTTCCCTTTATACTCCTCGCTTTTGAGGGGACCCTATTTCCTTTCCACTCACTTAAATATATATATTCTAAATACTCTAACCAGAATGAATACCTACACTTTACCTTATCTACTTTACTTCTACCGAAAAGAATATTTATTTACTACTATTCTTTATTTTTGAAATAATTATTTATGCTGGATTATCTTTTCATAAATCTCACAACCTCTACAAAGTTCTTGCGTTGCTACACAACTGTCCACAATATAGGGTTCTACCATTCATATAGACGATCACTTCAAAGGCCATAACTTCACTGAGTTTAACTTTATATTTCCTAAACTTCATATTCTCGAATTTATTTATTGAAAATATTTATCCATCTTCTTTTAACAAAGGGGGGGTTGTTACAATTTGGTGCCGTGACCAGGATTTTTGTGACCTGTGTACTACTGTTTTACTAAATTACTGTAGGCTCCTTAGCCTACAATTTGTTGTTCGTGCATTGGATAGAGGTTACAAATGTGGGATATTGAAAAATAAAATAATCTAATTTTCTCCTAAACTTACGCTCATTCTTATAAAACTTTTAGATATTTCTGAATAGGGGGCGAGAAGAAATTAACTTATGTAAAACGACAGATTTTGAGTTTTATTAAAGATTATTATAACCCTATAATACGAAAGCAGAGTAGGTAGCAGTTAAATTTGTGTAGTACAAAATCTAAGCTTCAACAAAAGTGTTTGTATGACATGAACATGAAAACCATAGAATGATGATTGGAACAAAATGACGAACGAATGAAATGAGTAATGAATGACCGATTACTCGAACAGTCTGCGCGAGGCAGCGTGAAACGAGTGGGAATCGTCCGAACGACGTGACTTTGTACGAGCGGATGCCGAACGACTTAACCTTGTAAGGACGCGCTTTACACTTGGTTAGTGTCTACGAATATTTTGTTTTGGATTGCGTTTCTTTTACGTTTATTGTGTGAATATTTATGGTTTTTAGTTTCTTCAACGAATGTTATGTTAAGATTACGGTTATTCATTTAATATTTTGTTTACGGTTCCGTTTCTTTTACGGATTTTAGTAGCGATTTCGCTTTTTTAGTTTTTCTACGGATTTATTTTACGATTACGTTTCTTTTAAAATAACGTGTCTCTTTCTTTATTAACAAAATAATTTAGATCTTTAACTGAGGAGGGGCGGTTTACTGAACGGAAATTTTATGTAGATAATTCATTGTTGGAATTTAGGATTTAAGTGTATTGTGAAAGTGAACATCATCATGGGAGTCATCCTCGGTCTACGTAATTCGGGGGCGTCAAACATTCTGCAAAATAGGAGCAACCAGTTGGAAGTCTTAAAGTCGTCTGCCAGTCTACTATTTCAAGAAATTCCTGTCCTCAATACCAACTTCAATTTCATCGAGATCGAGTCAACCTAGAATAAAATAATAGTGGAAATCGACATGGGAGTCGTCCTCGGTCTTCGTAATGTGGGGGCGTCGAACATTCTGCAAAATAGCAGCCACCGGGTGGAAGTCTTACAGTCGTCTGCCAGTATACTACTTCAAGAAATTCCTTTCACAAGGACCAATACCAACTTCAATGTCATCAAGGCCGAATCTACCAACGATAAGATAAACACCAGGGAATAGAGGAGCTAGTGCTGCTGCTGGAATTCTTTTGAATTTTTTATTTAATTTCATTTTGTACGAAAATAAAACAAAGTAACAATCATATTTGTTGTGAATAGAATGCACTACAGAAAAAGCTCAGATTTCAGTTCAGGCTTGAGTTTGAAAAGTATGACAAATGCAGTGTCATTTTTTGTATTTTGTTCTCGATAGAATAATGTGGTTGATACTTAAATAAATCATGTTGGTTCTTGCATTAAATAATAAATTTTAGTTCGGCAGTAACCTCATAAAATTTAGGGGCGATTGTGCCGAACCCAACATTTCAAAATTAGAATTATTCACGTTTCTTGTCTCATGTCTCAGTTTTAATAAATTTTCGAAAAATATAATTGTCATAAACAGTGTATTTTTCAACTGGCAACCATTTATTTAAAAACGCCATCTAGTTTAGTTTTGTGATAGCTAGAAGTGATAATGATTATACTTATTGTATTTAGAGACAACGCCATCTAATATAATTGTTGTAACTACATTATTACACCAGGCGCCATCTAACATACTCGTCATGATAACTCGAGTATTGGGTTGGCACGACATGGCGTCTGAGCCAATCAGATGCGACCATCGTGCAAAATGTAATGAATGTAGGAAACACCACCGCCACCTGTCGGTCCGCGTGATGATTTTAAGTTGGTACAATAACATGTTTACGCCAATCAGCATCGTACAATATACTTTCTGTTATTAACGTCATGCAAATTATAATGAATGTATGAAGTTTGTTCGATTCCTGATTGGCTGATTATTTGTGGCCAAAATCGAAACTAATGTGCCTGAGAGCCTATTGGCTAATCTTCGTGATGGTTTTTGATTGGCTGTTGCTCTCAAAAGAATGGTATAAAAATCGTGTGCAAGCTTGTATTGGGGAGTTATAATTTTACCATCTTGATGGCAGAAGACTACGGAACTACTGGCGTCGGTCCGATACACGGTACGTTCTGGAGGGAAACATATTCCACTCCTCGGAAATGTATTTCTAGCCAACGCGTGGCAACCGGCCCGTTGTGCAATTTATCCGCGAATTCAGATTCCAAAGTTAGGAAAGTCAATTTAGGGTTTAGATTCCGATTTAGTATAGCTGATGAACAGCTTATTTTAAAGTATAGAAGTACGGGAGTTGTGCGTAAATTTTAGGGTTTCATTTAGCTATCGCGTCCAGAATTGCTGCTGCAGTAGATCCTGGCTTCCTGATGCTGTCTTCCGACGCTGTACCAAGGTCAGTGAATTTTATAATTATTGGTTAGGGTCGTATGTCAGGGTGTATCATTTCAGGGTTCTAAATTTGTGTATTTAAGTGTATGTAAATTTATTTATTTTCTTTCAGATCTCCGGTTGTCATAATTTTGTTTTATTTCTTTCAGCAATTTTGTGTCTAATCTTATTTTCTTTCAGCTATTTTGTCTGTTTTATTACTTGTTTAGCAATTTTGTGTCTAATCTTATTTTGTTTCAGCTATTTGTGTCTGTTTTACAACTTTTTTAGCAATTTTGTATTTTATCTCATTCGTTTTCTGGTTGTGTACCTACTCATTTTAATTTTACCATTTTTCATGGTAATTTTTAATACTTGACGTGATTTATATGCCTTTTATTTTACTTTCATAAACGTAATATGTTGATATCGAAATTTTATAGAATCGGTAGGTAGTTAAGTAGGTTAAAGCGATTTTCATAATGTAGGTAGATACGCTTGCGTTGGAAAGAAGTTAAGTGGGTAGATAGATATGCGATGCTGTGTGATGCTTGATAAATTATGTAGGTAATTTTGTTTACTAGGTTGGAATTAATCCTTCCTGTTACTTCCCGCGCCATGCGAGGTGACTAAGGGATAAAGACCATCCTTAAGCAGAGGTTTGCAAGACAAAGGGAAGACCATCTAATCGTTGCTTGAGTTAATCCCAATCCGAAATATCCTGGAAAGATTCTGACCACCCTAGGGAAACTGTGGTCGTGGGGATGTATGTTTGTTTGTCTAGATATAGATATATCTAGGTATTTATGAAAGCTAGTTACGTCCGAGCCAAGGTTGGACTGCACTTTTTATAAGTCTGTCTACCCTCAATAAAATATGTTACCGCGTGAAAATATTTAGTACTATCTATGGGTGAAGATAATTAATTATTACGGTTTGTACCTACTTAGTTTTACATGTATGTATGTTGGTATGGACTCTCTTGATGATATAATAACGATTCGTAAACGTGGAATCTGCTCCTTCGAAGGAATTTGTTATTTTGCAATTACCTACATTATTTAAACATGATTGTCGTAGAAACCTTTAATTTTTAGACGTTTTGCTTGCAAAACGATCTGTGATATTTTATGTTTTTTCCATTGATTTTCTTATATGTATTTTAGTACGTGGGTCTGCCTGCTGTGCTGAGGGTCGCGGGTTCGAGTCCCGTGTTTGACGAGTGTGAGTGTTTGTGCATTTTGTATCATTGTCTAGTCATTTTGATACAGGTCTGATTTACTTATTATGCAAACATCGACCCCATGTTCCTAAGATTTAGACCGAAATTGGAATGGAGCTTAGATTTTGTACGATTTACTTACGTATTTTATAAGTATTCATTGTTGTTTTAAAATACAATCTATAATCGGGCAGTCGTTTAATAGCTGCGCCATCTAGCGGAAAACTTGTGAATTTCTTAGTGCCTGCACTTTGCAGATAACGTTCAATATCCTATCCAAGAAATTCGATTCCATGCCGCTGGAGGTCGTTACTAGTGATATAATTCGTTCTTGAAAATGTTTTATTCTATAAATTTATTTTAATATGAACAATTTAATTGTTAGAGTTGCGTTGTTTTAATATATTACGGAGACATCTGCTGGGAAATTAGTGAACTTCTTTCAGAAGCGACCGCTCTTTACAGATAACGTTCAATACATTTAAGTAGTACACTCTGGTGCCGCTGGAGGTCGTTACTAGTGATATAATTCGTTCTTGAAAATGTTTTATTCTATAAATTTACTTTAATATGAACAATTAATTGTTAGAGTTGCAATGCTTTTAATATAATAATTACGGAGACATCTGCTGGGAAATTTGTGAACTTCAACAGAAGCGAGCGCTCTTTATAGATAACGTTCAATACATTTAAGTAGTACACTCTGGCGCCGCTGGAGGTCGTTACTAGTGGTATCATTCGTTTACTTTATTTTTATTCTATAACATTATTTAAATATAAGTAATTAAATAAATAGGGATAGTTTCTAAAATAATAGATGCAATTTAAAATTATTTTCGCTTCTTTCAGAACGAAATAAGATAGCTGCTTAGCTTTGCTGTTTAGCTATACAAAGGACTTAGTATTTTATCTACTGGAAATGAAGTGGATTTTAATCGGCCATACATCTAATATTTATATTTGAATTTTAATTAATACACTTTTAACGTGTGATATTTTTATAATACTTAGATAATTTTATTTTTATAAATTAAATGTTTGCTGTGATCCTGTATGGTGGAGCTAGTTGTCAATGCAACTATTCCCCTTGCTTTTAACTAGCATGATGCGAAATAAACATTCAACATTTATTTTGAAATTACATTGTTATTAAAAAACTACTAAGTTAAATTTAATAGTTCAGGAAGGATTATTTAATAAACCTAGGTACTTGTTTGCCTGGTTTTGGTTGTTAAGAGGCAATGCTACTTTCAGGCATTGGCTTTTATTAATTTGTGGTTGATTTGTTTGGTGCCATTCATCTTATAAACTAGGTACTTGTTTGCCTGGTTTTGGTTATTAAAAGGCAATGCCACTTTCAGGCATTCGCTTTTATTTCTGGTTGCTTTGTTTGGTGCCATTCATCTTATAAACTAGGTACTTGTTTGCCTGGTTTTGGTTGTTAAAAGGCAATGCCAGTTTCAGGCATTGGCTTTTATTTGTTGTCGCTTTAATTCTAGTTGTCTAACCTTACCTTACCTATACCTCTTTCATCATATTTTGGTTGCAGTCATGGAGTTTCTTGCTATTTTCTTCTCAATGACAAAGCAAATTTGCTGAAATAGCACTTAAATGTCGAGTCAGTCCAGAATCATGAAACAAATAAAACATAATGATCTCATGTCATGGATTCACACCCTACATAAGAAATTATCTTCATATACTTGTATCTCTGATATTATTTTACTATGCTCTAGTGTTTTGACACTTTATACTCAATATAAATTAATTTTAAAACTTTCGTTCATTCAACAAAAACTGATGTAACTTTTACAATATTCTACTTTATGCAAACATCTTTTACTTTTACTATTTAAGTGTCTTTGACACATATTTTTATAGAATCCCAGGGATTGAGTTTGGAGTTTTGGTAAATTTTATAGTTTATTTTGTGAGAGATCTTAAGCCAGTCAATATGGGATTATCACGTCAAGTTCACATATACTGTACAAGAAGCTAGGACCATGACTATTTACACTTCTCATAAGTCGAAATGCGCTGAATCTTTCATTCTACAGTAGAAATACATTTTACACCCACTTCTGTGTGTGGATTTTCAGTGTAATAGTCATTTATCTCTAATTCCTCGAGATGCCGATAAGGACCTGATTGGATCCAGTACTTGCCTGACAAAAAACATAAAGTTCAGGTCCTGCTTACGAGTACAGAGGCTGGATGTTTGATGGACCCCGTATTGAAGAACTTGTGG
The DNA here is from genome assembly GCA_963693445.1 of Agonopterix heracliana. Classification (NCBI taxonomy): domain Eukaryota; kingdom Metazoa; phylum Arthropoda; class Insecta; order Lepidoptera; family Depressariidae; genus Agonopterix; species Agonopterix heracliana. Next base: position 15,769,368 of record OY856323.1, on the reverse strand, counting down.
ATTGATGGTGGGGATTTGCAGGATATATTCACACATAGAGCCCATTTTATTTGAGTTAATAAATCATTTAGTATTAACAGTGCACGATGGCTGTTCACACTAACATACAACTCACCACACGAAATACATAAATATCGATATTGATTGGACATATTGAATTTGATAATATGGATCGTCACACATGAAATAGACTTTGCCTAGTATTGATTTTTATGCAACTCCGGCTTCTTCCTAAGGGATAATCGAATCATTATTTTATTCAATTCTAATATTTCAAGTCATTGAAGTAAATTTATTGTTCTAAATAGTTCAATTTAAATATTATAAAACCACACTATTCAATTTATTATTGATTTTTATTTTCTTTAGTAACCCTACTTCATCTTGGAGGAGGTTGCTTCTGGCTGACCTCCACAGCAGAGGGAGCGAAGGTTGGGGCTCCCTCTATTCCCCTCTTTCATGGGGGGCCCATTTCCCTTTATACTCCTCGCTTTTGAGGGGACCCTATTTCCTTTCCACTCACTTAAATATATATATTCTAAATACTCTAACCAGAATGAATACCTACACTTTACCTTATCTACTTTACTTCTACCGAAAAGAATATTTATTTACTACTATTCTTTATTTTTGAAATAATTATTTATGCTGGATTATCTTTTCATAAATCTCACAACCTCTACAAAGTTCTTGCGTTGCTACACAACTGTCCACAATATAGGGTTCTACCATTCATATAGACGATCACTTCAAAGGCCATAACTTCACTGAGTTTAACTTTATATTTCCTAAACTTCATATTCTCGAATTTATTTATTGAAAATATTTATCCATCTTCTTTTAACAAAGGGGGGGTTGTTACACCATCTTGGCGGTAATGTATTATGGGGACCCCAAAAAGTAACGGAAGATAAGCATAAAGTATTGGGCACAATGAGAACATTACAATAATAATTTTTTTTTTTTTTTTTTAATTCAATTTAATTATGAGAGATAATAAGCTACAAACTTGTAAAAATAATCGTTATGACAATTTTTATGTTATTTCAAAAGGCACATTAAATATCGACTACGCAAAACAAGATATTCAAGGACTAATGTCAAAAAACAGGTTTTTTGAAAATATCTTCTTTCCTATGCTTTAAATGACATTTAAGGTTAAGTAAAAATTTTAGAGCTTAAAATTGTCTAAAAATGCTATCTTTTGTAATATTTTGTATAACTGACCGTTCTTGAGATAGAGCGCGAAGAGTTGGAAGCGCTTCGTTATTATGTATGATACCTGTATCTTTTGAACCGTAATGGGTAGATGGTTGACATTTTCACTGAATTGATTAGGTATATATTTATTATACACAGAAGTTAGTGTAGCAGATCTTTTAATAAATAATAAAAAAAACGAAAGGTTACAATTTATGAGGGGCACCATACAAGAAACGTGTTTTCTTATCTGTCCCATACATATGGGTTGAGTAGGATTGCTGTTTTGTATGGAACAGTTTATTTTGTTTTTCGCGATTTCGACAGTGGTCCCATAGAGAAAGTTGATTAGTTCGATGGTCTGAACGAGTTTGTTCTTGTATTTTGATTTCGTATTCTTCCCTTTTTCTTTATTATGAATTTGAATTATTTTTTAATTATTCGATATTTTCGTACCTTTATGCCACCAGCCTTATGATTCCGTTACCGTCTTTTCCGTTACTCTCCGTTTTTGAAACACTATAAATTATGTGAAAAAGTACATAATTATTCGATTATTCTATTATTTTAGTGAATAATAATATAAAATCAAAAGAGGACTTCCATTTCATATACAAAACTCATAGATATTCCTACTGATCTGATCGTTAAAGAGAAAAATACACTGCCATCTTGACCATGTGGTAACGGATAGTACAAAGAAATGCCTAAAACTAAACAATTGTAATGTTTTCGTTAGAAACGGTGTCGTTTTCCAATACGTCATGTATAAAATATCATACTAAACGGTTTTTTATTCTTCTATAATGCTTCTTTTAGGATTTATTCACTAAATTCTATGGTAACGGAAGGGAAAGAAAATCTCCGCCAGGTCTCGTTAAAATCGATCTGTAAGCGAAAATAGCTAATATTTTACCATTTGAGTGCTAATATTAGATACCTAATTAAATTACGAAACATATTATAGCTTTAAATCATTCATTTAATGATATTTTTAAAAAAGTTAACATTTTGAACAAGGTAGCTGTTTGAAAAAAAATGCTCACTTACCAAAATTAAAAAAAAATCACGTCAGCAACAGCCCCAAATTAAAAATTTTGCATTTAAGACGCTCTTATCCCGTCGAGGCCGTTTTTTGAACACGAACGAAAGTGTTTTAAACTGTGTTTTAAAGTCTGAAATTAAATTATGTCTTATTTAAAGATCGGGCGGATGGGCGACTGTTCTCAATTACACGATTAGATTAAGTTTACTCGATCCAAAAAATCCCAAAGTTACCCCTTTTTGTTATGTTTTTTCAATACTATGATTAAACTGCTGATATTTAACGTTTTATTCTTGTAGGGGAGACTGGGGCTTGTTGTAACGGGGGTAAGAAGTAACAGTCAATTTTCAACGCGAATTTTTAACATTTTTGATTCATGTGTAGGGTGAAAGTTCATCTTATAACGACAGGCATTGTTTAAGTATTGATAGTTCCCCGTAGGACAGCGCAATGAGAGGTGGTGAACCCATGGTCAATTTCGGGCAGGTATTATAAAAAAATGACACAAGTAAATTTTGATTTTCATGTTCTAGGTTTAATAAATATTTGATTGTTTTTAACCTAATAGAATAAGAATATATCTAGCTTTTAATTTATGCTTTCGTTTTCTTCCATAGGTTAATAGTTTTTGAGAAATTTTTACATTTTGAAAATATGAGTCAGCGGGGTACGTAGTAACAAATTTTCGGGGCAAGTTGTAACAAAACGATATGGGTCCTAGCTACCTCAATAATCATCTAAATTCGACAGAAACAGACGCAATTGTAAATAATTTGGCATTACATCTTGAAACCCCTAAATTGCTGAAAATAACCCCCAAAAGAGTCTTAAACAATTAATAAGTGCACAATTGAAGCTACTGTTCTCCCCCTGGTCCTTCAAACGCCCAAATAAAGCAAACACTGAATCTACCTGCCTTCTAAATCCAAGGATAATCATTCAAAAGAACTTTTCATCCGCTGTGATAAGAAAAACACGGTCTTGTGTTAACTTTGCACCGGAAAATGATATGTTTTAGAGAAAACCCATAAAAAAAGAAAAAAGGAAGTAAAAAGAAGGAAAGTGTAGCAATAAAGCAAAGGCTAAATCAAAATTTGGTGGATATCTATTCCCAATAATTATTATTGAGCTATTTTGTTCAGGTATGTTACAAGGAGAAATGCTGTTGTTGATCATTTTAAGTACACTTATAGACACGTGGATTAAAATGTTTAAATCTTTTTATTATTAAAAATGTTCGTTAATACTGTTTATTTAATAAATATAAACGTATATTTTATCGAAAATAATGGCGGATTCTCATTGTTACAACCTGCCCCGAGCCTGTTACAACTTACCCCAAAGACGGGGCAAATTGTAACACCTCCCATTTTTTGTTAAATAGTCTCTCACGGAGGATAGGAAGGGATTTTAAAAGGTTTGCTATTTGAATATAGTGCTCAAATAGTTACTCAACATACACACTAATTCAAAATTTTGAAAATGTTTATGGATTGGAAAATACAAGCATTTTCCCAAAAACTGTTACAACAAGCCCCAGTCTCCCCTACTTAAATAATACATTAAATATTTCTAGTGAACTCAGGAGAAGTTTTAGCTTAGAAACTCCCACGAGCAAAGATATTGACGAAAAACACGTTTTTTTGTGATCCTGCTTTCAATTGGAGCGGGATGGCTAATTGTAAACTTATTCTTGCAAGAAAGAGACGCTTGCACTGGGATATCCTAGCCTTAATGTCGTTCCCGCCCTTTTTCTTCAGTTTTATTAATTAAAATAGATTTAGAGAAAAACTAAATCATTGTCATGTTCAGTTTTGTTTTCTGCTTAAAAAGTGCAATAGTTAAGGTATAAAATGGTTACAAAGTTACCCAATTTCACGGTAAAACCTTACAACCTTAAAATAGCCTAAACAACCATTTTTACAAATTTTCTCTCAGTAGGGTCAGTAAAGTGGATTTAAAAAATATATAATCCGTAGATTCTCTCGAGATTCATTACGGAGCTTAATGAAACATTCCGGTTCATTTGACTCTCCAAGATCTTGCTTAATTAAAAGTTACCATCGTCACTGTGGACTCTTTCTCTTTTTCCCCTTTTTTTAGGATTCCGTAGTCAAATAAGCAACCCTTACTTTCGTACATTCCGTCTGTATGTCTGTATGTCCCGTCTCAATTACTTCCTCATTATTTAACTTATTGACTCGAAATTTGGCATCAAGAATAGTAACTGACCCAAAAGCAGAAAAATAATACGACTTCCCTCCCATGCAAAAGGGGGTTTAAAAAAAATATATTTTTCTAATCAATTGAATGACGTGTCGTTGGACATATCTTGTAACGTGGAATGGTGAACTGATGCGGTTCACCAGGATCCCCTGGGGGATTGGGCTAGGGGATCCTGGTGGACTAACCCAACAAAACACCCATATACTAACTAAAGTCGTTACAACGCTTGTATTTCGAGATGTATATATCTCTCTCAAAGTCAAAAACAGAGCGTATGTGACTACTGACTACGGAACCCTATTATGGGCGAGTCCACCACGCTTTTAGCCGGTTTTTTATATCTAGTGTCAATCGGCTTTCTTTGCTTAGTGGTTTTGAAATGTGCTGTTTATTATGTTTGTACGTTTCAAATTGAAATGTAGATAGGTACTTGAATGCGAAGGGCTATATACGAATGCACCTAACTGTCTATCTATAACGTCACGCTTCTATCCCATTGGGATAGGTAGAGACCAGGGCGCGCCAACTACCACCTACATTTTTCGCCTCATTCGCATCCATACATCTTTTCATACATGCCCACCGGTTTTGCGTATTTCGCACCTCACCCTTCTTCGTTAGAACGTAAAATATTTGATAAGTAAAATTTTTCTTTTCTTTTCCTATATAGAACCAAACTTCACAACAACAACATCTCACCACCACCCACCACCATCCCACAATCCACCACCTTTCATCTCTCATCTGGAGTGCGATTTTTGAAACTCATTCGGTGAGCTTAGTAGTTGAAAATATCAATATTACTATGGAGATATGCATCTTTCGACCGCTGATTTGAATTACGAAAATCATACTACAGGCGTGCGATTTTTGAAAGTCAAATCAGCAGTAGAAAGATACGTATCTCCATAGTAAGTTTGATATTTTCAACTGCTGAGCACACCGAATGAGATTCAAAAATCGCACTCCTGGCTACATTTACAAATCAATAAATACAAAAATAATATAGATAAATAAAGCTTTTATTTATTTACAACTAAAGTAACACTTATAATATTTTTAGGGGACTATTCAGAAGTTTTAATAAAAAAGTCTGTATAAGTACAATCTTTATCGATTAATTATTATTTTGATCGTTTCTTTTTTTAAATGGTCGTGGTATCATTACAATTAAGTTCCAATAAGCAATTTTAATGTCATTATTTTATGGATTAGGTTTAAAATATATACTACATAATATATATTACGAAAAAAAAATGTGTTGATTTAAAAAAAATTCTAATAGTTTTAAAAATCTTGAAAGATGGAACTGATACTTTTTTTAAATATGTATGGTGTAGGTAATAAAATCCCGGAAAATATTCTTCGTAATATGCTAGCGCGAGATCTAAATAATTTTTCGAAGCCGCTCGTTCTTTTATGAATCGCAACCCTGCACTGAAAAAATGTTTTGTGAAGTACTTAACTGTTTTTGGTTTCGAATAGCAAAGCTTTCTGCTATTTATAACTAAATGTTTTATTAAACAGTTTGGTTACATTTACAACAACAACAACAACATTTTTTTTCAGTGTAAAGTTAGTATCAAAAGCAATTAATACTTTACAAAATTAAATGTTACTTATTTCGAAGTTTTTAAAACTGGACTGAACGGAACCCGCCTTTCCTCTTCTTGCAATCAATCTTCTTTGTAATCCCAAAAGGACCGGTCATCGGCAGATATGATGATGATGGCGATGATGACAATAATGATGATGATCTCCATTCACGAACTTCTGAATGAGTGATATTTTGTACAAGTAGACGGAGAGGATAGACCCCGCGCATGCGCCGATCCAGTAGACCACAGCATGTTCTACCATGGTGTGACCTTCACAACCAGCTTTCAGTGATGTGGCCACAACAGGGTTGAAATAACCACCGGAATAGTCGAAAGCTGGTAGAGAGAATGATATTGAGTTTGGTTTTGAAGTGCCGTGCCGTGAAAGTAAACGGCGCGGAACCCCGCGCCGTGAAAAGTTCCAGTGCCATCGTGTTCTGTTTAGACTTTGACTTTTGAACATTATTTCAAAAATCAAAGTCTATAAATTATTATAGGCCGTCAACTTCGTGCGCGGCACGCCTTAGGGGTGCAGGCGTAGGGGGCGAGGGCGACGTAGCACGCGACGCGCGCAAGTGACGCGTTCACACGTCACACACCTTCACAAGCGAACGCCGCCGCCGCCCTTCGCCCCTCGATGGAAGGAAGAAATTTGTGCGGTGCCGCGCTGCGTGGTGGAGATATTGTAGTCGGGCCCATATTTCTATTATCTTATAGTGTATTACTCTAGGGGGTTGGAACATAATTAGCTGTCATACATTTTACAAGAGCGTAGCTCTTACACTTATGTAAGACTAATCACTGTTGTATGTCTATGTGATGATGATGATGATTACTATGTGACAAGACATAGTTTTTTAGAAGGAAGCAACAATTTTTTTGATGCTAATAGAATGGATCAAGTAGCTATAAACAATAAGGTTTCGTTTGCAGTAACTTGACATGTCAACGCTAAATAAACGTGCAGAATCTTACCATGTCATGTAGGTATTAGTCGAAAGTTTGAAGCATTTGACAATATCAAAATGTTCCACACTGAAACGGTAAGTGAAAAGTGATTGTAAAACCATGGGCATAAGGATCGAAAATCAATACAAACCAGCAACGAAAAGAGAGGTTTCGATGAAGGAGTTGATGGCAGTGGCGAATCGAGGGTTCAGGTCACGCAGGGACTTGGACGCGAGTCGGTTCAGGCAAGTCGCCACACCCTCTATTAAGGCACCGTATAGCACTGGCACCTACAAGCAAACATGTTTGAGTTTGTAGAGGAAGAGGTAGAACCATAACCATACCAGGAATAGAGCAACAAACATGAGTTGTCAAATGAAACCGTTTATGGATGTTTTTTGGAGACTATTCGCAGGCAAAAATTCGAATACTGTGTATAATTCTGAGTCTAACGTGAAATTGTTGATAAATTAATGAAGTAGTGTCAGTATATTTCATAAAATTATCTAAGATTTCACTATAGATTCGCAATTATTCACGGAAACCGAATTGTAAAAACTAATAAGTGGCTAAAAAAAACGGTTCTATTGCCTCGCGTCACGTATCTCTTTCTATTATACAGTAGTGCCGCTAGGTACATCTCGCTCACTCAGCTGTCAGTTCCTCTATTCCTGGTATAATACCTTTATGGGTAGAACACTCCTACTTTTTAAAAGGAAAGATATGCCACCAGTCCAGGTCATCTGCCTTAGAACCCATTACTATGTGATAATTAGCTGGAACTATTTAAGACAAAGCTCGTGAACACTTTGATACGAGTAGTGTGAGTTAGGTTTGTGTGACGTCCGAACCCGTGGGCGTACCTATATGAGTGTCTATTTTTTGCATATATTCGCCATTTCGTCTTCAGCTTGAAAACACCAATCACCATGACTGTTTAATGAGCGATGACATGAGCGATTGACACGATGTCGTTGAACTACATCACTAGCACCGCATCGCATTTTTCCGTCGCTCCGTCCTTTTCTGTCACTCAGGAACGTCATTTGCTAGAGCATATAAGATAAACTGCCTGACTATAACATCCACAACTAACACAAATCAAACAAGACCAACCTGTAAATCAGCTTTGCAGGCCTCAAAAGCTTTGTCCTTGTGGGTCTTAGATATCTCCAGAGCCCTAGTCATCTGGACGTACTTGAAAACCAGAAAACCACCAGTCAGCTCCGCCCAGATTTTCAGGAGAGCTTTGAGACTATCACCTTTCCCTGGATAGTCAAAGTTTATTTTTTTAGATGAATCCTGCATACCAGAGAACGAAAAGAAAATACCATGATTTCGGAGGTGCAATGTGTGTAAAAATATGAGCGACCAGCGGCTTGCAATACCTGACCCTCCCATATAATATAAATACCTTCAATAATATCCTCTATGTGAGGGTACGGACATGCGGTGGCATCGCTCCAGTTCATGGACCACCAGATGTTAAGAGGAAATAAGAACATTGCGTAAGTCCCGACGCCGAAGTTGTCAGCAACTGCAAAACCAATGAAGTGTTATCCAAGGGCAGTAAAAATAAAAAAATGCAGATAGCGTTAGTAATTGTCGTATAGGTGGTAGTAATGGTAGAGAGGGCAGCATTTGATAAAAGTCTGGTATTCACTACAGTGTTAAAACGTTCATATTCCTTACTAATTTCAAGTTCAAAGCAGCATCCGCAGAGCTCGGCAGTAGCTATCGCCTCCTCGAACAGTTGTCTGATGAAGGACTTTTTCAAGACCGTCTGGGCGAGCCTGCGCGCGCAGTGGGCCAGTAGAGACGTCAGCACTATGAACAACGAGGAGACCACGAGCTGGGCAAATGTTACTTTGTTTATCTGTAATAGGCGAACGGAGAGTTAAAGTTATCTTACAACATAGTCAATTCGGTTCAAAGTTACCAAATCCAGTTTGTACTCAAGTTGTGTTTACACTATTGTTGGACTGTTAGTTTGACGAAACTGTGTTTGTTTTGAATATTTTGCCGTCTGTGCATTAATATACCAAGGCTGCAAAGCCTTAATGTTAGCAATGTTAGGCCTATGTTAGGCAGTATTTGATGCAAGGTCATTTTGCAATTGCACGCAAGCTCTGCGGCGTTGAGTAGGTTCGCCGCAGAGCATTAAAAAAAAGAAAAATAAGAGACGATTTTGACTGATAAGTAGATCAAATTTTACCTATCTAATAACTCTTCAATAAATCTACCTTGGGTCCACGAAGTAACATTTTGATGTAATTTCTACATCGCTCAGAGCCTCACAGTAAGCTTGTGCTGGCAGCATGCTATGCAAGGCCCTCGACGCCGCGGCGTCGCGAAGATTTTTAATGATAAACAAATGATTGAATGATTTTTTTATGATGTCATTGAAAAATTTGTCGAAACCTAAATCTACATCATTATTTTAATGTGAATTGAACATGAATCGAAATATTAAATCAGATTCTTCGATACCTCTACCTTGGGTCGACGGACTAAGAATTTGGGGACCTCGCCCCGACGAGATCACTCTTCGATTTCTAATGATTTATAGCATGTAGCACGCTTCGCTCGCTGCTGATCTTAGATTGTTTTACAATAACAAGAAAATATCAACTTCATTTCGCTCGCTCAGGCAGTACATTGACATCGTATTGCATATACTTAACAATATTGCAGTAAGCGGGTTTAAGATCATCGCTTCGTGTGGACAGGGAACAGAAAGCAAGTTGATTTTGGCATAAGCTCCATAGTCGAGTTAAGGTGCCGGTTGGCAGCCGACCGAATACAGCAGCAACATACGATGTGTCGTATGTCGTATACGCCTACTACTGGTTTGTATGGAGTTCTATGATATACCCTGTGTAGTAGCATTCGATACGAAGCATGCAGCATGCTGTATGCGGTCGAGCCTCAACCTCAGACCAGTAGTGTCGTCCAGTGCTGCCAGGCATGCGATAATTATCCAAAATTCACGAAAATTTTGTGTGGCATGTTAGAAAATAAAAGTCAGGTAAAGCACGATAATTCATACCTACTAATTCCACTATAATATTTAATTTAATGAAATCACTATTTTAACCACATTTTCCGTTAAATTCCAACGATGCCTGCTGTTCGACGAAATTTCAACTATCTAGCTTACGGTTCAAAAGTTACAGCCCTAAATAGGTAGGACGGACGGACGGACGGACAACGTAGGCTTAGTAAAAGGGTCCCGTTTTCGCCCTTTGGGCACGGAACGATAAAATGGTGATAATGAACCAGGCTACTAAGATCACTGATGTTTGTAACAAGGATTCTGACTACGCCAAAGGGGAGGACGGTCGTAATTTAATGTGTGACTTTACCCCAAAAAATACCCTAAGTTGGCAACACTGTTTGCAGCTGCTGTATGCTGCTGCTGCGTGCGGTCGGGTTCGAATTCATACCGCTCCGAAGTGTCGTATATGACACGTCGTATGCTGCTGCTGTATGCGGTCGGCTGCCAATCGGAACCTTTATAATAATGTAGCAAAATCTCTAGCTCGCTTCGCTTGCTTCTGGCTACAGATAGTATTCCTGCGATCTGCCTGAACTTCGCCAGATTTTGGGGGGGCGACTATCTCTTAAATGCCCGGACCAGCATAGCTATAGATTTCAATACGTTATTAACATTTAATATTATTGATTTCAATTCACATTGAAATTACGACACACATGCGTTGTTTACACACAAATTTGACAATGACATCTATCAGTAAAAATAGTTCTTCTACTTGTGGTCAAGAACATTATATTTGTATTGTGGTTTGGTGGAAATACCTCGGAGGCATCTATTATTTTTCATTTTACGACTTGATTTATACCATTTACCGAAACTAAAGTCATACATACACGATTGGAATTACTTCACTCGATAGAAAATCGTCACAAAGATGACGTATTTTCATGCATTTAAAAAAAAATCGTTTTACAAGAACTTAAACTATTATGACTATGACTTAAAATTGTTTCAGATTTTTTGCATTTATACTCACATATTCACCATTAGTTTAACTAGAGAAATCATGAAAAAAATCTAGAAAAAGTACTTCTGAAAATCCCTCGTTGGCGAGTCACCGCAGAGAGGCAATCAGGCAGGCGTCATAGTCCCAATCAAAACCAAGTTACCTGTTCCTAGCACCCCACCCCAATAGCCCAAAATTTTGTTTCTTTCTCTTACAATAGTCCTACAGTGACCGGGGGCTGTTTTGGATGAACACTGTTTCGGAGTGTATACTGGGATAGTTGCTGGTTGGTGTCACATGCCCATTTAGATAAAATTGTCTGACTGGCCTCTACGTGTTGGCTTCAGCCCCGCGGACGCCTCATCAAGGTCCGGGACACTTATGTCCCGAGATAAGAAAAGTACATACAACATAATTATATTCTGTGACGCTACCTTACAGTTCAAAAGATACAGCCCTTTTGAGTTAGGTGGGACGGACGGACAACGTAGACTTAGTTCACACGGCGGTAGAGTAAATAGAGTAATGTATAACGTTGAGCGGCCAGCTTTTATTGGTTTTGCATAGCTTGATGTGTCGCCGTATGTACATAGAGTCCCATTAGCAGCATCCAGTCCTTTCTAAGCCTAAAACGGAGCCGGCTACATTTACGAGTCGATAAATAAAAAACAGCACAAACATTTAAATAAAACTTTTATTTATTTACAACTGGAGTACGTAGCACTTATTATATTTTTAGGGGACCATTCAGAAGTTTTAAATAATATTAACATAACATAATATAAATAAAAAATCTGTATAAAATCTAAAGCCTAGATTTATATTTGTTCGTTTCTTTTTAAATGACCGTGGTATCATTACAATTAAGTTTCAATAAGCAATTCCGTAAAAGTTAAAAAAATCGTGTTATATGGCACCTACCAATTCTTATAGTATTCTGGTAAAAACTTAGCAAAAGACCTAGTTTTCGCCATAACGCTAGTTTATTACCAATTCCAACGAAATTTTTTTTAACCGCTCATTCTTTTACTTTAAACCGTAAGATCATTGTAACCCTGATTAAAATTGACTAGTATCAAAGGTATCACTTTAAAAATGTTACTTATTTAGCTTAAAAACATTAAATAAACTACTTTTCTTTCACTCAATCTTCCTTGTTGTCCCAAATACTGTCTCCATTGACCTCCGTGGTGCCTCTCACGAACTTCTGAATGAAAGGCATTTTGTACAAGTAGACGGAGAGGACAGACCCCGCGCATGCGCCGATCCAGTAGACCACAGCGTGTTCTACCATGGTGTGACCTTCACAACCAGCTTTCAGCGATGTGGCCAGGACAGGGTTGAAATAACCACCGGAATAGTCGAAAGCTGAAAGAGAAAATGATATTGAGTTGCGTTTTAAAGTAAATTGGTCTATCTGTGTAGCTGATTTTGTGTGCAATTAGTGTAAAATATACAATTCCATTAAATTAATTTATACTTTATTGCACACCAAAACAGATAGGTAAAACATTTGAATAAAGATAAAGAATTGATAATGGTCCAACTTAATATGCCGACAGTTTTCTAAGGGCTTGATGAAGATCATCAAACTGAACTACTTTCGCTATAGGACAAACGCCGAAATCGCGAAAAACAGACAGAGAGAGATTGCTTCCATAGCGAAAGTTGTCCAGTTTCATTGTCTGATCATTCTCATAAAAACCATCAGCACATTAGGAAGGACCCTTAAATCATTCCGTTACTATCTACATATATCAATATTAAACTACATTTTAAATATTTATGTCTTTTTGTGTACAAATATAAATATTGAAAATACATAACAGAGTACCTAAGCCAATTATTCGAATACTTGTACTAAGATTATAAGTATCTGAAACTCTGAATAAATATAAATAAGTTCAAACTCTAGTTAAACAGTAATTGTAAATTAAAGTATAGGTAACACTAACAGATAAAAAGCCAAAATTCATAAATACACGTTAGAATAGATAAAGAAAATGAATAATCACTAAAGAAGTAGGTAAATAATATTTATCACATAAAAGAACGATTCATCCAATTAAATCTAATGGAAATTCTAACTAAATATTAAGGCGTTAACGACAGTGACACTGCCTATTAAAAATTGTCATGTATTTCCTTCTATTAATAACAAAGATTAATAATGATTTAAAAAATATAAGCATTTCAGTAGGTACAGTGCAGTGGAACAAGTAAATAATAAAACCGGATGCATAATTATTGTAAATATGCATGAGAATGCTGTTTGACGTTTACTAAAAAATAAAATAGTTGTCTGAATATACAAAATTGGTTCATTTTAGAAAAACTTTTCAAGATTCTATGATTTATATTCATGTAACTGAACAGAATAAAAACTGAATATTATTATTATCAAATACTTAATATTAGTGTCACTAGCGTAAGCACCTTAGTGATGAATTTATGAAATGAAACTAAGTTTGCTATTAAAATCTATTGAAAAAATTAAAGAAGTGTACAAAGATGATACCAAAGCAATTGATAATGAATCTTAACGTGCACAGAATACGTATTATATTACACTAAGAAATGGCAATGATAAGTTAGACTGACAACAATGTACCTTTTCCTAAATGGACTTTGCAAAAGATGGATACGCTTAGGTCCGCATTGGCACTATTGTCCTGATATCGGTACACGAATACCGTGTGCCTAGTGAGGACCCCTGGAACAGTGAACCCGTGTGAGAATGTGGAAATGTATGAGGTTCTCCCGCACCAGTGCGTTGGCAGACATTCGTACAATCATAAACATGTAGAAAACAAATGGAATGGAATGTTACGAAATGTTTATAAACATCAAAGTCTGACCAGAAAAAATAACACCTTGCTGTGTTGTTGCGGAAAATCATTGGAACTAATCTTTGTACTTGAAACATTGTAATTAAAGATAATTGTAGTATGTTTCTGGTCAGGCTTAAATGCATGATTTAATTTCGGGACTATTCATTACCTACAAAGTAGCTGGAGACGGACGACATTACATGTTTAATGTCTAGAGTTTTGGCACTGCTAGTAAATTTTGAATTCATAATAAAATAATTATGCTACTTTTCAATGCCTGTCTATCGTCTGACCACAGAGTACATCTGACGAATATAGGAGTGAGTTTTTTGTTAAACATTTGTTTTTATACATTCCCAAACATTTCATCTATAAACAAAAACATTGTTTTTTTTTAAATCGTTTATGAAAGTAAAATTTAGGGCTATTTGTAACTGTGCTGGTGCGGGATCACCAAAATGTATTGGTCATGTTAGAGATGGAAGAAGCTAACTTCGAACTACCATTTTATGTGGGGGTTAAAAGCTGGGTGGTGAGGTGTACGTACTATGGTGATAGTGATAACAAAGTTACTATCTTAATAATTATGTATCTATGAAGTTGATGTTGAAATATTTATTCACATTTTGAAGTTAGCTTTGTTATTTCTAGTATTGTAGTGTGGTGTAATGCAATTAGCAATTATAAATAATGAGAAACGATAAGAAATATTACAGGAAAAAATGTTTGACCAGAATAGAAGTGACATATTTTTTCATGATTATATTGTTATATATTGTTAGTTTAGAATACACATACTTCTGTATTACAATATACCTAAGTCTGTGTTTAGAATAGATCCAGCTACTAATAAATAAAGTTTCTTTTGATGTAACTTCAAATGTCAACGCTAAAATTGCACAAAACTGTTTCATATGAAAATGTAATGTGTGAAAAAGGTAAATAAAGATGTATCAGTTGAAACATTTGACAATATCAAAACTGTAAGTGAAAAGTGATTGTAAATCCATGGACATAAAGATCAAAAATCAATACAAACCAGCAACAACGAGAGAGGTTGCGATGAAGGAGTCGATAGCGGTGGCGAATCGAGGGTTCAGGTCACCCAGGGACTTGGAGGCGAGTCGGCACAGGCAAGTCGCCACACCCTCCACCACGGCACCGTATAGCACTGGCACCTATAAGTAAAAATGTTTGAGTTTGTGTAGGAATGAGGTGGAATACCAGAGTGCCAGTCTTCCTAGACTGATGGAAGATTTTCCCTTTTATAATAGTCGGAACTACAAGTTAAATCAGTTCTAGTGAAAATTGTTTCCCCAGTATTCATTGAACAACATTTTAAAATTGAAACTTTTGAAAATTGCCAAAGAAAACTTTTCTCTTCGGTTTTCGAGTTTGTGTGAAAAGTAGGATGAGATAATATAGGTGTAACAAAACACCCTAGCATGGGCGTACCCAGGGGGGGGGCAGGGGGGGGCAGCTGCCCCCCCCCTGGAATCGGCCTAACCTGCCTTCCGTACGTGAGAATTCTGGTCAAAGCGACGTCATGTCACTGAAAAATTTCGAGCTCGCTTCGCTCGCTCTGATTTCTGTTCATTATGGCACTGTTATGTCGGCCAAATTCTGGTCCAGTTACGTTGTATTATTCATAAATTTCGAACTCATTTCGCTCGCTCTTTTTTCTATTCTACTATAGCAGCATTGCTTGCTATAGACATGGTAGTCTGTGATGAGAAATTTTGAGATCTTTTCGCTCACTTTGCTCGCTCCAGAATTGGGTGAAAACTCGCTTCGCTCGCTCTAGGTTTTGGATCGTATATCTTTTCATAGTGTAGTTAAATCTTGAGCTTGCTTTTAGGTCGTAAAAAACTTGAGCTCGCTTCGCTCGCTCCAGGATTTAAAACTTATAATACTGATCTCACTATATTGCAGTAAAATCTCGAGCTCGCTTCGCTCGCTTTTGGCTATACACTCCAGAATTCGTTGAATTGTCGAGCTCGCTTCGCTCGCTACTGGCTACGATTGTATCACAAAGACCTAGATGCATTGCAGTAAAATCTCGAGCTCACTTAGCTTCGCTCGCTCTAGAATTCAGCGAAATTACGAACTCGCTTCGCTCGCTCTAGGTTTTGGATCCTATATGTTTTTATGGTGAAGTAAATTCTCGAGTTTGCTTTGCTCGTTCTAGCTTTTAGGTCGTAAAAAACTCGAGCTCGCTTCGCTCGCTCCAGGATTTAAAACTTATTTCACTGATCTCACTATATTGCAGTAAAATTTCGAGCTCGCTTCGCTCGCTCCAGTATTTAAAACTTATTACACTGATCTCACTATATTGCCTTAAAATCTCGAGCTCGCTTCTGGCTAGACACATTGCAGTAAAATCTCGAGCTCACTTTGCTCGCTCCAGAATTTGGTGAATTGTCGAGCTCGCTTCGCTCGCTCCTGGCTATGATTGTACCACAAAGACCTAGATGCATTGCAGTAAAATCTCGAGCTCACTTAGCTTCGCACACTCCAGAATTCAGTGAAATTTCGAGCTCGCTTCGCTCGCTCTAGGTTTTAGTTCCTATATGTTTTTATGGTGAAGTAAATTCTCGAGTTTGCTTTGCTCGTTCCAGATTTTAGGTCGTCAAAAACTGGAGCTCGCCCAGACTTGCCCCCCCCAAGACCAAAAGCTGGGTACGCCCATGCACCCTAGTCATTTAAGGGTGTGACCATAAAACTGAACAACTTTCACAATGGAGCCAAATTCGAAAAAGTGAAAAATAAATCTGCTCTCCCGTACTTTGAGTCAAGACGGTAGTGCAGTTTTGTATGAGACAACAGATTTCTTTCTCACGATTCACGATTTCGGTGAAACTTGTTCAGTTTGATGGTCTGAAGCACCCTGTGTTTTGTTACACTCTGTATATATATGAGAATTTCAAAAAGATATAATATTTTTAAATGTATTTAACTTTTTAATGGAATAAAAAGGTTTTATTTTTATTATACAGGTATTATAGTCGGACAAGTTTGTGCGCGACCTTGCCGCGGGGCAGGGACGTTGAGGGAGGGGAGGTAATCTAGATGTTAGCGGGGGGCGGGTGGTGTAGCGGGGACGGGAAGCGTGTACGCATCCCAACTTATCTGATTATAAGTAACTTGAGATAGTGGTATCTAAGCCCGGTCAGGCTAGCGCGTTCACACACGACGACGCACTGACGGAGCAGCAAACGTCAGCCCGTCATTTGTGAAGCAAGGAGTTGTATGAAACCGCACGTAGAAGCGCACACGGTGACGCATTGACGCACCGGGTGTGGTTCTATGGACTGACATCTGCCGCTCCGTCATCGTGTGTGAACGTACTTAGGTATAGGATGATGACTTCTTGTTTATTCTGTACCAACAAGTTCACCTACAGATTTTGCGTAAGTTTTTTAACACCTTGTATAAAACATGTGCCCTAACGGACTCTAGTGCTTGCATCTACAACAAATGCAGCCTTGTCTGGAAAGGACAAATAATATAGCACCTCTTTTAGACAAATCGGAAATCATTGTTTCTTCGATCTGTTTTTGAGTGCAAAAAAAACAATACGAAGCCATACAAAGATCGAATAACATTGTGATAGTAACTGAAACCCATTTAGAGAGTTACGGACAAGTCAGAAAGGCTGCTCAAATTGTGATGAATAACATGTTTGCTATTTCTAATAATGACAAAATGAATTTATTTAAAATGCTTAAAGACAACCCTTGCCAACTTGCTACTCTTACACGTTTCAAACTTGCAGTTGTAGTTATAGCAATGTCTGTGATCATCTCAGAGGGGTTGAGTAATATGCAATAGATACCTTTTTAGGGGTTCAGATGTGTCATCATTCATGTGTATGTGACTTTTACAGCAAAGGTCTCAAATTGATTTCTGATTGATTCTCAGTTACCATTCAAATATGTTATTAAAGCTTCATTAAATGCACACCCAAAAACAAAACGATATATTTAGTCGAACGCAAGCATCTCCTATATTGAAATACATGCAATAACAGGGTGAAATTGATATCAATAACATTCTTTAAACTAAGAGACTTCAAACTGAACAATATTTACTTTGGAAGCAAAAATATGATGTTACATACTAAACTGCAATGCCTACTTGAATCAAATAAATGCAACAGCAGATTTTTTGCTCCGATCGGTTTGCTCTCATAGTAACAGCAAGTACAGTTGTTTAGTTTGATGGGTAGACTCTTAGATTAAAAGGATGCTAATGATATTAATTTCACCCTGGTTTGTGTCCCACGGGGTACAGAAGTTGCCCTCAACGTCGCCAGGAGAGCTAACTACTCTAGATGTAAGCGGGGGGCAGGTGGAATAGCGGGGAAGGGAAACGCGCGACGCTCACCGGCAACACAAGGCAGTCGCACATGCTACCTCGCCTCCCGCAACGTCTGAGCCCTCCGAGACACTCGCGCATAAATTTGCCTAACTATAGCATCCACAACAAACACAAACCAAACCAGACCAACCTGTAAATCAGCCTTGCAATCCTCTATAGCCTTATCCTTGTGAGTCTCAGATATCTCCAGAGCCCAATACATCTGTACGTACTTGAAGACCATCAGACCACCAGCCAGCTCCGCTACGGTCTTCAGGAGAGCTTTACGAACATCTCCCTTACCTGGAATTGATTAAAGTTCGTTCTTAGTTCTACTTAAGTGAAAATAAAGAAGTGACGATATTTTTGCGAATATTAATTAACAGAAGGTGTCGTCTAACACCTTTGAATTTAATGATTTGAATCCTAGTGTCTTTTGGCAGATACGGATGCTTTTATAATATGTGCTCAATGATCAACTGACTGAAACATGACTCCCTTTTTGGGTCAACTGCAGTCACGAAAAGAGATCAGAATATGTCAACGTAGAGAAAGTTATTCAGTTTGATGGTCTGATCATCCTCTTAAAAAACCGTCCGCATAATTAAGAAGGACCCTATAATAGACAAAATGTAAATTGTCTGCATCGTTACCTTCAATAATATCCTCTATGTGTGTGTATGGACACGCGGTGGCATCACCCCAGTTCATGGACCACCAGATGGTAAGAGCAAACAGGAATATTGCGTAAGTCCCAACGCCGAAGTTGTCTGCAACTGCAAAACAAAATAAGTTGTCTTATAAAAATCGTCACATTATAATAAGTTGTCTTAAACAGATTGGTAAAAGACGCTGCTGAACCTTTTTCGACTTTCCACCACCGTTTTCGTTTCTCTTATTTATAAATGTCGAAAAATACCATATTTCCTACTTTTATTTGACTATAAGTTTTGTCTTTTGACTTACTACGCACGAGTTACGCGTGTAATTCTACTAAAAAACTTTTTGCCACTTTTTGCGGGTGGCGAGGTAGCACGAGATCCGCAACTTTGCATTTTATTCCATTACATTCATTATAGACTGTCTCATTTAGTTGATAAGGTATAATTGTATGCAAAAGCACATGATCAATTGATCTTGTAACGCCAATTGATCTGCCAAGAGAGGAAATGCTACCGCAAGGTTGGTCCCTAGTTATTTTGTCTAAGTCTTTTGACCATCATTCGTGTGAGAAGGCATTGGAATATGGGATATCCTACACTACAGGCTAAGTGTAAGTATACTTGTAGTTGGTTTTTTAGTTTTGGTTGTGTACATTTTTATTTAACTGTCTCTGACTGGTTTCAAAACCACAAGTAGGTGATGCCGTGGTTTAGAGCTAGCCAGAACATGATCTAGGCTTCTTCTGATAGCGACTAATATTATTGTATATTATTTGTCGTTTGTCCCAGAAGCCACATCATTAGGTACAAGAGTCAGATGGTCATGCAACATGCCATGCAAGTCTTTTGATTTTATAAATGTTCTTAAAGACATGCTTGTAAGAGTTTTTGCAACTTCTTTCAAGAGAAGCGGTAAAAGATTCATAAAAAAATTGATTACTTACAAATAGATTCAATATTATTGTATTTTTACTTTAAATGTGTGATTTTTACTATTATTTTATTAAATGTAGTTAAGAGCGTTATTTGAGATTAAGAATAATCAGAAATCATTTAAGAAAAATACGATAAAAATACAAATCGAAAGGGATTTAAAAAACTAATGAATGGGCTCCAGGACACGATTGTTTTAAAGTTTTCAGAAAAACTGGTATTTTACAAAATTTTGTTTTGGAAGAAAAACATAAGGCACTTATCTAAAAATTAATGTTTCATTCATCTTCTTTCATCTAAATGTCTGTGCTTTTAAGAAACGAACATGAAACCTTAAAAACTCTTTCTTCAGATTCAAACAACGATTTATATGCAGTTTGAAACTCGAAAAAATTGTGCATGCAAATAGGACGCATGTGTTCGAGATTACGTATAAGAAGTTGAGAAAGGAAGAAGGAAGGGGTAGTATTCGTATTTCATCGTGATCATGCAATATTCTGTCTATTGACGTCAGTAATACTGACTTGTCGATATATGCTGCTGAAATGTCCTAGGATCATTCTGGCATATAACGATTACATTACCCACCCTACATGCAGGCCCGATTTCGGCATACATAGCTTGCTTTGATCGCTACACTCTAAAATAGAGAGAACAAATCAGGCAATGTATGCCAACATCGATCGGCCCTGTAGTAGGGTAATGTAATCACTGCTGGTGTCATATAAATCTGTTTGAAAATTCACTGACCCTGTCTGGTCTAGTCCTTGGAACCTTTACCACGAAACTTCGAAAAGATCGCCTTGCGATATGACGCCCGAGCGTTTCCGATCGAGCGTGGTGGAGGGGGCATGTCATGACTAATTATGAATGGCCTTTTCACGCAGATCTCTATGACATACACTACACGGGTAATAGAAGATTGCACACCTCAAGGGCAGGAAAAAGCAAACCTCAGCAAGCAAACCGTAAGAAAGGTCTCAGATCACATGCCGATGTCAACAAAAATGTGATCTGAGGCTTTCTTATTTACTTCCCAAGGTTTGTACACTATTTTACACCTCGACGGAGGCGGAAAGCGGCAACTTAGTTTAGCGCAGCGGGACGAAAGTTGACGCTTTCCGTCCGGAGGGGAAACAGTAGATTACACATCGAGAAAGGTCTCGCCGAGATCAACGCACATGTGATCTAAGGCTTTCTTATTTACTGCCCAAGGTGTGTCTAATATTTTTCTCCTCGATGGAGGCGGAAAGCGGCAACTTAGTTTAGCGCAGCAAGCCGAAAGTTTATGCTTTCCGTCCGGAGGGGAGAATATACGAGTACAATTCCTTACTAATAACAAGTTCAAAGCAGCATCCGCAGAGCTCGGCAGCAGCTATCGCCTCCTCCAGCAGCTGTCTGACGATGGACTCCTTCACGAGCTTCTGGACGAGCCTGCGCGCGCAGTGGGCCAGCAGAGACGTCAGCACTATGAACAGCGTAGAGACCACGAGCGGGGCAAATGTTACTTTGTTTACCTGCAATAGATGAATTTAGGGTTAAAGTTTCATACATACACTAAGATATTTTTTTACACCTGTAATTAGTGGGTCTATATTAGAATCCATAATTGAAAATGCCAATATTAAAAACGCCTAACGCTTAAAACACAATAATCATTAAAATCCATAATGTTGAAATGTATACATTTAAAAATAATATCTTTAATAATAGAATAACATAAATATGTATAGCGTTAAAAAAACTGAATTAATAATTTAACACTAATAAGTACTATAACCCCTTTAATCAAAAAATCATATATCTTCGGGTGAACTAGGTAAATAGTAGCAATTCGGTACTGGCACTCACCGGCCGCTGCCGCGGCACGCTCGCTGCGCTCGCTCGGCTCGTGCGCTGTGGTCGCAAAAAACCTAACATGCTCGTCGCTTCGCTCCTCGCTAACCTAACCAACTGAGTTAGATCTAGGGTCTAAAAAGGCGTTTTTCAAAGCTATGGATTTTCATATATAGTTTTTCAAATTATGGATGTTCATTACTATGGCAAATAATGCTATATATTTTCATATTAAACATTTTAATTGCATGTGGGTGTGTATTTAGACCTATTCAACCTATACGAGTTATTGAATTATTATTATACGAGTAAATTCTTTTGTTGAAATGTAGGTGACTAATTATTAATTAATGTGTAATTTAATTGATGTGAATTTTATAAGTAATTCAATATTGTTTTAAATTAAGATAATGTATTGCATGTAACTGTTTTGGGAATAAATGGCTATATTATATTATTATTATTAACCTATACGAGTAGGTACTCTACCCATCAAACTGAAAAACGTTTACTACCTATGGGGTAAAACCACAAATAGCAAAACAATATTCAGCGTTTCCTACAGTACTGGATCCGTGTTTTGTGTTCGAAATAATTTCAATCGTTTTATGTTAACAAAAGTTTAAAAAATACATAAACTGCATCTCTAAAGAGCTCAGGAATCTAACTTAATTTCATTTCCAAAGTATTCTATATTCACATTTCAAATAAAGAAAAGTAAACATTTGCAGCAAGCATCCGGGAGAGAAGAATAAATAGAGCCATACATTAACTGCATTGCGAAGAGAATATATCCCCCACCCCACTCCCCACTGCAGGGCACAGGCCTAGTCTCAGGGAGGGTGTATGGGCATCGGTTCACCACGCGTGCCCAATGCGGATTGGTAGACTTCACATACGCATCAGATTTTCTTCTTCTCTTTATGCAGGTTTCCACACGATGTTTTCCTTCACCGTTTGAAAGCAATCGGTATTACATATATATATTACATATATATATGCTCACGACTATATTCCCCGAGGGGGTAGTCAGAGATATTTCACCAGTAGTAGGTACCGAAACTCTGCATTACACTGCATTCTGCTCTGTATTACATATATATATATACAATACAAGAAATAAAAATAAATTAGTGTTCCCACATTTTCGACTCAGTAAGGTCAACACATCTTTCATGGGGCACTGTATACGCTATTATAATAAGATACCAGAGGATATTCTAAACTTGCCAGACAAAAAGTTTACATCCCATGTTAAACAAGTCCTCTGTAAAAAAGGTTACTATAAACTCGATGATTATTTGAATGACCAAAATGTCTGGTCTTGACAATGTTACACTATGTAATTCAATATTTGTACTTTGTATATTTTGTTTTGTTTAAAAGAAGGTGTTGTAGAGTTTCTGGCCGCATCTTCTCTACAACGGAACACCTTCCGAAGCGGTGGTAGAATCAAAAATGACGTCAGAAAGTTATCTATGTGATATTATTTTGAATAAAAATGTTGACTTTTGACTTTTGACTTTTATAAGTTGGAAAAACTTATTTGTATACAAGGTCTAACAAAATTAGGTGAAACTATGTTAAGGGGATGATCAGACCATCAAACTGAACAACTTTCTCTATGGGACCAACATCGAAATCGCGAAAAAAAATTCTGCAGTCCCATAAATTTAGGTCGAGTAGGTTTGTATGGAACAGCAGATTTTTTTTTCGCGATTTCGATGTTGGTCCCATAGAGAAAGTTGTTCAGTTTGATGGTCTGATCATCCCCTTAAAATAGTTTCAGCTAATTTTGTTAGACCTTATATATGGCATGTCG
This sequence comes from Agonopterix heracliana, assembly GCA_963693445.1. Taxonomy (NCBI): domain Eukaryota; kingdom Metazoa; phylum Arthropoda; class Insecta; order Lepidoptera; family Depressariidae; genus Agonopterix; species Agonopterix heracliana. The sequence goes on along the minus strand of OY856323.1, from coordinate 15,745,904 downwards.
TCCGTGTGGATTTGAACCCAGACCATCATGATTGAGTGTTCGTACCTCTCCACAACGAGCTACCCAGACGCTCTCGTATTCTCCGATTACATTGGTATTATACAGGGTGCCACAAAACACCCTAGTACAAGTACAAAACTGAACAACTTTCACTATAGAGCTAACTTCGAAATCGCGAAAAAAACAGCTGTTCCATACAAAACTGCAGCAGACTCTACTCAATTATGTATGGGAAAGCAGATTTTTTTTCGCGATTTCGTAGTTGGCTCCATAGTGAAAGTTGTTCAGTTTGATGGTCTGAAGCACCTCCTCCTCATGTCAAGTTTTGTTTTTGTCTTCATTTTATATTTTTTACGGATAGAATACGAGAATACGAGTGAGAGAGAAGACATAACTTTAAGACACCTATTTCATTTTTATTGTGATTCATCGAGTTTATCGATATAAATTTAATTTTTCAATTATTTTGATCTGTAATCTTTATGTGCAAAAATGGTGGAGAAAAAATAATTCGAACTCCATGGAGTAAAACTACCTACTGATATATTTAAAAAAATTAAAACCTGCCTCCTCTTTCTAACTCTATGCTGAAAACAGATACGGCAACATCAAATGTCAAATTCTGTCATTGTGAAAGTATTTTTTTTCTTAATGGCCAGTTGCTTTAAGTTCATTTTATGTTTACCAAGGAGTTTGCAGGGGCAGCGAGTGACGTCACTCGTGGACCGAAAAACGACGTTATTTTATTAAAAATATCTGTAATCCTTTCATTTTAAAATCTCTGACATAGAAAATATGATTATTGAGACAATTATCTCGAAATGGTTTTCGATTTAGACCTCCAAAAAAAAACTTGACATACCGAATTATTACTAGGGTGTTTTGTTACACACTGTATTATACCTACGATCATTTTTTTTCATTCAGTATCCTTTCATGACTTTATAAACCTGCCTAACATTCTTGAATCCCACTTTAATTAACATTCGTAGCAATTCTCAAAAGATAACGTCTCTAATGTAAGACAGAGTGACGTAATTAAATTTTTCCGCCTTCGTAGCACCACGTAGTCGCCTACGAGCTTGCTACGAGATTACAACACTCAAATTAAAATGGTTTCGTGTACAGATTGAAATATGAACCGTAATCCGTTGTAATAAAGTCGCAAGTCAGAGTTAGTTATCTAACTAACAGTCAACTCGACTCAAACTTACCAAATCCAGTTTGTCCTGAAGTTGTGTTTACAGTACTATTGGATTGACGAAACTAGGGTTTAGACATACACGGGTATATTTTGCTGTATTTGCATTGCATAGGATTGGGTTAAAAAAAATTGTAAATTCCTTGAAATTTTGATAAATCGCTTGTAAAAACAGAAGCATCAACCGCTGCGCTAATTATTAGGTAAGTAATTGAAATAATTACCTAGAAAGTATAAAGCTTTTTTACGATTTTAAAAAAATACTGAATCTGACTCGAAATATACTGATAAAATACACTCACTGTCTCAATGAGGGGTTTTAAGAAAGCCATTAAAACAGAAAAAGTAGTTCCTAATGGCTCGATAGATGGCGTTGACGAGACAGGGCAAGTGACCTTGCAGATAATACAACACAAATAAAATAGTAAGAATTTGTGTTTTTAAGTAAGCAGCAAAATATTATATTTCGTCAACGGATACGTTTGACTCAGTGACATGCATTTTTGTTCACTTTTTTCCCTACAATGTTTGTCTTCGGATCCCTCTCTGATCAACGCCATCTATCGCCGGTATGATGAACTACGTATATGTAGCTGTCAGAAAACTCCTCATTATAGAGGTAACTATGTCGATAAAATCGAAAGAACAAATCGCAGATATAGAGGTTTGCTTTTTCCCACTAACAGAGGTCATTCAATGCTAAAGTGTCGGGACCTCTGACTGCAGTTACAACTCATCACGATCAGTTCCAGCTAAGGAGGTTTCTCACTTAACCAGGTCCCACTTAACCAAGTTTCACTGTATCGGGAGTCGCCAGCGGTGTTTGATATCTCATATAAAGAGATCTTTCATCATCATCATCTCAGCCAATAGACGTCCATCTGCTGGACATAAGCTTCCCCAAGGATCGCCTCAACGACCGGTCCTGCACTGCCCTGATCCAACGGGTGCCAGCCACCTCGACCAGAGACCAGACCATGATGTGCGTGATAAGGCTATAATCAGGCTGTTATTGGCTTTCTGCTTTATACTCTAGTGACTACTGTATTGTGCGCGATGATGCACAAAATGAAACTCACCCTAGATCCCAGCTGCCGAGCATGCGGAGAGGATGAAGAGACCATGGAACATATTCTTTGCGACTGTGATGTCTTGGCGGCAAAATGCATGTGCCTCCTCGGAGATGGATACCCAAAACCGGGAGATCTTAGGTTTCTTCCCCTCAATGGTATTGCCTCCTTCATTGACCATGTATTTGAAGGGTGAGGAAAGCAAAAAGTATTGGGGCTAACACAAAAGATCCCACTGGGTCGAAGTGTTGCTGGCCTGCCAGCCCCCACAACAAGATAAGATAAGACTTACTGTATTATATTGCTGTTGGTTTTCCAATAAAATAAAATAAATGAATAAATAATAAATAAAATCACTCCTTTTAACTCCTTTTATCTCGTTCTTTTGCGAGCTAATAGAAAAAGAGCGAATCCGCGATAGCGCTACATCACGGTGTCATACTAAGTCGATATATTATATGTATACCTCTATTACTAAATGAAGATTTTTTTATTATTAATTTCATCAATTTTTTCCCGTTCCAAAATTGCACGAATATTTTTAAAATATTTCATTTCGCTAGTCTCATTCAGCCACTACTAGGTACTTTCCTGAGCTCCGCCAAAACCTTTGTTGATATAAAAACCAATCGAAACAATATTCAACAGAAATGCAATACCTAACCGTAAGTTTTCATTATCCATTTCCCTGTTTCACATGCATCAGTGTCTAGTTCAATTGCAACAGCAAAGGCATCACAGCTCTCTACCAACATCCTGAAGCTCTCCCAAACACTCTAAAACATTCCGAAACACTCTAAAATCGAAATAACGTAGCATTTCGACTTTATTTTTCAGTGAAATCGTTAAAGCACAGGTTTTATTAAGGCTGTAAGATAAAATCTACGTTTGTTGTGCTTAAATTTGTTATTGTTGAAATTCTTTTTGGAATGAGCTGCGAAATAGTTGATTTATGGAAAGGTTTATTTAATTGAGTTTTGCTTGAGAGTTTAGTATCTTTGAAGGAAAGAAACGCCTATTATTTTGATTGAATAACATAGATTATATCGTTGTTGCATGCAACTTTATAGGGTCCTTCTTAATATCGACGGTCCCTACGTACATTCCCGTAAGTGCAAAAGTAAAATTTTACAGGAGAGCACTTTTAAGTTTCAAACATGTGTATTTCACGTCCTATTTGTAACACAGTGACGAAATTTGGAATATAGGTTTAATATACGGTAAACTATATGTAAAATAAAGAAAAACTCAAAAAAATAATTGGAAGTGTGTTATTAGTCACTTACTTAGTTCTACATCGGAAACTCCCCAATTACAAATAACGTATGTGGTACATATTGATTTTTACGCGGTAGTCTCAAGATCGATCAAAATCTTAACTGTCACATAGATCATTGTACATGGGAAACATTATGGAGATACGGGGTTTGTAGGTAAGGACGAAGTGTATTGTTACAACAAAAAGTAAACTTTTTTAGTATTATTAATAAATTTTAACCCCGTCCCCACATACCTCGTGTGTACCTGTCACACTGGACAGAGTTTCGGTACTTCTAGTGAAACGTGGACGTACGAAGGTTTAAAAAATTACATATACTTTAGTATGTGTAGTATATTGTTTGTTTTGTTATATTGTTTTAGTATATTGTTAATAGCAAAGTAACTAATATGAGACTTAGCAATATTGATAACATAAAATAATTATTGTTCTATATTTACTCGTCAGAAACAGACAAATACAATTTACAACATAGACGAGAAGGGTATCAAAGGCGGCCATATCTCGTAAAGCCATTTTTCCAGAAATTCATTTGATGGAATAGAGCGATAAATGCTATGGCGGTGCTCTAGTAGTAGACTTTACTATTTTGATAAACTGACAATATTATAAGGCGACTTGTTGACCATACGATATGAGCAGTGCCGGACTGGGACCTGAAATCGGCCCGGGCATTTTAGAACCAGTCGGCCCTCCCAACGGTACAGTAGTTTTGTATGGGACAGCTGATTTTTTTTCGCGATTTCGATGTTGACTCTATAGTTAAAGTTGTTCAGTTTCATGGTCTGAAGCACCCCTTTAAGTATTACTAGGTTGTTTTGGTACACCCTGTATAATGAAATGACGGCAAACCATCTAAGACCAAGAGCGAGCGAAGCGAGCTCGAAATTTCACTGCAACATATTTGATGACAACAATACGATCTAAGACAAAGAGCGAGCGAAGCGAGCTCGAGATTTCACTGCAATTTTAATGTGATGACAGCAATACGATCTAAGACCAAGAGCGAGTGAAGCGAGCTCGAGATTTCACTGCAATATAATGAGATGACTGCAATACGATCTAAGACCAAGAACGAGCGAAGCGATCTCGAGATTTCACTTCAATATAATGTGATGACAGCAGTCAGCAATACGATGCATGACCAAAAGCGAGCGAAGCGAGCTCGAGATTTCACTGCAATATAATGTGATGACAGCAATACGATCTAAGACAAAGAGCGAGCGAAGCGAGCTCGAGATTTCACTGCAATATAATGAGATGACTGCAATACGATCTAAGACCAAGAGCGAGCGAAGCGAGCTCGAGATTTCACTGCAATATAATGAGATGACTGCAAAACGATCTAAGACCAAGAGCTTGCGAAGCGAGCTCGAGATTTCATTGCAATATAATGTGATGACAGCAATACGATCTAAGACCAAAAGCGAGTGAAGCGAGCTCGAGATTTCACTGTAGTATAATGCGATGACTTCAATTTGATCTGAAATCAGGAGCGAGCGAAGCGAGAACGAGATTTTTTTACAATATTGTGAAGTCCTAGTTACCTGCCACCCTTGAGCGTGGGCCGGTATCGAAAGGCAATGGGCCGGCCATCCAGAGAGGCGAGCGGCCCACCAGAGCCGCGGCCCACCGGGCATTTGCCCGGTACGCCCTAGGGCCAGTCCGGGCCTGGATATGAGTACCAATCTAATTCAAAACAAATAATTGGTGTGGTGGGTGTCACTATTGACACCGGTCTTTAAGCACTTCAGAAGCTGTTTGACTTCGTCATACTTGAGGGGAAATCGCCGCAGACATGGGACAGAAATTTGATGGTTCTCTTCTTTAAAAAGGACGATAATGCCCTACTGAAGAACTATAAGCCCATCTCACTTCTTAGCCATGTCTATAAGCTGTTTTCGAGAGTTGATACGAACCGTGTCGCGCTCATTTGGACGAATTCCAACCTCCCGAGTAACCTGGGTTCCGAACAAACTTTAGCACCGCGTACCACATACATACGCTCTGCCTCGTTGCTTGGCGTTCGTGGACTACGAAAAAGCTTTTGATTTGAATGGGACATGTGCTGTACTGCAGTCTCTCCAGCGATGAAAAGTTGACTACTGGTAGGTACTTGGAAGTGCTCAAATGCTACTGCCACTATGTCAGTCCGATTACATGACCAGAATAGATACCTATCCTACCTACCGCAACGAGGTGTGAGGCATGAAGACGTTATTTCTCTGAAACCGTGGCACTGGAAGATGTTTTCAAGGTTTTGGATTGGAAAGGGCTGAGTCTCTCAGGGTGAGATAATTATAGTCATTATGACGGTGAGCATGGAGGACCTCAGTAGAATGCTTGATGACCTAAGCAGAGCCTTCGAACGAGTTGGTTTGAAAATTACCATGGACAAGACGAAGATAATGTCAAATGTCCATGTTCTACTCACTCCTGTAAAGATCGTAGACTCTGAGTTCGAAGTTACTACGATTATGTTAACCAGGGACAAACTATCCAGTTAGGATGGTCCCACTTCGAGATAGAGGTCAATAGACGAATCTAACTGGGCTGGACATCGTTCAGGACGTATGGACTGCGTAGTATCTTCTCGGCCAAACACTGCAGTGTCTCAAAACGAAAGTCATTGACCAGTGTGTGTTGCCAGTGACGACACAGAATAGGATGGAATATTAAGTACTTGACATACGAAATTGAGACGTAGTAGCTCACTCCTGGCCTCATAAAAAGCCTGAAAGTCACACAAAGGGCAATGGAGAGGGCTATTATGGAGGGGTATTAATCTTCCCATCTGAACATCCCATATATTACTTATAGCTACTGTTACTCTCTTTCACGACAAACATCAGCGCTCATGTGATCGGCGTAACCAATTTTCTAGTTCATATTGCCTTAAAAAACATTGCCACGTTAGTTAACTCATGGTAAATGGTTTTAATTTGTACAATTAATGAAATAAATAAATAAATAAAGAGGTTTTCATAGACCTCTTTACATCGCATAATTTATTAAACTATTTTCTGCATAAAGCATTATAATTATTATAAATAATGACAAACGCGCACAGTCATAAACGTATGCCAGCTTCCTGGTCATAAACAACTTTCACCTAATATGTCAATTTGGAATTGACATGATGGTTGTAAGATGTTAATTTGGCTGGCTTATCAATATTTTTTTCCAAAACCAGACAAAGTTACAGAAGTTTAATAACATAAATACAACTTTCTTATCATATTTACAAAATATTTCCGACATAAAAAGCCTTAAATGGTAGTTATTGATAAAAAGTACTTTTATTTTCCGACGTAAGAAAACTTATCTACCACTTGCATGGCATGGCCTGGCTTAGGCATGTAAAGTTGTCCACGTAAAACAACGTAACTAACATAGTGCGTAGCAGTTACGCGGCAGGCGTGGATTACGTTCCAATGTAGAATCACTGAACTGCCACTGATGTTAGTTTACTTCGGAAATTTTTCTTAATTTTGTAGTTACGGGAAATGTGTGTGTGGATTTAAGGTTCAATTTGCATAAAATGTTAATTTTTTTTTTGACTAATCGATAGTATAGAGTGACCTGAAGGACATGGAACAATAAAAGGCAAATCACGTATCTACCACTTAGGAATATGTACGTAGGGACCGTCGATATGCTGACACTTTTTTAAGGGGATGATCAGACCATCAAATTGAACAACTTTCTCTATTGGACCATCATCGAAAACGCGAAAAAAAAATCTGCTGTCCCATACACTTGGCTTGGTTTGCAGTTTTTTATGGGATAGCAGATTTTTTTTGGTCCCATAGAGAAAGTTGTTCAGTTTGATGGTCTGATCATCCCCTTAAAAAAGTGTCAGCATATTAAGTTGGATCCTGTATAGTAAACGACGACTTGAAAATATATTTTTTTACTTGACTGTGCAAAATACTTAAATATTTGTCGAAATGTTTGCTTGACGACATGCGTATTGGAAGAAATGCGTATTGGACCAAGTGCTACTAGGTCTTTACTGCATGTCATACTAATCATTAACCTTTAAACCACATACTTTACCCATAAAACTGAGCAACTTTTACTATGGGAGCAAAACAAACGGCAAAAAAAACTGCTGTTCCTTACGAAACTGCAATGCCTTCACGACTAGAATGTATTAGACAGCTGTTTTGTTCCGACTGGTTTGTTGCTACAAAACTGAGGCAAAAAAAGAGGACATCAAAGAACCATACTACTCGTACGCTAGCCAAGGGATACCACCAATTTTGTAAGGCCATTACTGAATAGCTAATCTTCCACTATGTCATGCGATATTATTCATGCTGCCATGAAAAGAAGAAGAATATCATAATCATCCGCGGTGATTAAAGTAACTTATGTTATATTATAATTTATAAGAAATGGTTGAAAAAAGTACACTTATCTCTTATACTATTAAAATCATGTCGCGATTTTAGCATAAGCATAAGCATATGCTCACGACTATATTCCCCGAGGGGGTAGTCAGAGATATTCTGAAACCTCAGAACATCCACGTTTCACTACTAGTACCGAAACTCTGTCCAGTCACTTATAATGGACAGTGGGTACAATACATGCCTCGAAATTGAAGCATGCAGGTTTCCTCACGATGTTTTCCTTCACCGAAAAGCCAGTGGTGTTACAAATCGTACATAAATTCCGAAAAACTCATTAGTACGAGTCGTTCCGGGGATCGAATCATCGCCTCCTGCACGGCAGGCAAGGTTACATGGTTACTCGCCACTGGACCACCACGGCTTGATATCGCGATTTTGTTGTTATTAAAGCATTTAAACTTGCAATAAGTTTCTTTTTAAAAACAGCTTTTATTTTAAAACTTTAATCTGTTCACATTTCATGAAACTTTGGAACTCATCCGCAGGTAACTCTAAGTGTAAAATTTTCATTTTGAATATAACTTGGGAGTGCTTAAATTCAACTTGACTGAACTTGATTACACCAAGTTGGTCCAAGTTCCTGTATTCGTGCTAAGTCTATGATCACAGAGAAAATTATTGTTGACTTTATTGTGTTTGTTATAAAGTTTATTTTAATGTTTTTGTTTTAACGAGTTAATATCACATTTTGTAGATGGAATCAGAATTTTAATCGTGGACCAAAAAAAATCCATTAAATTACAGCGAGGTATGAATGCGAAAAAATGTATTTTAGTCATTGACTTACACTCTAGCGATAGACAGGCCTGATAGAATACGGTGCGTGCGCACTGCATTGATGTTCCCGAGTTCACTTCTTCACTATGGCAATGACAGACCGCAATGTGTCATTTTGTGTTGTTTTGTGTGACAAGTTGTTTGTTTGAACGAGCTTGTCTATCGCTAGAGTATATGTCAGTGATTTTAGTCGACCTAAAAAACGAGGAGGTTAACCCTATTTATCAAATGACCGAATGAAAGATGAGCTCAGGCATTTCTTTTAATAGTATTTTTTGAGAATGGATCTTAGGACTTGTGCGAATGCATAAGACAATTATTTTTATTTTTTGAAATCCTTTAGAAATTAAGAAAGATTTTCGATACCTATATATTTCATTCATCGCCTAATGATAAATATAAATAAATAATTAAATAAATAAATAAATAACGCTCACAGGCACATACATTGTAATGATCCCAAACTAAGCACTAAAGGCTTTTATTATCGAAACCATACAACAACGGCACGAACATATAACATCCATGACCGAACCGGGATTCGAACCCAGGACCCTGGTTTGGCAGTCCGGCGTGGTAACCATTACACCAACCGGGTCGTCAAATATATAGTGATGAACATAATGTCGCCTAGTGATTTCTACATAGCAATTCGCGTTTCTAGTTTACCGGTTGCTAGATAAACGAAACTACACATTTAGGTACTTGGACAGACCGGGAAGTAAAATAGTTAAAAATTCTATGGCGACCTGCCAACTTCTAACTGATTATATTGTAATTTTTAATTCTTTCCGTACCGTGCTTCTTGAACTTTCAACGATAAAGCGCTGTAATTTTATTTTCATGACGCCTGAAACGGGTGCTAAACTTTTGTAAATGTTGCTAGGCATTATGACATACATTTGAGGCAACGTCAGACTCATCAGACTCGACAAATAGGTAGCCAAAGAACTTACTTAATGAGAATTAATGACTTTTGTCACCCAAATAATCTAATTCCATTAAAAGTACCAGAATATAGCCCGGACTTGTATTATGATGACTAGATACATACATATACTCAAGCCACTATCCCACAGGGGTAGGCAGAGACTACGGCTCGCTACACTCTACGATTCTGACATACTTCTCTCGCCTCATTCACTTAAATGGTCACAAACACAAGACACATCCAGTTTTCAATTTTCTTAAACGTGTATTTACTGTGTAGTACCTAATTATAACTTGTGAAATTAAAATCGGTATGCGTTAATACACCTACATAGTCAATGACGTGGAATTCCATAAGGTCAACCATTGTGATTAGTATGCGAGGTACCTTAGTGTGTACCGCGGTTTCGACACAAGGAAGTTAACTGTTTTTACCTTGACCAGCCGAACAATGTTTTAGACAAATACGATTAATAATTTATGACTAAATCTTCAAGTATGGTGTCTTTTGACTGACAGCCATAAATTTATAGTGAGCCTTACATCAACTTGCAAAAGAAATTACTGTTCTAGCAATTTCCCTGACCATCCGAAAATTCCGAATGGAATAATGGTTGTTAGTCTATATCCGATGTACAATTTAAGTTGCAATAGTGCATGGGTGTTCTCGAAAAGTTATTTTAATCTAAATAAATAATTTTAATCTGTTTCTTTTTGTCCAAAATCCAGTTATGAATCCCACTACAGGGTTTAGCTTCCTCTAACTAAAAAGAATAACAGAGAGAGGACAATTTTTCCACCTCGTCCGTAGTATGGCGGTTGGTTTGGTACTTTGGTAGAGACAAGTTAGAGTTCAATTTGCTTTTAATTTTATTTAAATTTGTACGTTGTAACTGGTAACAGGTTTAAATTTAAATTCTTGAATATTCGCGATCACTACCTGCATTAATGATATTAAATCATGTCTTCACTTCTGAAAATCGGGTTACACTCGAGATTAGTTTATCTCTACAGGGAAATTCAATCGATAGATGGGATCGGAATGTGTGGAGCGTGCTAAACGTCATCGTGAAAGTTACAATATATCGATGGTTCCATTAGAGACGTCAAGATGTCGCCGTCGACGATTTGTTACAAACTAACAAATAGAGCCAAATTTAGAACTTCGTAAATCATTGTAATGTAGCTTAGGTACTTGCCAACTTCACAAATGAAAATGGTTTAATTAAGTGGAAACATTAAAAGCAATAAAAACGTGGAGTCTTACCTTAACAACTACTTTGAGAAATATTCCCAGAACATCGATTGTGAACTTCATTTTGTCGGCTTAGCTTCTAACTCCAATTAGAATTTAGAATTTCACTTCTCTATTCACTTCACAGACTGAAAACCAAAAATATACCCAATTAACAGGACATTAAAGTAAATAAACATTTATTTAACTCGACTCGAAACTGTTACGCGATCATTGCGAAGTCACTGAGCCAAAATTCAAGATCACATTCTATTTTTAAAACGCAGACCCACTCACCATTTTAAAGTGAAAAACACCTGAATTCAATCAGTGATCTTGTACGATCATTTATGTGATTAAAAAGAAATTCGTTGTCGGAAGAAAAATATAATAGGTACTACGTTTGGTGTTTATTGTGCGGGCGGTCTGTGCTGTGCGCTCACGCATCTTGATACGAGGCCGGACGAAGGCGATCTTAATATAGAAGCGAACGAAACTGTACTACGGATCGAATCTCCCTGGGAAACGGTTTTATACCGCGCTTTTTGAAGGAAAGAAAAAATAGAAAAATGCAAGGATGCTTGTGGGAGACACATGTGCTAATTGTAAATGTGTCTCGGCAAATATATGTGCAGGATTATTGTTTCTGCCTGCAACTGTGCGGGCGACATGTGTGGAACAACGAATAGCTATCCTAAGATCAGACAGGAAACATTTGTTGGTTTCTGCCTAAACATCAGAGACAGATCTTCGGTATTCTATCAGAGAAACGTAGATTTTCTGAGTTTTCAGATTGGTCTCTGAATCTCCTCAGAGAATATATAGTCGTGAGCATGTGGATTCTGCCTAAACTTCGTTCTTCGTTTTTTTTTTCATAGTTACGGCGCGTATCGTTTTTAACCGACTTCAAAAAAAGGTTGTTTATTCGTCGCAATGTTTTTTTTTTTTATTTGTGTTACATAATAAATAAGGCAGGAATAATGCCTAAATAATAAAAAAAACCAATTGATAATGTATCGTTAAACCTCACTTCAGACTAAGCCTACCCATTTCGTCAAACTATTTTTATTCAAATACTTACCATAAATTACGATTTTAAATTTAGTAGAGCGAACTAACAATTCAACTTTAATTACCGAATAGGTATACTAAAAGTGTCCTATCTGCACATCAACTCATCTGTGTCGTTCTCAGCGGGGATCTTCATTGAAATAAATTGATAGACATCACGCTCTCACGGAGACATGTATACTTAATACTTTGCTCTTTAGCTTTATGTAGCTTATACAATATATATTATTACTTTAGTAAAGTACCTAATATAGAAGATAGGTTTATAAAGCGTATTTTTAAAGTGGATGTTGTCTTGTTAAAGAAACGTATTAGGGAGTATATTTAAGAGCGATGCGAACGCTCATTTTAATCAGCAAAACATTTTCATCGTTTCTAAGAAAAGGCACATAGTTTTGTATCGCTGTTATATACGTCCAGGGGTTTTAAAACAGCGCTTTAAAATTGTATGCCTTTTCTTGCAAACAACATGAAAATGTTCGACCCAATGAATCGGGCGTTCAATCTCTCTTAAATGCCTTACCCTTCATCTGTTTGCTATTTTTCCTTTCTTTACTAAATAGAAGTGTTTTAGGTTAATTTGTCTATCGTCAGCTTATATACTCCATTTCAAATAGCACCGAAAATTTGAGGCCATTTTTAATTACAGAAACAGAGATTTGAAACACTTGGATGTTGCTTATTCTTAGAACAGTTTTAGTATCGTCCAAGATATGTTGGATATTACATCTATCTGATAAATAAATTATATTTGCTTATCAGAATTGGCCAGAAAGCTTAATAGGAATCTGAACATCTCGTCGTCCTTATTTGGAATTGAGTATAGGTACCTACCGGTTGTGGCTCTACTGCGGTTATGGGTATACCTACAACTATTACCAATATACCCTTAAGGTGACTGCCACACGGGCTCAATGCGGATTCGATCAACTTAACAATTCACCAATCAGAATTAGGCTACGAATAAGAATAACGTAGGAATTAGGATAAGTAATATATATCTATGCAAGAACCTAATTACCTAACTATGCGTAACATATTAGAAAACTCATGCTAAAGAAACCTAAATGTTCAGAACAGATTACAAACAAGTAACATGTTCAGTAACGTTCTGCGGCGTAGATTATCAGAAGCTAAGCCAAGGCGGAGATGGTACTAAGACACGGTAGAGACGCGCGATGCTAACATCTTGTACTAATCACATTAGTGTCAGTGCGCTTTCCACCGACATCTGCAACCTGCACTGTGTACGTTGTCCGCGTCTCTATGGATTTCTAGGACAGAGTCAGCAAGTTGTGTTGCTGTGTGTGCAGTTGTGGGACAGTGCAGGCGTGGAATGCATTTTGAAGATGAACCAAACCAATTACTACGCTCTCTCAAGATCTCCACCCGTTTCCGTCTTGTTAGGTGTTACCGTGTCCATCCGTCCATTCAACGATGTAGAATTCTGGACACTCACTCAAACCATGTGCAAACGACTCGACGCTTTTGAGATGTGGGAGGATGTTGCAGATTTCATGGATGGATAGAATCAGCAATGAGGTGGTCCTGCAAAGAATGAACGTGTTTTTATAGTTTTTAGGACTCCTACTCTAGGAGCCCTAAAAACTATAAAAACTCGGAAATTACAGTACCTCGGTCACATTATCAGAAGTGACAAATACCAACTTCTCCAGATTATTCTGCAGGGAATATTTTGGGAAGACGAATGCCTGGTAGAAGAAGGACTTTCTGGCTTAAAAACCAATGTGAATAGTTCGATATGAACACCACCTCACTGTTCAGGGCTGCAGTCTCTAGGGTCCGAATAGCCCTAATGATAGCCAACCTCCGATAGGAGATGGCATCACAAGATGAAGAACTGTATATCCTTATAACGTCGTCACATTCAACCTGTATTTATCACTATGAATCACAAACGCAAGTATCTTGTTGTAAAAAGGTTCAAAGGTACAAATTGTTGTAAAAAGGTACAAATAGACTGTAAGTTATAAGTTCATCAACCTTAACAAACTATGCCACCTTCTTACTTCATTTTCATCATCATCGTCAGTGTCTTTCATCCCCACTGCTAGTTGCCCCGCTGCTGCTCATGTTCTTTGTCATCTGTAGGATGGGAGCGTGGGCGTTAGTCCACCACACGTGCCCAATGCTGATTGATGAACTTCAGATACACAGAATATTCTTTAGTAAGTACAATGTATATTTCCTCTCGATATTAACACAGTAGTGGAGTATAGCCCATTATCGAACTCTCTTTGGAGAGACGTGCTTTTTCCTACAGTGAGATTCTAAAAGCCGTAACAATAACAAACAATAATAATTATTTCGTAACAATTATATTTCATGATTTGTTCCTCTACTTAGCACATTATCAAGAATGTCCATAAATATCCCGTAATCATAGTCAACCTACAAAGCTTTTACAGTAGCAAGTTGCATTGAAAATTATTTTGAACAAAATGCAGATTTTGCTCCATCTCTTTGTTCTGGTGTACTTAATATTGTTAGTGTTGTAATTTTGTTACGTACTTTTAATGATTTTGACGTTTATTCTCACTGGATCAAAGTTTCTTTCGATAATGATAATGAAAGAGAACTAAGTTATTTAAATGATTAGAGTAGTGTCCGTATAGCTACACATAAATAGTGCCCGATTAGTGCCTAGGTCAAATTAATTGTGCCTCCGTACTTTACGAGATGTCGATTTTTAGCTAGCTTGATGTCAATGTGTTTTTCCTTTTGAATCAAATATATTTATTTTTAACGAAGATTCACGAAGTATTCTGATAATTTATGAAAGTAAAAACAAAAACAAATTAAGTTCAACCAAACCAAAGTAACAGTTCCAGAAAGACCAAAAAATACATCAGTGGTCATATTCGACGAAAACAGCTATGGTTGCGTTTTGCGTTTTGCTATTGACTGATTTGACCATTTTACTAGTAAACTCGACTTTTGAATGCCAAATTCTAGAGATGTAAATGTTTTTTTTTTAATTCACAACTTTTTCGGTTTAATATATAAATAGCAGTACGGCTTTTAGTAAATAGGCTGGGTCTAAATTCGTCACCCCTCTTATAACATTAAGTACCTATGTAATCTCAGTAAAGTTTGGACCCAAACGGTCGCGATATATCGAAAATCGAAAGTCCGGATATAGCACCAGCACAGCGACGACCGACGTTGACTACGACGACCTTCGATCAACAATATTTGATCGAAGACGACGACCTTACAACGAAATAAAAAGAAACATTCATACTACAATATCATTTAATTCCAAATTCCTTCTACTTTGCCTGCCTTCATTTAAATCTCTTTTACGGTCCTCTAACGCCTGTTTCAACCTCAATAACTTCTTCAGTTGGTTTTCGTGGAAATTTGGCGGGTATTCAATAATCTCTGTCTTAAAGGCACCCGGTCCTATTTCCACGTAAGAGAAGGTTCTTCTTTGTATCAACCGTCGTAGAGTTTCAAGTGCCTTGTTTATATCTGGAAGCCTAAGCTGAATAAGAAAGACGGCAGTGATTATTTTATTACGACAGACAATACAAGGTGTTACAAAAATACAAATAAACCTTTAAGGGGGTGGTGTAGGTAGACCATCAAACTGAAAAAATGATGTTCCATCATACTCTACAAATCGACTAGAGCTAAAATACTCGTATGTATGGGATATTAAATTATTTTTTTTCGCGATTTCGTTGTTGGTCCCATAGAGAAAG
Organism: Agonopterix heracliana; assembly: GCA_963693445.1. NCBI lineage: Eukaryota > Metazoa > Arthropoda > Insecta > Lepidoptera > Depressariidae > Agonopterix > Agonopterix heracliana. The sequence goes on along the minus strand of OY856323.1, from coordinate 15,730,196 downwards.
TTGTTCAGTTTGACGGTCTAAACAACCCCCTTAAGAGTTATAAAAATTTATTCTTACTTATGTAACACCCTGTATACAGGGTCCTTCTTAATAAGCTGAAGTTTTTTTAAGAGGATGTTTAGACCATCAAACTGAACAACCAAAACCTACAACATCGAAAGCACGAAAAAAAACCAGTCCCATACATTTTGCTCGACTAACATCAGTTGCTGAAACGCTCGTTAAATTTAATCCTCCATTAAATCTCTTGCTAGCTTTTACTACGTCAACAAGACAAAAAAGTGACTCCAAGAGAGAGAGTCCTATTTCCACGCAAGAGAAGGTTCTTAGATTCTTCGATTCTTCGATTCTTCTTCCTGTTCTTCTTTGAATCAAACGTCGTTGAGTTTCAAGGGCCTTGTTAATATCTGGAAGTCGCTGAATAAGAAAGATTAACGGCAGTTATTATTTCAATACTATACATTACATAATATAGGTACAGGGGCCTTCTTAATATTCTGACGGAATATTAAACTGAACAACCAAAACCTATAGGACCAATATCGAAAGCGCGAAAAAAATCAGCTGTCCCATTAATTTTGCTCGACTAAGTTTGCAGTTTTGTATGGAACAGTCCATTATTTTTTGCGATTTCGATATTGGTGCCGTAGAGAAAGTTGTTCATGTTCAGTTTGATGGTCTCAACATCCCTTTAAAAACCGCGTCAGCACATTAAGAAGGACCCTATACAACGTATTAATGAATAAGCGAAATCGCGAAAAAAAGGCATCTGTCCCATACATTAGGCTCGAGTAGTTTTGTATGGAGCAGCTGATTTTTTTTTTGCGATCTCGATGTTGGTCCCATAGAGAATGTTGTTCAGTTTGATAGTCTGGTCATCCCCTTAAAAAAGTGTCAGCATTAAGAATGACCCCATAATATAGGGTCCAACTTAATATGCTGACACTTTTGACACTGAACAACTTTCTCTACGGGACCAACATCATAACCCCAGAAAAAATCTGCTGTCCCATACATTTGGCTCGAGTAGGTTTGTAGTTTTGTATGGGACAGCTGATTTTTTTTCGCGATTTCGATGTTGGTGCCATAGAGAAAGTTGTTCAGTTTGATGGTCTGATCATCCCCTTAAAAAGTATCAGCATATTAAGAAGGACCCTGTATACAATTAGTATTTACAGCCATGCATCAGAAACAGCCTAGAACTATTTAACCGCGTAACGCCCATAATATTTTAAGTGCAAATTATCATCTATCTATACTGTAGATGCGATGATACGATATGATGAACTGTAGATTCTACAGTAGGTACTGTTCAATACAGGTCATACGTTCGGTTCTTGTCTTTTGTTGTTATTCGATAATTAACTGCCTCCGTGGTCTTATGGTTAAGAGCATTGGGCTCTTGACACGGAAGTCGTGGGTTCGATTCCCACGGGGGGCACCTAGTGAAATGTCACTTTGTGCGTTTTCCCCAGTTGGTTTAGGACATTGCAGGCTGAGTCACCTGATTGTCTGAAAAGAAAGATGATTCCGTGCTTCGGATAGCACGTTAAAAGCTGTTGGTCCCGGCTACTATCTCTGGTGGTAGTAGTCGTTACATAAAAACCACGTCAGAGGCCGTAAGGCGGTTTGAATAAACTCTGACACCAGGGCTTGCAGCCCACTCGATAAGAAGAGAATTCAATAATTTCCGTCTATTTTGGTTTCAATTTGTATTCCAACAAGTTTGGAAGCAAGTCAATATTTCGATTCTTTACCGTTTTCCACTTACCTTAAACTTAACAGAACCATCAGCGTTATCGATAGATTGACTCTTTGATCTATTCCTCAGGAATTTCACTCCTGATAAGTTCTGAACTATTTTTGGGATATCAAAGTCAACATTTAATATCACATCCTTTTTCACTGGCATTCCAGGAATCGTACTGAGCGTTAGGAATAGAGACAGAATTGCACCTGGAAAGAAAGAAAATTGAGAAAAGGCCTATAATTCTAAACAACACGCCTTTTTTAAGAGGATATTCCAGATAATAGCATGAGAGATAAGTGTACTTTTTGCAACCATCAGCAGCAAGGCTGAATCAGTGTTTATGGGGTGTAGAGCATCTCTGTGATGTGGATGAACAAGGTCTGCCTGCATGACTTCAGTCGGTTTAGGAGTTACAGACGTTTTAAGGCCAGTAAACCACAGGTCAGGTAAGGTCTGGAGTGCGATTTTTGAATCACATTCGGTGAGCTCAGCAGTTGAAAATGTCCAAATTACTATGGAGATACGCATCTTTCTACTGCTGATTTGACTTCCAAAAATCATAATTCAGGATTTTTTAAAGTCAAATAAGCAGTAGAAAGATGCATGAGAACGCTTTTGTATGAGATTTAAAAACCGTTCAAACTCACCGATGACATTCAAAAATCGCACCCCTGGTCGGAAACCACAATCATAGGAATACAGCCTATAAAGATGACTAAAAGAATAAAATAAGGTACGATGAAACTCACATGATGTAACAGGTCTAAACATTTTCAAAATCAATTTACCACACCTAGGTTTAACAAGTAAGTATGTTTACGTAAACTGCAAACAGATCTGATAGGTATAAGAGTTGAAGCAATCAACGATTCGGTTTTTTAATTAAAATTCTGATTGTCTGTCTAATGCAGTTTGCTCTCCGGGCGAAATTACTTTTCATTTCAATTTTCAGGTTTTAAATTTTTCGGTTATCTCTGAAATAGGCAAATTTTAATTTTAACATTGCAACTAGTTTATTACATAGATAGCATCATTGGATAGCAAGCGCGTATATCCAGTATTTAGATTCGGGGATTGATTCACTGAAAAAACATCGCTGTAATCACTGTACCTATACCATACACAGGGTATAGAAAAATAAAGATTTTTGTGTGTGTGTATTTGTATACAGAGGGAGTTAACTTAAATGCATTACATACCTACTTTAACGGGTGCTTCAGAACATCAACCTGGTACGATTTTCGAAACTCATTCGGTGAGCTCAGCAGTTGAATATGTTAATATAACTATGGAGATATGCATCTTTCTACTGCTGATTTGACTTTCAAAAATCGTACTCCTGAAGTACCTATGATTTTGAAAGTCAAATCAGCAGTAGAAAAATGCATATCTCGATGGTAATATTGACATTTTCAACTGCTGAATTCAGCGAATGAGATTTAAAAATCGCACTCCTGAACATTTTTTACAATGAGAACAACAATGAATAAATACAATTTCATTTCAATGAAATCGCGAAAAAGAAAAACAGCTATTTCATTATACAAGGTGTACCTAAGGTAAAGTATCATTAACCTTTAAACCACATACTCTACCCATAAATCTGAACAACTTTTACTTTTGAGTCAAGTACCTAAATATTGCAGTTTATTATGGAACAGCAGTTTTTTTTTGTCTGTTCCCATAGTAAAAGTTGTTCAGTTTGATGGTCTGAAGCACCCCATATGCAACACATCAAAGTGCGTTCACACACGATGACGCACTGACGGAGCGACAAATGTCAGTCCATAGAACCACACCCGGTGCTTCAATGCGTCACCGTGTGTGATTCTACGTGCGGTTTCATACAACTCCTTGCTTCACTAATGACGGACTGACGTTTGCTGCTCCGTCAGTGCGTCATCGTGTGTGAATGCACTAAGTTTACACCTGTATAACATCATTGGATAGGATCATCGACTGACTTGAATTCATTCTAAATCTAAGTCATTTTCAAATTGCAGCCTAACAATAGGCCGGTAGGTATGCACGTGTGCAGTAGTAGCTCACTACTCACTAGCTAGGACAAAGTGGATCAAAATCCACTTTTCTGGTGTATTCCATGCCCTTGTCCAAGTCCTAACCCGTTACCATAGTATAAGTATTATTGTATTATTTGGTTGCAGTAGAGCCAGTAGAGTTCAACTAAGTATTTTAGTCACGTTCTTTTGTCAAACAAGTCCTCTGGGAGTCCAACAACTGCACGGCTTCCTCAATAACTCCACAACGTATTGTCTCTCAAGTTTGTATGCACTCAGTAACATGAACAATTTTACAACTAGGTACCTATTTACAAATACGTACAAAAATCTTCAAGTTTTTTAAAAGTTTATTTATGTCATTTGTATGCTGAAAAAATCGTTATTTAAACTATGATATTTTACGTTCCCAACGCCAATGTCCAAAAATATTATTATATTTTGAAGGTAACACGAGGTCACGTAATGAATTTTAGGTAAGCGAAATATTTTAGGTACCTAAGCGAAATTTCGTCTGAAGACTCTAGGAGTAGGCTAACAGAAAATTAAAAAAAAAACATTAAATGTAATGCACGGACATCTAAGCATGGACTACCGACCAATAGTTTGTTCAAAAACGTTGAAACACAATCGAGAAATCATGGTCAAATCACGCTAATGTTTCATTTTACGTATCAAGCCAGCCTGTCAATGCATCACATGGTATGCATGGACAGTTAAAGTGTTAAGAAACCTTGAATCCTTTAGTCGCCTCGTACGACACCCACGGGAAGATTTGTTGTGGTTCATTCTAAGCCGAAGCTAATCATCATGCTGAAGGAACTTGTAGAGCGGTTTCACACTAGGTACGTCCAATGGTTTGTTCAAAAACGTTGAAACACACTCGAAAAATCATGGTCAATTCACGCTAATGTTTCATTTTTACGTTTCAAACTAGCCTGTCAATGCATCACATGGTATGCATGGACAGTAAAAGTTTTAAGAAACCTTGAATCCTTTAGTCACCTCGTACGACACCCACGGGAAGATTTGTTGTGGTTCATTCTAAGCCGAAGCTAATCATCATGCTGAAGGAACTTTTAGAGCGGTTTCACACTAGGTACCTACTACCAATGGTTTGTTCAAAAACGTTGAAACACACTCGAGAAATCATGGTCAATTCACGCTTTTGTTTCATTCATATCAAGCCAGCTTTTCAGTGCATCACATGTTATGCAAACCCTCGCCTCGCCAGAAGCCTCTTGCGTCTCAGGAGAGCTCAACTACGCCTAGTTACTGGAGCCCTGACTGGTCACGGTCCATTTAACAAACATCTTTTTAATATCGGTGTTACTAACAGTCCTCTGTGCAGGGTCTGCATAGAGGTTGAAGAAACAGCTGAGCACGTGCTGCTGGAATGCAACGGGCTAGCACACTATCGGGCACAACACCTCGGATCTCCGGGGTCTCTTCCAGAGGCTTTCGGCAGCATTAACAAGCTGGTGGGCTTCCTGGAGGAGCTAGGATGGCAAGAGTAGTTATTCTCACCTCACGCAAAATAGGCGCCTAAATCGTCGAGTTGCGGAAAATGAGCCCGCTCAACCAATACCAAATACCAATGTAACGCATGGACAGTGAAAGTGTTAACAACAGTTTATTGAAATAATTAGAAAGTAGCTCATCTTGAACCCACCGTACCACTAGCCATACCAGGTTATGCACATTCAGTGGCAGACGATTCTGGTCCAGTTCTACAGGGTGAACAGTATTGCATTACTTTAAGGAGTGATTGTACCCATGATACTGAACAAGTTTCCCTAAGAAACACTTTAAAGGAAATTCTAAAAAAATATCGACTTTCAAATAATTTCAATTATCATACAAACGTGCGATGACGCATTGACGCAGCGGCAGACGTCAGTCCGTCATTTGTGAAGCAAGGAGTTGTATGAAACCGCACGAAGAAGCGCACACGGTGACGCATTGACGTACCGGGTGGGGTTCTATGGACTGACATCTGCCGCTCCGTCAGTGCGTCATGTCATCGTGTGTGAACGCACTAAAAAGTCATTTCTGAGAAAACTATTAGTAAATTAGGCATTTTTGAGATGCAATTATGTAGCCAACTAACCTACTTCTTGATTACTGCAGATAAAGTCATTTCTGAGAAAATTATTATTAAATTAGGCATTTTTGAGATGCAATTATGTAGCCAACTAACCTACTTCTTGATTACTGCAGATAGAAGTGTGTTTTTAATGAAGAATTTTGCACTATGGTACTTAACGAAAACTTAAGGCCATTTTTAATTACAGAAACAGAGATTTGAATCACTTAATCTCACTTATTCTTAGACTATGTCTACCTTGGACAGACTATAAGACTAGGTAGAAACAACTTCGACAAGGAGGCCGCTAGGCGTATCCAGCTAGGATGGGCTGCTTTCGGGAAACTACGTCATATATTCTCCTCGGCCCTACCACAATGCCTCAAAACGAAGGTGTTCAATCAGTGCGTTCTGCCAGTGATGACCTATGGTGCGGAAACGTGGACCCTGACGATAGGGGCCAGTTCATAAATTCAAGGTCGCTCAGCGAGCTATGGAGAGAGCTATGCTCGGTGTTTCTCTGAGGGATCACATCAGAAATGAAGTGATTCGCCACAGAACTAAAGTGGCTGACATAGCTCAAAAAATTAGCAAGCTGAAGTGGCAGTGGGCTGGTCATATCTGCCGAAGAACTCTGACAACCGATGGGGTGTCAGAGTTCTAGAGTGGAGACCGCGAACTGGTAGGCGTAGTGTGGGACGCCCTGCTGCCCGCTGGACAGACGACTTAAAAAAAGTAGCGGGGAGCGACTGGATGAGGAAGGCCAAGGACAGAGTTTTGTGGCGCGCCTTGGGAGAGGCCTATGTTCAGCAGTGGACGATGATAGGCTGATGATGATGACTTATTCTTAGAACAGCATTAGTAACGTCCAAGATATGTCGGATAGTACATCTTTCTGATAAGTCGAAAAATATCGTCGTCCTTATTTGGAATGCAGTATAGTCACCCTATGCAACTAATTAATAGGAAAACAAAATATTAAAGTTGTAACAGTGAAGGTAAGGAGTAGGTACGGTACCTACATTTATTTAACATTCAGTAACTAGGTACCTGACTAGATGAAAATAGTTGCCTACTTTTCGTAACCAACTGTATATTTTTCACACAAAAACCAATTCTACTTCTGCCCTTCTAAGTAAGTGGTATATTCCCCTTGGATCAAAACTTTTTTTCTTAATACCGTAATACCTAGAGATCCTAGAGATTTATTTGTTTGAAACTTATCGCTAAATTGAAATATTTTTTCGCTGCGGCGAGGAAATTAAATAAATGGAAATGTCAAAAGCACTTACTGAGAAAAAAGAGATTTAGGTAGTTATAGAACAGAAAAACTTGTTAGAACAAAATGTGGCTGTGAAATGAATTAAAACTTGCGAGGATCGTGGTAAACAATACGCCATTTTATTTTCATAAGAAAAACACTTTCACCCATTAGCTATCCGCTACGACTTCATCATCATCATCATCAGTGGAACCATGAATAACTATTCGCTAAGCCGTAGAGCTATTATGCCCAGCACGACAAAGCGTCAAAATATCTTCAAGCGCGCTCATTTTCGCATACGCTAAGTAACAAAGAAAGCGGCACGTCTCGATTTTTGTCGTTTTCTTGAGGGTTGCATGTTAGGTCCACAAGTTAGGGTGGCTGGATTATTCAGGTATGGCTGAAAAGGCAGGCTATAGCTTAACTTTCCATTTTGTGGTCTTTTCCATGACATGCAGTGCATCCTGCCCCACCGTCCGTTTGGTTGTCCATTCAGGAAACGTTGAGGTGTTCTTGTCTCATCTATCCTTCCATGCGAATGACATGGGATCCTATTTTTTTACAATTTCACTCATTCTAATTTGTATTGAAATATGGCGTAAACTCAATCATGGTTTAAATTTCATTTTCGTGTTTATATAGGTAGCATAGTACTCTGTGATAGGTAGGTAGGCTACTAGGTACTTCTATAGTGAAATCGTTATTAGTTTAGGTACCTACTTTATACTAAGAGTCGATGTACTATCGCGCACTTTTCCGCATGATCGCTTAACAAAAATCTCATAATTTCGCGCACAATTTATTGTTTGGAAACTATTAATTCATTGGTCTATTCATCAATAGGGCGGGATAGACAGCTCTTTTAATGTTTAGTACCTACTTATGCAAGCAAAAATGAGCCTAGTGGTGGTCAGGCGGAAAAGTCAGCGATAGTACCTACCTACCTTCAGCGGGCTCGTGTAAGCTCGCGCGAGTGTGAAGCAAAAAATATAACTCTTGTCCAGCCCAACATTCATTTGGGCACCCGAGTGTGCCCGAGTGGCATAAAGATTACACACGCCAAGGTCAACAAACATGTGATCTGAGGCTTTCTTATCTAGGTATTGCCCGAGGTTAAGATACTATTTTTCTCCTCGACTGAGGTGGAAAGCGGCAACTTCGTTTAGCGCAGCGGGACGAAAATTGACGCTTTCCTTCCGGAGGGGAAAAAAACATTTAGGTACTTATCTACTTATTAATCGAACTACTAAGGACCTATACTGTGACTGCAAGCAGTCAACTAGCAGCCTATAGTTTAAAGCAATGTCTTCGAATTTCAATTATAACCCTAAACCTCCAAGTCACCTCAAGGTGTTGCGAGTGGCAAAGAATCAATTACTCGCCTGTCAACCCCCGACGCGACGCTTTACATAAATCTCGAAAACGCCGCAGTAAATTCTGCCAACTACCTTATTATGCTTTGAATACGCTAGCAGAAAACCTTTTATCTTTGTCCCGATTCGAATGTCGACTGTTCCCCTGTTGTCTAGGTAGGTTTTCGAATTTTTACCTACTTACATGAAACTAATTTGGAATTCTTGCTGTGAAAGCATTTCTTTGCTGTAAGCGATTTTATTTGAACGTTCTAAAATCACGGTGTAGGGAGGAAGCTGCAATTTTGCTTGCTATTTGCTGACTGCGAAAATCTGCAAGGATGCAATAAGGAACTCAAAATTAGGTAGGGATCGCCATAAAGTTCATAGTTAACGGTTTTATTTATTTCGCTGTGTCGTATAATTTCTATTCCTATCTTTGGATCCAAGAGTGCGATTTTTGAATCTCATTCGGTGAGCTCAGCTGTTGAAAATGTCAAAATTACTACGGAGATACGCATCTTTCTACTGCGGATTTGACTCTCAAAAATCGCTCTCCTGTAGTATGATTTTTGAAAGTCAAATCAGCAGTAGAAAGATGCGTATCTCCATAGTAATTTTGACATTTTCAACTGCTGAGCTCACCGAATGAGATTCAAAAATCGCACTCCAGATCTAGAAACAGTCGGTTAATTTTGTCTCCACATACCTACATAATAGAGGATATTGAACTAAGAGATAAGCGTACTTTTGGTAACCATCAGCTGCAAGGCTGATTCAGTATTTATATCTAGTGCATCTCTATGATGGGGATGGAGCAGGTCTGCCCCAGTCGGTTTAGTCTCACCATTGAACGGTCAAAGGTCTGACCTTTGAACGGCTGAATCTCCTGAACCGATTGACCATGCCAGTTTATGTACCGTATATGTGAATGTAGGCAGGTAGGTACCTACGTAATGGTTACCTACTGTGCGGTCAAAACGAGGTCCTGGGTTCGAATCCCGGCTCGGCTTCGAGGCTCGGCTAATCTCAATGGATGTTAAGAGGATAGACGAGTACAGTTTTCTCCATACAAACGTATTCCCCTGTTTTCTCCCTGGATAATAACACTAGAGCAAATATTTTTTTACCATACAATCTATGTCACCTCTGCCATGTCCTTATGTTTTGCTTTTTTGCATTTATTAATTACTGTAAGAACTAGGGACCTTCGAAAATTACCCAATTTACCGCCCGTTTTCAGACATCCAGTAAACAAATTTGACGAATATAAACAAAAAAAGCAAAACGTACGGACATAGCCAGTCTTTCTCATATTATTTTTGAAAGGATTATTAAAATAGGTTTAGTTTTGGAGGAGAAAATAGGGGAATACGAAATGCTGATTTCGTCGATTTATTGTATTTAAATCGGTTCGAGATGCAGTTGTCTCCTTCGCACTCTAGTCGGCGGGGTGTATTGGGTGGGGCGGATCTGATGAATACGTATACAGTCGGAAAGTGACCTATTCTACAAATTAGCATTTCAGCCCGCCTATCCTCTTAATGTAGGGTTCTTGGTAGCTAGATGCGTTCCCTTTAAGGGGATGATCAGATCACCAAGCTACGAACAACTTTCACTATGGCCAAAAAAACAATTTTTCCCTACAAAACTGCAGTACGACAAAAATGTATGAAACAGCAGATTTTTATTTTTATGTTAGTTAGTTCTTAGAGAAGAGAACATCATTCTTATTCAGTTTGATGGTCAGATCATCACCTTTTAAATGAAACGCATTTTACTACCAAACATCCTTTACCTATAGTAGGTAGGTACGAAGTCTGGATTCGAACAGCACTCGTAGTATGCTACACGTGATACGGCTGTATCCCTGTATCACGTCTTTTATCTCCTTCGTTCGCACGCAAATAGAAAGAGAGCGAAGGTGTGATATCGCTGTATCACTGCGGCATGCTAGCTATGCAGGACCTTCTGTTTTGGCAGTCCAGCGGCATGGTAATCATTACTGTACCTACATAGCTCCAAGCACCCTCTATGTTTGTACGGTTTCCTTAATAAAGAGAATAATACCTTACGGTAGTTAGTATATTAGTACTCTGTGATAATACTTACATAAGAAACATGTAACGATACGAAGAAATCACTATTAGTGATAAGACCGCAATTTCTACCTGCCTATGTTTTTGGTATAACGTGTATTCATTCTTCAGGCTACATAATCTGCACTCGTAGTATGCTACACGTGATACGGCTGTATCACGTCTTTTATCTCGTTCGTTCGCACGCAAATAGAAAGAGAGCTAAGGTGTGATAGCGCTGTATCACTGCGGCATGCTAGCTTTGCTGGAGACAAGCCGTAGCACAGTAAGTATAAGTACACGCCGGAGCGTGTGAACCAGTCAGTAAAATTAAACAATTTACAGCACAATCAATTATATAATCGATTAGTGTGCTAATCGATTTTTCTCTTGAACGCATCTTATAATAGAAACATTCTCTGAACTGTCAGAATTTTTGAGAGAGTTTTTGGCGGGCTTTGGTAGCTGACGTTTGGAGTCCTTATATTTCATCGAATTTTTATTGTTTATAGTGAGTTTTGGTTCGTAAAATTGGTGTTATTTTGCGTAACAAAGTGTCGTGCAAGTGAACAATATATAGTTCAGTGAAATATGATGGTGCATGGGTCGTAAACAGGAAAAGTGTTCCGTGATTTTAGCGCGGCAAAGCGGTCGGTTCACCTCTTTCCTGTTGACTTCTCTGCTTTTCCTGCGTCTTTCGATTGCCTCCAAAAACTCCAAAGAACCATCAAAACGTCGAATACCAACGTTTTAATGTGATAACAGAAGAAAATTAAAAATAAATTAAGATTTAGCCAAAAGGTCTAGTAACCAGGCTAGTAAATATATTTATATAAAAAAAAAAAAACATAATTTTTGACATTGACGTTTGTCATTTTGTCAAATTTGAAATTAATTTTTCCGGTTGTCGGCTTTCGCTCCAATATTTTATTAAAATTCAGCGAAAATGTCAGCTTTTCACGGATTTCCCGATTTACCGAGGCCAGAAGAAATTGCCTTTTGCAAACTGAACGAAGTTTATTGTTGTGGTAACGCTCAATATGGAAACATTACCACTTTTACTAACTCTGTAAGGTTAACCTCTTATTTTGTTATTCTCTTCGTCATTGTTGTTTCTTTAACAAAATTTATCATTTCCAGACGAGAAACCACCCTAAAATAAACGTAACAAGAGATTTACACCACCACAGAGCTGCAGACGAAAACATATCAATGTACATTGACGTTGAAGACAATTTACTCAAGAAAATCACAAGCGTGTGGTATAAACAAGGTTTTATCGAAGCTCTGGGCATAGCTGCTGACACGACTGTCAACAGAGAAAGTCCACTGCTAGCTTTGACCGCATCATACGCGTTAAAAGTAGCAAATGTCTTCACAGCATTCCGATACTTCATGCAGCCCCATTTGAAAGACATAGGGCCCAAAATCGTGTCGAAATACTCTAGAACCCGTAACTGGAACGGTGCACCGGTAAAATGTCTAGCGTGGCATCCTCATACAACTAAAATAGCGGTTGCGATGGCAGATGATAATGTGAGGGTGTATTGTTCCGAGGTATCATTTGTGTCAACGTTGAAGTGTAAGGCACAAGGGCACGTGTCCTCGTTGAGCTGGAGACCGTTCTCGGCCTCGGAGCTGGCTGTCGGCTGCGAGCAGGGGGTCATAGTGTGGACCGTGGACCCTAATTCTATGTTTACGAAGCCTTCTTCTAGTAATGCTGTGGTTTTGAAAAGGTATGTGTTTTATATTTAATCTAATTTATATTAATTGTTACAGCCGTATAATAATGCAAAAGTAAATGTACAGATTAATCATTATTTTATTGTTAATTTGGGGTTACTGTAAATATTAAGCTGTCATTATAATTTTCATTATAAATAATTTGTCTCTCTTAACACGTTGGTTGACAGTGAACGAGACACAATAAAACGTTTATTGTAATAATTGCTATAGCCGGTCACTGTCTACCAACATGTTATTTTACAACAACTTTAAGTTTTCACTTAAAAGTTATGCTGTAATTTGACTATGATTAAAGATTTGTTTGACATTGGAATCTGCAAATAAATAGGTAGGTAAGGTACACTCGGGTAAGACCGGATGGTTTTTTGGTGGGTTGGAAGAAGGTTGCCAATAATTTTTTTTCTCCTAAATCACAATAGTTTTTCTGAAGAACTATAGTTTATATAATTGACAATAAAACAAAGTTTATCTAAGATTTTTCTTGCTTTCCTTACTACAACAGTTTCGGCCTGGCACGTGTTCAAAGTGACAGATTTTTTTTTTCGCATACACTAACGAAAGGACCCTCTTGGACTAAGATCGGACTAGTTTCTTATGTAGCTCCTATTGCTTGGAGAATAGAGTCTATAATAAGAAAATATCCGGTCTTTCCTTACGAAAAACATATCATCTACTTATCTTCATATTCTTGAAAAAATGGTGGGAACAAGGCTTTTTTTTAAATATGCCTTCTTATAGTCCGGTCTTCCTCCTCGCAATTAATTGAAGAGATTTTGTGGTTCTCAAACTCCCACCGATCACCAAGGGTAAGACCGGACAGATTTTTTTGCTTAAAATATATATCGCCGTATCCTTACGCATTAGAAGCTCTCATTCTACTAATGACTTCATTCTATTGATAACTCTACGTATTTCAACAAGCATATAATTACAGTACCGTGGTCTCATGGCCTCCGTGGTCTAATGGTTAAGAGCATTGGGCTCTTGACACGGAGGTCGTGGGTTCGATTCCCACGGGGGACACCAAGTGATATGTCACTTTGTGCGTTTTGCCCCAGTTGGTTAGGACATTGCAGGCTGAATCACATGATTGTCTGAAAAGAAAGATGATTCCGTGCTTCGGATGGCACGTTAAGCCGTTGGTCCCGGCTACTGGTAATAGTCGTTACATAAAAACCATGTAGGCCGTAAGGCGGTTTGAATAAACTCTGACACCAGGGCATGCCCACAATATAAGAAGACTAGATTACATTACAACAAAAAAGAGTAAAAGTTTTATTTTAGGAACGTTTGGTAACTACCATAAAATTACAATTGGAAAAAAATTAGAAACAACAATCAATTATCTCAAAATGTACGAAGTTAGCAATAGTAAACTTTTATAAATGTGGTTAAATTAGCGAAGATTAAACCAATGAAAAAAGTTTGAGTACCACATGCACTTTATAAGTAGACAAAGATCGGATGAATCAAATCCGAACTTCATCCTTGTGGACTAAGACCGGATCTCCGTCTACATCCATCCTAGGCATATTTTAAATATTCAAATCTATTAATCACTTGCCGCCAACGCGAAATATTCAATCAAAAAGGGAAAACAATAATAAATACTCACCAAAATTGACGACAAAGTTTTTGGGTAAAGACCGGATCATTCGAAAATTTCCTTAAATTGCACTTTTTTTTTCGGCGAGCCGTAACAGACATCCAACACATCAAAACGATAGCCGTGGTCTTGTGAGAGGGGCGGAAAAAAATGGCGTCTTGCGCTATGTTGGCTGTATTGCAAAATATCGTCGCGTTCGCGGGAAATTTGATTTATCCGGACTTACTACCGATCCGATCTTACCCGAGTATACCTTATATTACAGGAGTTTCATAGGTCTGTTATTCAGTGGTCGCATGTTGAGTGCCTGCACCCCTGCTGAAAAGGCTCTCGTGGCTCAATATTGTGTTTTATAGCTCAATAACACAATCCTTAAAGTCACCAAATTATAACCCATCCGTCTAGTACTTACTTATCTTATCTTATCTTGTTGTGGAGGCTGGCAAATCAGCAACACTTTGACCCTCTTCACTTCTTCTTCTGTGTTAGCCCCAATACTTTTTGCTTTCTTCACCCTTCAAATACATGGTCAATGAAGGAGGCAATATCATTGAGGGGAAGAAACCTAAGATCTCCCGGTTTTGGGTATCCATCTCCGAGATGGAACACACACACACTGAACTGAACTTACACACTTGTACTTACTTACTTTTACTACATACATGCATATAATCATGCCTGTGTTCCATTGGGGTAGGCAGATACAGATCGTCATCGGCTACAATCCTGACGAATCATTAACATACCTCTTTTGCCTCTTCCACATACAATAAGTCGTTTCATACACGCTAGTCGATTTCGGGTAATCTGAGCCAATTAAAAACTAGACATTGGCAAAATCATCAACTTTAATATGGGGCCTCAATAATTTTAAGATTAGAATAGTAGGTAAATTTAATTAATATCTTGTTGGACATTGAGCCAGATTTTCTAGTTCCAATCAAAGTACTTACTAGAATCTTATCTAGACATTTTTTATTTTTTTATAATCTACCATCAAACTTTACTAATCAGATTCAGTATTAAGCCAGAAAAGAAACTAATATTCATTCTCCAACTTTCCAGATCAGGTCACAGCCCAGTCACCGATGTGAGCTGGTCTCCAAACGGTGACTTGCTGATCAGCTGCTGTGGAGCAGACACTTCCATGCTGGTGTGGGACGTTGCCATGGAAACTGCTATACCTTTACGAAGGGTTGCCGGCGGAGGGATAGTGTTTGCGAGGTGGTCATTTGATGCTAGCCAAATCTTTGCTGCTACGTCTTCTATTATTTTCAGGTATGTTATTATAGACATTTTGTTCATTTTATTACCATGCATCTGTCAACATCAAAATTGTTCGGCACTACTTGAATTTGCCCACCCGCTTAACTTACCTAACGGCAGCGGCGCCTACGCCAATCAGTATCGTACAATCTGCACCTTCGATGCTACTGTTTTTTTATTTATAATAATGGACTTCTTGCTTGTGCGTTAGCACCGCATTTCCGCCAGTGTCAAGTGGTTTGAGGGAGTGTCTATCCAATCTCGAGGATTGTTTTAGAGTAAGAACAACTGAGAAGGATTTTGGAGCCTCGTGGCAGGCTGAAACGCGAACCGCGCGAACACCACGCGAGAGACAAGTGTTCGGGGCAAACCCTGCAACGTGACTCGATGCTACTGTTTTGCTAGTATTTTGACGTAAGCCTTTATAGCAACTTTTTATGATAATCTCTAACCCCAAAACCATGTATGAATCCATAAGGCTCACCCTAGGGAGCGATGGTTCCACATACCCTTACTAGAAAGTCTGTAGAAATAATTAATTTGTCATTAGGGTGATAATGAAGGAAAGCATAAAACCTACATGCTCCAAAAAAGGCACTGCTAGTGAAATGTGGATCCTACCTATAGCCCTTGAAAATTGAGATCATTTTTTTACCAGTAATTTGTTTAAAAGCACCATACAAGAAAGAGAATAGTCCACACAGTATGGACTTTTACTGCTCCTCGCCAATATTTACCAAGTGGGTGCTTGTGGAAGACTGGTAAAAGATGACAGTAGGCAATTGTGTAGTCCTCTCTTACTCGCACTCACTCAGTAGCACATGCTTACCTCTTCTTGACAATGCGAGTCCAATTTGTATAAAGTGTCAGTAAACTGTCGCAAGGTGTGGCAAAAGTCTATACTAATTGTTAATCTTTAACTGCAGAGTATGGGACACGAAGCAATGGACGCCGGAACGTTGGTGCGCGCGGGGCTGCCGCGTCGTGGCCGCGTGCTGGGGACCTAAGGACGTCGTCCTGTTTGCGGCCAAGGGCGAACCCATGGTGTACGGTTTGAGCAACACTGGCCTGATGAGTGGTTAGTTTTTTTAACGTTTTTTGAGACTGTTATGGAAGTACTTGTGTCATGTTACTAATTGGTTGGTATCTGTTAAGATAAGATAGGATAAATATTCTTTATTTGCATAACAATATACACAAACAAGAAGGGTACAAAAGGTGGCCTTATCACTAAAAGTGTTTCTGTGTTCTTGTGTTTCTGTTGTGTGCGAAAACTGCTGTGATGTCAGATAATACCATGAATACTTAGCATAAACTATCTGTACCCACTATTTCCCATGTGCAGACCCCTGAAATGCACCCCATTTTTAAAAACTAAGCAGCTGACATGGACTAACACCCAAACGACCTCTCTGAGGGTAGGCCTGTATCCTGCAGGGGGACGTGTATACGCTGATGGTTATGAATTTTCCTGCAAAAAGATTATGAAAGGATTGATTAACAGGCACGTAAAAGGCTTACAGGTTTATTATATAAGGTCTAACAAAATTAGCTGAAACTATTTTAAGGGGAGTATCAGACCATCAAACTGAACAACTTTCTCTATGGGACCAATATCGAAATCACAAAAAAAAACAGCTGTCCCATACAAAACTGCCAACCTAACTCGGCCCGAATGTTTGGGATAACAGATTTTTTTTTCGCGATTTCGATTTTGGTCCCATAGAGAAAGTTGTTCAGTTTGACCTTATATAGTAGTGTTTACCCGCGACTTCGTCCGCACAAATTATATACCAGATTTGAAGTCGGATCATAAGCTATCAAACAAAAAAAGTTTCAAAATCGGTTCAGTAGTTTTTGCGTGATGCGCGAACAAACAAACAAACTAACAATTTTGTCAATAGATGGCGCTGCACGTCATTTAAATCGCGCTATCGAGTGTTATTTGAGTTTATATGAAGTGAACCGCTACTTTTTTATTCCTCATAAATTTACGCTTTTATAATAGTTAAGATAAGATGTATACTGTACCTATTATAGACAGTTATCGTATCGAAATACTGCTTTCGATATACCAAAACACTACTTACAACGTTATACTTTATTATACTAGATAGCAAAAAAATCGTTTTATTGTTTTACAGGATCACAGACAAGTAAAGCCCAGCCAGTCCTCGATGTTACCAAAGTAGAACTGCCATCAGGCGACGCCGTCGGAGGGCCGATCTTGGACATGTGCTGGGACCCCACCGGTCGATACCTGGCCATACTCTTCGAGGAGTCCTACTTAATCGCCGTGTTTTGTACCACACAGCTGATGATGCAGTTGAAAATTACGCCTTGGTTAGTAAATAGATAAGGTTGGAATTCGTTTGAAACTGGCCCGTCCGTCCCACGGTTTATCCACATTTCCCGCCCGGATGGACAAATATACAAATAAACATTTAATGGGGTGAAATGTTTAATTGGGTGGGTCAAACTGAACAACTTTCACCATGGAGTTAAATGTTTATTTGTATTTTTGTAACACCTTGTATAAGGATCGAGCCGCGGCGGCGGTCAGGCCCTCTGTCAACGTATTCTGTTGTCTACTCAAATAAAATAGGGATTATTTTGTATTGTTCTTGGTGCGTGGTTCTTTTTATGAGTTTTTCTAACTTATGCACGTAATACAGACTGCTCTCAAACGGTGAAGGAAAACATCGTGAGGAATCCTGCATACGCTGAAGAAGAAATTCCAATCCGTATTGGGCGCGCGTGGTGGACTAACGCCCATACGCCCTCCCTGAGGTTAGGCCTGTGCCCTGCGGTGGGACGTATATATAGGCTGAGATGTGATGATGATGATGTTTTTTGATTTATAATTTGATTTATTTATTTGTAATTTTAATTTTAATTGTAATTACTTATTGATTTATTTGTTGTAAATGTAGTTAAAATAAATAAATAAATGTTCTTAATGCGCCCCTCCGGTCACGTTCTGTTGAAATGTGGATAAAGCATTAGTGTAGGGACACACCTGCGGACCGTTCCGCGCCGAACGTTCTTCTGAATACGCGTGCAATGCTTTTCCCTATACCGGCGACACACCAATACGCGCCATTTTTCCTAGTAGACGCCGAATTCCACCGAAAGTTCGGCGCCGTTCGTTCCGCAGATTTTTCACTACACTTAGGCCCACTTGCGCCAACCACGGGTTAGCAATTAACTCCGGATAAAATGGCTCTTTCAGTTGTTTTTCTATACAAAAAATCATGGGTTACCAACTTAACCCGGAGTTTATTGCTAACCCAGGATGGCGCAAGTGGGGCTTAGAGTTTCAAAATAAAATTTTAAACATTTTCTTGCTTCATTTTCAGTTGTTTCGTCCCGGGCATAGAGGATGAGATGCCTTCGACCATGGCATTTCAACAGAACTTCACTGAAGGCGCCTGCCTAACGATAGCCTGGTCAAGCGGGAGAGTACAACATTTTCCTATCATCTACGTAGACTTATAAGAGTAAAGTTTTAAATTGAGCAGAAATTGTTGACTCGAAGTGATTGGAGTGGGATCCTAAAATCTAAAAGGTATGTTCATAATTTCGTAACAAGGCTGTCTTGATGTATTTTTTTATGTAATTATAAATTGTATTCTGTAAAAATACATAATGCAGTTAAGTAAATAAATGTATTTAAAACACAAATCACGTTTTCGTTTTATCTATGAAGTTGGATTCTATTTCATTAACTTTCATTGGTGTAATGTTTTCTGTGACAGTATCAGATGTCGTCCTGATTGTATCAGATAATGTCGTCCTGGTTACATTTATAGATACAATTGTAGTTTTTGCAAACCTCATGAATCTGTTATAAACAGTATTTTGTTGTTGAATTGATTTGTTTCGTCTGAACATTGTACCTACGTTATCGTCTAACGTCAAATGTACTTTGACGTAGACGCTATTTTTATCACCTATCAACTTCCCATCTTCATGTCTTCTAGATATGTATCTACCGTTACATATTTCAAATATCGTACAGATTCTACCAGATAAGTCTCTTTTTAGATTTCCTAACTCTACATCCAAATTCATAGTTATATCTTGTACAATGGTCTCTATCAATCTAGTTTTCAATGGGTTTAAATTCTGTTTCAAAACTTTCTTCACACGTTTTCTGGTGCTTTTTATTGTTCTCTCAATATATTCATTAAGAGCTTTAATATTACTATCTTTGTTTTTATCTTTCGCTGGTTTAAATTTCTTGGTGTGTTTTTTAAAAGATGTTTTCACGATGTCTTGTACTTTTTTACCTGTGTCAAAAACTAATGATACAGCGATATCTTTCTCATCGTCATCTACTACGTCCTGACTGTACATTGCTGCGTAATTGTTTAATGTAGTCACTACAGATTCATTCAGATTAACATAAAAATCATTTAGATGAATAGCTAGTTCATCAGAACAAAGTTTAAAATTGTCACAGGTTGAATCTTTGGCTTTTAGATTTTGTAAATTATGTTTGTCCCTCAATGTTTTTTTATCTGTCTTTGTTTTAGTCAGGTCAAAATCTTCAGTATTATACATATATTTTGGCTTCCGATCATTATCTACGATACTACATTCAATTCTATAGTCTTTTGATAACAATTTTATGTCATTAGTTATATTAGAAATAAGATGTTGAAATTGTCGAAAGAGTGGATTGGCTTCTTCTTTTTTAGATCTTACGGTGTGTAAATATTGCAATTTAAGTTTTTGCCATTCATTGTTCCATGTTCTCGCCATAACTAAAGGATCGATATTGTTTTTGAATTGCGACTTTTGTCGCGATTTAAAAACGCCATTCTTCCAGATACATTGATTTCCAATCATATGGGCAATCATGTCATCCAAAGTTCTCGTTACTAATTTCTTAGTTTTACGAGAAACAGGTTCTGTATCTAGAACGGTCTTTATTTTGTTTCTCAAGAGCTTATACCTTTGTATTGCTTGATATGACTCTGATGTGTCGTTCACATTTCTTAAACTGTTTTTTATTTCCAATGGAAATTCTACTATAGTAGTCTCATCTTCGCCTTCTAAGGTAAGTATATCTTCAGAATCCAGATTTTTCTTTGGTTCGTCGTTTGCATCATCATCTTGTAAGTAAGGCTGCAATTCTCTAAGTATTTTCCTTATAAATTGACTTATTTCGGATTCTGTATTAGTCCTAAATACCGGAGCTTCATAATTTTGTAGCGATCTTAGGTACGGGTGAACGAATTGTTGTAGAAATTGCTTGATAACCGGCAGTTCGGGTAGCTGTCCTTTATAGGAGAGATGATTTGACGCGTTGATTGTTGCTAGCATCCATAGTATGCATGGAACTGAAATTGTTTTAAATATCCTTAACTATTACCACGATAGACCAAAATAATTGCAGGATGGGTTCTAGGGCGTATAGCATACAGAAGGAGTCGAGGCGCAGGCTTAGAATATAATGTCTAACAAAATTAGCTGAAACTAAAGGGGAGTATCAGACCATCTAAAAAAAATCAGCTGTCCCCATGGAGTAAGAGGAGATGGCATATCGGCTTGTTTCTATAGAAAATTATGTCGCCGACAAAGGGGGTGAGGGACGGGCGAGGGGAGACAAAAAGCTTAGGGGAGCGTGTAATTTCTCTATGGTCGCAGTACAAACTAGTGCTCAGTTGGTGGTTACTGTGCACACTTTGTTACACCATCTCTACCAAGGGGAGCGTGTAATTTCTCTATGGCTGTCCCATACATTCGGTTCAAAAAATTGTCAGCATATTAAGAAGGACCGATATGGCTTCGTCTTGTTCTAATAAAATTTACGTATAATCCTTAATCCAAATTCTAATAGATTGTCAAGTGAAATCCTTAGTGACACTACTTAGAATATTTTGAAAATTTTAAGTAAGATTATCATTATTTAGTCACCTTGCAATGCCGATGAGAAAAAATAAACCATTTTGAAACTTCTCACTTAAGGTGGTTGGAGAGCTGTCAATTTCATAAAAAACGTCGTATAACACTCGTAGAACGTGTTAATAAAAGTAATGTTTTATATAAGGGTTTGAAATTTTGTATGAATAATTTCAAAGCGTGATATCTTCGTAATAGTATTATAAATTGTAAATATTATTTGATATGCGCAAACTAGATTTTCTAAGCTATTTTTCCATATATAAAACATTACTTTTATTAACACCGTCTACGAGTGTTATACGACAACGTTTTGTATGGACGGAAACCACCTTAAACCAGACCATTTTATGATCATTTTTACTACACGTCAATGTATTTTCACTCAGAAAATATATTATTGCTTCAACCAAATGTTATTTTTATGACGCTCTTATTACTGAAGTTTTAAATTTCAAACTTAATGTCGTTTTCGAAATGTATCACTTGTAATACTTTCAAGGATTTGTTTTCGAATGGCCATAGCCATAACTATATTTGTTTTTATTGCTTTAAAATCGTTGTCAAATTTAATGTTCTTTACTTTAATTTAATTTCGTATTAGAAATGTCAGTCCCATTTTGTTTACCATTACCACAGATAATATAATACTACAGGGTGAAATTGATATCATTAGTATCCTTTTAAACTGAGAGTCTACCCATCAAACTGAACAACTTTTACTATGGGAGCAAACCAATCGGAGCAAAAAAAAATCTGTTGTCCCATACTAAACTGAACCCGACGGCCCCCCGCCTACGTGACTCAAAATTTGAGTCACCGATCAGTCTACCCATCAAACTGAACAACTTTTACTATGGGAGCAAACCAATCGGAGCAAAAAAAATCTGCTGTCCCATACATTAAATGTATGGGACAGCAGCAGATTTTTTTTGCTCCGATTGGTTTGCTCCCATAGTAAAAGTTGTTCAGTTTGATGGGTAGACTCTTATAGTTTAAAAAGATGCTAATGATATCAATTTCACCCTGTATACTAGTCTATTACTAAATGATGAAATTACGAAACTATAATGTTTCTTAAATTATCTCCTAAAAGACCCCAAAAAATTTGGTCGCTTATCAGTTCATTCTTTTTCAATCAATGTTATGCCTTCTTTGGTTTGCGAAAATAATACTATGGCAGTAATTATCTATTGGGGTCATCGTATAAAAACAAAAATAAAGCAACAGCATTTTATTAACAACATAATAATCGATCGTCGTACTATATAAAACACTCATAATTATACGTAGGTCGTACAAAATTGCAAAAGCCCACTGTAAGCTTACAACTAATATTGCAACATTGGTATCACTTGCATGTTAGAAAAATATAAAAAATACATTTTTAAATAGTTCATTAACAATTTCATAGAAGAATTTTAACGATTGTGGGCTCTATTAGCTACAATATTTTAGTTTTAAAGCCAATATTCTTTTTATAGTTTATATTATTACGTATAGATCAGGATAACCGTTTTATAATAGATTTACATTTTTACAAGTGTTATTTTTATTCCTACCCTAAGTTATACAAGACAAACAAACATAAACTCATGAAATGACGTTTCAGAGTGTTCAGAATCTTTACTACAACTAAAAACACCTTTTTTGTTAAGGTATATTAAATTCGAAATTATTGTTTCAATGAGAGCCTCGAAAAAGTATAAAATATATAATTTCTAAATTTAAAATATGTATTTTATTACATACATATGAAAATTTAGAAACGAAAATGAATCTATGAATATAAATTACTAATTACATTCTCTTGTTTAGTGTTTAGTATACAACGTTACAAATTCACTATGAAATTAATGTTTTTTGTGTATACTAAGTCTTAATTAAGTATACCTACTTATTTCTAAATTAGCGAAATCACTGCACCAAACGTTTTCTACAATTTTAGTTTTTATTTTCTTTCACTCTTATATTTGTGACTAATTTTTAAAAAGTCCTCAAAGATGGTTCTTTGAGTTGATAATTAATTAAAAATTTCCTTTTCACCTGCCAATTATCTTCTTTCGAAAATACTTGTTGAATGTTATACTCAATTATTCACGAGCTATATAAAATTCCACCCTACGTTACTAAGATCTTGTTAGTCAAATTAAAGACAATATGGACTAAAAGATTCCTTGAGAAAATAAATGAAACACCATCCTTAAGTTAGTAATTTTTTTCATTTCCCCTACGAACGCAGTGGAATAGTCTAAGCTCTCATTCATGCACACAATCTCCATAATTACCCGAATATATGAGCATTATTTTCTAGCAATATTAACCAGCTAAAAGAAAGTAAGTCTTTAACTATTCGAGTAGATTCAGTTTGCTATTTGTCTTGCGCAGTTGGGCTCGCCACGGTATGATTTTGGCGCTTTCTTCCTCGTTCTCGTGTTTCCCATTTGGCGTCGAATGACCTGGGGAAGATAGACAGTCTATTAGTTAGTCAATATGACTGCCACCAGCTGTTTTCTACCAAAAGCCTGAGTATAACCTCTAAGGGCCATATTATACAAGCAATCTGAGCGTCGCGATATTTCTGAGATTAATCGGTATCGCGGCGATAACACTAAGTCAACGCCGGTGCGTAATATTCGCAGCTAGTCTGTCGCAACGCCGTAGCGGCGGTGCAGTTGCGATATTGCTCCCACTCGCCATCGCTCAAAAATTGCTTATGTGATAAGTCTCGTTTGAAAAAAAAAGTAATAGGTAGGTACGTGGCATTTTGCGTTTGTCAGACAGAGCACGCAAGATGCATTTGGGTTTTTTAGCCTGAATCTAATGAACCAATTGTAATAAGGAGCCTATTGTAGTTTCGATTTATGAGCGAAGACGACGTCACTGTGACTTCTAATCAACGCTGCAACATCGGCATGTAATCGCAACTATTTTTAAATCCTTACCATCAACCCCTGGCATGTCATCCCCAAGAAAACAATAGAAATCGAGACGTGCCTCTGTCTTTTTAACTTGACAGTTTTCTCGTTTTGTCGCTTCGTCTTGCTTGGTATACTAGCCCTGCTAGATCCGATTTGTTTGGTTCCAGCAGGCATCCAAATCCTCAGTCTAGGATTAGGTTTGTCAGACTAACACTACATGCATGGAGAAAGCAATCTAACTATTCTCACTAACAAATAAGGTCAATGACTAACCGTTACAATGATCAGAAGAGAGCTTCGCTTCTGAAGGCGCCCGCGTCGGCTGCGCAGGAGTGTCGTAGCACAGAGAGATGTTGTCTATGGACACGGCGCGCTGGGTCCCGCTGGGGTACGCTCTCCATTCTGTCCCCCCGTTCTGCGGGCTCCCATTTGTGTCCTCCACTTTTGGTGTGTATAGGGATTGTCTGGAATTAATATTTTTTCGATTATGACATGTCTGTCTTCATTTTAAAGGAAAAAATGCAGAGGTAACTGTAATGTCTTCTTGGAGAATTGGTCAGTGTTCGCTTGCACATAACAGAGTGAATTCGAGGAAGAGAGGGAAGGCTTTTGTTCAAAAGACACTGAACAGGTCAGAAAAAGCAGTACAGCACCCAGATGGTCGAACCACATCTCTAGTGGCCGGCAACCAGTAGATGAGACTAGCGTCGGGCCAAGTAGAACTTGGCGTGAAAATGAAGAGGCCTATACCCAACAGTGGGGTTGAAGGGGCTGATGATGATGATGAGAGAAGGTTTTGATCAAGGCACATAGTTCGTTCAATCTATCGATCTGCCTACATCAACCCACTGCTGGGCATAGGCCTCCCTTTTATTACGCCATTCCTCACGGTCCTGTGTTAAACTGATCCAATGCGAACCTTACAGTGTCATCGGACCAACGAGCTGATAGTCTGCCTACTGACATCCGTCCCTCTCTTGGCCACTACTCTAATACTGCCTTGGTCCACCGGCCGTCTACCCGTCTAACCAAGTGTCCTGTCCATCTCACTTCAACTTTGTGATCGTTAGGAAGTACCAATGTTCATGAGTGTGATTTTTGAAATTCACACGTTCAAATCAGCAGTAAAAAGTGTTAAAATTACCATGGAGATTATCCATCATTCGATCATGATTTGGAAAGTGTGAGATTCAAAAATAGCACTTCAGCACTCTTCGAACTGATGATAATTATATCGTCAAAAAGGTGCGAAGGTATTTGCACATAGTACATGTATGCTAGCTGGCATAGTATCGTAACAAAGTCTGCCTTCCCAGAGACCCTATCTACCATCTCTGCTTAACTTTGGTATTTGATAATCTCACCTCAACCGACTCTCAGCCTCTTCCCTCCTCTGCAAAAGCTGCCTCTTCCACGCAGGCACGGCCGCCGCTCTTCTCCTCTCCGCTTCTCCCGCCAGCTCCCTCTCCAGGTCTCTCCTTGCCTTCTCCGCAGCTCTTCGCGCCAACATCTGACGCTTCCAAGCTGGGATCACATTGCCAGCTGCATCTCTCTCCGGTACCTGAGGACATCCCTACCGTACCAACCGCAACTTGTGTGAAGGAGTCTACTCCATCGTCATTAGATAAGCCCATGGGTTTAGGGTATTTCGTTGGTAAGAGGTAGGGTTGGGTCTTATCAGAATGACGATGGACTGTTAGAGATCCATTTGGTTGAATAGCTCTTGTGTTATAATTTAGGAGGATTGAGATATTGACCGCAAATAATTAACATTGCAAGAATAGGTATTTATTGTAGAAATCATGGGTCTTATTGTGTAACTACCTGATTCAATCTGTATTAAATCGATATGATGATCATAGAAAGAAAATATTACTTAAAAATTGCCTGTCATAATTGGTAACCGATCTTGAAAACGATATAATCAGAAACTTACACTACAGCCCTACAGATTAAGAAAGTAATGTTCAATCAAGGACATCCATTTCCAATCACTAATCTTTATTAAAAACTGCAAGTCTCTTACAGTGATATTACAGTTTTTTTTAATATTTCTATCCTCCTGGTGTATCTCTTACTGTTTTACTGTTGATGTAAAAAGTTTTGCTTTGTAGCTAATTCGTTTGAAGTGGCAATTAACATTTTGTTCTGAAAATTAGTATAACGGTTCCGTTTTCGTGAAACTAAATACCTAAGTGTTCCAGTTCCGAAAATTAGTTGCTCATTTTATAAAATACCTACGGGATTTCAATATACCACTTTAGTTAGTCAACGTTTATTTTAATTACGAGTATGCGCTTGGATTGGAAACCTATGAAAATAAAATAAAATCTGCTTTTCAGCAGATGCAGATGAGCAGCAGCAAAGTTGTTCAGTTTGTTGTTCTGATCATCCCCTTAAAAAAGTGTCAACAAATTAAGAAGGACCATATATACAGGGTGTTAGGGTAAACAGTTGCATTACTTTAAGTGGTGATTGTATCCATAATACTGAACAACTTTCCCTGAAAAACCTATAGGAAATTGGTAAAAAAATGTTTTGACTTCTCATCCTAAATGCAATCCGCTGACCTAACTTTTGTATGAAAAGTCAATTTTTTTTAAACAATTTCTTATACGTTTCTTAGGGAAAGTTGTTCAGTATTATGAGTAAAATCACCCCTTAAAGTAATTCTATTATTTACCTGCACAACCTTTATAGAGATGAGTGGTGACCCCTCATGATGAGTTTATAATAATACCTGACAACAGTAAACCACAACATAATCCCCAATCAACATAACGAGATTACAACAAAACCGTTATCCGGTTACGATGTTAACTCGCTGTTATTATAAGTTGTTACATCACACGCGATCTCTACCGCTGACCGTGACACTACATAACGGTAGATACTGTTGCATTTGTTATCTGTGTTTCTGCTATATATTTAAAATAATCTATGTTGTTGCACTGCTTATACAGGTAGGGTAGACAGTTGTTACTTTAATGGGTGATTGTACTCATGAATCTGAACAACTTTCCCAAAGGAACCAAGGGAAATTATGAAATTAGCAAATAAAAAGTTGCACTTTTCATACAAACGTTCAATCAACTAATTGCATTTAGTATGGGAAGTCAAACAATTGTTTTGCTAATTTCCTATATACAGGGTAAATTTTATGTCACTGCGGATAACTTCGGCATATATTCTACTCATCAAACTAAACAACTTTTACTGTGGAGCCAACATCTGAATAGGGAGAAAAAAAAAACTGCTGTCCCATACATCTGAGTCGAATAGGTAGGTACTGCAGTTTTGTATCGGATAGCAGATTTTATTTCGCGATTTCGAAATTGGCTCCATAGTGAAAGTTGTTCAGTTTGTTGAGTGAAATACACGCTGAAGTTATCCGCAGTGATATAAAATTTACCCTGTATGTTTCTTAGGGAAAGTTGTTCAGTATTATAGGTAAAATCACCCCCTAAACTAAAGCAATGCAACTGTTTACCCTAACACCCTGTAGGTATACTAGTCGTTAATTTCTTTATGCATGATGATAACTTTATGAGATTTTTCGTGAAAGTTATTTAGTTTGATGGTCTTATCACATTAGCATATGCTCACAACTTTAGTCAGAGATATTATGAAAACTCATAACGTCCACGTTTTACTAGTATCTAGTATTTAAACTCGAATCTCAAGTTATTTACCTCTTTGCCTCAATGTAGACCAGGAATGCGATTTTTGAATCTCATTCGCTGAGCTCAGTAGTTGAATATGTCAAAATTACTATGGAGATACGCATCTTTCTACTGCGGATTTGACTCTCAAAAATCTCTCTACTGTAGTATGATTTTTGAAAGTCAAATCAGCATTAGAAAGATGCGTACCTCCGTTGTAATTTTGACTTTTTCAACTGCTGAGCTCAGCGAATCAGATTCAATAATCGCACTCCTGGAGTATGATTTTTGAAACAGCACGAGCGTTAAACGTAGGTATGACTTTCAAAAATCGCACTGCAGTTGCTGCTATTGAGCTGGCATTAGGCCGTCAGTCAATTGTGCCCTCTTGTTGGGCAAAATAACGTGGTAATAATAATGACACAGAATTCAAATTAAAGATTGAAAAATTTGTCTCGGGCGGGACTTGAACCCACGCTCTTCAATCTTTAATTTGATTCGAAATAGCACAACATGGCTGTAACATGTTTATAATCAATAATATTGACACAGAATTCGTCTGATGGTCCCCTTAAAAAACCGACAGCATTTGAAGAAGGACCCTGTTTAGAGGCCGTTAAGAATGAAATCTATTTGAATGAAGAGAAGCTAGTGTCAATTGTGCATAAAAAGAAGACAATACAAATATTTCACACCTTCAAAAGAAATAACTTCTAATAAACCAGTTTCTTTGAAATACTTGCATTGAACTAATTGTCTCATTCAATCTGTTGAAAGTTAGAATTGAGCTAGATCTCTGGTAAACATAGATATATTAGGTACGCCGGTAAAAGTCTTGTAATTTAATCGAGAGTAAGCCCGAGTGCTCATCAGACTGTTCGTTCGCCGCGCAATAGGTAACTCAAGTCACAAAGTAGTTACC
Source organism: Agonopterix heracliana (assembly GCA_963693445.1). Lineage (NCBI taxonomy): Eukaryota > Metazoa > Arthropoda > Insecta > Lepidoptera > Depressariidae > Agonopterix > Agonopterix heracliana. Next base: position 15,701,615 of record OY856323.1, on the reverse strand, counting down.
TACACAACTATTTTATTTGTGTACCAGAAACAAAATTTCCCTGAATAACATGGGTCGAGAAACGAGACAAATTGTTGGACCTCGTACTAAACTGCCGATCTGCCAATCGATTTTGAATGGAAGGTCCAAACAATTTCTCTTTTTTCTACCATATATTTAGTTTCATTATCTGAATGATTAAAATGTTTCTGGTACTTATATAAAAATAGTGGTGTATAAGGCCGAGATTCAGTGAGGTCTTTAGAGCGTGAGCTTGGTCTAAGTAGGGTCGACAATTTACGGGAGGTCGAACTAAGACGTCTCTGAATTTCGACCTAAAACTAGGTGGAGCTAGGTGATTTCTGCCTACCCCAGAATTAAAGATAATTACTAATTAAAAAGAATAGAATGCGTCCCGTTAATGTTTGGATAACATAAATGAGTAGTTTTGACTTTTTTCAGTCTAAAAATCTGGCCCTCGCCATCCAAAAATAATTGGTACGCCCGGTTCGGTAAGTTAGTGGGTCAATCTGCTTTCAAAGCAGTTGGTCCTGAAAAATGCCGTTAAATAGCTTTTAAATGGCTGCTATTCCCTAAGCCAATCCGGAGGCTTTTAATTGTGGCTTGAAAATACAGAACATAAAGCAAACGCTATCCAATGAATACCCGGCTTACGGCTAATGATTATTAATTCTTGAAATCGTTTGAATGGCTAGAAAGCTTTGTACAAACATAGAAATTATTCGAAAGGTAGGTTATTTCTATAAACTCAAAGTCATTGATGTTTGTTTAACTACCTCTTTTTTACATCATTTAGAAATATACGTACGACACTTTTTATTTTTACCGCTCATGCTTACATAAGTATTATAAGTACCTACCTATTATTTTATGTCTAGTTAGTAAACTAGTAAGCATTGAACCTACTGATCTTTGAAGACTTGAACTAAAACATCCTAAGTATCTTATGCATTTCCCATTATTTGGGGTCAGCGCAATATTCACTGAAACATGCTAATAGTTTAGAAGTTTTTTTTTTCATTTATAAATGAATGGTTTCGTTCCAGGAGTGCGATTTTTAAATCTCATTCGGTGAGCTCAGCAGTTGAAATTGTCTAAATTACTATGGAGATACGCATCTTTCTAATGCTGATTTGACTTTAATAAATCGCACTGCTGAAGCATGATTTTTGAAAGTCAGATCAGCATTAGAAAGATGCGTATCTCCATAGTAATTTTGAGATTTTCAAATGCTGAGCTCACCGAATGAGATTCAAAAATCGCACCCATGTATCTAAATCACTGTATTTCGACCAAATGTCTCAGCAAAAGGCCGTTAATATACAGCGTGTAACAAAACACCCTGATAATACTTAAGGGGGGGTGCCTCAGACCATCAAACTGAACAATTTTCACTATGGTATGGAGCCAAATTCGAAATCGCGAAAAAAATAAACTGCCATCCCATACATTTGAGTCGAGTAGGGTACTGCATTTTTGTACCGGTCCCGGAGAAAACAAAACTTTTTTCTCAGTTGATATGTTGTGTGGTGGTGTGGTACAGTTAAGAGCACGTCAAGCTAGACACGTTCTTATGGCGTTCGTATTAAGAAACAATATCGCACTTCGATTGTCAAGGTTGATGTGCTCTTGACTGTACGAAACCCCCGGTGCGTGAACCCGACACGCACTTGACCGGTTTTATTGTTTATTTTAAACAGAAACGCGGTATAACTTATCTCACTAATTGTATTCAAAGTCGGGGATCTATCCATACGCATACAGAAAGGCGAAAGCGTGAAAACGGAGTACAGTCCACAAAATAATCGTTTGCCTCTACTATAGGTATAAAAACTAAACTTAGGGTTAGCTTTCAACTGTTTTTAATTTATAAATTATGAGAAAACAGGAACTGTTTTAATCATAAAGTTATTATACCTTACAGGAATAGAGTCAGTGACATGAGTTGTCAAATGAAACAGTTTTTGGATGTTTTTTGGAGACTATTCGCAGGCAAAAATTCTAATACTGTCTATAATTCTGAGTCTAACGTAAAATCTTGGATAAATTAATGAAGTAGTGTCAGTATATTTCACAAAATTATCTACGATTTCACTTTAGATTCCCAATTATTCACGAAAACCGAATTGTAAAAATTGTTTGGTGACTAAAAAACGGTTCTATTGATTCGCGTCACGTATCTCTTTCTATTATACAGTGGTGCCGCTAGGTACATCTCGCTCTCTCAGCTGTATGTTCCTATATTCCTACCTCTATGGTTTTAATACAACTTCAAAAACCAATACTTATTAATCAAGTTAATAATAAAAGAATGAGCATAAACAAAAGTCGTCTCTTCCTACATCTTTTATATGAAGAGACTTATGGCTGTTAAAGAGGCGAAAAATGTGTGACAGAATCTATTGTCTCTGCCTGCAGTGGGATATCAATAATGTTATGTACATCTAGGGGATCTTGTAAACTTTTTAACATCTTAGCAATGTACGTAGGTACTCGTATACTTTGTCCATGTAGGTAGTAAAAAGTTAATAACTAATTGACTGTACCGAACCATTACTCTATAACTAATAAAACATAAATTTTCCATTAAAGTCAAAACTTAATAAAACTCAACAAAATTAAACTTTCGCCAAGCTTTTTCAATGCACTGAATGCAACAAAGACTTGGCGTATTAATTACATTGCAATCTTCGTGATTACGTTTCATCATTGATCTCTTGAGAAAAAATCCGTGAACTATTGTTTCTGTTACGTTGAAAACTAGACTCTATTGCAAAGGCTTAATGGATATCGAAATTTTCAAGACATTAGCAAACAAATGTCATCTTTAACTTTTCATTTTTAAAGTTAATTTTCCCACGTTACAGTTAAACTAAGATGACTTCATTTTTTTGTTACGAAACAAAAATTACAAACGGAATTTATGATGCCTTTTTATAAAAGAATCACGTTTTATCTTTTCAATCTTTTCACGTATTTACGTAAATGAGTTTGAATTAAAACAGTCAACATTTAAATTAGTCTTGAATTTTTAAAATAGTAATCAAAGGAGGTCGCCGGTCGTGTATTGAATAACAATTACAACTTCTTTATTCAGGGTCCTTCTTATTATGCTGTCGGTTTGTAAGGGGATAATCAGAACATCAAAACTCACTGACATATACTCTAGCGATAGACAGGCCCTTTCGCGTAGAAGCAACATGTTCCACTTGAATGCGGTGCCCGCACCTGATTAATGTTTCCGAGTTCACTTCGTCACTATGGCAATGACAGACCGCAATGTGTCATTTTGTGTTGTTTTGTGTGATATGTTGTTGGTTTGAACGAGCTTGTCTATCGCTAGAGTATATGTCAGTGTCAAAACTGAACAATAACTGAATAAATGAGTTTATCTATCTAACTTTCTCTCTGGTCAACATCGAAATAACGAAAAAGAAAATCAGCTGTGCTGTGTCATACAAAAGTGCAATGCTAATGAACGTAAATGTACCCTAGGAGGACCCTGTATTTCTAGAAAGACAGATTTTGATTACATTTGTGGGTTCAGTGGTCAAACAAAGAACCCTTATAATTTCGTACATTCTGTCTGTAGGTGTCCCCCCCACCTTAATTACTGGGATCATCCTTGCACATATTGAAACAAAATTTAACACGAAGACAGATCATAAACGTTATTTACCTATACACTGAGCCAATTAGTTTTTCTAGCTTATGTACGTAATACCTGCTCTCAAACGGTGAAGGAAAACATAGTGAGGGTGATTGTACTCATGCCATGATACTGAAAAACTTTCCCTAAGAAACCGATAGGAAATTAGCAAATAAAATTTCGAGTTTGCATTTAGTAAGGAAACTTAAATATTTTCACAAGCCGTGGTGGTCCAGTGGCGAGTAACCTTGCCTGCGCCGTGCAGGAGGCGATGGTTCGATCCCCGTCCAAGCCGCCTCGGCCCAATGAGTTTTTCGGAATTTATATACGATTTGTTAAACCACTGGCTTTTCGGTGAAGGAAAACATCGTGAGGAAAACCTGCATGCTTCAATTTCGAGGCGTGTATTGTACCCACTGTCCATTATAAGTGGCGACGGGCTCACCCCCCGTCACACTGGACAGAGTTTCGGCACTACTGGTGAAACGTGGATGTTCTGAGGTTTCAGAATATCTCTGACTACCCCCTCGGGGAATATAGTCGTGAGCATATGCTTTACTTAAATATTTTTGTTGCAAAAAAAACTGCTTCTGCAGTGTAGTATGAAACATCTGCCTTTTTTTGTGTTGACAGGTTTGCTCCCATAGTAAAAGTTGTTCAGTTTGATGGGTAGAGCATGTGGTTTAAAGGTTAATGATACTTTTCCTTACACCCTGTATGAATGATACCTATACACTGCGCTAAAAGAGAAAAGCATTTTCGCAATTCGTTGATCGTAAACTCGTTTTATTAAAACAAAACCATGTACCACAATGTAACGCCCCAAATAAAACATTATGACATTGCTGATATTGGCAATGTCATAGTTAATCTTTGGCAACACCATTCATTACAGTTTCTGTAATAAACCGTAATTATACGTGTGCGCAATGGTCGCTTTAACACGCCTAAATGATTGGTACCTATAGTGTAAGTAAAGCGATTTCATGCTTCATTTGATTATTACATGTTGCTATTTAAGTAACTACAACATTTTATTTACTGCAACGTTTTATCAATAGAAAAAAGAATAAGTACTTACACTTACTTTCCAGAATGCGGTACAACATGAAGGAACGGCAATCGAGGGGAAATGAAATTGTACCTAAGTTCTATTGACGGAAATAAAATAAACTTATTTCCTTATGACTTACGTTTCTTACGCATACTACAGACACACAAACACTTCTCTTGAATATTTGCTTATTTAATTTAATCTTGACTTTGTAATCAATGTAAGAAAAAATATGAGTAATACCAAGAAATATATTAATGAATAAACGTGACGGACCACTGACTACCTGCTGCAAATAAACCATTCTATTCTATTCTATTCTATACCACGGATTCTAAATTACTTATATTATCTTACTGTGTCCTATATTATACTGTGCGAATTTTGCCTTGTAATATTTTTTTTTTTCGATTGTATTTTCTTATTGATCGCGAAATAAATAATAACGAGAAATCTAATAATAAAAACAATGCTATTATTGGGATTGCTCGATTAATATATGTAATGTTTATTGACTATATAGGTCAACGCGATTCAGATTTCTAAGTATTTGGCAATTTCAACCGGTGGAGATGTTGATCAAGAAAATACAATATCAATTAAGAACCATTTATAACAGTTATAAAACAAATAATAAATGAACAGCAAAATACAAGTCTTACAGGAAACTAAAAAAATCGATTCCAAGCAAACATGGCTAAGAATCGAATATACGGGCATTAAAAGGCCTCGAACATACAATAACCTCTTACAATATCGGTAAAATGGTAATTTTTAATAGCTACTGTAAGGCACAATAAACTATCACTTTTGTTAAGTGTAGAAAGTTGTAAAAAGAAAACGATAGTATCAGACTGAAAACATTTCAGCGTTGTCTTATATTTGGCCTTCAGTTACTAAGTCAATGGCAGTAATGAACCAATAATTAGGAAATATTTGAAGGAAAATAGGTCTCTTACAAAACACTACGTTACGGAAAGTATGTTAGAAACGATACCTAAACTAGAAGAACATCGTTGTATAGGCACATAAAGTGTAAACGTTAATATCTGCTCTGTAATCTCTTCTAAAGCTTTTACCAAACATGCTCTCATGGAAAATTTATTATAAGTAATTCTATTAACTTTGTCAAGCAATTTCGTCAAAAGATACTAGTCACGCATTTCACGGAAGACAGAAGCTATCTCTTCTAGCTGAAGAGTTGGAGGGGGGAACTAGAGCAGTGGGTTAAATGCACGGATGCAACTGCACTTCTCGGAAATTAACAACGGTGAGGTATGTGATGACGTGAACAGCAATCTTCTTGTCATTAAAGATGTTGTCTTCATAAAAATTATAGAGTATCGAATTTTTTTCTTCCTATATGTAATTAATTGCCACTTCAAAGTATTGGACTGTAAAAGTCCGCTTTCAACAAAGCGGCTCGAATGCGATTGAAACTGATTAAACACTTTCAAAGTTTTGAAAGTTACAGCTTTATGCATCTTTGTGTGCAACTACAAAACGAACATGCGTTTCAGACGGCTAATATCAGAATCTTATTCGAATCTCAATTGATTGATAACATTTGTCAAAGTGCATACAACTAAAGGGTAACTCAAAAAGCCACTGACCTGATCAACAAAGTTCTCCGCTGTAAACCGTTTGGTGAACTCCGTGAACGTCTCCTTATCCTGCAGACTCTCCCTCCTGGCACGTTCCACCTTCAGCTTCTTGATTCCAGTAATATCCTTGGACATCTTCAGTTCTTCTATCAGATCCGTCTTGGCGCTTCTGTAGGTCTCCGCTGCACTGGGAAGGCATTGTAGACTGACTGATCTAGCTGGTGGTGGAGCTGATAAGGTTTTAGCAGCTGGGGCCCTCAGTCTCACGGCGGATAGTTCGGCACTGCTGATGGCAGCTAAGGGCTGGTGCTGCTGTTGGGGTGGCTGAGGCGGCGGAGGGGGGACGTTATCGGGGACGGGCGGCGGCGGGGGCGGCCTTGCCGTCTCCGCCGCGCCGTCGTCGCGCTTGCAGGGCGCCGTGATGGTCTTCAGATACTCAGAGGGCTTTATTAGGCGGTCGGGCGCGTTGTGCGGGAACGCGGGAGGCACGAACGGGAGCACCGCCTGTTTGTTGACGAGGTTGGGCCCGCGCGGTCGCTCGTCGTCTGCCGACGCCGCTGAGCCGCGCCGCGTCGCTGCAAGATGGCGAATGTTAGGGGGGAGAGAAAGTCCGCGCATCGGCGCGCACGCACTGCGTCCGAGCAGAGCGTGTCTGTATCTGTAGCTACAGTCTCCCGCGCAAGTTTATTGGTCATTATTTTAATTGTTATTTAAGACTTTTATAGTTTGCGACAGATTTGATTTGTTAGTTCCATATAAATAAGGCAAATATAAATTATTATGTTTGTGAAATGAAAGTTCGTAATAAATATATAACTTTAGTGTTTGACTGTATGCGTAGCGCATAAATAAGACGGTTGCATGCCCGATCTGTTATGTTGCATTTCAATGACTTGATTGAGACGAGTGCGGATGCATCTTCGATGCGTAGACATTTTTAAAAAACCGTTCCAATCGTACAAAAAATTACACATCAAACTGCACGCAGGTTTTTGAATTCACAGTTCGAATTAATAAAACAATTCTGCGAAAGAAGAGTTTTCTCAGTTTTAATTCGATGATCCGTAATAAATACCCTTCCTCTCTAGAAGAAATGGCAGGTATTTTCTAAGACCGAACGTATATACCTATTAAAATGTCATAAAGCGATGTAGAGATATTAACAAACCATAAATAAACATGATCGCGAGGTGCCAACAAATACAATGCGGGTAAAAACGTGAACGTTGATAAATGATCGCATTCTTTGTCATCAATATGGTGCATGGAAGAAATAAACCTATTATTCAGCTCGGTGTGGCTTTTGGTATCGATATCGATTGCAATTCCCGGTAACTCGTTAGTATCATGAATGTTAGTTTTTCAGTTGACATTACTATTCAGAAAGAATCCTTTTTTTGTGACGAGGTAATTACAGTGGACTTAAATTGAACAAGTATCAAAACATTTTGTATGTTAAGTGGACTCATTCGTTGCTCTCATAGTTGATTTTAGTAAAGCTTCTGACCTCCCCAAATGGGAATATAGTCGTATAGTAATAACTAATAAGTTATCACACTCGGAATCGACCTCTATCTTTCAGTTTAACCTGGCAACCGTAATCTCCTTGCTTGAATTATATCCTTTCGCTCATTAAAATACTGCATGAGACACCTTTTATCCCTCAGTCTCCTCTTACGACAGATGCCTATAGGAGGAAAGGGGACAGGTTATCAATTCTAAGCTGGAATAAAGGATAAAAAACAAAAATACTTCTAATAATTTCATAGAGTTACCTACATATAGACAAAAATACAAATCCCTTAAACAAACAAACTGGGTAGGTACATAAAAGAAATATACAGCTCCACCATAAAGAGTTGTGAGGGTGCCAATTTTCTTGCAAGAACTTCAAAATCACACATAACCTGGCAAAGACTAATCATAATTGTTTGTAATATAATTTTCCTGCTTTCACCGTTTTCTACTCCTTCAGCCAAAATGTATTTGTACCTATATATTATGTTTTTAACTGAACCCTTTGTAGTACCTACACATTTATACTTAGCCAAATTTAATTTCCTAGAAAACCTGAAATATTGTTTGCGTTGAGTGCATCAAAGTGCATCAACCGCTGCAAAAACTAGGAATTTTTCCAATACTGACGTCTTAAACCTTATCTCATCTAAGAATCTATTCTACCGAGAATTCCTTGCTCGTCTTAAGAACCGTGTTACGCTGAAATGTAGCGCTTCAGTGAGCCGACTACTAAATACGTTGCCTCTGTCAAAACGTGTGGATGGATGCGGAAGACAAGATCATGATAAAGTAGTTTAGGATCATTGCTGTGACATGGCTGCTCAGCTGGAAACCTGCCTCACAATCTAGAAGTTGATCCAGAGTTCGTACCGCTCAGTTTTGAAGTAGTAAGAATTTGCCGATAGCTCAGCGGCTCAGAGTTTCCAAAATCTGCAGCCGGTCGTATCGCTTAATTTCGGTGTGTTCATGTTTTTGTTCAATTCGCAGTGGCCTGTGTGACCTTGTTATTGCTCAAATTTGATCTTAGCTAAGAGCAAAGAGACTGTTTAGCCTGGAGTGCGATTTTTGAATCTCATTCGGTGAGCTCAGCAGTTGAAAATGTCAAAATTACTATAGAGATACGCATCTTTCTATTGCTGTTTTGACTTTCAAAAAGCGCTCTCCTTGAGTATGATTTTTGAAAGGCAAATCAGCAGTAGAAAGATGCGTATATCCATAGTAATTTTGACATTTTCAACTGCTGAGCTCACCGAATGAGATTAAAAAATCGCACTCCTGGAGGGTCGCTCCACATCTTGATCGCCTGTCCAAAGCTAGCCTATAGCGATTCCAAAAAAGAGTTCGAGGCCTATGAATTTGTTTTCAGTGCCATCTTCTGGACGAATTGCGTCCGCACTTTATAATATTTACTAAAGTTAACCCGCGACTTCGTCCGCATAAATTATATATACCAGATTTTAAGACAGATCATACAAAAAAAGTTTCATCAAAATCGGTTCAGTAGTTTTTGCGTGATGCGCGAACAAACAAACTAACAAACTTGTCAATAGATGGCGCCACGCGTCATTTAAATCACGCTGTCGAGTGTTATTTGAGTTTATATTAAGAGAACCGCTTCTTTTTTGTTCCTCACGATTTTTACGATTTTATAATAGTTAGGATAATATCTGTGGGAATGTAGCAAGAGTATTGAGCATATTTCTTTTCTAAAAGTTAATAGGGGCGTAGGAACGGACTTAACACACTTTATATTATTTTACCTCAACTTTATCTCAACTTTGATCAATCGTACATTCCAGTATTTGAAAAAGAAACGTTACCGCATTACGTTTGATACTAGGTACCACAAAAAATACAAGAGTTTGTTACTAGGTACCACAAATTCTTAGCTATCCACCGAAGACAGTAATTCTTGTAATGCGTTCGAAATGTCCCGCTTCACTGATTCGCCACATCAAGGCTGAAGAAACAATGCGCCTTACTGGTATTTTTCGCGAAAATTGTACGTTTTAATAAAAAAACTTGATTAGGTAAAATAAGCGGTGAAACTGACAGCAGTACAAGGTTATATTTGTATTATAGGGCTACCATGTCACGCACGACAAATCGTCATGCTAGTTCATTTTAGCATACGCAAAATAAAGGTAGAAGCTCATCTCTAGTATTCTTGGCTTCAGAATGCTAGGCTTATTGAGTCTACCTAATTGTTTTCATTTATTCACAGAAATAACTAGCCTTTAATGCGATAACAAAACGAAGCGGGAATAAACAAAAGATAGGTACTAATAACGTAAGCAGGTACTTACTACAGTAACAACAACACAGTACAAACATTATATTAACTATCCATTAAACTTGATAAAAAATTTTACCGTCCGTCCCAAAAATCTAACTTCGAACAGTAATAAACAACAAAGAATTTCAGATCAAAACCATATACCTACTTTAGAAAACTAACTTTATTTAAAACTATAGAAAGCGCACTTAAAATCCTAGTTGCCTAGTTGTTACTCTAATTAAAAATTCAGGCATAAAGAGCTGAAATCGTTTCAGTCTGTTTCCCGAACTAAGTTAATTAGATTCTCACTTGAAACTCACATCGTTCTCGCTTGTTACGTTGGATTGACTAGCAAAAAGTGCTGTAGTAAAGTTTTGAACGCGCCGGATAAAATTATTGATTACAATTTCTAATGCGGCGAAATTACACGGTAGATAGTTCGACCATGTTTTCGTTTTAGATAAAAACACTGCCTTCTTAAGATGAAAGGAGGGTGCCGTAGTCCATACAAACATATTCCCCTGTTTCCTACCTGGATAATGAAACTAGAGCAAACAAATTGTACCTAAACTACATTACCACTGCATCCATATATGCTTTTTTAAATAAATTAGATCATTATAAGAATTAAAATAGAATAGAAAAAAATTGCTCAATTTTACCGCCGTTTTCAGACATCCACATGCAAATATATTTGACGAATATAAACAATACAAGGAAAACATACATAGGCCAGGTCATTCTCATATTGTTTTTGAAAAAATTATGAGATTCGGTCTAGTTTTGGAGGAGGAAACAGAGGAATACGAGATTTTAATTTAGGTAAAATCAGTCCGAGCTGCAGTTGTCAATTTCGCACTCTAGTTGGCGGGGTTTGTGGGAGCGCAACGGTAATAGATCTGTTAATAACATTATTCTGCAAATGTTTTGCTGACCGCCTTTCCTCTTACGAGAATGCAACTCCGAAAGCGCCCGAGCGCGCTGCGTACAAACGAAGTTAGGTACGTCCTATTTTCAATATTGACCAATTACAGTCAATGAAAATTTTTAAACAAGATCTTTTTAAAAGAGAATCTGACAAGGTATTGGTCACAAATATTGGTTCCTAGATTGTGTTAACAACATTTTTTTTTACTTAAATTACTAAATGTTCAAACAAGGACAGGACGTAACATCATTTTGTATGGAGCGCATTATCATGAATATCATCTTAAATTTACGATTTCTTTAGTCTAACTTCTATCGGAGATTACACGGCAACTCTTTTTTAAACTTTTAATAAGCCACTTATATGGACATGTCCAGAAAGGTTATTTTATTACCGATCTGCCGTTATTATTTGAAGCTTTCTGGAAAGCATTTCTACACGTTTGCTAAGACAAAATCAGATAACAAATAGAAGAGAAAGCCTATTTTAAACATTAGTAAGTATTTATTACTTAATGGTAATATTACCGAATTTATTGCAAAACTATCATTTTATAAATAATCATTCATCATCAAGAAGAATAATCATTTTAGGCTATTATCAAAGATTATGCGTTACTATTTTACAAGCACGTCTTATGTGCGCACAAGAATAATTTAATAAGCTTAATCAAATGATATACCTACATATGCCATAGACTTGATAGAAGAAGTAGATCCGTTAGATTTAAGTAAGAGGGACACCTCCAAGGCGATCTTCGATCGCGGAAGCTAGACTTCAGTCCGATTTCTAACGCAAGTAAACTATTTTAGATATTCACTATTTCTACAGGGTGTAATTGAAATGAGTTGACAAATTAATGGGGTGGTTCAGACAATCAAACTGAACAACTTTGACTACATGGGAGCAAACAAGAAAATAAAAAAAACACCTGCTGTTCATACATTGGAGTAGGTATTGCAGAGTATCTAACAACAGATTTTTATTTTGTGATTTCAGGTTTGCTCTCATAAAAAAGTTTTTCAGTTATGAACCACCCCTGAAAATGACTCATTTCAATTACACCATGTAGTTATACAGTGTAAAATTGATATCATTAGCATCCGTTTAAACTAAGAGTCTACCCATCCAACTGAACAACTTTTATTATGGGAGCAAACCGATCGGAGCAAAAACAGGCATTGCAGTTTAGTATGGAACAGCAGATTTTTTTGCTCCGGTTTGCTCCTTAGCTAAAGTTGTTCAGTTTAATGGGTAGACTCATAGTTTAAAAGGATGCTAATGGTATTAAGTTTACTCTTTATATAGGTAACCTTTTAATAGCTTCTACTATAACACAAAAAAATTATATAAAAAAAACGTTTCTCAACATCGTAAAAAGAACTAGATAGATTAGTAGATAGATAGTATAGTAGAGAGCATTTACAATAGCATAGTTTTAGCTAATAAATCACAAAAAGTAAAAGCTCATTACTGCACTAGTTATAAAAGATGCAAGTGTTTTTGAACCACATTACCTCTCACGACTTTCTACTGCATAAAACTGAGTCTCCACTATTGGTTACTCACTATACACCTTGGAATTGATTGAAATAGGAGGAAATGCACCCTTGTCAATTTGAAGATAATCTAAAGTTAATCTCGCTATAAATGCACGATTTAAGATATTTTTACGTTTTTTATCCAAAGAATGTTCTTTAATAGTTCTTAATTTTTATATACGTAAATCATTCTTAATTCTAAATTATTTTTAATAAACCAGGCTACTTTCAATTTAATGTACTCGTAAAATTTATACATTTACACTTTCTTGAAATATAAAATGTTGTGTTTTTCCTTGTTTCGCCTATTTTAGTGCACATAAAATTATTCTAAGAAACAACTGGACTAAAACTAGGTATATCCGTCTTTCTACTTGGTCATTGTCTTTTTGAGAATCATTAACTTGACAATTTATTTTTTCTAAATTAAACAGGTTTTCCGAATGACTGCGACATAACAGTTTTCAAACACAGTTGCAGAATATACCTCTTAAATATATTTTATGCATTTATAATTTTTTTATAAATGTCTTAACTACTTAGAAACATGGCGATTAGAGTTACAACGTTGTCATGTTTTTTGCAATTTTCTCTAAGCGTCTATATTTATCGTTATCTATAAAAGTACTTTGGTAGACTTTGACACATAAATCGTGCATAAATTGAGGACCATTTTCTTGCATGAACCTAGGGCGTATTTTATTCGTACTCTGTACAAAATTCCATATGTTTTTAGATTTCAATTTTGTGTTAAGTATTGCATACAAAATTGTATGTACTTATACAAGTAACAAAACACCCTAGTACTATTTAAAGGGTTACTTTCGATTCTGAACCACAAATGTCTGATGATTTCATCAAACTGAACATTTTTTAGTATAGAGACAACGTCGAAAAAAGTGAAAAAAATCTGCTATATCATACCCTCTCCTACAGTCTACGTAGTTTTGTATGAAACAGTCATCTCTATAGCGAAAGTTGTTCAGTTCGATGGTCTAATTTAAATATTACCTACTAGCGTGTTTTGCTACACGCTGTAGAGTCTGTTAGATGTTACAAAGCACCCTCTCAGTAAATAAGGAGTGGACCTGAGATGACGAGCCGATTTAAAAACCATCTGAAAACTAGTTTTTTTGCGCAACTCTGTCAACAGATTTTGTCGAAATGGAAAGTAAAGGCCAACATTTAAAACGTAAAAACATCGTATTTTACATACATTTTTATTGTTTTGGACGCACTCGAATCAGAACGCGACTAACTGCCCGTTGAGTTCTTTAGAAAGTGAACAAACTTTTTAATTACGAACACGTACTCTCTTCATTAATATTTATCAAAAAACGCGTCGAATTTTTAAGTTAATTTCGGTAAAAGACATTTTTTTCTTGATTAAACATTAGAAAAGCAAAACAATGTTTTGAAATCTGCTAGCGAAAGAAGTTGCAGTCCTGAATAGTGAGGTGGTGTTCATATCAAACCATTCGATACGAATGTCCGAATAGCCCTAATGATAGCCAACCTCCAATAGGAGATGGTACCACAAGAAGGAGAAGAAGCGAAATAGATTGATGAAGAAGAGAAGAGATAATTTCATTTTTATATCGTACTTGAGTTTACCCACGACTTCGTCTGCACGGGTTCCTGTCATCGTATCGAGATAAATGATATACGAGATTTAAACTTTGATCATGAGCTTTCAAACACAGAAAGTTTCATCAAAATCGGTCCAGTCGTTTTCGCGTGACGCGCGATCAAAACAACAAATTGGTTGTTTAGAGACGGTTGGTAGTTTTTTTTTGTAAAAAATATCTTCCATGTCCAGACACAGTTCTGTTCCAGTTTTATAGTAGCTTATGCTTATGCAGAGATAATGTTGTTACCAAACTGACCAAAATTGGAATCCAAATTAAGATAGTAAGTACTCAAAATTCAAGCAAACGTAATATTTAATTTATTCATTGTCTTTCGATAACTTTGACATCTTAATTGTTGTATATTCAGTATAATATACTGAATATAATACGTCCTACAAAGTAATCTAAGTAATAATTAAAATAAAGACCAACTACATTCTTGCTTTCACTTTCTATTTTAAGCTATAACTTACCGAAATAAAACACAATCAATTGCAAATATAATTAAATAAAACTCATTCATAGTCGTCAGTATCCATCTCATTGCTGAAACAATAAGCGCTCCAGTACAGTTTTGTAGGATCCCAGGCTAGGGAAGAACTCGCAGAAATCCTGGTATTAAACACATTGACACAATACGACGTAGACGAAAGTACTAATCCTTTAAAATATAAAGACTTACCAGCACCTCGGAGCTTTTTGACCTTCAGCAAAGATCAACATCTCGCTGTTATCGGTCATTTCCGACATGAATGTTCCATGCTTTCGGTCTAAGGGGGGAAATGTACAATTTCCTGTAGGCACTTAAACGTAATTAACCATCTAAGTGTAGGTGCTCCAGGGAAGGTGAGGCCAGATCAACGGTGGGGCAGCTACCCTCAACCGCTGCAGGTACGCCCATGACTGCTAACTTCATCCAGCTACCAGCAGCCAATCTACAACTTCAATTTGCAAATTTTCAGAGTTCTGTAAATGGACCTATTCTAGCAGGATCTAAAACGTAGGAAGTGGGCCGATTCCTATATGGATTCAAAACGCTGCTACAAAATAATACCTAATATTACCAACAGAAAACTTACCCAATCTCACTCTCAAAAAACAATAGTTACGGATACAAAACGCTGCTACCTACAAAACATTAACATCAAAAACAAAAAAGAACATTGGATGTTACACACTTACCTATTCTCCCTCTCAACTCAGAAGGCCTCAGCGCAGGTTCCTCAAGCACAGCTATCGGTGGAGGTGCAGGGGGTGCTGGTGGCGGCGGCGGTGGTGGAGGGGCTTCGTCTCCTGAACTGCCCCCTGAAGACACCCCGGAGGACGCTGATGCAGCCACGACTACCGCGTCTTCCGATACTGAGGCTCTACGGCTACCGGCTGCTGATGATAGGCGGCTGGCCTGATGGGACGTCAAGATTAACATTAGAAACCTAACTCCGCTTAGTAGGTAATAGTAGGGGTCACGTTGCAGGAATTGACCCGAGCACACGTCTCACGAGGCTCCGCAATCCTCAATCTCTTCTTGTTCTTGAACAAAAACAATCCCTGAGATTGGGATAGATACTCCCATAAATTACACTTGACACTGGCGGAAATGCGGTGCTACGCACAAGCAAAAAGCCATTAATTATAAATAAAAAGGTAATAGTAGATTACATACCGAGGGCAGGAAAATAAGAAAGGTCTCAGATCTCATGTAATTAACATGTGATCTGAGGCTTTCTTATTTACTGACCGAGGTTAGTATACTATTTTTCTCCGCGACGTAGATGGAAAGCGGCAACTTCGTTTAGCGCAGCGGGACGACATTTGACGCTTTCCGTCCGGAGGGGAGAAAAATAACATAACATAACATGAATATTCTAGTATGGTATTCTATTATTAATAGTAAGGGGTTGTGTCTGTAGAGAAGACGCTAGAGACACTTCTTTCTTAACTGATTGTTATTTTTAGTGTGATTCGAAATAGGCGTCCCTCAAGGTTTTATTTTAGGTCCCTATCTTTTCCTAATTCATATTTATGAATCAACGCTTTAGTCTGTGCCATCTTTAAAGGTGCGATTACATTTCCCAATTAACCCGGGCCTGATTTGGCATACATTGCTTGCATTTCTTTGATCAAAAAACGTATGCCAAATCAGGCACTATTAACCCCTCATTAATACGTGTTTGTGACGGATCCGTCCCAAAGATAATAACAATTCTATTGTGACTTGAATTTTCACTTACGAGGGGTTATTTGGACTTGGAATTTTTATTGATAAAACTTGTCAAATGGAACGATCAACGAATCATATTTGTCTTGAAGCGTTAGTACTTACAAAGTTTTGAGCCTTGTGTGTGAGTGCTGCTAGTTTAGTGGCTATCGAAGACTTGACTTGGGTTTCTTGAGCTGGAGTCACTTCCTCGTACGCCTTGCTTGAGCTGTTTCATTAAAAACGCAGTTTAATGACAACATAATTTAAAACCTAATAGAAATTTAAGAAAAGATCTTTTATAAATAAAAAATAGACTACATAATAAAAAAAAGAGAGCGACGCATTTTCAAAGAAACACAGGAGTAGACAATACTGGTCTTATAACGAATATCAGACACTAAGCTAAGACAATTTTCAGCTCAATGAGAAACCGGGAAGTGAGTCAAATGTAACATGCAAGGTTTCATTACAGACTCCGGGACAGGTGAAAGTAGATAAAAGCTTGTAAAAAGCTTCAAGCTGAAGTTGAAATTGAAGAGCAAGATGACAACTTACTTGTCATTATCTTTGGCGGTGTAATCGACAACTAAAGCTGCACTACCAGGACGGCTGTGGCTACCAGAGTCGCGGGAGCTACTCCTGTATTCAACACAATAACTCGTTACACATAAACGTTCTATGAAGGTGGTCGAAAATCATCGGATACGACTATATCGATCTATGACCTTGCTTTATTCCCTTCATCCACAGCATACAGCATATGGTCACGACTATATTCCCCGAGGGGGTAGTCAGAGATATTTTGAAACCACAGAACATCCATGTTTCACCATGAGTACCGAAACCCTGTCCAGTGTGTCGGGGGTTTTTATTCCCTTCCTAATCCTTAAATTTTAGAATCTGATTGATAAGTTAATAAAAGATTTGCGTAACCTGATTGGTATTAATCCTAAGTATACTTTTTGTTTTTTGATTGGGTGCACCAATGATATCAAAGTCTGTGTTATGAAAGGGTCGTTTTAGGTAGAAATCTCCCAAATTTAGATCCCAATAAGAAAATGTTCTTCAATTCCTATTATGATGATCAATTTGCATTTCGAACAATAATGCAAAACAACTCTACCTGCGATCGAACCGTTTATGTCCAATTTAAGGCATGACACCTACATCAAACCCAAGCCAAGGGCAAGGAGATAAACATGATAAATAATAGTACATTATGGTACAAGTGTGTAATGTTGGTGATTACCGCTGAGGCGCTATTGAGACCCGAGCCGTAGGCGAGGGTCTTAAGAGAGCCGAGTGCGGTAATCATCAATACACACGTGTATCATACGACGTTTTTCAACACACTTGTGAATAAAAAAATACTAAAATAGATACCTATTTCTCCTTGGAGTTTTCAGGTAGGTAGTAAACTTTCCATAACACACATCACATCACACACACTACGGGCTTCACATCTTATATCGGGTGGTGTACAACATAAATCGTTTTCTTCATAACTAGTACTTGTAGACATTTTAATTAATAAATAACTTTAAGTAGGTAATTAATTTTAACAGTGAAAACGGGTTGTGAAAAAAAATCGCAATGGCGGGAAAAAATAATAAGTTTTTCTATGCGCGCGCATCAAGCAATGGCGATCGTCCATAGACTAAAAGAATGAGGTTTCTTTTTTTTTGGCTTTTCGCGGATAGCGTTTTAGCCACGTACAAAATGGGGAATTTAAAGTTTTCTTTATTACAGAGAAAACAAAAGTTATATTTGAGTGAAAGTTTTATTTATTAAAAACGTACAAGTTGAAATTATCTATTTAAATACGAAGTTGCATGAAATGAGGAAGCAATAGGTGTACATTATTTTATTTCTATTGAACACGATCTTTTTTGTATCGCAACTTTTTTCAGAACAAAGCAAATCAACCAATAAAAAAAAAACCTATAACTCACTAGTGAATAATAGTAATGAAAAAGTCACAGTTTGATTATAGGGGTCATTATGTGCCTTATTGCGGTGAAATTAGAGCCACTTTATGAGCAAGTGTGTTGAAAAAAAAATTATTAATATTCTATTTTCAAATGAATTAATGGATCGACCATTGCTGACTGGCTAATCTTTCCACTACAGCACGAGTAATTGTCATGCGATATGGCTCATGCTGACACGAAAGAAGGAAGGAATGAATTAGTTACCTTCGTCTCTGTCGCTGTTCTTCCCTGGGCATGTATATGTCCTCATAGTGATGGTCGCGATGCGTCGCCTCCGCGCCGCTATCACTGTCCGACTGCTCCTGCGCAGGCTCCGTAGAACCGTGTACTTCTGCTTTCACTGGGTGAGAAATTTGCAGTTTAGTATTTAATAAACCTAATATCATTAACCCATCTTTCTGGTGGGCGGCCTCTACCACGCGTGGTTTCTCTGGGCCTCCACTCCAGTGTTCTTCTGGTCCAACGCTCAGTATCCATACGTGCAACGTGACCCGCCCATCTC
Source organism: Agonopterix heracliana (assembly GCA_963693445.1). NCBI lineage: Eukaryota > Metazoa > Arthropoda > Insecta > Lepidoptera > Depressariidae > Agonopterix > Agonopterix heracliana. The sequence goes on along the minus strand of OY856323.1, from coordinate 15,682,719 downwards.
CACTTCCGGCGTTCTATAGTGGCTACCACATCCACCACCTTTGTATTTCGCCGAATCCACTCATTGCGCTTACGGTCTAGCAGCGTGATGCCGAGCATTGCATTGGGTTAATGATATTAGGAGACACGCGGGTCCCAACTGGATGCAGAGGGCGAGGAACAGGACGTCATGGAGAAATATGGAGGAGGCCTATGTCCGAAGACGGACTGATCAAGGGCTGTGATGGATGGATGGATGGATTTAATAAACAGCGAAGAAGTGATCATCATCATCATCATCAGCTTATATACGTACCACTCCAGGGCACAGGCCTACCCTCTAGGAGGGTGTTTGGGCGTTAGTCCACCACGCGTGCCCAATGCGGATTGGTAGACTTCCCATATGCATCAGAATTTCATCTTCTGCATATGCAACCTGCATCTCCTCACCTCACGATGTTTTCCTTCACCGTTTGAGAGCGGTAATACGTACATAAGTTAGAGAAACTCATTGGTACGTGGCATGTTGTCCGTGCGGATTCGAACCTGGACCTCATGATTGAGAGTCCATACCTCTCTGCAACGCGCCACCGAGCTCTTCCAAGTGAATAAGTATTCCAGATAATTAGACCCCAGCAAAATATTTTTGAATTTGCTATGAGAAAAAACTGCTCGCCTTGTTAGGTGATTTTGACCTTGGTAACATAGAGAAAGTTGTTCAGTTTGATGGTCTGATCATCCCCATAAAAAACCGTCGGCATATTAAGTTGGACTGTGTAGAAAATTGGGCAGAAAAAAGAAAGAAATTAATTGTAAGAGGTTGCAAATATTGAGCTGAACACTGGGGCCAATTATGACGACATCAAGTTTAAAAATTTTCTTGATATTAACGAACTTTCTCATCAAAGGAACTTAGCGGTCATAGTAGGAGCCTCTTGACCCTCACCAGGAACCCTGTGGCCAGGTGAGCGAGTGTGGAAGAGGTCCCTGACGCGCTGGTACAAGGCCGCAGGGGCACCGTACTTGGCGTTTGTGTTGCCGTGCAGGAACCAGCTCCCGTTGCCTGTGTCCGCATCCGAGGCTGAACAGGCTGGTGGGGGATAAGGAGAAGGAACTCACCGGTCATAGTAGGAGCCTCTTGACCTTCAGCAGGGACCCTGGGGCCAGGTGAGCGAGTGTGGAAGAGGTCCCTGACGCGCTGGTACAAGGCTGCAGGGGCACCGGAGTTGGTGTTTGTGTTGCCGTGCAGGAACCAGCCCCCGTTGCCTGTGTCCGCATCCGAGGCTGAACAGGCTGGTGGGGAATTTGTTTGTTTAGATTTTTAGAGCTTTGCCCGCGTAAAACTTGGAGGTTACAGTTGTGGGGCAAAATGTGTTACGAGTATACATATACAAGATATAAGGGACAGTTACGAAAATTCCTACTGAACTTTTTCACTATAGAGCCAATCTCAAGGAACTCCAAAAAAAAGCTTTTCTTACATATGAGTCTGCTAGGTACATACGGCGACACATCAAACTGTAAAAAACCAACATAACCTGGCCGCGTGACGTTACACTTTACTCGACATACGCGCGGCCAGCTTAATGTTGGTTTTGTGTAGCTTAATGTGTCACCGTCTGTACAGCCAGCTAAGCAGTTTTGTATCGAAAAGTTTTTTTTTTTTTTCGCATTTCCTGAGGTTGGCTCCGTAGTGAAAATTGATCAGTTTGATGGGTCATAGACTCATAGTAAATAATGATACATATTTTAGAAAGACGCCTAGGAGACCCGTTATATTGAAGTTTCGATTCCAATTGTTAACACCGAGAAAGCAATTAAAATTCAACAGCTAAACCGTAAAGCATAACATGATAAAAGAGCTATCAATAAGGAAGTTAGCGGTAATCGGTATCGGTTTAATAACCGCCCTCGCCTCAACGGATTAGCAAATGGAAAACTTTCTAACTCAATTAGTCTTTGTAACTTTGCACATACGTATCACTGTTATACAACTAAACCTTGGATTACATGAAGAGATTTACACCTACCACACTTAGGACTGCCTTGCCTATGCAGATCAAGGCAATACCTGATGGATTTGAAATAACCTACAATTTTAAAGTTACTACACATGTTCGCATTGTGACAACATTGGTCTGTGTCAACGATGCCCAGAAGATAGCTAGTGGAAGCAATGTTGCAAACATAGATCGGGCATAACTCCCGTAAACCAGGATCAACTGCGGAAACCAAAACCACTCACAACACTGTTAATCCAACGAGCCCGGAGGAGCTGCCTTGGAAGCAGCTACAAATTTAATCAATGAATGAGAATAGGACAAACTTCTCTCCAAATTACAAGATCACATGACACAATAATTTGTGACCCTAGGACAAACATACAGAAACACGTATTGAATCGCAGTTGCAGTGCCCTACACCACAAGAACCAAAACCTTAAATTGCAACAAAAAAATTATTCACAAAAACACACCAACAACACTATCATAAACCACAGTTCTCTGAAATTCTGACCAACTCTGGAACATCAACACTCTGCTAATCACACTCATCTTCTAGAAGAGAGTTGTGATTAACGACCGTCCCGCGCGGCGGCAGGGAACCGACTGCGCAATGAGGCAAAAAACAAGGTGTTAGGTAAATGCGCTTGCGCTTCCTGAATCACTTCCGATGTATCGCTTCAGTTGATGTCCTATTAGATACGGTTGGTAATCAGTTTGATAATAATGGGTTTGATATCAACTGGTTTAGCAATAAAATAAGAAAATTTTGGAAAACCTCGAAAAACTTAAACTTTTCTCTGGTCATTACCAATTAAAACAACAAAAGGTGAAGTCGAAAATGTATTGCCTATGTTAAAAATAAGTAGTTATGTCAAATCGTCCTGATAATAGTTTTTTTCCACAGCATCCGGAGCTTTAATCCCCCTTGCAGAAGAAGATTTTGTTAGAGCAAAAAAGCTGATATTTCGAGTATGAATATTAGCCAATCAGATGGCCAGGCCTAAATCGCACTATTGAAGTTGACAAGAGAGTTTGCATAAATACAAGGTGCAACTAAGATCAATAGAACTGCGTTCTCAGGAATTACAACAGCCCGTGGAAGATCTTCCCCCTTTCACCGCCGTATCAGGGCATTGACTATTTGTACAGATTTGTATGGGATCTACCTATTCATGCTTTCAGCAATTTGCAATACACCTTGGAATTGCAGTTGTTTTGATGTCGGAAGAGGGACTATCAAAATGAACAACTTTCATTATGGAGCCAATACCGAAACCGCGAGAAAAAAAACACTGCTGTTCCATAGAAAATGTCAAAAGTTTCTCGACAAAAATGTATCAAACAGCAGATTTTTCAATTTCAATTTCAGCAATGTTAGTCTCATAGTAAAAGTTGTTCAGTTTGATGATCTGAAGCACCCTGTTCCAGCTTCAAAACGACCCCGATTCCAAAGTGTAGGTATAATTTATTCTACAAACCGGAACTCTCTTCCCCAGAAGAGCTATGATGCGTCACACTGGTGGAGTTTCCCCTCTGCATGGGGTTCACGTACAGGCCATCAGCAGGCCCCGACCTGGCCGAGCTGATGCTGCCCACGGTCGAGGGCAGGGACCCTCGGCGCTCGCGCTCCGGCGCGTGCAGGTAGAACGGGGACCGGGAACTGTTGATGTTGATGCAGTTTGGGAGTGCGCACTGTAAAAAAGATAAATTTTGGAATTTAGTAACAATAGAGCTCAGTTGATGACATACGGAACTAAGACGTGGTCGCTCACTCAAGGCCTCAAAAAAAGGCTTAATATCACCCAAAGGGCAATGGAGAGGGCTCAGAGTTTCCCTGCGAGGTCGAATCAAAAATGAACAGAATCGCAGAAGAACTAGAGTAGCCAGCATAGCTCAAAGATTTGCTAAACTAAAATAGCAATGGGCGGGGCACATTGCTCGCAGAATCTATGGCCGATGGATGGTGAGGGCAGCGCAAGACCGGTCGTTGTGGCTATCCTTGGGGGAGGTTTATGTCCAGCAGTGGTCGTCTATCGGCTGAGATGATGATGAGCTTATGTGAAAGAGAGACCGCCTCACGAGGGTCAATTTGTCACTACTTCGATGGGATCCTACAGACCTGTCACTAGCTTGAAGGTGAAGGTTTTCGTAATGAAATTCGAGTTCGAGCGTGCATTTGTGACTACTTTCTATTAAAAGTGGAGACAAGTTATATCGTTTTTTGTATTTTAGAAGAAACCTAATGCTAGAAGAATTTCCAAGCCGCTTCATTAGGTTTCTAACCACCTAGCAGCAGTAACGCACCATTGCCATTGATATTAATTATAATTTTATTTAGATTTTCCTCTTTTTGTGAAGTAAAAGTTCAGTAGAAGTCCTTCGATATTTGTAGTTTCTGCTCATTGATAACATAAAAAGAATGAAAAGCTATACTCACTCGTGCATCTCCAGGCGTACATGCGCAGGAGTGGACCGCTTTGTATGAAGCCAACTGTTTGTCGGCGCCTGCTGCTCCCGCCGCTACCAGCACATTGAGACACTGCGGACAACATATTTTTATAACAACTGTATTTGTGAGTGGGAATTTTAATACGAAATAGATTTCTAATAACTAGATTGGAATAGCTAAAAGACTTATTAATATTCGTTTTTTCTTGCTTCAATTAACCTGAAATCTTATCGGAAGCTAAACATATAAGTAACACAAAAAGATAAACAAGTCTGCTATAAGGTTATTTGAAAAAAAGTTTCTCTTATTCTTAGATTTACCAAAAGAGGATAAAACATAATCTGGTGCTTCTTCTTCTTTCCGTGTAGAATCGTCATGTCTCGTCTCTCTCAGATCGTCAATTTCCAGTATCTTCCCATCATCGTCGCGCTGGATGATGCGCTCATTAGGTCCTAATAATTAATTAATCTGGTGCTTGTACAAGTCATTAAGATTTTAAACCAAGGTGTTTTGGTTGTCTGATAGTTGTCTTCTTTGTACACAGTTGTTTTCTGATTTCCTGGGTCTCATCCGGAATTTTTAGTAACGGTGGTTTCGAGTACTAACATATTATACTAACCAGAAAATACACATCGTGAAATGAAAAACACTCTGAAATAGTTTTTCCCTAAACATTTTCCGGCTTGACTCAACAGACGGTAACGTCGGTTTAACATTGACCTCAAACCGAAACTAATCCAATTTGAATCTACATTCAATATGATTCGTAACAGCATTGTTTTCAGGACATTCACGGACAATTCTGATTTAGATATTAGAGGTCATCTGAGGTCATGCATGACAGTGTCGAATTGTTGGAATTGGAAGAATTATACTTACAGGTGAGGTATTTACGAAATTGAACAACTTTCCCTAAGGAACCTATGATTAATTAAGTAGCAGAAAAATTTTAACATGACATACCTACTAAATGCAATAATCAGCTAATCGAACGTTTGTACGAAAAGTTTTTTTTTCAAATTTCTCTAACGTAATTAAGTTTTATTTTTAACTTTGAGCTGTTCGGTAGTTTAACAGTAGCGAAAGAAAAATCTGCTTGTGGGTCATTTGGGTCGAGTAACTATCGACATTTCCTATGGAACAAACAATTGTTTTTGCCATTTCTATGTTAGAACTTGTTCAGTTTGAAAGTCTGCAGCACGTACGCATTCTTTAGGCCCTAATGTACGCATGAACGTACATTAGGGCCTAAAGAATGTAACAAATTGAATTTGACACCTTTTGATTTCGGGATCTGATACATCAAAACTATCCCTCTGGATACATATTTGCGTAGAAGTGAGTAGAGTAATATGAATGTAGCTGTCTGCGGGAATGAGAAGAAACTCGAAGCAGTCGACAATCTAATACTATCTAATCTGATAGTTTATGTTGTAAATTGTGTTACAAAAACCGTGAAATAAAACCCAATACCTAATTCAATTCAATAAAGGATGCCTGCCGAGTATTGGAGCGAGGAAATCAATCAAGTTGCTTAACGCCTTCATTTCCCGGCTATAAATTTGATTGTAGGTGTAATAGCTACTGAATAATGTTTATAAAGTTTGGACTCATTTTGTAATGGCATTCAGCGGCTATTTTTAGTTAAGAAAGTGAAACGTGCATCAGAATAAGTTGATAAGAAAGGTACAAATAATTCATTTTTATAATAAACACACAATTAAGTAGGTATCGTAACCCTATGAACCCCATTGACTTACACTCTAGCGATAAACAGGCCCTTTCATAGAAGCAACATGTTCCACTTGAAAACATGTTGCTTATCGCTAGAGTACTTATATGTCAGTGATGGACCCTTTTGTACCAACAGTTTTAATGCGAAATCATTCAATCAAATTATACTTTATTTTACAACAAAACATAGCAGTAAAATGCAGACAAAACATACAAGAGGTACAAAATAAGATTTAACTGACCCGACAGAAGGTTGTCCTGTCTAAAACCTTATAGATACAGAAGACACGTTATCTCCGCTCTCCGCTCTGCTGTGAATACCTAGAAGACCTAGTTAGGTACAATTAGGTACAACCAAAAACGACAAGATATCATATTAAATTCTCAACATTATTTTTGTTTGTCTTTTTTATTTCTGTAATTTTTTTGTCGTTCGATGCATGGAAAAATTGTCCTCTTGTTTTCTTTTTCTTTTTAGTATGTATAGAGTCACGCACACGATGCTAATTGTTTATCTTTTGCTTATTTCATGATGTGCACATATGTCTATATTTGGTGTTTTTATGACTGTAATCTGTTTTATGTGCCTAATAAATAAATAAAATTAAAAATAAAATATCATGAACATTAATAGAAAACGGTCCAGCAGATCTCAAGAGATACGCTTACCAACGAACATCATTTAATTTTTATTCACATAGTAGTGTTTACCCGCGACTTCGTCCGCACAAATTATATATATACCAGATTTGAAGTCAGATCATAAGTTATCAAACAAAAAAAGTTTCATCAAAATCGGTTCAGTAGTTTTTGCGTGATGCGCGAACAAACAAACAAACAAACAAACAGACAAACAGACAGACAAAATTTCTAAAAAGGTTGATTTCGAGTCGGGGATACCTAAAAACCATATCGTAATCTTTTTTTTGTAAATATCTTCAATGTACAGACACACTTCAGTTACATTATTTTATAATAGTTATTAAGAAGTAGGCACACCTAAAGATTACCCGACTTTTACTAAAACTATACAAAACTGAAAACCCCCACAAAATTAAAATAACCCATCCAAATATCTTCAGCCATCAGAGTGTGACAAGTGAAAACACTTTCGAATCGTGCCAGCTATTGTTCTGGCCATTTTGCCTGACCACGGGGGTAGAAAGTCACCTAGCATTAATTATATCGTGTAACAAGCTTCTAATTCAATTATGAGCGCCGTTGTGTGATGGTTGAGAGTGATATATGACCTATTAGGTGCTAAAGACATTGGTAGTGCGTGCACAAACACTTTTTACGCATTGTTTTGTTGGTACGATTTGTCGTAGAATGAAGATAGTAATTTTAATCTAGATCAAGCTATGCTTTGTGAATGTCTTCCTATTGTTTAATAAATATGCGATAAGTAACCAAATAGAATAACCTGCAGTTTTTTAAATTAGGAATCATGTGACTAGATCTTTGAGTATAAATGGTATGATCCTCAGTATTTTTAATAGTGTTTGCCATTCTTAGTCAAATGCGTACTGATCCTATTCCGGATCCAGCGAACCGAAGTCCCCGGTTATTGCGAAGTGAAGAAAAGTAGCCCCAGCCCCACAGGTCAAACAATCTTTAACTCGGTGATGGTTCTCAGCGGCATCATTGATGGGGCTCTTGCCATGCCTGTCCAGGTGCAACCTGGCCCCATTTCGGAGTATCCAGCGAACTGTAGACAGATATCCCCTGGATGCGAAGTGAAAAAAAGTGTCCCCAGCCCCACAGGTCAAACAATCTTTACCTCTTTCTCAGCGGCATCATTGATGGGGCTCTTGCCATGCCTGTCCAGGTGAAACCTGGCCTAGTGCAGTAGCCAGCAAACTTAGATGTCCCCTGTATGCGAAGTGAAGAGAAGTGTCCCCAGCCCCACAGGTCAAACAATGTTTACCTCTAAGTGATGGTTCTCAGCGGCATCATTGATGGGGCTCTTGCCATGCCTGTCTAGGTGCAATCTGGCCCCGTGCCGAAGTAGCCAGCGAACTGTAGTCAGATGTCCCCTGGATGCTGCGAAGTGAAGCGGTGTGGCCCCGTCTCCGTCTCTCGCGTTTGGGTCCACGCCTCGCTCGACGATCTGAAAATTTAAAAATCATGCTATATTAAACTTACATATTGACATAAAAGACAAAATTCATTTTATTTTACTTGGCTAGATGGGAAGACGGCCGGTGGACCAAGGTAATATCAGAGTGGTGGCCAAGAGAGGGATGGAGGTCAGTAGGCAGACTATCAGCAGGTTGGTCTGATGATATTGTGAGAGAGACGGGTTCACATTGGATCAGATTAGCACAGAACAGTGAAGAATGGCGCAATAAAAGGGAGGCCTATGCCCAGCAGTGGGTTGATGTGGGCCGATTTTATTGATTGATTGTGACGAATATGGGTATCATAAGATGCGATTTGCTTGACATATTATAAATAACTAAAAATGGTTTAGTTTAGTTTTGGAGGTGAAAACAGGGGAATACGAAATGCTGTTTTCGACAATTTTATGTCGATAAAATCGGTCCTAGCTGCAGTTGTCTCTTTCGCACTCTAGTCGGTGGGGTGTATGGGTGGGGCGGATCGGACAAATATGTAAACGGTTAGAAAAGTGACCTATTCTCCAAATTACCATTTCAGCCCGCCTATCCTCTTAATGCGACAGTTTTTTTTATGTAACAGCGGTATAAAGTTATATTTGAAAAGCATTGCTATTTTGTTTCTAAAAAACCATAATATTCATTCATTTTTTCATTATATTTATTTTTTCGTTATAAGGAAACGACAGAACAGTAATACTCTCGTTGATGTCTTTTGTATGGAGGTTTTATTTAACTTTCTATATTCGTTTATTAGCTATTTGCAATTAAAACATTATTTTATGTATTCGTTCATTTGTCAAAGAATGTGCGATAAAAAAGTCGGCAACAAATAAAAACCCATAAAAAGACATGTTGTTTTCTAACCTCAGTAAAGTAAGATACTTAACTGGTTTTCACTTAACCGATTTATGTTCAAACGAAAGTCAACTTGTCGTCTTGATTGGTCTACGAGCCTCGATTAATGTTTATCTTACATTTAACTGCATTACATGAGATTTACTAAGGAGTAAAGTAGTAGTTAAATAGCTTCTAAGGCTGTAAATTGAGACTATTTAGAGTCCGTCTATTACACGCATATCATGAAATCCAATACAATGTAATGTAACGACTGTCTCAATTTTTGTATAACCTGGACATTAGCTAAAATATTTAAAACATGACTCGATTAAAAAAAAACATCATTTGACAAAAAATCGAGTTGAGAAGAGACGGCGGAGCCTCGTGGCATGCTCAAACGCGAACTGCGCGACCACCACGCGAATATCACAGCCGCTTGCCGCTAAACTTGCAACGTCATTCCTAGATAATGATAAAGCGACCGAATGTAAGTACTAAAACATGGAACTCAGTGAAACGTGCATCTTAGCTAGCATAGCATCCGAGGAAACCTCAGAACATCCCCGTTTCACCAGTAGTACCGAAACTCTATCCAGTGTGACGGGGGGTGAGCCCGTCGCCACTTATAATGGACAGTGGGTAAAATATATGCCTCAAAATTAAAGCATGCAGGTTTTCTCTCAATGTTTTCCTTTACCGAAAAGCCAGTAGTGTTATTATTATTGTTGGTTGGGCTATTGCAAGCAAGGGTCGTTATGTAACACTGCGACCATCGCTGGTCTTTTGTGTTCGCCCCAAGCTCACCCATATTTTACGCATACCTCCGAACTTATGGTATTTTCTTTTCATTCTCGGGTATACAGGTTTCCTCACGATGTTTTCCTTCACCGCCGAGCTAGTGATAATGATAAATACAACCGTACATAAATTCTGTAGAACTTAGTGGTACAGGCCAGGAATCGAACCGCCGCCTCATGATTGAGTCGCTAGCTCTCTTCCGTATGGACTATCATCGCTCCTTGTTACTCGCCACTGGACCACCATGGCTAAGGCACGTGCATCTTAAATCCTTCTTAAATAGTTTTAATTCTCAGTGCGAACAGAGAATTAAAACAAAAATTCAAATTTGTTAAAATTGTCTCGAGACTACAGTCTAGTTCAGACTTTAATACTACATAGTTACTTAGACTAAAATCCTTCAAAATTATTTTACAAAATCTAACTACTAAATGCTAAAATCAATGCCAAAGCAATAACAATGAAATAACAATTATTTCCTTTCAAACGAACATTACAACCAAGGAACAAGGAACAATAATTCCAACCATTAAAATATCGAACGGTAATGCACTCAGATCTGCGACTGCGCTGCGTGATCACGCGCCGTTTCCTTCCTCAGATTAATGATCGATGGAGGTTGTTGATCCACAATTATTTAGTTTTCTCTCCACATACATGTTTTACATAACATTACGTATAACATTGTCTCTTATTCCGTATTAAACAAAACAATGAGAGCAATAAAAGAAATAGACACTTTAATTGCGAGTTTGCGAGATGGGGAATGTATTGGATTATGTGAGAAAAATTATACGTAGACTCAAGACGCGACGGTATTCCCTTATGAAATGGTCAGAATTCACAATCTTCGATATACAAATTATTTTATTCTCCATTTTTTCCTATGAGTGTCGTACAAGGCATCTAAGGGAAAAGGTTAATTTTGCAGTATTTTGTGTAACCACATACATTATTAGTCTGTAGTTTCAGATGTCCACTTTTGATATATCCCTCTTTGCTTCAAAAGTGGACATCTGAATTGATGTAAAATGGAACCAACTCAAAGCCCAACCACCTGCAGCCATATATCATACCTAACTATGAGAATGGCAAACGGAAACATAACTGAAATGAGGTGTCATAAGAAAGGTAATTTAAACCAGCGCAGCGTTCTATGGTAGGCACTCCGAAAATATTAGAGATCTAGGGACACATTTTCCCGCAAAGATTACTTACGTCATTCACATCATAATGTAGGGTTGCTAAATGCCCCGTATTTTAAGGGTTACCCCGTTTTTCAGGCTATGACAAGATAGAACTCATAATTAGCAAAAATAAACACATTACAAATAAAAAAAAAATTACTTACTAGAACTGCTGTTTTACTTAGTCCCCCTTGAAAAAATTGAACACCCGTATGTTTTGTTACTGATAACCCTTAAATGAAGGAGTGGTCGGTGGCAATCCTATACATATTCAAGCCTGGTGTGCCTGAAAGCCCATCATATCAGCAGCAGTTGCCGTACCTGTATCTTCATAGAATACATCACCATCATTGTAGAACCCATTTAAAGACTTACCATCTTTAACGCAATCCAAGCCGCTGGTGTGCGCGGCGGCTTGTATGGGCAGCATGCCGTCCCGGGCCCGCGTGTCCAGCCTGCCCCCCGCCTCTAGCACCAGGTACTTCAGCACCGCCAGGTGGCCCTCCTGTGCTGCTAGGAACACCGGCGTGACGTCATTATTAATAGCCGATACTTACCATCCATTTAACGCAATCCAAGCAGCCGGTCTGCGCGGCGGCGTGTATGGGCAGCATGCCGTCCCGGGCCCGCGCGTCCAGCCTGCCCCCCGCCTCCAGCACCAGGTACTTCAGCACCGCCAGGTGGCCCTCCTGTGCCGCTAGGTACACCGGTGTGACGTCATTGTTCATAGCCGATACTTACCATCTATTTAACACAATCCAAGCAGCCGGTCTGCGCGGCGGCGTTTATGGGCAGCATGCCGTCCCGGGCCCGCGCGTCCAGCCTGCCCCCCGCCTCTAGCACCAGGTACTTCAGCACCGCCAGGTGGCCCTGCTGTACTGCTAGGTACACCGACGTGACGTCATTATTAATAGCCGATACTTACCATCCATTTAACGCAATCCAAGCAGCCGGTCTGCGCGGCGGCGTGTATGGGCAGCATGCCGTCCCGGGCCCGCGCGTCTAGCCTGCCCCCCGCCTCCAGCACCAGGTACTTCAGCACCGCCAGGTGGCCTTCCTGTGCTGCTAGGTACACCGGCGTGACGTCATTGTCCATAGCCGTGTTCGCACTGCGGGAAGAGAAAACAGCGCGTTATGATATGTGTTGGGGCTATTTGCAACTATGAGTTGTTGGAGTTTTTTTTACTAATTTTAAGATACCTAAATTAGGATTATGGATGATAAAATAAGGATACAACATTAAATCGAAAATATAATTTAATTTTTTTGAGTGCGCTTAATATGTTGAAAAAATAACGCACGAAGCCACAAATTATTACACAAAGTATTTATTTAATTCTTCTTCGTTTCGGCATGGCAATGGGATCTAATCCCTACAGCCGCCGTTGTCTTCAGTAGTTTTTCGTTTTATATCTTAAAGTAACTCATTGAAATATAAATCCGAATCAAACGGTAGCGCTTTTCTTTATTTCTAACTATTACTACATCGTTCTCCATTAATGGCACATTATTAAACTTAATTCCTCCACATTAACACAGTAATAACCGCGAAAAGCACGTCCTTTCCTTCTCGATTCCCGCGAAAAACTCTCGCGAAGGAACCAATGTAAACAATGTTTTTTTAATGCGGAGAAGGTTGGATGCAAGAAGATTCGAATGCTCTATAGTGGAGTGCAGACCTTCGATCAAAATAAAATGAATGGATAGGCCTTACGCGAACATTTCAAACCAGAAAAGTGAAGCAAAACAAATGAAATTTTTACTTGTCACTTGTATGAAAGTGCCCTAGATTTGACAGATAATGGCGCTAGTTTGTATGTACCAAGTGCACCAGTAGTTTGCTTCAACTTACCGCGCTTTAGGCCTATCCATTCATTTTATTTTGATCGAAGGTGCAGACTGCCTAACAAAACGTGAAACATGATCATACTCCTTGGTGGTCGGTAATGATCGTTCTTCTCCGTAGTTGTTTTTAGTGACGTTAACTTTGTCCCTTTCTAATCCAACGTCAAAAATAAAAAAAATAGTTTTTATTTTGTTTTTGTTCCGTTAGAAAGGGACACACCTAAAATTGGAAATTTCGACGACGGAGTCGTACGAAAGAAGGTTGAATATTACCGACCGTCATGGCCAATTTTCTTGTATCAATGCTTGTAAGGAGGAGTAACCAAAAATTTTGTATAATATATAATGTTCTTGGGAGTAACATCCTTTATGATTCTAATCCATGGTTGGATGGTATAGCCTACTATTGTATATTAAATTATATTTTGGAAAACCACTATTTTAAAACAAACATAAGACAGGATCTCCTTGGGTTAGATTTTACCAATGTTGTTGTCCGTTTTTCCTAAAAAAAAATTACATGAGACGCCGATATATTATTCTATTGATTTTTCTACATTTATTTTTCTATATTTTTCCTATGGCATACGGATAATTTCTTTTTAGGAAAATGGCCAGGTAATTAGTATTAATTTACAAACGTACGAGATTTTAGCTCACGCATATTATGGAAAAACATTTTTGTGATTTTCTTTTTTTAGAGGATTAATTTTGTACCTTCTGTAATATTGCTGTCCGTTTTTCCTAACAAAATTCATGAAGCGCCATACAATACTTACTTTTCTTTATTTTTCCTCTTTCTATTAATGGCATACAGACATTTTTTTTTAAGGAAAATAACCAGTAATTCATTATTAATATATATAAGAACGTACGAGATTTTAGCTGTTTTAAATAGTGAAAAAATATAGTAGTGGTTTTCCTTTTCTTTTTGAGCTTTAATTTTGTAACTTTTGTAATTAAGAAACATCGTCTTATTTTATCTGTGAAATATAAAACTACTCTAAACACGTAGACCAGCAGTTTTTTTCACAAGCATAGAAATCTAAAAGCTCTTCGTTTTTTCCATTGGTTTTTTAAGTAAGTAGGTAAGTCGGTAATTTTCGTCATAATTTACGTAGGATTACATTTTACAGTAATGGTACCTACCTAAAAATTACAATGATAACAAATGAAAAAAAAACTTAGTATATTCATCGTTTTGTGAATGATTTCTATACTTCATATGAGTACAGTCAACAGCAAGTGGAGCTTGACATCACCAGAATAAGCTGAGCTCTGATTTGTATATATACGCGTCCGGTCCAAAGTGCAAAGTGTAAAGCTTGATGTGCTCTTGACTGTACATCATTTGAAAATTCATCGGTGCAAACAAAATCGAAATGAATTGAAAGCTGACCAAGTTAAAAGCCAACCCTAATATCGCGTTAAAATATAAATAAGAACAAAGGCCGAGCACCTAATATAAAAGTTACATAAAATTACATAACTTAACATAGTTTAAATCTTTAGAGGTGATAATGAAATGGCTAACACTTTTGTAATGATTACCAAATACAACATAATAGATAGAGATCTCGTGAGATAATTATAGTTGTTACAATGGAGTTTGAACTTTATGCAACTTAACAAAGGATTGTAAAAATTTTATTACATTATGTTTTAAGATGTTTTAAATGTTGACTCAAAGAAACAAGTTCGTTCTATTTGAAAAAAGTTACGATTATCCGGTAAACGTTCAGTTTTTTCAAATAGCTATTGTAAACTATAAAAATATGGTTGGTTTAGGTACAGTTGGGTTTGTATTTGATTTGACAGTACTTATTAACTTTTTTAATTTTATTCTTTTACAGTCGATTATTTGACTACGATGTTAATATTTTATATAATTTCAGGAAATAAAAGGTTGGGTTATAGTAAGCCCACGCATTTCATTCTCTTTTGTTTATAGTGCTACCTGTATTGTTTATTTAGGTACCTACTTCCTGGAATATTTTTTAAAGCAAAGGAAATGTGAGGAAATTACATAAAAACAATTAGGTAATTAGTTGAAACCTCCAGTAGCTAAAGAACTACAATATTTATCAAAATTAGTTTATTCAAAGTTTAGAAAGATATTTGATAAAAAATTACATGACTTCCTTCCATGCATAAAAAGATACTGGTTTCCAAAATTGTTAGGTAACTCAAATGTTAAGGTTAACTGCACAAACTAGATTTTTGTAAACTGGTTCATAAAATGTAGATTTCATATAATAGAGGTACGGATGCGAAATGCTTCTTTTGACCAAGATATTGTATGTTTTGATATATCCACTATCATCTGAAAATCTAAATGATGAACTAGCTATGCTAAATTTCAATCAATCAATCAATCAAATATTCTTTATTTTACACCAAAATATAAACAGTAAAATACAGAGAAAAATAAAACAGTAGGCACAAAATAAGGCGGTCTTATCGCTAAGAAGCGATTTCTTCCATACAACCTTAGGGTAGAGGAAACGGTGAACGAAGAATGGTAGGCGGTGTTTCCAGACAAATGATCAGAAAGGAACATTTATCAACAAAAAACAATTATACATAGTAAACCTATTATAAATACATAATATATATACATTATATATAGTTACTTATATATAAATATAAATATATATATATGAATATATATATTATATTCAACTAAATCGATCACGTTTTAGCGCGATTATGTAACCAACATATACCTATCTAAACTTTCTTATTTCCATATCGAAGCTTCTACCTATTCTATATCAAAGTTTTAGCGGCTTTTTTTTGTTTCATTTTGTTTTTAAAGTTGTTAGTCAGTTTTTTTTATAGAATTTCGATAAATGCGAAGCGCAGCTTCCTGTAAATGGTTTTTCTCCCCTCCGGACGGAAAGCGTCAATTTTCGTCCCGCTGCGCTAAAAGAAGTTGCCTCTTTCCACCTCCGTCAGGGAGAAAAATTGTATACTCACCTCGGGTAGTAAATAAGAAAGCCTCTGATCACATGTGGGTACATCATAATATGATCACATGATCACAGATACATGATATCTGAGATCTGAGACCTTTTTTACTTTCCTGCCCTCGGTGTGTAATCTACTAATTCTACTATAGGCTAGACTATAGGATATAGGAACCTATGGATATGCGACATCAAGTTTGTGTTCGAACTGCCTTACGCCATAATCTTATATATACTTAACTATTATAAAACCGTAAAATCATGAGGAATAAAAAATTAGCGGTTCTCTAAATATAAATTCAAATAACATTCGATAGCGCGATTTAAAAGCGTGCAGCGCCATCTATTGACAAAATTGTTAGTTTGTTTGTTTGTTCGCGCATCACGCAAAAACTACTGAACCGATTTTGATGAAACTTTTTTGTTTGATAGCTTATGATCTGACTTAAAATCTGGTATATAATTTGTGCGGACGAAGTCGCGGGAAAACACTACTAGTCCAATATATTTTTGGCTCTAGGTATACAAGGTGTTACAAAACTACAAATAAACATTTGTAGGGGGTGGTGTAGACCATCAAACTGAACATCTTTCACTATGGGACCAATATCGAAATCGCGAAAAAAATAATGTATGTTCCACAACTCTAGTCGATTTGTACTCTACAAATCGACTAGAGCTAAAATATGTATGGGATTTAAAATTATTTTTTTCTCGATTTCGATGTTGGTCCCATAGAGAAAGTTGTTCAGTTTGACGGTCTAAACAACCCCCTTAAGAGTTTTAAAAATTTATTCTTACTTATGAAACACCCTGTATAGAACTACATCCTATTCTGTGCCTATATCTCTATGCCTATATGTAGACTCAACTCACGGTCAAAAGTCATCTCGGTATCTCGGCTTAAAAGTTTTCTAACAAATAATAGATCTTCGAATCACTTCTATTTTGATAACTAAAGAAAATGAGGCAACAATCTATCTAACATTCTCCACTGCTTTGAACAACAAACCCAATTAAATGAGACGGAATCATCTCACCAATACTACTGTTGAAATACTTGTGCAATTGATCTTCTTCTTCTTATCGTGTCGACTTCAAATTTTGAACAAAGTCGCTAAATAGTACCTTGCCAGAAGTGGGCAACCGATACTGCACCGTCGCTAGCGGTCATGAGCTCCTCCTGCGTACAGGTGTTAGGGCACGCAGGGCACGATGTGAGATGGGCCATCGTTTGTGGAGCTCCACACAAGCAACTCACATTTTGCGCATCCGAGAATCCCCACCTGAACATGTTGTCCTTACTGCGACCGACCTGGGTTCGAAGTCGGTTTAACGACTTCCAGGTCGCCCAAGGCAAGTCACGTCCAGACGGGAGGCTCTCAGACGACGGCACAAATGGAGTTGGGAGGGACACTTTTTGTCGCCAAAGAGTACACCTCGCTTGCGCTGGGCCAGTGTTTAGTGGGTCGACACACTTCATAAAGCTGCGTCGGCTTGGCAGCCTTTGCGGCGCAGGAATGAAGCCGTGCATGGGATGTCGTGAGTCGTCCATCATTTTGCAATCATCGTGCAATTGATGGTAAATTAGGAGTTAGTATTTAATGTACATAGTTTGTTATTTACTGATGGAGTAATTTTAAAATCATCGATCATTCTTGCTGTTATAAACACTTCGATGCGGTGTTAAGAAATATGTAGGTAAGTATACAAATGAGATATAGAGTCTATCTCTTAGAAAAAGTATATGTCTAGAACTGGAGTGCGATTTTTGAATCTCATTCGGTGAGCTCAGCAGTAGCAAATGTCAAAATTACTTCGGAGATACGCATCTTTAAACTGCTGATTTTACTTTAAAAAATTGCACTCCTGAAGTATGATTTTTGAAAGTCAAATCAACAGTAAAAAGATGCGTATCTCCATAGTAATTTTGACTTTATCAACTGGTGAGCTCACCGAATGAGATTCAAAAATCGCACTCCAGGTCTAGAATGACTGAGTGGGCCGAGGCAAACCGAGGCACACATACGTAAGTCCATCAATGCCTAGTTGTGGCCAAGGCTTGTATTGTGATTTTCTCAAACAATGCGCGGAAATTAAATTCAATCAACTTTTCAAAATCAATGACGAACAACAATAATTTTTCCTACGTTACAGCTAGTAACTTATTATCAATCTGTGGTTAAAGTGTTCATTCGTTTTTTTTTTCATTATAAAGCTTTCTATTTGCAAGCCAGTTCGAAATTTAAATAAACCTTTAATAAGTTACCTCCTTGGTTGCCATGTTTCGAAGTAAAAGATCGTTCCATTTTTAAATTACACGTCAGATATGAGTTTACTATGTAATTTTATTTGGCCGCTAAACCACGACAGATATGGATTTTCATACAACTTTTGCCGGCCACTGCTCGCATCTATTTGGCCAGTACAGCAATAAGATAAGATAAGATAAATATTCTTTATTTGCACACCAAGAATAGAAAAAAAATACAATTTAAAACAAGAATAAGAAGGGTACAAAGGGCGGTCTTATCACTAAAAGCTATTTCTTCCAGACAACCATTGAATGGAAGAACTGTTTACAGAGACAAATGCTGCGGCGGTGCACTAGTAGGTATCTATATACCCATCTACATATATAGAGTTTCAATTTCAGCAATTTCGATTTATCTCGAAGAAGGTTGTCAAAATAACGCTCAAACCAAGCATGTTTGAGAAAAAGTAAATAATTTACATCTCAAGAGGGCAACGACATTAAGCTCAGCGAGTAGCAGGTGCTATTATATAGCTTTTATATCAATAGCTATGCATCGATACAATCGCCGACAGATTTCACTTTTATTTTCTCGTGGTTTCACTCCGCCGTTGCTGGCAACGCGGGCGGTTATATTATAGCCATGTCATAGGGTCAGTCAAAGTTAGATAATAATTATTAGTTACTGACCAATATATCGTAAGAATTATAATAATAAATTTTACGGTTAGTTATTACCGTAAAAGTAAAGTAAAGTAAGTAAAGTTATTACTTTGAAAGAGGTTTTTTCCACTTTTATTGAAACGTAAGTAAATGCGAGCAGACTTCGAATAGTCAACAATTTGATTATTATAACACTTACTGAGATGTATTTTAACAGAAATTCGGATTAAAATGTCACGGATATTAATCATCTAGAAATTGTCTAAAAATAGTAAGCTTATTTATTTAAAAACATTGTCAGACTGCTTAAAACTCTAATTCATAATTCGACTACCAAGGTTGACGAAACTTATGTTATGATTATGAATGGATCCATTCAAAATTACTTCAAAATTGTCGCCGAATCTAAAATTGAAGCCCTATTATAGAATAAACGAGACTTGAATTAAGATCTCTAGATCAGCGGTTCCCGAATTCTTTTGGCTACGGAACCCTTTTTGGTTCAACGTTTTTGGGCGGAACCCTAGCTCAAGTAAGAAGTAAACTAACTGTAACATTGTTTTTGGTTTTTACGTCAAATCACACCATAATGAGGCTTTTTGGCTTGATGTTCGCATCTTGTAAGTATAGTTTGGCTTTATTTACAATATCTAGCAAGACTAGAAAAAAATACATCAAAATCATGAATTTTCGCGGAACCCCTGAGAGCCTCTTACGGAACCCCAGGGTTCCGCGGAACACCATCCGGGAACCGCTGCTCTAGGTACTTAGTGATATAATCTAGATTTATAGGACTGAGTACACAAGCGGGATTCGAACCCGCAATCCAGGCTTCACATGGATGTTTTCACTACTGAGTCTACTGACTAATCTATCGGCGCATTTATTACAGTAAGTACTATTTACCGCTCTCTTCCAGCATAAGTTCCAGCTTTCGCCTTCAAAAATCTCTTTTTCTTGCTCTTCTTCCCAAATATTTTGTTTGTCACCCGACTGTAAGGCGGATGTGGATTATTTAAAGTCATTTCCGTTTTATTTTCGCGGTTAATCTCAAAAAATAATGTCAACAGTTTTCCGCGCGAAAAACTTGTTAAACTTTACGAAATGTCATCGTCAATAGTTTTTCAAACACAAAACTTAATGAAAACACTTCGCTGTTTGCAATTTAAAATAATATCGAAATAAAAAGATCAATAAAATGTAAACCAATCACTTAATTTTGACACTAAAACACAATCCAAAACAAATTGGTAACAAGTTTTGTAAACACGTAAAAACAAATAGTTTAAAAAAGAATAGAGCGTTCAAATTTCAAATGAGCCATGCGTTCGGTCCGTTCACCGTCGGTCGTCTTACTGAAGAGCTTAAGGCTCTATACTTACGATTTCCACGTGAAAATATGGACAAGTCTTACCACATAACAATTCCCCAGTTACAATTCTTATGCCAATGCCTCAAATATGAAAATGCCTTGAATCTCAGGACTTGACAAACAAATTATGAGCGAAAGTGCTCTGTTTGGCTGTCAGTTTTCCCATAAATAATAATATGCAGTCAATGACGCTGACTGGTTATTGTTTGAATGCATAAAGTGTATTGATCTTTACATTTTCTACACTTTAGTTTGTTTGACGAATGGCTAATTATCTGTGAGATGAGGATGTGGAATGTAAAGTTTCTATGTTTTCGTTTGATCCTTATTTCCACTTACTAGTTAGATAAAATATGTAGTCGTTTAAAGAACTTTTTACCATGAATGTTTTACAGATAATTTGCCTGATAGCATGCTCCATAATATAGGTAAGTATTTAGATCATATCTAATTGATAATATGTAAAAAATGTTTGTGTCAAAAAATAATTTAATTAATTATACACCACATTATTGCAATTTTACGAAAGAGGTTACGAAAAATTGTCTTAAAATTATCAACATACCTAATTAATAGTTATTAATTCATAATTAACAAAAATTACAAATTACAAATATCTTTTCATTCATTTTATGCATTTCTAAATACTTAAATACTCGTATTAATTTCGTTTCAACTATGTAGATAGGTAGGTTTTTATTTACCTACATGTTACGAGAGGAATCGTCAAATGTTTTTTTAATTTAATTAATCGTAATAAATAGAGATATGTGGAAGAGTTTAGGGGAGACCTTTGCCTCGAGTGGGACGAAATCAGTTAAAAAAAATGAATATAATTTAATTTTCAATAAAAAAAAAAGTGTTGGAAACTTTGCCTTAATTTGCATAAGCATGTCAAGCAAATGTTTAGGTTACACCAATTCTTTATTTTTTTCGGGAAGACTGATCTATCCACTCCTCCTAAATTCTTCTTTAAATAAATTCATTGCGGGTTCCAAGATTGGTCGGTGTCTAGTGTTGTGATTGGTCGCCACCTAGAATCTAGGTCGCCACTTTTGATCCTGGTGTACAGGAGTTGTAGTGGGAATAGGTATGTGTTAGGCCTATACACTCTTTACATCATCTCTACGAATGTAAAGGTCCATAAAGATGATGTAACATAGTACAGGTTCAATAGCAATCATATGCCAACGCATGCGCACGACGGCAGACAGCGGCACAGCGTTTCTCCGACATGACATGACTGACTACACGCCACTATAACATGACATGGCTGTTTTGAACGCGATACTTTCGCCGATTCAGACCAATTTCTTACGTTTTGTCTATAGTGTCTGAATGCTTAGATTTTTGTATTAGAATACACTCGCTGATACCAAAATTGGCCCAAGATTAAATATTTTTTTGTTGTTGTTATTACTATTGAATATCTTTTCCTTATCTCGGGACAACAGTGACCCGGACCTTTGGGAGGCGTGCGTGGGGCTGAAGCCAACACGTAGAGGCCCGTCAGACAATTTGATCTAAATGGTAATGTGACACCAACCATCCCGGTATACTCCAAAACAGCCCTCGTAGGACTATTGTAAGGTTTGTTGTTATTATTGTTAGCTTTAGCCCTGGCGTGTTATTTCTGGATTTAACACACTCTTTTACCATTTTTTTTATATACTATAGTTGTATCAACTCTATGGAATTTATGCACTATTCACACACGAGTTAAGGATGTATGAAATTCAGATATACACTCCAGGAGTGCGATTTTTGAATCTCATTCGGTGAATTTAGCAGTTGAAAATGTCAAAATTACTACTGGTTCATGCATTTACATCCACATTTTTACACAAACACATCATTATAAAGAGTATAAATTTTTATATGTTCATTAAAAGTGGCGAAAGGTCACATTCTAATAAAAAAAATTATTGAGTATGCTTTATACAGGGCGTAAGGGACAATCATCCGCAGACTGAAACAGTGAATTCAGACCATCAAACTAAACAACGTTCACTATGGAGCCTAGCTCAGGAAACGCGGAAAAAAATCAGCTGTTCCATACAAAACCTACCCGACTCGAATGTATGAAACAGATTACTTTTTTTTCGCTTTTCCTGAGGGCCTACCTCATAGTGAAAGTTATACAGTTTGATGGTCTGAGTTTACCGTTTCAGTCTGTGGAGGGCTGTCATGTCACCCTGTATTATCTGGTTTCTAAAAAATCATCTCTCTCGATAAATACAAAGTAAGTATATAAACTTAATCAAGGTCACTAACACATAAAACATTCATCCAATAGACAAAGTAATAGAGAAAATCGCCTCACAATGAAAAATTGCTTTTTGCTAAATATTTCCCACCATTTCTATCCGCCGCTAGATGGCGCAGTAAAAACCTACGCACTATTGTTTTGTCGAAGAAAAACTTTATTGATTTGTACTCGCGAATTAGCTCCTATAATAATTTAGAATTACGGTTAAGGTGGTTGCAGAGTTGTCAATTTCATACAAAAATTTGTGGTAGAACATTCGTAGACGGTATTAATAAAAGTAATGTTTTATACATGGAAAAATAGCTTAGAAAATCTAGATTGCGCGTATCAAATAACATTTACAATTTATAATATAATTACGAAGAAATAAGGCTTTGAAATTTTGTATGTATAATTATTTGATACGCGCAATCTACATTTTCTAAGCTATTTTTCCATATATAAAACATTACTTTTATTAATACCGTCTACGAGTGTTCTATGACAAAGTTTTGTATGGACGGAAACCACCTTAAGGTGCAAAAACTAAAGATTAATGCTTAATGCATTTAAGAGTTAATCAGCAGAACATACTTTTTTACCGTTAGCAAGTTTCATCTGTAGCATTTTGATAAAGGAAAACATCGTGAATAAACCTACTAATACACTTCTCGAGGCGGTCTACTTGGACTTCAGATTTTCGTTCTTTTCCAATGTATTTCCGAGAAAAACGGTCACGGTCGCGATATATCGAGAGTCAAGAAATCCTACACTTTGTCCTATAACACTGGACAGAGATCGGGCATTATAATAAAAAGTTGTATACAGGGTGAAATTGATATCATTAGCATCCTTTTAAACTAAGAGTCTACCCATCAAACTGAACAACTTTTACTATGGGAGCAAAATGACCGGAGAAAAAATAATTGTGTTGTAGAGTTTCTGGCCGCATCTTCTCTACAACGGAACACCTTCCGACGCGGTGGTAGAGTCAAAAAATGTTTTGTATGGAACAGCAGATTCTTTTCATCGCGATTTTGATGTTAGTTCCTTAGATAAAGTTGTTTAGTTTGATAGTTTGTTCATCCCCTTAAAAACCGTAAGCATATTAAGAAGGATTTGTTTACGTGTAACATTTTAGGTGTCTTAACCGATCGGATACGAAACACAGATCTACAAATCTGATATAACTAGCTGACGATGGCCCATCTGAAGTGGGACTGGGCGGGACATATCAGCCGTATGCATCCTGAAAAGTGGACCAAGATGGCTACAGAATGGGTTCCCGACGTCGTGGAAGGCCCAGGAGAAGATGGAACGATGACTTGAATACCTTCCTGAAGGGTTGGCCCGTATGGATTGGAGGAGAAAATGGGATTCCTTTGCCCAGCAGTAGGACACATAACAGGCTAAATAATAATAACTTGCAAGATTTGACCCGAGCATACAAACATTGCAAGTTAACACTTTAACCGCTGAAAAGCTTGTACAAAATACGTAAGTATAGTGTCATATGCTCATGACTATATTCCGCGAGGGGGTAGTTAGAGATATTCTGAAAACTCAGAACATCCACGTTTCACTAGTAGTACTAGTATTATATAATCTGTGGTAGTACCTACTGAAACTCTGTCCAGTGTGACGGTGAGTGAGCCCATCGCCACTTGTAATGAACTCACGATGTTTTCCTTCACCGTAAAGTCATTGATGTCGGCCAGGAGTGCGATTTTTGAATCAGCATGAGATCAGCAGTTGAAAATGTCAAAATTACTATGGAGATACGAATTTTTCTACTGTTGATTTGACTTTCAAAAATCGCTCTCCTGTAGTATGATTTTTGAAAGTCAAATCAACAGTAGAAAGATTCGTAGTATCTCCATACTAATTTTGACATTTTCAACTGCTGATCTCACCGAATGAGATTCAAAAATCGCACTCCTGGACGGGGATCGAACCATCGCCTCAGCACAGCAGGCAAGGTTACTCGCCATCACTGGACCCGACCTTCGATCAAAATAAAATGAATGGATAGGCCTTACGCGAACATTTCAAACCAGAAAAGTGAAGCAAAACAAATGAAATTTTTACTTGTCACTTGTATGAAAGTGCCCTAGATTTGGCAGATAATGGCGCTAGTTTGTATGTACCAAGTGCACCAGTAGTTTGCTTCAACTTACCGCGCTTTAGGCCTATCCATTCATTTTATTTTGATCGAAGGACCCGACCACCGCGGCTTGTAGTGTGTAATACCTATTATATGTATTCTAATGACCCCGCCACAAAGTTCTCCACTCTTTAATTAAGCTTACAATTTCTGTCCCATAGTTTCATGAAGATATTCGTCTACGAACTAAACGAATTACATAACAGCACAAGGGTTATGTTACAAATCGTCGTTGAAGCCACAAATTGGGGTGACCAGCACAACGCACTAGTAATTACACTTACTTTCCCTTATTAGTATACATTGTTAATTGTTTACCTTGCCTCGTAACGGTCATTTGAATAAATAATACCTTTATTGTGTAACTCTTTTACGTTTAGGAAACCTATTAGGTTTGGCTCGGTATACCACTAGGTGATTTTGTAAACACTTTCCAAATTTTCAAGGGTAGTTGAGACCACTAAACTGGGTAACACTAAACACTTCGTTTAAAAGGATGCTAATGACTTCAAACAATCTAAAAGATAAGGTACTTAAGTATAACAATATTAGCTAAAACTGTTTTAAAAGGAAAAAAAAAAGAAGGGATGATCAGACCAACTTTTATATGGAAAAATGTTGATATCGTGAAACAAAAAAATCTGCTGTCTCATACATTCAGATCAAGGAAATTTGCCGTTTTCTATGGGCCAGCAGATTTTTTTTTCGGTTTCTCCTTTGGTCCCATCCCATAGAGAAATTTGTTAAGCTTGATGGTCTGATCATCCCCAAAATTCTGTTAAAACTTAAACAGGATGTCTGGATTGCCAGGTAAATGCTGAAATGGTGAATTCAGATCAGCAATTTGCCAGGGTGTCCATTAAACCCGGTATAATATTACAGGATTATTGTCAAAACAGTCAAATTATAATCTTGTAACATCAGAATAATGGACGACACACGACATCCCATGCACGGCTTCATTCCTGCGCCGCAAAGGCTGCCAAGCCGACGCAGCTTTATGAAGTGTGTCGACCCACTGAATACTGGCCCAGCGCAAGCGAGGTGTACTCTTTGGCGACAAAAAGTGTCCCTCCCAACTCCATTTGTGGCCTCCCGCCTGGACATGACTTGCTTTGGGCGACCTGCGCCCGCGGCATGGTTCCTCGATAAACGTTTTATCGCGCCTGCTTACTCATTCGTTCGCGTGCAAAAAGAAAGGGAGCTAGGGCGCGATAGCGCTTTATCGCGCCATCGTGCCGCGGGCGCTGGAAGTCGTTAAACCGACTTCGAACCCAGGTCGGTCGCAGTAAGGACAACATGTTCAGGTGGGGATTCTCGGATGCGCAAAATGTGAGTTGCTTATATGGAGCTCCACAAACGATGGCCCATCTCACATCGTGCCCTGCGTGCCCTAACACCTGTTCGCAGGAGGAGCTCATGACCGCTAGCGACGGTGCAGTATCGGTTGCCCACTTCTGGCAAGGTACTATTTAGCGACATTGTTCAAAACTTGTAGTCGACACGTTAAGAAGAAGAAGATCAGAATAATCCGGATTATTGTCTAATTAAGTATTATTTTTTCTTCCAATAAACAAAATATAAAACTATAAAGTTATTATACCTTACCGGAGTAGAGGAACTGACATGAGTTGTCAAATGAAACCGTTTTTGAATGTTTTCAGGAGACTATCGGCAGGCAAAAATTCGAAGCACTGTCTATAATTCGGAGTCTAACGTGAAATCGTGGATAAATTAATGAAATAGTGTCAGTATATTTCACAAAATTATCGACGATTTCACATTCGATTCGAAATGATTCACGGAAACCGAATTTTTACCCTGCGATGAGATCCCCAAAAATGGTTCTATTGCCTCGCATCGCGTATCTCTTTCTATTATACAGTGGTGCCGCTAGATACATCTCGCTCTCTCAGCTGTCAGTTCCTCTATTAGTAACTTTATGTAAAAAAACAGCTTCTTATTTAAATGTCAAATAAAATTTCTCTCAGTGTTGTAACAAACATCTGTCATTCGTAATAAAAAAAATGAGATAACTTGATTCGAAAATTATCGTAAGAATGCAATATGTAATGTCAGATCATCTTGTACCTAATTCGCTACGATACGGTATGGATACGGTCCAATTATAGTGATTTCTAATTTGTTACTTACTATTTTGATTTGCATAACATTACTATTTCTAGGTACCTACCTAATAACTTGCTTAACCTGGCGAGCGATTTTTGAATCTCATTCGGTGAGCTCAGCTGTTGAAAATGTCAACATTACTATGGAGATACGCATCTTTTCTCTGCTGATTGGACTTTAAAAAATCGCTCTCCTGTAGTATGATTTTTGAAAGTCAAATCAGTAATCCATGTTACACTCACACACGTGTCGCTAATAGCAGCATTTTGCGTCCCTTTTATCGAACAGGAGTGCGATTTTTGAATCTCATTCGCTGAGCTCAGCAGTTGAAAATGTCCAAATTACTATGGAGATCTGCATCTTACTAATGCTGTTTTGACTTTCAAAAATCTCTATTCTATTCTATTCTTAATTAATGGCGTTTCCTTGTTAGATTTCGCCAGTGTCAAGTTATTTGAGGGAGTGTCTATCCAATCTCGAGGATTGTTTTTGAGTAAGAACAACTGAGAAGGATTTTGGAGCCTCGTGGCAGGCTGAGACGCGAACCGCGCGAACACCACGCGAGAGACAAGTGTTCGAGGCAAACCCCGCAACGTGACTCTTCAAAAATCTCTCTCCTGTGGTACAATTTTTGAATGTCAATTCAGCAGTAGAAAGATGCATATCTCTATAGTAATTATGACATTTTCAACTGCCGAATTTTCTTAGGCCCTCAGATAACATGAGATTATATGACACTTTCTTACTTTCCTCCCCTCGGTGTGTAATCAACTATAAAGATAGATTGATTGACAGTAAAAATATGAAATTACCACTGAAGAATTACCGAAGAAATACAGATAAAAACATAACCCTCCTTCTGTCGCAGTCGGGTAAAAAGAAATATTTACTGATGGAAATAAAAAACTTTAAGATTGATTGACAGAAAAATTGCAGAATTATCACGAAATTAAGAATTGACAAAGAATTACAGATTAAAAAGAAATACGAATTTAAAAAAAAATGCAAAAAATGCAGCGCGTTCACGTGTGTTATAGAACGGAACGCGACCGTTAGGATGGCGTGAATGTGACTGAAATGTTGCCAGTTTATTGAACATGATCGTTATAAATACATACATCATCATAAATCCTGTTAGGGGGAATCTATTAAATTTAATTAACTGCTTGTACGAAAGGAGAAATTGTGCCTTTCCTCACATCTGTCATAATGAGGAGTTTTCTGACAGCTACTGAAACGTAGTCAGTCAGTAATCATACCGGCGGGCGATAGATGGCGTTGACCAGAGAGGGGTCCGAAGACGAACATTTTAGGCTAAAAATAGAGGAGAAAAATAGTATACTAACCTCGGGCACTAAGGCCGAGATTCAGAGACGATTTTTTTTTGGCTTAGTTCGAGCTAAGTAGGGTAGAAATGTATGGATTTTGACATACGGGAGTTCGAACTATGACTTACAAATCGTCTCTGAATCTCGGTCTCAATAAGAAAGCCTCAGACCACATGTTTACAATTAAGATGAGATCTGAGACCTTTCTTAACTTTCCTGCCCTCGGTGTGTAATCTACTATTGATATCAACATAGAAGTCGGGTTGTAAGTCTGTTATTGGGTGGACGCGTGTCGGTTCCCTGCTCCCGGCTTGCAACGAAGCTCCACCATTTTAAACTGGATATTGGCAAAATCAGTAACACTCGGATGGAGCCGCAATAAGATTAGAATAGCATCGATATCAATATACTTTACCTACTTACATTGTTAGAAATATATTTGAGGCTAGTCAAAAATATAAAAAAAATCAAAGCTTGGCAAAAAAGTCATGATCGTGGTGACAGGTATAACTAAAATTATAGTATGGTGGTATTGCCAGATTATGCGTGATTTTGACGTTCTTGCGTTTGACTTTTTTGCCAAGCATACAGTAATATTATAATTATCAGTACTTAATAGAACCACAATATATTCTTCTTGCTGCTTGTAATGTTGAGCTGCTTAAATCAAGACAAATCTCCCTTTGTTTTAAAAACAAACAAGATGTAACAACATTGTTTAAATTAGGTAAGTAAATAATTATTATTTAACTCTTATTAAATAGGTCTTGTAAGTAGGTTATATTATCATGAGCGCATACAACACATCGATTTATATGAAATAAAATCAAAATCAATCATGTATTTAATCATACGCAATGATTTCGTTCATATCCTAGCCTTCGCAAAAAACAAAGATTAAGCCTGATTTTATTATAGGTAAATAATCCATCTATAGTATATAATATTGCCTAAACATATAGGTAGGTATAAAGAGTGGGCCAGCAATTTCTTAACGGTACTCTATATTTTACACACTGTTATATAAGGAAAAAAAAAGTGGCGATCGAATCATAATTACGAACTCATTATAAATGTAAACACAATACGAATACATTGCAGCAACGGTAAGTGAGGCAAGCTGTCAAAGAATGCGGTCAACGAGTAATAGACTCGAAACAACTTAATAATAACATCATTTGAAACGAAAGTACAGATTATAATGATAGGTAAGTACTTTTGACGCTTGTATCGTCAATAAACAACTTGAACGAATTTTCTGTACGAATTATAAAGATTAGTTTAATTTTTTTTTTCCATAATACAGTTTGTTTATTTTTATAACAATGTACCTTTTTGTTTGTTTATATTGTTTCTGTTAAATACATTAAATTATTCCTACTAATAGATATCTTAAATTTAACATCGCTTCCTTAACTTATCGATAGTTTGTTAATTATTACACTCTCGTTGATAATGATGGGAAAAGAAAAATCTGCACATTGGTCAAAAACTTTGCTGTAACTGTCTACATCTTTCGAAGCATGCAGTTATCGCTAAGTTAAACATTGTAGGTACATTTTAATACATCTTTCTTCCAGTCCAGTTCAAACATTAATGTCTCTATTCTAGACATTAGACAGTAAAGTTACACCAACCTGATAGAACTTCCAGCAGGAATAGTCTTCGAATATTTCAGCCTTGTAGAGACGGAACGCGGTCGCTCGCGTCTTGGGCACGTCGCCATTTTGATGTCAAGTCAATCTCGTTTCATCACACAACTGTCACACTCGAATTATAGCAGTCACACTTGTATTTAACCACTCTAGTTTATATCACTGGATTGAGTTCGTTCTTTTTCGTTAGTTCATAAAATAATGTTACTTTTTAAAAGAAAAAGCTTACAATTTTACTAAATTTGAATATAGTTAGGGGAATCAAAAGTTGACTAGGTAACAGTTACCACGATACGCATCAATAGTTGGCGATACTGGGTCGTGAGGTATTTGTTTCATTTGTCTCCAATGCTCACCGCATACGGGCCACGAGCGATAGCCACAAGTGGCCTAGCCACTTTAGAGTTTCTCTATTTTACTAACAGCTTGTTTTTGGCTATTGCAAGTGACCAGTCTGCAGCTGCATATATATCTTTTTAAACTTATATGTTTGTATAATGTTTTCAACGTTTGCTGTCTTATTTTCCCAAATTAGTGTCTTAAAAACCAACATGATATGGAGAAGACTGTTCTATTTCTTAAAATAATAATACAATAATTGTGTTTAAGTATATTAATTATGTTTTTCTTACGTGAATATGAAAATACCCTACTGTTTATTGTTTTCGCTTGAAAGTGTCAACATTTCAAATCTACGATTCAACCTGCAATGCTAGCATGATTAGTCGCATGACGCGCGCCTGCGGGTTTGAAATCCATACCCACGCCTGTCATTTATCCCGCGATGCTTGAGCATGATTTGACAGCTCGTCAGCCACTCTACCAAGAGAAAGCAAAGTCGCGGCCCGGGTTCGCTGGGTTACCATATACGGTTAAATCGATCAATTGGAATAGGGTATCGCCGAATCGGTGATTAGAGCTGCCCCAAAATCATTCGTTCGTTTACCTATTTCGTTGCGTAAACGTAGAGCCACAAACTCTACCGAACGGTGATCATGCTCGCATTTGTAGACTAGAGTCTACGAATGACAGTTGAGAGCTCGCGTCATCGTAAGTCGCGGGCATCATGTTAGCTACTGTAGAGACAGAGGCGAAGACGCGCTGAAATAGAGATATGGTATAGAGAGACTCGAAGTCGCGGGGTATCATGCTAGCACTGCTGCTGCATTAACTGATTCTAAACATTGCGTGCATTAAAATCTAATTACTAACTGACAAATAAACAAGTGAAAACAGCAATAACATCCAAATACTTGCTAACTTTTTTTTCTCTTCCCGTTTGACACTTTATCCGTTTCGAGACGAAGATTACTTGAGACAAATGAAGCGATACATTTTGTCACGATCTACGCTCTTCTCATAATTTTGACAGACATCTTTTTTTTGCTCTGTTTAAACTGGGAGTCTGTAAAATTAGCTTTAGGCGCGGTGGTTTAGTGGATTCATTTCTTTCAAAGGTTAACCCGCAAAAAAGAGCTAAACCGGTGTCTAATTTTTAAAATTGGTCACCATTTTTACTTGCAACTTTACCAGTTGCTAGGCTAGGCAGCTGGATTGGTCACAGTAGGTATAATAATCTATTTATCCAGACTTTCTTTAATTTAATTCGACAGGTATTGTATAAATTCAAAGTTATTTGTAAACATCTTTGGACACCGAGCCTCCAATGCTGCCATCAATGGAAGATTTCTTAACAATATAAGTACTTACAACATTTCCCACAAAACAAGAATGTCACATTGTAGCCATTGTCTTTAAATACTTAAAATATGTGCTATCGAACAACATCAATAATTTAAATATATTTAATTATAGAAGAAATTGGTAAAACACTAAAAAACACGAAAAGAATTTAAGTTTCGGGTAACTTAAATCATTGCAAACAGAGCAACTACTAATTCTACTGAAGTCCTTAATTGAAAAGTCATTGTTGTTTTTCAATTAAGTAATCGAAAAATTATAGATGAGTATCGTTTATAGGAAGGTTTGTCAGGATCGTAGCGTCCGTTCGATGCGTTCCGTTGTCTCTGCCTATCCCAATGGGAGACAGGCGTGAGAATATGTATGTATGTATGTTTTAATTATTATCGTTAAAACCGTCAAAAATGACAAACCCGTAATAATAAATATAAGATTGATGTCAGCACTGGAGGGCTCGGAGACCCTTTAAGATTATCATTGAAAATTCATTGAATGACAGGGATGTGGCTCTGTCACAGAAATCCTTCATATGTGTATGTATTCTATTTTTATTTAGTGGCGTTTCCTTGTTAGATTTCGCCGGTGTCAAGTGTTGAAGATACATTTATTAGATATTGTACGGTAATAGGATATGGCGATCTCAAAGCCCCGTTTTTAACAAAAACACACACTCGAAACCGCCATAAAATGGCGGAGCCACGTGGCCATTTAAATCGCAAACCGACACACGTCCTCTTGTTACCCCCTTAGCCACGCGACTCGCCTATGTGTATGTAGCTGACAATTTCCAACGATTCATCTGACAAGCTGCGCCTGCACCGCAACGGAACGGACGCTCTGCCCACTACATGCATTTAACGGGAAGACGCTCATGCGGAAAATCTCAACGGAATGTTCAGATTACGATAGGATTCTTCTGATTTAAAAGACAGCAACTATGCAATCTGAAAGTTTCATGTGAATCTATGGAGACATGTGATGCCTAGGCAGTATAATAAAAGAAAGTATTTCTATGTAAACAATCTTAATTCACATTTTTGTACGCTTTTACCAACTTCAGAAAGTAGAGAGATTAACTATGTTAATGCACATTAATTTGAATATTATTCGACCACCACTACGTTTTAGTTCCTTTCGCTTTGTTTCTAAATTTGTCTTTTATGAATTGTTACGTTGCTTATTCAAACCACT
Organism: Agonopterix heracliana; assembly: GCA_963693445.1. NCBI lineage: Eukaryota > Metazoa > Arthropoda > Insecta > Lepidoptera > Depressariidae > Agonopterix > Agonopterix heracliana. The sequence continues at coordinate 15,650,090 of OY856323.1, read as the reverse complement.
CGACTGAAATTTATGAAACAGGTGTTTTTAAACGATTTCAGGTTTGCTCCCATCCCAAAACTTGTTCAGTTTGATGATCTGAACAACCCCAAAATTGGGCAAGGGTTTACGAAATCACCCAGTATTTCTTCGAGCCAACAGAATAAAACATTCAATACAGACACTGAGCCCACTTACAGTCGAGGACAGTCATCATATACGTCCCTACTCTCAGGGAGGGCGTTAGTCCACCACCCATGCCCAATGCAAATTTCTTCTTCAGCGTGTGCAGATTTCCTCACGACCTTCACCGTTTGAGAGCAGTTGGTGTTACGTACATAAGTTAGACAAATTCATTGGTACATGGCAGGTCGTCCGTGCGGATTCGAACCCGGGCCCCAAGATTGATGTTTGTGATGACAGTATACCTATACTAGGCAATTACATTCGAAATCTACCGAGATGTTTTATTATGGTGTTCTCGTTTAAAAATATTTAGATGCTTACTGACAGCAGACAACATTCATATTTTGGAACTATATCTATTATTGCACACACCTTGACCTAACCCACTACGAAACCCAAAAAAAATTTCCATAATGGGACATCAATCGCATTCAAAATACCATAACAATTGTAAAATTAGGCCAAGTGCATCCAACAATGTGTTTCCTTTAAAACACAATGCACAATGGTTCTGCATTTGATGCACTCTTTTGACATACATTTAGATGCTAAATCGGATATAAGTAATAATTGTTATTAAAAATTATAATTTAAATACGTTATTGTTTAAAAATTCAAGGACGTGTCAACGGAAGTACCAGATTATGTCCCAATATCATAGTAATTTTGTCTTTTTTAAAAAAAAAACTATCAATGAGGAAAGAATATTGTCTACATATTAATTTCCGCAAAAGACGCTAGAATCAAGCTCAAATTTAACATCTTGTTGGATGATTTCTAAGATGGTCAACCTTATTTAAAAAGTTAGCCTAAAAGTGCACAAAATTCAATGTTTTGTAGCTAAATAAATCATAATCTCGAATGCGCCCAAACAATTGACGGTTTGCGTCAAAAATATTAAACAGGTCCATTTAAAAAAAAGCAATCCAATTAATAGTAAAACGATATTGAACAAACTATAAAATAAAACGTAAAAATTTTGACAAATTCATAATAATAGTTAAAATCGTACAAAACAAATTAAATTTTCGCCTTTAAAACGTTAGGTCAATGTCGAACCATTATCAAATATACCAAGTAACTATGACGCCGCCATGATATAATATTTCCTACATAACACAATCCCTTATAAGTTATAACACCCATCAAATACCAAACGAAAACACGATAGGAAAAACCATCACAAACCGAACACTTGGCACGAAATTTTCCTCGCACTTAAAAAGAAAACTCGTAAAATCGACTCACGCGCACGATGCGCTCAGTGTGAGCACAGGCGGAGTAGCATCTGTACTAAGTGCATTACTATGAAGTAGACTACTTGTTATTAAGATCGTTCGTGAGGTGGTGAGCGGAGCGGATGAGGTAGCGTTAGCGATTTTCTTTTTATAAAGTTGGAGCATGACAGTTTTCGTTTCATAAGAACTGTTTATGAAAAGAAAATGCCAATAATCATAGGATCCAATGTTTTATTTGCATGTTTCTTCCTATAACATTATCCTGGCTACCTAAGCAGTAGTGTGTTCAAAAACGCCAAGCAATAAATTATTTCAATCTTTAATTTGATAATCATCTTTACCGGAATACCGGTTCTGTCATTTCATACTTGGTTAGGTAAAACTGATTGAATAAAATTATAGATCGATTATTTTACATAACCTTTTACAGCTCGATGGAACTTAAAAACAAGTAGCTCGAGTTTAATAATGACTAAACCAACTGTTTATGAAATCTTTATTTCGATTTACATACAATAGTGTGGCTTCAATGGAACATACTTTGACCGCACGCCAAGCCCATAAATTGGCTTCAATGGATCAAACTTTATTCGTGCGTCAAGCCCATAAAGTTGGTGCTAAGAAACTACTTTGATCCTGTGCCAAGCCCATAAATTGGCTTCAATGGAACATACTTTGAAAGTGGGCCAAGCCCATAAATTGGCTTCAATGGATCAAACTTTTATCGAAGTCATAAAGAACCGTCACTAAAGCCACACCTTTATCACTTAGCCACAGCATCAGTTACCCACTTACAGATAGTTACTCGCTTTCTTTGTCAGTAATTATAATTCTTTTTTTACTTAAGCCGGGTTTCCGCAAAGCGTTCCGTTGACGCCGATTGACAGTTTGTGAAATTGGTATGTAATAGATTCTAGGAATATTGGTTTTGTAGTGTTATGGCGTGTTAATGGTGAAGAAAGTGTGATCAATCGGAATTTGGTATTTGATTTATTATAGTTAGGCGCAATTGGTATTATTAATGTTGTTTATTATGATAATTCAACTGTATAGTAGTTTATTTTCCTAGCAAGTAAGGGAAAATGTGGGCCTTGTGGTTTTCCTATTAGAATAAACCACGTCATTTGCCCCGCACGTGGATATGACTAAGGAAAAGGGGTTTATAATTGCAGCAGGTACTTTTGCGGGCTAAATGTTAACCATTACCTCAATCACGACATGGATGTTTTACCAGATTTTATATTTTTCAAAGACCAGTGTAAAAAAACGAAATGCGTACTGATGTTATATGGAACAGCAGATTATTTTTCTCACGATTTTAATGTATTCTTTTATAAGGTCCTTCTGACATAGTGCAAAATCAGCCCATCAAAGTTAACAACTTTCTCTCTAGCAAAAAACTGCAATACCTACCATTCATATATACCTGTCCTAAACGTATAAATATAGGGTCCTTCTTAATATGCTGACATTTTTTTAAGGGAATGATCAGACCATCAAACTGACCAACTTTCTCTATACAAAATTAACTGCAAACCTACCCGAGCTAAATGTATGGGAGAGCAGATTTTATTTTCGCGATTTCAATGTTGGGCCCATAGATAAAGTTGTTCAGTTTGATGGTCAGGAGAGCGATTTTTGAATCTCATTCGGTGAGCTCAGCAGTTGTATATGTCAAAATTACTCTGGAGATACGCATCTTTAAACTGCTGATTTATCTCTCAAAAATAGTAGGTACTTCAGGAGTCTGATTTTTTAAAGTCAAATAAGCAGTAGAAAGATGCGTATCTCCATACTAACTTTGACATTTACAACTGCTGAGCTCACCGAATGAGATTCAAAAATCGCACTCCTGATCGTCCTCTTAAATGAGTGACAACATCCAAGATATTTGTATGGTGATGATGCTTAATAGCGATGATTGTAGATTTTGACAACACAGAGTCACAGCCCAAGCGACAAAATCTTTCCTTAAGTCTGAATTGTAGATATCTCTCATTCAATAACCAAATTCTCGGTTATTGACTTAGGTAATACCATCCGTCTCTCAAGATATCTTGTAGATACACTAGAAGGCAGAGTTAGGCAAAAGTGGGCATATGGAGTACTGAATGAGTTAAGATAGACTTCATACTACTTTACAGATAAACTAAGATAAACTTAGGTACGACTTAAGGAAAGTTGACTTCTCGTAGATAAACTTAAGTAAAAATTTTTGGTTTGAAATTTCATCCTACCTTCATAACATATTATTATACTTTACGTAGATACAGTAAAGATAAATTATGGTGGTAACATTTTCCAACTTAATATTCTATGATGAATGATAAACAAAATGGCTCTGATAGTTATTATTATTTTATAATGCATTATTTCGTCGACAAGTAAAGTAAAAATTCAAACGCACATTCGTTTATCGTGTGTAATGGACAAATATTCTTAGAAAACAGGCGGGCTTCAAAAACAAAGTAATTGTATTTAAAATTCAAAAAATTCAACCATTAAAACTGTTTTTTTCTTTTTTCTTCGAAATTTAATTAAATATTAAATATCAATGTTGATTTCGTTACGCAAAACTATGTAAAATTGTGTAAAATTAAGAGAGTGCTTAAAATAACAAAGACAGAACTTAATAAAAAACATGTTCAAATTTGCAGATCATTCAAAATGGCGTTAAATCTATATTGCATGTGCTAAGTACGAGTAAAAGCAATACAGTATTGGTAAATCATAGTAAAGGATCAGTTAAATGTGTTTATAATTATTGCTTACTTACTCAAGTAACTTATACCGAAGTGTGACTTCAAATAATACAAGTAAATACCGTGTCGATTTAAGTCATCCTTAACTCGTACTTGATAAATACTGATTCGACGGATATTTTATTTTCTTCTCATCTGTCATTGTTGTTGTGATTTCTGCAAACAAAAGGCCAATGCAAGATTGAACAATTCGTTTTTGTGTTTAAAGAAAAACAAGTGATTCAAAGTAAGTAAGTACTACTTATGTATTACTTATGGACAATGATAGTTATAATTTGACATTTTGTACATAAATGTACATAAATGACATTTATGTACATACATAATTGTAAACTGAGGTAACGTCAGGTCTACCCTCTAAATCTTGAATCTTTTGACGTAACGCGTCGTATTTGTATCTACTTTATGTTTCTCAGTCACAACATAAACATGTAAAGAGATGTATTTTTTAGGGTTCCGTTCCGGTTACGGCTTTCCTACTTTTGAAGAAATGTGTCTTTTGAACCGTAACAGGAAACAGTTGACATTTTTAGACAGTTGAACAGTTGACTGGTTGTCTGGAAGAAATCACTTTTAGTGATAAGGCCGCCTTTTTTACCCTTCTTGTTCGTGTATATTGTTGTTGTTTTTTTGTATTTTTGGTGTGCAAATAAAGAATATTTATCGTATCTTATCTTATCTTTTATACAGAATATGAATCTACTATTTTGCGTATTATTCTGTTGGTTTTTTTTTTGTGATTATTTTTGTTTCATATTCCTGATGAGTACGTTGTGGTATATTATGGGAGATAGACCACACTTTAAAAAAAAATCTATAATTAGAATCACGCTCTTCTTTTGTTGAAGTTACGTATTCAAGTTCGCTGTTCGTGTCTTCTATGATTTCATCAACCGATGCGGGCCTGGTGGATGTGCTAGCAAACATGATACAGTCTGTCTAAAAAGTCTTGACAAAAATTTGGGCGCTGTCTCCACGCAAGAACGTTAAAATCAAGCTACTACAATTAATAGGTCACGACTTTATAGACAGACTGTAAACTTTGAACGTTGTTAACAAGGATCTAACAAGGAGTCACTGGCTCCGGCTGTACTCGGACTACTCGGATTAACATTCACTGCACAATCTTTGGCATGAATAGAATTTGCGGTCACATATTTTCTTACACGACGTAGGAAATTTCCTGCTATCTTAATTTTCTTATCTTTAATTATGCTCATGTTACTTCTATAAACACAAATTGTAGCACTAACTTGTTACTTTTTATTAAAAACGTCCCTTTAAGGCTGATAGTACTGACACAAGCATTAGCTAAGTAAACAACCACTTAAATTGCAATTTCAAAGGAACGACTTAAAGCAACCGTTTGACCTGGATAACCTTAGGAAGACTAAAGGCAAACTTTAGGTAATTTTGCCTTAAGTAGAACTTAAGTAATACTTCTAAACACTATTAAATTTAACTATATCTCCGTTAATTCTGTTTTCAGTAACTTTATGCTTAAGTTTGCATTTCGCGTGGACATACTTAAGGCAAAGTTAATACTACTTAACTTAACTAATCCTTAAGTCGGTATTTCTGAAAACTAAGACAACTTGAATTTATTAATACAGACTTCAGCAAAGCTTGCCTTGGTTAATGCGAAGTCTAGGTATATTTAAGGCAAAATTGATTTAGTCACGATCTGTTTTGCTGCTTGGGAGGGTACGCTGAGAGCATCTAAATACTTACATACATAAACAAACAATTAAATATCTTAAGACGTAATAGTAGGTGGAAATACCTCGGAGGCATCTTTTATTTTTCATTTTACGACTAGATTTATACCATTTACCGAAAGTAAAGTCATACCTCAGTATTTTTGGATATTTCATCTAGTGCAATCATCAACTGAATACACGATTGGAATTACTTCACTCGATAGAAAATCATCACAAAGATGACGTATTTTCATGCATTTTTAAACATTTTTCTCGGTTTAGAAGAACTTAAAATAGTTTCCGATTATTGGTATTTATACTCACATATTCACCATTAGTTTAACTAGTGCAATCATAAATAAAATCTAGAAAAAGTTCTTTGGTTAGTTGTTTTTAATCGAAAATACGCCTCACGCACACACTTTTCGGAGCGCTCGGCAATCGCGTTTCTCATAGAAAATATTCGTCAGGACCTATGGCCCCTTAATGGTAACAAAGGAGAGGAATCCCTAAACCGTGTTGATTACAATCTTATTACAATGAATGCCTAGAATTGTCCAGAAATATGACACACATTTCACAACATTTCACACTTGCAACACCGGATATTTCATTGTTTTCATAATTGATCATTTCACAATCTAAGTTAGCGAATTATAATTAAGTAGAATTAATTTATGTTCTACATGTTAATTAAGAAATGAATGGAATGAAAACATTTCAGCATTTGATTGCATGTCAATAGCATTTATATAATACTTAAAGATCTTTTATACTGTTATATAATAATTATTGTATCAATCAGCACTCCTGGAGTGCGATTTTTGAATCTCATTCGGTGAGCTCAGCAGTTGAAAATGACAAAATTACTATGGAGATACGCATCTTTCTACTGCTGATTTAACTTTCAAAAATCGCACTCCTGAAGTATGATTTTTTAGAGTCAATTCAGCAGTAGAAAGATGCGTATCTCCATAGTAATTTTGACATTAACAACTGCTGAGCTCACCGAATGAGATTCAAAAATCGCACTCCTGCTCGACCCAAATGTAATAATTTAACTGAGGGCTTGGGGCCTTAACAGGCTTGCACCTGTGTCACTTGTAGTGCCCTATAATAGTGCCCTAATCATAGATCCGGGGCTGATGTCAAATGCAGTCCATTCTAAAATATATTGCATTACCTATATCAACTTTAAACACCTCAACGGACAGTTATTAAATTACCCACCACTTAAACCATTACTCCACCATAGAATTAGGCCATAAACTACTGCAACTTCAACCAATCAGATCTCTGCGAGTGGAGTGTGAAGATGTTCAGATTGCGCGCGCGCAGATGGTCGGATAAGCGCAATTAATTCGGTAACGCTTTCTCCGCCTCCGTCGGTCGTACGTCTGTTACTGAATTGTTCAGGTAGGTAGATAAATTGAGTGGAGTTAATAATGTATTAAATAATGGTTGCGTTCTCAGAAGTTTTCATTTATCAAACTTTTGCCTTTGACTCCGTCCGCTTGTATTACAAAAGATTACATCCCATTCTTCGAAAATCAACCCCTAACGGGGAGAGATTTTTGATCCTTTCCTCGCCCCTATATCGTCTGTATATAACATAAATATATTCCACATGTTTAAATTTTCAGCGATTTAGGATGTGTGATGTCTGTCAGTCAGTTAGGCAACTGTTTAATATCAGTTAAAATCCGTAGCTTCACCAATGTCAATGATTAAATACCAAACTCGGTGACTCTACCGGTCTTCTAATCGTTTACCCAAATAAGATGGCATGAGACATAATAGCCAAATGAAAGTAGACAAAAGTGTAATGTAGGTGTTGTTTATGTAAAGTTGATGTAAAGTATGTAATACTTTACACCTGTTATGGTAATATCGGAACAATACTTTCGATTTGTGACCATTTACAGTTTCATAATCTTTTTTATAATTTATAACTAAACTAGCTATAAATATACATACGTACCTACTTATAAGGTGCGAGGTTTTATTAACGTCAGAAATTGAAAACGCATTTCCGTTATTAAATATCTTCTGCCTTAGAAAACCTATACCACCCCATTTCATCCGGTGAGTACACGAGGCAACTAGGGGATAACGATTTTTCAACGATTTCAAAATTGGTCCCGTAGAACAAGTTGTTTAGTTTGATGGTCTGAAGCACACCCTAAAAAGTGTTTAACGCATTTCAGTTTTCCTAAAAGCTTATATCGTTCCTTATCGTTCATACAAATTATGTCAAACGTCAGATAAAGATAAGCAATTATTAAAAACTTATCCAGAAGTGGTGAAACAGGCCCTAAGCATTGCTTACAGAAGCTATATATAACAAAACCTAGTACATTAACAGCGATCGGCAAGAAAGTCCGGCCTTAATAAACATAATCTCCATAAACAGCATTACGACAACAGTACATAGCCCGTTATGTATCGTGACTGGACAGTTACTGGACACACGCTGATGTATAAACAAAAACTACGACCATGTTCCCTGCTAGTTGTACAGTCAACTACGATAGTACTTTCATTCTCTTTCATCATCATCATCATCTCAGCCGATACTGGAATAAGCGTCAAGGATCGTCACAGCGACCGGTCTTGCGCGCCACTCAAAAACTCTTCGGCCCCATCGGCCATAAGTTGCCTCTTACGCCCGCCTATGCCATCTATTTATTCTCTTTAACGGGAGTAGGTAATTTAAGAGAGGGAGAGGAAAACTGTCGAAAAGTTTTTGGTCACAAATTAAACACATGAACACAATTTATTCTATTCAAGAGTTTAATTTGTTTTTGTTGTTGTGTTTTACCGCGTTAATCGTTAAATTAATTTTATGAATCGCCATCGTTATCGTCCACTGCTGAACATATCCTCTCAAGGCGCGCCACAGAACTCTATCCTCATCTGTCCTCATCCAGTTCCTCCCCGCTACCTGTCTCAGGGCGTCGTACCATCGCCAGAACGTCTCCCACACTACGCCTGCCTGTTCGTTCGTTCTTCATTCTAGAACTCGGACTCCCTATCATTTAAAAGGGATAAAATGACTTATCGCCTATCTAATCCCAAAAAACGCCATGAATTTATCATCACATCAATTGAACTAGAATTAAACATTTTAACGGGTTCTTACCGCGTTTTGGTATATTTGAGTTCTCGTTAAAATGTTTAGTTCTAGATTAAATAAAAACCGCGTAACTCTCAAAAACGGTATTACATCAATTAAAGTCCCCCGCCACGTTTTTTTGTCGTCTTTTCTGTAATTGGATAATTTCAGAAACTACTGTTGGGATTTTGATGTGGTTTTTACGAATAAATAGATTGATTCACAAGGAAGGTTTCTGTTATTAATTGTGGCACCCGTGCGAAGTCGGGAAAGGAGTGCGATTTTTGAATCTCATTCGGTGAGCTCAGCTGTTGAAAATGTCAAAATTACTACGAAGATACGGATCTTTTTACTGATGATTTGACTTTCAAAAATCGCTCTCCTGTAGTATGATTTTCGAAAGTCAACTCAGCAGTAGAAAGATGCATATCTCCATAGTTATTTTGACATTTTCAACTGCTGAGCTCACCAAATGAGATTTAAAAATTGCACTCCAGATTGTTAGTTCAATAATATAGGCCAGTGACCGCAAACTGCACTTTCATACTCCAAGAAAGAACTTTCCTAGCCGACTGTACTATCGATGGAAGGTAATGGCGTGTAACGACTTTAATATAATATAAGGCGGGCACGCATTGCCATTATATCAAGCATTACTGCGTCTGTAAGTGCTAGGTTAGATTTATTTTTAATGTTTTTACTGCAGGAAATAATTGTTAACAATTAGTTATCACAGACTGCTCTTATTTCTTTAAGTTTCTTTTGCAATTAAGCTACGTGTACCTACTACAGGTGTATGTCTTTAGATTGGTATTTCATCTTGAGCCTCTTCGAAACGCATGCAATGCAAAGCAGTCAGTCTTGGATACTTGACCCTTAACCCTTTTAAATCTCACTAATATTATAAATGCGAAAGTTTGTGACGATGTTTGGATGTTTGTGACTCAATCACGCATAAACGGCTTAACGGATTTGGATGAAGTTTGGCACACTGATAGAATATGTTCTGGATTAACACATAGGATACTTTTAAGGTCTACGCAGACGAAGTTGCGGGCACCAGCTAGTTATCAATAAATAAAGACGATTGACGTAAAGTGAGGCTCACGTTTCAGGAAGCGAGGAACCTAAACCAATTGTACTGAAACTATGACCTAGTTTCATTCCCAGTAATAAGCATGGTAAAACTAATTAAACGCACGGAAATTATCCCCAAGTTGCAACATGATCCATGTAATAAGAGATAGCAGAGAACGATCGATTGGTTGATATAGAGCTGTGATCGCCTATACGGAAGAGAGCTGACAACTCAATCACGCGGCGGCCGTTCGGTTCCTGGCCTGTACCACTAACTTCTACGGAATTTATGTATGCGGTTGTATTTGTCATTTACTAGCTCGGCGGTGAAGGAAAACATAGTAAGGAAACCCGTATACCGGAGAATGACAAGAAAATACTATAACATGGGTTTTGAGGTATCGCCCCCATATAAAAACATAGGCGAGCTTGGGGCGAACACAATAGATCAGCAATGGTCGCAGTATTATTATAAAGGGTGTAGAATTAAATGAGTTTCATATTAAACAGAGTGGGTGCATCAGACCATGAAACTGAACAAAATTCACTAGGTATGGAGCTAACATCGAAAGCGCAAAAATAAAATCAGCTGTCCCATACATTTGGATCGATTAGCCATTGACGTTTTCTATGGAACAGCAAATTTTTTCTTCGCGATTTCCATGTTTGCTCCATAGAGTTTGATGGTCTGAATCACCGTGGCTGATAAGTAGCACATTTAATTTTATGCCTTGTATACGAACCATGGAAGCCGGGGCCGGCCAGACCAAGTAAAAGATGGCGCGACGACCTGGATACCCACGAAGCAGGATGGCAACTGATTGCACGGGATAGAGAAGGTTGGAAAAGCTTGGGGAGACCTTTGCCCAACAATGGGACGATATAGGTTAAGAAAATACGAACCTTGATTTTAATAAAATAGCCTTTGACTATTTACTTTGACTATTTATTATAAGGACTCGCCTTGCGGTAGCATTTCACCTCTGCCACGGTATAAGATCAATTGATCATGTGCATTTACATTAAATTGTATACCTTATCACTTAACGATTCAGCCTATAATTGCGAAACAATATTTTCGAACTTAGAACGTTTGGGGTTCACACGAGACTACTTTCATGATTTTTAACATTCAAAATTATAATCTAAAGTTATGGGGAATAAAATCCAAAGTTGCGGATTGCATGTTACCTCGCCCCCCGCAAAAAGTGGCAGAAATGTTTGTTAGTAGAATTACACGCGTTACCAGTCCTCGTATAAGTAGTCAAAGACTATTTATTATAAGACTGCCACGCTATAAGAATAATTGATCATGTGCATTTACATTCAATGTTATACCTTATCACTAAACGAGACAGCCTATAAATTGCGAAATAATAAATTCGAACTTATAACGTTTGGGGTTCACATGAGACTACTTTTCATAATTTTAAACATTCAAAATTAGAATCTAAAGTAATGGGGAATAAAATCCAAAGTTGCGGATTTCATGTTACCTCGCCCCCCGCAAAAAGTGGCAGAAATTTTTGTTAGTAGAATTACACCCATAACTAGTCCACATTTAAGTAGTCAAAGTAAATAGCCCACTCAAAAATAAATAAGTACTTACCTAACGTCAGGTGTAGTGTTAGCCAGCAGCCGCACGCAGTCCAAGCAGCCCCGCGCGGCCGCGTAGTGGAGCGCCAGGGCTCCGTTGTTGGCCCGACCCCCGGCCGCCGGCATGGCGCGCGTGCAGCACCAGCCCTCGACAGCTAATCGACCGCTCCTGCAAAATTATCATCATTCATTATCCAGTGAATAATTATCTATAGAGCAGAAAACGCGAACAAAATTCGTGCACCACATCCGCAGTGCGGGGCGCGTGCTGGAGGCGTCGCGGTGTGCCAATTGGCCTATACGAGTGTTACCTACAAACAATTCAGTCTGGGTGTCGCCTCAAAGTAATTATCAGTTCCTATTTCCATAAACGGAGCGTCGGTGACGCGTTGCGGAGAGCTGGAAACTCGATCTTGAGGTCCCGGATGATATGCCAATGCCATGTTACCAATGAGTTTCTCTAACATAATATGTACACGTAATATCGACTGCTCTCAAATAGTGAAGGAAAACATCGTGAGGAAACCTGCATTCGCTGAGGAATAAATTTCTATGCGTATTTGATGTCTACCAATCCGCATTTGGCACGCCTGAGGGTAGGCCTGTGCCCTGCAGTGGGACGTATATAGGCTGTGATGATTATTACAATAAATTAAAGAAAATGGTCGAATACTACTACCCGGTCTAGTTATCATGGCTCAATCGTGACGCCATGTTAACCGCATTGGTACCTAAATTACGTCTAACGTTAATTAACAATGATTACTATTCTTACGTTATGAAAACAGAAATGTAAAAGAGAATTTCAGAACTCTGGTACAAAAGACATCAACGCTTCACAAAGAGTGGACAACGCCATCTATCGATAACTTAATGTACCATTAGTTCATATAAGACTATTTACTTCCGACTGTTCCGACGCTGCCGAGTAATAATTTTAGTACGTCTACTCGATACTAGGTGGCGCTAGTAAAATTTCAATTAAATTGTACTGGTTTGAGAATTGAATCATTTTTGTTTTTTATTGTTAAAACAATATTAGATAGGAATACAAAATTATTGATTCGTGAACACAACATAGGGTAATATTAAGAATTGTTTTGATATTTAATCTAGAAAAAAAAAATGCTCGAAAATTTTTTAGTTTACGGGACCACGACTCTCCATAATAATCAATGCGAACGAGCGCGTAGCTCCGCTCCGGTCAGAATTTACCCGTTTTCTTTGACAAATGAGATGATTTTTTTTAATTTCGAAAAAGTTAGAAAACCACATTATTTTAAATTGTGTTGTGAACAATAGTTCATTTTCGTCCAATTAAATATGTAAGAGTAAAATGGTTACAACTGGAAAAAAGGGGTGAATTTATATTCCCTTTTCTTCGGTTTTATTTAATAAAATCGATTTCTAGAAAAACCACATCACTTCTCATATCGTTAAGATGATTCAGTTTATTTTTCAGCTCTAAACTATGGCACTCATAGTTAGTAAAACCAAGAGGTAGCCCCTTAAGTGTTATATACCATTATACAGAGTGTAGGTAAACTTAAATGCATTTACATGCTTTTCTTAGGGGGTGCTTCAGTCAGACCATCAAACTGATGATGCGCCCCCTAAGTAAAGAAGTTAAGTTATACTGTGGGCAAATTATTGAAAACGCTAAAAATAAGCTGTTCATTTGGATCGAATCGCCATTGTCGTTTTCTATGGAGTAGATACTTCCGCTGTTTATTATTTTCGCTATTTCGATGAGTTTGATTATATTTGGATATTAATTAATTAAACGCAAGGAATTTTTCAAACACGATCTCGAAAATAATCTCTGTGCCTGTGGTTTGTAAGATTTTCGTTAAAATGTATAGTGAAACTATACTACTTATAAGTTACAGTGGCTCCAAGATTTTCATACAAATCTTAAATTAATCCTTGCATTGAAACTGATACTTTAACGGAAATCGCAAACTACAGGCACAGAGATCCTATATTCTATATATAGATTTCCTAGATCGTGTTTCATAAATTGCATTGACTTTAATTGGTTCGTATTGAAAAAAACATTTAACTTCGTTTGTACGCAGCGCACTTGGGGGAGCTTTGCACTATCCTCAAGGATACGCCGCTCTCGCATTCGTGGAAGTTATAGGTCCGTGCTTCCTCTAAGAGCCCTTTCACACGAGCGATTTTATTCGGCGATTTCTCGGCGTGCTGGCCGCCGCGAGTCGCCGCGTGCTGGCGGCGAGTACCTGCAGACTTCGCACAATTATTTGTTAGTAGCAATCTACCCTCATTCTGACACCGTTTTCTAGTCTTCTGCACAGCGTTCCTCAGAATGAGGATAGATTGCTACTAACAAATAATTGTGCAAAGTCTGCAGGTACTCGCCGCCAGTACGCGGCGCCTCGCGGCGAGCACGCGGCGATATCGTTTTGTTCACGCCGCGAGCCGCCGCGTGCTCGCTGCGATCTCGCTCCGCCGAGGAATCGCCGAATAAAATCGCTCGTGTGAAAGGGCTCTAACACTGATCATTGATATCATATCTACCGCACCGCTTAAAACCGCATCCCATTTCACCTGACCGCGTAACCGCAGTGTATTCACCTTTTACTGTAAGTGATTGACCTCTCACATTACAAGGTCGATCAAGGTTGTTAAAACAAGTGCTTTTTTATATTAACACTTATTTTAACTGAAGAAGAGTCTTCAAATAAAGTGGATTGGGTGGAGTTCTGTTTTTAATTTCACAAATTCTAGGGTCATGGGTCAATTCAAACTGGTGTAGCGGTGGAAACGCGATGTAAAAATTCTGCGTAGAGAGTATTGGATTTTATCAAAACTGAATAAGATATAATTTCAGTTGAGGGGATAGACGGCAGGGCGAAAGAGAAGTGGGCCGACGCCCATTCTGTTTTTTTTTACAAATTGCTGTTCTGCAAAATAACATGATAATGGTAATTGAGGATGCGAGCCTAATGATCAATTAAGTATTTAGCAATCTGCAACCAAACCCACGAACCAAATACTTTTACTATCTACACTACTTAAAATAACAAAAATTCGTATCAAAAATGTAAGAAACTAAGGGCCTGTTTCACCACTTATGAGTAAGTTCTTCTTAGCTTATCCGACAGATATTATGACATATTTTCATACAAAATACGTCATACTATCTGTCGGATAAGCTAGCAAGAACTTAATCAGAAGTGGTGAAAAAGGCCCTAAAGATCGTAATCATCATCAGATATACAAATTCTTGTTAAGGTACTTACTTATTTTAATTTAAAAATATTATTGCATGTTGTAATTTTAAGTATTGTATTAATTTCATTTTCTTTCCGCCAATGTGATCTTTACTTACAGAGTTCATGTGTAATAAAAATTTAAAAAAAACATTTAGGTACGGTTTCTTGGATCGCGTGGGGCTGGGCATTTGACTGTGCGTTAGTCTTTATGTTGGCGAAGCGTGTAGCTGACGATAGGTTTAAGATTTTGACGAAGCATATTGCTGATTGGAATCCTGTTTATTTATATTTTTACCCAACTGCCCTAGAAGTAAGGTTATGTTTTTCGAGCGTATGTATGTATTTTTTTTTATGTATGTATGTGTGTTTGTATGTCTATTCTTTATGTTTAACTTTTGACGAAGCATGTTGCAGATACGGACATTTAGCCATTTTGACGAAGCGTGTTGCAGATTTGGAGCTTGTACTTTCTTTTCAATAAATACGTTTTGTTTGGCATTTATGTATAGATTTAAATACTAGCGACCCGCCCAGCTTCGCCCGAGCGTGCGCCACCTACCGGGTTGAAAACTATCCTATCTTTCAAGCCGGAACCTTTGCGACCTTTTTTGTCTCAAGTACGTACTACTAAAAATAGACGGTATTATCGGTACATATACACACACTCCTACGACATAAAGTACTAACTATAATATTCGTCACTCATTCAATAAATTTTCATGACATTGTAAAATCTGAATAGAGAATAAAATCATTCACACTTTCCCAAACCCATGCGAAATACAAACAATACTCTCTTCAAACACCATTGCGCACACGCAATGCGAAATAGTCAGACATATTAGTCGGTAACACATAACATAAATATATGGGGTTTAACAATAGTGTCATGCTAGACTGGTTTACATCCGTGGGGGGACAGGGTTTAGGCAATTTATGGACAAATGACCTTATATTTGTCACTTAGGTTGGTATTATGGTGTACACAATCGGTTTGGTATAATATGTATTAGAAATTATTAGAGAAAAGGTCACTGAAATAACGCTCTATTTATTATAAAGCATAGGTACTTGAGGTAAGACCTCATTGGGTCGAAGTATTGATGGCTTGCCAGCCCCTTCAATAAGATAAACTTGAGGGCGGATTATACCATCAAATTGAACAACTTTTAAAATGCGACTAACACTGAAATGTCGATCAAAATCAGGGGGTCTATCCTTACATTCGAACCTCGCAATTGCGAGAACGTTTAAGTTCAATGTCAACTTATTACAATGAAGTTTGGACCGAAACGATAGCGATATATCGAAAATTGAAATTCTGGGTACAGGGCCAGCTGTATCGTACCTTTGGTTTTGGGTCGAGTAGTCATTGAAATTTTCTATGTCAAAGCAGATTTTTTATTCCAGTAGGAAACATGCGTCCTCTTACAGCGAGGTGACAAAATAGGTACTACACTGCAATTTACCCCTAATAAAAAGTATGCCCTTTAATAAAATACAAAGACGGGACAAACGAAAACGAAACGGGAAACGAAAGAATATTATAATGAATAGCAGGAGTGCGATTTTTGAATCTCATTCGGTGAGCTCAGCAGTAGAAATTTGTCAAAATTACTATACGCATCTTTCTACTGCTGATTTGCCTTTCAAAAATCATACTCAAGGAGAGCGATTTTTTAAAGTCAAAACAGCAGTAAAAAGATGCGTATCTCCATAGTAATTTTGACATTTTCAACTGCTGAGCTCACCGAATGAGATTCAAAAATCGCACTCCAGACCAAATATTTTTGTGAAATGAATGATGATGATGCATTGATGATGGTTTTGGGCATTGTCTTTTATAACTTGTTACTACAAAAATTGTAACGTACAGAGGTATTTGCACATTAGCATGCTGCAGCAAATTAATCATGGTCTTATGAAAATAGAGCAAAAAATACACGTTTTAATTAAAAAGAAAGTGTTTGAGATTGGACTGAATAAATAAGTTGATAAAAGAGCTATTGACTCTATTCTTATAATTATTCAATTTTCAGATTAGATTATAGTGTTTAACATTCAGTTGATTGTCTACTAGCTCTTCGGTAGGTATAGAAAAACAGTGAAAACATAAGATATTTAGCCTTATTAACATTAAAGCAAAAATGTGTTAACAAAGAAAGTTTTATTAGGAATCATAAATTCCCAAATTCGAACTTTCATTCCTAATCATAAAATTTGTAAGTAACAAATGTGTGAATTATACCAACCGATCGGTTTCATTCAACGTAATCCCGATAGAGCCGCCTTTGATTTGATACCCGTCCCGGTATGAATTAACAATCAATAAATTTTACTTTGTATAGACATCTTTATGACGTCACAGTTTCTACCCCCACAGTCTGAGCGCTTATCATCTTATATATTTGTAATCTGGAGTGCGATTTTTGAATCTCATTCGGTGAGCTCAGCAGTTGAAAATGTCAAAATGCTGATTTGACTCTCAAAAATCATACTACAGGAGAGCGATTTTTTAAAGTCAAATCAGCAGTAGAAAGATGCATATCTCCATAGTAATATTAACATTTACAACTGCTGAGCTCACCGAATGAGATTCAAAAATCGCACTCCAGGAGGTCATACGAGTACTGAACGCATTGATACCAGGGTTGCGATTTTTGAATGTCATCGGTGAGATTGAACGGTTTTTAAATCTCATACAAAAGCGTTCTCATGCATCTTTCTACTGCTTATTTGACTTTAAAAAACCGCACTACTGAAGTATTATTTTTGAGAGTCAAATCAGCAGTAAAAAGACGCATATCTCCATAGTAATTTTGACATTTTCAACAGCTGAGCTCACCGAATGACATTCAAAAATCGCACTCCTGATAACAGTATAAAAGAGATGACCTGAATGGAAAGTTCCGAAACATCCAGCCAACCCTCTCTTGGACTGACTTCGAACAAGATAAAAGATAAATAATTCGACAGGACCAATCTACGGCTGGGCTTAAATTAAAGATTGATTAGTCTTACTACTAGTTACTTTATTATTTCTAATTAGAAATAATAAAGTTGTTATTATAAATTACAGAAAACTTAAACACCTTGTTTTTTTTCGCGATTTCAATGTTGGTCCCATAGAAAAAGTTGTTCGGATTGACGGTCTGATCATCCCCTTAAAAAAGTTTCAGCATTTATGAAGAGGGACCCTATATTCCGCTTTGAGTACCTGTTTAAGTACACCTAAATTTAAACACCTAAAGTATTCCCAACTGAGCATCAAAATTGGTACTCAATGTACAAATACAGGTGTTCTGCAATTTTTCTTTTCCAACCTAAATAGAAAATAATTATACTGTTTTGACGGAATAAAAACATCAAAAACTATTACCTAAAATTACCGGCGCGTAAAGCAATCTCCAAAGTGTCGAGGTCATCTTCGTAGTCATGACATAGCTCCATAGTAGAATTCCTGGCTTCATGGACGTCGAACAACACTGCACCATCACCCAACTTATCAGTCATCACACTCCTATAAGACCGGGTTCCAAAGCTGGAAGCTACCGAAGCTCCCCTTATAAACCTTCTTGGAGGAATAACGTTTTGAGCAGATTGTATATAAGGTTTTCTTAACCGTCTTTTCATGTACCGTCTCATCCGCAAAGAAAGCATCACACGAATTCTGATATGTCGTTTTATATTTCGATCATATCTCAATTGTTCCTTTAGCTTCTTATCTCGTCTTTTTTTCTTCGGTATCTCATCTATACGTTCTAAGTTTGAATAATTTCGGTCGATCAGTCTATTTGAGTCTAAACTAGGGGAACGGTTGAAGAAATCTGTATTGTTTATTTTCCATGCTTTGCTAAGAGACCAGTTTTCACCGCAGGTTGAGTTGTTGAAAGGCCTTTGTATTGGTTTCTCGTAAATGTCCTCTTCTAAGGCGAACATTCTTCTAGATTGTAGGAAATTGTCTATGTTTCTTCTTATGGTACTATTTTGTGAACTTATAGTTGTATTTATGAGGTTAGAAGTTAAGGTTTCCGACTTTTTTTCTAGAGTATCATAGTTTAGTTTGGGAGGTTCTGGAGTTACGTTTCTGTTCTTCCGCTTGGCGATTGTCATGATGCGTCTGCGCATGGCGGACATATTTGTGAGTTCGCTTTTCAAAAATGGACTCTTGCGTTTCTCGGTCGTCATTTCCGGTGACCACGCGCCGTTTTCCGAACAACTGCATATGTCTTTTATAAGTCTAGCTATAGCGTTGCAATTGTCATTTTTGGAACTTTCTTTAGGCATTTTTTCACATTATTCACTAGTTCGTTTATTTATTTCGTTACTTAACTGTCACTACTAAGAAAGAGTACAGAAAATAGATCTAAAAATAATTAAATAATTTGCGTTAACACTCTGATAAGTTACATGTTAAGATAGACAGTCGAAGCTACGAACCCGTTGAAAAAAATTACTACCAGTCTAGGCTGATAAGCCCTATCACTATGCACGCACACAGAGATAAGTTATATGACGCCCCACGCACGCTAATGTAAGAAAGTTGGCCCGTTTGTTTTAGTACATTAGAAGCGTGAGGCTCTATCTTGACATATAATTAATCAAAGCGTTAACACTAATTAGGTGGTTTAGAGCATGTTTAGTTCCGCTTTTATTTGTTAATAATTAACTGAAGGAAACGAAACATGTTAGTTGCATTCATAACGGAAATGTTAACAATTTGAACTATTTGAATCAGGTTTTTGGAACAATAATTTTCCGGTGGTCATAAATATACCATACCTATACATTTAGGTACCTTCCCACATAACATACCTTATTACTTATTAGGTAAGTATATCCTTCCGACAAGATTTTTTTACTTTTTGTAGTTAAAATGTATAAAAAATGTTTTTGGTGCGAAAAGAATTATTTGTTTTGATTGTTAGGAGATATTTTAAGTTTTCGTTTAGTTTTTTTTCATTTACGTATTATTTACCTTTAGGGTTGTTTTATTGGAATGTACCTAGTTAATTACGTTAAAAGTAGCTAAAACAAACTAAACCTATCAGTTAAATTATTAAAAAATACAAAAATTCATTTTTTTTTAATTATGCATATTAATGTGTATTTATACCATAATAATTATTACAGTAAGTGTACAAAAGATTCAAAAATGATAGTGGTACAAATAAGGCGGTCTTATCGCTAAAAAAAGCTATTTCTTACAGACAACCTTAGGGTAATTTAAAACACGCTCGTATTTAATCGACCCAGTTATCAACTTTTACATTAGAGTACCTATTTTGTTCAACCTTAATTCGTGACCATAATCAAACAAGTTCCATACCATGCAACAACTTATTCCAAATAAAAACGGAACTAGTTCTAAGTACAACTAGAATTCAAAGAGGTTAACATTATTATAAACGGACCTGTTCCGTAACTTCCTTATTTATCTCGTTACGAATTAGTATTAGGTACATTACGTAAATAAATGCGACCGTGTCTTCTATCGCGAGACTAATGGTCTTTAAACTAGTAAGTACGTATTATGGTACAGAGTTGGACTAAGGGGGCCACAGTCAGCAAAACATACTTAATAAGTACTAATAAAGTGTCATTTCAGTAGTGTCGTGTCATAGAAATTACATGTTAAAACTATTTACTTAAAAACATACTCAAAGAGTGAAAACGGAAATGGTAAATGGGTCACGCGCTGCGTCTGTACATTATGAGACGTAGGTAATTAGTTATTACCAATACCTTTTTGTATCTAGTTTAATGGCCATTCTAAATATAGACACCAAACTACGAAGTATGTCTTTAACTCAAGCACCCTAGAATCCTCCAAGTACACACATTATTACAAGTCATTGGTTCTGTTTAGTAGGAGGTTACGGGCGTAAAGTATTAATATTAAATGAGACTTTTTATCTGGCAATAAGAGCAGCCATCAAAGGGTACTAAAAGATTGTCAGTATAGCTTTTAGCGCATTCGATACGTCAGAAAACGATCTACTGATGGCATATTGTGTTTATTATTTTGCCAATTGCAAAACAAATTTTAGGTAGGTATTTCAATAATGTGGGCCCATCAAATTACACATTAAGGGTGACACCAAAAAGTATTTAGGCTTAAACATGTTTAAATATTATGTTGTCCCTGTCACCAGTATAAACATTGTAAGAGACAGAGTGATCACTAAATACGTTTAAGCCTAAATAATTTTCGGTACAAGCCAGCCTAAATCAACAATGCTAAAAAAAACGAAATGTTCCCAAGGGAAATGTAACAAACAAACGCTACAATCTCATATAAAGATAACTTAATATTTAAATGTGGGGCCCAACACTTAGTCCGTACCTGAACACAAAGAAAATTAACACTGAGTTACGGCCTTTTACTATTGAAATCGATTCATGAATGAAACGATAAATGGATCTATTACTCAATCGTTTGCTTTTAAACAGGTGTAACAGGTCAAGTCTCGTTTCTCACATTTTACTTGTTATTTTAAGTTACGTACTTGTGACACTTAACCGTGGAGATAAACATCACGTTCTAGATTTTCGGTTAATCAAGATGTTACCTAGTTTTTGTTTTAAGAATTTCTGAGCGTAATAGCGTAACTTGTTAAATAATTTTAAGTCGTTTAGTAAAAAGTGTTAAATAACGTTTCTGTAGATACCTTATAGTTAGATAAGAGTATGCCATCGTAAAAAAACATGGTTAGTTGGACTGACGACCTACAAATGGTAGCGGAGCGCCACTTGATGAGGAAGGCCCAGCTAAGCCCAGCCAATCTCTGGTGGTAGTAATCGTTACCTAAAAACCACGTCTAATGCCGTAAGGCGGATTGAATAAACTCTGACACCACGAGTGCGATTTTTGAATCTCATTCGGTGAGCTCAGCAGTTGAAAATGTCAAAATTACTATGGAGATATGCATCTTTCTCCTGCTGATTCGACTCTCAAAAATCATACTTTAGGAGTGCGATTTTTGGAAGTCAAATCAGCAGTAGAAAGATTCGTATCACTATAGTAATATTGACATTTTCAACTGCTGAATTCACCGAATGAGATTCAAAAATCGCACTCCTGGGCTTGCCCACACGATAAGAAGAAGAAGCGTTGATTGAGCACGAAGAGTTTTATGGCGCGTCTTGGGAGAGGCCTATGTTCAGCAGTGGACGCTGACAGGCTGATGGTGATGTCGTCATCATACACAAACAGTTCAATGTGTCAGAAAACGAAGTATGTTATAGTAACTAACTATAGTTTGAAAGAAGTACTCGCCTTACGCGAACATTTCAAACCAGAAAAATGAGGCAAAACAATTGAAAGGTTTATTTCAAATTTGTATGCAAGTGCCCTAGATTTGACAGATAATGAGGCTAGTTTGTATGGACCAAGTGCACCAATAGTGTGCTTCAACTTACCGCGCTTTACCTATCCATTAATTTTATTTTGATCTAAGCTCGTAGCTTAAAAGGCCTCCGCTCATTGCAGCGATTTTATCGAGCGATAATATCGCTGCGATTTTGCGATAATTGTTTCCAGTACATTTTGTATGGGGACGCGCGCGATCCGCACACTGCCGCGATATTATCGAGCGATAATATCGCTGCTATTTTGTTCCGACGCAATCGATTTAGTGGTGCGGCGCATGCGTGAGATATCGCTCGATAATATCGCGACAATGTGCGGAAGCCTTTACTTTCGGAATTTTTAATTACAGAATCTAAACCATTACCACAAGTGCTGTAGTTTTAAAAGCTTTATCTAGCTTAGTTTCTGACCACCCCAAAAGGGAATGTGGTTGTGTGCATATGTATGTATTTATGATTTCAGGATTAAGACACTATACTTCATTTAATAAAAAAATATTTACTAAATATTCTGCAAGTATATTGTTAACTGATAACTTTCCGTTTAATTGTTACAGAATTATCTTACTAAAATCAAACCAATAAATCAAACTGACAACTTACAAATACGATCAACAAAAACAAACGTTCCTTGTAAACCAATTAAATTTAACAATTATTTAACATCGCCTGTCGCCAGCTTTTACACAAAATGTTAATAGAAAAACTACCTTCCTGTTTTGTTAATTAATTACAGAGTTGAAGCAGTATGCGACTTAAGTCATTGATTTTAATAGTAGGAACCCATTTAACAACACGCAAGCCATTTTTGCTCGGATTGAAAATTCGTGGTAAAAAGACGCGGTCTTTGCAAAAAATGTGTCTCAGTAATTGTTTGTCGAATAAAACATCAAGAATAATGCATACCCGTTGTGTAAAATAGATAACTCAATTTCTGTCATTTTACGGAGCCTAACCAGGCAAATGGCAATCGAATTAGGTCTACATTATCTACTACTGCTGCGGTCCTTTTGCGAAAATGTTGTTGTAGATCCGAGCCTATTGTGCTGCTCCCAACCGTATTTTTTTTATTTCTTAACAATTAAAAAATATTTCCAAAAAACCAGAATGTCACATTGTAGTCATTGCTTATTTTCAATTTATCGGGTCATTGCTGATTTGTTTTTATAATGCTTGTAGTTATAATCTTTTAACGATAATAGCTACAAGCATAAAACATAATATTCCGTAATGTTTCGATAAACTGAAAACCAATCAGGACTACAATGTGACATTCGTGTTTTTTGGAAATATTTTAGTGGAAATATTGTTTAATTGTTAAGAAATAAAAAAAATACGATTGGGGGCAGCACAATAGGCTCGGTAGGCTCTTAAACCTACCTACGTGAGCTGGGTACCTACGTTTTTAACTGATATTTCTAAAATAACATACAATGATATGCGACTAACTAATTTCACTTTGTAGACACTCAGAACCACCTATGTAGACTTTTTCATAAGAAATACGAATAAATGTCACTCACAATTTTTTTTTTCAGACCCTTCTCTTCCATATGAAATTAAAGAAGTTAGTCTATTACCTTTCAAGTTCATGAATTCTTATTTTGAACTGATATCTAATAACGTACCTTTTTACCAAGATCGCGTAATTACCCAGTTACCTTGCTGTTCATACGAACTAGGTTTTATTTGTGGATAAAAAGCAGGGCTCGGTGCATTTGATATACCTACTATGACGATTATAAACTCATGCTTGCTACTGACATGCGGCATTTTACACAAGATATGAGTACCAAGTAGGTAATGTGAATGTTGCAAAACTCTGCTAATTACGCTAAGACATCTAATTAAGAAACCTAGGAACAAAAATGTATGTGCGTAAAGCGTAAAATGACGCACAACATTGCACATTGTAGTCGCTTTCTATGCCATGCTGCATGCAAATGTCTTACAACTTTTAATAACAACATACGAGGTAGATCTCGTTGATATAGTAGTCTTATAATAGGTAATCATTTACGTGACTGTTTTATAAAAAACCCGGTCAAGTGTACGTCGAACTAGCGCGACTAGTGTTCCATCACACTATTAGAAAAGTATATGTCTGTTATCTAAAGATTTTTCCAAATATATATATATTATATTTCGCTAAGATGACGGGAACCTGTGTGAATGAAGTCTCAGGCAGAAATTCGCAACATATAAAAATGTTTATTTGCGATCTTTGATTCCGACCATCGATCGGTAACGAGTAAGTAGGTACAGTAAGTACTTATATTTGTTTTTTTTTGACAATCCTAGGGATGCTACATTTTCTACATGACACACTGGACAAAGGACACTGTTAAGTGAAATGTTAATATACATAAGCATAGCATAAGCATAAGCTAGCATAAGCATAAGCATATCATAAGCATAAACATAAGCATATCATAAGCATCCTGATTATTCCCTCGGGGAAAACAGTTGTAAACATTGAATTAATATAAAGCATGCTTTGTATCATACAATGTAGACATTAATGGGGGAAAATAAAAAATATCACAATCAATCGATACATTCACAATCACAATCGATCTAGTATATCGGTCCACGATTAGCAAAATCAGATCATAAATAAACCCTATATCATGTTTTAATCACGGACTTGAAAGAAATACGGACCAAATATTGCACTAAAAAGATGTGAAGCATGCAAGGTAATATAATCTCGTTTGTTCTACAAGGGACCTACACTCACACAGATGCACTAGCTCTAGGCGTGCTACAACCCGTCACCTTATGTACCGCGTGACAGCACGCACACAAAAGAAATGGGTGCTTCACTCATGATTAAATGACATTACGTCTGGTTCTTCTTTTAAGTCTGTGGTTTTAATCTGTATTTTATAACAGTAAGGGCATATTTAACAATTTATCGATAAGTTCACGCCGGGTGTGGTTCTATGGACTGACGTCTGCCGCTCCGTCATCGTGTGTGAACGCACTTAGATCAAAATAAAATTATTGGAAAGGCCTAAAGCGCGGTAAGTTGAAGCACACTGCTGGTGCACTTGGTCCATACAAACTAGCGCCATTATCTGTCAAATCTAGGGCATTTGCATACAAATTTGAAGTATACCTTTCATTTGTTTTGCCTCATTTTTCTGGTTTGAAATGTTCGCGTAAGGCCTATCCATTGATTTTATTTTGATCTAAGGGTGAAACAGGCCCTTAATATTTTAATTAAACGAACATACGAGTATCTGACACATACGCTTTTATGAACTTATCCAGAAGTGGTGAAAAATAGTGGCCCTAAGTTTAAATCATTGATTTCCGAAACTATATTTTGTAGCTTCGTCAACTACCTATCTCAATTGGATAGGGTGCTATGTTTTAATAAAATCTGAAGATAGTTCTATTCGAACATAATTAAAATAATTATGTAACCACCTACTCTAGCCCCTTGCCCCAGGCATTAATTTTATCCTAAGAAATCATTCCTAAAGATTTAAAACTAAGGATGGGTATTGATTTGTTATAGTAATTTGTCAACTATGCTAATATTGAAGTCAACAAACTAACGACATATACGTACAAAACGAAAGGTATCAATTATTTATGCGCATACGCAACGCCGGCTTAGAGGTTCCCAACTTTTTTCCTTCTATTTTCTCTTCAATCCATAGACAAGCTACAATTTTCTCAAGACAACCTGTTATTAAAACCATAGACATATCTTGTTCCTATTTAAAAAGCGAACGAAAGTAAAGAAATCTTTGAGAAAGAGGCCGTAACTCAGATTATTTCTTTTTTAAATCCGCCATACACTAATATAAACTATTACAATTTTGTAAATTGCCATGTCGTCACACTTAAACTAATCGTGATCACAGCACAATGTCTTAATCTAAAACAATCGCCCGCACCATAATTTAGCCGAATTATAAATATCCATCAACATCCCAGCATTTTTGTTCTTACGCAATACTTAGTTTCACATTCACTCTCACACGACACGTTTTTAAAATGTTAATTCACTTTCTTGCACGAAACTAGTTCCTATCGACACATTATAATCTGTAGGTAAAAAAAGTTTGAGAAACGTCAGATCTCAGAACGCGCGCCAAAAGTTTGACGTTTGTTTTTTTAAGGGCACGTTCGGATTGTCACTGCGGTATTGTACGTAAATTAAGTACAGTTGACCATGTCGAATTGCGCGTGTCGAGCGACTGACGCGGGCACCGGCCTCGCTCTTTCTCCCATTCCTACATGATGATCCACTGATGGAAATTAGCGTGAGCACGCGCTGCATTGTTGACTTGTTCATTTGACAGCTGTTCATTGCACCATACACACGTAACTTACTATGTATCCGAACCGGTTCCTGTTTTAAATATTTAAATACTTACTACATTCTTCTTCGGACAAACGATAGGTGAAATATAGAAATGGTTACGTAATTATGATGATTCGATAGGTTTTGAATAATTTTAAATATTAAAAGCTATATTGATGTAGGTGATTAAAGCAATTAGTGAAACACATATACCTACGTGAATACGGAAATGAAAAATCGGAAGTAATCAGTTAAAATTACCTAATTACTTATAGATTTCACAATAAATTAATAACACAGTCCAATATTGTCGTCCCTTTTTTTATACAGGGTGAAAAAACTAGATTCAATAAATCTGTGTTTCAGTCAAACTTAACTACTGTTATTATAGAGCCAACAATGAAATCAACTGTTCCATAGAAAACGTCTCTACCTAAATGTATGGAACATCAGATTTTGTGTTTGCGATTTCGATATTGGCTCCATAGTGAAAGTTCAATTTAATGGCAGACGATTAAAGCACCCCTTAAGATATGAAACTTATTTAATTTAACACACTGTATATAACAAAGTGTTTGGTACTAACCTGAATAACTCCAAATCTGGATCAATAAATTATTTGTTATCAAGGCGTAAACGTCAAAATATTACTTTAAAGATAGGCAAAAAACAACGATATAGTACAAATAAGTACTAAATATAAATAATATACTTTACTAAATTTACTTTAGTAAAAAACATTTTATTTAGTAACACAATGTAACAAATACGCTGACTCATCACTCATCTCCCATCAACGACCCTACAATCAAAGCGATTAGAACTCAACAATCTGAACACAACACTAATTGAAAGCTGTAAATATATGAGTGTGAACACGTAATAACATCTCGGCCGTGTCGCAATAGAAACACGAACAAGTGCGATTTTAAATAATGATTACTGATGATGTAATAAAAAGAGATTTGGAGCGGAAATTAATAGTGCACCCTGTAGAGTTTACACCCTGTACTATTCACGTAAACTAAATGTAATCTTGTTCGGAGAATCGGAGTACGTAATTAATATACATAATACAGGCATAAGCACAAGCATATGGGAAAATGTTGTCAGCATCTGACTATCAATTTGTCTTTTGAAATCCGACTGTTGTTTAGCTGTAAGTTCTCCAAAAAGGAAATAAATAAATTAATAAATATGCTCACGACTATATTCCCCAAGGGGGTAGTCAGGGATATTCTGAAACCTCAGAACATCCAGGTCATCCAACGTTTCACCAGTGGTACCGAAACTCGGTCCAGTGTGACGGGGGATGAGCCCGTCGCCACTACGAGTATAATGGACAGTTACATGCCTCGAAATTGAAGCATGCAGGTTACCTCACTGTTCAGGGCTGCAGTCCCCATGGTCCGAATAGCCTAAGTCTAAAACTATTAGTGCGTTCACACACGATGACGCACTGACGGAGCGGGTGATGTCAGTCCATAGAAGCACACCCGGTGCGTCAATGCGTCACCGTGTTTGCTTCTACGTGCGGTTTCATACATCTCCTTTCTTCACAAATGACGGTCTGACGTTTGCTGCTTCGTCAGTGCGTCATCGTGTGTGAACGCACTTAGTTTTAGAGATAGATTCTTTGAATGAACAATTGATTTCACGATCTACTTGACATGTGATACACTTCAATTTGCTATGTTAACTAACCTACAACCTCTATTTATCATAGTCATTATAACTGTTACAGTTTCCGTTATAAATTTTATTGAGCTGCGTATACCTAGTTATTCAAATTTTAATTATCATATACGATAGACCTTTATGAAATACATACATAATTATATATAATAACCTCACGACAGTGCCCTTCCCCTTTTTTATAAAATACCAGTGCAGGGTTTCCCAATATATCATAGGTAAGTAAGTAAGTAAGTAAGTTAAAGCCTGTAGAATCCCATTGCAGGGCAAAGGCCTCCTCTCAAGAATAAGAGTGAGAGGGAGTGGGCCATACTCCACCACGCCGCGCCGGCCCAGTGCGTGTTGGTTGCCTCCAGGCAAGTTAGTGGTCACCTTGCTGAGGATATATCATAGGTACTTATTCCTTATTTGGAAGACCTATTTAAATTTCATTTATTTAGTTGTGTCATGCCGTCGTTTCATATGAAATATTCTAAAAGGGTGTATATACATACCAAAAACTTACTACGTTAACGTATTTACAAAACAGGATTGAAAATAAATTAATTTAAATTACCTACTATTGCTACGACGACACTA
This sequence comes from Agonopterix heracliana, assembly GCA_963693445.1. Lineage (NCBI taxonomy): Eukaryota > Metazoa > Arthropoda > Insecta > Lepidoptera > Depressariidae > Agonopterix > Agonopterix heracliana. Next base: position 15,621,232 of record OY856323.1, on the reverse strand, counting down.
CGAAACGACTACGGCGTAGCCGATGTAAACGTTTTTCGACAAAGGAAGTGGAAGTGAATTATACTATTTAAAAGATCAATCTAAACTATTATAAAACTGTAACTGAAGCGTGTCTGTACATTGAAGATATTTACAAAAAAAAGATTACGATAGGTTTTTAGGTATCCCTGACTCGAAATCAACCTTTTTTAGAAATGTTGTCTGTCTGTCTGTCTGTCTGTTTGTTTGTGTGTTTTTTTGTTCGCGCATCACGCAAAAACAACTGAACCTATTTTGATGAAACTTTTTTTGTTTGATAGCTTACGATCTGACTTAAAATCTGGTATATAATTTGTGCGGACGAAGTCGCGGGAAAACACTAGTATTAAAATAAGTAGTATCCTTCTTTTCATTTTGAGACCATTCTACAGCAAAATCGTAATTTTCTTTAGGAATTTTTGAACACATTAAATCCTCAAATGCCTTCGTAGGCTTAACAAGATATAAAAATATTACGTAAATAAATTCATTCGAATTTCACTAGAAAATTTAAACTATTATGTAAATTGAAATGATAAAGTTATTACCATAACTAAAAGAATGACTTTACTACAAAATAAACAACGAAAAGAATAGAAAACCAGAAGTAAGTAATTAAAAAGTGTTATCCAAAAATGAATTCCCCTAATCTAACACTTATGCCGAATAGATAAAAAATAGATTTGTTTGTTTCACGAGACTTTGTAAATGTAACAGACAGTTAGTTACGTGTGAAAAATTATAGTGTTGCCCACTTATTATGAGATATATCAGGGTTCCTTAAACGATGTCCATCGTAGCATGCAGGCTTGGTGATAGCATAGTATAGCATGTAATACTTTATCAATGATCTTTACACAAATACCACTTAAATCTCCCGATCGAGCTAGGTTTTAAGGGAATATAATTCGGAGCGCGCTCCACACAAACGAGGTCTGGTGATATTTTCAATACTATCTAATTAAAGTCAATGAAATTTTTCAGGAATAATCTAAAAACTACTCTCTATGTTTGTTTGAAGTCCGGTTTTCGTTAAAATGTATAGTTTTAAAGTTACAGTGCCTCAAAGATTTCCATACAAATCTTTAATTAATCCTAGCATTAAAACTGTATATTTTAACGAAATTCGGACGTTAAAATCTATAGTTTTAAAGTAACCGTGTCTCAAAGATTTCCATACAAATCTTTATTTAATCCTAGCATTAAAACTGTATATTTTAACGAAATTCTCACTTCTTACATAAAGATTGTTTCTGAAAAATCTCATTGACTTTAATTGGATAGTATTGAAAATATCACCAGACTTCGTTTGTATGCAGCGCGCATTTGGAATTCTCGGAATAATAAACTTGATAGTTCAGGATGCCCGGACAGTCGCCTATCAGCCAGATCCTTAAATAAGACATAATTGGTTTTCAGACTTTAAAACACAGTTTAAAACACTTTCATTCGTGTTCAAAAAACGGCCTCGACCGGATAACAGCGTCTTAAGTAGAATATCCCAGACTGTGTGGTTTAAGTAACACCATAGTCTTATCCTATTAGATTTATTAGAAAGATTAACAAAAACTTTTTTAATCGTTCTAATCGAATTCGCATCTATCTGCATAAAACTTGGAAAAGAAGCGTGTTCCGATATAAGAACAAGATTGATTGAAACAATTAATAAACAACGAGAAAGCTAGTTTTACTTTAGTAATTTTTTAAATTTCACTTTATTATGTTAATATCTGAGTAATTTATAAAATTAAATTGTTTAAAAACTAAACTCTCTTTGGTTTTTGTGTGAAATTGTAATTAATATTTATTGTGTTAGAGCCTAGAACTAGAACGTTAGAGCTCGGTGGCGCGATGCGGAGAGGTATGGACTCTCAATCATGAGGTCCGGGTTCGAATCCGCACGGACAACATGCCACGTACCAATGAGATTTTCTAACTTATGTACGTATTACCGACTGCTCTCAAACGGTGAAGGAAAACATCGTGAGGAAACCTGCATATGTAGAAGAAGAAATTCCGATGCGTATGTGAAGTCTACCAATCCGCATTGGGCACGCGTGGTGCACTAACGCCCAAACATCCTCCTAGAGGGTAGTGCCCTGCAGTGGGACGTATATAGGCTGATGATGATGATGATTTATTGTGTTACAATTCCGATACTGGATGCATAGGGCGAGGGACAGAACGTCATGGAGAAATATGGAGGAGGCCTATGCCGAAGACGGACTGATCAAGGGATGTGATGGATGGATGGATAGTACCCACTATCCATTATAAGTGGCGAGGGGCTCACTCCCACACTGGACAGATCTCAGTAGGTACTAAGTAGTGAAATATGGATTTTCTGATGTTTCAGTATATCTCTGACTACCCCATTGGGGCATATAGTCCTTACCTTTTTTATATACCTTTTTTTAAAGTATAGGTAATGTAAATAATAATCCATTCATAGAGGAAGCATCCGAATGAATACTACCTGTGTTCTGGGGTCCGTGACACAGGAGGGGGTAAGCTGGATAGCCTTTTTGCTCTACGGTTGCAGTTAAGATTCAGATTAAGGTAAATAAAGATTGTTTAATAGTGGGTAGGTAAAGTAATATCTATTATATTGTTTTTCTTACTTTAAATAATGTTAACAATGCGTTTTTCTCCCCACCGGACGGAAAGTGTCAATTTTCGTCCCGCTCTAAACGATGTTGCCGCTTTCCACCTCCCTCGAGGAGAAAAATAGTTTACTTACCTCGGGCAGTAAATAAGAAAGCCTCAGACTACATGTTTGTTACAATTACATGAGATCTGAGACCTTTCTTACTTTCCTGCCCTCAGTGTGTAACTAATTCTCAACAAATGAAAATCAAATTTATTACATACAGTCTATCTATTAAGTCTTGGCAAAAAATGAGGGCGCTGTCTCCACGCAAGAACGTCAAAATCAAGAATAACCTGGCAACACCACCATACTAAAATGATTAGTTCCTCAAACATTCATGCCACGACTTTATAGACAGACTCTACACTAATCCACAAAAAGTGAACCAATACCCCATGCCCACTCGTCCAAGCACAGCAATAAGCCACGCTTCACCGAACCAACAAGCATGCGACACTCATTAATTTACATCGCACATGCGCCCGCGCCAGCGCAGACGAGCAAAAACCAGCGCCAATTAAATCTAATCGCTTGGCAAATCTTGCTACTATATGAATATTGTTGCCGGGGACAATGTGAAAGTGAGGACTTGAAGCATCTTGTAGTTTATTGCGTAAGGATGGTGCGAAATGTAATGTTGTTGATTTTTACTTGAGGCTTATCAGTTATCACCCACTGAACGACCTTGACTCTTTCAGAACCGCCACACCTAGATATTTTGGACTGGCTTGTCCTTCATTGTGTCACTGTGGTGCCTTCTAATTCATGGAAACCAAATTCGAAAATCATAAGAATTCGCACCAAATTTTTATATTAACTCATTAAAAATATTGGTCTTAAACAATTTAGAAATAATTATCAATTTTAGATCAAAATATTGTCTACACAATGGTGTGTGTCGCAATATATAAAAAATAAGAAATATAATCAATAACAAATAAAGCCGAGATGTTGAAGATCATTGCTAAGTATATTATTTGAATGTCTTTCAAATAACGAGAAGATAGCTTCTTAAAACCATCCAAATATATACTTAGGGCCTTATATATAGGGCCCGGCCCTGCGTTTACTTTGTCGCGTCGTAGTTACGATAAAGGAAAACATCGTGCTTCATTTTCGAACCGTAATTTTGAATTATGTCCTTCAAATTCCCCCAAATCATTAATCATAGATTAGATTTGTATAGCCTGCGCTCTCAGGCGACCGGTCGTTGTGGCGATCCTTGGGGGAGGCATAATGTCCAACAGTGGACATCTATTGGCTGATATGATAATCTAGGACTGTACTGCCAATTCTTAATTAATCGAATCGAATCGAAATCGATCTAAAAATAGTTACACAATTGGCACCCCAGGATTCCATTGCTATTATTCTAGATTACATCAAGAATGCACCGGCAAATAAAAAACAAGCAATTTTCAAAAACAATCACAGTGTAGCAAATTAAAGAAGCTAATTACTCAGAACTATGAATACATAACATCGATACAATGATTATTGGAGTTACGGAAGTGGTCCAGAGAAGTCTACTCTTTCAACTTGAATGGGCATGGCAGCCATTATTGATTTAATGAATTACCTAGTAAAAAATAAGTCTGTCTAAGTGCGTTCTCACACGATGACGCATTGTCGTCAGTCCGTCATTTGTGAAGCAAGGAGTTGTATGAAACGGCACGTAGAAGCACACACGGTGACGCATTGACGCACCGGGTGTGGATCTATGGACTGACATCTGTCGCTCCGTCAGTGCGTCATCGTGTGTGAAGGCACTAACACTTATGGCGATTATATTATAGAGATTAACTGCAGAGCTTTAGTCAAAATAATAATAAGAATTTCGATAGCAGATAATATTTTCTGAGCATCAAAACAAAATGTTACTTCGTACGAATAAAAATAATGCCGAAATTACAGTTGGTATATTATACTTTACGGGCTGTAAAGTTGCGTTACATAATCGTAGTGACATATTTTCAGTATTGCGTCACACATTTTCACTATGGAGTCAAAATAGTAGCCATTGACGTTTTCTATGGAATAGCTGATTTCTTTTTTGCCATTTCGATGTTAGCTCCATAGTGGATGTTGTTCAGTCTGATGGTCTGAAATATTCCCATTGAAAATATGTAACGCATTTAATTTTAAAACTTGACTTTTTTTCGCCATCTTTGAAGTATTGCATTCATACCTCCTAATTATCCTATCGCATTGCAGTCACGACAAGCAAACAAAAGTCAAAATCAAGTCATTACCTATATTAATTAAATTCACATCACCTACTGAACATGAAATACAAATATGTTAACGAATTTGGCTCTATCACGACTGTTTTCTCTATTAGGATAGTCAGTTTTTTTTACAAATAAAAAGTTCACTTTGAGTTAGCATTCAGAATGGAATCATGAATTAAATTAATGATAGATGGTCCTTCGACCAAAATTGGTGCAAAAGGATCCTGTTATTCGCCTTGTAGACATCCACAGAGACAAAGGTGTTGTATACTCTAAAGCAGGAACACCACGGCTATAATATCTAACTACAACTGTTAAGAAGAGTATTAGTAATTATATCCTACTCACAAATCACAATTAATTAAAAAGAAAGTAAACTTTATACGAGAAACGTTACTATAAAGACACTTCTATTCTCAGAATAGACACAAGTATCTATTAGTTCTATAAAAGGACACAAGATGGCGTCTTATATGGGCAGTGGTATGAAAAGCGCCACCTATACTTCAACGTAAAAGAAAAGTTAGAAAACCAAGAATACCTTAACCGGTATAGTAAAGTAACTTTCTGAGGTAAAAGTAAATAAACAACGTAATTTTAAAACAAAAATACAAACATTTGAACGCAGGAGTGCGCGTGCGTCTGTTTCCGGCGGAAGTTGTCCAGCAGCCATATTAGAAACAATGCCACAATAACAAACCACATTACCACTATCACGACCTTTGATTCGAATTTTGTCAAACCATAGAGTAATCCACGAATTCAGATACTAACAAAATTCATTTAAAAATTAATTGTCACTACACGACACGAGGTTAGAAGTTAACAGTTCAAACTGAGAACAAAACAATAATACAAATGATAAAAACTGTGTTGTATGCGTGTATGTGAAAGCAAGAGATGTACATAAGTAAAGATGACGTGCGCTTGAGTGCTTTGTTGTTCGATTCTCGTTAATATTCGAAATGATAATGGCGGCGCTACTGTCGCGCTAGAAATTACAGTGTAGTTAATTTCCCAGTGCGAACAATCGATTTCTATATTACTTCCTATGTGTGAAAAATGTTATTTAATACAATCGATACGACATTGTTGTTGACAGTTCCTATCAGTTGCGAGTTCTTTTATATTTTTAATTAAGTATTGAGATTATTATCAATAGTTTAGTTTTCTATTCTATCACACGGCGCTGAACTGGCACTAGATTTTGTCTATTTTACGAATTATTTATTTACGAATTTAATAACAACCAAGCTAAAAATACGTTTTAAAAAGTAAGTAATTTAAAATCAGTTTTTTTTTACATATTCAATAAAGCACTCCAGGAGTGCGATTTTTAAATCTCATTCGGTGATCTCAGCAGTTGAAAATGTCAAAATTACTATGGAGATATGCATCTTTCTACTGCTGATTTGACATTCAAAAATCATACTACAGGAGAGATATTTTTGAGAGTCAAATCCGCAGTAGAAAGATGCGTATCTACATAGTAATTTGGACAGTTTGAAACTGCTGCGTTCACGCAGAGGCAACTCTTTAATTTGTTACGCCTCTGAACTTTGAACTACTCTGCGGTTAACGATGCGTATAAATAATCACGGCTGGATCAGTAAATCTGTAATTCATTTAGATTTTATTATTATTCGTCTGGGAACCCGTGCTTGCGAACTTTCGTTTAGAATGCTTGAAATGTCCATAATAAATAATAATTGACGCTGAACTTATAATAAAATGCAAATCAGTGACAAGGATAACGAAATATTTATGGCTATGTTCTTGAGGAAAGAGACTGTTCTTGAAGAAACGTAGGATCTCGTCTCTTGTGAAAATTAAACGGGACGCGATATTATTCCAGGATGATTCCAGGGGTTTGTACAACACTGTGTGACATCATTAAAGATTGTCATAAATAGGCAAAATGGCAATCGGTAAGCTATAGTACAGGGGTGGCCAAGACGTCGACCGCGGTCGACCGGTCGACCGCGTTAGCCCGGGAAGAGACTGATAAAGTAAAAAGAAAATGAATCAATTTTTAAATATCTTCGCGCTATATTTTTAATTTCAATTCCGACAATTCCAAAGTTTCTGCAAACAGTTGGGCTAGTTATAATCACAGACTTAAAAGAAGAACCAGACGTAATGTCATCTAATCATGAGTGAAGCACCCATTTCTTTTGTGTGTGTGCTGTAACGCAGTACATAAGGTGACGGGTTGTCGGACCTATGCCTAGAGCTAGTGCATCTGTATGAGTGTAGGTCCCTTGTAGAACAAACGAGATTGTATTACCTTGCATGCTTCACATCTTTTTAGTGCAATACTCTGTCCGTATGCCCGACCCGACAGCACAGTCTGTAGTGAACCTGCCTGCTGTGCCGGTGGTCGCGGGTTCGAATCCCGTAAGGGACAAATATTTGTATGACGAATATGAATATTTGTACCCGAGTCATGGATGTTTGTATCTATATATGTATTCTATATCGTTGTCTAGTTATCATAATACAAAGTCCAGGCTAGATTCTGGAACTTTAAATGTGACTAGATAATTTGTGTGACACTGTCCAAGATAATTATTTATTTATTATTTATTTCTTTCAGGTCCGTGGTTATAATTTGAAATGTTTAATAATTTTGAAACTGTGAAAGATGTCAAAGCTTCATGATTTTCCCTTTACGAAAGCATTGACAGGCATTAAAATCTGCGTTTTCCATCATGGAATGAAACATCGGTTTCGGTTGACAGACGAATATTACAAATGCCAAACATTCACCACCAAAACATAATTTTTTTATCGAAGATATAAATATATCGGAAGTACAGTTTTTTATGTAGACCGCCAGATATATCTGAGTTTCAAAGTAGACCGCGTAGTTGAAAAGTTTGGCCACCCCTGCTATACCTATATTTATTTCTTTTTCTAATAAAGGTGTCCAAGGTAGTGCCAGAGCCAAAAAATATTGTTTATTGCAAGACGAGGCACTGCGACCATCCCTGGTCAATTATTTTCGCCTCGTGGTCGTCCATATTTTTACACAAATACCTTCGAACTTATGGTATTTTCTTTTTGTTATCGGATATGCAGGTTTCCTCAATAATCACCGAGCTAGTCAAAATGACATAATACAACCGTAGGTTTATAAACAGAGTATATAATATTTAACTACAAATAAAAGATATCCTCTAAAGCGCCCACCCGAGGCAGAGTACCAAGGAGGCTGGCCGCATTGCCTCTTTGGATAGCCAAACTTATCCTTTGGGCAAAATAGCTGACAGCCCTCCTGTCCTCAGATAAATTAACAGGAATGGATTGGAAATTATCTCTCATTTCTACGCAAAAAAGTCTGTCAATTTTGCGGGGGTGAGGGGGAGGTTTATATACAACTTGGCGACTGGCGCGGGACGCGCGTCAACTATTTTTATATAACGGGCATGCTCACTGAGCGCATGCCTTTGGCAGAGGGGTACGCGCGTAATATCGCATCCATTCCTGTTTATTTATCTGAGCTCCTGTCCCCCGTGGCCTCAAACAGACGCCTCGAGAGGCACTTTAGAAATAATTTCGCCGCGGGACCCCAACAGCCCAAGGGCTTATAAACTCCGTAGAACTTAGGGGGGTATTACAGAACGACACTCAAGTTGAGATCTCTTCTTGAGTATAGATAGAAAAGGATGCAAATACATACAACGTATACATGCATCCTTGTCTATCTTTACTTAAGAAGAGATCTCCACTTGAGTGCCGTTCTGTAATACCCCCCTTAGTTTTAGACGCCAGACATTGAACCACCGAGTTTTCCATATCACTCCTCAAATAATAGATAAACACGTGGACTATCACTCAACCGATACAATAATCGCCCTTATATAATAAGGTTCGTTTTTCGACGCATTAAGGTCAAATATTTTCCCAAACATGTTATTAAGTGTCATAATTACATAATTCGATATTAATGCCTATAATTTAACTGCCTCTTCCAATCACTAATCTATGTCAAAGAGCTTCTTCCGTGGGGCGTGGCTCCATTAATCAAGCAATACCGAAATTAGGCCCATCGGTTTGCGATGATATTATATAATAAGCCATAGTAGTCTAGTGGCAGGAAGCCTCGACATCCGTATTGGGTGTGGTATGGAGGTTCTACCCCAGCCTGAATCAAACTTATACTAATTAGTTTTCAGTCTGGAAAAATACGGTGTCTCCATGATCAACAAAAAAAAGTTTTCTCGCGGGTTCTATTAGCCCTATTACACAACTCATCGGTAGGATTTTACTTTCTTGGGTGCGATTTTCGAAAGTCAACGGCTGACTAAAATGGCCGATATTCACCGATTTCCAAAAGTTTCCCAAAACATTCAAAATTTTTGAATCTTACCGGTTACTAAATTCTCATACACATGAGTTCAATACGATTGGGAAGGGGCACTCGTATGAGAAGGCCTTTGTATGAGATTTAAAAACCGTTCAAACTCACAGGTGACATTGAAAAATCGCACCCCTCAGCATATTAAATGTAAGTATCCTTTTGCGATAATTTATGAACATAAAACACTTACTAAACGTGAAATTATAAATTGCATTAGAAACTCTTTGGTCTGAGTACTTCTTTTCAACCTGAGACAGGCAGCCTTTTATGAAAAAAAATTGGCAATTGCCATAAAGTCAGAAGGAAGAAAACTAGTTTTCTTCTTAATTGAAGCAAATGGCGGCAAAGCAAATTTTTTTTCTACAAAACTCATCACCACTGAACTATTTGCGCGTAGTAAAAACTTTTTTGATTGCAGGCCTAATAATAAAAACATAATTCAATGAATAAAAAGGATAAACTTTGAAAGCTCCAATACCATGGAGACTAATTTATTGATATCATTAGCATCCTTTTAAACTAAGAGTCTACCCATCAAACTGAATAACAACAATGGGAGCAAACAGATCGGAGCATTAAAAACTGCTGTTCCATTATTAAACTGCAATGCCTACTCGACTCAAATGTATGCAACAGCAGATTTTGTTGTTGTTCCGATCGGTTTGCTCTCATAGTAAAAGTTGTTCAGTTTGATGGGTAGACCCTTATGCCGAGATTCAGAGACGATTTTTTTTGGCTTAATTCGAGCTAAGTAGGGTAGAAATGTATGGATTTTGACATACGGGAGTTCGAACTATGACTTACAAATCGTCTCTGAATCTCGGCCTTAGTGTAGGGATACACCTGCGGAACGTTCGGTTGAATACGCGCGCAACGCTTTTCCCTATACCGGCGACACACCAGTACGCGCCATTACGCGCCATTTTTCCTAGTAGACGCGTGTTCAACGGAACGCAGTGTGTCCCTACACTTAGTTTAAAAGGATGCTAATGATATCAATTTCACCCTGTAGATGTACATAATTATTATAATACATGTCATCATAACCATAACACATAAACATAAGTTAGAGTATATTTTATAAAATTAGATAACTCTAGAGTAACAAAACCGGTTAAAGCATCAATATGCAAGCTGCTTTCACACTACCTACACTTTTACTTTTAGCGGCTTGAAGACTTGTTTAAAAACATATACTAATGTATAACCATATACATATGAGCAGGGCTGGCACTCGTCTAGTTTTCCTTAGATTTTTCGTCTCTTGAATCGTGAACGGATAGAAATAGAGAAGATGACGAAACTGTCCTACTGAAAATCATGGGTTTTCATACACCTAATAGTTAGAGTAGGTAGTACTTACATACTAAGTACAGTACGACACAGGCCCTGTTTAATAAACGCGACAAGCATTGAGGTACATAATTACTCAATGGCGACAAGTGACAATTTGACAATGACAATTCAGAGTATATTGCTGGTTAAAAAAAAGAAGCACGTTTTATAGATGGCAGCCCTACAAATAAGCAACGCATTCGTTTAAAAATATTTACATAGATTTAACTTACTATATATGTTACTTTGCTGTTCTTATCTTTTGATTGTTAACTTTCCGGTCGCAGTTTTGCGCTACTTTAACTAACTTGATATTTTAAGAAATAAATGTGGTAGTTACCTACTTCAAGTGTTTAGTATCGTAACATTTCTATTGTTCCTTATAAAAATAATGTTCATCAAGACAACAAATAAAGAGATTTCTTTACATTATGTATTTATAAAACGAAAACTGTCAAAATTATATTTTGGAGCGACGATGTTTCTGTCGTAGATACCTATTTTAAAAATGAAGTGGATGAACTTATTTATCGGTTATGGTCCACCACGAATTTCCATTTTCCAACACTGTAACTCCTGTAACCACGATCAACAGCAGCGACCACTGTCAATGATGGGCATAATGGAAATCATTAATTTCGCTTTTCCTGAACTAACTCAATATTTACCCGTAGCACACTAGCGCCACCGAGCGGCTGACTATGTAAACAAAGTTAATTTCCACCTCCGTGCATAGCTCTGTTATTGCTATGCGCCAGCGCATCGCATTATAACAATAGTTACTAACCGTAACAATGAAATACTCGTTAAATACGATAGATGGCTCACTTTGTGTTTGCACTTGCTTTTTCTCATGTCTTTGTCTGCGTAGATAATAAACTTATACTTTTACCCCATTTAGGGGGGTGCGAGGATCGAATCGTCACCGCCTGCACGGAGTACAGAGGACGAAAGAATTATTTAAATTATCATTATTAGTGCAGCCACTGTTGTCCTACTGCTGGGCAAAGGCATCCCATCGTTCTTTCCAAGAGTCACAGTTCTGCGCTTCAAAAGGCCAGTTCCGTCACTTTCGTCTAGGTCTGCCTAAACGCAGATTTCTTTTGCATATAACACTGGTGGTTTTACCCCATATAAACTATCGTCATCTGGCATGCGGCAGACATGTCTTTAGCAATCCCACTTTAGATTGGCACCTGTGGTGGCGAATGTGTTTGCAACACCAACATAATATGTAGTAATTGGAAAAGTTGTATTTCCGTTTCCTCCCTTCCATATTGGTAAGGTGCTTGTGCGTGTAACTAACTCTGGTGTAAAAATCACTGAAATAAACCTCCAGTGCTGCAAACAAGGCTTTTCTTTCCATCGCACCACTCCTGCCACCAGAAAAAAACTAATAGTCCACAAAAATCTCTCCAGCGGAGCCGAATAAACACCTGAAGGCCACATTGCATACAGACTGTCTCTTGGTTTCTGGAGTGAATGATACCATTTCCGATCCAGTCGATCAGTTTAAAGCCTATATGATGCTGCACTCCATAGCTCCACGTTTGAGCACCGCAGGTAAGTACTATAGTATACAATAGCAAGAGAAATTTAATACCTAATACCTATTCCACAGATAATGTAATACTATACCACATAATCCTCTGTGACTATACTCCTATTCTAAACTGTTTATTATATCTGAAACATGACAATTATTTTTAAAATCTTATATATCTACACTGCTCCAATTAAAACCTCTACCACAGATTAGATAATACTCTACATAACTTTGTTTTTGTACCAGCATTTAACGTCTAACTGACATCGATTTAAACCACTGGATCATTCTACATACTAAAGCACACAAATCAAAGCAGTTTGACCCTTCGACATCAAACATAAGAGTGATAACAGAGGACTTCACACTTAAAACTGTAGTCGTTAGCGCTTACAGTTAATTCCAAATAAGAAATCTCCTGATTGAACCTTTATGCCAACGTGGTAATAGCGATAATGGTTTCAAACGTGAGACATCTCACATTGAATGAACTGTAGTAAACGGTGCACCAGGAAAGTGGGCTCGTCCTGCAACTTTTTGCCGACTTCGAAGCGGTGAGTAATGCGTTTCCAACTGTTCATTACGTATACAGTTCGAAATTCAGATGTCCGTAATTATTCTTGGTGTTGCTGTTGATGCAAATTGCAGAAGAAAGATTAAGTCTTTTGCACTGCATAATGTCTAGATAAATACATAAGCTCACGACCGTATTCCGTCGGAGTGGTCAGAATCTCTACGACTACTCTATTAGCATAGCGAGGTGCATAAGCCATAAAGAGAAGAAATAGGCCATACTTCATGAAGCACATCACGCAAGCCCTGTGCGGGTTGGTGGAGGCAAGTCTGATAATTTAAGGCCTCTGACCTAGCTTAACCAATAATTAGTTACACCGCCAAACAGCCGCCAATTTGTCAAAACTATCAGCGACCAACTGCTTAATGTGCCTTTCGATGCACGAGGCCAGAGATGGTTGATCTCGCGCGCCTTGCCCGAGAAAACATTTTAGGAACACGGTCACCCATCTGAAGACTGATCGGAAGTGAAATTGCTTAACTTCGTTGATCGTTTACAATACTGAAACTCTACTAAGCCATCGCGAGCCTCAGAGAGGTCAAATGTAGACTTAAATCATACTTCAGTACCTAGTAATCCTAATATAAGTACATATAAAATAACATTGTGAGACATCCATTGATTACATATCAAAGACAAAGACGAATTGACAGCCAAGAAAATGTCAAGAAAGCCGGTGTTTTAATGCAATTAAAGTGATATTCCTCCGGCCGAGTGACCTACAAAGTGCATCATTACTTTGTTATTACATTACTTGATAGTAATAACCTCTTAGCGACACTTTTTGCAGCTTTGTTCAGATGATTAACTCAAATGGTCTTTTTGTCGGCACCGGTTGTGAGAAAACTGTTTTATTTGAGGTCTTGTCGATGTTTTCTTAACATCTTCTACAAAACTCTTCTTATTGTGTCTTTATTAAATAAGTACCCAATACGAATCATTTATTGCATTGAACGTTTTTTTTTTCTTTGTTCGTCAATGGTTCTTGGATGGTGGTTCCATATTTTACTAGGAAGGTATTTGGCGAGCCTGATAGCGTTAGATTTAGCTGTATTTAGGCAAAGGGAACATTCTAGCAGGTGTCCCATCGACTGGATTGGTTCGCTGCAATCACACTGTGTTATGCCAGGATCCATATATCCCTATTGCATTAAAGTCTGCAGCAACTAACTTTCTGTAATATTTAGAAAGGATTGCCTTCATTTCCCCAAAGGGACAGTTGTCCCTATCTCCCGAGCACAATCTGCAATGGCCGGTGTGGAAATCCTGAATCAACATTACATTCTTCTTCGGTCTGTTGGCTAGGGCACAGAATTAATAGTTACTTCCGTAAAAGATAGTTCACTTAAGCCGATTTATCGAATTTCGTACTTTGCGCTTCAGGAACGAAATCTAAAATGCGCCTTATGTCAATGAGCGACCATTCACCGCTCGATGGGGATATCGGCCGTCTAGCGCACCTGGAATGCGATTTTTGAATCTCATTAGGTGAGCTCAGCTGTTAAAAAAGCTCAAAATTACTACGGAGATACGCATATTTACTGCTGATTTGACTTTCAAAAATCGCTCTCCCGTGGTATGATTTTTGAAAGTCCCTGATCACAATCTGCAATGGCCAATGTGGAAATCTTGAATCAACATGACATTCTTCTTCGGTCTGTTGGCTATCATTAGGGCCAGCCCTCGAGACTGCAGCCCTGAATAGTGCGATCGTGTTCATACCGAACCATTCAAACCGATTTTTAAGCCAGGAAATCCTACAGGAAGGTCTTCTACCAGGCATTCGTCTCCCTAAAACTTCAAGATGACCTGCAGAATTCAAAACAAAAACAGTCAGGTGATTTAAAACCTGATAGTTGAGAAGGAAAATTAAGATAGTCTGTCAGATCATTTTTAATTTACAAAAACACGAAATAAAATCTGGGTTAGTAGTTACATTAATATAAGTAACTCGTAATAAAATCAAATTAACAGAATTGGTTATAAAACTTCACACTGGGTAAGTTTACGATTACGTATTGTAATAAAAACAAATTACTAATTTAATTACCACCGACCTTTACGTTACGAGTGTGTGGAATAAATACAGTCTTAGTCGTGTCGTAACACAAATTACTATTAGTGAAGGCAAAGATATAAGTGTGTCTCTCTTACTTTCAGCACGTATTAAATAAGTAATATTGAAATAGTCGTATGATAATTACTACAATAAGTATGTTTCCTCAGAGCTTTGCTCAGCCTGCTGTTTAGCATAAAATATATTTTTAGGTAAAACACTTACAAATCAAATGAACATAATATCCTAAAACTAAAATATAACTAGAACAAAATAACTAACCAAGACGCTGTTTTAAGGGTCGGCACTACCTACGGCCCGTTTGACATATCTGTCAAAAGAAAAAGACCGGTGGCCGACAACACTCAACCCTATCTTATAAGATTAATGAACAAATCAATTTGATAGCTTTTGGTAATACTTTTCTTGCAAAAAACTTGGTCGGCTGCAGCGCGCGGCAGCTTGGCTGGCGTGTTTACTGGTGTGAAGGAAAAAGTGAACCCTATCTGGTGACTCAACATTTTACCTCGTTGAATTAAAGGACGTAACTAGTCTGTTGGTCTAGAGTCCAATTAGTAAGGACTAAAAAGTCTGGTCGGCCGACCCTATCCTGGCAGGGTCGTAGGTCCGACCGAATTTAGGGTACCTACTACTCGGAAGGCAGATTTTACCACATTAAATTAATGTTGAATGTTTGGTTGTGCGTGGCAATCATCCTGCAGCATCTGGATTTGAGAGCCGTAGGTCGAAATTGACATTTACAGCAACAGTACAGTACCGTGATGGACCTATAATGTGACTGATCAAAGATCACCCCTGGTGGTAGGATAGGATGGGTTCTAGCTAATTAGATCACAGTATTACTAAGGCTTAAAAAAACTTAAAATTATTTTAACAGAACAAATTAAAACTTTTAACAGAATAATGAAATTATTATAAGTTTAATATTATTGGTATTAGCAAACTAAGGGTTTGTAATCTTTTATCATCATAATCATCGTCAGATATAATATTTTAAGCACGGAATAAAAGTTAATTTTGCAGTAACTGGAACGATTGCCTTCAAAAACATTTGCGCAAAAGGACATCATCAGTGTGACGACTTTTAGTAGATTTCTTCTTTATTGGTATATTTAGGGCAAAATTGTTTAGTAGATTTTAGTAGAAATTGGGTATTCGAAAAAGTTAATGTATTTAAAAATGCAAGGATTCAGGCTAATAAAATCTAAGCTGGCAATACTCTAACTGGCTGAGAAAACGATTGCAAGGTTTGCAAGTTTTCCGGAACTTCTAGTACATCATCATCATAATCATCAGCCTATACAAGGTGTTACAAAAATACAAATAAACATTTAAGGGGGTGGTTAAGACCACCAAACTCAACAACTTTCACTATGGGACCAATATCGAAATCGCGAAAAATATAATTTATGTTCTATACTCTACAAATCGACTCGAGCTAAAAATCTATGGGATATCAGATTTTTTTTTTGCGATTTCGATGTTGGTCCCATAGAGAAAGTTGTTCAGTTTGACGGTCTAAACAACCCCCTTAAGAGTTTTAAAAATTTATTCTTACTTTTGTAACACCCTGTATACGTCCCACAGGGCACCTTCTAGGAGGGTGTTTGGGCGTAAGTCCACCACGCATGCCCAAAGCGGATTGGTAGACTTCACATATACATCAGAATTTCTTCGTCTGCATTATGCAGGTTTCCTCGCTGTTTTCGTTCACCCTTTGAGAGCAGTCGGTAATACGTACATAAGTTAGAAAAACTCATTGGTTCGTGGCATGTTGTCCGTGCGGATTCGAACGCGGACCTCTTGATTGAGAGTCCATACCTCTCCGCAATGCGCCACCGAACTCACTTCTAGTACAGCAAATATTAATCATATCGCCTAATGTTATTTTTTTTTACAAAAGAGGGCTTCTAAACAGAGTTGGAATTTTGGTACCTAGCACTTTTAATATGTCAAAGAGATTACATGTTTATCGACTTCCAGTCTTCCAATAATGTCGATATACGGGTATATTTTATATCACTGCGGATAACTTCAGCATGTATCGAACTTCAAAATAGCGAAAATAAATCAGCTGTTCCATACATTTGAGTCGAATATGTAGGTACTGCAGTTTTGTATAGGACAGCAGATTTTTTTTTCGCTCTTTTGTAGTTGGCTCCATAGTGAAAGTTGTTCAGTTTGATGAGTAGAATACATGCTGGTGTTATCCGCAGTGATAAAAAATTACCCGTATATGGACACAATCGGAAGTCGATAAACGTGCAATCCCTTTGACATAATTAAAAGTGCTACCAAAATTTCTGACTCTGCTTATGAGACACAGAAAACTGTACTAAATTTAAACTTGCGTAGGGACTACCAAATTTAATATTTATTTGAAAATTGAAGCATCCATGTTACAAAGTGATGAAAACCAATAAAAATTATACAAAAATGCGAAAATAACATGTGTAATGATGTGCGTTTAGATAAAATTGATAATATTTTGTTCAAAAACGTGTTTTATATTAAATTTTAACCATCTGTAACGACATTAATATTATTTGGTAGAATTTAAGTAGAATTTGAAACAGGGCTGGTAGATTATGGTTAATTTCAGCAGTAATTTTCGTCACGCTGAAGGACATTGTGCGACACAAGAACATATAAGTAGGTGTTACTTAGTAGCTAAAGTGGGTACATGAATCCTGAAAGGGCACAGCAATATTAACAAGAAGTAATTGTAAAGAAAAAAATTAGTATAATGTCAATAGTTCTTTTGGTAGTTTTTGGTTCTTTTGGTAGGTTTTGGTAATTTTTGGTAGTTTAGTAATTATTTTTTTGTTGTTTCTGGTTTTTTGGTAGTTTTTGGTTAGTTTGGTAGTTTTTCGTTGTTTCTGGTTATTTTGGTAGATTTTCGTAGTTTTAGGTTATTTTGGTAGATTTTTATACTTTTTGGAAATATTTGATAGAAGAATGAAAATTACCAAAAACTACCATAAAAACAAAAGAGTTCTTGACGGCTTGGCTACGGGGTGGGTTTGTTGACATAAATAAAAAATATGTTTTGCAAAAGAGGTACCTACATTCGAATCGTAAGCGGAATTCAGTCAATAAGGGTGTCATGCCGATCCTTGTTTACCGACTTTAAATTACTCACTGTGACAGCTTCGTATATCCTCGATCTGTGCGAAATCGTGAGACGATACCCCGTAGTATTCCGTAGCAAGAGATTAAATTTAACTCGCAAAAATGAGCTACTGGTACCAAATTACCGACTAGCATCGATGCTAAGGACTACAAAATAAAGTCGAATACTGTTCTTGTGTATAGTAAAATACCAGATGACATTAAAGCCGACAAGAAATTTCTGAAGAAGGTTAAAGAATTATTAATCGAACAGTGTCCCTATGACTTTAATTAGTTTCTTCAGTATAAGTAAACAAACAGGCATCAATCTGAGTAGAAAAAAATTTGTTGCAGACCGATTATTTGTACCTCAATAGGTTATTATAATTTTTAACTAATCACATTTAACTGATTTTATAACATTTAACTAATTTAATTGTAGTAAGTGAAAGGTGGTAGTTAAGTTATTGTCTGGCACCTATTGTTTAAATCTGTTTTTTTCTTAATGTTTATAAATTATATTGTAGTGTGACTAAAAGGTACTCTGTACTTACCATCTGTAACTTATGTACCTACCTACAATTTAAGGTAAATAAATAAAATTAAATGAGATGAACCAAAAGTAACAAATTAACCATAAACTACCAAAAAGTACGAAAAATTACCAAAATAACAATAATCTACCAAAAAGTACGAAAATCTACCAAAAAAAACAGAAACTACCAAAATAACCAAAAACTACTACCGAAAAGTACGAAAATCTACCAAAATAACTTTTTGGTTACTTTTGTACGAAAATTTACCAAAAACTACCGAAAGACTCAAAACTACCATAAATTACCAAAATAACCAAAAACTACCAAACTGTGCCCGGAAAGTAACTTTTGTGAAATTCCTTTGTGTTGTCTTGTGTCGCGCAATGTCTTTTCGCGCAAAATTCTGTCGTGCAAATGACTTACAAAGTCAATCGTTTGAGTTACCTACTGCGGTACAGAATTCACTCTTATTCCATTCTTATTTAAAACATATCTGACGATGATGATGATGATTTCAGATTATCAATCCTTAGTTTGCTAGTAACAATAGTAATAAACTTACAGTTATTCTGTTATAATAACGAGTAATAGTCGACCAATTTATAAAATGTACTTACTTCTAAGTCCACATACGTGACGGGCAACTACGGAACCCTACACTGCATGTGGCCCGACACCCACTTGCCCGGTTTTTTATAAGTTACTTTGCCTACTTTAGCTAAAAATGGATTTGTTCATTAATCTTCTAAGACAGGGTTGGGTGTTGCCGGTCACCGGTCTATTTGCAATGATTTCGAACGATTGACGGCCCATAGTAATTTGTATGAAGAAAACGTCCAAAAAAATATGTGATTTTTGGTAACAAATTGCAAAAAAACTAGAAGTCGTATCGAAAAACTGATTTGTTTAAAGTGTTCTTTGATGTTTTGCCATTGATTAGAAATATATTTTGTTGTTTTATTTTGTTTCACTAAATCACAGGACTCGGAACGCGGCAGTGCTATTCTGGAGTTTTTCATGAAATTCTCGATTACTTTCTGATGTAACTACACAATTTTACTGAAATTTTTTTTGTTCATCTTGTACTTCATCTTTTAAAGAAGCGATGGTATTAATTTTGTTTCTAAATATAGCTATTTACTATCCTCAAAAGTCGGAACGCCGAACCCTGTTTTGCCCGATTAGGGTAGTGCCGACCCTTAACTGAACCTTTACTTCTTTTTTCTCCGATGAATTCGTCGAAGGTTTTGATGTAAAATAAAGTAGTTACCTATTTGATTTGGATTACGATTGCTGGATGGATGTATGTTAAAGTATGTATGAATCATTCCATACATACTTTAACATACATTTCAATTTCAGGTTGAAACTCTTGAAACCCGCTTAAATTATCCTAAAAAGAAAAAGATAATATTTTTTTCTTTCCCGAATATGCTGTTTTAAATCAAAATTAACTGATTTAAAAATTTTGCTGGGGTTTCAATTTCCGCCCATACAGAATTTTCAATCTTTCAATTCTTTTTATTTTATCTTTGTTTTAAATAATCCTACAAGACGTATTGGGTGTTGAAGCAAAGTTTCTGGCCACTCCTGTGCATCTCAATTTACTATAACAAAACAAACCAGATGAACTTCCCGGGGTCATGTTAAATAACTCGCATAACTTCACTATAAGTATAAGATCAATGATCAATATAACAGATCGCGTGCGCATCATTTTGTGAAGGAAATGGTCTAAAGACACGAGATGCTAAGATTCTTCCGGTTACTATGGTTACTCGCTTGTGATAAAAACTCATGATTGTTGTTGATCTTATAATTATATTGTATTGTAAAAAAATACTTTAACATTTTCCTATTCTTTCGATAAAAAATTTAGCAGTAAAATGGAAAAAATAGGAGTGACTGTTTTCCCCCATTTCTTTCGAGAAAAACGGAATAACTTCTCATGTTCATATAATTAGATATGTCATAGTAAATGTAAAAAGAAATTACTCTGTGTCACGGTATTTTAGGGCCACTCCTCAGAAAACCGGAGACAACATATTTGTTTCAAAAATAACGTCGAAAAAGACACGTCGTTATAATTGCACACATTGCCCATTAAATTTAAAAACAAAATTGCGTCAATTACGAGAACCCGGTGAGTTTGTTCAGTACCACTACCACGGGTCGAGAGACATAATGGTACTCTCCCCACAAAATAGTAATTAAGAGTAATTTTAAGTCTTTCAATTATATTTTAGTAAAGGTTTAAAAAAAAGGTTAGAAAAAAAAAATAAAAAAAAATAAAAAAAAATAAGAGTAATAAATATTATATGCTACGTAATATCTGGCTGGTATGGTCATCTTTAAATTTTGTTCGAATGACCCATGGCAACCTTTGGAAAACCTTTATTTGATTATGGACATCGTACATAAAAAAACAGCCGACAAGTAGAAAACTGAAAAAAAGATCATGCCCAAAATTCTATGAAAGTTAGGCTGAACTTGCGTCTGGTCAAAATGCCACCTAAAGATAGGACATGTAATAAGCCTTATTTTAACAAGAAATCGCTAAATAATTGATGGGTAGGTAATATTTGAAAAATACTAAGTTAAAAAATAGATAGGTTATTAAAACAAAAGCATTAATTCCATACAAAAAAATAGTATAAAAATTGCATTTTATTTTTAAACCCCCATTCCCATAGGGCCAAATATACATTTAATGGGGTTCATAACTCGGACCAAATATTTTTTTAAATAAATGATGATGAAGCATCGATGACGCATCTTTAGCCTGGTTCCGGGCATAATTCTTTCACTATTATTGAAAAAAAAAAACATTAAAATGGCTTTCAATAATGTTGCGTTTGTTTGTGCATTGTTTTAGAGTTCTTACAAAAGACATCAACGAGGCCAAAAATGATAATTCTTAATATATTTTCTCCCCTCCGGACGGAAAGCGTCAATTTTCGTCCCGCTGCGTTAAACGAAGTTGCCGCTTTCCACCTCCGTCGAGGAGAAAAATAGTATACTATCCTCGGGCAGTAAATAAGAAAGCCTCAGATCACAGGTTTTTACATTTCACATTACATGAGATCTGAGGCCTTTCTTACTTTCCTGCCCTCGGTGTGTAATCTATTATTGTGAAACATACTCGTAGGTTAAGTGCATATAAAAACACAGGTTTAACAATAATTAATGACAGGAGAGAATTTTTTGCTGACATGTAATGATTTTTTTTTTTTTTTGTTTGTTTTGTTTTATTTTATTTTGATCTCATAGACATAAATTATAGCGCCTAAGTATTATTATTATTATGTTTCAATATTTGTTTGTAATATAATTTTCTAATGTTGATATTTAATTGAATGAATGTTAAAATTGTAACTTAGAAATGATAATGAATTTAATTTGTATTGTTTAAATGTGATAAATTTTGATCTGTGTTACACAGCATGCTGTGCCCACAATGGGTATCATATGCTGATCTCCTATGTTTTATAATACCTTTTATATACCATATGATCCGCATGAATAAATGAATTAAAAAAAATGAATTAAAAATAATATAAAGGTACGCTATGTTCTGTTGGGCGTACAACGGTCATAGATCGTTGAATTGAATACACTTTTTCTAATAAATAATCATTCAATTTTTTTAATAAATGACGTTCATTTAATCGTGAATGTCTGAAATTCATAATTTTACAAAATTGTTTGATCGCTAAATATTGTTGTAATAATTTAAATGACAATTCGGAAATTGTTGGCTTCGTTGATGTCTTTTGTATGAATTTAAATGACCATTCATTTTATCATAATTAAATGGTAATTAAATTATTACAACAAACAATTTCATTAAATAATTAATTTCTGACATTAAAATATGTAATTTTAGAACACGAATTAAAATATGAAATTCAAAATTAGCTCCAAAGGTAAAAAATACAATATATTACACCTATGTACCAAAATTTGCGTTGCAAAATGGTGTTGTAACTATTCGTTAAGCCAGGTCAGAGGCCTATTGAGGCTGCATGAAAATTATCAGACAGCAAGGTGACCACTAACTTGCCTCCACCAACACGCACTGGGCCCACGTGGTGGAGTATGGCCCACTCCCTCTCACCCTTATTCGTGGGAGGAGGCCTTTGCCCTGCAGTGGGATTCTATAGGCTATAACTTACTCATTTACCAAAATGTATCGTACGAAGGATGAGCGAATTCTTCATTATTCTTTAACCATTGAGACAAAAATCACGCGATTTTTTTCTCCTCAAGGAATGCAACGAATGCTTCGACACTAAACATTTTCTATATTATTGTGTCCTATTAAATAAAGTCACCATTTAACAATTTTTAAACCTAATTTCACACTTTCCTACTCACAGCAACAGTTCCTTTTAGAATGACAGCGTTTGCTGCAAGGCATGAAAGTGCATGAGAATATGAGATCCCATCGATACGATGCGGTTAGGTAATAGATCAATTTAAGCCCCCATTCTATAGCCAATGGCATATCACACGCTTGGAGGATATAACTTGGACTTCCGGTATAGTAAATTATACCTTTAGATTTATGTGGAAGAAATCGCTTAGCGATAAAACGGAATAAAACCACCTTAAATATTTTCCTATAATTAACTATTCGCCTTTACTTTGGCCTAAATTGGTCAGGAGATAGTCAGGAGTATACATCCTATTGACAATTGATATAAGTAAAATAAAAGTCACTGTAATACTGCTGATTTGACTTTCAAAAATCGCACTCCTGATGTATGATTTTTGAAAGTCAAATCAGCAGTAGAAAGATGCATAAGTATCTCCATAGTAATTTTTAAATTTTCAACTGCTGTGCTTAGCGAATGAGTTCCAAAAATCGCACTCCAGATCACTAAGTAAGTTTCTATCATCGAAAAAAGGGGATAAAACTGCTGTTCCATACAAAACACTACTGGACCCAAATACGTTCAGTTTGATGGTCCAATTATCTTTTATATTAATAGTTTACTTTTGATACAAATTTTCCCAATACAAAACAATAACCAATAAAATTCAAATCTTCCTAGCAATTAAAAAAACCTCATTTATTTTGATTGAAAATATTCCTCTTTAATAAAACTATGCGTTCCATTTATATCTTCGAGACGCAAGTGAGAGATCAACATTAAACCCCGTTATAGTGAAATTGGCTGCGCGTGCGGCGTTCTGGCCGGAGGACAGCCATCATCGCCTGTATGTGGAGGAACATAACATCTATAAATAAGTTTATAAGTGCAAACATAGACTGTCACAACAGGGAATACCCACGGGTACTAGGAAGATATCGCCTCTTGAATCTATAAGATTTACTATCGTGCTATATTCAATAGGGTCTTTTTTAATATGCTGGCCGTTGTTTAAGAGGATGATCAGACCATCAAACTGAATAACTTTCTCTATGGGATTAATAACATCGAAATCACGAAAAAAATCGGTTGTTCCATATATGAACATGAACTCGAAATAACTTTGGCATCTCACTTTCTAGTTTCGAGATTGTGCTTTAAAGAAGCGCATAATATCTATCAAATATAGTAATTCCAATAGCAACAGCTTTTGATTTACTCGTATAATCATATAATTTCCTGAAAATTTTCAGCACAGAAACAAAATATACTTTAAAACTTACAAAACAGATTTAAGTAGAACCAATTTACAAAGATTAACTTTTCTCATAATACCTAACATACCACAACCTACGCTATATTACGCCCTACGCCATATAACGCCATAATATATTACCTACTTATCTTTCTGGTTGTTTGTTTTCGGGTATCACATAATTATTTTAGCTCAACGAATTGTTTCACAGTATCCATTTGCAACTGGGACCAAGTAGTGGAAAATGGACCGCTCGATCTCAAATTAATTTCTATGGGAATAAAGAGACAAATTGCATCAAAGTTTAATGGCGTTTAACTTTCGTTAAGCCTATGTTCACTTAATAAATATGTCAAAATAATGAATAATTACTAAATGACACTTGAATAGTCTCTGTTCTAAGACAATGAAGTAAAAACCTTACTTCAGTTAATTAATAAGTCGTTAGATGACACTTTATCGCCATTTGTGACGAACTGTAGCGAAAGTTACTTGTGTGTTACATCACGCGATATCATATTGTTTGTTTATTGGCTGTATGGCCCCGATTACCTGATCAAGCAGTACCAATACTGAGCCTTCGTGATCGATCGAGATAATTACCTGCTCTTGAATACACACAGTAGGTAAACATAAACAACGAAGAGACAAAAATTGTGCTCTGAAAATCTAGAGTGCGATTTTTGAATCTCATTCGGTGAGCTCAGCAGTTGAAAATGTCAAAATTGCTACGGAGATATGCATCTTTCTACTACTGATTTGACTCTCAAAAATCATGCTTCAGGAGTGCGATTTTTTAAAGTCTAATCAGCAGTAAAAAGATGCGTATCTCCGTGGTAATTTTGACATTTTCATCAGCTGAGCTCACCGAATGAGATTCAAAAATCGCACTCCAGTATTAAAAAGCGGGCGTCAGTGAGGTATTTGATATAATCTGGTAGTATGTTGGTACTATCGTTATTCCTTGTGGGGTCTACACTTGGTCTCGTATAATATTCAACCCATGCCATAACTCAGTTGATATTGTTGCGAACCTGCCTGGTAATCCGAGGGTAGCAAGTTCAATCACACAAAGGTGACATATTTGTTTGATAATAGTGGTAACAAAGTTATTTATGTTTATAATTTTCTTGTAATTTATTGTTCTTTTTCATCAGCTCCTATCATACTGACTAAGACACAGGCTTAAAGTGAGCCGGGAATGCCGCCGGTCGCCTTTAGGCTGCTTTTCCACCAGAGATGTGCGAGGAAGCGAGGCGGTGAGCGAGGAAACAATCCGCCAATAGTGTGCTCGCTTGATCACGACATTGGGAAATTGAAGCACTCTCATTGGACGATATTTTCCTCGCTCACCGCCTCGCTACCTCGCACATCTCTTGTGAAAAAGCAGCCTTACTATCGAAATGATGCCCACGTGACAAAAGCCGGCGGCCGTGCCGTAGTCTTAGCCTCATAGTAAGGACAAATTATACCGCACCTCAAGTCTGACGAGACTAGATTCTGTAACTTTGGTAAGGTACAATTAGTCATGACTTTATTATGTATGTGTATATTTTAGTGAATATAAACAATGAATTTACTCCACTGGAACACACGAAACACTTACGAAAATGTTACCAATCAGCGAAGGCCGCATTCTTCACTATATTTCACATTTCCCGTGATAACTGCCTTAACTACACTTAGATTAGATGGAAGATTCCACCAGTTTTTCAGATATAAGCATAATGATCACGAATATTTTAGATCAGAGATTATAGTCAGAGAAGGTGGTCAGGGACATCCCTAATTTCAAAACATTTATTGAATACTAGTGTTTTCCCGCAACTTCGTCCGCACAAATTATATACCAGATTTTAAGTCAGATCATAAGCTATCAAACAAAAAAAGTTTCATCAAAATCGGTTCAGTAGTTTTTGCGTGATGCGCGAACAAACAAACAAACAAATAAACAAACAATCAAACAAACACACAAACAAACAGACAAACAGACGGACAAAATTTCTAAAAAAGGTTGATTTCGAGTCAGGGACACCTAAAAACCATATCGTAATCTTTTTTTTGTAAATATCCTCAATGTACAGACACACTTCAGTTACAGTTTTATAATAGTTTAGATTTCACTACCAGTGGTCATAAAGAAATTTGTTGGTCCTATATCCAATACTTTCTAATTTGTTGTACAACTATTCATAGTCATCAACTCTCCAAACATCTCCAGGAGTGCGATTTTTGAATGTCATACGTCGTCTAAGCAGTAGCAAATGTCAAAATTACTCTGGAGATATGCATCTTTCTACTGCTGATTTGACATTCAAAAATCATACTAAAGGAGAGAGATTTTTGAGAGTCAAATCCGCAGTAGAAAGATGCGTATCTCCATAGTAATTATGACATTTTCAACTGCTGAGCTCACCGAATGAGTTTCAAAAATCGCACTCTAGGTTGTTTAATTTATTGTATTTTATTTTAATGTTAAAGACGGACACGTTATTTTATCTAACAAGGTAAGTTTGTGTAACATGCAATGAAATATAGCGCGCAATATACATTCGCCAATTTTGACGATCAATGTAAGGTCACCCGATAAACCAAATTGCTGAATATCGTTGCACTCTACGGCTTGCACTGCATTATTATGTTGACATCTTGTTATAGCGCCAATATTTTAAACAAGCTTGCCATAAAACGGTATACAGGGTGTTACATAAGTAAGAATAAATTTTTAAAACTCTGTTTAGACCGTCAAACTGAACAACTTTCTCTATGGGACCAACATCGAAATCGCGAAAAAAAATATCTGATTTCACATACATATTATGTCGCTCGAGTCGATTTGTAGAGTATAGAACATAATTTATTTTTTTCGCGATTTCGATATTGGTCCCATAGTGAAAGTTGTTGAGTTTGATGGTCTAAACCACCCTGGTTGATGGTTTTAAATGTTTATTTGTATTTTTGTAACACCTTGTATAATGTGAATGTGAACAACACTTATTGAAGAGAAGCAAGACTTAAATAATTTCTTACACAATTCGTAAGATAGATAGAAGATGCATTCGATTGGGTAAATTTTTATAAACTTACCAACTGTTTTTAAGATTGTAAAGGGGTATGGGTAATATTGGCGTCTTTTTTTTTAAGCGGCCAGTTACCAAATGTGGTGGGTATTTTAGGGCTAATATTACCTTACATTATTATGCAAAAAAAATTATCCTACGGTGTAACGTTTCGGAGATATTTAATTTTAAAGTTTAAAAGAATTACTATACAAAGCTCATTAAAGGTTACTTGTTTTGGTTTTTTTACCACTTTTTTTGTGTTTATAGCCCAAATATGCGTGATGATATCACAAATAATTAAAACTTACTTATTCTGGGCTATAGAAACAAACAAATAGTAAATTTATATGAGATTTGTAAGCAATTTTTTTAAAATTTTGAACATAAATATCTACGAAACGTTACACCATAGGACAATTTTTTTTCACAAAAATGTAAGGTAATATTAGCCCTAAAATACCCACAACATTTGGTAACTGGCCGCTTAAAAAAAAAAAGACGCCACCCTCCATACAAGAATTACCCATAGGACTTTGTACATGTATTATACTTACCTTTTATTACTGTCTAATATGCTTTAATTTAATTTGTTCACTGACCTTATACATAATTGTGTATATTACTTATTTTATTTTTTCCCTATATTTTATAACATCTATAGGCATATTGAAAAGAAGTATACTGACAAACATACCTAGTATATTCATTACAAATTAATGTTTTTAATTTAATTATAACATGCTCGCTGGAGATAAATTTACGTTTTTATACGATTTGATAAATAACGTAAGTAAAATTTACGTTACGTTAATTAATGTTGTTAAATATGTTACATTTCCTGACCGTTTATTAAATTTTGTTTCTTAACCTTATCTCTAAAGATTTCACTTTGCTTTTTGATACTTATTTAACTTTCTTATAGTGTAACGGTGAAGGAAGACATCATGAGGAAACCTGCATACATGCACTGGCACAATGTCCGCTTGAGTACGCGAGGTGGGTAATGGGTTATACTTTTTATAATATCTGTATCCAGCTACTGTATTGTGACAGAATAGGTAATAGTATACAGGGTCCAACTTAATATGCTGAAACTTTTATAAGGGGTGGACCACACCATCAAACTGAACAACTTTCTCTATGGGACCAACATCGAAATTTAGGTATTAATAGGTATTTGCAGTCCAGTCTTGTATGGAACGGCAGATTTTCTTTCGTGATTTCGATGTTGGTGCCATAGAGAAAGTTGTTCAGTTTGATGGTCTGATCACCCCCTTAAAAAAGTGTCAGCATACCATGTTTGTCTAAGTATTTATAACATTGTTTGTTTTACACGTTTGTACCTGAGAGCTGAGACTGATTGTGATTGTCCATCCATGTGGTATCCGGCTTCGAATTTCACCAACCCAGTTGGGTGTCGTAAGTGGCGACTAATTCTTTCAGGCATCTTACACATCTTTGACACCCAAACCGTATGACTGCTGGTAACAGTCATTTCATCTGACCCCACCTCTGATCGTATCATCGGTCTCCCGTTCCATCAAACATAACACTTTGAAATATCCTGCGTCATCATCATCATTATCAGCCGATAAACGTCCACTGCTGGACATATGCCTCCCCAAAAATGGGGGGATTTGCCATAATCGCCACGCTTGACAGGCGGGTTGGCGATCGCAGTTGGATTTAATGTGTGTACTCAGAGGATGCTGCTGCCCATCCTCCGGTAGATCCCTTTGTCGCCTTTTACGACACCCACGGGAGGAAATGGGATGGTGCTACTCTTAGCCGACACCACACGAAATATCCTGCGTGCTTTTCTGCAAAGATTAGCAGTCGCCGAAATCGACTAGGAATCCATCAATAAACTTAATAAGCAATAAAAGGTATGAGACATTCTTCTCTAGGTATCTAGTAGGTAGTATAGGTAGGGAGGTGCCAACAATACGGTACTAACTAAAAACGTATGCGCACGCGCTTCGCTCTGATTCACTAATATGATTCCGTGATATACTGTGGCGCTAATTTAGCTATGTTTATATAGTTTTATAACTTAGCTAATATATGGCTTTCAAGCTTTGTAAATTATTGCCCTTTTATGTCGTTTGTTACTGCTTGTGGGAAGACAGGTGAGAGCATATGTATGTTTGTTGTTTTTGCTTAAAAGAAGTAATAGTTATATCACACCGTATATAAATTGAAGAAGAGGTAAGCATGTGCGACTCTAAGAGAGTGCGAGCGCGACAAGAAAACACTATTGCCTACATTTTACGCCACGTTTCCTACCAAGCGGGGGTGAGGCTAAAATTTTTGGAACATCGCCTCTAACTAAGAACATAAAGCCCGACCGGAAATATAAAAAACCTCGCCATGTTGCGGAAAATCATTGGAACTAATTTTTTTACTTGGAACACTATAACATTAAAGGTGACAGTCGATTGCAGCGCCCCCAAACCAGGTTTTTTATATTCCTGGTCAGGCTATACAATTACGACACTAAATAAAAAAAACTTTAAGCACATAGCAAAATTTTCACACTCGTACATTAGCATTGGCCGTTTTTCCATTTTCCCGCACACGCTGACCAAAGCAGCGGGGTTAAATTACACTTTCAGCCCCACTTGCGTCCACCTGGGTTATAAATAAACTCCAGGTTATGTTGGTAACCCATGATTAATTGTAAGAAAAACAACTGACACTCGGTTGCAGAAACTCTCAATAAAGTTAATCCTCCTTACATCTCTCGCTGTCTCTTTTTGACTTGTTGACGTAGTAAAAGCTAGCAAGAGATTTAATGGAGGATTAACTTTAGGGATCGTTTCTGCAACTGAGTGTGAGAGAGCTATTTTATCCGGAGTTAATTAACCCAGGTTGACGAAAGTGGGGCAGAGTTATTGTGTCTCTTCCTAGAAAATAAATAAGTCTAGGGGGCGCAAAATTCAAATCTTGCATGGGGCGCTCATGACCCTAGCTACGACGCTGCAAAGTGCTATCCGCAAGTAAAAGCCAGTGCACCTAAGTAAGCAATAAGAATATGCGCCGAATAAAATTAACTTACATTCTATTTCCGTAGGCCACTTGCTCAAATGACCGTAGAGAGAGGAAGGTGCTAGCAATATTAAAACCGGCAATTTACATTCCGAAAATTAAGCGTAATTAATTTTAATCTGCATTTTGAAATGTTTAGTTCTGACCTACATTTTTTTATAGCCTTTGGTTAGTATTTTGACAGATGAAGCAGTATAAATGAAGAAGGAAAGGGTGGGAAGAATTGATCCGTTTGAACGGATATTTTTAGACTTAGCAGAGATTCCACCGTTGGTTACCCAATACAATGTCATAGAGTTCAAGCATAATTACTGTCCTGTAGTGAAAATATTTTAGAACATACTAAAAAGGGGGGATATAATGGCAAGCTTTGTACCGTCAAGAAAATTGGTCGGACTCTAAAAACTGCCAGGCAAATTTCTAATAGGCTGGATGATCGACACGCCAGAATACAGCTAACTGTGTGCAGAATTTGTTAGCTCTACGTTAGCAGGTCTTAGTAGGTACAGTGAAGGAAAATATCGTGAGGAAACCTATGTATACGCTGAAGAAGAAATTCCGATGCGTATGTCAAATCTACCAATCCGCATTGACTGATTGACCGCTTGGTGGAATAACGCCCATACACCCTGCATGCGGGTAGGCCTGTGCCCTGCAGTGGGACGTGATGATGATGATGATGATGTCGTATCGAATACGTCAAAACAAATTGACTGTTTGTAAGTATGGAAACGTTAAATTACATTTTATTGGTGACAACATAATAATGATGGATATTGTCGTATCAGTCACGTTGACGTTACAATAATAAACCCAGCTTGCTTTCTCTATCAACGTGCAGGAATTGACCCGAGCACACGTCTCGCGTGGTTTTCGCGAGTCGCGTTTTTGCCTGCCACGAGGCTCCGCAATCCTGAATCTCTTCTTGTTCTTGAACAAAAACAATCCCTGAGATTGGGATAGATACTCCCATAAATTACACTTGACACTGGCGGAAATGCGGTGCTACGCACAAAAAAGCCATTACTTAATTATAAATAAAAATAAAAACGTATACAATATACCTGTAGTCACGCTTCTACTAATGATGTGTAAGTAAGTAGACATTGTTCAATGTGTCCATTGCTCAGGAATAATGCAATATTGGAATTATTGCTGGCTACCAGTTAATGGATGTTTAGTGTTTACATAACTCAGTATCGTGCAGTATGTAGATGTACATATATTTTACCAGTACAGGGTATAAGGGACAGCCTTCCAAATACTGAAACGGTGCACTCAGACCATCAAA
This sequence comes from Agonopterix heracliana, assembly GCA_963693445.1. Taxonomy (NCBI): domain Eukaryota; kingdom Metazoa; phylum Arthropoda; class Insecta; order Lepidoptera; family Depressariidae; genus Agonopterix; species Agonopterix heracliana. Next base: position 15,589,759 of record OY856323.1, on the reverse strand, counting down.
CCGAACAAAGTTCATTATGGAGCCTACCTCAAGAAACGCTAAAAAATCAGCTTCCTATACATTTGAGTCTGGTAGTTACAGCAGTTTTGTATGAAACAGCTTTATTTATATATTTATAAAACATATTTTCATAGTAATTTTGACATTTTCAACTGCTGAGCTCACCGAATGACTTTCAAAAATCGCACTCCAGGGATCTTCTAAATATTTTCGCGATTTCGATGTTGGTGCCATAGAGAAAGTTATTCAGTTTGACGGTCTGGAGTATGATTTTTGAATCTCATTCGGTGAGCTCAGCAGTTGAAAATGTCAAAATTACTATGGAGATATGCATCTTTCAACTGCAGATTAGCCTTTCAAAAATCATACTCAAGGAGATCGATTTTTGAAAGTCAAAACAGCAGTAGAAAGATGCGTATCTCCATAGTAATTTTGACATTTTCAACTGCTGAATTCACCGAATGAGATTCAAAAATCGCACTCCTGATCATCCCCTTAAAAAAGTGTCAGCATATTAAGAAGTATAATAATTATTCAAACTTAATTAAAGGTAAGTACATTAAAGATTAAGGCGTGGTCTGGTATTTATCTAGACCTCGTACATCATAAAACAAATACAGAGATTACTTCTAACCGCTATGATGATTAAGATGGATCCATTTATCTTTTTAATGGTTTAGTTGAAGGATGGCTTAATTCATGTTAAGCCGTCATAAGTAGACTCAAGTATGTACATGAACCTCTGTCTCAATTTCTTCTAATATACCTCATGTATGTTCCAATATTTTCCTGAAACCTTAGGTAAATAAGCCGTGGTGGTCCAGTGGCGAGTGACCTAGCCTGCCGTGCAGGAGGCGATGCGGTTCGATTCCCGTCCAGGAGTGCGATTTTTGAATCTCATTCGGTGAGCTCAGCAGTTGAAAATGTCAAAATTACTATGGAGATACGCATCTTTCTACTGCTGATTTGACTTTCAAAAATCGCTATCCTGTAGTATGATTTTTGAAAGTCAACTCAGCAGTAGAAAGATGCATATCTCCATAGTTATTTTGACATTTTCAACTGCTGAGCTCTCCGAATGAGATTCAAAAATCGCTCTCCAGGCCGACTCATACCAATAAGTTTTTCGGAATTTATGTACGATTTGTAACACCACTGGCTTTTCGGTGAAGGAAAACATCGTGAGGAAACCTGCATGCTTCAATTTCGAGGCTTGTATTGTCCATTACAAGTGGCGACGGGATCACCCGCCGTCACACTGGACAGAGTTTCGGTGCTACTGGTGAAACGTGGATGTTCTGAGGTTTCAGAATATCTCTGACTACCGCCTCGGGGAATATAGTCGTGAGCATATGCTTATGCTTAGGTAAATAGATCAAAATGAAGTTTTGCCACTACAGAAAGCTACTAAGGTAAGATAATATGCGAGACATCGTAAGCTTACATATACGTAATTGTATTACAATCACATTCGTTGATTCACAAAAACAAAAAGTTTTAACATATTAAAATATTCTTTTTTTGTTATTATTACCGCTAGGCAGCATACATACGTGACGTAATATCAGATACTCTACTTAAAATTTATAAGGAATAGCTCTACATGACTGTATTGTGTAGGTACATTATCAATGAATGGCACTGTAATCAAATATAATGCACTGCGAACTTACTATACAGGGTGTAAGGAAAAGTATCATTAAACCGCATACCTACTGTACCCATCAAACTGAACAACTTTTACTATGGAAGCAAATCAGTCAGCGCAAAAAAAAAAATCTGTTGCTCCATACTAAACTGCAATGCTTACACGACTCAAATGTATGAACGAGCTGTTTTTTTTGTTCTGACAGGTTTGCTCCTATAGTAAACATTTTTCATTTTGATGGGTAGAGTATGTGGTTTAAAGATTAATTATACTTTTCCATACAACCTACATAGTAGGTACATACATAAAGGTAAGTACGGTCAATATATAAATCATGCAGAAACTTAAGAAAGTATTTCTCCCTATAATATGTAATACCGGTATTGTACAAGGATACAGGTTCTTGTAAAAAAATAACTGAAAGTTTAAAGTAAGAGTTGTTTTAACCACTTGAAAGCTTTTCTCTTTAAACATTCTTTAGTAAAAAAATATTTGAACAAGCTTAAAAACTAAAGTTACAATTAAAAACTTTAAGCCCCACTTGCGCCAACCTGGGTTAGCAATAAACTCCAGGTTAAGTTGGTAACCCATGATTTTTTGTATAGAAAAACAACTGAAAGAGCCATTTTATCCGGAGTTAATTGCTAACCCGTGGTTGGCGCAAGTGGGCCTAACTCTCTCATACACCGTGTTACAAATCAAACGAAAATCCTAAAATCGTTGTACCTACCCTACTACTACTAATTAGCTGGATCAACTATTTGAAGGAAGAGTTTGTAGTTTTATCAAAGTTCACAATCACGAAAAAGTGTATGGTTGTGAGTTTGCTACGTGTGTGTGTAAGTTTCAGATAGGTACTTAATATTTCAAATAAACTTTTTTTTTGCGAGAATTCAGGACAAACGGTTTTTCAGCCTTTATGGTTTCAGGTAAAACGTAGTGATTACTGCTCAGTGGTTTCATGACGGAAAGTGATGATTATGGGCTATATCTAAACCACATGACCTTAACATATTTATTATTATTATTATACCAACTGGAAGAATCTCTTATAGTGAGAAAATTATAGGTTTGGAACTCTCTCCCTGCGTCTGTTTTTCCAAGCAAATACAATCAGGATAATAGGAGTTAATAGGTTTTTTCTGGGTTATATCTTCGGCTTCATCTACTTTTTTCATTATATGAGCTGAAGCAAAGCGCAAAAGCCCATTTCAAATAAAAATAAAAAATAAAAAGAAATAGGTTTGATCTATCCTAAGACGGGAACCACTCTACTAAGTAATTATTTACGAATATTTGTAAGACATGGGTCTCTCCATAAGATAATCACAAAATAAAAAAAATAAAACAATCAACTGACACCAGTAATAAACTCTGACACCAGGGCTTGCCCACACGATAAGAAAAAGATCACAAAATATACCGAAAACATTTCAAAGAAATTCTTTTGCGTTGACAGAAAGCTTTCGACAATAAAAAATGTAAACAAACAAACTCACCGAAGCAAAATTTCACAAATCCACAAACTTCAAAATCACAAGCTCACAACACAGAGTTTCGCATCACTTGACACCATTTACAAAAAAAAAGTTTAAAGAAAAAAAATCGTTCTTAATTCAAAGTTAGTAAGTAAACATAGTGACCTAGAAGGCTGAGACGGCCGTGTGTTCCGTGCGACCGCGAACGAATGCGTGCGCGAGCGCAGATCGCATCCAGTGCGCGAATGGGTCTGTCATGTATTGCGTCATTTGTTTTCGCGACTTTGCCGAGCTTTTGATTGAGAGTGAATTCATTAACAGTTAGAGTGTAAACTCTATAGAGACGAAACTTAAGGGTCAGAGTATTTTCTTTCAAAGTAGAGTCAACATGGAGCCAACTCCAAATTAAAATTAGAACCAGTCATACCTACAACGTCTTTGTTTATTTTATTCAAATTCAAATTTTTATTACATACGTTACATTTAACAAGTCCAAGATACAAAGATCAAACATCAATAAGTACGTAATAAAGTAATCACAAAAAAATATCAAATGTATTATTATTAAACTGTTACTTATACTAAAATTTAATTTAAATTTAATTTTATTTAATAAAAAAAGAGCATGTACGTGGATGCAGAAAGGAAACCTAGGTGACCATGCAGACACAGCCAAATATCATCAAATATGACTATTAAATATGACAATACATTTGCCTATATTCCACATTCAGTACGGTTAAAACAATAATCCATTTTAATTATGTTCCAAATTATAAATCTAAAGTTGATCAAAAAGATGGCCAGGGAGAAGTCCCTCATCCATTAGATCTAGACTCTAAGAGCAATATCTCAAAGACGACAGTAAAATAATATTTTAAACCAATAACTTGAATAAATCAATCGGCACTGAGCCTGCGTGGTGGAGAATGTCCCCCACCCACCATTATTCGCGAGAGGAGGCCTTTGCCCTGCACTGTCACTACAATTAACTTTTCTTATCGCTATATTATGATAACAAGCAAAGTTTTCCGCCTCGCGTAGTATATGGAGCACCGTTAACGTTACGTATTATAACACGTTATGGGCTTGCAGTTCGGCTCGTGCGGATTACGGTAATATTTGAGTTCGGTAACACATATTATATTTCAGATTTAACTTATACATATACATAACGATCGTAATTTCAGGGTGGTCAGAATCTATGCTACAACTAGGTACCTACAAACAAACTAGGTATATCTGAAAAGTGAGGTTCACTCTCAGCAAGTTTAAATTTTCAGTCTTTTCGGAGTTCCGATTTTCGATAAGTCTTCAACGTTATTGATCAATTTAAATAAAACGATCACGATATATCGAAATTTAAAGTCCGAGTAAAGGGTCACGCAGGATAGTTTTAGCTGTATCAAGTGGAAAATAAATAGGATAAAAACCACTTTATTTAGTATAGGTACATAGCTTAACCTATTCTATTCTATTCTATTTTTAAGGTTATGGCATCCATCTTGGTGTAGATGATTTTGCCAATGTCGAGTTTTTATAGCAAAAGTGCTTGACGTTGTACGGTTATATTGATATTTTGGTGACTTCAAGGGTTGTTCTTATAAAAGAACAATATCCTGAGCCACCACTGGAATTCCGCTGTAGGCCGGGGATGGGACAACCGACAAGCGTCCGCCCAATAACAGACCCACAACGCAACTCTAGATTAACCTAACTTCGATATATCGTCAACATTTTTGTTGAAATGTCAACTATGTACATTAAAATAAATTTCAGGTAAAAACGATCACGAAATATCGAATATCGAAAGTATGTGTAAAGCTTCAGGCAGGATGATATATTATGCTTGTTAGGTATACGTACTATCTAAGTAGCCTTACTATATTATATCAATCACAAATAATTTCCAATAATATATATAATATTTCCTACCCGGTTAGGAAGACAATTCGTTTCGTAATTGGCTATTTAGTTAAATTGTGTTGTCTATTTCCTTGACAAGTTTACTTTCATTTCTTGTTATTTTATTTACTTACACAGAAAAATGTTACATGTTTGAAACTTTTAATTAATATTGTTTTTTTTTAACGTTAGCATTGTTTTTAATTATGTAAGTACTTTAATATTAAATTCACAATGTAAATCATAAACTACATTGACTTATTATTTCTCTACGCATCTACATTATTTTGTTAATTTTCTAAGTAAATTAATTAATCTAACAAGGTATTAAAAACTCCACCGACAAGAGTGACTAGCTCTGAAATAAGATAAATGGATAACTGATGATTGATCAACTAAAAAAATGTCGGTCTCTTTAAAAATTATGTCAATGATATACAGGGTCCTTCTTAATATGCTGACAATTTTTTAAGGGGATGTTCAGCATCAAACTGAACAACTTTCTCTATGGGACCAACATCGAAATCGCGAAAAAAAAATCATCTGCCCCATACATTTGGCTCGAGTAGGTTTGCAGTTTTGTATGGAAGAGCTGATTTTTTTTTCGCGATTCGATGTTGGTCCCATAGAGAAAGTTGTTCAGTTTGATGGTCTGAACATCCCCTTAAAAAAGTGTCAGCATATTAAGTTGGACCCTATATTGTTATAGCTTTAAAAAATGCCCAGCTATCTTTGCATTTTTGTGATCTCTTCTGACTTGAGAGCAAACTTTGTTATTAATTGGATATAAAACAAAAAATATTAATAATTATTAAGAACTGTCAGTCACTAGCAATTGCCCGCGACTTCGTCCGCACCGGCTCGCATCATCGTAGCGAGATAAAATATAACACAATTTTTAAGTCTAATTGTAAGCTTATTAACACAAAACATTAAATAAAATTGGGCTCACTAGTTTTTGCTTGATACTCAAACAAACAGAAAAATAAAAAATCTGTTATTTAGTGTCATCAACACATATCGAAACCTTTTTTTTATATCTTCAATTTACAGACAGAGACCATAGAATGGTTACAGTTTTATAATAGTTAAGATGATTTGTATCAATGCGGTATATTTGTTTGCAATTATTGAAATGAGTTCTCCGACACAGATGCAATGAGTTAACGAACGAGTCTGCGGATATTTTCATACAAATGCATTGTTATGAAACTCTTCCTATCGTCCCACTTACAAACAACAATCGCTATTGTTGAGATTCTGCATGTCTGTTTGTTTGTTTTACATTTCTTAGACTTGTTTGTAATATGTTTACTAATATTGAACTTGTACAAGGCGCTTAATTTTTATTGGACTAACAGTGGTGACATTTGGTATTTCGCATCTTTCAATTCCTTTTCATTTCAATTCGAGCGTTATTTTCTTTAAATCTAATTAATTGTTATTAATATATTATCATGTAGGTATGTACATTGCATTACAGCTAAAGTAACACCTTTTCACTAACCAATACACATATGAATGCTTTTCACAATGAACTAAAAGTACTTCTATTTAGCCTATTTAGAATTAAAAACAAAACCTGAAATCGCCATGATTATTTTATTCTTTTTGCAAACTCTAAAATCGACGCGACTAATTGGTGTGGAAATAAAATGTATTTATGGCAAAAAATTACAAAAAATATGTTATATTATAACAACTCTTTTCATAACTTAATAAAAACTATTTTTGTGTTCCATTCTAATTTTAAATTAAAATGTTCCGTGAAAGATACAAAATGTTATTAGATTAATAAACATTTTTATAAAATTAAATGATAAATTGATGTAAAATCATTTATCCAGATAACACATGTAATATTGTGAATGTATTCAAATAAACAATATTTACATAAAATTGAATATTTTCTATTTCTAATATTTTATTCACACGAAGATGTTACGTTACGTGGTACAGATGAACTGAAAAATGTTAACGTAATGCAATGTTTCTGACTACTTCGAAAAGGTCGTGAGTGTTAAGTATGCAGTATGCACACAATTTTACAACTTATTTGTAATGCTAAGTGCGTTCACACACGATGACGCATTGACGCAGCGGCAAAAGTCAGTCATTTGTGAAGCAAGGAGTTGTATGAAACCGCACGTAGAAGCACACACGGTGACGCATTGACGCAGCGGGTGTGGTTCTATGGATTGACATCTGCCGCTCCGTCAGTGCGTCATCGTGTGTGAATGCACTTAGATAAATCCAAAATATAACATAAGTTTTATTCGGAATAAATCAATAGCTACTTTTATAATAAGGTCTAAACGCTTAAGAAACAAGAAGTTTCATTTTTTTATGCAACATAATACTATGTAGGTATAAAAGCAGGTCCTACGTATTGCTTAATTAAAGAATAGTAATTAAATTATCGAATTGATAATACATAACATATTTCATTTACACACAACAGAATGGCTAGTATGGCATCTTGATATAGCGCTATCACGCATTCGCTCTCTTTCTATTTATTGCCCGCGAACGAACGAGATAAAAGGCGTGATAGAGCCGTATCACGCGCAACATGCTACTGCTTCTTATTTGATAAACGCAAGGAGCATTCTGCCATATACATACGGAATTCCGATTCGGAATTTCCAATCAGAATTGTGATTTTCTATAGGATTTGATACATCCGAACTATTCCGAACTTGTTGATTCCGAACGGAATTCTGAGGGAATCCATACGAAATCGTAATCACTGCTGTTGAAAATGTCAAAATTACTACGGAGATACGCATCTTTTTACTGCTGATTTGACTTTGAAAAATCGCTCTCCTGTAGCAAGATTGTTTAAAGTCAACTCAGCAGTAGAAATATGCATATCTCCATAGTTATTTTGCTACTGCCGAGTTCGACGTATGACATTCAAAAATCGCACTCCAGCTTCGGAATTCTGTATGTGTGTGGCAGGTCTTATTCACATCACATGTTTGTTAAGCTGTTATTAAGTATAATATGTTATGTAGGTACATATTGTTTATATTTAATCGAAGAATAAAACCCAACTTTGAAACTAAGTATTTTCTGCATGATTGTACAAACACGACAAGTTATCTTGGAAAGCGACCTTGCTGCGACGGGTCGAGCGAGATGCGCTGGCGCACGGCACGGCATGGCAGGCGCACACCGCACACGCATACAGCGACACTAACTTGACAACCTGTCTCTTGGTCGCACTATGTCACCGTGGTTCATGAATCACGACCGTGGTTCAGAATCATGGTCATAGTTTTGTATTTTAATTATTGGTAATTTGTTAGTTTTCTATTTTGTTGATATTCGTGGGGTATCCTGTTTTATAGTGTCGTCATCGTATCGAATGCATGAAAAACAAAATTAGCATTCTTATTTTAATTAAATAATTAAGAACGTTTTAAAGCAGCATTGTGTTCTATTGGCTCGCCACTGCATCCATTGCATTGGTGCGATACCATTGTAATACCACTGGCTCTAATGTGAAAGAAACATCATTATAATACTGACTACCCCCTCGGGGAATATAGTCGTGAGCATATGCTATGCTATTCAATTCAATTCAATTCAAAATAATTTAGTCAATATAGGAGCCTGAAACACACTTATTAAACGTCAATTCTTTTTAAGCTACCACCGCGTCGGAACGTGTTATCGCTGTAGAGAAGATGCGGCCAGTAACTCTAGTTTCAAATACCTAACTTTATCTTTAGTGTTTCCGTGTTAAAGGAAAACCTCGCGAGTATCGCTCGAGACGACCCGCGCCGGTGTTACTACGACCATAAACTTTCGTGTAAGAGTTATCCAATTGATACTCATGCTAAACCGTTATGGACGACGCGATAGAAAGTGAAACTTGTCACCGATCGTAGCTAATTAATTCTATTTATGGCGGATCCACACTAATATTTGACAAGGTGAACTAGGCAGATTAAAATGTAACATTAAATCTGTTTAGGTAACTATGTTATCAAATGTTATGAGTTAATCAAGATTATACGTAAATTTTTCACATTCCGAAATTAACATTAGGTAATAGCTGTATTTTGTTACCGTACCTAGGTAAGTAAGTACTTAATTGGTATAAAAGGGTAGACAAATTCACTAAATCATAATAAGTACTAAATAATTCATCTTCTTATCGTGTAGGAAGCAACTTGTGTCGGTGTTTTTTCAGACCGCCTTACGTCCTCTGGCGTGGTTTTAATGTAACGACTGCTCCCACCAGAACCGGGACCAACGGCTTAACGTGCCATACGAAGCACGGAATCATCTTTCTTTTCAGACAATCAGGTGATTCAGCCTGTAATGTCCTAACCAACTGGGGGAAAACGCACAAAGTGACATATTATCACTAGGTGTACCCCGTGGAAATCAAATCTATGACCAGTGTCAAGAGCACAATGCTCTTAACCATTAGATCAAATAAGGACGACAAGATTTTCCTATTCCTATATATGGCCAATTCTGATTTGCAGACGTAATTTATTTATCATAAAAATACCCTATACATATAGTATTAATCTGTGCCTATACTATCCAACTTATCTTGGACGGTACAAAATCTGTTCGAAGAATAAGTGAGAGTAAGTGTTTCAAATATCTATTTTTGTAATGCGAAATAGCCTTAATAAGATAAGATAAGATAAGATAAGATATAATATATAAAAATACAAAAAAACAAAATTCAACAATATACCTACACGAACAAGAAGGGTACAAAAGGGTAGGGTAATATTTCTTTGTTATTTGGAATGGAGTATAAATAAGAACCTACTTAAGACAAAAAACGTATCCTAGTATGGCCCAACGAAAGCACATAACCCAGTAAACATTTTAGCTCCCTATTGTGCTAAACAAAAACTAAGACCACTTACGTCTTACGTTTCTTTTTTTTTTACAAAATACTGTCATGTATCTTGGAAGTAGATATTTAACTGGAATCTGGAAATATGATAAAATAAAGGTATTTAAAAATTAATTGCGGCCCTTAGGAGGCTGTGTACTGTAGCTACCTAGTAACCTAGGTACCTACTAAGTAGTAAAGTGCTATAATTTGAGCTGGGATGCGATTTTTGAATCTCATTCGATGAGCTCAGCAGTTGAAAATGTCAAAATTACTACGGAGATACGCATCTTTCTACTGCTGATTTGACTCTCAAAAATCATGCTTCTTGAGTGCGATTTTTGAAAGTCAAAACAGCAGTAGAAAGATGCGTATCTCCAGAGTAATTTTTACATTTTCAACTGCTGAGCTCACCGAATGAGATTCAAAAATCGCATCCCTGCGCCTCTAATGGATCGCGACTTATTCAGCGTAGAAACACAATTTGTTTTACTCTAGCTAAGGAAATTTATTAGATTGTAGAAAAGAAATTGTTTTGAATGATACAAAAACCACGAAGTTGATGGTTTTTAAGTACCTAAAGAATAAGACAAGTGTTGTGCAATTAAACAAAAATTTTAATAAACCTTCCACACACATGATGCTAGTTTTACGGAAACAAGACTTAAAACAATAGAACGTAAATTTTACGTATATTTAGATAATAATAAAGCGTAATGGAGCTGCAAAGGTCATCTTTATTTAGCTCATTATTTGGAGCATCCTTTCACCAAAGCATTCGCAAAAATATTTGTATTTTGCCATCATTTAAGTTAACAGCGCCATCTATGAACTATTAACAGAACCCTACGAACAGATTCTTAAGTAGTGCCATCTAGCGTCGAATAGCAGCATTCTTTACTATTCAAGGAAACCACAGTGACTTCGGTTTTTCTTAGTATCGCTACTCCCCACTAGATGGCAATAATTTAAAATTGTTCAATTTGTTTAAAATGGTAATCAAACATAATTTTCCGCTTCTATAAATAAAATTATACTTAGATTCAAACAATAACGAGTTATTTATTACTATCCGTTCTATTACCATTTCACAAATCCGCTTTCTATCTTGATTGCGATTTGCGAATAATAATTGAAAATGGAGTGAAAACTCGCCATGGTCCGACGGAGGTACCGCTTTCATAGCCAACTGCCCTTGCTATTATGGGCCATTACCCTTTGAGTAATGGTTAAATAAGACGATAATAATTGTGCTCATAACTGTTGTGTAAGACTTCTTGATGTTTGATTATTATGTGATTGTTAGTTTTGGCTCTAATTATTTACTTATGTTCCTCATAACGGGTCTAATATACTGGGAATTCACGATCAAACCATCAAACTGAACAACTTTTCTCAAAAGGGACCAACACCAAAATTGCGAAAAAAATCTGCAGTCCCATTTGCCGTTTTGTAGGGAACAGCTGTTTTTTTTTTCGCGATTTCAATAGTGTGCTATAGAGAAAGTTGTGCAGTTTGATGGTTTGAATGATGGTAAAAGGGCAATTTCGTAAAAAAATATCCCGGTTACAAAATGGAATTTAAAAAAAACATATCTTTATTATAATTGTGTGACGGCGGAATCAAAACACCGCGTCACAACCAAGCGCACCGAGGGGACACGCGGGGTACGAGGCTCGCCGGCAGGCGGGGGGAGGCGACAGCGCGCAGCGAGCCGCCGGCTGTCCGGCCGCCCCGCCGCGCGCGCCCGCGCACCCACCGCGACCACCGCCGTTCGATATAAAAGACGGTGCACGGCTGTAGACAGCGGGCACTTTTCGATTAGCTCTCAGTTGATACAGTACAGCGTGGCGGCTTTGGCTTGTCCGAGTAAAGCCCGGTACTGAGCAACTGGTGGTTTGGCGAAGAGTCGCCCCTCTTCTCCCTTCCCCCCCCGCGACCCCCGATCCCTCAGGGTTACTGCGTGGCGGCTTAGGCTTGCCCGAGTTTGCCCGGTAACTCCTGAAACTCCTTCCTGAAACTTTACAGCGTGGCGGCTTTGGCTTGTCCGAGTAAAGCCCGGTATCGTTTCGAACGACTGAAACCCCCCGAAGCCTTATCGTCCGACACAGGCGCATAACGCTTCAGGAGGGTCATTCCCCCTTGACTCCCTCTTTCAGGTACTAGGAAGTGACTTAGGTCTAGTGCTAGCTTTAAGACCCCATTGTAATAGTTTATAGAAAATATACTTATTGCTTATTTAAAATCGCACCTCTTCTTATTTCTGCAACCCTCTGTAGGCAACTTACTTCCCTTAAGGAATTAAATAAGATAGTGGAGCACTCAGGCCACCCCCGCTGAAAGGGTGCTTCATTACAATGGCGCCCAACGTTTAAAACCCACATTTCTACTCAAAAAGGGTTGCAAAATAAATTTTAAAAATAAATTCCCAACCCCACGTATAGTGTCCAACTGACTTACAACAGACTGACATAGCGTGATAAGGATCGGCATCATATACGGCACGGTCCAGTACGGCCAAATAGATGTCAACATCCTGGATTTATAAACTCAAAAAACCAGAGCTGGTAGAAGAATCAAATAAACGAGAACTTCCAACCGAGAACTTGAAGGTAGAAGAACTACGGAAAAATCTAATAGAAAAATTAAGAATGGAGGACGAAAGACAGGAAGAAACAAGTACAAACCTCAACATCAACTCGTGGGGCATAAGCTACGACACATTGGACGACCCCATCGAATTCATAGAACGATTAGAAGACATAGTGAAGGTGAGCGAGATTAAGAAAGACAAGCTATTACTGGCACTGCCGAGAATATTGAAAGGAAAGGCTTTGCTATGGTACAGGAATAACAACGATAACTGGAAAACATGGGACGAATTTATGGAGGACTTCAAATTACATTACTTCCCAAAGGATTACGAAGGCAACTTAATGGAATCAATTATAGCAAGAAAACAAAGAGGAGGAGAAAGTTTCATAAATTACCTAACGGAAATACAAACGCTGATGAGAAGACACGGTAAAATGAAGGAAACCGATAAGATAGAGAGAGTATACACAAATATGAACCACTACTATAAATATTACATAAAGAGGCAAGATTTCAACAAATTAAGGGATCTCATAAGTCTCGCGGCAGAATACGAAAGAATTTCAGAAGAAAGAAACAACAACGAACAACGAAATCGACCACCAAGACCAAGGTCAAATGAAAGAAACGGCCCGAGAAGGGAAAATCCTAGGAACACGGGGCAGAAGGTACACCCGAGTTACAAGAGGGAAACCAGCTGTTGGAACTGCGGGAAACAAGGACATAGCGCAAGGGAATGCAGAGGCAGAAAGGTTATATTTTGCTACATATGCGGGACCCTAGGGAAAACGAGCCGATATTGCTGTGAACAGGGGAGACGAAGAGAAACGTATACAGTAAAAGACAACCCAAATAAAGACAACAGGATGTTTATAGAGGTCCAAATAAAAGGAAAGAAATTCACAGCCCTAGTGGATTCAGGATCCACGGCATCATACATAAACGACAAGGTATGTGAAGAATGTGAAATCCAAGTGAGTAACAATAAAACACGAGAGGTAATTTTGGCGGACGGGACAAAAGCGACGGCCACCAGAAGCGTTCCTATAGAAATCACCATAAACGGCAGAAAGATAATGCAGCAGATGAGCGTATTACCAGAAGCGACAGTGATCATATTGGGGATGGACATCCTAAACAGAATCGGATTCAAAATCAAGTGGGAAGAACAGGAAAAAAATGAAGGAGGAGAACGTAAAGAGGAGGAAAAGAGACAAAAAGAAGAGATTAATACGCTGACAAAGGAACAAGTAACCCGGCTGACAGCCCTTATAGACGAGGAATTCAAAAAAAGCGAAAATAGTCCAAAGGGAAACACATGGCTGAAACACAAAATTAAATTAAAACACGCTGAACCAATTAAACAAAGATACTACCCCAAAAACCCAAAACTGCTAGAAAAAATAGACGAACACGTAGAAAAGATGCTAGCAGAAGGAATAATTGAGAAGTCGGGAAGCCCCTACAGCTCGCCAGTAGTGTTAGCACGGAAGGAAAATGGAGACTATAGATTCTGCATAGACTTCAGGAGAATAAATGAAATATCAGAAAAGGACGCCTATCCCCTCCCCCAGATAGACGACACCCTAGAAAAACTTAGAAAAGGATCATACTTCTCAAAGTTGGATCTAAAGAACGGATACTGGAACGTGATGCTCGAAGACGAGAGCAAACCAGCCACGGCGTTCACGGTGCCAGGCAGAGGTTTATACCAATTCAAAGTCATGCCATTCGGACTGCATTCAAGCGGAGCGACGTTTCAAAGGTTGCTCGATATGGTAATAACACCGGAATTAGAACCAAACGCATACGTTTATTTGGACGACATAATCTTGTGCAGTACAACCTTTGAGGAACACCTGGAACACCTAAAAGAGATCTTTAGAAGGATAAGAGAGGCAGGACTGCAGATAAATAGAGGGAAGTGCGAATTCTGCAAACCAGAGGACGAATACCTAGCCGAACTAAACTTCGCGATAAACACATCGAGACAAGAGTCGACAAAATACACACCAGCATTCCTACTGTTCGGCAAAGAATTACGAAGACCAGGAGACAGGAATGTATTCCCAACTCCAACTATACAAGAAAAGCGAAAACTAGAAGAGATATACGAAATAGTAAGATTGAATCAAGACCAATCATCGAAACAACAAAAACATCACTACGACAAAACGAGAAGGGATTGGGAACCACAAATCAACGATTTGGTACTGAAAAAAGATTACCCACTATCAAACGCAAGTAAAAACTTCTGTGCAAAATTAGCACCAAAGTACGTAGGCCCGTACAAAGTAATTGAAAGAAAGTCACCAGTTATATACACGTTACAAGAAGGACAAAATAGAAGACGGACAATAACAGCACACATAAAGGACATAAAGAAATTTACCACATAAAACATAGAAGAGGGAGTGTACGTACCGTACCTTATAAAGCAAAAAGGGTACTACACTCCGGCACGGTTAGCGCGCCATCCACGACAAAGCGTTTAAACGAGGAAAACGTCAGGCGCGCGCTCGTTGGCGTACGTAAAATAATAAAGAGAGAGGCACGTCACGATTTTGTCGTTTTCTCGGCGGTGGCATGCTAGAGGGGCGGGCACGGCAAGCAGAACAACACAGTTGAACACCAAAGAATTCGGCGATAGAGATGAATGCGGTTAGATAGCAACTAATACGAAGTAACCACGGTCTATCTAAGCCAGGTACATGATCAAAGGCACAAACATGTACCAGAGAACAAACTACCCACAGGGAAAAAAAAAAAAACATAGATAACAAACACGCAGCGCGCCGCACGCATCATTCGAGAACCAAACATCGTACGAGATGCAAGACCCCACTATACGACGACCCACACGGCCGAGGCTCCCGGGAACAAAGAGACGGGGCAAAACTCCGTCACCACAAAGCGACGGAGCGCAGAGCGGCCAGGACCAGAGCCTGATAATAAGGGCAGATGAAAGGGAGTACACCGCTTTCCTAGCAGAGGCGGGGGTACCAAAAAGCCCGCCACCAGCAGCCACAGCGACGACCAGCCAAAAACCAGCAATCCCGACAGCCACCAACACCGAAATGGCAGCAGCACCAGCAACAACATCAGCAGCAGCACCAGCAAAGAAACGGGCACGCAAGAGGAAGAAGAGATCCGGGAGACCACGCAACCGGGGTCTCCGTCTGGGGGACAGCCTAGTCCGCCTCCCGCGGTACCGGAGGAAGGAGAAACAAAGTTAAGTTAACTTAAGTTATAAGGAAATAGTTAAAGTATTTAAATTAATAAAAAAAAAAAAAAAACAAAAAAAAAAAAAAAAAACAAAAAAAAAAAAAAAACAAAAAAAAAAAAAAAAGTAGGTTAAATAGTTGTATAACATAAAACAAACATAGTATATAAGGGAAAAAGGGTAGCAGTATAGTTTAGGTTAAAAGTAGATATACGATTATAATAGCGAATCACAAATACCTCTTTCATTGGGTGTTTTTGGTGTAAATACAGTATATTTCATTCATTTCATTCATTCATTCAACTCAGTAACACGAGTGTTGGTAGTAATATAGTGTTCAAAGAGCAAAAGTAAGCAAAAGAATTTAATACAAAGTTAACGATAATATTAAGTAAACAAAATCATTGATCAATCGAACATACCTAATGTTAGAGAAGAACATTCAAGTCAAACGTACAAACGTTACAAAAGCTAAAAAATACCGTAACTTTATAATTTGGACTTTAAGTCAAAGGCAGAAAGCCAAACCAACATACCGTAGCAGCAAGAAAAAAAAAAAAATCCTTGCTATTTGAAATGAAGTACAGAGTAGGTATAGTCCGCGTAGGTGACTAAACGGCCGGCAGGAATGTAAACATTACCAATTCTACCTACCGTACGAATGAGATAAGGAGAAACTGAGAAACTTGTAAATAATAATCAGGAATACGGTACGAATCACGTAGGTATCTAGTCTTAGATAAATATTAGATTACAATAATAGGTACTAAAGTAATAAATAATCACAGAGGCAGGTCCCTAATAATTAGAATAAGATAATTATCAGAAAGCGAGCACTATTAGTGATGTATAATATAACAAACATATATTCACGACCATGATCCCATGAGGGGGATCAGAAGTTTAGTTACAACAGAAACAAAGTATATATTTTGAGAAATCATTTCGTTTAGAGTACCAACGAGTAGGTGCAGCCAAATAAAGATAAGATTACAGAAAAATATAACAAAATAACATGTAACTACATAATAAACCAATACATAGAAGTAGTTTATTGTACAGTAAGAGAAAGTCCCAGGCCAAAACGAAAGGGGGAAATCATGGGGTAAGTCGGGGACGACCTAGACCAGCTGATACAGCAGAAAATTTTTTTTTTACAGAAAAAAAAATTTTTCACACGTGGAAGGAGAATGTGACGGCGGAATCAAAACACCGCGTCACAACCAAGCGCACCGAGGGGACACGCGGGGTACGAGGCTCGCCGGCAGGCGGGGGGAGGCGACAGCGCGCAGCGAGCCGCCGGCTGTCCGGCCGCCCCGCCGCGCGCGCCCGCGCACCCACCGCGACCACCGCCGTTCGATATAAAAGACGGTGCACGGCTGTAGACAGCGGGCACTTTTCGATTAGCTCTCAGTTGATACAGTACAGCGTGGCGGCTTTGGCTTGTCCGAGTAAAGCCCGGTACTGAGCAACTGGTGGTTTGGCGAAGAGTCGCCCCTCTTCTCCCTTCCCCCCCCGCGACCCCCGATCCCTCAGGGTTACTGCGTGGCGGCTTAGGCTTGCCCGAGTTTGCCCGGTAACTCCTGAAACTCCTTCCTGAAACTTTACAGCGTGGCGGCTTTGGCTTGTCCGAGTAAAGCCCGGTATCGTTTCGAACGACTGAAACCCCCCGAAGCCTTATCGTCCGACACAGGCGCATAACGCTTCAGGAGGGTCATTCCCCCTTGACTCCCTCTTTCAGGTACTAGGAAGTGACTTAGGTCTAGTGCTAGCTTTAAGACCCCATTGTAATAGTTTATAGAAAATATACTTATTGCTTATTTAAAATCGCACCTCTTCTTATTTCTGCAACCCTCTGTAGGCAACTTACTTCCCTTAAGGAATTAAATAAGATAGTGGAGCACTCAGGCCACCCCCGCTGAAAGGGTGCTTCATTACAATTGGAACAACGTAGAATGATTCGCACTTATTTGAAATGCATAATAACAGTTGCAAATTGGATAAACAATGATTATTTTCAAAGAAAATGTGATTATTTTGGGACAAGAGAGTGGTTCAGGCTTCCATTTTGTAACTTTTTTGGAACGAAATTATATAATTATACAGTTTATTCTTAGTAAATGTGTCTTTTTTCTTTAAAAATAACAATCAGTGAACCTTAACAAGGCATCAATTACTTGTAATAAACTAAAATATATCTATTTTGTAACTTTTTAAACTAGGTCGGTAATTGTGGGACATTACTAATAATGGGGGTTCAAAACTAACTTTAGTCTTATTTTTTAATTTATTTATAATAAATGACCTGTATAGCCTGCTAATTTTACAGATTATTAATTAAATATTGAAATAATCAAAACCTTCATTCAAAACGATCTTTGGTTTCAGTGTAAATTGAGTGCAAACTGATAGACATGACAAAATGTGTGCGGATATATTTAGAAAAAAACGCCCAAAAAAGTGTCAGTATATTAAGAAGAACCCTATTACAGGAGTGCGATTTTTGAATCTCATTTGGTGAGCTCGGCTGTTGAAAATATCAAAATTACTACGGAGATACGCATCTTTTTACTGCTGATTTAACATTCAAAAATCATACTTCTGGAGTGCGATTTTTGAATCTCATTCGGTGAGCTCAGCAGTTGTAAATGTCAAAATTACTATGGAGGTAAGCATCTTTCTACTGCTTATTTGACTTTAAAAAATCGCACTCCTGTATTATGATTTTTGGAAGTCAAATCCGCAGTAGAAAGATGCATATCTACATATAAATTTTGACATTATTAACTGCTGAATCTCATTCGGTGAGCTCAGCTGTTGAAAATGTGAAAATTACTGTGGAGATATGTATCTTTTTACTGCTGATTTGACTATCAAAAATCATGCTTCAGAAGTGTGATTTTTGAAAGTCAAATCAGCATCAGCAGTAGAAAGATGCATATCTCCATAGTAATTTTGACATTTGCAACTGCAGAGCTCACCGAATGAGATTCAAAAATCGCACTCCAGGTGTGCGATTTTTGAAAGTCAAATCAGCATTAGAAAGATGCATGAGAAGGCTTTTGTATGAGATTTAAAAACCGTTCAAACTCACGAATGACATTTAAAAATCGAACCCCAGGTGAAATTGATCATTAGCATCCTTTTAAACTAAGAGTCTACCCATCAAACTGAACCAAGCACGTATCCAGGGGGGGGGATAGGTGGGATTTATCCCCCCCCGAAATCCGAATATTTGTATGGAACAGTGGTTACAGCTATACATTTTTCATCGTTTTCCAATGAAAATCCCCCCCCCCCGAAATCAATTATCCCCCCCCCCCCCCCCCCGAACCCAAAGTCTGGATACGTGCTTGAACTGAACAACTTTTACTATGGGAGAAAACCAATCGGAGCAAACAAAATTATCAGCTGCTGCATACATTTGAGTCGAGTGGGCACTGCAGTTTAGTATGGGACAGCAGATTTTTTTTTGCTCCGATCGGTTTGCTCCCATAGTCAAAGTTGTACAGTTTGATGGGTATCGTCTTAGTTGAAAAGGATGCTAATGATATCAATTTCACCCTGTATGAACCCGTTAGAGGATCTTAACAACGATATAACTAGTATATTATAGTACTCTGTGATATAACTATGGTTCTCGTAAGTTAAATATTCTTTTCAAAGCGTATAATAATTCTAACTTCTTCATTAGGGGCTCAGCCATACCTAAATATGCATTTAAACGTACCACCTAATTTAAAAAAGGTTACCTAACTGATTAAAGAAACAACGCTATATTTTCAAACCGCAGTCAATCATAACAATGTAAATAATAGCTAAACTTTCTTTCTGCTGTCTGACTGTGCACCATTAGCTTTATTTCTTTCTATTTGGAGCAAAAACACTAAACTATGTTATTTTTAAGACAAAAACAATGTTTGCTACGTGATCTGTCTACGGTACCACGGTCCTACTCTATTTGTCTACAGCATAGTTACGGTCTGCAACAAAAGTTGCTGAACATTTGTCAAATTATATAAATATATTGGACATAACCTAATCTATGTAGGTTAGGTAGTACCTATCTAGTCACATTAAGCCCCACTTGCGCCAACCACGGGTTAGCAATTAACTCCGGACAAAATAGCTCTCTCAGATGTTTTTCTATACAAAAAGTCATGGGTTACCAACTTAACCTGGAGTGCGATTTTTGAATCTCATTCGGTGAGCTCAGCTGTTGAAAATGTCAAAATAACTATGGAGATATGCACCTTTCTACTGCTGATTTGACTTTCAAAAATTATACTACAGGAGAGAGATTTTTGAGAGTCAAATCAGCAGTAGAAAGATGCGTATCTTCATAGTAATTTTGACATTTTCAACTGCTAAGCTCACCGAATGAGATTCAAAAATCGCACTCCAGGAGTTTATTGCTAAACCAGCACAGGCGCAAGTGTTGCTTAAAGTACCAGAATCTTGCTCGGACTTGTATTATGATGACTAGACAAAGATATACCTATACACCACACATTTTTAATTAGTAACGAACCTTTAAGGGTGTATTCAGACCGTGAATCAGGAGTGCGATTTTTGAATCTCATTCGGTGAGCTCAGCTGTTGAAAAAGTCTTAATTACTATGGAGATGTGCATCTTTCTACTGCTTATTTGACTTTCAAAAATCGCTCTCCTGTAGTATGATTTTTGAAAGTCAACTCAGCAGTAGAAAGATGCATATCTCCAAAGTTATTTTGACATTTTCAACTGCTGAGCTCAGCGAATGAGATTCAAAAATCTCACTCCTGAACAACTTTCCCTAAGAATCGGAAAATCTCATCGTCCTTATTTGGAATGCAGTATAGTAGGGTAATATTGCACACGCGTTAAAGTCTTTTGTATGCAAAGTTTATATTTGGTATTAATTTTCCTTACAAAAGACTTCAACGCGTGCGCAGTTTTTGTACAGGTTACAAATTATAGCTAAACTTGTAATATTACAAGAGTCACGTTGCAGGGTTTGCCTCGAACACTTGTCTCTCGCGTGGTGTTCGCGCGGTTCGCGTCTCAGCCTGCCACGACGCTCCAAAATCCTTCTCAGCTGTTGTTCTTACTCAAAAACAATCCTCGAGATTGGATAGACACTCCCTCAAACTACTTGACACTGGCGAAATCTAACAAGGAAACGGCATTAAATAAAAATAGAATAGAATATAATAATATTACAAATTGCAAATTTTATTTGATACGCTGCATATAGATTCTCTAAACTAGTTTTCCTTACAAAGTATTACTTTTATTAATTCCGTCTACGCGTATTACGCGTCAAACTTCTGTATGGAATGATACCATCTTAAGCTAAGTCAGGTAAGCTCCACGTGCCTGACTGCTTCAGGAGTGCGATTTTTGAATCTCATTCGGTGAATTCAACAGTTGAAAATGTCAAAATTACTATGGAGTTGTGCATCTTTCTACTGCTGAGTTGACTTTCAAAAATCATACTATTCATACTACAGGAGAGAGATTTTTGAAAGTCAAATCAGCAGTAAAAATATGCGTATATCCGTAGTAATTTTGTCATTTTCAACAGCTGAGCTCACCGAATGAGATTCAAAAATCGCACTCCTGGTTACAAATTATAGCTAAACTTATAATATTACAAATTGCAAATTTTATTTGATACGCTGCATATAGATTCTCTAAACTAGTTTTCCATGTATAAAGTATTACTTTTATTAATTCCGTCTACGCGTATTACGCGTCAAACTTCTGTAAGGTAAGCTCCACGTGCCTGGCTGCTTCTGGTTTTATCCCTGTGGACTCCCCACAGGGAACTGCAGTGGGTATTTGCCAACGTACCCGTGGCGTATTTCAGTGACATACCCTTGTGTGATCTCACTGCATTGTGGCGAAAAACCTGAATTTTTTTTTCCCACTGTGCCCTCGGCTAATCAGAGGGACATGGAGGGTGTGCGTTTCCCGCGTGTCCCTTTGATTAGCGAGGGCACAGTGGGGAACATTTTATCAATAATTTACCGGACATCGTCAAGCAAAATGTGTAAATTTTTATAAGACATTGCAAAATCATCTATTTACGATGGAGCCACATTATTTTAATTAAATAGGATTATGAGCACCCATGCTCATGCACTGCTGCCCGCTGGACAGACGACCTAAAGAAAATAGCGGAGAGCGACTGGATGAGGAAAGCCGAGGACAGAGTTTTGTGGCGCGCCTTGGGAGAGACCTATGTTCAGCAGTGGACGATGATAGGCTGATGATGATGATGATGAGCACTCCAATAGCTGATGCAAGTGAGAAATCTGTGAAACTAAAGTGGGACTGGGCTGGGCATGTTTGCTGAATGCACGCCGAGCGGTGGGGATCAATCACCACGCACTGGGTGCCTAAAGATGGTAGTCGAGGTCGAGGCAGACCCCGGAAAAGGTGGCGCGATGAGTTGGATGCCTACTGCAGCGAATGGAGGGATACCGTGTTGGATAGAGATATGTGAAAGACTTTAGGGGAGACCTTTGCCCAGCAATGGGATGAAATAGGTTAAAAAAAAGATTGGAATGAGTATACCTACCTATATTTACAGACAAAAGAATCGCTGTTATAATTATCTGTAGTGTCGAAACAGTTGAACTAATCTCTCTGGGTCATTGTCAACTTTCACGCTTTAATTATATTTTCCGCTTTTGTTCTAGTAACAATAATTAAAAACAAAACTTTTACATTAAGATTAATCGTAACAGAAATTAGACAGTGTACAAAATCAATGTTATTTACAACATTGTATAATCGTTTGTCATCGATTCGTTACAAAAAATTAACCGTGTCTGGTTTTCTTTTCCTTTTAATAGGTATTACATTTCAAACGATAGATTACTGTTTGTTTTTTTGCTACACGCACAAATAGCTTCATTTTTAGGGTTCTACTCTGTCCTTCCGTTCGTCTGTCTGTCCTAATACCTGTATCTTTCAAACCATAATAGCTATACTCCATTCCAAATAGCAACGAAAATTTAAGGCTACAGAGAAGACAGAACTAGAACGAGGCTAGACAGAAACAGAGATTTGAAACTTAGGACAGCTTTAGTAACGTCCAAGATATGTCGGATAGTAAATTTTTATTATAAATAAATTACGTTTTGCGAAAGCTAAATAGGAATCTGAAAATCTCGTCGTCCTTATTTGGAATGAAGTATAGATGGTTGATATTATTTTCACAGAATTAGTGTTATTATGGCGAATTAAACAAATAATAAAACAAAATGGAAAAAATTAAGGGGGGCCCCCATACAAGAAACGTGTTATTTAAATAAATAATAAAACAAAATGGAAAAAATTAAGGGGGGTGTATACAAGAAACGTGTTATTTCAACTTTTTTTGTTTTTGCTCTATCGTAAAAACGGTTCTACATACAAGCGTTAATCTTGGTCTGATTATAGTACAATAAAAACCGGTCAAGTGTGTGTTGAGCATGCGCTAATGATTCCGAAGAAAACAAATTTTTTTGTTAATATTGTACGGTGGTACGGAACCCTCCGTGCACGAGTCCGACTCGCACTTGACTAGTTTTTATATTCTCACGAAACAATAAACATTACCTACGATAATGATAATAATAAGTCCCATGTTTCAAACATTCCTTCACGCAGTCTGTTTGCTTACAATACTCTGTGCCTCTCTGTGCTCGGTGGTGCGTTGCGGAGAGGTATGGACTCTCAGTCATGACATGAGGTCCGGGTTCGAATCCGCACGGACAACATGCCACGTACTAATGAGTTTTTCTAATTTATGTACGTATTACCGACTGCTCTCAAACGGTGAAGGAGAACATCGTGAGGAAACATTGCATATGATATGCAGAAGAAGAAATTCTGATGCATATGTGAAGTCTACCAATCCGCATTGGGCACGCGTGGTGGACTAACGCCCAAACACCCTACTAAAGGGTAGGCCTGTGCCCTGCAGTGGGACGTACTCGTATATATAGGCCGATGATGAAACTCTGTGCCTAGAATTTGTTCTATAATCACACCATGTTTGACGCTTGTATGTATTACTATTTTTACGATAGAGCGAGAGTAGATAGATATTGCCGGTTCTAACTCACTTAATAGCTGTTCTAAGAAGTCCCATGGAGGGGCATGGCTTAGTTTGTCAAGGGTGTTAGAGGGGTGTGGAGGGGTGGTGTAGGGAGGGGTTTTTATGGGGTTAAAGAAGTTCAAGGTCAAAAAAGTAGGTATTTATAGTAAAAAAGTAGGTATTTATAGTAAAAAAGATGTTTTTTGTAAGGTTGCGGGGGTGGGGAAGTGTCTGGAGGGGTGGTGCGGGGAGGGGTTGAGTGAGGTCAGGGTCGTTGTGTGGGTTCAGGGTCGGTGTGGAGGGAATGGGCATGGGACTTCGTAAATTGGAAAAACTCTGACTTGACCGTTTTCGGATCGTGCGCCGGTTCTAACTCAGTTGATGGGTGTTTTGTGAAGTCTCGTGTGTGTGGGGAGGATATGTAGGAACAGATGGGACTTCTTAGTTTGGAAAAGTGTGATTTTCGTATTTCGAACTCACTTCTTACATTGTATTACACGTGGCGGTTGATAAAGCTTTGGGTTGTTGTTTGTGGGGTCAGGGTGGGGGTCACGGTCGCTAGGTTGTGGGATGACAAGTTGATTTATACTAATGACTATAATTTGGGGGCGAGCAGAAGCTTTGTATAGGTTTTTGAAGTTTCTTGTT
Organism: Agonopterix heracliana; assembly: GCA_963693445.1. Classification (NCBI taxonomy): domain Eukaryota; kingdom Metazoa; phylum Arthropoda; class Insecta; order Lepidoptera; family Depressariidae; genus Agonopterix; species Agonopterix heracliana. The sequence continues at coordinate 15,565,320 of OY856323.1, read as the reverse complement.
ACATTGTATTACACGTGGAGCAATGAAGTCAGACTCTGACCGTCTCGTTAAATACCATGTCGAACCGTCCGCCCGATGTCGCATGTCGATCACATGTGCGTCTGACGGTCAGATGAGCGGATGCAATAACACATAATTAGTAATAACCAATAAAGTCGGGCGGGCAACAGATCGCAATTAGGTACGCTATAACGTGCTCCGCTTAAAGTCCGGCGGAGAACAGATCGCAATTAGGTACGCTATAACGTGCTCCGCTTAAAGTCCGGCGGAGAACAGATCGCAATGAGGTACGCTATAAGGTGATCCGCTTAAAGTCCGGCAGGGAAGAGATCACCAGGTCTAATTTCTTCGCCGGTTCTAACTCAGTTGATGGGTGTTTTGTGAAGTCTCGTGTGTGTGGGGAGGATATGTAGGAACAGATGGGACTTCTTAGTTTGGAAAAGTGTGATTTTTGGTATTTCGAACTCGCTTGTTACACGTGGCGGTTGATAAAGCTTTGGGTTGTTGTTTGTGGGGTCAGGGTGGGGGTCACGGTCGCTAGATTGTGGGATGACAAGTTGATTTATACTATTATATATAATTTGGGGGCGAGCAGAAGCTTTGTATAGGTTTTTGAAGTTTCGAACTCACTCGTTACACGTGGAGCAATGTAGATAAAGCATAGGTAACATGTCACCGTGATATAACGCTATCACTCCTTCGCTCTCTTTCTATTTGCGCGTGAACGAACGAGACAAAAGAAGTGATACAACCATATCGCATGTAGCATGCTACGAGTGCAGGAAGCTCTCATGCCTTATCAAAGATAGTTTTTTTATACTGATTTTTATTATAACGAGGGTGTTTGTAGGTTAAACTTATGAAATAGGTAATTAAACAATGTAATAGATTTAAAATTTTTTTTTTATTTTAATTTATAATGACCCCAAGCTAAAGTGGCTATACCATTATCCTTAGAAATAAACCTTTTATCATCATTACCACAGATTACTTTCTTCCTCTTAATTTGTGTATAAACATTATGTCTATCGCTAGTGAATGTATACATATCATCATAGTTAACATAACTTAAATCTAGAGCATTTTTATAGTTTTCGAAATGTAACTTTCTTACATTAGCGGCAGAGACACCTTTGTTTTTCTTAACAGTTAAATCACCTTGTAGAATATAACTGTACATTTTAGATCGTAAGCCAATAAACTCTTGAATAATTCTACCATTGCTTTCATCTTTCATCAAACCCACAACCTTTTTATTCAATAATGGTAGATTGTAAACGTTATCTGTTGGAAAATCAGAGGTGTCAAATTTGTTTTGTAAATCTGGTCTAATGTCTTCATAAAAGTTATCAGTTTTAATCTCATAAATAAATGAATCTGTGTCTGTGTACAGTAATTGTAATTTATTGCCATATTTAGGCTGCATGTATGAATAATGAAAGCCATACATGACATATTTCGAGAGTTCAAGTACGGTGAAGCCGACATAAATTGGTTTATTATACAAAATTGTTGTTTTATTTAATTGTATGGCTACAAAGTCTTCGGAAAACACCTTAGAACTGTGAAAGTTGGGACGAGCTATGTATCTCCCCGCACCATATTTACACTTGGTCTTTGATTTTACATCATCCCATGTAGTACAAAGTTTCACATCAACCCTCTTTGCTACGTTTTCTATTGTCTTACCGAAAATTGAATTGTTCATTAGTTTGTAAAAATCTTTTTCAAATGAGTTTTTAGCCAAGGTTCTTTTATCAGTATTCAAATCAATGTAGGATTTAAGCCAGGGGGATTGGTGGAAAGATAATATTCGATGAATTTTTTTGCAAATCAATCCGCGGGTGATACATTGTTTTAAATTCATGTAGTGAATGACGTAATTTTGTTTGTCAGTGAGAGTGAGTAAAAGTTTTTTTGTTTTACCATTGGGTGGTGTTTTCGTTTCGGCGCAAAAGGGGTAATCACTGTGTAAGTCGTGTAAAGAAGGTGGGTACTCAAGGTCAACTTCTAAGAAGTAACCGATTTGTGAATCGGGTTGTTGAGAGAGGATGTTGAAAGTTTCAATTTCACTCTCCGTCAACCAGGTGAAATTACCATCAGGCAGATATTTGCTCATAGCATCACCATACAGGTTATTAACATCTAGGTAAACGATGAAATTGCTTTCTTGCGCGGGATCGTGTGTATCCATAAACTTATTGTTGGCCTTGGCATGTCTTTTGGAAACTTGACTGATACCCCCTCGGATACCACTATTTAAAAATTGTATCATCTCATAATCGGTTAGAAGTTCGAGATTTACATCTGTCGCTTTCAACATTGCATCCCATGATAGGGAAGGTGCTGTTAGGTATCTGCAGGGGTCTAATTTGTATGCAGCTAAGCAAACGGTGCGAAAGTTTTCAAAAATCTCTGCTAATAATAGGACATCCGTTTTTAGGTACAAATCACAGTATTCGCCTAGAGAAGTTATATTGAATTTTTCCCACACCGTTTGTGCATGAGTATAGTCTTGATCGGAAATGTGTGATTGAGTCAGTTTACTGTAGAAAGAGTCTTTGTCTGGTAGTGATTCATGGTTAAGTTTATCCCAACAATCGATGTATTCATAAGGAAACACACCTTTACGTGTTAAAAGAGTCATTTGATTATGGTCGGGATAATATCGAGATAATATTGAAATTTGGTCGATTGATAGATTTTTAGCTAGTTTATCTAAACTTGAAGACATGAATTTAAATGAATCCACAAATCTTATCGTAATCGCTTTACCATCTTTAAAATTAAGTTTTTTACTAAATGAGATATATTTTTCTTTATTCTGAGGAATGCATTGAATATTATCACCCTCCCTGGCGGCTAATTCTTTGATAAATAAGTGACTGTCATAGCCACTTAAATTATGGAAAAAGATGGGAACATAGTTAGGTAATGAATATTTTAAATTACACTCGTTATGCACTAAACCTCTGATTTTCCCTGTTAGATGACAGTGATCAACTACCTTAAGATCTGTTGATAACAAGGGCTGTTCGCAGATGTGACAAGATTCATTTTTAGTCATATTTTCACATTCTTTGATATCATATGGCTGTTTATTAGAAAGAATGTCTGCGATAGTAGCAACATCCGAGTAAATGTTATCAATGAATTTTGTTACACAATCCTCTCCACGATACGTGACAAGTTTCGATAGTGAGTCATCATAATTACAATGGATATAATAAGCAAAGCTACATGGTACATGTTTATGAGAATAATAAGTATTACTTTGTAAATTATTTTCTAACGGGCTTAAAATAGATTCAAAATCTGCATAAATAACAAATGGAACTGACAATTTATGTTGAAAGTTTTTGAATTTTAAGTACTTACCTGTGAGAGTGGGAAGTTGTATTAAAGTCTCTTCGCATCCTATTCTTAAATGAAGTTTAAGTTTATATTCACACGTAAAATATTGTAAACACTTTTTACAGAAAAATTTTTTGTGTTCATGCTTAGATACTTGAGAGCCCACCAACCGGGACACGTTCTTTATCCAAGAGTAATGAGATTTCTTGCTATCTTCATGAAAGAGCAGGTCGACGTGACGATCGTAGGTTTTAGAAGATATATTCATGGGGGTGATAGTGCATTTTGATCCTATCCCGTACACATTGACGCTGATCTTGTTCAGTTGCTCGAAACGTTTGATACCTCTAGCATCCACAGGACAGTTGATATTATCTGTATTGAAGAGTGTCTTGTAATCTGGGTATGAGGAGACTCTCTCCGTATTTTTCTCCACTGGATAAAGAGCGCTGGTAACAGCCCAAAAAAAACAAGCATGATCATTGTTCTTCACGTTTACACAAGCACGTTTGAGTTGGATCCATTTTGGAAGTGGAATGTAAGAACTACCCTTCAGTGGATTGAACTTGTTGACATTAACTTCTAGATATTCAATTTTCTCCAAAGCCCATCCGCTGTCACGTTCCTGGAACTGCTCGCATTTTCCATTTATTTTGGAAGAGATTTGCTCATAGAATGTACTTAAATCTGATTGGCGATTTAGAACGACATTTTTGGTATTGAATGATTTCAAATCTCTAATCACCTGATCCTCTTTGAATATCACATAAGTGCAGAAAAGTTGCAAGTTCACTTTAACGTTTTCATTGGTATCGAGTTCCAACTTGATTACGTCACACACTTTTGATTCGGCTCTGCTTAGATATATCTTCGGATCTAAGATGGTTGACGATCCGTTTACATGATAAGTGGTTATTCTACACTTGAAAGCCGAGTCCACAACATAGGTAAAAAAATCCCCATCGTCTTGTCTACAAAGTAACTTGTGACGTTTTGTTCTCGAGTGAGCGATCAGTTCGTTACCAGGGCCACTGATATTACAAAAAGGGCACTGATACATGGTTATGAGGAGGCCTTACGCGGTTGAAATATTCCAAAGTACTGAAATAAACATCTATAGTAATTGTTTTTTATACACTAATCCAGGGGTGATAAACCTTTTATATTTACGTTCCGTGGTCTCAATGAATACCACCGCGCGCCCACAAGTTTCTTACCCCTGAGTTATCGTTTTTAAGCAGCATTATGATTCATAGACGCTACAATGTTGTAAATAAAAAGCTCTTTGTTTAATTTATTTTTTTATTCAGTATAGTAGATAACAGAAAAACAAATAAGGCATAGCAAAACACTTGATTTCACAATCTACAATACAGTTTTGATTATAAATATTTTCGATAATGTTGCATGCATCTTCCAGAGTCTCGGGATGGCTACATTTAAGCTTTTTGTGGAAGAAATTCATACGATTCACATAAGTCTCTTTATGCTTATCTACATGATGCACAAGTAGGTCAACACATTCTAAAATAGGTTTTATTTCCCGCCACTCTGCAGCACATATATTCATTGAGCTTGTTTCCATGAGAATCGTGATGAAACTGAATTCCTCCTTTTCGGTGGTGGTGGTGGTGGTGGTGCTGATGATGGATTGAGGAAGCGCAGCAGCTGAACCAGTTCTGAAGAATTCCGAGATTCCCTCCATATTCTTCATAATTATTGAAGTCCATTCTTGATGAGTCATTAGCATTTTTCCATCGAAATCAATGCATACTTCCAATGCATTACTATTAATTAGATTGAAGGGATGTCTTAAGAACACTGCTATGTAAGAGTCTCTAAAGTGATACACATTTTTACACATTTCAAAATATAATTGTGGGATTGATGGATGCACGTTAGAGAAATTCATCTTGTCACTTCAAGGGCTGATGGCACACTGAAGGTCGCTTTTATTGACCCACCTTTCGAACTATATTTGTGAGAATGTGATGCTCAAAGAGTGAGTCACTGATGATAAGACAATATGCTGACGTTTTATCTGGTAGATTTTTTTTGAATTCCAATTCGAGCTTGATATCTATAGCACCACCGTTCCCCGAGCGGAAGGAGTCATTCTGTCTCGAACAATCGATAACAATCAAAGGAGTCTTTGTTTTAAAATTAGGCGGGCTAATTTGAATGTTGGAACTGTTCAAACCGTAGTATGATCTTTGGAAATTAGTGAAAGCGTTGTAGAGCAGTGAATATGTCCCTTTCTCAAAATCGTTTGCGAATGAATCATACGGATAGTACTGAGAGTTGAGGTACAGGCGAGCATTGTAAAAATTGCTATGGTCAAATAGACTCATATCCTTATCAGCATCATTATTTCGTGCATGCTGAAATCCTAGTATGACGAATCGAGGCTTTTCCAGCTGGGTGGTGGTCTTCACGGTCCAAACGTGTCGTTGAGTCATAGGCAGCAGTGGGTATTCATAAAGATCCCATGAGCGAAATGCAATAGGAATAGGTGTATTATTCTCTATATACTTCAACAAGTTGAGCTTCTCTCTGTCGGACACCTTTATCACGGGCATTCGCCATACAACACGTGTTAAATTAATTTCAATCTTCTTTGTAGCATCCTTTCTGGTTGCAGAGTTAAAATTCGAAGAGCTTCGGTTAAGTATCAGTTCATGCTTTGCATTCACAATCACCTTTTTATAATCTTCGGCGAATCCCAACAGATGGCGTAGTGGGACGGTGAAACAGAAATCTCCATCGACCTCTTTGATTGTACCCAGATTCCAGCCGCTATTCTCTAGGACATTGCTCTCTTCCTTACCGTAGGATACGATGGCTTTCATGGTGGAGGTGACGCCGCAGTTTTTCGTTCTGTCAATCTCCACACCATTCAACTCATAGCGAATGTCATGAAAGAGAAATGCCGGTGCATTGTTGGTGAAGGTGCAATCTTTCGTAACATTACCCTCAATTATTATCTGACTCTCACAAGGTAGCACCATCAAGTCTTGACTGTTGATACATATACGAATCTCATCGTTGTTCTTGTAAGATTCATTGTAGGGTGTGTAGGTGTGATACTCAACACTCTCTATACTATCATCAAAAACAACTTTCTCCCCTATGTTTAGAATTGATGATGTCATTATGCTGTTTCTAGTCCCAAAGATTGTAGAAATAGTAAGTTGTCTTTACTTAATTCGAATTTTTGATTGAGAGCTCCTTCGGCAGGTGTTGTCCCCAGAGAGAGGGTGGGACTACTATAACCTGCATTTGCATTATCACTGATTTTATAGATAATCATGATGCAACTTTTCTTATATGCAATCGAAGTGAGATGTTTTCTTTTCTGAAGTTGACGAGCTGCCCCTGCTCATTCACTATACGTACTTGGAGATTTTGAATAGTGTTTACTCTTAGGGGTAAGTAAACCGGATGTGGAGGACACTCTATTATCTGATAGCCCGGCGGCACCGATGGTGAGAACTCATACAGCACGTGAGACGCTTTACTATTGATGAATGATCCCTGAATGATGTTGCACTCCACTCTTATAGTATTGGTGATTAGTATGTTTATCGGTTGATCTGATACATGTATCTCTTTTTTTCGAAGCACTTTGTTTGAGAACCCGAAAATATTGCCAATACTGTTTTCTTTTTCAAAGTGTATGTCATATAGCGGTGAGAAAAACGTGCACTTTAATGTGTTCGTATTGGCATCCATATCTATCCATTTGTCTTTATCCTCACCCCCGACACGTAGCAGTTCTCGCTCCAGATAACGAAAGATGTTATGCAATTCGTAAGAGCCCTCAGGAATTGCGATAACGTTCTTATCGCCATAGTGAAAGAGGTTATTGCTGCTGTCCACATTAGGAATAGAATTAAATGTTTTAAAATAAATCACTGCACATTCGTAGTTAGAATCAGCACTCAACTCTATAGGCGGTAAAAATGAGCTGTTTAACTCTGATTCAGTTCCGTTCAGAGTTAATGTGAGAGACATTGTCCTCACACGAGATAAGGATGATAAATGAAAACAGTATAATGTATTTTATGTATTTATTGAATAATTGATTACATAATAGACTAAAACTAAGGATAACACCCGTTTATAATCGAACTGCAGCCGTTCACCTGTCTGTTTATAAGCTGTTAGCACCTGTTTCTAGCTGTTCATATCTGTTCATACCTGTTCAACAGGTCTGTTCATAAGCTGTTAGCACCTGTTTCTAGCTGTTCATATCTGTTCATACCTGTTCAACAGGTCTGTTCATAAGCTGTTAGCACCTGTTTCTAGCTGTTCATACCTGTTCAACAGGTCTGTTCATAAGCTGTTAGCACCTGTTTTAGCTGTTCATACCTGTTCAACAGGTCTGTTCATAAGCTGTTTGCACCTGTTTTAGCTGTTCATACCTGTTCAACAGGTCTGTTCATAAGCTGTTAGCACCTGTTTTTAGCTGTTCATACCTGTTCAACAGGTCTGTTCATAAGCTGTTAGCACCTGTTTTTAGCTGTTCATACCTGTTGAACAGGTCTGTTCATAAGCTGTTAGCACCTGTTTCTAGCTGTTCATACCTGTTGAAGGGGTCTCTTCATATCTGATCCGATCTCTTTATCAGGTCCGATCGTACATGTGCTTGGAAGCAGTTAATAGAAAGCTCAAACATAAATGTCCACAGTTATATTTCTTATCTCTCTGCACATTACTATAGTTGTAGGTTATTATAACGTTGTCTATACTCTTCTGCATATAGTTGAGAAATTCTTGAGGAGGTCTCAAGTTCCCATAGCTGTCAAAGTATTCGCAGTGTTGATCCTTCTTCACATACGCCACCCAATGCGTTCCAGCCCCATCAGAATCGTCTAAGTTTATCACTCCCGTCTCTCGCTTTCGCGGTCCAGACAATCGTTTTAATAATAGATTATCCCGCATAACAACACCGCGAAAGTGTGGAATATCCAGCTGCTTAACATATTTTACAATTTCAAAGTCAGCGAGAGCACGATTCGGTAGGGCGAGATTCAGTTTTTTTGATACGGAGTCAGGTAGAGTCCCATTCCCTTTCTATAGGGCGCTATGTACATGCCTTGTCCCACGGCGTGCGGTATGTGGGATCGAACTGGATCTTTCTTTTTAACCATTTCATAGATATTCCTAGCAGCTGTAGTCACACCACCCGCGAACGATCCGGCCGCTGCCAAAGCTCCCAGTATCGGAATCAAAGGTAGAAATCCACCTCTCTTCGGTAGAGGAACAACTCTCGGCCTCCTGATATACTTCCCCTTGGCACTTTTCTTAGCGGCTCTTACCGCAGCATTTATCAAAGTATCATCATCAGATTTCTTTGCACCTTTCGTCCTTTTCTTAATGGCTTGACGTGTCGTGGAAATCACTTTAGAGAGCGGTATGCCCATACCACGCTTAACCTTGAACTTCATGATTTTTTTAACAGCGAGTCCCGCTAGTCTTTCAGACAAGTGTGGTGATTCACGCCAACGTTTATCAGCTGCAATACCTAATTGTATATCAGCCTTATGCCGTTCCTCTAGAGTCTGATTTTGAGCGTATGCAATGTCATGTGCTTTACACGCTTCGTCCAACGGGTTTATACCCTTATCACCGCGCGCTAACCTCTTTTGTAACTTTGTGCCAGGTCCACAGTAATTGTAACCCGGCAAGTGGATCTCAAACGGTAATCTATTAATAACTGCGTTAACGAAAGAACCGCCCTTTACAGATTCTTTAGGGTGACTGTGACGTGTGCCGTGTTGCATCACCATTTTAAACTAATTGTTACAGTGAGGACAGTGCTTCCTTTTATAAAACGCTAAATCCACATATGTGTCGTTAGGACCTGTTGCGTTTTGATTGGGCAAGTGTTCCGTACACCATAAATGTCCGCGTATTTCCGGATCGTTGAGAAGGTGGTCCGGCAGGAGATATTGCACGTTACACAACTGATGACTAAAGTGTTTTAATAATATTGGTTTTGATAACTGATTGATATCTTCAGCTGTCAGTTCGGGCATTTTGAATAATAAAAACAGTGTGTACTCACACCCGAGTCCTATTACACAATGAAATTTAGAAAGCAAAACACGTATTTATCAGTTAAAGATTGGAAAATACAATCAAAGACATCCGCTGATGTGTGTAAACATAGCGTACTGCTACCCAACAGCATAAGATGTTTGATATGTGGACCGTCCGCTTGCGGTAAAACTAATCTTTTACTCACCCTACTTCTCGATCCAAAGGGTCTCAAGTTCCAAAATGTCTACCTATATTCAAAATCACTTAATCAACCAAAGTACATATTTCTGAATGAGGTACTCGATAGAATACCTGAAGTAACTTTTTACAAGTATTCGGATAAAAATGACGTCACACTACCGGAAGAGGCGCACAGTAACAGTATTGTAATATTTGATGACGTCTCAATGGAGGATCAAGAGGCCGTACGCATGTACTTTGCTATGGGTAGGCATAAAGGGTTGGATTGTTTTTATCTATGTCAAACCTACAGCAAAATACCTAAACAGTTGGTGCGAGACAATGCCAACTTTATTATTCTCTTCAAGCAGGACGAAATGAATCTTAAACACGCTTACGATGATCATGTGAATACAGACATACCGTGGGATAAATTTTTGGAAATATGTCGAACCTGTTGGAATAATAAATACGGGTTTCTTGTGATTAATAAGGATGCTGAGATTCATAAGGGTAGATACCGGCGGGGATTTGATGACTTTATTATTTTGGAATAATAAATACTACAGCATCAACTGAGGTGCATGCATTTCACTATGGATACTACAGGGGAACAGATCTTTGGTGATAAGGAGCTGAAGAGAAAGCTGATTCAATCAGTGAACTCGGTTAAAAAGAAAATTAAATCTCTAAACGACGATAAGGTGGAATTGACCTCTACACTGCAAGAAACATTTGACCCCATCGTACGACCTTTGAATACTTTAGTGAAGCAAACATTGACAAATGATGAGTATGAGGACTATGAAAAAAGCGGCAAACCGTCTAAAGGATTCAAACAAAGAAAGTTCAGTGTTGTCAGTAAGAAAATTAAAAAAAAGAATCTTAACACAACAATAAAATATAACGAAAGTTTTGATAGTGATAAGTCGTCAACATCGCTCACGAACAGCAGCAGCCTCTCTCTGACGGATGACAGTTTTCAAGATGCTGAGCAAATACCACCTATTGCACGAATGTACTTGGATAACCTGGTATTGAATAACATAAAAAAAGTCCCCTTCGGTGTTTACCATACCCCAGACGGATATTACATAGGAGATAGTCCAATTTCCTTTGAAACCAACAACATTAAAATAAAAAATGAGAGCTTCAAGTACATGCCGGGCCTACTAGAACTTTTATTTAAAAAAGATCCTCAAACACAGCTCATTGATAAGAGTGACATTGAAAACTATAATAAAATAATTATTATGACGAATGCCAACAGACGCAACTTCTCACCTCAAGGTCAAATACAGGGCGATAGGAGTAACAAGTACATCACATACATCAGACAAAAAATTAGTGGTGGATGTTTGTCAGACAACAGCAATACCCTTCTTATGAAAAAATACAATCCTAGTACTGATTTTGTGTATTGGAACGAGCCCAATGAACTTGTGGAGAGATTGAGATTACTTATCGCTTCCCAAAACGCCGGTAATGGAGGTCATGGGAATGAAATTATAGCGATAATTGAGGAACTGACAGAAGCCAACATCATTAAACCACCGTCTGCCGATACATTAAAACACCTGCTTCAATAAAATCATCCGTCATTTCGATAATGACAATCAATAAGTTTGGACGTTACCTTAACAGCAGCAGCAGCAGCAGTGAAGGTGTTACACACTTGCACGCCCTCAAAGTGTCAAAAAACCTTGTAGATTTTGAAAGTCGCCTCTTGAGACGTGTTCGAAGTGGTATCGCTAAAGATGACGTAATTATCAAAGCACAGTTGGATGAGGTTCTCAATCTGTGCCTCATTAAAATAAAAAGCAATACAAAAAGTATCCGGACTATTCAGGAGGAATTAGCCATTCTACAAAACCGCATCAAACTCAGCCGTCGTCCTGCAAAGTCTGCACCACCACCACCAGCATCGATTCCAAGAACAACATGAGTAAAGCTCAAGTTGTCAAAGAGATACATAAGAATGTAAGGAAAAATTTCCCACGAAGACGTTTCATACAAAGAGGTTTCGACGACACCTGGCAAATTGATTTGATTGATATGCAAAAGTATTCCAAATATAATAATGGATATAAGTACATTCTAGTATGTATAGATACTTTTTCTAAATTTGCCTGGGCTCAACCTGCGAAGAGTAAATCAGCTGATGATATATCTCGAAACATGTCTACGATACTCAGTCTAAATCGATGTCCTAAGAACGTCCAGTCTGATGACGGTCGTGAGTTTTTCAATGAAAAGTTTACATCCTTAATGCGGAAGTTTAATATAAACCATTATTCTACATACAGTGTAATGAAAGCATCCATCGTAGAGAGATTTATCAGAACTATAAAAAACTGGCTTTGGCAAACTTTCTCCTATAATGGATCTTATAAGTGGAGAGGTAGAGTTCTCAATGATTTAATGAAACGATACAATGCTAAAGTTCATCGCACCATAGGAATGTCTCCAGGAGATGTGAGTCATTCGAACGCTGATAAGCTACTCGCTACTGTGTACAATCACATAAAGTCAAGGCCGCGACCTAAATTCTCAGTGGGTGACTATGTGCGCATCAGTAAATATAAATCTGCATTCTCTAAGGGATACACCGGTAATTGGAGCATGGAAATATTTCAAATATCAAAGGTGAATATTACCAACCCTGTCACCTATCTGCTGCAAGATGAAGAGAAACAGCCCATCTTAGGAGCGTTTTATGAACAGGAAGTGCAAAAAGCTAAATATCCTGACATCTATCTAGTGGAAAAAGTGATAAGAAGAAAAGGAGATAAAGTTTTAGTTAAGTGGTTGGGTATAAACTCTACAAGTTGGATAAATAAAAACAATAAAATATACTAAAATGTTTTTTATTTTTGAAATGGTTACATACTACCTTTTCCTTACACCTTTAAAAAATAAGTTTTACATCTTAATTTTACACACACAAGTAGGTACTATAATGATATTGACAGTTTCCCAGCCACCCATTTTGAAAAAATAATTTAACACGCTGTTTTTTGCACACACACACACTGTTCTCACAAACACTTTCTGCAATATTTAATAATAATAGCTAGCAGCCTGACGAAAGAACTGCAGCAGCACTCTCCAAAAAGTACGCATCCTGTTTCACAGCGTCTTAAAAAAATTGCATGGAGCACTACCCAACTTGTCTCTATTTTTCTGTGGGGGTGTTTTTTTCAAAATTCACTATCCAAGATTTGCCGCTGGGCCCCTTATTAATCAGAGACACCCCACTTTGTAGGTAATCAAACATTTGTTCATCCAAGTCATTAAATCTGGATGGCAGCGTTAACATACTTCCATTTTCCAACTGAAGAACAGTCTGCATCACACCAGCTCCAAACTTTGATGCTATTCCCGAAGCTTCGATTATTTTATATGGTTTGTTTAATTCCATCTCACTAAATTTTATCCATGTTCTATTTCCACGGTTGTTCAATGTTTCCAATAAATTATTTCTTCCAGCCATTATTATGGATCAAAAAAACTTTGTTGATTTTTAATTAAGCACAAGAAGTGTTTCACCCCGCTTGGTTACTATTTACCGAATGATTATTTTTTCATTACTCCCAATAATATATATACAACATTGTATTTGATGACACTGACACCATTCTACAGAACAATGAAATCATTCATACAAAACTATATTGATAATGCGGCGTGAGAACTTCCTGGTATACTAATTTTACACTTGCCATCATCCACGTCACCAATCTTCAATTTTTCCAATTGATCATAAGCCCAATAAATGACACCTTCTATTGCCATTTTATAACGCATGCACGAATTCGCTCGTTATAAGAAGCATCTGCTTACCCTTGAACGATATCATAGTCATTAGTATAAATCAACTTGTCATCCCACAATCTAGCGACCGTGACCCCCACCCCACAAACAATAACCCATTCAAAGCTTTATCAACCGCCACGTGTAATACAATGTAAGAAGTGAGTTCGAAATACGAAAATCACACTTTTCCAAACTAAGAAGTCCCATCTGTTCCTACATATCCTCCCCACACACACGAGACTTCACAAAACACCCATCAACTGAGTTAGAACCGGCGAAGAAATTAGACCTGGTGATCTCTTCCCTGCCGGACTTTAAGCGGATCACCTTATAGCGTACCTCATTGCGATCTGTTCTCCGCCGGACTTTAAGCGGAGCACGTTATAGCGTACCTAATTGCGATCTGTTCTCCGCCGGACTTTAAGCGGAGCACGTTATAGCGTACCTAATTGCGATCTGTTCCCCGCCCGACTTTATTGGTTATTACTAATTATGTGTTATTGCATCCGCTCATCTGACCGTCAGACGCACATGTGATCGACATGCGACATCGGGCGGACGGTTCGACATGGTATTTAACGAGACGGTCAGAGTCTGACTTCATTGCTCCACGTGTAATACAATGTAACAAGAAACTTCAAAAACCTATACAAAGCTTCTGCTCGCCCCCAAATTATAGTCATTAGTATAAATCAACTTGTCATCCCACAATCTAGCGACCGTGACCCCCACCCTGACCCCACAAACAACAATTCAAAGCTTTATCAACCGCCACGTGTAATACAATGTAAGAAGTGAGTTCGAAATACGAAAATCACACTTTTCCAAACTAAGAAGTCCCATCTGTTCCTACATATCCTCCCCACACACACGAGACTTCACAAAACACCCATCAACTGAGTTAGAACCGGCGCACGATCCGAAAACGGTCAAGTCAGAGTTTTTCCAATTTACGAAGTCCCATGCCCATTCCCTCCACACCGACCCTGAACCCACACAACGACCCTGACCTCACTCAACCCCTCCCCGCACCACCCCTCCAGACACTTCCCCACCCCCGCAACCTTACAATAAACATCTTTTTTACTATAAATACCTACTTTTTTACTATAAATACCTACTTTTTTGACCTTGAACTTCTTTAACCCCATAAAAACCCCTCCCTACACCACCCCTCCACACCCCTCTAACACCCTTGACAAACTAAGCCATGCCCCTCCATGGGACTTCTTAGAACAGCTATTAAGTGAGTTAGAACCGGCAATATCTATCTACTAGCGAGAAGAAAAAACGTTGATTAATGAGGACTCCCCTTAAATGTTAACTTTTCGAAATTTTTAACAAATCCACCGTATAACGTATATAGGGTCCTTCTTAATATGCTGACACTTTTTTAAGGGGATGATCAGACCATCCAACTGAACAACTTTCTCTATGGGACCAACGTCGCGAAAAATAAATCACCTGTTCCATACAAAGCTGCAAACCTACTCGACCCAAATGTATGGGACAGCAGATTTTTTTTCGCGATTTCGATGTTGGTCCCATAGAGAAAGTTGTTCACTTTGATGGTCTGATCATCCCCTTAAAAAAGTGTCAGCATATTAAGTTGGACCCTGTATAAAATAATGAAAATTCTGTGAAAATTTCAACTGTCTAGCTATTACGGTTCAAAAGTTACAGCCCTAAATAGGTAGGACAGACGGACGGACGGATAACGTAGGCTTATAATAGGGTCCCGTTTTCACCCTTCGAATACAGAACCCTAACAACCAATAGGTAAGTACCTACATTACTATTCGATTTATGTTTCCGAACTATTGAATACGTATCTAGAACTGTTTAATTATAGTTTTCACCGGAACAAGTAATCATAAGTAGACATAATAGCAACGTACGATACTTGACGTATTGACAGGCGCAAGCGCACGAACGCGAGAGCATTACACTTCTATGATTTATGGATACGAAGAAAGTTTGTACGATTATTTTATGTGGTTATTATCGTAGAAAGAGAAGGCACTAGAAGCAAGCACGTGTCTTGTCATATCACTCAGTAAGAGATGCACATAGCAAATTCGCTCTAGTTAAAAAAGGAGATCGCTACTTATTGCTGTCCTTATCGACGTAGCCACTTTTTTGTTCTACGACGGCTGTCTGACTCCGGAGTCAGACATCTATTTTCATACAAATTGTATAGGATTTTATGACTATCGCTGTCTCATACGCGGTTACACTGATGTTTCGTCTATCAGCGTAAGCGAAAAATACTTCGCCTATGGGTTATTATAGTGATAAATTATGTTAAGCATGCATACTTACCTCTTAGAATATGTCCATATTTACTGTCCGGCAGGGCTGGGAAAGGAAACGGATTTGTGTTGATATGCTGCTGTAATTTATTTGAAATGCCGTTATTGTAGATGGTGGTTGGTGAATAGTTGCTATCCCTCCGGTCCTCCCTTAGTCAACCCTTATTTTCCAACTGTACTACTAATTTCAAAATGTTGAAATCAAATGTTGGCTTCATCTGAAATGCTAATTTGGAGAATAGGTAACTTTTCCGACTATGTACATATTTGACCCATACACTCCGCCGACTAGAGTGCGAAATAGACAACTGCAGCTTGGAACCATTTTATACAGGGTCCAACTTAATATGCTGACACTTTTTTAAGGGGATGTTCAGACCATCAAACTGAACAACTTTCTCTATGGCACCAACATAGAAATCGCGAAAAAAAAATCTGCTGTCCCATACATTTAGCTCGAGTAGGTTTGCAGTTTTGTATGGAGAGGCTGATTTTTTTTTCGCGATTTCGATGTTGGTCCCATAGAGAAAGTTGTTCAGTATGACGGTCTGATCATCCCCTGAAAAAAGTGTCAGCATATTAAGAAGGACCCTATATATACAAAAAATCGACGAAATCTTTTTCGTATTCCCCTGTTTTCTCCTCCAAAACTAAACCGATTTTAATCATTATTTCAAGAATATTATGAGAAAGACTTTGGCTATGTATGTATGTTTTGCTTTTTTTGTTTATATTCGTCAAATTTGTTTGCTGGATGTCTGAAAACGGGAGGTAAAATTGGTCATTTTTGAAGGTCCCTAGTTCATACAGTAATTAAATAATGCAAAAAAGCAAAAAATAGGGACATGTCAGAGGACTCAGAGGTGACATAGATTGTAAAGAAAAAAAATTTTTGCTCTAGTCTCAGTATCCAGAGAGGAAACAGAGGAATACGTTTGTATGGAAAAAACAGTACTCGACTATCCTCTTATATGCTTCACTATGCAAATGTACGTAGCTCCTGTCCAGAAAAAAACACGAAGAGATACGCGTTTGCGTATGTAACTGTCTCAAACACGCGTCACGCAATGCTACGGATGTCGGCAATCCAACCTCATCTTAATTGCTACAGCAACATAGTTGCTATAGTTTATACATCTACAAACTAACACTTATCTGAATATCACCTGTTTATGTCTACTTTCGTTTTGTAATTGTTGCTTAGAACAGAAGTAACTGGCGAGTGTGTGGATAACGACAAGTAACTACAGTTGTTAATGCCTCCACGTATGCGATTGGATATGTACATAATAATGTATTTTATATGGTCCGGCTTCATCTACGTGGAAAAGTTTTCTTAGGATTACGCACGGAAAATGGGTTGGATTTTCTGTCTGTCTGTCGTTTTAGGACATGATGATGATGTCCTCCACGACGTATCTGTCGACGGCGACCCTCATTGGTTCCTGGCGTGAGGTCGGATGTGACTGGATAATCCGAATTTTGTAATTATTCAATGACGCCCCCCTGATTGAATATACATTTCCACAGATGTACCGGGGTCTACCAAGGCGGATAGCTTTAGATTATTTTCTTCTAAACCGATGCTATCCTCCACTGAAAATTTATAACCGTAGCTAGTATAGGTAGGTAAGTATGTAGTACCTATAATAGGTACATAAGTTCCTAAAAACTCACAAAAATTAGTAACAATACTTAATTTTTGAAACTACCATAGGTACCTACCATTTTAAACGTGTTATGCAGGGCCACAGTGCAGGGCCTTCAATTTTATTGAAACCTTTTTTGTACTAACCTACCTATAATACATACCTGCGTATGTATGCAATACCTAAACATACGCTCCAACCTATATTCCCCGAGGGGGACGTCTGATAATACATATAAGATAAGATAAGTAGTTAGGTAAGCCTACCAAGTTCAGAATAATTATTATTCACATTTATCTTTGAGCAAAAGCTAGTCAGATTTATAGTCTGACATTAAATAATTGTACACCTACCTAAATATTATTCATCATTTCATAAGTGTGAGAAAATTACCACTACCCAACACTAGAAAAATTTTAACTTTGAATAAGCCATAATAATATAGGTAGGTAGGTACCTACTTAGAAATACAAAATTATTCGTGACATTAATGTCTCTTGAATACGAGGTTTATGTCTTTTTTTTACCATTGCCCTGTCCAGGTAGGTACTTTCACACTTTACGTGTAACTATGTGTTTATTTTAAGAAAAACTCTTACTTTTATACAATAATAGTTACCTATGTACCTAGTACCTACCTACATACATAGGTACTTATACATGAGAGGAGGTCTACCCAAAGAGCATTTAGGAACTCAAAAATAAAAGATAAATGTGTTTTTGCCAGGAAGCTGGAAAAGGTATTGTCTAGTTGCAAATAAAATTATTTTAATTAAAAAATGTAACAAGTGAAATTTTTGAATTTCTCTCAAATAATGCATTAATCCATAACAGTTTGTGCCATTTTCAAACGTCCGAAATACAAAAATAGAGTCCACATGCTCCACTTTCATTAATACTTACCTAATATTAAAGTAAGAAATCAAACTAAAGTAGGTAGGTAGGTATATATTTCGTTTACACATGTCTTTATGAGTTATGACACGCCAATTAGTTTACAAGACCTACAAGCACTACGGTATTTTAATAAACAAGTAATAAATAATAATTACCTACTCTAGTAATTTGATATTACAAAACGTCAAAGGATATTCACCCTCCGGCTCATACCACAAAAAAAAGTCTCCTAACACCGTTTTTATGACCACATAGTAAGAACGAATTTAGCTTGATTCGTGGACCTTCATACAAGGAACACACTATAACTGCATGCGTTAAATGCAATGTGCAACGGAGCGGAATGAAAATATGGATGATGCACTATGCGATAAATATTGTGAGCTGAAAAAGCCGGGTGTTACATTAGGTGACATTGATTTGTTTGGCTTCCGAAGCGGAGGCAGATTAAAAGTTAAATTAAAAATTCTTTTTTTTTAAGTAGGTATCTAATGTAGAAGTGTAAAATTATCTACGCTACATATTTTAAGGGGTGCTTCAGAACATCAATGATGATTGATGAGTGATGGATCAAATTAACTAATTTGTTTTATTAGTACCTAAGTATTTTAATTAGGTACACCTAATAACAAATGTTAGTCTTGTTAGTTGAACTTGTTCAGCTTATTCTAAGTACTTTTGCACATTCATTACTACGCATCGTGCGTGAACGCGTAATGAACTGCAATTCTTTTACCAGAAGAATTGTTTTTGCTGACCGTTCAGTCAGTAAAAACTGTATGATATTGGTAACAGTTGTTCATGGCACTGCAACTTAGATGGTAGGTATTTTCTGTCTATGATTATAAGTAAGTCTGTTGTATTTTATCTCGTAACTAAATTTGGAGCTTCTCAATTGTATATGATCATAATCATTAGCCTATACTGAGTGTAAGGAAAAGTATCATTAACCTTCAAACTACATACAACTTTTACTACAGGAGTAAACGTCTCAGCGCAAAAAAAAAAATTCTGCTACATATACAGGGTCCTTCTTAATATGCTGACACTTTTTTAAAGGGATGATCTGACCATCAAACTGAACAACTTTCTCTATGGGACCAACTTCGAAATCGCGAAAAAAAAAATCTGTTGTCCCATACATTTGGCTCCAGTAGGTTTGCAGTTTTGTATGGAAGAGTTGTTTTTTTTTTCGCGATTTCGATGTTGGTCCCATAGAGAAAGTTGTTCAGTTTGACGGTCTGATCATCCTCTTAAAAAAGTGTCAGCATATTAAGTTGGACCCTATATACGTTTGAGTCGAGTAGGTATTGCAGTTTAGTAGTTATGGAACAGTCGATTTTTTTGCGCTCACAGTTTTACTCCCATAGTAAAAGTTGTTCAGTTTAATGGATAGAGTAACTATGTGGTTTATAGGGTACTTAATGATATTTTTCCTTACACCCTGTATAAACAAACAGCCTATGTTTTTAGTCTGAAGGATTTAACCTTTGCTGATTTCGTACAACAGTTCACATTTTCAGGACCATTAGCGCCGACTGGAATTATTTTATTTATACAAAAAAGTATCAAAATGTGTTAATACCCTATTACGAGCGTGTAGTTAAATTTTAAGATTGAGTTAAACTTTTATTTCAGTAATTTTTGTCGCTTAGGTAGGATTAGTACGATGTTCTTCCTGAAAAGGAGCTCAAATATTCATGATTTTTTTATAACTGAAGATGCTGATAGGTTGTTACGTAAAACAAATTGGTTAACTAGTCACTTTTGATACCAAACAAAAAACGGAATGCGATCCAATAAATTGCAAAGATAGCAAGTTGAAGAAACAACTTTGCACCATTCATAATATTAAAATTAATTTCCCATACACGCAACAGTTGAGTGGAGAAGTGTTTTTGTGATCTCTTTACATGTTCCTATCATGGGAACATTGTTCCATCAGGGCCGGACTCAGTGAAGCACGAAAAGGGCTATAACATTATTATTGACTATTTTTAGATTATATGTTGAAAGATGATTGTGATAAAAATATCACGACTAATTACATACTAGCCCGACTTGCACCAAAAAGTATTTAGGCTTAAATGTATTTAGTGATAGTTCTGTGTTTCACACTGCTCGTACGAATGACAGTGACAGCATCATATTTAAAGATGTTTAAGCCTAAATATTTTTTGGTGCAAGCCAGCCAAGTATATTAAGTATTAGTCAAGATTTAAAGTACCTACTTACAACCTATTGTACCAATTTGGTATTCAGACATCTGAAATAAGTGTCTTGTCTTACAATCGTGTACACATAACAGCAAAGATATGCACTTTTTCCTAAGTTTTTTTAAATTTTCTGTGTGAATCCAGCATTATCGCTTTATCTGCCAAAAATAATTAGGTGCCTATCTACTCGAGATAAATCCTCTAATATTCTTTTCGCATGATTGTATATCTACATAAGTACCATAAGTAGTTACCCAGTTACGATAAAAATGATTGCCCCCGGAAAGTCTCAATTAAACCTAAATACGTCCCTGCAATAAACAAACGCACTTACCCAAACTGTCCTGGGTAGCAGACAGGCAACCTCCTGCACACATGCTGCCCAGGAATCTTCCCGCTGAAGTGTTGACCGCCGTTGAAGATCACCTCCGAACAACAAGGGGACGAGCACCTCCCACTGTCCGTACACTCCGAACAACAGCAGGACCTAGATCCTTCAGTCTCGCACCAATGCTCATCACACGACAACGAATACTGCCAATCAGGAGTCGGCACTCGATAAGTGTATCTCGGGTCCCAGTGCATAGTGTTCAAGTCCGTACAACGCTCAACGTACGCCCCTGCCAGCTGTTCCATATACTGCTTATAAAGCCGCTTCTGACGCTGTGTCTGGGACACGTGGAGCCGCAGGACGTTGAGGAAACACATCTTAAACCTAGTCAATAGCCTACTCAGAGCACCAGCGCCGCCCACCAAACGATAAGTCGGCATATGCTCGACTACCCGAATCGCCGGCCGAGGCGTCCGCGGAATCTCAGAGAAAACCCATTTTTACTGCCTATTTGCTTCGTTAGTGAGGAATTTAGACGTAAACGAGACGATTTCCCGTCCGGCCTGTCTCCGTTTAAGACTCAATTTATCATTAGCTAAACTTTTATGTTAAAAGTTAACAATGAATTCGAAGTTTGAAGACATTTTGAAATTCGCGGCAAAAGTTAACGGTCGATTTTGAAATTGGACACTTGTGCGCGGGAGCGCGCGTGGTGTCTGCAGGCGCACTGCGCAGGCGCGGACCGCGCAACCGCCATAATCGCTTTACGTCAAATTAACTCGCATTTCCCCGTGAGGTGAAAAAACGGAACGGTTTGCGGAGAAAATGCGGCACGACTGAAAATAATCAGGGTCATGAGCCGTGGCCAATGCTCCATTTTACTCACCACGCTTTGAGTGTAACCGCCTTGTTTACGTTGATAAATAAAATGAAACTACAGTAACGTAATGATGTTATAATGATGCAAAACTTGTAAAACAAAACAAACTAGATACCTACCTTACTTAACTTAAAATAAAAGTAAAACTAGGTAGGTAAGGTACTTTACTTACAATGTGTTAAAATGAACTCAAACCTAAAATGCATTTTAACAGAACTTCTAATAAGTACCTATATACCTACCTAACAACAAATATTTTGATACAATTCCTTATAAAAACTAACTATGAAAGGAAGTCCTTTCATAGCAAAATTGATGGCAGTAGGTACTGGAGAGCGATTTTTGAATCTCATTCGGTGAGCTCGGCAGTTGAAAATGTCAAAATTACTATGGAGATAAGCATCTTTCTACTGCTGTTTTGACTTTCAAGAATCGCTCTCCTTGAGTATGATTTTTGAAAGACTAATCAGCAGTAGAAAGATGCGTATCTCCATAGTAATTTTGACATTGTCAACTGCTGAGCTCACCGAATGAGATAAAAAAATCGCACTCCAGGTACCTTACCTATCTGTAAGAAAGGGGTATTAATATTAAAAGGGGTGGTTTAGACCATCAAAATGACCAACTTCCACTACGGAGCAAACATCGAAATCGTGAATAAAAAATCTGCTGTTCCATACAAAACTACAGTTCCCCACTGACTCGCCTTAAATTACATTATAGGTATGTAATTTAAGTCGAGTCAGTGGGGAATTGTAGTTTTGTATGAAACAAAGAAGATTTTTTTTCACGTTTTGTATGTTGGCTCCATAGTGAACATTGTTCAGGTTTATGGCCTAAACATCCCCGTTCACTACAATCTGTATAGAATGTTTATCATCATTTTGAACAAAACTATTATGCCAGCAACGAGGATGAGGTCCTTTACTTTACTTACTTTAAAAAACAAATATCTAAATCTAACTAACTACTAATCATTAATACAAATAAATGCCACTTAACGTCCGTATTTAAAGACTGTTAAGACATTCGTCGAAAACATTACTTATCTTCTTAAAATACGATAACACTGGTGAATTACAAAGAGTTGTTTCGAAATAATTCAAAGAATTATCTTTCTCCATCTTTTGGTAGACATTATACACAAAACTGATATTCAAAACTTTGTGGTAGACTGTACATTTAATTTTTTCCCCACAAAATTTGTTTAAATAGTTCAAATGTTGTAAGTAATGCTGGAATTCTGCCAAAGATTGAAGAATGCTTCTATTATAAATGCTAATAATTCTATCCGCGTAAAACAAGTCTATCAATGTAGTCGTAGCCAATGCACAGTCCTTTGTTTTGATGTCTTCAGAAGAGCCTTCACTCTCATCGAATTCATTTAGACTCAGAAAATTACTTCTCTTGATAACACCAACTTTTTCGGACACAGGTCCCAGCATCACATAGGAAAGTATAAAACTGTAAGCAAAGTTAATAAAATCTTTGTTTCTTTTACAAAAATATAGACAGGCAATGATCAGAACCCAACAATCTTCCGGCAAGGGCTTCAGCCACGTAAAAACGAATCCCGGTAGTATTTTCCTTACATAATCATTGAAAACATTACTTTCAGAATTTTGTATTTTCTTTAACAATCCCTTTGTAGATAGGGCCTTGAATTCCCCCTCAATGTCCCAAACTTCACTTTTATTGAATTTCCTTCCAATGAATGTAATTTTAACATTTTCTGAATTTGTTAAAATTCCATATAAGAACAAAGGGATATCTATTGCTGGCAACATTGCATCATCTTTATCTTTATCAACAATAAGCCATGAGCCGGAGAATGTTGCGTTATTTTTCAGATTTATGTAAGGAACTGCTATTATTCCATTAGCAACTCCATCTAGAAAATAGTCATCCTTTACCATACCAGTCTTAAAATATTGAATTGCCATCTGATCGCCTGCTTTACATAATTTTGCATGTTCCTCATAAGTTTTTATGAATATGTCTCTTTCTGTTTCATCTTTTAGGTTTTTTAATACATCTTTTAAAGCAACATCTTTGCTCTGACGTGTCACCCATCTAAGCACTGAAGCTATTAAGTTTCTTTCTTGACACTTTATTATTTGTGGTAGTTTCTTGAAGAATGAGCTGTCTTCATCTATGAGAGTGAGAAATATTGGTATCATATCCTTTGGCATATAAAGTTCAACTTTGCATAATACATCACAAGAAATTGTTTTGCTGCATAATAAAGAATTTGGTACAATGCATGTAACGCCATACAATCGATATTCAGAATTATTAGTCAGGATGGGACAGTCAAAATATTTTGCAACGGTAAACATTGCTTCTTTATTATTATATTCGGTGACATAATGTTTTATCCCAAGCTCTTCCAGTACTTCTCTCTGAACATCTTTGACGAAAATTGGTTCACAGTAAATATTTTCATCCCTTCCAGGTTGTATTGCATCTGTGTTATTAATAATTTTTTGGTGGATTTCTTTACGCGTCTCAAGATCTGCTTTCTTTCCTCCATTGAATACCACGAAACAGGTAATATTGTTCTCAATGAAAGATTTCAGTATATTTTTCAAATAGCTTGCATATCTGTCGTACTCTCCGCCCAATATGAATTGACACCCACTCTTTTTGTAACTGTATGCACCTTGAAAGCAACTAGTTCCGTCGATAACCAGTTTACAATCTTTCAATGTATGAGAATGTTTCTTAGAATTTCTTGCTAAATGTGATCTGAGAAGTATGTACTTCATGTTGACTTTGTTCCTGTAAAAATACATACTTTTATTTCATAGAGCTATAATAGCACTCCTCATTCAGGATTAGGTACCTACTTACTACATAGATGTACTATTGAAGGTGTTACAAAAATGAAAATAAACATTTAAGTTGGTTTAGATCACCAAACTGAACAACTTTCACTATGGGAACAATATCGAAATCGAGGAAAAAATCTGATGTTCCATACTTAACTAGTTACAATACAAATCTACTCTAGCTTAATGTATGGGATAGCAGGTTTTTCTTTTTTCGTGATTTCGATGTTGGTCCCATAGTGAAAGTTGTTCAGTTTGATGGTCTAAACTTAAATGTTTATTTTTACTTTTGTAACACACTGTATAGGTAAATCTGGAACCAAAGACAAGCAAGATATTACAAAATATAAGTACCTACTAAGTCTATCTATCCCTTCTAGATTTCGAGACCTATAGGTAGTAAGTAACATAGTAACTTATTATTAATCTGTGCCTATGGTCATTAATTTATGTAGATAGTACCATAGTACCTGCTAGATATGTATCGAATTCAAGTAGGTAGGTACCTATGTAGGGATATGTAGAAATCAAAGATTATACTAATTTTCTGTAAAATTATTGCATTGGTAATGTGACAATTGAGAGGAAATAATTTTGCAAATTGGGAGGAATTTTCAAGTATTAGAGTCCAAAAATGGTAGGTAGGTAAATCACCTCAGTAGGTACCTAGGTATCCATGCACTAAATAGGTGCATTCATTCAGGAAATATTGTGTACAAGTCTTAGGTACTAGGTATGACTTATTGTAAACATAGAGCTACTTCCTTTTCAATTAAACACTTTCAGTAAAACAGTTCATTCGAGACCGATAACTATATTGCGTGCGAAAATAATATTTAATTTTATCCTCTAGAAATGTAAAATAAAACAATACAATATTGCATTGTACTCACTGAGCAAGTAATGTACTTACCGAAAGAATAGCACTTGTATTGTAAACAAATGAACTTTCATGAAGACTGACGACTTATTATGGTCGTATTCTTTGATTACCTACCTACGTATTTCTTATTCTTATGTGATAAGTAGGTACCCAGTTATTTCTTCTTCTTTCTTTTATTATCTACTTAATAGGTAGGGGATTGAATAAAGAATTACCTACTTACCTGCAAATATTTTATTTATTATCGAGTCACTTCACTAATGGCACGCAATGGAATTGGTTGATAATATTATCACTATTTAGTACGAAGAGTTATTTTGCTTTCATTTCAGTATATTTTGATTACCTAAATACCTAGTTATTAGTTTGTGGTCTTACTATAATTTAATAACATGACAAATGAAGAAAGCATGAACAATTTCTGACTGAAACGCAATCAATTTGTAATTTATAGAATATGTCAAACGTGGATCGTGGATGAAAGAATTTCGGGAAATTACCGACCAAAGATCGTTTTCCAACGCAGGGTTGCCACCTCAAAAAATCGATTGGGCGCTAAAACTGTGAAAAAAGCGCTAGATTTTTTAATTTTACCGTTTAAAAAAGCGCTAGATTCGGCGTTAAACTCTTCTTCCGTAAAATAGTCCTTTAAAGTTATTTAAATAGAAGTCAATCAGTCTTTCCAAAACCCATCTGTAAGTAAATTTAAGTCGTAGGTCACTTGTGATAGCACTTCTTGCGTGATAAGCGTTCGTATTTGAATCTCCCGAACACTGCACACTCTATGGGCATGTTTTGACCACAATATGCTATAAGTATTTATCATATTTCAGTCAGAAAACACAAAATACAGCATATTTAAACACGAATACTGTTGCTTTATTAAAAGTTAAAAAGAGGCTAGATTCTCCGCTAGGCGCTAAAATTTCAGAAGAATAGAATAATAAATCTATGATGAAATATTAGGACTCCAAACGTCAGCTACCAAATCCCGCCAAAAACTCCATCCATCACCCGGATTTTTGTTGTTGTTGTTGTTGTTACATATATCCTTGCGGAAAGGCAAAGGGAACATAGCCCATGCAGCCAATTCAGATTTTGTCTTTTTTTATAAATTCATTATAGTCCTAGTTATTATGGAGATATTTTAAGGAAAAGCTGCACTTTGTGATGGAAGCAAGCCGCTTTGCATAGTGATAGAAAGGATCAAAATAAGCGATTTGACCCGCAGCAGCGCAACTTTCATCCCTTAGGAACACAGATGGCGCCACTTCTTTACATGAAACTTCAAAAAATTCAACAAGCCTAACGGCTTCACCGATTTCATTAATTAAGGTGTCAATCGAAAGAACATTTAATAATTTATAAGAAAAAAAATAAAAACGTAAAAAATCTATAATGGCTGGAAAAAACCAGGCATTTATGTAATTTTTTAAAAGTAATTTTTCAGTTTTTTCTTAATTATATTTAAAAAATGTATGAATTGGGTATACTTTTAATTATTCACAATATCAATAAATCAATAACACGTTTAATGAAAAAAACTGCATGTCAATATCTTTATTGGTTAGGAAAATATTTAAGATTTCATAAGCAGGCACGGTGCGCCCCAGTCATAGTAATTATGAAAAAAATACAGAATTTTGTGATGGAAGCAAGCCGTTTTGCACAGTGATAGAACGGACCAAAATAAGCGATTTTACCCGTGGCAGTGCAACATTCATTCTTTAGGATCACAGATGGCGCCACATATTTTAAAAATCTTCAAAAAGTTGCAGAAACTAAACGGATACGCCGATTTTAATTATTTAAGTGTCAAACGGTTCGCATTATTAAGTTTCAAATAAAATTAGTCAAATATTTTTAAAAATTAAGTGCATAAATTAAAAAATATGTAGGTACGTACAAAAAATTTAAAATTACTTAAAAGTTTTCACTAAACTATGAAGTTTGTATTTTTTATTTTAGACATCTATTTCGAATCAAAAAATGAAACTTGCATCGAAATCGGTTTAGTAGCTTTGTAGATATTTGTAATGTCTGCCGATAAACGTCCGCTGCTAGACATAGGCCTCTTGCAAGGATCGCCACAACAGGGCCGGTTCTGCACTACCCTCATCCAACGAGTGTCCTCTACCTTCACCTTCTTCGTCTGTCTACCTTTTGCAGGCCTACCCACGATACGCTTTCCGGTACGCGGCTGCGCGGTCGCCACTCGTGAACTTTTCAGCCCCATCGCCCATCCGTACTGCGAGCAATGTGCCCAGCCCATTGCTACTTTAGTTAGCAATTCTCCGGGTTGTGTCAGGCTGTCGACTACCCGGGTTCCCTTGCGGGTCTCTTCATTTCATATACAATCACGCAGGGACAATCTATCCCTCTCCACTGCCCTCCGAGTGACTTACAGCATTTTTACTTGACCATAATTTTGTTAGCGACGACGTAACAGCATAATTTATTGTATCAAGTATATTAGTAGGTATAGCATTTCGAAACATATCTATTTACTTACGTATGATTTCCTCAGCCACCTTTGCAGGATTTTTTTATACTACCTATACAAGGCGGAAGCTATGTCGACGCGTCGGCAACCACAGCGCATTGTGTCCGTCACAGCCTGATGTATAAGCGCAATGGTTGAAGAATGTTTTCTATTTAATAGTTTCCATCATGTCTATCTTTTTATTTTAGGGATGTAACAAGACCTCCTAAGATGGATGGACTTCACAATAGTCAAAATATACAATGGTCGTCGCAGCCTGATTTACCTACAAGTGTATTAGTCGAAGAGGGATAATTCTGACCAAATCGCAGTAACTTTTGGCCAATGTGGAGTCCATCAACCTAAGGAGGTCTTGTTACAACATCATAAAAAGATAGACATGAAATGGGAACTATTATATTGAAATAATTCTTCGACCAATGCGCTCGTAAATCAGGCTGCGACGGACACAATGCACTGTAGTTGCCGAAACGTCGACCTGCCTTGCACCCTGCAGTTTAAAATATTCTGCAAAAGCGGCTGTGGGAATCAAACGTAAGTACCTAGATATATTTTGAAAAGCTATACTAATGTATTATAATAAATTATGCTGTTACATGATCTATCACTAAATGAAGGCATAGTTTAAAGGCTGAAAGTCAACCAAAGGGCAAACCTCCAAAATCGAATCAGAAATTAAGTCGACACAATCAAGAATTGCTAACAAGAGTGGCAATGGGCTGGGCATATTGCTTGCAGAACGGCTGGCTGGCAGATGGGGCCGAAGAATTCTTGAGTGGCAACCGCGCAGCCGCGTACCGGAAAGTGTATCGTGCGGCCTCCACAAGGTGGACCGACGACGAACCGGTGAAGGTAGTGGATACTCGTTGAATGAGGATACTGCCGAACTGGCCCTGTTGTGGCGATCTTTGCAGGAGGCCTATGTCTAGCAGTGGACGTTTATCGAAAGAAATAACTAATATCTACAAAACAACTAAACCGATTTCGATGCAGTTTTCATTTTAGATTCGAAATAGATGTCTAAAATAAAAAATACAAACTTCATAGTTTAGTGAAAACTTTTAAGTAATTTTAAATTTTTTGTACGTACATATTTTTTAATTTATGCACTTAATTTTTTAAAATATTTGACTTATTTTTTTTTTAAGTTGAAACTTAATAATGCGAACCGTTTGACACTTAAATAATTAAAATCGGCGTATCCGTTTAGTTTCTGCAACTTTTTGAAGATTGTTAAAATATGTGGCGCCATCTGTGATCCTAAAGAATGAATGTTGCACTGCCACGGGTAAAATCGCTTATTTTGGTCCGTTCTATCACTGTGCAAAACGGCTTGCTTCCATCACAAAATTCTGTATTTTTTTCATAATTACTATGACTGGGGCGCACCATGCCTGCTTATGAAATCTTAAATATTTTCCTAACCAATAAAGATATTGACATGCAGTTATTTTCATTAAACGTGTTATTGATTTATTGATACTGTGAATAATTAAAAGTATACCCAATTCATACATTTTTTAAATATAATTAGGAAAAAACTGAAAAATTACTTTTAAAAAATTACATAAATGCCTGGTTTTTTCCAGCCATTATAGATTTTTTACGTTTTTATTTTTTTTCTTATAAATTAATAAATGTTCTTTCGATTGACACCTTAATTAATGAAATCGGTGAAGCCGTTAGGCTTGTAGAGTTTTTTGAAGTTTCATGTAAAGAAGTGGCGCCATCTGTGTTCCTAAGGGATGAAAGTTGCGCTGCTGCGGGTCAAATCGCTTATTTTGATCCCTTCTATCACTATGCAAAGCGGCTTGCTTCCATCACAAAGTGCAGCTTTTTTTTCATAATTACTATAGCTATTAAAAATGGCACTATGTGCCTGATCTGTGTTAAAATTATAATTTTTCCAAGTCTTCATATCCCAAATTAATTTTAGTTTTTCCGTAATAATGTCATTTCTGTGGTTTTCGTCATTTCCGAGATCAAGTTTCTATTTGCCGATGTCTTCAATAAGTTTTAAATATTGACAGGAATCCGTATTAGAAGTTTTTCATTTTTTCGTAATTTAAACCTAACTCATTGAAATGCGAGGGTGGTTCATTGCAATGTTTAAGGAAGTTTTACGCGGGGATATCAATCCGAATCGAACGGTCGCGCCTTACTTTATTTCTCACTTTTACTATATTGTACTCCATTAAAGGCACATTATTTTACTAATTCCACCACATTATCACAACAATAGCCACGAAAAACTTATTTAGAAAATTAAGAAACAAAGTCCGCCCGTTTCGTCTTGTTTCGCGCGCAAAACTTTTTTTTTTTTTTTGGTAAATTTGTTTTACGGTTTAGACCCGTTTTGGAAGCCCTCCAGGGTTGCCAGATTGGGGGTTTTTCTGCGTTATACGATTTGAATTTTAAGTGTCTTTTGGTTCGGACACTTTTGAGCGTGGACCCATTTTCCATAGTGTCCTAATTCAATGGGTCTATGTTACAATTTTAATACCGTATTTTTGTGGGTGAAAAATATCTCGATCTAGAGGAATTTCAGAAATCACATCTAGCAACCCTGCAGCTCTCATGTTTGACGACTCGAGTTTTTTTTGGCGGGCTTTGGTAGCTGACGTTTGGAGTCCTCATATTTCATCGAATTTTTATTGTTTATAGTGAGTTTTGGTTCGTAAAATTGGTGTTGTTTTGCGTAACAAAGTGTCGTGCAAGTGAACAATATATAGTTCAGTGAAATATGATGGTGCATGGGTCGCAAGCAGGAAAAGTGATCCGTGATTTTAGCGCGGCAAAGCGGTCGGTTCACCTTTTTCCTGTGGACTTCTCTGCTTTTCCTGCGTCTTTCGATTGTCTCCAAAAACTCCAAAGAACCATCAAAACGTCGAATACCAACGTTTTAATGTGAAAACAGAAGAAATATAAAAATAAAATAAGATTTAGCCAAAAGGTCTAGTAACCAGGCTAGTAAATAAATAAAAAAAAAAAATGTTTGACGACTCAAAAGGACGCTGAATCCAGAGCCGTAAAAATCTTTAAAAAAAAAACATGTTTGACGTTTCATATTTTATTTTACCTAATTTTGTTTTGACTTTTGATTGCTTGACTCCGCCAAATTTTAAATAATTTAACAAAAAGTGTTGTCCTATTTTTCTGTTGAACCATGCAAAATCCTCATGAATAATCTATCGTCGAAATAAAGCATTTGTGTGTTACTATTGATATCAGTTTCATTGTAAATGGAACAGGAAAAGGAAGGCGTACGTGAAAGCGTAGAAAAGTTTGATATTAAGTTGAAATCTAAGCAAAAGGATGGAGTTATCTTGCAGCTTCATCACACTTTACGCGGCTCCAGCGGGGAGTGCCGAAGAATTCGATTTTCGTCAGGTACATTTGACGATGTTCACGACAAACTTGCATGCGCGGACCACGAAGGCAACTTGTTTATCCTAGACTTTTCCGACCTCAAATTCTGGAAACTTGCCGGCGTGGGACCTTGCACTGCACTACAGTTCGTTCCTAACAAGCTGGACACTTTGGTAGTGGCCGCTGCAAAGAAATACTCGATAAATTTTGTGGACGTAGAAACTGGAAAACTATCTCTGACACTGGCCGGACACACGGCTCCTGCTAAGCATATCTCCTTTTCTAATAACAAAATAAACAACTTACTAACTGCAAGTCCAGTCGAAGCCATACTATGGGAGTTGAGAAATTATACCAAATATTTCACTCTGAACACTTATTTAGGAGCCCAAATACAGCAGATTTTGTTTACACCGGCCGGTGATTACTTAGTTGCCTGTTTCCAAAATGACACAATACAGATATGGAAGCATGAGAGTATGAAATCAGTCAAACAGATCATACCAAATGAACCGAAACATATGAAAAATATTGCTTTTACAATGAACGGCCGAGCTATGGCGATGGCCGGTCTCGCACCCACTTTGATACTATTCAGCATGGACACATGGAAAGCCCTAAAATCCATTGATCTAACAAAATATGATATGTCCGGAGCAAATCAGATAGCATTCATCCCTCAAGTGTTTGACGGAGGTGCAAATAAAATTCTAGCAATACTGAGCAGTGATTGCATGCTTCGATTTTTAGATCTGGAATCTATGACGATAGTCCATAATATTCGTCCAGATTCATCGAGCATTCGCAAATTTGTTGTGAGTCCTACAGGCAAATACTTCATCTGCATATTGCATCTCGGAGAAGTAAACATTTACAACACTTCGTACGTTATGGAGTTAGCCCAGACTAGTGATGGGAGACTAGGCGAACACCTTAAAAAAGAATTACCATGCTCTTCTATGCACAGAAGTGTCGTCACTCATGAAAATTCTACATCAAAAGCTGAAGTGGAGCAAAAAATGAGAATTTGTATGGACAGTGCCAGACTGAGAAGAATTTTGATGCAGTATGGAGAATATCCCGACAAATTCAGATCAATAATATGGAGGTCACTTCTTAATACACCTAGGAATAAAATTGCTTATGCAGCATTACTAGATAAAGGCATCCATCCAGCTCACAAAGATATAGAAAAACTGTTTACAATACACAGTTCAGTTACATTAAAAAATTTGAAAAGGCTACTGTCCTGCCTCACACATTGGTGCCCATTATTCGGAGTAATGAAATTTCTCCCCGGTTTCGTCTTTCCGTTCGTAAAAGTCTTACAAAAAGACCCACTGCTACTGTTCGAGAGTGTTGCTTCAGTATTGCTGAACTACTGTCAATTGTGGTTTGAATATGCACCATTCCCACCGATCAGTATCTTGGCAATGATTGAGAATATTCTTGGAGAACATGACCAGCAACTCTTGGATCATTTCTGTGAAGTTGGCGTTACAAGTCAAACTTATGCTTTGAAGATATTGGAGACGGCTTTCAGTGAAATCTTGACATGCTCCGAATGGCTTATACTCTGGGATCACATACTTAGCAATGAACCAGCATTCATACTAATGGCTGTTGTTTCATACAATATAGTCCAGAAAAATGTTATAAAGAAGCTCCAGACCCATGAGCAACTCGAAAACTTCTTTCACATGCAAAATCCTATTTGCAAGAAAGCTTTCCTAAAGAAAGCCTACATTCTTCTAAATGAGACTCCCGATGATATACATCCAAGGAGATTTTTCAACAGTTTTGTTTCTTTAGAAAAAGGTGAGTGCTACCAACAGTTCACTGGATACCCAAAAGCAACTATTTGTCTTAAATTAGCTAAGAAAGAGAGGAAGAAAGCAGTCAAAAATGAAAGGTATACTCTAAAAGACCTAACAACTAAAAGTCAGGAGAGGCAGATTAAAGAAAGGATGCAAGCAGAAGTTTCTGATAGCAAGTCTGTTAATAGCGAAGATGATAGCATAGAGAATGTGTATGTAAGTGAGAAATATATAAAAAAACAAAAGAAAAAGTTTCATGAATGTACACAAAATAAGGATGATTCTTTTAAAAAGAATATCAAAGACGAGCTTATAGATAGTATTTTACACCCTGCAAAAGTTGAATTACAGAAGTCAAGAGGACACTCAGAAACAAAACAAAATAAAACAGACAAGGAGAGCAACATTATGAACAAACCATCTAAATCAAAAACAAAGAAAAAATCAAGTCACGACAAAAAGAATGAAACACTTGAAAGAGAAGTTGAAAAATTAATTAAGAATTATTCGAATTCTGACTTATCAGATTTTTAGTGTTTCAAGATTCATTTAAATATTAATTGAATATGTTTTATGCGATATGTAAATAGAAAATGCTATCTCAAATAATACTTTATTAGAATAACAGAGTTTGATGGCAATAACTTATTTGTATTAAACGACTAAAAAATTTAATTATTCTTTTTTATTTGGATGTAGGTCTTGGTATAGTAGATTTAACGTGGCTGAATTTCTTTTTGGCACTGAGATTTGGACTTGCCTCTGGATTCGACTTGGGTATGCGAACTGGCGTTACTATCCTTGGCTTAAACAAATCTGTAAAGAACACAATTAAATTTTTTACTGAACTCGGTTGATGGTGACAATAAAATAAATTTAAAATATGTGGCGATATCTACATTCACACAAGAGTAAATAGGAAAGAGTGTGGTCATGGTAATAGTTCGAGTACCTTTTCAAATGAAAGTATTCCTATTTGTAGGTTCACATATTTTATTTATAGCTCAGGAGAGCGATTTTTGAATCTCATTTGGTGAGCTCAGCAGTTGAAAATGACAAAATTACTATGGAGATAAGTATGCATCTTTCTACTGCTGAGTTGACTTTCAAAATCATACTACAGCAGAGCGATTTTTGAAAGTCAAATCAGCAGCAGTAAGAAGATGCGTATCTCCGTAGTAATTTTGACATTTACAACTGCTGAGCTCACTGAATGAGATTCAAAAATCGCCAGGGGTGAAATCGCTCTCCTGAACAAAAATGGCTGTAGGATTTAAATTCATCTACAGAGCTACACCATTATAAAACTACACTACTACCTTACTGACTACGATAAAAAATACAGGTTGGTAAAATCTAGTTCTTAATCTGCCGCGTCACTTATCTCTACCATAATTTCTGACGAGAAACCATGCCTGCCGTACAGGAGGCGATGCGTGGTTCGACCCCATCCAAGCAGACTCGTATTAATGAGTTATTCGGAATTTATATATTACGACTAACAACACCACTTTTTTTCAGTGAAGGAAACCCTGGAAACCTACACAACTTCATCTATAAGTAGCGACGGGATCACTCCCCGTCACACTGGACACAGTTTCGGTATTACTAGTGAAAAGTGGATGTTCAGAGTTTTCAAAATATCTCTGATTACACCCTCGGGGAATATAGTCTGGGTTATGACTGCTTCATACTTTAGAACTGTCTCTGTTGCGGGTCTGCTGCAAGAATTCTCTTTAGCGATAAGCTCGCCCTTTGTACATTTATTTATTTATTTATTTGTAAGACAACAAAATACAAGACACAATAATACACCTTAAAATAGACTCAAGTAAGCGTCTCCAATATAATGCAGGTGTTGCAGTAACAACCCAAAAAGACCGAAGCCTATATCAGGGTCTACATGTCTACTTTAATTGTTTTTTTCTGTAATATTGTGTGTACAATAAGTTTTAAATAAATAAATAGTCATTAGCATGTATAACTTACTTTGCAATTTGTTTTTTCCGGCACTTTTATCAGCATTCACACTTGGACTGTCTTTCTTCATCCGGAATATATTGGGCGATATGCGCTTGAGTTTAGAAAGCCTTCCGTCTTGTTTCGGCGACGGTTTATGCAAATTGGAAGTTGAAGCACTGTCGAAACGTTTCAGCCGGTTCTTCGTGGAGTCTTCTCTGATGGAACAGAGGCCTGAAAGATTTGGACTTGATGCGAATTGAGCCTTCGATGATTCTCCCTGAAAAAAAAATCATTTTTTTTATTGGGTATTTTTCGTCCATTATCAGAAAGGCTGCTACAACTACTGACAACTTTATAAGCGTGGATTAATACTTTTACGCAAGGTCCAACTAACGTGGCCTCCGCTCATAAATTTATATGTGTCCTTATAACTTAATGTAGAGTCGAGTGGCTAAAGGGCTCACGAGTGGACGTGTTTAGTTCGGCGCACTTGTTAAGTGGCCACGTAGCTCCACCATTTTGTGGTGGTTTCTGGTGTGTTGCTGTACAAAAACTATAGAAGCACTAGAATAGAATAGAAATCCCTTAGTCGTCTAACACCCATGGGAGGAAAATATTCAAAATTCCAACTATCTTTGTCTCACAGCTACATTATTTTTTGAGATTTCTATGAGACACAAACCATGGAGCAAATATTGCTCTGTGGCACAAACACTATTGCTCCTACTTTTGCAATACAAAATACTTACCTACTTACTTATTTTGTTTGCATCTATTATACTTTCAATAACAGTTTTGAAGCGAAACTGATGAACGTTTGCGTAGAATTACAAATGCCAACGATGTGAATTATGAATTCGCAATGCGAAGCTGGCGTGTTGCGGAAAATTGGAGCAGGAGCTATTGGACTGCAATGTTGCGTGTAATGACGATAATAGTGAATTGTAATTGTATCTCATAATGTGTCTAGTAAAATGCGGAATCTCGCTCGATGTTACTGGCGTAAACTGTAGGAAAAGGGAGCATTTCACTAGAGCTGTGCGGCGATGCATAGCGGAGATGTGAAACTATGTGACTCTTTCCATCAAAGCTGTGCGAAGATGCATAGCGGAGCTATGAAACGGACTGTATCAAGCTGTTCTAGGAAGGTGTGTGCTAAAGGTCTGGGGCAGTGTAAGGATCCATCGCTAGCATCCCTCACATACATATTTTGCTCGTATTATATGTAAAGCCCTGCTCTGCTGTCGTTTTCCACCACAGCTCAGAGCTGCGCTGTCGCTAGCAAAATGAAGCAATACTATTAGTCGATTTTGGATTTGACGCTATCGCCATTCAGGTGCATATAATTATGAATCTAAAAACGTCATAGGTGCGAACCTTCAAAACAGATATCTTCGAGACGTCCAGCGCCAGGGAGGAGATCGACGAATCATTTTTGCTTTCCTCCATAAACTCTTTAATCACATACGCCAGTTTATTCTTCAAGTCCTCTGCTATTTTTTCAGCAGCTTTTAGGCTGTCCAGCATACTGGTTTGTGGAGCTTGGATCGGACTGTAAGCACAAATTATAGAATAAAGGCTTTTTTTCGCGATTTCGATGTTTTTGGTCCCATTGAGAAAGTTGTTAAGTTTGATGGCCTGATCATCCCCTTAAAAAGTGTCAGCATATAAAGAAGGACCATATACTTATAGGATAATACAAGTCTATAAAAGGTTATTAAACATGCTTGTGGAATTTAAGTTACATCTAAACAACAGTTGTAGTAATCTTCTAACCACCCCAAGATTTACCTGGATGTTTTGTTTCGTCTTCTTATACTTCCGGGCGTTGAACAGATCGTGTACGTACTCTGTCTACGGCACATCGCATTAGAACCTTCCTATAAACAAAAAATACTTCATCATCATCAACCTCGATTAGCATTTGAAATAAAGTATAACTTTTTTTTACAAATTCGTCAGTCAGAGGCAGGGTCATGGGGGAAGTAACTCTAACCGGTGTGTAGGCATCTGGGCCTAGCATGCCGCCCCTCGAGAAAAGGTCTAATTAAAAGGTATAAACAAACATACAAAAAAAAAAAAAACATACGGGTCGAATTGAGAACCTCCTCCTTTTGTTGAAGTCGGTTAAAAATGACAAAAAGTTAAAAGTTAAGGAGGGTCCTTATACAAGAAACTAGTTTTTATCAACGTTTTTTCTACTCGCTCTATCGCTACGAGTACATACCCCTATAGAGACGTAATATAAGGCGACCCAACTCTGTCAACTCGTCAGTGACTTTTCACTGAAATATTTCGCAACGCCTTTGTTTTCCGCCATTGTTTCGAATAGACTTCGTAGTACTTCGGAGCATTTCCAACCCCCCCGCACCTCAGCTAGTTGACCTTGACAGAATTGTTTTCTTTTAAATTCGCATGTATTACGTCTCTATAGGGGTATATGCTCGTAGCTCTATCGTAAAATCGGTAATACATACAAGCGTCAAACTTGGTGCGATTATAAGGCTAATTCCACAGTTTGACAACAAATGGGCAATTTCAGTAGAATGTGTACCCTGATTAAAAAAAGAGTTCTTAGATGACAGGCGAAAATGTCACCAAACTGACGTCACATTCTCGGGCAAGAATTGAATGAAAATGTTTTCTAATCACAGTTATGATATTTTGCATTGAATAAAACATGACAAACGATATCTAAATAATATCGGATTCGTTTGAAACAGTTCGAGGATCTAAGAAATCTATATAATAATAATAATAACATCACAAAACTGACTAAGAAAATGGAGACAGCAGCCGTCACGAACTAAATACCCTTCTCTTACGAAATTTTGACAAAATGACCTATTTCTAAGATGGCGGCCGTAGTCTTCTTCAGATAATGTTGCTATTTTCAATAAATAATATGAGTTTAGTAATTATTTAGATACAAGTGGGACCGTCACCAAACTGACATGTCCGACCGGTTCAAGTTTAGAGCATTTTTTGGAAAATTGATTTTAAGCCTATGTTATTAGAGTTTAAATCTACAAATTTATTTTTTGTGACGACAAAGCAGTACCCAATACGTGCACCAAAACTCTTAACATGTGTTCATAGAAAATATTTCAGTAATTTCGGGTAATTTAAAGGTGGTAAGGGGTGGGACATGCCGAAAACAGTTACTTTGAACACTTTAAATATTTATAATTAATAATTAAAACGTATTTGAACCAAGATTTCTAATGAATTCATCAATTTAAATACATGTTTTAACGTTTTTATTCCAAAAGTTAGACCTCATATCCATATTTATCTCGCTATTAAATGTTGAATCTGTGGGACAGCCTAAAAATGAGGGGTACACAAAAAAGTGAAAATGCCCAAATAATAAAAACCGGCCAAGTGAGAGTCGGTCTGGCGTTAAAGGTCCCGGAGAAAAAAATATTTTATGATAGTTTTGTCTTTGTTGTGTGGTGGTGTGGTACGGAACCATCGGTGCGCGAGTAGCCTTGCACTTGCACTCGCACTTGACCAGTTTTTATTAATAACACTGTACGGTCCGCGCCACAGATTCATAGCACTTGGGTCGCTAATTTACTACTGTTAATTCAGTACATTTCGGACAATCGAGCATTCCGCGTGTGCTCAATAGCAAACTATCAATACCTATCATTATATCAAATCTTAGTCGTAATTATCATAGCAGTAATCAACAATCAATATACACTTTCAAGCTTCTCCGTATTATCAATCAATATCATCAAACTATCATCAGTAAAAGGTGTTGGCATGGCAGTAAACCCAACAAACACGATGACCAGACACGTACAAGTGTGGTACAAGCATATCCTCAATATTTTATAAGCAACAGTACCTGTTTCTGGAGTAGCCTGGGAGCTGGCAGAGGTGGCTCCGGCTCGTCCTTAGCTGACGTCAGCGTGTCCAGAGAACGGTATCTGGTTGGAGTATCAGCCTTTATGTCTTTGTGGAAATGCCTGAAAATTTTGTTTAGTAAAGTCAACTCACGAAAAATGTTGCTGTCACAAAACGTAGTGATTACTTGTTCAGTGGTAAAAAAAGTTGCAGTAAGTAGCTTTGGCGTTATTGTTAGTATTGGGATGTAGAAAAGACACCGGCCTATCCTCATAGTGAGAATATACAGGGTGTAACAATACACCCAAGTTTAATAAGGTGATTGAGAGTTTAGTTAGACCACAGAGTAGTTCAAACTGAACTTTTTCACTATGAATATTAAGCCAACATAGAGAAAAATATTAATAAATATATTGTTTCATACAAAACTGCAATACCGACTCGACTCCAAATGTATGGGACAGCAGACTTTTTTTTCAGTTTTGTCTTCTCGATGTTGGCCCCATAGTGAAAGTTGTTCAGTTTGATGGTCTAAACCGCCCCTTTAATATTTTGTTACCCTGTATATGGGCGTCGCAGTCAGTACCGTGGTCTACTGGTGGCATGCCGCCCACGAATAAACGAGAAAAATCGAGAAGGCCTCCATCCATTCCTCCATCTTTGTTATTTTGAGCATGCTAAAATGAGCTAGCATGACTGATTTGTCGCTTTGTCGTGTGTGACATTCAAGCCCTACAGGATCCAAATGAAGATTGACGAACTTCACATGGATTGAAAACAATTGACAGGTTTCCTCTGGATTTTATCCTTCAACGAAAAGTCTGTAATAGTATGATCAACACTGCTATCTTCATTTTTGTTACCTCACTGTAATGTTCGTACCTTTTCTCAGGAGTGCTAAGCTCGACCAAGCTAGTGGATGTGTTGCCCTTCTCCTTGGCCTGCTCGTTCTCAGCCATAGAGTCGTTTTCATTGTTCTCCTTAATGCAGCGCACCAGCTCGCGCAGTTCTCTCGTGATGCGATCGCGGTGGACTTTGGGTAGGGTACCCAGCAATGTGCTGCCTGATTCCTGGTTATAAGGGAATAATATAGCCATTCGAATCCTTTAATTTAGTATTTGTAGTACACTGGGTGTAATAAATAGACACCGTTGCTGAACAAGTTTCCCCAAGGAAAGTACGGCAAAAAAGCTAACGGGCGATTGTTTGATAAGTGGATTTTTGAGAGTTTTCTTAGGAAAAGTGGTTCAGTATGAGTAACAGTATGAGAAAACAATCTTAACTAAAAGTAATGACGGTATCTTTATTCAGGTACATCCCTAATTTAATGGGTGCTTCAGAGCATCGAACTGAACAACTATAAATGAGGAAAAACAAAAATTTTAAACCTGCTTAGGGAGCGCTTCTTCGCGCTACAATTATATTATTATAATATTGCAAATACAATGATTAGCTCCAATATTTTTCCGCACCATGGCGAAGTGTTTTATTCTGATCAGGCTTTACATGTTCACATTTACCGTTAGCAGTATGGATCGAAAAAGAACACCCGTTTCGTTACCATTTACCTTATCAAGTTGTTTCCCCCCTGCCATGCCGGAGACCTGCCAGAAGCCGCTGTTCTGATGATTGGTGGCCGGGCAGGAGCAGGAGACGCACCCGCTCTCCAGCACCACGTGCAGCCCTGAAGACTGTTGGAGTTCCCAAATAATTAGGTGCAGCCGATACTGCGGGCTTAGCAGTCCGCGGAAAAGTGTGCGCGGTATCCCGTACAGTTTTATCCTGTGTGTTTCATACAAATAGCCCCTCTATTATGTATGGGTGACGGCTACATTCTTGCGCCATTCGGTGTAGAGACCCTGGGGCCGTGGGAGCTAAACGCCCGACAGCTTTTCAAAGAATTGTCGTCGCGCTTGTTCGAGGTGTCTGGTGACCTAAGGTCTGACGCAGCCAGCGTCCTGGGCACCCTCCCGCAGGACGGCGGCCCGCAGGAGCACGTTTTCTGTTTAGCGTAAGTCGAACAGAAGTCGTGCTCAAATACTGGCTCATCCCTACTTTGTTTTTGTATGTATTTGTTGTAAATATGATTTAAATGAATGTTTAATAAAATTTCACCTGGCAGTTAATAACAACGGTCCTGGTAACGCCTTCCTGGCTCAGGTTTCCATCGCTTGTGTCCAGAGATTTGACTGTGAATCCTAGACATTGTAGTATGGCACATAACTCCACTACATCAGTTATCGAGTCCTGTAACAGAACAAAATGATTAATCGACGATATGATTACAAGGAGCAAGATTTCATTATGTATTTTCCTACTACTCATTCACACGTAGACTTAACTTGATATTGAAAACAAAACCAAACAACAAAATATTAAGTACCCAATTGTATGTAATCCAATTAGATAATTTACTACCCCAAAAATACATAAACAAATTCATACCTAATTAACTTTTTTTTGTATTCCATAGTTAAGTACCTTATTTGGTCAAGCCTATCGTATTATTATATACGTGTTCCCATACATGAAGCAGATATAGCATCGTCACATCGTCCCATACGATATTTCTTGTCCCACAAAAAAAAGGCAAGACCTCCCCACGTTTAAAACGAATGAACAACCCAACTCTGATGGCCAAATATAATTTCAATTTTGTCATTAGTTTTCATCATGACTTATGAACTAAAACGATTAATAAGTACTTACCGATTCCGACATAATTGTGTGTACACTTTTAATTAGAACTGTTCACGATAAAAGCTCATACTTATTTCAATGGTTAGGTCTGCGATAAACTAGATGTTAAAATTGTGGGTAGTTTAAAAATTTATCATTCATCATTTTCTTGTCATCAACAATAAGCAAAGTGATTTCGTCTTTGCTTTTCTTGACACACTAGACTTTGCAATCTTTTTCTATCTATCTTTAAAGTTACGCTTCTTTCCCTGAGTGGTAGGCAGAGACCAAGGCGCGCTATTTGCAACGATCCTAACATACCTCTCTCGTCTCATTCACATTCATACATCTCTTCATACATGCCCGCCGGCTTCGATTAGGTTACTCCACACCTCACCTTTCTGTAAGATGTAATGAAACTAGTTTTAACTAAATATGGTTTTTAACTGTAACAAAAAGATTACGATATGGTGTTTAGGTGTCAGACTCCAAATCACAGATTATTTTATTTTTTGTCCGTCTGCTTGTTTAGCATCACGTAAAAACTCCTGTACCGAGTTTGAAGAAACTGTTTAAAAGCTTACGACTAGACTTTAAAACTGGTATACAATCTCACTATGAAGAGCTGACGAAATATCATGATTAAAATCGCGACACTGAAGAAGTCGCTTGTGTATTATGAAAATAGAATAACAAAATACCACATGGAAAATTATATTTTTTCAGCATTGTATTCCATTCTGCTTCATTACATTCAATAATCACTAACTACTATATTTTATCAAGATAAAAAACAAATAATAATTACGGATAAATTTTATTACCAAAACAAATATG
Organism: Agonopterix heracliana; assembly: GCA_963693445.1. Classification (NCBI taxonomy): domain Eukaryota; kingdom Metazoa; phylum Arthropoda; class Insecta; order Lepidoptera; family Depressariidae; genus Agonopterix; species Agonopterix heracliana. The sequence continues at coordinate 15,522,904 of OY856323.1, read as the reverse complement.
CAGTAAATACATTCTACTTAATAAGTGTAAGTAAATATAGTTTAGTTGTAAGTCATGTAGCGCGGCGTGGCGGAGAACTTTGCGTACGACTTGATGACTTTGTTGACGGCCTCCAGGAAGTCCTTCTCCGTGGCGACCTTGCGGCGCGCTCTGATCGCGAACATGCCCGCCTCCGTGCACACAGACCTGAAACACAATGTTGTGTTAGAAGAAACTGTTGTTTTGTTCATCACATATGCTCAGGAGTGCGATTTTTGAATCTCATTCACAATTAAGTTAATAAAATTAAAGATTGAAAAATTTGTCTCGGGCGGGACTAACCCACGGAACGGAACGGAAACGTGCTAACCAATTACACCACCGAGCCCACTGACCAGAGAACGAAATTGTCAATCTGTTACGTCTTAAGGGGACGTAAGTTAATAAAACTATCAATAAAACCAACCTGATCTCAGCACCAGTAGAATTAGGGCACAATCTCGCCAGGAGATCGAATCTGATATCTCTCTCCACACTCATGGAGCGGGCGTGGATGCGGAAAATGTGAGCTCGGCCTTCCAAGTCGGGCAGGCCGAATTCAACCTTACGGTCGAGACGTCCGGGACGCATCAGGGCAGGGTCCAGGGTGTCGGGCCTGTTAGTTGCCATAAGCACCTGTGGATGATAGCATAAATATCGATGAAGGCGAAGAAAAATACATTTCATTTGTTAGGAGCATTATGAACAGATTTATTCAGAAATATAAAAATAAAAGTGGATGAAAAAATCAGCCGTCACATAGTATTTTACTAGAAATCACATATTATTCATTAATTACCACAGGATATTTAGATTTACCTAAATAAATAAAAAAATATTTTAATCTCATTAAAATAAAAATCAAATTAAAGATTGAAAAATTTGTCTCGGGCGGGACTTGAACCCACGCTCTTCCAAACCGGGGAAACGTGCTAACCAATTACACCACCGAGCCCACTACCCAGAGAACGAAATTACGTTTTTTTTTTTTTTTTCATTAAAATAAGTTTGAAATTTTTTGTAAGCAAGATGCTGATTGCAGGAAAAGGCTTGAAAACTATCGTTTTTAATAACAGGATAATATAAAAAGGGGTGTTGCTGATTTGACTAGATTAGAAAATGACCCATTGTTTTTATTATCATCTTTAAAAAACTACATCATAGCAAGAAACCTCGGTAATACTCAGTTTTGTAGATGCCTACCTTGATGTTACCACGAGGATCGAAACCGTCGAGCTGGTTGATCAGCTCCAACATAGTTCTCTGAACTTCGTTGTCCCCACCAGCTCCATCGTCGAATCTAAAGAAGATAACATTCGTTCGTTGAGAGTCCCTGGCACCTTTCATTTTTAAGACACCTTTATTGCACGTCCACTACGCCAACGAGCGCGTGGAGCTTCGGTATTGGAAACGATCACCGAAGTTAAGCAACGTCAGGTCCGGTCAGTCTTTGGATGGGTGACCGTTTAGTGGTATTTCATCTCGAGCGTTTCCGTGCTTCGGAAGGCACGTTAAGCAGTTGGTCTCGGATAGTTCCGTCAGATGGCGTTGTAACTATTCGTTAAGCAAAGTCAGAGGCCTATTGGCGGCTTGAAAATTCTCTGACAGCAAGGTGACCACTAACTTGCCTCCACCAACACGCACTGGGCCCGCGTGGTGGAGTATGGCCCACTCCCTCTCACCCTTATTCGTGAGAGGAGGACTTTGCCCTGCAGTGGGATTCTACAGGCTATAACTTACTTACTTACTTTTTTATTGCACGTCCAATTTAATGGATTTTTAGTCGTTATTTTCACTTGATGACTTAAATTACTAGTATGACATACATACATACTTACCAAGAACCAGTCTCCGCCCACAAACAAGTAATTAATTAATTTTAACTTTGTGTGTGTAATCAGAAAATGTTAAGTATTCGGTTTGTAATTTAGTTCCATATTTTATTTTTAACGCCGTCGTCGATACGGTACGTACGAAAAAGCTCGAAACTTCACGACGAGCCAGTAATCGGCCAATCAATTTCTACGAGGCCAAATGAATGTAGTATTTCGTAGTATGTAGTTATTCTCACCTAGCGCCTCCAATAGCGTCGATCTCATCGAAGAATATGAGGCAGGCCTTCTTACTGCGCGCCATCTCGAACAGCTCGCGAACCATACGAGCTCCCTCTCCTACGTACTTCTGAACCAGCTCAGATCCTGTGCAAAAATACAAATAGCTAAATTACAGACAGTTCTATCCACGAAGACGTGCGCCTTTTCCTCATCCAGGGATGCGATAATGTTCAGCAAAGTGTAGCTTTATCATTAGACTCATAATGATAAAGTTGTTCATAGCAGTATGTTTGTTTACTATAGGGGAGTTGTATCAGAACGCTAGCTAAACTTATAAGCAGCACTCTTTCTTTACTCCCCAGTTCTTAGAACATAAGATAGATAAGGTAGCATAACACTTTATTCATTTAAAACAATACTTTCAAAAGAAAGGGTGCAATAGCAACATTTGGCAAGAATCCGAAGTAAATTGATAGGCATTAGCACATCATGTTGCTGCAGCATTAGTTACAGTACTAATAATTGACTGTCGTCTTCCTCCCGTCTCACACGAGGAGAAGAGCAGAGCGTGTCCATACTGTATATAGTACCATACTCTTTCTTATACTGTGACTAACTGAAGTATAGGTCTAACTTTTAAGTTTAACCAACAACTTACCAATAACCCTAATGAAGCAGGCATCAGTGCGGTTGGCGACGGCCCTGGCGCAAAGGGTCTTGCCTGTACCGGGCGGGCCGAACAACAGCACACCTTTGGGAGGCTCAATACCGAGCTTCACAAACTTCTCCGGCTGGAAACAAGCAATTCGTTTACATTAGCAAGACGGAAGAGATAGAACATATTATAGGGCCTAACTTAATATGCCGACGGTGACGGATAATGATCAGACCATCAAACTGAAAAACGGTCTTTAATGGACCAATAAAGAAATTGCGAAAACAAAATGAATGAATGACATGGGTCCTTCTTAATATGCTGACACTTTTTTGGTGATGATCAGACCATCAAACCATCGAACAAATATTACAATATTAATATTATATTTGTTCGATGATCAAACTGAACAACTTTCTCTATGGGACAAACATCTAAATCACGAAAAAAAAAACAATGTTGGTACCACTGAGAAAGTCGTTCAGTTGGATGCTCTGGTCATCCCCCTAAAAAAGTGTCTATTAAGGACCCTGAAAACTTTATTTACACCTAAAAATACACTGCACTGCACAACAGGAAACAAAATCCCAATCGACAAAAATATGCAGGCCCATATAGACCGGTGGCCAGCTACAGTCAACTATACCTTATAAAATTAACGAACTAACGCATTATGCACCTAAAGTAGACTAAAAATAAGTCATAAAAAACTTGGTCTGCCAGGGCGCAGCTTGGCACGTTTTCCGGTGTGATGAAAAACGTGGACCCCCAAAACACCCCATTTTACCTCATCGAATTAAAGGATGGAACTTGTCTGTTGGTCTGGAGGCCGATTAGTAAAGCCTAAAAAACCTGGTCTGCCGCCGCCTATCCTGGCACGTTCATGGGTCCGACTGAATTTAGGGTGCCCCTCGGAGGGTGGATTTTACCTCATCGAATTAATGAATGAAATCAATGCCAATTTATAGTCCTATCAACTATGTTTACATATGCCTTGGTTTGCCTAGGCTCAGCCTGGCAGGTTTCCGGGTGCGACTGATTTTACTTTCAAAAAATTGTTTAGCCAAACTTTAAAAACCGGTATAAATCTACAGATTCTGCGGAAAATTTTACTGAAATTAGCTTGTATAAATTAACCAAGATATATGTACTCATACAAATATCCCTGAAGGTGGAATTTTAATAGAAAAGGTCAACGGCCCGCGGAAACTAATAGAGACAGGTATGTGGTCCCGACGGAAAAAATGTCAAAAACCCTGGGCAATTTGACGTCCCGATGAAAAAATCAAAAATAGGAGATCCAAAATGGTCGTCTTACATTTTCAAAGTCCTCATAACTTTGTAACCATTGACGGTCGGCGCGCTGTGTGAGTACAAATCAAAGTAGTAGCAAAGCCCGGCTTACGATTTTTACCTTTCGGTTCTATCAGAATCAGAAGGCATATTTTAGTGTCGAAAAAAATGGTGGCACAGAATCGTTAATCTATGTAACAAATAAAATTGATAGATAGATAGATAACTCATTTATTTCTCTTGAACAATACAGGAAAAACAGTGTCTGACAAAGGTAGACAATTACCTACCTACACGATAAATTAAAATGCCTAATTAAGATATTCGGACATCTCGTAGGTATTTTTTTTTTATTAAGGGTTCATTCCTGATGTTTTACACTGCAATTCTGCTAATATCGTGATGACTGGAAGTATCGAAATCTCAATCTCCTTATTTTATTTAATAGTAAGAATACGTCGTGTCCAATTAAGCCTCCGTACACATGACGGGAATCAAGATTAATCATTTAGTGCCATTAAATAAGTAGTTCCTAAATAGTGCCTCTGTAGTTTGCGAAACATATAAGTGTATATTTTTCCCTGTTAGTGCTTTTGTGTTTATTACTCTCTGAAATTCAAAATTTCATAATTCCAGAGTCTCTATTTCAGGAACAATTTGTTTTGATACTAGAGTTTTGAACTATCGTGTGAATTCGTGTGTACGCCTATACTCTAGCTCGATATTCTAATAAATGAAAGACGAAAAAAAACTTGTTTATTTCCATGCAAGAAGTTTGGAATCCTCTATAGTGGAGTGCAGACTGCCTAACAAGACGTGAAACATGATAATACTCGTTTGTGGTCGGTAATGATCGTTCTTTTCCATCGCGTCGTTGTTTTTTGTGACGTTAACTTTGTCCCTTTCTAATTCAACGTACAAAATTGTAGCTCCTCTCCTGTCATTTCGTAACTACGTCATTGGATAGAAAGGGACACACCTAAAATTGGAAATATCGACGACGCCATCGCCAATTTTCTTGTATTAATGCTTGTAAGGAGGAGTGGTATCCTTTATGATTTAGATCCATGTTTCTATGTCATTTTCTTGAAGGCCTGTCGTTATGTGATTTTGGATGTCAGAGAGTAATAAACACAAAAGCACTAACAGTGAAAAATATGTATGAATATTTAGCAAACTACAGAGGCACTATTATTAAATGGCACTAAATGATTAATCTTGATTCCCGTCATGTGTACGCTAGCTTGATGGACACGTATTTTTTTACTATTTTGGCCTAATCACCGGTTTCGTAGCCATTTCATGTCAACGCCATATTATATCGAGATATGTTGAACTAAGTGTTTTACTCGTTTTTTACTATTTAAACTAGCTTAGTCGCTTGGCGGGTCTATTGACGGGCGGTCGTCTCGGTTGGTGTCTCTGGACTTGCCACGCAGTTCTGCTAATTGGTGTCCTCAAATATGTTTTTGTTAATAAAACAATCCTGGAGATTGAGATTTCGATACTTCCAGTCATCATGATATTGGCAGAATTGCAGTGTAAAACATCAGGAAAGAGCCCTTAATAAAAAAAAAGACTTACGATGTCCGAATATCCTAATTAGGCATTTTAATTTATCGTGTAGGTAGGTAATTGTCTACCTTTGTCAGTCACTGTTTTTTCCTGTATTGTTCAGGTGAAATAATAAATGAGTTATCTATCTATCTATCAATTTATTTGTTAACTACATAGATTAACGATTCTGGGCCACCATTTTTTTCGACACTAAAATATGCCTTCTGAGAGTACCGAAAGGTAAACATCGTAAGCCGGGCTTTGCTACTAATTTGATTTGTACTCACACAGCGCGCCGACTGTCAATGGTTACAAAGTTATGAGGACTTTGAAAATGTAGGACGACCATTTTGGATCTCCTGTTTTGGATTTTTTCATCGGGACGTCAAATTGCCCAGGGTTTTTGACATTTTTTCCTTCGGGACCACATACTTATCTCTTTTAGTTTCCGCGGGCCGTTGACCTTTTCTATTAAAATTCCACCTTCAGGGATATTTGTATGAGTACATATATCTTGGTTAATTTATACAAGCTAATTTCAGTAAAATTTTCCGCAGAATCTGTAGATTTATATCGGTTTTTAAAGTTTGGCTAAACAATTTTTTGAAAGTAAAATCAGTCGCACCCGGAAACCTGCCAGGCTGAGCCTAGGCAAACCAAGGCATATGTAAACATAGTTGATAGGACTATAAATTGGCATTGATTTCATTCATTAATTCGATGAGGTAAAATCCACCCTCAGAGGGGCACCCTAAATTCAGTCGGACCCATGAACGTGCCAGGATAGGCGGCGGCAGACCAGGTTTTTTAGGCTTTACTAATCGGCCTCCAGACCAACAGACAAGTTCCATCCTTTAATTCGATGAGGTAAAATGGGGTGTTTTTGGGGTCCACGTTTTTCATCACACCGGAAAACGTGCCAAGCTGCGCCCTGGCAGACCAAGTTTTTTATGACTTATTTTTAGTCTACTTTAGGTGCATAATGCGTTAGTTCGTTAATTTTATAAGGTATAGTTGACTGTAGCTGGCCACCGGTCTAATACATTTTGATCTAGTAGGTTAACAGTTTTGTACGTAATAGTAGATTTTATCTTTTGCGTCCAGCCTCTATGGCTGAAGTTGATCAGTTTGATGGACCGATCATCCCCTTGAAAAACTGTAGCATATTCAGTTGACCCTATATGTATATGCATATGTTGGAATGAGACAGATTTCCCGCTTTAAAGCAATCGTAATAAGAGTGCTCAGTTCAATGTTCAAATCAAATGTTTACGATTTTATCACTAAAATCGTAAACACTTTTAAAAGAAACTCACATGCAATAAAGGAGTCTCGACAACTTCCCTCAGCTTATCGATCTGCTCCTTGCACCCGCCGACGTCGCTGTAAGTCACGTCCGGCTTCTCTTCAACCTGCATCATCGTCACGGTTGGGTCGATCTTCGGAGGCAGAGGTATGTGGATTTGATACTTGTTGCGATCCACTCTGTTTTGGGGAGACAAAGGGCATTGTAGAAGGGGTGATCACAATATAGATCAGCGATGGTCGCAGTGGCACAGGCGCAAGTCTGTCAAGAATCACTCACTCACAGAATAATAATGATAAATGGCATTAGGCTTTTCTGTACGGAACCGGGACCTACATTTCATTGTCTTGAAAATTTCATGATTTTGTGACCAACTGATTTCATCATCATCATCAGTTTATCATCGTCCACTGCTGATAAAAAGCCTCTCCCAAATCACAAAACTTGATCCAAGGCCTTCCTGATCTAGTCACTCCCTGCTACCTTTTTTTTAAAGTTGTGTTGTGGGTCCAATGGGCTAAAGGGTATCCCACACTACCTCTTCTGCCAGTTTGTGGTCTTCAGTATAGGACTTTTGACTCCCCAACGGTTGTTAGTTCTTTGCCAGATATGGCACAGATCTAGCATGGTTTATCAACTCACGCGCGACTCACCTTTTGAAGCGCGACTTTGGGTCTCGTCACTAGGTGTCTCATAGCATATTTGCGTCGCGCGCGGTTAGAGTAACCATACTACTCCCAGAGTGATGCTTCAAAAAGACCATTGCCGATAATCTTACCACTACTGCATGAGTAATTGTCATTCAATACTGTTCTCGCTTACACGAAATAAGAGCAGCATTAACATTGTAGTTCAAAGTAATAACTCAACATGATGTCTCAGATCAGTCAAGATAAAAGTCAGTGAACAATAATATAGGGGAGTTGTATCAGAAACTTGCTTGTCTTCAGAACAACTTTCTTTCTTTACTCCCCTGTAGTTAGTAGGATTGAAGAACGTGCGGTCTTGTCCTTTTGAAAGCCCTATATCACTTTAACTAATAATATTTTGCAATATACATTGACTTACAAACGAATGGTCGTCTCATACAAAATTCTCGAAAAAAGTGTCCCAGACTAACTAACGTAAACAAAAGTATGTTTAAAACAAATGAAAAACATTGAAACTTTCGTAGTTTCGTAGATTTTACAACAGCGACACGGCGGCGGCACGACGACGTGCTCGGAGGTGGTCGATCAAACGAAGACTGGCACGAAATTGTTACTCTTTATACATTACTCTTTTGATTTTGACACTTTTGAGTGCGGACCCGGTAGTTGGTTAGTCAATGGCAATTTACATTACATTACTTATACAAGGTGTTACAAAAATACAAATAAACCTTTAAGGGGGTGGTGTAGACCATCAAACTGAACAACTTTCACTATGGGACCAATATCGAAATAGCGAAAAAAAATATTTATGTTCTATACTCTACAAATCGACTAGAGCTAAAATATGTATGACATGACATTTTTTTTTTCGCGATTTCGATGTTAGTCCCATAGAGAAAGTTGTTCAGTTTGACGGTCTTAACAACCCCCTTAAGAGTTTCAAAAATTTATTCTTACTTATGAAACACCTTGTATACATATAAAATATATATATGAAACACCGTATACATATGAAACACCTTGTATATATAATCACAAAATATCTAGTTCCAACTGCAGTATGAGAAAGTAATTAAACTTTTATTATAATGCTGCTTATTATAGATACAAAACATCTACAACTTTTTATTCACCCCACAAACATTTTGTAGGATTAAACCTGCTACTCTCCATACAGCCGACAGGAGACTTACATTTTACAAAGTAAGACCTTTTAATCTCTGTTATTAAAATGTTAAAAAAGCCGTGATGGTCCAGTGGCGAGTAACTTTGCCTGCCGTGCAGGAGGCGATGGTTCGATCCCCGTCCAAGCCGACTCGTACCAATGAGTTTTTCGGAATTTATGTATGATTTGTTACACCACTGGCTTTTCGGTGAAGGAAAACATCGTGAGGAAACCTGCATGCTTCAATTTCGAGGCGTGTATTGTACCCACTGTACATTATAGTGGCGACGGGCTCACCCCCCGTCACACTGGACAGAGTTTCGGTACTATTGGTGAAACGTGGATGTTCTGAGGTTTCAGAATATATCTGATCCCCCTCGGGGAATATAGTCGTGAGCATATGCTATGCTATGCTATGCTATTAAAATTTAAAAAGTGAAATAAAATTACCACTGCAGGCAAATAAATTCAAACTTAAACAAATTAGTAGATAATAACATTTTTAAAAACTCACCCAACCCTCATTCCCTCCTCGATATCGGTGGGAGCGACTGAATCAGCGAGGTCCACAACAAACTTGGCAAATTGCTTGACATTGATTATGTATTTCGGGTCGTTTGAGTCTGCGTTGATGATCTTTGTGCATCTCGCCACCTACGGAAAGAAAATGTTGTTCGAAGATTTACGAAAACTACTACTATATAAAAAAAAATATGGTTGCCATCTTGGTATTGATGATTTTGCCAATGTCTAGTTTATATAGCATACAAGGTGTTCATTTTTGAGGGGGCGTCTCCTTAGAATACAAAAGTGAATCTATTCGTATTTATTGTTTTCTTCTTGTCTGTCATCTGTCACTCTGCTCCAACTTCTACATCATCCTAGTTGAAACGATCTAAATATATTAATATAATCTGATATCCAAATCCTAGTTGCTGGTGTATTTATTTCATCCAGATCCCCAATTCCAATAGGTTAGTACGGTAATTTATGTATTTTGGTAGCATCAAGGATTGTTTTTCGAAAAGAACACTATTTTGAGACACCACTGGAGCTGTTTTGTAGGCCCGGGAGGGGGCAACCAACAATTGATGAGCAACGCGACTACCCAATAACAGACCTACAATGCAACTCTCACGAAAACTATTTGTGAGAAACTTTGTCTACTTGGTGACTTCAAGGACTGTTTTGTGCACAAAACAGAAACCCAATCCACTATAAATGATGGAGCTTTGTTGTAGGCCGTAGGCAGTCAACCGACACACATCTACCTGATAACAGACCTGCAAGTTGCCAAAAAGACAGTGAAACCCTCATAACTCCTAGCATTTAACATATTTTGTTTACTAATTATTTTGATTTGTTTAAATACAGGTAAATGTGTTAAATGCTAGAAGTTATTGAGGGTTTCACTGTCTTTTTGTCTCTATGGAGCACGCGCCACTGCCTACAACTAGAGACCGGACTCCATTGAATACTGAAAGAAAGCTGTTTGGGTCACGTTGCAGGGTTTGCCTCGAACACTTGTCTCTCGCGTGGTGTTCGCGCGGTTTGCGTCTCAGCCTGCCACGAGGCTCCAAAATCCATCTCAGTTGTTCTTACTCAAAAACAATCCTCGAGATTGGATAGACACTCCCTCAAATAACTTGACACAGGCGAAATCTAACAAGGAAACGCCATTAAATAAAAATAGAATAGAATAGAAAGCTGTTTATTATTACAAGTTGAATAACCACAACACAGTAAAAAAATGGCCGATAATCACCTGTAAAGGCTGTTCATTCTGTAGTGTCTGCTTATCAGCAGCTAGATCCCACAGCGCGGGAGGTGCCAAGCCAGTGTCTGACTCTTTTATACCAGTCAGTTCATTGACCCTCTTCATTACAGTCTGGATACCTTCCTCGACTTCCTTGATTATCTTTGTGTATTGTCCTTGGCCCTAGAACACCATACAATTTGTAAAAGATGGGAAACGAAACTTGCCAGTCATGGCATTTGACCAAGTTTGGTTACAGTTTTGTTACTTACATAGGACTTTAAAAGTGCAATATCACCTTCGTCGAGAGCTGAAAAATAAGAACAAATGTTTGGTAAATATGTATGTTTAGTAAGGGAATGTACAAATAAAACATAAGCATCAGCATAGGTTAGTGTTTGAATAATTGCTGAAAACTCACACTTTATTTCTTTTTCCGGCTCTTCTTTATCATCTTTCACTTTTCGCATATCGTCTCCTAAATGGTCAGGCATTTTTATGTCTTATTTAGCTATTTTCTAAAATAAATTTACAACAAAAACTATCACCGTCAGTTTCCTTTTTCTTTTTTTTTCACAAATTTCACGGCACGGTACGTTTTACGTTAGCATGCGCAGAGCGCTACATTTTTTCTTTGCTTTCTACAATAAATGAAACAACGAATGCGTCAAATGAAACGTTTTGTAAATTTGTTCCATTTGACGCAAATTTGTTTCAGATCAGTTTAATTTGAAAACTTGATAAAATAATGTATTTTTTTTCATATTGAGTCAATATTGTTCATTGAACTTTATTTGTTAGTAAAAACTCAGTGAGTCATAAAACGTTTGATTTTATGTTCAAAATAAACCCAAGATTTTTTTTGTTTCTATAGCTGCTGCGTGGAAAGAATGGTACCTGCAGTGCTAGCATGATACCCCGCGACTTCGAGTCTCTCTATACCATATCTCTATTTCAGCGCGTCTTCGCCTCTGTCTCTACAGTAGCTAACATGATGCCCGCGACTTACGATGACGCGAGCTCTCAACTGTCATTCGTAGACTCTAGTCTACAAATGCGAGCATGATCACCGTTCGGTAGAGTTTGTGGCTCTACGTTTACGCAACGAAATAAGTAAAAGAACGAATGATTTTGGGGCAGCTCTAATCACCGATTCGGTGATACGCTATTCAAATTGATCGATTTAACCGTATGGTAACCCAGCGAACCCGGGCCGTGACTTTGCTTTCTCTTGGTAGAGTGGCTGACGAGCTGTCAAATCATGCTCACCATCGCGGGATAAATGACAGGCGCGGGTATGGATTTCAAACCCGCAGGCGCGCGTCATGCGACTAATCATGCTAGCACTGCTGACGATGACAAGCAAAAGCTTCTGTCGCGTTCAGGATTACAACAACAATATAGAAATTTTATTAACAAGCATTTACAACGATTTTCAGTGTTGAAGTAAAAACTAGGCAAATACAGGTATAATTGTTCTGATTTCTCTGAAAGCCAATGAAATAGATAGAACTATCGAAAGAAGAATGCATGGAAATCAATTAAAAATTATTATTTTCTGAACGCATTGACAGCCGTAGACCACAAAAGTGCACCCTAGCGGCAAATTTCAGTACTAAAATTTTGTATTCGTAGTGCTGAATGGAGAATCACATATTTTCGTGTTTTTCATGAATTCGTTCTCCTAAATACTTGAATATTCTATTTTGGGTAAGTACGAAAACCTTTGAAACATCTAACAATGTATTTTCCAAAACATACAACGAGTAAAAATGGTTGCTTCTGATTCGTCTCTCATTCACAATGACCCAGAAACTAACGTCAAAGCCCGGTTTTACTCGGCATTTTCTTCTTATTACGCGCAATTTTCACGGTAATTAACATTCAGAATTTACCGTAGAATCGGTATGAAGATGGATAATCATCAGCGAAGCAACAATTTTTAGTTATAATATTTTACTAGCTCTTTTCTCGTAAACTGAAATACCCGGTCATGATCTTGAATCCGACTCTCGTTGTCTTGAAAAATGCTACTTTTTATCTCACAGTTATCTTTATTCTTATCAATCGATCTCAATCATCTCATTTCTTACAAATAATGCCTTCAAAACAGTGTTTGTGCATTGATATGCGATGTTCTGCATTCTTAGAAAGGTAAGTACCTACCTATAGAACATCATGACTCTGAAATATGCAATAAAAAGTTATTATTTTGTAGTAAATAGTACAAAAAGTTACAATGAAATATTGCATCATTGTGAAGGTCTGTTTAGACAAATGTTTTATCACATGTGATGTGATAACCCATTATCAAGCATAACCTTTAAATTTATTTGTGTTCAAGAAGGCCCCACATTTTAGAATCGGTTGTTGCTGGGACAGGTCAGTCTTTTATTATCAACTTTTTTATGAAATTCTACTTAATTTTTGTAGTAATAATCAATGATCATGAATCAGTAAGTCACTTCATACATGTTATTCAAGTGTACTATTGTACTTTTCCGCATGACCACTTAACATTTTTTTCGCTTAACACTTTAACTGCTGACTACCTACCTGGTAGGTCAGCGACATATGGGCCGCAGTGCTCATGACTCACACCTTGAGTCAGAATCGTATAGCATTCCACAGTGTTAGCACTGCCCGAATGTCATTGTTTTGAGCTTAGCAGCGAAAGTGTTAATTTCACTCATAATTTATTGTTTGGAAACTATTCATTCATTGGTCTTTTCATCAATAGGGCTAGACAGCGTTTTTATTGTTTAGTATGCATGCAAGCAAAAATGAGCCTAGTGGTGGTTAGGCACAAAAGTCAGCGGTAGTACATTATATTCTATAAGAATAGAATAAGAATAAGTTTATTGGTCAAGAACAATGGAAACAAACATAACAGTAGGTATACAAGGTGTTACAAAACTACAAATAAACATTTAAGGGGGTGGTGTAGACCATCAAACTGAACAACTTTCACTATGGGACCAATACCGAAATCGCGAAAAAAAAAATGTTGTTCAGTTTGACGGTCTAAACAACCCCCTTACGAGTTTCAAAAATTTATTGTTACTTATGAAACACCCTGTATAATGAAACGTCTTATGTACTAGTTTGACAATTGGAATTGAGGATAGAACTGACCCTAAACTAGGACAACCTGTGCCTTAAATAAATATGTTACTGTTAAGGTGTCTACACACCAAAAGTCTGGTTCCATGTGGATGGTTTTGTCGGCGAGTTGCCTAGCCACATGTTGGCGACAATGTCGACAGGTCGGCGATTGTGGTGTGTAGACACTATTGCCTATTTCTTATTGGACCAAAGAGACATTACATAAACTGTACAATAAACAATTTTGTACTTGTTCTGTGAAGACCGTTTTTTAAGGTGTTTTGGTTCCATGCATTGCAATGAAAACAGCATTATGTTTATTGCAGTCATAGGAGCACTTAACTTGAAGACATCAAATAGAGCTAGCTCTTGTCTTCTCTTTTTTGCATATAGGCTTTGCATTTTCTAAGCGTGTAGCAAATCTCTTGGTTCTGTGTGACCTTTCCAAAATTGCCTGCCCCAGGCACTGCTTTTGCTGCTCTTAAATTTATATTGTAGGAGTGCATTCGCATTGGCAATGCATTGTTCCATTTAATGTATGCAATTATACCTATTTTGTTTGGAACTACATGTCCGCTTCTTTGCATTATTCAACATGAATCACATTAGCATATCTTAGATAAAAACCTGATATCTTTGTTAAGTTATTTCACATAATTTAATGGAAAAAATGAACAATTAAAACTGCATTGAAAGATTGGGAAAAAATCAAAACAAACATAATATGCCAAAACGAAAATTCATTCAGGCGCCCAACTCAAACTACATGAAAATTTAAAATACAACATAAATACCTATTTCTCCCCTCCGGGCGGAAAGCGTCGGTAAACGAAGTTGTCGCTTTCCACTTCCGTCGAGGAGAAAAATAGTATACCAACCTCGGACATCAAATAAGAAAGCCTCAGATCACATGTTTGTTGACCTCGGATTCGCCTCGGCCAACAATTACATGAGATCTGAGGCTTTTCTTACTTTCCTGTCCTCGGTGTGTAATCTACTATTATATATATATTATATATATTTATATATATTCTGTCGTAGCCTATATCATCACATTTTCTGGTTAGGTAGGTCTTAACACTTTCTTATTAGAATCGAATATGATAGTACAGGTTGTTAGGGGGAACATACAATGTTTTCTAAATTTCGGTCATGTTAAAATTCTAAACATATTTATAAAAATAAACACAAACGATTAGAATGTATTGCCTGACACCTGTACAAAAAATGTAAAAGAAACAACATAAAAATCTGCAGTTGTCTATATCAAAACAATCTGTATACAACATTATATTTATACGTCTGTTTATGCTTCATGTGAGATGTTATCTATTTATAACCATTCACACGTCGACTTTCAGAGAACAACTGTCTTGTGATGACTTTCTTATATCATTCAGTAATCTTTGATTTACCTATTAATCTAGTCATTGTTGTTTATTAATTTGTTTAGTCGTTTTTTTAGAGGCTTGTGTTTTTATTGATAGTGAAAAATGATAGTAGATTGTGTTCAAATGTTTTATTTCTGGATATTGGTGGACTGTGATGAATGGTTTTAGTAATATATTAAAGGTTTGTTTGTTTTGTTTCGTTTGTTTGGCTTGATTGTTGAATTAGTTTCTTTGTTATAAATAAAGAGATGTTTGTCCTTTCTCACTCTGCTATGCAGTTATCTCTTTGTCAAATTTAATAGGAATTGGTTTAGTCATAGCTCAGAAGACACGCCATTTTTGTCTTACGAGGCGACTAATGGAAAGGATATTTTTTTACAGTATTTTTTTTAAATGGCTACTCACCTATTACCTCTTCTATCTCGAAACCCAACATTGCTAAAAGTGAACCATACTAATTGCGCCCTTAAAAGGTGGTTGATACATACATACATAAACACACGCCTTTTTCCCGAGGGGTAGGTCTCTAGACTCTCTAGGTCCATACATCTTGTCATACATTCCTGTCGATTTTGTCTACTTTTAACCTGCCATTTTTGATTTTATTGATAATGACTTCCCTGATCTGGTCTTGGTACATCCTCCTAGGTCTGCTTTTACCAATGTTTCCATCCACACACGCCTTATATTTCTGTTTCGTAAGTCGACATTGGAAAAATTTCTAACCAACCTGAATGGGATTATAGTCATGGTTTTTATCTTAACTATTATAAAACCGTAAAACCATGAGGAATAAAAAGTAGCGGTTCTCTTCATATAAATTCAAATAACATTCGATAGCGCGTTTTAAAAACGTGCAGCGCCATCTATTGACAAAATTGTTAGTTTGTTTGTTTGTTCGCACATCACGCAAAAACTACTGAACCGATTTTGATGAAACTTTTTTTGTTTGATAGCTTATGAATATGATCTGACTTAAAATCTGGTACATAATTTGTGCGGACGAAGTCGCGGGTAAACACTAGTGTTGTATAATGTGTTATTAAACTCACAGTTCATTTCCTTTTGTTTCTTTAGTGCTGCTTTTGGGCATTGTTGCTTTTGCTACGTCATTATTGTATTGTTCAAATGGCTTTTATTGTGTGATGTGGAAAAATAGCGTCCGTTTTGGCGGGAGTATTTGGGGATTATGCTGTGGAGTTTCTGGCCGCATCTTCTCTACAGCGACCACACGTTCCGACGCGGTGGTAGCTTAAAAAAGAATTGAAGTTTAATAAGTGTGTTTCAGGCTCCTATATTGAATAAATTATTTTGAGTTTAAGTTCGAGTATTTTCGCATGGAATTTGAGTCACGCCTTGGACTTATCGTGAAATTAATATCAGTGTAACAAATTTATACTGAACAATAAATATACTAAGTTTTAAAGGATTATGATTAATGAGAATAAATAATTATATCGATTATTTTTTGGTTCCAATTATTTTCTCATTATATTATTTGACCACCTTTTTTCTAATTTTTCTATTTAGTTTGTAAATGCAATTATATTCTTCTGCCTTTTGGTGAAGAAAAGGACCTAGGTGAATTGCTTCAATTTCGAGCCGCTTTTTGCAGTTTTGTGTTCACTATCCGTTAAAAGTAGCGACGGGCTCTGCCACACTGGACAGAGTTAGAACACGAGCAGTGATTTACGAATATTCTGCATATACAAACGTTAAAACATTACCATTTTGTGATCAGTTATGATGACACACTGAACCCCGACATGTCCGATACACTGACGACGCAGACAATCTAAAGCTGATTGACATATATCTCTTTAGTCTTCACCACAGAGCAATCAGGTCGTTTATTGCTTCATGGTCTTCACCATGATGACAAGTTAAACTCCATCTAGCCATCCAGGAGTGCGATTTTTGAATCTCATTCGGTGAGCTCATACTTCAGGAGTGCGATTTTTAAGATTCAAAACAGCAGTAGAAAGATGCGTATCTCCATAGTAATTTTGACTTTTTCAACAGCTGAGCTCACCGAATGAGATTCAAAAATCGCACTCCAGAGGCGCAATGTGCATTTTAGTGACTTGGCCAGGGTTGCGCTGGGCAGGGCATTTTGCATAGTTAAGTTTTGATGAAGCTCGTATGCAGATTTTATTTTGTGCATTGCTAAATCTTAATAACATACCATTACCCTTGTAGTATATACTTAATCATTCGACCTACTTTCTTGTCTCACTTCACCATCAACTCTACATAAGAAATTTAATGGAACATATTAATTTTCCAGAATATGGTTGATCTGATTAATTGAATGAAAGATTTATTAAACTCATGAACAGCTAAATACAATATCACTAAATAGTACATCGAGGTCTTAAATGCAAGACATTCTGCTACACGGTGGTTTTCTTCAGGTCATAAAAGAATGTATGCTAATCTATGTTTCGTCCACAGTGCTGCTGGCGAGTAGGCGAGATGCACACGGCCAGCGCAGACGGGCAGTATCGCGGCACCAACGGCGCCACCCACGGCAGGGACAAGGTTGCCATCTTGGACGCCGGCTCCCAGTATGGGAAGGTAAGATAAATGCTTAAATAATAACAATGAGGATATGGATATTTCTTGGAAACTGCCAAGAACACGCGATCGGCGCGACGGCGTCGGATAATCCTATGGGTTATGGGTCTATGGGTTGGTTAGTGTATGACTACACTATTATCAGACAGCGAAATAATGGTCCATTAGCCCCTCGTCCCGCGCGGCACACGCTGCCCGTTTGACCAGCGATGACCGCCTAAAATATTGCTTCAGTCACAGATGACAGTTGACTTGACTTGGCAGGAAGAGGAAGAAGTAGGTAAGACTACAAGTTGCAAACAGATATGTAGCTCTTCAAAAACAACAAATAAATATACTTTACTTTACACCAAAGCATCAGCAGTAAAATACAGAGAAAACATACAAGAGGCACAAAAAACATTACTAACTGTCTCGTTATTTGTGTTTTAATTGTTATTGGTATTCTTGCTCCTCAACATTGACAAACACTGTTGTCAAATAAAGGCTGATGAACTTTAAATATTAAAATTCAGAAATTATGAGTATGTTGAACTACTTTTTTTCTAATGGACACGTAATAAAACCATGTACACCCCCGCAGGTAATCGACCGCCGTGTCCGCGAACTATGCGTCGAGTCAGACATCCTAGCTCTGGACACCCCCGCCTACCACCTGAAGGAGACAGGCTACCGCGCTATCATCATCTCCGGCGGGCCCAACTCGGTCTACGCTGAGGATGCGCCGAGATACGACTCCGATATATTCAAGATTGGCTTGCCTGTGCTGGGTAAGTTTAACTTTATTGCAATGTCATAAGGTGGTAGTTTGCTCAAAAGGCTTCCATTGTCTCGGGCGGCATCAACTACAGACTGATCAAGAACCAGCTCAACATTGTCTCACCAATGCTATGTGGTAATACTTAATTTACAATGTTATTTTAGGATCAAGGTTTTTCACGCGGTGTTATAGTATGAAATTATATTTTATTGTCACACTGTATCGACATCGACAATATAGAGCACTAACGTTTTTTTTCGGCTGCACCAGAAGGACAGTAATTCAAATAATTTATTTCAGACAAGATGTCCATATTCAGGGTGAAATTGATGTCATTAGCATCCCTTTGAACTAAGAGTCTACCCATAAAACAGAACAACTTTTGATGGGTAGACTCTTAGTTAAAATAATGCTAATGATATCAATTTAACCCTGCAGTGTTTATCTTAGTAACAAAACAAGGTAAGAGTAATTTATTTTAAAAACCCAGCATGGAGCTTCACCCAATGATGCAACTGCGGGGAGTCCCTAATGCTTTTCCAATGTATGTATCTATGTCTATTTCTTTGGCACGCCCTTGATAGATTTTAACATATAAGTTTTCGTTTGATTCTTCTTAATTGTAGAAGTGACTTAGTTTTTGGGCATCATTTTTGAAACCTTTGGAAAGATTATGTTTGTAACATATTCTATATTGTGTCTTCAAAAATCACATGCACAGTGGCTGACTTTGTATTGAAAACGAATCAATGAAACTGTAAATAAGAAACATTCAACACTGACACACCCACACATACACCCTTGCGACACCCTTGGGTAAAATTGCATTGATTCTATTGTAACATTCCATCTTATGTATACATGCACTTTAAGGCAATAAAGAACTGAAACTGAAACACTAACAGTAGAATGTCTACTCTAAGGACCTAACTATAAAACACATGTTTCCCTGCAGGTATTTGCTACGGCATGCAGATGTTGAACAAGGAGTTCGGAGGGTCGGTGCTGCGCAAGGACGCTCGCGAGGACGGCCAGTACGAAGTGGAGGTCGAGACCACATGCCCGCTGTTCAAGTTAGTATCTTTAATACTTTTAATTATGTTGTTTTGTTCATCCATTATGCTGTAGAGATTCAGAAGACAGCGTACAGAAGGTCGACGAAAGGTTCCGCGTCGGCGCTCAGTCGTCGAGCCATCTCGTAGCTATTTATAATAATATCGGTATTATTGTTCTCCAGTCGCCTAGAGAAGCTGCAGCCAGTCCTGCTGACCCACGGAGACAGCGTACAGAAGGTCGGCGATAGGTTCCGAGTCGGCGCTCAGTCGTCGAGCCATCTCGTAGCTATTTATAATAATATCAGTGTTATCGTCCCCCAGCCGCCTAGAGAAGCTGCAGCCAGTCCTGCTGACCCACGGAGACAGCGTACAGAAGGTCGGCGATAGGTTCGGAGTCGGCGCTCAGTCGTCGAGCCATCTCGTAGCTATTTATAATAACATTAGTGTTGTTGTCCCCCAGTCGCCTAGAGAAGCTGCAGCCAGTCCTGCTGACCCTCGGAGATTGCGTACAGAAGGTCGGCGATAAGTTCCGAGTCGGCGCTCAGTCGTCGAGCCATCTCGTAGCTATTTATAATAATATCAGTGTTATCGTCCCCCAGCCGCCTAGAGAAGCTGCAGCCTGTCCTGCTGACCCACGGAGACAGCGTACAGAAGGTCGGCGATAGGTTCCGAGTCGGCGCTCAGTCGTCGAACCATATCATCGCTGCTATTTACAACGAGCAGATGCGTCTCTACGGAGTACAGTTTCATCCGGAGGTGGGTTGGAAATTGAATTTTATTATCTTTGATGTAAATTCTAGCGTTAATTATGAGTTATTTATGACTAGGGAGTCAAAATGTTAAAAGTTATTATAAACAGGGTCGTAAGGGTTGAAATACATCACACAAACGCGGCCGTGCGATCGCGTTTCGTCTATCTTATGTGCTCTAGCTTAGCTAATGACGTTCCTGAGTGACAGAAAAGGATGGAGCGATGTAAAAATGCGAAATGCGGTGCTGTGTGATGTAGTTCAACCCTTAATATGCATCCCCTTTAAAAACCGTTAGCATATTAAGATATGTACGTTAATTTAGAAATTGTTTTTGAACTTTGGACGTTTATTAAGATTTATTTTAAATTCAGTTTTTCTTTCTTTTAGGTATTTTTATTGCCTGCTTGGTTTCTGGCTTAAAATAAGAACCTCGTATGGCGTACAATGTTTCTTTTACAATTATCACTTGCACGTCATTCAATTGTGTTCCGAAAAGTGGCACAATAAAACATTTTTTGGTAGTTGAAATAAGTCTAATAAACACCCTGAAAAGGTATTAAAAGTTGTTCAATACATTTGACGCAAGTTTTTTTCCAAGAGAAACATTATGTCGCATGTATCTAGCTCAGAAAAGCACAAAAACCCTTATCTAACTCGTGTATCTGTTCTCCAGGTGGATCTAACGCCTAAAGGCAAGCAGATGTTGTCAAATTTCCTGTTCGACATATCCGGGCTCTCTCGCTCGTTCACTCTGCGTTCTCGCCGCGAGGCTTGCATACAACATATCAAGGAGACCGTCGGCGACAACAAAGTTCTCGTGAGTATACCTACTGTGCTCCAATACGTCGTATTATCGTCATACCTATAAAGTTATTTAACAAACTTTTTGTAAATTTTCGTAAATTCATAAAAATAAAGCCATGGTGGTCTATTGGCGTGTAACCATGTCTGTTATGCAGAGGGCGATGGTTCAATCCCCGTCCAGGCCGACCAATGAGATTTTCGAAATTGATGTAAGATTTGTAACACCACTTGCTTTTTGGTGAATGAAAACATCGAGGAAACTTGCATGCTTAAATTTCAAGGCATTTATTGAGTACCCTGCACACTGGACAGAGTTTCGGTACTACTAGTGAAACGTGAATGTTCTGAGATTTTAGAATATCATATGCTATGCTAAAAAAGCTAATATTACGGAAATTTTCGAAACACTGAAAGACCTGGTATATAATATATTGTTCACTGTTGTGCAGGTGCTGGTGAGTGGAGGAGTGGACTCCACAGTGTGCGCCGCTCTGCTGCGCGTCGCGCTGCGCGAGGACCAGGTCATCGCTCTACACATCGACAACGGTAAGGCCTAGCTCGCACTGTGTGCAGGTGCTGGTGAGTGGAGGAGTGGACTCCACAGTGTGCGCCGCTCTGCTGCGCGTCGCGCTGCGCGAGGACCAGGTCATCGCTCTACACATCGACAACGGTAAGGCCTAGCTCGCACTGTGTGCAGGTGCTGGTGAGTGGAGGAGTGGACTCCACAGTGTGCGCCGCTCTGCTGCGCGTCGCGCTGCGCGAGGACCAGGTCATCGCTCTACACATCGACAATGGTACGGCTTAGTCCACACTGCGAATAACACCAAGTGATGTTTGTGTCGAAAGTCTGTAACCTTCTTCCGTCGAATCGATGGCATGTCATTGAGTATCTATGGAACCGACAAAATATGCAGGAGCACTTTTTTTGTATTTCACTCATTCTGATTAGGATATGAATAATGCATAAATTCCGTACACTATATGCCACTTCCGAACATGAATTAGGATATGTGACATTAAATATGGCTCAAAAGATTCAGCCTTTAATAGGTAGGACCGGACGGTGACAGGAGTCACGTCTTTCTCTATGCGTAGGACAGAAGACGGACGAACAGCGTAGGCTTATGAATAGTCCCGTTTGCACCTATTGTGTACGGAATCCACTGACATATACTCTAGCGATCGATCGATAAGCTCGTTCAAACAAACAACATGTCACAAAAAACAACACAAATTGACACATTACGGTGTGTCATTGCCATAGTAACGAAGTGAACTCGGGAACATCAATGCTTGCTTTTATGAAAGGGCCTGTCTATCGCTAGAGTGAAAGTCAATGATGGAACCCTATAAATAGCCCTCCTGAACGAATGAAATTTGAAGTTAAACTATAATTTTGTTTGCAGGATTCATGCGTAAGGGAGAGAGCGCTAAAGTGGAGAAATGTCTCCGCGAGCTCGGAGTGCGTCTACACGTCATCAACGCTGACCATCAGGTATTTGTACATTTAAATAAATAAATAAAAAATAATATAAATGTTTTCAAATCTGTCAGTTTAACTACAGATTAACCTGTAGTTTTATACATTTTTATTTGAGTTAAATAGTCTTATCTACCTTGTTATGCAGACTATGCAAAGCATATCTGACCATATCACCTTCACAACGGCCACAGGAAAGTGGTCTGTTTCTGCCAAAACCATAGAGAATGTCGTAAATTTTTCCT
Organism: Agonopterix heracliana; assembly: GCA_963693445.1. Classification (NCBI taxonomy): domain Eukaryota; kingdom Metazoa; phylum Arthropoda; class Insecta; order Lepidoptera; family Depressariidae; genus Agonopterix; species Agonopterix heracliana. The sequence continues at coordinate 15,500,278 of OY856323.1, read as the reverse complement.
CTAATTTCTCAATCAATCTTTACTTTCTTCCCCACAGTTCCGTCAAGGCAGCACAGTAATACGCGACTCGACAGGCCGATCCCGTCACACACCACTGCTGTGCCACGCGACCCAGCCCGAGGACAAGCGCAAGATCATAGGCGACGTGTTCATCAGGGTCGCCGAGCGAGCCGTGCACGAGCTCAACCTGCAGTTAGTTGCATTCTGTTCTCTATACACCCACACATAGAGTCGAGGCCGAAATCATCAACGCACAACCAGCAATCTGATCTTTATGTATCCATGTCTATTGTCTACGCAAGATCTAGGCTACCTTTGGCCATCGCGCGATAGATATTGCAAAAAACATCAGCTGTTGGATTTGGATCGAATTGGCATAAGCATATGCTCACTACTATATTCCCCGAGGGGGTTAGTCAGAGATATTCTGAAAGAACATCCACGACATCGAGTTGGCAGCATGCATATTGTATCATGAAACAGCCGCATTCTCTTCCCAATTCGGTATGTCAAGTTTTTTTTTTGGAGGGCTGAATCGAAAACCATTTCGAGATAATTGTCTCAATAATCATATTTTCTACGTAAAAGATTTTAAAATGAAAGGATTACAAATATTTTTAATAAAATAACGTCGTTTTTCGGTACGCTCAGTGACGTCACTGGCATACCTGTGAACTCCTTGTTAAACATAAAATCAACTTGAAATACCCGGCCATTAAGAAAAAAAATACATTCACAATGTCAAAATTTGACATTTGATGTTGCCGTATCTGTTTCCAGCATAGAGTTAGAAAGAGGAGGCACGTTTTATTTTTTTTAAATATAGCAGTAGGTAGTGTTTCTCCATGGAGTTCGAATTATTTTTTCTCCACTATTTTTGCACTTAAAGATTACAGATCAAATAATTTAAAAATTAAATTTATATTGATAAACTCGATGAATCGCAATAAAAATGAAATAGGTGTCTTAAAATTATGTCTTCTATCCGTAAAAAATATAAAAATGACGACCAAAAAAAACTTGACATACCGAATTCAGCTTATTTAATAATGAAAGGTGTAAAGTTTGGGCTTCTAATCCTCAAATCAAGAACTCGTATGACTAACCTGTCTCTCTCCTCTCCAGGGAAGACCAAGTACTTCTCGGACAAGGAACTCTCCGACCAGATCTGATAGAATCAGCCTCCTCTCTCTGCTCTAACAACGCGGCTACCATCAAGACTCACCACAACGACACAGAGCTGGTGCGACAGCTGAGGCAACGCGGCAGGGTCGTGGAGCCACTGAAGGACTTCCACAAGGATGAGGTGAGACTATCACTGTCGAGGCACACTCCGACCAGATCTGATAGAACAACGCGGCTAATTTTTTTTTTAATGTTTTCGGGATTTCCATGTTAGTCCCGTAGACAAATATGTTCAGTTTAAAGATATCATTCTTTTAAAAAAAAACATCGACATAAGGTGGGCCCTGTAACTGTATACAAGTTAGCTTATGAAATTAAAACTATAATATAATGTTGTGTCAGGTGCGAGCGTTGGGCGTGGAGCTAGGACTGCCGGCGCCGCTGGTGGAGAGGCACCCGTTCCCCGGCCCCGGCCTGGCCGTGCGCGTGCTGTGCCAGGAGGAGCCCTACGCCGAGCGCGACTTCGCCGAGACACAGGTACCTGACATTATTATCTCCACACATAGAAGCACAGGCTTGACGACTGCATGCCGATCCAAGCTAAAGGATTTGTGGCAGAGTTCAGCTCTCTGCTGCCTTTCTATCCCAGGAGGACGAATCAAACTTCTTTATGGATGTAGTCTTCTGTCGTTGAGTTTTTAGTAAAAAACTCTTTTTGCAAAAACTCGTTTTTTACCAAAAACTCTTCCCTAACCTTTCTATCGTATCACTCCGCTACTGAAGATCTCAAGCTGTCATATCGACAACTTCTTTAATATTTATAATTGCTTTCCAACTCTTCAACTAAGTGTTGAAACACTGAACAAAATAAACAACAACAACATTATAGGTAGCCTGAATAACAAACCTGTTGACATAATTAATCGCATTTCTGATTGTCACACTCTTCAGGAACCATCAATCTGTCCGCATTATAAAATTAGACAACATCTTCAACTAAATGGTCCTTTTCATCCAGGTGATAGTGAAGATAATGGTTGAGTACGCGTCGATGTGCGTGAAGTCGCACGCTCTGCTCGGACGAGTGACAAACGCGAGCACAGCGGCGGAGCAGGCCGAGCTCAAGCGCATCTCCTCAAAGACACCTGTAGCCGCCACACTGCTGCCCATGCGCTCCGTCGGCGTACAAGGTACTCCACTTATCCTTTCATATGCAGGGTGTAACTAAACGCCCTAGTAATATTTAAAAGGGGTTGTTTAGACCATCAAACTGAACAACTTTCGCAACAAAATGACCAAAAACCTTGAACAAAATGGAGCCAAGATCGAGACGGAGAAAAAATCTGCTGTCCCATATATTTGAGTCAAGTTGATACTGCAGTTTTGTATGAGACAGAGGATATTTTATTATTTTTGAAAGTTGTTCAGTTTCAACCACATAACATTATAAGAGGGGTTAGAAGTGCAAAGTAGGCTTGGAACGCGTGCCACACGGTTATGCAATAATTTGCATAACACCATAAGGCGCGCGACCTAGTACGAGCGAGAGGGCATGAGTAATTTTAACAGCGTGAGCGGGAAGACTGTCTTGTCGTTATACTTCAGAATTGGATGAAGAAGAGAAGGAGTCTGACACAGAACATGGTAGCCACATGGTGCAGGCATCAGAGATGTAGTCTAGTTTAATGTAATGGTGAGACATACACCTGCGGACCGTACGGCGCCGAATGTTCGGTTGAATACGCGTCTACTAGGAAAAATGGCGCGTACTCAGTGTGTCGCCGGTATAGGGAAAAGCATTGCACGCGTATTCAACCGTACGTTCGGCGCCGAACGTTCCGCAAATGTGTCACTACACTTAGAACGGAGGAAGTCGCCTGTTACGACGCCCGTCTGGGTTGATGCGCAAGCCTGTGCCTGTCAAAAATGAATTTATAAAATTACATGCGTTATCGTAACTGATGTTGTGTTCGCAGGCGACGCGCGGACATACAGCTACGTGGTGGCGCTGTCTACAGAGCGCTACCCGCCGGACTGGAAGGACATGCTGTACCTCGCCAAGCTGATCCCTCGCGTCTGCCACAATGTCAACAGGTCTGTTCTGTCTATAGTCACTTGCATACACTCGTTTATCTTAGTACAGGTGCCGGTTACGTCAGGTCAAGTCAATAGCCAGCCCCTGTACCAAGATTATTACCTCCGTGGTCTAATGGTTAAGAGCATTGGGCTCTTGAAACGGAGGTCGTGGGTTCGATTCGCACAGGGGACACCTAGTGATATGTCACTTTGTGCGTTTTTCCCTAGTTGGTTAGGACATTGCAGGCTGAATCACTGGTGGTAGTAGTCGTTACATAAAAACCACGTCAGACGGTCTGAAAAGAATCTGACACCAGGGCTTGCTGCCCACACGATAAGAAAAAGAACCGAGTGTAGTTACATTTATCGTTATTTACACAAGTTTTGAAAGTATCGTTTCCAAAATTGGGTATCATAATACTCGCTGTCAATGACCCACTTTGCCATGTCTCACAGCACTGACTAGTTCACACATACCAACACCCATCACACCATTATCACCTCTTGCTAGAAATACCATGTTGGTGTAGGTTTATACTTGCTTGTTTTGCCCCACAAGAGGGCACATCTGACTGACTGTGTGCTTTAGTGCTTCGACCCGTATCATGTGGCTTGGTAATCCAGATGTTTCGTACTAACTAAATTAACTTTAAGAGCAATTGTATTGGCTTAACACTTTAACTGCTGACGACCTACGTCGTAGGTCAGCGACAAATGGGCCGCACAATGCGCACGACTCAAACGTTGAGTCAGAATTGTATAGCATTCCACAGTGTTAGCACTGCGCGAGGATCATTATTTTGAGCTTAGCAGCGTAAGTGTGAACCAGCGTATAAAAGCGCTAAGATTAACGCCCTTTGAAAATAAGAGAAATAAAACCACATTGTTTGTTCGCAGGGTGTGTTACGCTTTCGGAGGCATAATAAAGGAGCAAGTGACAGATATCACGCCTACTTTCCTGACGCAACAAGTCGTCTCCACTATCCGCCAGGCTGACGATCTTGCCACACAGGTAATAAAGAGCTAAAATTAATTGTAACATCCCATCAGTGGCATTGTTTCCCTTTATGGACTTAGAGGAAGCAAGAGAGGTGTGTCAGAACCACCCAAAATGGAGATTCATTATCTCTGCCTACCCTGGGAAAAAGGCGTGAGTTTATGTATGTATGTATGTAAAAATTAAATAAATGGCTATGTCTGATGTTTTGCTTTTTCTGTTTATATCGTCTTTGTTTGCTGGATGTCTAAAAAGGGCGGTAAAAATGGTTATTTTCGAAGGTCCCTAGTCCATACAATAATTAATGTAAAAAAGCAAAACATAGGGACATAACAGAGATAACATAGATTTTAAGGTTAAATTCTTTTATGCTCTAGTGTCATTATCCAGGGAGGAAACAGAGGAATACATTTGTATGGAAAAAACGGTACACGCCTATCCTCTTTAATCAAAGTCAAGTCAAAATTTTTATTCAAAATAATATCATATAGATAACTTTTTGACGTCATTTTTGATTCTACCACCGCTTCGGAAGGTGTTCCGTTGTAGAGAAGATGCGGCCAGAAACTCTACAACACACTTCTTTTAAACAAAACAAAATATACAAAGTACAAATATTGAATTACATAGTGTAACAACTAATTCATTGTTTTGCCCCCAGGTGTTAGTATCGAGCGGTATATCGGGCCGCATTGCCCAGATGCCGGTGGTGCTGATCCCGATCCACTTCGACCGCGACGCGGCGGTCCGCGCGGCCTCCTGCCAGCGCTCCGTCGTGCTGCGGCCCTTCATCACGTCAGACTTCATGACCGGCATCGCGGCCCTGCCCGGCAGCGACGCCATGCCACAGGATGTTAGTTATATTTACTTGTTTAACTTACTTGAAGAATGGTATGATCATATAACAGATACCGGGTGTATCGATTGATTTGTGGTTGGGCTATTGCAAGCAAGGGTCTTTATGTAACACTGCGACCATCGCTGGTCTATTGTGTTCGCCCCAAGCTCACCCATATTTACGCATACCTCCAAACTTATGGTATTTTCTTTTCATTCTCGGGAATGCAGGTTTCCTCACGATGTTTTCCTTCACCGCCGAGCTAGTAAATGACAAATATAACCGGTACATAAATTCTGAAGAACTTTGTGGTACAGGCCAGGAATCGAACCGCGGCCTCATGACTGAGGCGCTAGCTCTCTTCCGTATGGGCTATCATCGCTCTTTTCAACTATTACGTTTTGTTTGCACTGACAGGTTTGCTACCATAGTAAGAGTTGTTCAGTTTGATGGGTAGAGTATGTGTTTTAAAGGTTAATGATACTTTTCTTTACACCGTATATTTGAGGTCAACAAGCCAACATCTGAGGGCCTACCATGAGTTTTCCCTGTACTTTACTACTGTAGTTACGTCGCCAATTCGTATGGCAGAAATTAGTTCACAACGTAACCACTATGAGCGCTGTTCGAAATTCAATACAAAATTGGTGACGTACCTACAATAGTAAAGTACGGTGAAAACTCATGGTAGACCTACTGATCCCCTTATCACAGCAAACTATTTTCAGTTGTTTCACAGATACTTTAGGACGTTTAGCCATATTACGGTAGGCGTTGACGGAACGATATCGTTATTTCTGAGATCAATCAGTTACGCAGCGATGACGTTCGCTCAGTCAACGAATCGCGGTGATTCAGTTGTGACGTCGCGGCGGCGCCAGTTGCGATGCCTTTACGAAATCGCTTCAGTGATGGTCTTTAATACACAAAGTTCTAGGGTAGCCTATATTTGAAACTGATTGACTAGACATTATCACATGAATAGATATATGGGCGAGGGCGCACAGAAAACAAGCTCCACACAAACGGGGCGCGCGCCGCGCCGCTAAGCACGCATATATGCCATTTTGATCCTTATAGCAATGGATGCCGATTTTTTTCGCGGGACTACTGCAGTAGCGCGCGCTTGTATGAAGCTTGTGTTCAGTAGGTCTACCTTGAATTTTCACTTTACGTTACTACTGTAGTTGCGACTCCAATTTTGTTTGACAGAATTAGTTCTCAAAGTAACCGCTAGGAGCGCTGTACGAAATTCAATACAGAGGGCCTACCATGAGTTTTCCCTGTACTTTACTACTGTAGTTACGTCGCCAATTCGTATGACAGAAATTAGTTGTCAACGTAACCACTAGGAGCACTGTCCCAAATTCAATACAAAATTGGCGACGTAACTACAGTAGTAAAGTACAGTGAAAACTCATGGTATACCTACTGAAACTGCAGTAAACTACAGTAAATTCTAGTGTAGTATTATACTACAGTGTAAACTCATGGTAGACCTACTGGTAGGATATCTTATGTTTTCTTCACCAAATTAAAATGCCCATGTCTTTTGCAGGTCGTGGACAGGATGCGCAAGGAAGTGTTGAGCGTGCCGGGGATATCGCGCGTACTCTACGACCTCACCCCGAAGCCGCCGGCGACCACCGAGTGGGAATGATCGCCGACACCTTCCTTTTATATATTTTTTTACTGAACGGAACGCACCCACATGGCAGTGGTCATCTTCTTCTTCGGTTTCATTTTAATTCTTCCTTCTATAGGACTACTGGAAAACGCAATGGGTCTTACAATTTTGTGAAGGTTTTCAGAAACTTTGCGCGAAACAGTGGTCTTCAAGAACGCAGGTTTTATCTGAATGATTCGAAATTTTTATCTTAGTGCGTTGGATTAGGATTTTAAACATATAGGAAATTAGGATGGAAATGTCAAGTCAAAGGGTCATCTTTCTTTGACACTCTGAAGGAATAGTGAAATAATAGTTTGTATTTCCGGTAGTTTTTGTAGAATGAATCTAACAAAATCTTTAGGTTATTCGACATGTTTTTTATATTGTCACTATATTACAAATACTCTAGTTTAATTAAAGCGTAATTATGTAAAACACAATTACATAAATCCAACTAATGTTTGTGTAAATTTTTATTTTATTGAATGTTATGTCAATGAACCACGTTTTAAATCTTGCTTTTCATATCTTTCTTTCATTGACATACACTCTAGCAATAGACAGGCCCTTTCATAGAAGCAACATGTTCCTCATTCAATTCCACCACATTGATATTCCCGAGTTCACTTCATCACTATGGCAAGGACAGACCGCAATGTGTCATTTTGTGTTGTTTTGTGTGACATGTTGTTTGTTTGAACGAGCTTGTCTATAGCTAGAGTATATATCAGTGCTTTCTTTCTTATTTATAATTTTTCTAGCTTTAATCGGACCACTGCCCAGTTATAATGAACTTTTGTAAATACATTGGTGTCACGACACAAAATAAATTGGTGTCATATGTTATTGTTAGCTCCACTGATCAGTTTTGTAACATGTAGTTTAAAACGCTCAACACTATTTGCCACGTTTGAACTTTGTGTGAGTCTGTGTGTGTCAACAACCAATCGGCTATTTCCCTGATATAAGTTCAGACAAGTCAAAAAGTAGTGAGTGATCTGTAATTTATTGTCTAAAGGCTGTGTAAAAAAAAATTTATAAAGAAAGCCCTCAAGTATTCCGCACGGCAAGATAACTATGTAAACGAATCTTGTATGAAATCGAAAACGCAGTGTGTTGTATGGAATGGTTCAGTGTTATTGACTGGAAGTTTCATAATAAAAATTATATTATGCTTTATTTTCATATTGATTTTTATTTTTAAAAAAACCTTAAGATTAGAAATATGCAGTCAAATAATAAATAGGTCAACTAGAGTAACAACCAGAGGGCTGAGGCCTAGCATGGCATCCCCGACAAAACGGGAAAAATCGGAGTCTAGATGTGCCTCTGTCTTTGCTACTTTACGCATGCCAAAATGAGCGCTCATGAGGTTTTTGTCGTGCGTGGCATGCTAGTCCTATTAGGAAAAAGAGTAGGTTGTCTAGCCCCTCTAGTACGGTTTCTCTATTCGCGCACGACGCGTCTTCGCTTCGCCGCAAAAAAAGAGCAAAAGTCGTGCTTTCCGCTACATTTAGGGTAGAACTATATCACACAGCACCGCATCGCATTTTTCCGTCGCTCCATCCTTTTCTGTCACGCGGCCGTGCTATCGCGCGCGATCGCGTTCCGTCTATCTTATATGCTCTAGCAAATGACGTTCCTGAGTGATAGAAAAGGATAGAGCGACGAAAAAATGCGATGCGGTGCTAATAAATGAGGTTCAACCATTGACCTCTTATATGGTTCAACGTTCAACCCTTATACTTCATTCCAAATAAGGACGAAGAGATTTTTCGATTCCTATTTAGCTTATTAGAAAATATAATTTATTTATCAGAAATATTAACTATACGACATATCTTGGACGTTACAGAAGCTGTTCTAAGAATAAGTGAAATTAAGTGTTACAAATCTGTTTCTGAAATTCAAAATAGCCTTGAAATTTTGTTGCTATTTGAAATGGAGTATGTATGGAGTAAAGCCCAGTCGCGCGCAGAAATATACTAGATGGGCTCACAGACTAAAAAGAAGAACCAGACGTAACATCATCTAGTCATGAGTGAAGCACCCATTTCTTTTGTGCGTGCTGTCACGCGGTACATAAGGTGACGGGTTGTCGGACCTGCGCCTAGAGCTAGTGCATCTGTGTGAGTGTAGGTCCCTTGTAGCACAAACGAGATTGTATTACCTTGCATGCTTCACATCTTTTTAGTGCAATACTCGGTCCGTATTTCTTTCAGGTCCGTGGATGGGCTACAGTCTGGTGGATTTAACGTCATTGAAGCAATTGGCACGAGAACAGAAAGGAATTTACCCTGCAGTATGTTAACTGTCTGGAACCAACAAATTAATGTTCTTCCCTGCACCCACCATCCCACCAATGTATGTTTCTTCTTCACCCCTAATGGACAAACCCTCAGACATAATAGTGCTTTTCTTCTCCCTCATCATCGGTGCTTTCTCCCAGCGTGAACTACTGCAATTTTTACATGAATGCATAGGAATAATCTCCAAAGAAACTGTCCTGTTTCCACAATCGGCACACTTGAAGAATCTCTTGAATGAATCCAGGACTTTGAGAGGATGTCTTTCGTCTTTGCATATTTGAGCAGCTGAAAATGATGTATACTTGCACTTTGTGCACCTAACAGCTTTACAAGCCAGCTTGAATGTGTTCAACATTTTCTCTTCCATAGCTTCCTTCTTTTCAAGTTTGTTGAAGTATTTGTCTTGTTCGTCATCTTCATGCTGTTCAATCAAGTTCTGGTGAGTGGATGTGGCTTCTAATATCTTTTTGAATCTCTCAGACATAATGCTTTTGTTAGGTTTCAATGTAGATTCTCCGTTAGGCCTCGATTTTTTGCTATCATTTTCTTCTGAACCAGAAGAATTGAGTTTTTCTAAAGCCCTCTTTTTACCGGCTTCAGTCCCTTTTATGTTATTTGGATCGATCTTTCTGATTCCTCCACTTTGTTGAATAAGTTTTAGTGCATTTGCCTTTGCTCTGTCTGCAGCTTTTTGGCCATAAAGAATATTAAGGTCGATTGGTCCACTCCCTTTCAGAGAGAATCCTTTGCCCAATTTAGGTGAACTGGAAACCCTTTCTGCTAAACTTTGACTTGTGATTTGTGGGCTAGAATTTAAGGCAGTTAACTTGTTCAATCTGTCTGAATCTGAGGTCCTTTGTGAGGAAGGACTATGCAGTATTGAAGAGTTATTCTTCAAGGCTCCAGCGCCACAAGGTGCCTTATTCATGATCAGTTTATCTCCTTCTGTCTTATAATAGTCAGTCAGGGACATCAGTCTATTTTGGTCTCTTTCTTTAACAATCTTATTATTGCCTGAAGGCAAAGCAGAGTAAGCTTTACCGCCGTAAATAACGGTGTTTTTTCCTAAAACTTTATTTTGTAAATTGACCAGTCCTTTCCCCATAGTAGAGGACTGTAGTTCTTGCCTTCTAGAATACTTTTGATATTCTTGTTTAACATGATAAATGCAATGTTCGCATTGACTTAAATTAACAAATGCTGTGCATGGTTCTCCGTTCTTCTTCTTGCTCTTACATATGCCGAAATCTTTTGATTGTCCAAGGATCTTTACTCTTTCAGGGTTTTCTACGCTAAGACTAGCCTGTTCGGAACTGTTTTGTGACCTGTCTAGAACGTTTGGGTTAAGAACGACAACTACAGTACCCTCTGGTAATTTCCACAAGTCACTGTAAGCTTTACGGAATAGGAACATTGAGACGGTTTTAATATCATCCTTGAGGTCACTTAGAGTCCAAATAATGAATTGGCTGCCTTTCTGAGACTTCTTAGCAGCACTTTTCCTTACTATAACTCCAGCGATGGCCCAGTCTTTGGACAAATCTTCGTTTTCAACATGTCTTTTCACTCGGAGCATGTTGATGGCTTCTATGCGTTGCATGTGGTTTAACAAAGCAGAGCTAGATATAAGAGGCTTTGTTATTCTAATACCGAATACGGGATCAGTGTAAACATCTGATATAGGTTTACCTTTTGTCTCGGGAGCACAGAACAAATTTTTAGAACTTTGCTCGGTGGTAGGCTTCTGTTTGAAGGAGCTGTGCTTTTGAGTTTTGATATCTCTATTAGTGTCTCGTAGTCTGGTCTCGAAGTCTAACCTCTTATTTTGTTGCTCGTTGTCCTGATTGTCCAATAACTTCTTCACTTGACTACCATAGTCATTGTACTTTCTTTCGGTGTAATTTCGCTTCTCTTCGTCGTCAGACGAGTCTGTATCACCGCTGTGAACGGCTGAAGCTTTGGAAGACACGTTAGCCGTAACATTTTCTTCGGTTTGTGAGATATTGCTGCCTGATTGAAAGATATCAACTTCGCGTATTGTAGGCTCATTTTTCTCCACTTTTTCACTGATTTCGCCCAAGTCAGCGCACAATAACTCTTCTAGCTGGGCTAGTTCATCGATTTCTTCCATTTTTTATTTCAGAAAAACAGATTTTACATACGAATTCTTTTCAAGAAACTATTTTGGCTAAAGATGGGCGATTGTGAATGAAATTATTCGAATAATTCGATTGTAGAAGTCATTCGAATTATTCGAATAACCTTACATTTCATTCGAATTTGAAGAAAAAGCGAGATGTAAATAAGAATGTATTGCGTCGTCTCATTCTTCCCGATTAAAATTTCATTATTACTAGTTTATTTATTCGAATATCCGTAACATCATCTAAAAGTAAACTGTATTTACTGAGAACAAATACCCAATTTCGTGTGGCAAATTTAATCATTCATTCAACCATCGAACTTAGCGCTATTCACATTAGAACGGACGGGCGCGGGCGGAAGACGAGGACGGACGGGAGCGGGCGGAGGACGTGGACGGACGGGAGCGGGCGAGAACGGACGGGCGCGGGCGGAGGGCGTGGACGGACGGGAGCGGGCATAGGACGGAGGACGTGGACAGACGGGAGCGGGCGGAGGACGGACGGAGGACGTGGACGGACGGGAGCGGGCGAGGACGGTCGGGCGTGGGCGGAGGACGGACGGGAGGTGGCGGAGGACGGACGGAGGACGTGGACCGACGGGAGCGGGCGGAGGACGGGCGGGCGTGGGCGGAGGACGGAGGACGACAATGAGAAATTCCTGGCTTAGCACTAGATTCTGGTTAAATATGTGTTTTGCCTATCAAAACTGAACGAATGCAAAAAAAATCAAGTCCATGCTGTTATCCGTTGAGGAGATCCCTCGTACGGAGACATTCCTGGCTTTATTAGTAACTAATTATTGTTATCAACTAAAAGTAATCTTAACAATATGAGAAAAATGCTCAATTTTGTGTGGCAAACTGAATGAATGAACTAGCGGTTCGCAAATCAGTAACTATTTACTTATTACTACGAACATCAATTAAAAGTACACTTTATTGTAAGAAGAAACAGCCCAATTTTGTATGGCAAAGTGAATGAATGAACTAGCGGTTTTATTCGAATTTGCGAACTAGCGATCGATTGTTTTTGTATTCGATTGTTAATATTAGTACTATCAAACCATTCGAATATTAGAATCAGTAACAATCGCCCATCTCTGATTTTGGCGCGAACAAAGGCGAACTTGGTTGGGCGCTCGCTGCCTGCTGGCGAACAAAAACAAATGACGTTTTTATGCGCTTTTACGGATGTAGGTACAATACTACATTAGAAGCGGAGTCATAGGCGAAGTATTTTTCGCTTACGTTGTTAGACGTAACATCATTGTAACCGCGTATGAGACAGCGACAGTCATAAAATCCTATAAAATTTATGAAAATAGATGTCTGACTCCGGAGTCAGACAGCGCCGTCGTAGAACAAAAAAGGGGCTACGTCGATAAGGACAGCAATAAGTAGCGATCTCCTTTTTTAACTAGAACGAATTTACTATGTGCATCTCTTATTGATATGACAAGACACGTGCTTTTTTCTAGTTCCTTCTCTTTCTACGAACGGAGTATAATTTTCATTTTTCAGACATTGCACTAGCTTAGCACAATAAAGCTTACTTTATAAAGGAAACTATTATACCATAAACAAAAATAATAAAATAATTCTCTTTGAAATTTGACACTGACATTTTGATTTTTATGACTTCTCTTCTGCGGGGCTAGTACGCCAACCCGCGATAGCGTAATATAGCGCTGTCACGCTTCCGCTCTCTTTCTATTTGTACGCGACAGAACGAGACAGAAGACTAAATTTGACATGGATGTGTTAAATGTGGTTGGCTGGCGTACTAGCCCCGCTGACATGACAGACAGAGATTTTAGAACGGCTTAATTATTGTCGTTGCCCCTTATTAGCGGATGGGGGAGCCACATTGATAAATAAATAGAAAAAGACGGCCGGCCGACACGAGGCTCGAACCATAAGCACCCGAATCGTGAGCCGGTTGTCTAGACCACTAGACCAACAAGACAGTGTTTGATATGGGCGAAATCTCTCACTACTACAGCGCAACGGTGAGGTGTAGCGCGCTGTCGCTCATAGTGCTTCACAATGTCACCGAGAGATGGCGGAAGCTGTCTTTCAGCGTTCCACTTCGTTTGCACACTCACTGACTGATCACTGCAGTGTTCCCAAACCTCCCGATTTTACGGGAGATCTACTGATTTTGTACTCCATCTCCCGATCTCCCGATATGCAATGATTTTCTCCCGATATAATGTGATTTAGCGCAACCCAGGTAAAATTAACGGAGCTTGAACGCACCCTAATCGCCTTAGTAATCTTTGGTCGGGGATTTCCCCTGTAAAATGTGATCCCATCAGTCATCTGTGTCTAGCAAGTTGTATTAACACCTTTAATATGCTATTATTAAGGTAAGTTTTTGTTTGGCATTTACTTCCCATTCCATAGATTTACAAACTTTCTCGCTCTTCTGTTGGTCCAAACCGGTTTTTCTGTGCTAACTGTGGTTTCACGATCGCGAAGTGATTTTGTTTGCATTTTGAAGTTTTTTTTGCACATAAAAACATACAATGAGTTCAAGTGACAGTGAATATAACACGGACAATGAACCAAGTACAAGTGCAGGTGCTAATATGTTTGTCTTTTTCTCCCTTATTCTCCCGATTTTCGAACACAAGCTTTGTTCCCGATTTCTCCCGATTTTCAAAGCGTATTTCTACCGTATTTTAATTTTTACGATCGGTAACACTGGATCACTGTCACAATTTCTTTGCCTAAAGGTCTTGTAACCAGGCTAGTAAATAAAAAAAAAAAAAAAAAAAAAAAAAACAATTTCTTTGAAAATTGCTCGGTTCGCTGGGAAGACACTATGCACGTCCGGTCCACGCGCATCCAAAATTTCGTACAGACAATAATGTCCAACCGGTGCAAAGGAATCCACTGTCAAACTCATTTAGCTGGGTTTCGAAAAACTGGTCGTACGTGTTTGCTCCGAACAAATTATGCCCGACCCGTTCATAGGAATCCATTTTCGTACTCGAGTGAATGGACGCGAAAAACCAGCTGTACAACGATTGATCGTGCATAAACATTGCGAACAAGTTATGCACGGCCAAGTTATTGACGTACGTTCCATAAGAATCCCTTTGGATTCGTATGAACGGAGCGTACAAAATGTGGACGTGCGTTACACCCCGAACATTTCATGCCCAGCCAGTTTTTCGCGGTTGATTTATGCCCGGCCCATTCATTGGAATCCCTTCCGGTTTAAAAGTTGCGGGAATTTCAAACTGGAAAATGACCATAGACAAAGTAAAGTCCAATGTAGACTACCGCAACGTGAATCGATCTTTTTTTTTAAATAATTTATGCTTTCGGAAAGGCAATGGCCCTACTAGCCCCTACTAGCTCTTTAGTGATAGATATTGTTACCCGCGACGGAACGGAGATCGTGTATGCGTTTAGGGTGAGAGGTTGTTTGTTTTTTTTGTTTGTTTGTGCAAAACCAATGTTCCCATTTATCTCCAAAACGGCTAGACTGATTTAGATTCGGTTTTCTGTAAAGGGTTTGTGATTAATCAGCGATAGTTCTAAGATAGGTGATGCAGTGCTATCTTGCCAGAAGGCGCTGCAGTAAACATTTTTCTAACGTCAAAATGAGTTTTTGCGCCTTTACGCCGAAACGGCTTGACCGATTTGGATGCGGTTTTTTCTTCAGTGCTTGAGGTTTACTTGAAATGATAGGTTTGATTGTGACAAACTACCAGGGAACGCTGATCCGGTTTTTTGTCAAATGCTTGCTAGTAGACCTTGTTTGGGCTCTTTTGATAGCGTTTGGTGAGTTGCTTCTGTACATGAACGTCTGAGGGTCTGATGATACAAAAGAACAACATAGTGGGTAGCTCTGTGAAGGCACATAGCTAGGAAACCATGTTCGGGCTCTTTTGATAGCATTTGGTGAGTAGCTTCTGTATATAAACCAATCAATCAATCAATCAATCAATCAATATTTATTGCTTTTTCATGTGGTTTACAAGATGTTCTTATAAATATTTTACAAGTTCCTGACATGAACCCTGTTCAGGCTCAGATGGTCTTTAATTAAATAAAATGCAGTGGACTGTTAACTGGTATTTACTTTGTTTTACAATATTTAGTTAATATTCGATACGAAACGCGTCCGCCCGGTTAGATCGTTCAGGAAAGGTAAAGAAGGTCGCAAGCCAGTGTTGCCAACTGTCGCGCGTTGATCTCCGCCAGGTTGGTAAGATGTGTATTAGTGTTGTCGTAGACATTCTGCCAGCCCCACAAAGTAGTGTGATGATAGGTCTTGTTTATTCTGTTGGTAGCGGGCATATTCTATTGAATGCTCTGCACATTGTTCCAAATTTAGTTTTGATTTCAGCTACACGTGCAATTCCGTCAGGACCAGGGTATAGCTTGATTATTCTTCCCAGGAGCCATTGAACTGGAGGAAGAGCGTCGTCTTTCACGATGACCATCATGCCCTCAGTCAGCTTGCCAGTCGACCTTTGCCATTTTGTCCTTGTTTGTAACTGTGAAATATACTCCTTGTAAAATCTATTCCAATAATGTTGTCGTAGCTGTTCAACGCGCTGATATCTTGGTAGACGCAGCGTGTTGCAGTCAGTGAGCTGTGGGTGAGGTAATGCAGTTAGAGTACGACCAATTAAGAAATGAGAGGGTGTTAGGGCTGTCAAATCGGATGGGTCTGATGATAGGGGCGTTAGAGGCCGTGAATTTAGGATTCCTTCGATTTGTACTAATGTAGTGTACATTTCCTCGTATGTGAGGTGAGCTAGACTCAAGACACGCTTGAGATGATACTTTGTGGACTTAACAGCGCTTTCATGAAGCCCTCCAAAATGAGGTGCATAAGGCGGATTGAAATGGAACTTAATGTCTTGCTCTGCGGTTGACTTGTAAATTGAGTTAGCGTTATCTTTTAAAAACTTTGTTATGATTCTAGAGGCACCTACTAGATTACCACCATTATCTGAATATATGCAATTAGGCTTTCCTCTGCGTGCTATGAACCTATTGAGGGCAGCGATGTAGGATTCCTTGGTTAAGTCTGTAACCAACTCCAAGTGTACGGCTTTTACTGCAAGGCAGACAAAAACACATATGTATGATTTTATGAGACGACTTCCACGACCCTTGCGGTCACAAATCATGATTGGCCCCGCATAATCAACAGTTATGTTAATAAAGACGAAATTTGCGTGCATCCGCTGTTTCGGAAGATCACCCATGATGGGAGTTATAGTCTTGCCTTGAAATCGACGACATTTAGTGCATGATTGTACTGTTTTTCTGGCAAGGCTACGACCGCCTATTGGCCAATAAGATTCACGTATGTGTGCAAGTAACAGCTGTGGTCCTGCATGTAAAAGTGATATGTGATAGGTTGAAAAGATAATTTTTGAAATGTGATGGTTTGATTTTAATAAAATTGGAAATTTTTTATGATAATTAAATTGCGAGTTAGCAAGCCTTCCCCCGACTCGAATAACGTCATGTTTATCGATGAATGGATGCAATGAATTTAATATATTTTTATGAGGCAAATTGTGTTTCTTTTTTAGTAACTCATATTCTGTAGGAAATGAAACCATTTGAGACATTTTTACCAATTGATACCTAGCTGTAGTTAGTTCTATAGTCGTTAAGGGGCTGACATTATGAGGATTAATGTTGTTACTATGAATTTTGTTTTTGCTATTATGAATGAATCGTAAAATGTATGCAGTGATCATTGTTAGTTTTGTAAAGTTTGAGTATTTATGAATGAAAGAATCGTTTTCTACTTGCGTGAAACAGTGTGAGTTTGAATGTGAACTGGATGGACGCGTTTCAGGCAGGTCAGAGTCGCTGATATGCCGTGGTTGGTCTGGCCAGCTGTTATCATCATCCCTGAGAAACGGAGGTCCTGTAAACCATAGATTAGATTGTATTAATTGTTGAGTTGTGACACCGCGTGACAACAAGTCAGCGGGGTTTTGTTTTGTAGGTACATAGCGCCATGCTTGTGGAGTGCTATTGTTTTGAATGTCTGTAACTCGGTGACTGACAAATGCTTGTAATTTGTGTGGTGATGATTTTATCCATGATAGAACAATTATAGAATCACTCCAGAAGTAACAATTTGTGATAATATTATGTGAGTTGCGAAGTGATTCCAATACTTTGTTACATAATTTGACACCTGTAAGTGCAGCGCACAGCTCTAGACGGGGAATCGTTAATGTTTTTAACGGTGCTACCCTACCTTTGGCTATCAGCAACTTAGCATCAATATGATTGTTTGCAGTACATGTGCGTACATAAACACATGCACCGTATGCGTTTTGTGACGCATCACAAAATACATGCAGTTGAATATTTTGTGGAGAATCACTGAAAGCACGTCTGGGAATAGTTAACTGATTAATCATTTTTAATGATTCCATGAATTTTTTCCATTGCTGTTGCATGCTGTCTGGTACACTATTATCCCAAGTTAATTTTTGTAGCCATATTTGTTGCATTATTATTTTGGCTTGTACTACACATGGGCTGATGAGACCCAGTGGATCAAATATCTGCCCTATGGTGGACAAAATTATGCGTTTTGTAATTTGTTTGTTAATGTTGTCTGCATGAAATAAGTATGACAGTGTATCTTGTTTAGTATTCCAATATATACCTAATGTTTTGGATGGATCGTTTGTACCTAAATTAATGGATGTATTTGGAGAATTGTCAAATCCTAATCGGTGCAGCAAATCAGGGTGATTTGACTGCCATTTTCTGAGGGGGAATTTATATTTATTTAATTCTGTGAATACACCGTTTGCAATGTGGCACAGATGTGAATCATCATCAGCCCCAGATAAAAGATCATCGCAGTAGAAGTCATGAATGATCACCTCTGATACGCTTTTGTCTTGGCAATTGAGACCGACCTGTTTGATGCACCGAGTAGCTAGATATGGGGCCGAAGCAGTACCATATGTTACAGTGTTTAGTGTATATGTTTGTAACGGTTGTGTTGAATTGAACCGCCACACTATTTGTTGTAGAGCTCTCTGATTTGAATTTAAAAATATTTGACGATACATCTTCTCAACGTCTGCTGATATAATGAACTTGTGTTGCCTAAAGCGAGTTAAAATTGAGACGAGGTCATCCTGAACAACGGGACCGGTCATTTGTATATCGTTGAGAGATATTTTAGTTGTGGTGAGAGCGGAGCCATCAAACACAGCTCTGAACTTTGTAGTTGTGCTTGACTCTCTGATGATACCGTGGTGAGGTAAATAGTATGACGGTGTTTGTTGTATATGTGTGTTTTCATTCTTTGACATATGACCTAAATCAAGATATTCATTCATGAATTGAACGTATTGCCTTTGAAATTCAGGATTGGAATCCATACGTTTTTCTATGTTAAGAAACCTGCGCTTTGCTTGATAATAGGAATCACCGAGACACTCTGGGGATTCTTTGAATGGAATTGTGACTGTAAATCTGCCACTGCTATCACGTGTTGTAGTCTGAACGAATAAATTTTCACATATCTGTTGATCTGATGATGAAATATTTGAATGTGATGATGATATGTCATCTAGTTCCCAGAAACGAGACAACTGATTTTGAATTTGATCTACAAAAAAGCATGACCTCTGGGTGTGTTTGAATGGGATCGGAGTACAGCCTGAAACTAACCAACCGAGTTGTGTTTCTTGTAGAGTTGGTTGTTGTTTACCCAATGTTATTCGGCCATTGCCAATGATTTTCCAAAAAACTTCTGCTCCGAGTAAGATGTCTATCGGTGCTGGTATGTTGAAGTCTGGATCTGCTAATTGTACGTGTTCTGGTATATTGATACTGTTTGTATCAATAAGCATGTTTGGAATTGTGCTTGATGATATCTGATTGAGAATGAGACATGATATGTTTGCTCGATATGAATTGTGTAATGATTGAATTTGAATGTTGGTGCTATGAGAAATGTTTGTCTGTTGGTTGTTGATTCCAGTAACTGAAGTGTTAATGGCTCGCATGGGTAATTTTAATTTTTTACATAAGTCCTTAGTCACATAGCATGATGTACTACCATTATCAAGCAAAGCACGAGCGGTGTGACATGTTCCATTGGCACTGAATATGTTGACTACAGCTGTTGACAATAACACTGATGTATTCTGAAAGCTTGTGTGTGTGTGTGGATTCTCATGTTTGTCACGGTGCAGTAGTGTGTTATGTTTCTGATTACAGTACTTACAGGAACCGCCTTTGCATGATTTAATGACATGACCAGGATATAAACAGTTGGCACAAACTTTGTATGTTGTCACCATTTCAATTCTACCATCAACTGAGAGTTTTTTGAATACTGGACATGAAAAGAGTTGGTGATTAGATTTGCAAATAGGACATGAAGGTGGCGGAGGACCTCTACGGGGTGGGTTTGGATTTGGATTCTGCTGTTTTGGAGTCTGGAATTCTGTGTTGTTTTTCAATTTACCATCTTCTAATGTTTCTAATAAATCAGCACGATTTTTTATGAATTTATTTAGATGTTCCAAGTTGGGCATGTCTGAGAGTGTGTTTTTGAATTCTTCCCAGTGCCTAAGTGTGGTTGAATCTAATTTACTTGAAACTAAGTGAATGATCAAAGTGTCCCAGTATTCAGTGTGCTCACCTAACGAGGACAGAGCTCTGAGGTTTTTGTTGATTGTGTCAAGAAGTTGTCTCAATGCTGTAGAAGATTCTTTATTTATTGTATTTATGTTGAATAGTGTTTGAACATGATTGCCTATGAGCTGACGACGGTTGTTATAACGTTCACATATGAGATTCCATGCTACGTTTTAGTTTTGAGATGATAATTCTAATGATTTGATCACTAGTGATGCGCTACCTTGCAGGGATGCACGCAAATAATGAAACTTTTGAATGTTATCAATAGTTTTGTTGTTGTGTATGATGGACTCGAATGTGTCTCTGAACTCGAGCCAATTATGGTACTCACCTGAGAATCGTGGAAGGTCAATGGTCGGTAATTTGACAAATGTGTTGTTATTTTGAGAGGTTACAAACTTAGCCTGTTCCTCCTCCTCGTTGACTTGGATCAGCTGAGTGCCGACCGCAAATAACTGATGATAATCATTTTCGAACTGTTGCCGTTCGATGATTTGTTCATCTGGAATTTCAACAATTGTTTCGATTAGTGTTTGATTGTCATCATATATTTTGTATAACTCTGAAAAAACTGTTAATCGGTTTTTAAGTTGGACGAGTTGAACTTGTGACAAAGATGAATGAGATTGTAATTCTTCGATGAAACTTTTAAAAATAGTGAGTTTAGCTTTGTGTGAAGCACGCTTCCTTTTCAATTCAGCTAGTGAACGTTCATCGACAGGCATGATTGCAAAAAAAAATTTATGGTTAGTATGCTAGCACGCTTAAAAGTTTGTTATTAAGAATCGGAACGATACTTAAATTTGATAAATCAGATGCAAGCTGAAGCTATTGAAATGACGTGCCCACGTATCAACCACGCACGTGCCACGCGCACTCGTTCCGTGCACCGCAGAGCAAGCAGGACGACCGTAAGCACTGTATTTGCATAAAAATGGAAATGATTAGAATGCTGGTAAGGTTATGTTAACGTAGCAGGGGTGAATTTACGTGAATGACAGTTACTTTGTAAAGTTGTAGAGATGAAATTGAAATAATGCTGATGCAATACTTTTGATGATGAAATGTGACTTGAAATATGAGAAAAATTGTGAAATTCTTTGTGAAAATGAAGATTAATTGAGATTGAGCTGGAATAGTTGCTGATGCAACGTGATTTGAATGATTTTGAACTTGAGGGTTGTGGGGTCAGATGAGAATTGGATCGACTCACGACTGCTGCAACCAAACCCTTTGTTAAACTGACTGCTGCTGCTTATGATGATGTTCGAGGATGCTAAGCGATTTTGTCTTCGCTGTTGCGTTGACCGCTGGATGCGTGATCGCGTAGCTGAAGTCCACGATGAAATTGACAGCCAGACGATGAAAAAATTTAGGAAACTGGATCCACGCAGTGGCTTCTGTATTGCAGTGCGGCTTGATGAAGTTTTTCAACGTTTTATCCGCGTTGATATGCAGATCGAACGGAGAAATGGCGGCCGCCCACGCAGATCTTGTTTGTTCTTGCGCACGCGATTCAGACGAATATTTTCTTCCTTTTCCTCTAATTACGGCGAAGATGGACCATGTTCAGGCTCAGATGGTCTTTAATTAAATAAAATGCAGTGGACTGTTAACTGGTATTTACTTTGTTTTACAATATTTAGTTAATATTCGATACGAAACGCGTCCGCCCGGTTAGATCGTTCAGGAAAGGTAAAGAAGGTCGCAAGCCAGTGTTGCCAACTGTCGCGCGTTGATCTCCGCCAGGTTGGTAAGATGTGTATTAGTGTTGTCGTAGACAAACCCTGTGAGGGCACAGCAAATAAAACAAAAAAACTGCTGATGGTCTGATGATGGATCAGAAGAACATCGTTGGAAACTATGTGGAGGCACGTAGTAAGTAGGTAAACCATGTTGGTTGGTTGGAGAAGGCTGCCTGTTCGCGACAGTTATTATTATGTATAGATTTATAGACATAAGTTAGTCGTAAGCATTTTTACTTAGCATTGTATTTTATATTTTGTTGTTATGTTTGTACATGTAATTAGCATAAGTTCGTAAATAAAAACCAAAAAGATTACTAGTTTAATTTCGGGACTGATCGAGTAGCACTCTCTCGCTCCCCAGCTCAGGTTGTCTCACTCACACGCACACGCGCCCCGCCCGCACACGATTGGTGCAAGCGGGACTCGCGAATCGCGGAACGTACCCGGAGTTGAGACACCCTAGCGGGGCAGATAAGAAGCGATAGAATCGGAGATCGACACAGTCTGCCACGAGGACAGTCTGCCACGTCCGAGTGCACACGCGGTCGCACCCCCCCGCGCATCTCCGCGCCCCCCAGTGCATCCAGCGCGGCGCCGGCTGCCCGACCGCACTTTAAACCGGCGCCGCGCTTTCGCGACCGAGCCACCGTGGCACCCCAGTGCGTCTCAACGCCCTTCGCAGGGCTCCTCTTTGATTCCCCCTGCCCCGTACGAGGAGTCCCTCGTACCGGTGCGCAGGGCTCCGCGCAGTCCGACGCTGCGCCCGCGAACGCGAAAGCGCTAGTGTAAGCGCACCGGACTGCACCCGCGACTGCCCCTATGTCGCCCACCCGCGGAAACCCGCGACGAAGCCCGACGGAAGATCGTCGCCCAGCTGTGAAGCCCACCCACGTCCACGCCTCCTCGTCGAGCCGTCAGGACTGTGGGCCCCTTCACAAACCTTCCCCGGACGACGACACTGCCGGTTAGAAGCTCGCTGACCGGGCCTCCCCCAACGGGGTCCCACCCGGTGGGTTCGAACTCGCCAGCAGCTCCTCGCGACCTCCAAACAGCCCTTTTCAGGGCTAAACCTAGCTTTTCTCAACGTACCCTCCGGTACGTTGATTATTTTGCTACCCGCGGAATGCTCAGCGTACCCTGCGGTACGTTGAGTATTCAGATACCAGCAAAATAACGTCGACGCCACATCTCATTTTATTTTTATCGGGGTACCCTCCCGATAAAAATAAAAAAGAGATGTCCCCCGTTCGAGCGGACGACACGCCCCCCCCCCCCTGAGCCCAGCAAGGCACCCGCATCCCCGTGGCCACCTCTGCCGCGCCCTCACCTCGCCGCTGCGGAGCCCGCTCACGTCCACGACTCCCCAGCGAGTCGTCAGGACTGTGGGCCCCTCCGCAAGCCCCCCAAGAAGACCCACTGCCGGTGTGTAGGTCGCTCACCGGGCCTCCCCCAACGGGGTCCCACTCGGTGGGCTTGACCTCACCGGCAGACCCCCAAGAACCACCGCTGCGGAGCCCGCGCGCGCCCGGTCGAGTCGCCAGGACCGCGCGCCCCTCCGCAGCCCCTCCCCGGACTGACCTCCCTGCCGGCCTGCCACCCGGCAGGCACATGCTTCCCTGATTGACCCCATAGATGCCTGAGTCCAGTACCTTGGACTCACCTCGCTGCGGAGCCTGCGCACCGTGGATCCCCCGTGGACCCCTGGCGACCTAAGGGCGGAACCGCTGGTCACGGATCCCCCTGGGACGCCTACGGACCGTGGGCGAACCGTCGGAGGACGGGCCTCCCGCGGCCAAACAACCCCCGAGATGACCTCACTGCCGGCCGCAGGATCGCTCACCGGGCCTCCCCCAACGGGGTCCCACTCGGTGGGCTTGATCTCGCCAGAAGCCACCAGACTACCACAAGGAACCGCCAGGTGCCACCCCAAGGACCCGGTCGTCTCAACGGCCGGCGAAAGAAACCACAGGCAAGAGGCCAACGCCTCGGTACTGTCTCCCCGCGACCCCCCTTCGGGGGGCCGCGAGAAGAATACCTCAAGCAAGATCGACACGAACCAAAAGCATTCTGACTACAGACTCCGAAAAAACAAGAGCTCCGATCACTCCTGAAAAAACTGCAAGGCAACAAACAGAAAACAGAAGAGTTTCATTTCTTCAACAATCCAGCACCCAGTACACAAGGGACGAAATATTCGAGCCCGCCGTCCCGTACACTGTCATTGCCACCTGTTCCCGATTTCAATGAGGGATTTTCAGAAAGTCATTAAAAAAGAAAAAGTAGTTCCTAATGGCTTAATAGATGGCGTTGACGAGACAGGGGCGAGCGACCTTGCAGATAATAAAATACAAATAAAATAGTAAGAATTGTGTTTTTAAGAAAGCAGCAAAATATGAGCATATATTTCGTCAACGGATGCGTCTAACTCAAAGAAATGCATTTTTGTTTACTTTTTAGCCTAAAATTTTCTTCTTCGGACCCCTCTCTGGTCAACGCCATCTATCACCGGTATGATGAACTACGTTTCAGTAGCTGTCAGAAAACTCCTCATTAACTAATAATCAGAAACATGCCCATGCCATGAATTCGGTATGTAATGTTTTTTTAAACAACTAATTGCGTTGTTGTTCATGTATTGTTAGTGTGCTTAAATAAATAAAATAAAATACACTACCTTTTTTGTAATAGCTGTCAGTAAATCCCCCATTTAAATTAAACTAAAATAAAGCAACAAAAACGATCTAGCGAATGAGATTGCGTTAATTGGTACAGGCCTTAAAACCATAACCAATACACACGGCGGAAGTGAAAAAATTAAAAAGAAAACAGTGTCCAATCAGAACTAGGCAATCGTTCTACCAATAGGAATCCAGCAATTCCACCAATTAGGCGAGTTGGGATTCGGATGGACGGGATGGACAAAACTTGGTCGTGCATGATTTGTGCGTTACAAAACAGAACGGGCATGCTTGGTCCAGGCTGATCATGCACGTCCCGTCTATCCATGTACATTATGGATTCGTATGCTTGGTTGCCAATAACAGGACGCGAATAACGCATCCGTACATAGTTGACCTGGACATGGAATGCACGGCACGAGCAACCGCGACCGAATATTTTAAATACATGTACGTCGATAACTGGCCGTCTAAAACTCTCTGTACGAAACGGGATGGCATTGGCTGGATGGGAATAAACAATACGCGCCAATTATACGCGTAGGAATACGTACGCAGAGTTTTGTCCGACCCATCCATTCAAGTACAAACAGTACTTCAAAAACGTGTACTTGGATAACTGGCCGGGCAAAACTGGCTGGCCAATGACCTCACCCGGTTCGCTCGAGGAAAATTCATTTTCGATAAATTTAACGCGATTCTGTGTTTTTTTGCCGGTTTTATAAATAAATAACCCTTACTCGTTAGATTATGAGCATTTGTAGCTATTGAATAATTAATTCTATCTGTTCAAAGACTCATTATGGCAGGTAAATTCCGAAACAAATAAATAACATTACAATTCACTCACAGACTTAAAACAGGTCCGTGAATTCACTATGTGTAATCAAAAAATAATGTGTTCGTGCCGTTTTCAGATAACCAGAACACGGCAAAAGGAAATGATGAGACTGACCAGGTATCTAATCAGTCCCACCACGCTAGAGTTCAAGCAGAAGTGACTTCTGTGCCGACCCTCACGGCGTCCGAAGAGGACGCGCAAGAAATCATCGTGGTCAATGAGAACACCATGGAACTCGATTTGAACCACGGCAGGATCGGCAAGATCGAAAATTTGGAGCCTATGGCGCAATTGGAAAGGTACAACCATATCTAATGTATTCTGAGACAATATTTATTTATTATAAGAGACGCTGGACCACAGGCTTTTGGTGAAGGAAAACATCGTGAGGAAACCTGCAAGCTTCAATTTTGAGCCATGTATTGTACCCACTGTCCATTATAAGTGGCGACGGGCTCACCCCCCGTCACACTGGACAGAGTTTCGGTACTACTGGTGAAACGTGGATGTTCTGAGATTTCAGAATATATCTGACTACCCCCTCGGGGAATATAGTCGTGAGCATATGCTATGCTATGCATGCTATGCATAAGAGACGCTTCCATGATGTATTCTCGATTCCATTTACTCGTCCTACTTCTATTATCTCACAAAAAATTTCATCGTGACTAGCCAATACCAAGGCCTTGACCAGTGATGGGCAAACTTTTTTCATGGGGGGCCAGAAAGTTAAAATGAAATTCTGTGTGGGGCCATAATTTAAGCAAAAATAAATTTTGTTTTAAAATCTTTTAATCATATTTAATGGGTGGCTCAGGATATTGTTCTTTTATAAGAACAACCCTTGAAGTCACCAAAATATCAATATAACCGTACAACGTCAACCACTTTTGCTATAAAAACTCGACATTGGCAAAATCATCATTAACCAAAGATGGCAGCCATATTTTTAAAATAGAATAGAATCATATTTAATAAACATTACACATTATGTTAGTTACAAATTACAATTTCACTTTAATTCGAAGGTCCTGATGAGGTAGGACTGTGAGATATGTGAAATTGCTTTTGATTTAAAATCTTGAAACCTAGTTTCAAATTCTGTGTGAAGTTTCTTCAAAACCTGTCTGAATTCATTCAGTTTGTTATCATTAACTGGTGAATTGGACTTGTGCAGTTAAAAAACAGAAAAAGCTGAGCTCTAGATGATTTCAGACGACCCCATTTTATTTAAATCTTCCTTCCCCGTCCGTCACTGTCAACCGTCAAACAAAACATAATTGTCACGGGCCATATACATACAAGGTGTTTCATAAGTAACAATAAATTTTTAAAACTCATAAGGGGGTTGTTTCGACCGTCAAACTGAAGAACTTTCTCTATGGGACCAACATCGAAATCGAGAAAAAAAAAATTTCGTTCCCATACATATTTTAGCTCTAGTCGATTTGTAGAGTATAGAACATAATTTTTTTTTTTTCGCGATTTCGATGTTGGTCCCATAGAGAAAGTTGTTCAGTTTGACGGTCTAAACAACCCCCTTAAGAGTTTTAAAAATTTATTCTTACTTATGAAACACTCTGTATACTGTTCATTTTGAAGGACCTTTGCCGGGCGGGATTAAATCCTTTAGCGGGCCGGAGTTGGCACGCGGGCCGTACTTTGCCAATCACTGGCCTTGACTGCATAGAAATAAAAAATGTTGGTGAAAGAATGCTATTGGCCATCCTCCCATATTTATCAAGTTGTTTGCCGGGTACTGTACCAATTTTACTGGTACTTTTTTTTTGTACTGGTTAAATTTAATTAGTTGGCGATACTTAAGAAACGCATTTGGTATCGTTATTAAGTACAATTGCGGGGTAATTCGATCATATGATTCTGAGGTCAATGTTCGCCCGCCAGCCGCGCACTTCGTACGATACGTACGAAAATAATAATTTTATTAATCATCAATACCAATTATAAACATTGATAATGCAATCTGTTATCATTAACAAGTGCCCATGTTCAGTTGCGCCAACTAATTAAAAATTACCCTATTATAAAGTAATTTAATACTAATATTGACAAAAGTATCTGATTTTGCAATCTTATAGTAGTCAGGTGCCTGACGCATAATTATGCCTGTTTTGTGGACTTTATAATGATTCCCTGTTTGCCAGCCCTAATTGAGAGTGGTTTTAGTTTTAGTGGTTTGTTGTTATCTCTTTTCACAAACAATGTATTGTTACATTTGAAGTTGTTAATCCTCCCTATGATACGCAATCTTATTTTTCCTGCCTTTATAAACTCAACTTTAATGCTAAAAAGTCATTGTAGTCACATTACCCCAGGGCTCTGTTTAATAAACATTACAATTACAATTCAGGGTACATTGCTGGTCAGCAATGACGCTAAACATGCAGTAGGTAACATATACCTAACATTTTCAGCAATGTACCCAGAATTGTAATGGTAAATTAAAAACAAACTCATTCCTTAAACAGGTTTGGAGAATTCCGTTTAAAACTTTGAAATCAGATTTTTATCCTCGTCAAGCAACTTAATTTTGCATCCACTATGACTCATATCATAATTGAATTGAAAGTCGATGACTCACTTGAGGATAAACTTGCATATTGTTAAGTTGTGCAATCGCGATTCCTGTAGGTTCCTTTCTAATATTGTGACAATATAATCGGTATCATTAGGCAGTTCTGAAGGTAGCATGCCGATCCTTGCGACCGCGACCGGCGACCGCGACCCACTGCTCAGGAGTGCTATTTTTGAAAGTCACACGTTTTAAATCAGCAGTAGAAAATGTCAAAATTACTAAGGAGATTATGCGTCATTCAATCATGATTTCGAACGTATGACTTTCAAAAATCGCACTCCTGGAGTGCGATCATTCGGTGAGCTCAGCAGTTGAAAATGTCAAAATTACTATGGAGATACGGATCTTTCTACTGCTGATTTGACTTTCAAAAATCGCACACCTGAAGTATGATTTTTAAGAGTCAAATCAGCTGAAGAAAGATGCATATCTCCATAGTAATCTGGACATTTTCAAGTGCTGAGCTCACCGTATGAGATTCAAAAATCGCACTCCTTTATGAATTCGACTCAGTCGCTAGGATCGGAAGGTGTTTGTGAGTGCTTCATCTAAGTTAATAGAGAGCAGTGGGTCGCGGTAGCTAGGATCGGAATGCTACCATTAGCGATTCTGCTTCTTAATATTTAGTTACAGCACCCAGCAAAGAACTTCAAAATGGGTGCGAGTGATGGGTATGCGCAGTAGAGCTTTCGCGTACAAATTTTATGCTGTGCAGTCAAGGTCATGTTCATGATGTTTGCCGGCCAGTATAAGTAATTTCAGATGATGATGATCAGATCACAGAAACAAGATATTACTTAAAAATGACAAAATTGCCTCGTACACAAGCGACCAAAATAAGCTGGCCGCGCTTAGGTAGAGTAATGTTTAACGACGCGCGGCCAGCTTATGTTTGTTTTGCGTAGCTTGATGTGTCGCCGTGTGTACATTCATAATACGTTATCGATCTTGTAAACGATGAAATACTTTCTCAATGGAATCAACATCAAAACTGCAAACCTATTCGACCGATGTATAGGACAGGAGATTATTTTTTCTGATTTCAATGTTGTTTGTTACATAGAAAAAGTTATTCAGTTTGATGGTCTAATAAAACCGTCTTTATATCATGAAAGACCGCAATAGCAGTGTTCTTTATGAAAGATCGTATGATTAATTGATTTGCAGACTGTACCTGCGATGGAACCTCATCAAGAAGATAGAGGGACTGGACACACTGCGCACGCTGGTCGAGCTGGAACTGTATGACAATCAGATCACCGTCATTGAGAACTTAGATAACCTTGTCAGTCTGGAGTGAGTTCACATCATTGTTTTATAGCTGTTCATACTATTTGAAATCGTTATTTCGAATTTAAAAAATAAGAAAATGTTGCAATTTGTATGAACGTCAAGATGGCGGGGCCGGACGTTATATCTAAAGAATGTTATCACCAGTATTTAGTACGTAATTGGTACTATTTGGTACATTTACTGAAAAAATTAGAACCTCTATAGTTTTCGAGATAGATATTCACCAAAAACCCTAAATAATGGCCGGGCCATTATGACGTCAAAATGGCGAGACCAAATCCGTTACTCGGAAACTACAAGGTGTACGATTAAACTGAGTACACTAATATTTAGTACCTAATTAGTGCCTCCTACGATCAATGTTGGTACCCTTAAAGTTATTTTGTAAAGATTTTTTTTAAGTTACACGCTGCAAACGCCTGCGGTAAATATTAAATAACGAAGTTTTCAACTACCTACTTCATTGCGCGTGACTTTTAATGAGGCGTTATGAGTTACTGGCTTTTAGTGATAAGAAAGCCATTTGAACCCTGATGTTCTTTTTATTCTGTTTGGTTTCTGTATGTTTTTGGTGTGCAAATAATAGTAGATTGTTCACCAAGGGATGAAAGTCACCCATTTCACACGAGATGTTTGGTGCCCCGAACGAACGTGGCTTTTCATTTCGAATACGAGGAAAGTAAACAAAAATTAGATAATGCAAAATCAATTTCTGAATCGCTCGATGAAGTCATTTTAGGCTACGTTTCAAAACGTTTCGAAATCACTCTGGTTGCCAACACGAAGGAGAAAAAATATACGAAAATTGTGTATGATAGAGTGAGACAGATAGACTTCCCGTGTGATTTTTACACGTTTTGAAACGGATCCGAAAAATTTGCAACATTTCCCTTTCCCTCCCTTTTTTCTTTTTCGCGCATCTGGCTCTTTTTTTTTTTAAACCAGCCCGCCGTTTTTTTTTGACTCGATTTTGAGGTTTTAATCGGGATCACTTTTTTATTTCTGCTTATAATTTTTACAAAAGTCTCCAAATTACAAAAAATATTGTTATTTAAATTAACATCTATTATAATATTGATCATTATCATTATAAAGAAATAAGAATTAATATAATTTTATCGAAGTGTGGCTGTATAGGTTTCTGCTTTGGCCCAGTATAGACGTAGTTTTTTTTTTTAAATTACTTTTCATCCCTAGGGAAGAAATGTATCACTTTCAACCCGCTTCATAGATAAACAATGACCTACTTTCAGAGTATGAGAGATGAAAAGAATATTTATGTTGGATGTTATTGAACACAGGCAACAAATAGTGTAGTAAACAAAAAAAAACTATTTATAAAAATATTGTTTATTAAAGGTATGTATTGATCTTTGCAGGATCCTAGACCTATCGTTCAACAGAATCAAAGAGGTATCCGGGGTGGACAAATTGATGAACTTGAGGAAACTGTATCTTAGCTCCAACAAGATATCTGAGTTGAAGAACGTCAACCACTTCCACAAGCTTGAGCTGCTCGAGTTAGGAGATAACAGGATTAGGGTAAGATTTTGTACATTTAATGCACGTTTCGCCATTTCTGCGGCCGTAGTATGGCAGTGATATTGCGCTATCGCGCCTTCTCTCTCTTTCTATTTGCGCGTCAACGAACGAGATAAAAGGCGTGATATAGCCTTATCACGCGCTTCATGCTACGCTCTGCATTAGTTCTTAATGGCTTATCTGACAGATCGTTTGAAATATTAATATGTGATAAGCAATGATCGGAATGACGGGGGCAAACATAGTCAAAAGTATGGATATGCCTTGAAATTCCCGGGATTTATTAAATATGGATAAAAATTTCACGGGATTACTGGGATTACTTATTTAGACGTCTGTGATGTTTGTAGTAACCTCTTTAGAAATTCTGAAGGAATGTTTAGTTTTTATGATGACGTTTTGTCTTTTCAATAAATTGAGTCTTGCAAAACGTGTTTATTTCCTCATATTACGACATATTTATAATGTCAAGAGGAGTTTTTTTAGCGAGAATGAGCACTTTGGTGTTCAATATCTTAGCCCTTTTTAATGATAGAAAAAAAAATTCTCGTGATTTTTCATAGATCATTTTGATGCTTATAACAAAAAGTGTGGGCAGACTCATTCTACATTTAAATAATCCCGGGACTATTAACAAAAATCCCGCGATTCCGGGAATCCCGAGGCATGTCCATGTTAATGACAATGCTCAAAAATGCCCCGACATTCCGATCACTGGTGATAAGCTATTAATTACATATTTAAAAACCCCCTACGCTAAAAACAAACATTTAAAAAGTGAAAAATAATTCGGACACCTATTATTTTTTGTGTATGTTTTACCTTTTAACCGTCTTTAAGATATTTTAGGTCAATTAATGCGTAGGGGACCGCTATGAAATGACCGGATAGATTTTTTATTCAACAATCACTTGCGGTCCCCGACACGTTAATTGACCTAAAATATCTTAAAGATGGTTAAAAGGTAAAACAGACAAGCTTCGATAGTCGATCTTGACATATAACTTATCAAAGGTTTGAATATAAATCTTTGTTTACAGGAAATCAAAAATCTAGAAGGCTTGACGTCACTAAAGCAGTTATACCTAGGCAAGAACAAGATCACTAAAATACAAAACCTTGACGACCTACACAACCTAGAGATCCTAGTCCTTCAAAATAACCGCATAACCAAGATTGAGAACCTCGACAACTTGACCGCTTTGGAACAGTTTTATGGATCAGAGAACGGAATATCGGTTATAGAGAACCTAAACAACCAGGTCAAACTAACAACGCTTGACCTGGCAATGAATAGAATTACTGCAATTGATAATTTAAGACATATGGCTGACTTGGAGGAGTTATGGGTAAGTTTAACATTACATTGTCTTTCATTTACTGCATTGAGAAGCAGGAGGAAAGGAAATATCCTGCGCCAGGCTGCGTATTGATAGGCTATGATTTCGCGTACCGGAAGGCGCAGCGTGGGTAGGCCCCCCACCTGGTTGAGCGACGACCTGGTGAAGGCGGCGGAAAACCAATGGACGAGGGCAGCGCAGGACATTTTTTTTGTCGAATTTCCTTTAGGTCTCTTAGGGAAAGTGGTTCAACTGTTTATACTAACACCCTGTATAGGCTGATGATGACACCAAGGTATTAACTATGTACTGCCTTCGTGGTCTAATGGTAGGAGCATTGGGTTCTTGACACGGAGGTCGTGGGTTCGATTCCCACGGGGACGCCTAGTGATATCGATATGTCACTTTGTGACCCCAGTTGGTTAGGATATTGCACGCTGAATCACCTGATTGTCTGAACAGAAAGACGATTCCGTGCTTCGGATGGCACGCTAAGCTGTTGGTCCCGGTTTCTATCTCTTATGGTAGTAGCTATTACATAAAAACCACGTCAGAGGCCTTAAGGCAGTCTGAAAAAACTCTGACACCAGGGCTTGCTGCCCTCACGATAAGAAGATTAACTTTGTTTGCATTCATAAGTATATTTTAATGTTTCCAGCTAAACGACAACCAAATAGCGGACTGGTCGTCGGTAGAATACCTCCAGCACAACAAGAAGCTGGCCACGATATACCTGGAGCGGAACCCGCTGGCGACCGACCCGGCCTACAGGAGAAAACTGAAGTTGACACTACCGACACTACAGCAGATCGACGCCACTCTGTGTAGATAAGAATTTTACTTTTTATTTATTGTTTCTGTTGTTAGATGTAGTTTTGGGTAAGATTTTGGTACACAATCGACGATGAGTTCTATACACACACAGTTATGTCACAATGCTTTGGGTTTCTGGAACATATCCTACAGAATTTTCCGTAGCAAATTTATTTTATCGTTCAGATGTTTTCGGGACACAAATCGTATAATAGTATCTTATTTATGGATACAACGATGGTCCTAAAAAGCATGTTTATGTGTTCAATACTACGAATAAGAGAATGTATAGAAGTATAAATGAAGCTCAAAAAGTGGCACCAAAAAAATTGTAACGCGTTCTAAATTTGTTCTTTAAAAATTGTAACTCGCCGCCAAAACTCATACAAAATGTCATTTTTCATTGGGTGCCAAAAATGATTTCGATTTTGTTTAGAGTTACTCTTCCATATTTATTCTTATTCGTAGGTTCAATATGAAGTCAAATGAACACAAAATCTGATAGAAAACAATTAATTTAAATTCATTGAACAACAAAATTACATTGCATTTGTAGCTAACCATTTTGAGATCAACACAACAATAATGCAGACTTCGTCGTACTAATCAGCCGAATAGCTTTTGGAGGTTGTTTGAAAACTCGAAAAACATGCTGGAGTTTTTCACTCAGCCTATAAAATAATCGTTATATTAATTCTGTAGATATGGTTTCCAGCCGTGCCCTATCCATGACAGTTCTTCCAGTACAAAGATTCAAGTTTTTAAAATTCATCGTTAAACCTGATTTTAGAGTGAGTTAACTTATTTTCTCCCCTCCGGGCGGAAAGCGTCAATTTTCGTCCCGCTGCGCTAAACGAAGTTGCCGCTTTCCACCTCCGTCGAGGAGAAAAATAGTATACTAGCCTCGGACAGTAAATAAGAAAGCCTCAGATCACATGTTTGTTGACCTCGGCTTTCTTACTTTCCTGCCCTCGGTGTGGAATCTACTATTGTGGTGTCGCGGACGGAGATTAAAATTAAATTGTAATTGTAATTATGATCTTAAAGCCCTACACACCTATCGCAGCTACCCTTGACGATATCGCCGCGTATCTACAACGCAACATGTCGCAGGAACGTCATCTTAGTGTAGGAACACACTTGACGAAATAACGTGACGTAAATTACGAGTGTAATACAGTTATCCTGTTATCATAGTTCACAGGCCATATGTTCAAGTAACTGCCGAAATATCGCAACCAAATTTTGGCAGGTATTTTCCTACACTTAAGATTTGGTAGTTTTGGTCTATGAGCCTATTATATCATTATTATGTAGCTCTTATTTCTATGTAGTATAGTTTATTTTGTGTATGTTAGATGTAATTAATAAAATTTATTACTTTACGTGCCTGAATCCAGTGATATGAATTCGTGTCTCCAAATGTAACAAAATTTTAACGTAATAATTACTATTTATTTCGAAGACTTAAAATTGTCGTTTAAATAATTATAACACTTATACGTCTGGTATTAAGAGTGAATGTCGAGTACGCTACATAATAAATATCTTTCCCATTGATACTGCATTTGATATTAAAATATATTTACGTAGATTTGTATTGTATTATAAATTAATATAAAATAATTTTACATGTATTTTTACACTGTAGATAATTGTATTTATTTTTTTAGTAGCATTATAATTGATCAGTTAAATATTGCCTAGTTAATTTTTACTCGAATTGTCCTAATAACCTCTTAAAGTTACGGATAACTGTCTTATCGATAGATCAGTGGTTGTTTGGATTGGTCAGAGAGAATGTGTGCCTTTCTAATAGTCGGCAAACATCTTGAGCAAGATCTTGACTGCGTAGAATAACATTTGTAGGAAAGAAACGTTTCAGCTCAGAATGCGAACTTCGCAAAATGCCAACTTCTTGAAATGCCAGCTTCTCGAAATGCCAACTTCTTAAAATGCCAACTTCTTGTAATGCCAACTTCTCGAAATGACAACTTCTCATAAATAATAAAGTACATATGCAGTTGCATGAACAACTTGGCCAACTCGAACAACTTGACCAACTCGGGCAACATAAACAACTTGGTCAACTCAGACAACTCTGTCGTTCGAGTCGTTTATGTTACCCAAGTTGACCAAGTTGATCGAGTTGACCAAGTTGTCAGAGTTGGCCTAGTTGTTTATGTTGTTCGAGTTGAGCAAGTTGTCTGTGTTGACCACCAGTTGTCAGAGTAGTTCGGGTTAATCAAGTTGTTCGAGTTGTTTATGTTGACCAAGTTGTTTATGTTGCCTGAGTTGGCCAAGTTGTTCATGTTGTCCGAGTTGGCCAAGTTGACCAAGTTGTTCATGCAACTGCATAGGTAGGTATGTACTTTATTATTTATGAGAAGTTGTCATTTCGAGAAGTTGGCATTACAAGAAGTTGGCATTTTAAGAAGTTGGCATTTCGAGAAGTTGGCATTTCAAGAAGTTGGCATTTTCAGAAGTTGTCTTTTTGAGAGCGGTTGGCATTTTGCGAAGTTGGCATTCTGAGCTGAAACGAAGAAAAACACTACTGCGCCTACGCCCTCCCCGCCCGCTTTTCAAGTTGTTTACCAGGGACTGTTAATTGTTTCCTAACATTATGTCCAATGAATGAAATTGAAAAGGAGGGCCACAATTTTTTGGGTGAATATAGTGATTTTAGTGCAGCGGTCTAAAAACGCCAGCAACAACGGTTCTGAATCGTAAATCGTCAAACGACACGGCGCGCGGGGTGAATCACTACAGGTTGCGCAAAGGTTTATATTATGAGCGCTAACATTAAATTTCGGGTCTATTTGGCAATGAGGAAGGGGGATGAGGATGTGGCGCAAGTGCCATTGGTCGATCCATCAAGTTACTATAGGTACCTTACGGAATAGAGGGATTGACAGCTGAGAGAGCGAGATGTAGGTACCTAACGGCACCACTGTATAATAGAAAGAGATACGTGACTCGAGGCAATAGAACCGTTTTCTAATCTCTTACCAATTTTTACAATTCGATTTCCGTGAATATTTGCGAATCTAAAGTGAAATCGTAGATAATTTTGTGAAATATACTGATACTACTTCATTAATTTATCCACGATTTCACGATAGACTCAGAATTATAGACAGTATTCGAATTTTTGCCTGCGAATAGTCTCCTGAAAACATCCAAAAACGGTTTCATTTGACAACTCATGTTAGTTGCTCTATTCCTGTAAGGTACAATACCTTTATGGATCGATCAATTTCGTTTTATGTCACCAACATGTGCGTCCCTACCACTTTCGCTGACCGCTCATAAACCATATCAGACTTTCAGGGACTGTAACAAGCTACATCAAGGTAATCGTATTGACAACCCATAAAGCTCAGCATGTATAGGTTATACATTATCTGCTATTAGCTGAGCAGATTTCCTTACAATATAGGGTCTTTCTTAATTTGCTGAAACTTTCTTAAGGGTATGATCAGACCGTCAAACTGAACAACTTTCTCTATGGGACCAACATCGAAATAAATGTTCCATACAAAACCCCAAACCTACTTGAGCTGATTTTTTTTCGCGATTTTGATGTTGTTTCCATAGAGAAAGTTGTTCAGTGTGATGGTCTGATCGTCCCCTTAAAAAGTGTCAGCATTGAAAGGACCCTGTTTATCCCAACACTTTGACTGCAGACACGACCTGTTTCCAGGTAGTCGCGGACTGCCCTAGCAGTCTCACTACGAACGAGTCGCGGGTGTTGCGCACCCCTGCCGCCGGCCCAGAAGCCACCCATTCCCTTACTAAGGTCAACTTTCACTTGTAAATAAAACAGCAGTGTGACCCAAAAGTCATGGATCAAACGAAATGAGGTGATAACTGAGCTCATTTCCAATAAGGTCAATTAAGTTGGGGTCCCACTGTTGATGGTTCAAAAGTTATGATAACTTCTTGTTTTTTTTTCTTCATAATATCGCATAGTGCGTAAGAAAGTAATTAATCAAAAAATTATCAGCTTCCTTTTTTCGACAAAGGAAGCCAAGAACCTTATATTTTGGTGTAAAATAAAGTATATTTGATTTGATAGTTTCTTGCCAAAGACAACAATGAAATTAAAATTCAGGACATTGAAAAATCACGACCCTTTAATGTTCAAAAGTTTATAAATTTTAAATAAATACG
This sequence comes from Agonopterix heracliana, assembly GCA_963693445.1. Classification (NCBI taxonomy): domain Eukaryota; kingdom Metazoa; phylum Arthropoda; class Insecta; order Lepidoptera; family Depressariidae; genus Agonopterix; species Agonopterix heracliana. The sequence continues at coordinate 15,463,430 of OY856323.1, read as the reverse complement.
AATTATCAAGTGATTCATACCTTGAAAGAATCTGTATGAAATAGGCAACTGTTTGTAATAAGTGGTCAACTTTTGGTAGTTCGTTTTTTTCCCGTAAGAATCGCCCGTGGAATCGCTTGAAAACCGAGTAAAATTTTTGTTAGACCTAAAACCTTTGTACTAAGTTTTATTATTTGACCCTATGTATGCTAGCTGAAGAAAAGTACGTATTCCAGGAAAGGCAAATCTTCCTTAAACCCATAGAATTAAACTCTAGCGATGGACTTGCCCTTCCATAGAAGCAACATGTTCCACTTGAATGAGGTGTACGCACCTGATGGATGTTCACTTCGTCACTATGGCAATGACAGACAGCAATGTGTCATTTTGTGTTGTTTTGTGTGACATGTTGTTTGTTTAAACGAGCTTGTCTATGGCTAGAGTAATATGTCTATGCTTAAACCTGATAAAATAAGGAAGCCTATACTTAACCTTGTTAGTTTTTTGTTTAATTACTTTTTGCTTAAGCACTATGCGATATTATGAAAGAAACAAAAAGTTATCATAACTTTTGAACCATGCACAATGGGACCCCAACTTTCTGACATTTTTGGTTGGAAATGAGTTCAGCTATCAACTCATTTTGTTTGAACCATGACTTTTGGGCCACCCTGTATAATTTTTTATAATATTTCTTAAGTCTTATTTTAAACTTGAAACAGTCTATTCATAATGGATCTAGAATATTTGTTGCTATGGGTAGCCATGTAAATTATTACTATGTACTACGTAGACTGAAAAAGAAAGGTAAACTGCTGAACACTTTCTATTTTAAATACAATAAAATAATGCTTATATACATGTAACTGTATTTATTGTTGATATAGGTAATTATTTTTCATATTGATTGCTACAAGTCGATTGATATAGGATTCCGAAGTTTGAGCATCATGATTATGACAGGGTCCTTCTTAATATGCTGACACTATTAGGGGATGATCAGACCATCAAACGGTAACCTATCTTACTTTCGAAATTTCACTGACCGAATTTCAGTTGTTCGAAAACGGTTTATAGAATTTTCTAGTGACAGATATTTTGTTACACATACATTTGTTACTCCTTATAAAGACTTGACAGAAGTATCATTTTCCAGAAAATTTAAAATCAGAATTTCATAATCATTTTTTTTCTTTTGACAACGGTCTTCTGGGTTCGAAGTTTTAAAATGTAGAAGCAACTTCTTCCAAAGTATGACTAGGACACTGACACAACACAGTAAAGTTTTCTGTAATAATTACCTAGTAGATACACTGATACCAGGATTATAGCACCAACATGCTTGCTAGCATGCTGCTTGCTTGCTTGTTGCTTGCTTGTATGCATGTTAGGGGGGCCGGTGCGGGGGGAAGCCCCCTGCCTGAGAAAAACAAACCGGTGGTTTTAAAAATGTAGGTTAGAACATGTAAAACACTTAGCGGAGCGAGCGAAGCGAGCAGAGCATCAAAATGCTTGCTGCATGCTTGCTTGCTTGCTGCATGCATGCTGCATGCTTGCTGCATGTTGCTTGCTTGCTTGTATGCATGTTGGGGGGTGCAGGGGGGCTGCGCCCCCCGCTAGGGGGGTGCGGGGGGCGTAAGCCCCCTGCCTGAGAAAAACAACCTGGTGGTTTTAAAATTGTAGGTTAGGTTAGGTTAGGTTAGAACATGTAAAACACTTAGCGGAGCGAGCGAAGCGAGCGGAGCATTAAAATGCTTGCTGCATGCTTGCTTGCTTGCTGCATGTTTGCTTGCTTGCTGCATGCTTGCATGCTTGCTGCATGCTAGCTTGCTTGCTGCATGCTTGCTTGTTTGCTTATAATGTATGTTAAAGGTGCGAGAGGTGGACGCCCCCTGCCTGAAAAAAACCATCTGGTGTTTTTAAAATTCTAGGATAGGTTAGGTTAAATATTTCTGAAATGTGACTGTACGGAAAAACAAATATTCGAAAAAGTTTATTATCTGACTTACATTACTTCGGAAAACTGTGTTACAGAATTTTGATCCATTGGTTAAAAGAAAAAAAGGACAATAAAAAATCTGGCTTTTTAAAATATGGCGAATAATATTTCGGGGAAACAAAAAAAAAGGGAAACAATAAAAAGTATAACGATTTCGGAGAACTAAAATTCGGAAAACTATTTTTCGAAAGTACGATAGGTAACCCCATCAAACTGGACCCAACTTCGAAATAGCGAAAAAAAACAGCTGTTTCATACAAAACTGCGGTAACGACTCGTCACTCGACTCAAATGTATACAGCAGCCAGCAAATATTTTTTAGCTCCGATTTCGATCGCTTTGCTCCCATAGTAAAAGTCGTTCAGTTTGATGGGATGCTAATGATATTAATTTCACCCTGTATAGATAATAATAGATCAAAATCTACATTATACAACAAATAAAAAAACCGGCCAAGTGTGAGTCGGTCTCGCGCTAAAGGTCCCGGACAAAACAAAACTTTGTAAGTTTATAATAATTCGGTATGTCAAGTTTTTTTTGGTCGTCATTTTTATATTTTTTACGGATTGAAGACATAATTTTAAGACACCTATTTCATTTTTATTGCGATTCATCGAGTTTATCAATATAAATTTAATTTTTAAATTATTTTGATCTGTAATCTCTAAGTGCAAAAATGGTGGAGAAAAAATAATTCGAACTCCATGGAGAAACACTACCTACTGCTATATTTAAAAAATATAAAACGTGCCTCCTCTTTCTAACTCTATGCTGGAAACAGATACGGCAACATCAAATGTCAAATTCTGACATTGTGAATGTATTTTTTTTCTTAATGGCCGGGTATTTCAAGTTGATTTTATGTTTAACAAGGAGTTCACAGGTATGCCAGTGACGTCACTGGACGTACCGAAAAACGACGTTATTTTATTATAAATATTTGTAATCCTTTCATTTTAAAATCTTTGACGTAGAAAATATGATTATTGAGACAATTATCTCGAAATGGTTTTCGATTCAGCCCTCCAAAAAAAAACTTGACATACCGAATTGTTGTGTGGTGGTGTGGTACGGAACCCTCGGGTGCGCGGGTAGCCCGAATCGAACTTGACCGGTTTTATTATACAAGGTGTTACAAAAATACAAATAAACATTTAAGGGGGTGGTTTAGACCATCAAACTAAACCACTTTCTCTATGGCACCAACATCGAAATAGCGAAAAAAAAATCAGCGGTTCTATACAAAACTGCAATCCTACTTGAGCCAAATGTATGGGACAGCTGATTTTTTTTCGCGGTTTCGATGTTGGTCCCATAGAGAAAGTTGTTCAGTTTGATGGACTGATCATCCCCTTAAAAAAGTGTCAGCATATTAAGTTGGACCCTGTATGTAATGTAGGTACTCGTACTCTACGAGCAATGTCGACTGTAGAAGCTATTTTAAGCCGATTCACTTTTTTTTGTAACTCTTAGTAACCTTTTTTATCTTTTCTTTCTTTATTAAAACGTTCCTTGTAATGACTTACAATATCTAATGCAACGAAGTAGGCATTAAAAAATTAATTTCGCTTATTTACTTACTACAAATTGTAAGTTTAATCATCTCACACTGTAGATAACGACACAGCAATAAAATGTATCTATCTACCTAATATGACCTTGAAAAATCCAGTATACGACAGACAGCCGCGCCGGCCGGCGACGAAACCGGCCCAATCACCTCATTTCCATGTTATTTCCATAAACAACTACAATTCCAGTTCTATTTTATACCCACAAGAATCTATTTTATAAGTGAAACCACTTTGTTAGTGCAGTTGATTGAATAAGGACGTCGAAATGAAATCTTACATTGAGTACTCGCCTAATACGGATTTTCCGATAGAAAATCTACCTTATGGAGTGTTCACCTCCCCTGCTAATGTAAGTAAACAATTAAGATTAACTTTATGTTAAGTATTTAATAATTTTTTCCGATAGCATTTTGTTTTCCACATCTTTGATTAAGAAACTAAATTAAAAAGTCTGTGCTGTTTATTGAATTGCATTGATCATGCGTACTATTGCACTTTGTCGTTTTATAAATACTTAGGTATTGTCTAAACTTAGCATGCATGTGTTGTTTACTTTGTATATAATTTTATTTATTTGATTAACTTATAGATACAGGTTTTAATACTTTTAGCCCCACTTGCGTCAACCTGGGTTTAGCAATAAACTTCAGGTTCAGTTGTTAACCCATGATTTTTTGTATAGAAAAACAACTGAGAGAGCTATTTTATCCGGAGTTAATTGCTAACCCGTGGTTGGCGCAAGTTGGGCTTAAAGTGTTATGATTTTTTTATCCTATTTTTTCCCCACTAATACATTATTATTTGTTACACTAATACAAATACAAAAGTAGATATCTAAAGAAACCTTTAAGCTAAATTTACAATTATTAATTAAAGGGAAATACAGCATGCACTGAAACAAACAGATTAACAAGTTTACTTAGATTAATGCTACATACTTACTATTAATTGATGATAAATGGTAATTCCCGTTGAGCAACAAAATCATTGTTTTTAATGTTTATTTTTCTTTAAGGATCAAAAGCACATAGGAGTCGCCATAGGAGAATGGATATTGGACTTGAATGTAATATCTCATCTATTCACCGGAACTCTGCTCCAAGATAAACAACATGTTTTTAAGGTATGTACCTAAGTCTAACAGAATTATTTTTCTGAACTAGCTACAAAATGTTTACTTACTTGCGTTATTTTTATTAGTTAAGTAACTGGTTTCGATCATTCTTATTTCTGATAGATGCTAATAGTTAATTGGTAAAAAAATTACTTGTTTTTTTTTCGTTATATTAGGTAACGTTCTTTTAATACAAATATTTGTTTAAAGTCTGGTCTGGACCACCATTAAATATTTGATTAGTAATTTAAGATAGCTGTAATTATACATAGCTGGAGGGGGTAATCTGTGGCTTTCAAGAACCGAGCTCGTGGCTTTGACTGCAAATGAAATAAGGTGTAAAAATAACTTATATTTTAAGTAGGTAGGTATATTTTTTGTTAAGATATTAGCCTAATCTTCATCATGAATATGTCAACGGAGTTAGGGAACTGAAAGATATATGCTGCTTAAAAGGCGACCGGAATCTCGTACGAAAATATTATACAGGTGTAAGATTGTACTGTTCATGATACTGAACAACTTTCCCAAAGGAAACTAAGGGAAATAAGCAAAAAAAAAACATTATTCTTAAAATGCTGTTAGTTTTTGAAGACCATCAAATTGAACTACTTTCTTTCTGGGACTAGGAGTGCGATTTTTGAATCTCATTCGGTGAGCTCAGCAGTTGAAAATGTCAAAATTACTATGGAGATACGCATCTTGCTGATTTGGCTTTAAAAAATCGCACTCCTGAAGTATGATTTTTGAGAGTCAAATCAGCAGTAGAAATACGCTTAACTCCATAGTAATTTTGACATTTTCAACTGCTGAGCTAACCGAATGAGATTCAAAAATCGCACTCCCAGTACCGAAATTTCGGTGTTGATGCTGGTTCCATAGAGTTAGTTGTTCAGTTTGATAGTCTGAACGTCCCCTTAAAAACCGTCAGCTATTATTAAGAAAGTCCCTGATTGTGAACTATAAACTTGTTTACGATTTATGGAAATTAAAAGGTTGTTTAGATACACTTCGTAAAGACGGTAAAAACAAGTGGAAATTAGGTCTGAGATTTGAGAAAAAACAATCAGGTCAGTAGATAGGTAACTCGTTTATTACCAGTAAGTAACCAGGCAGTGGATCATAATAAATAATAGTACTATCCTTGCCAAATTATTTTTAAAAATATCTAAGTATCTATAAAGTCACGCCTCTTTCCCAGTGGGGTAGGCAGAGACCAGGAGAGCGATTTTTTAATCTCATTCGATGAATTCAGCAGTTGAAAATGTCAAAATTTCTATGGAGATATGCATCTTTCTATTGCTGATTTGACATCAAAAAATCATAATTCAGGAGTGTGATTTTTTAAAGTCAAATAAGAAGTAGAAAGATGCATGAGAACGCTTTTGTATGAGATTTAAAAACCGTTCAAGCTCACTGATGACATTCAAAAATCGCACCCCAGGGCGCGCCATCTACTACGATCCTTGCATAGCTCTTTTGTCTCATTCCCATCCATATAACTCTTCATACATGCCCGTCGGTTTCGAGTACACCGCATTTTGTAAGACGCAACCGATTTGATCAGAATATGTCCTACGAAGAACGTCCTCTTTAAAAACATCTTTAGAATTATATTATTCTAATCAGTCAGAGAGTAACTTTTATCAGGTTTTCGATTGTACAATATGTTGTAATACCTACCTACTATTCAAGTTCTGGTATTATACATAGCGGAGATACATACCTATCATAATAAATTCACAATTTAGATGAGTTTCAGGGTTTTTTCCGTTCATTTGTTAATAAGTTTCATTTTACGTTGCCTATTTAAAAAACAAATTATATTTTTCAGGAAGACAAACTTAACGCTTTCATGGGGTTAACAAAACCCCATTGGCTTGAAGCTCGGAAAACAATTCAAAATCTCCTAGACGTCTCGAGCGCTACACTACAAAATGATAATGCTCTTAGGCAGAGGTAATCAACGATACATTTTTACATCATCTTTGTTTCAGCGATATTTCTATTAACAAATATTTCCAACATTATTTTACTCCCCTCTCCTTAATTTCCTCTACCCTAAGATTGACTGAAAGAAATTGCTTTTTACCGCTAAGACCGCCTATTTAGTAGGAAAGCGGACTGCATAAAATTTAAAAAACGTTTGAAAATAACCCCAAATTCTCTTTCAAAACACTAGCAATGCCAATCGCAGGTACATTTTGGTCAAAAATATCGTACCCTTATTGCAAAAACCAACTATCCATTCATTTTTCTTCAATTGTGTTCAGTTAAATTTTGGTGCATATAGTTTGTTTTTTCAATAAGGATACGTCGTACCCTTATTGCAGAAACCAATTATCTGCACCAAAATTGAAGAAAACTGAATAGATTTCATAGAAAAATCTGGATAGTTGGTTGCAAATAGTTGGTTTTTGCAATAAGGGTACGATACATTAATCTTCCAGGGCCTTTATAAAACAGAGCGATGCTCAGATGCAGCTCCCGGCAGAGATCGGCGACTACACAGACTTCTACTCGTCCATACACCACGCTACCAACGTCGGCATCATGTTCAGAAACAAGGAGAACGCCCTCATGCCAAACTGGTAAGTTCTAGGATTGTAATAAGCCCTTTAGTATAATGAAACAAATACCTATTCCAATATGAACAATATTACTGACTCTCTTAAAGAACGTAATAGTAGGTACCTTATATTGATTTCTAAAAATGGTATGTATTGGCAGCGCCATTTGTTTAACTTGACATTCATACCTAAATTTTTTTTATAATTCTATGTCGTGTCTAGCACTGAAATTCGGCCAATCTTAATAGTTTTATGGACAAAATCACTTTTACAAAATAATGGAGCCACGCGGCCACCAAAATCACGCTCCAAAACACGTCCGCCTGTGAATCCTCTAGCCATAGCCACGCGACTCAACTTGACATTCATTCATCGATCTATATTGGATTTTATGCGACAATACAAACCATTTCTATAAATATAATTATAACTTGCCTATTTAAATAATAAAATCGAAATCGATATTACAAAGCAAAGGCACAAATTAATCAACTTTGAACTCAGGAAACATTTGCCGGTGGGATATCATGGACGTTCAAGTTCAATCGTCGTATCTGGTACACCCATCACACGGCCGTACGGGCAGACCTTGCCAGTGGAAGGTGAGTTACCAATTCAATAACTTTGTTACACTTAGTCTGAGATTCAGAGACATTTTTTAAGTCTTAGTTCGAACTCCCGTATGTCAAAATCCATACATTTCGACCCTACTTAGCTCCAACTACGACAAAAAAAATCGTCTCTGAATCTTGGCCTTAGTGCTTCAACATGTCCAATTATAGGTAACTATCTAATAAGGGTTGAACTACACCAGGCAGCACAGCATCGCATGCATGCGTAGCATATAAGATAGACGGAACGCGATTGCACGCGGCGTGCTGTTCCGTTCCATCTATCTTATATGCTCTAGCAAATGACGTTCCCGAGTGACAGAAAAGGATGGAGCGACGGAAAAATGCGACGCTGTGCTACGTGGTGTAGTTCAACCCTAAAAGTTCATTAAGGGTATATTTTCTAAAACCCCTACTTTTAGGAACATTGTTTTCAGTGATATGCTATTGCATATCCAGTGTTTTATATTTATTATGAAAGAACTGCCTTTACTTAAAAATTTAATGAATCGTTTTTTTGTATGTTTCATATAATTTATTTTAGTAATCGCATAAAATCCGGACACTGTTCGTCGAAATATCGCTAAAAATGGGGTTACTTTAGGAACATTTTTAGAAGGGTTACGTTACACGGTTGAATTTACAGTTTACGTAAAAAGAAAGTTTATATAAATTTAAAAAACATAATGAATCGATTTTTTTAAATACCAGTCTGAAACACTAATATTTTTAAAAACATATTATTTAAAATCAAATATTGTGATTACCATACAAAATGGCGAACAAATTCAAGCTTTTGACATCCTGTGACAACTGCAAAATTATCCTTGTTTCTGATTTTTTTCATTGTACGGCGAAATGCCGTTACTGGAGCACGTCCGCGTCAAATGTTTTAAAAATAATTTGCGACAATTTTTTTCTCGATCCGTCTGTGGATGACTGAAACACAAAGGTAATTGAATGGAATAATTCATTATTTGTATTTTTCTAACGCTAAAATTATGTTGTATTCCAAAAAAATTTAACGAATTCTAGGATAATTTTTGTCATATTGTTCAATCAAATTGAAATGACTTCAATTATGTCAGTGTCGTCTAAGTAGCGTATACCAAATCTATGACCATTCTCTTTGGTCGGCTTTTCAATATACAATTACCAATACAGTCGCGCACAGTTTCAAATAAATTCTAAGCAAGAAGATTAAATTACCTACGTAGTATAAAATTCTTGATAAGAAAATCATGCAATTTTTATTTACTTCTGAAATTAAATCACTGCAAATAATATCAAAAGAACTAAAAACTTGCTTCCTACCAATTTCAATGAATAATTGAACAGAAAAGATTTTATTACTTAGGTAGGTACTAGTTTGATGCCAATCCAAACTAAGCCCTATGCTTTCGTGAACAAACAGACAAAAATTCTAAAAATGGTCTCTATGTATTCCATTACGTAGGTACCTATTCCAAACACCGCCAATTAACATTTTTATAAATATCTTCAATGTACATCCACGTCATGTTTGCAATTATGACTCAATCACAGACTTAAATTGCAGTCGAATGACATCTCAACCATCAAAATCGGTTCAGTGGTTTAGGCACGTCTGCCAAAACAATGGGAATATTTAAATTCCACGGCTAATTTTTCTCCACTAGTCATAAAAGCAATATTTTTAAAATTTTGCTAAGTAAACTACTATATTTAAAGAAAACCGGCCAAATGTGAGTCGGACTCACGTACGGAGGGTCCCTTAGCACCATACCATAGCGTAAATTCACTTTGACTATACCATACAATACAATAGTAGTAATATAATTATTGTCTTGAGATATATTTCTCTCGAGATTTTTTGCCCAACCACCATTTCTTGGTGTGGGGCTAGACAGAAGAATATACAGATTATGGGAGATAGTTATAAAATAAGTATTTTTTATGAAAGATAGTTTGTTGCAATGAAAGCGAACCGTAAAAGCTAGCTAGTTTATACAAATACATTTTTAAATGAATTTGAACGGTAATCTCTAAATGCAAAAGTGGTCACAAGAAAATCATTCGAACTCATGTAGAAAAAACTTTGCTAATCTAAAAAAGACACCTTCCTTTCTTTTTCTACTTCGATGCTGGAAACAGAAACGGCAACATAAAATGTCAAATTCTGACATTATAATTTTGTTTTTCTTATCGGCCAGTTATTTTATGTACTTTTCAAATTTACCGAGGAGTTTACAGGGCCCGGTTTAATAAACGTGACAATAAGCGTGACAATTACAGGTGGAAAATCTGATAATTTCGTCAAAATGTCATGGTGGAAAATTATAGTACATTACTGCAGTGGCCAGCAAAAGACGCATCGATGGACGAACGTGTAAATGTGGGCCGAGGCGAAGCCAAGGCTAATATACGTAAGTCCATCAATGCCTAGTTGTGGCCAAGACTTGTATAGTGCTTTTCTCAAACAATGCTATTATGTTATTATTATGATTATGTAATAAATATTATGAATTATGAATGCGCGGAAATGAAAATTAATCAACTTTTCAAAATCAATGACGAACAACAATAATTTTTCCTGCGATAAAGCTAGTAACTTATAACTTATCTGTGGTTAAAGTGTCCATTCGTTTTTTTTTCATTATAAAGCTTTTTATTTGCAAGCCAGTTCAAAATTTAAACCAAACCTTTGATAAGTTACCTCCTTGGTTGCCATGTTTCGGAGTAAAAGATCGTTTCATTTTTAAATTACACGACATTATATAAGTTTACTATGTAATTTATTTGGCCGCTAAACTACGACAGATATAGATTTTCATACAACTATTGCCGGCCTCTGCTCGCATAGTACAGCAATTTCGATTTATTTCAAAGAAGGTTGTCAACATAATGCCCAAGCATGTTTGAGAAAAGAAATTTGTCGGATTGTAGCGACAATTTGACATATTTCTGTTCAATAATTTTTCTCCTGACAGGTGACATGAGACAGAAAAGTCGCGTGGCTAAGGAGGTAACAAGTAGACGTGTCGTCGGCTTGCGATTTGATTGCCCAAGTGGCTCCGCCGTTTTATGGTGGTTTCAAGTGTGTGTTTTTGTTTAAAAACGGGGTTTTGAGATCGCCATAACCTATTACCGTACAATATCTAATAAATATATCTTCAACACTTGACACTGGCGAAATCTAACAAGGAAACGCCATTTAATAAAAATAGAATAGACATAATGACAATTTGTCCTGAAAAACTTGACATAAGTATTTGTTTTATTAAACACTTCTTCTTATCGTGTGGGCAGCAAGCCCTGGTATCAGAGTTTTTTTCAGACCGCCTTACGGGCCTCTGACGTGGTTTTTATGTACCTAACCAAAGATAGTAGCCGGGATCAACGGCCTAACGTGCCATCCGAAGCATGGAATCATGTGATTCAGCCTGTAATATCCTAACAAACTGGGGAAAAATGCACAAAGTGACATGTCACTAGGTGTCCCCCGTGGGAATCGAACCCACGACCTACGTAAGCAGAACTCAATGCTCTTGACAATTTTGTCAATGTACATTTTTATTGAACTGTAAATAATTGTCGAATTTTCGCCTGTCGCCTTTCACCTGTAATTGTCGCGTTTATTGAATAGGGCCCTGGAGTGCGATTTTTGAATCTCATTCGCTGAGCTCAGCAGTTGAAAATGTCAAAATTACTATGGAGATTACTATGGAGATATGCATCTTCCTACTGCTTTGACTTTTAAAAATAGCACTGCTGAAGTATGATTTTTGAAAGTCGCATCAGCAGTAGGAAGATGCAAATCTCCATAGTAATTTTGACATTTTCAACTGCCGAGCTCACCGAATGAGATTCAAAAATCGCACTCCTGGTCGAAAACGACCTTATATTTTTTAAAAAATATCCGTAATCCTTTCATTTTAAAATCTCTAACATAGAAAATGTTGTTTTCTCCCCTCCGGACGAAAAGCGTAAATTTTCTTCCCGCTGCGCTAAACGAAGTTGCCGCTTTCCACCTCCGTCGAGGAGGAAAATAGTAAACTAACCTCGGGCAGTAAATAAGAAAGCCTCAGATCACATGTTTGTTGACCTCGGCTTCACCTCGGTCAGCAATCAAATTACATCTGAGACCTTTCTTACTTTCCTGCCCTCGGTGTGTAATCTACTATATTATTCACACAATTATTCGGTATGTCAAGCATTTTTTTGTCTTTATTTTATATTTTTTACGGATAGAAGATATAATTAGAAGAAACATATTTTTTTTTCAATTCATGAAGTTTATCTGTAAATGGCAAAAGTGGGCTCGAAAAAATTATTCGAACTCCACGTTGTTAATTTTGTTGTTTAAAAATTTAATTTAAAAAATAAAAATTACCTGCCTTCTCTTTCTTACTCCATGTTGAAAACAGAAACGGCAGCATGAAATGTCAAATTCTGACACATTGAACATATTTTTTCTGAATGACCAGTTATTTTAAGTTGATATTTAGTTTAATCCTTTCATTTTAAATATTCTGACATATAAAATATTGTTATTGAGACAATTATCTCGAAATGGTTTTCCATTTTGTCCTCCTAAAAAAAAACTTGACATACCGAATTGACGAAAATGTCGGTGATTTTTTTTTTCAGTATGTTCAAAATTAGAATACCGGCGGTATATATATCATAGAATCTCCTCCTTGTCGGTTAGTAAAAAATATCACATGTGTAATTTTGAAACTATAAAAATATTTAAAAAAATAAGTGTTTAATAAATTTAATTAGTTATGTAGGCATATTCCGTTACTCTACATATTGTGAAATCATAATTTTTGTATCTCTATACACAATTTTTTTGCTCACAGTGATGATCGTATTTAGTTTGAAAAAAGTGGTATGTATGTAGGTTACACTTTAAATTAACCGAAACATCCCACTTTGGTTAATTTAAAATGTTTTAGTTAAGTAATGAATTTCTTATTGTGTGAAAAAAAACCTACCTACTAACTAGGTATTCTTCACAAAAAATACTTAACACTTTTCTTATCGATGGTGGGAGCTCAAACAAAAGGTCACGGAAAACTTACAAAACATTATCAACATTTTTTATTGAAAATTGACAGCAAGTGATGACGTCACAAACGAAAATATACCCTTAACGTATTTATAAATTATAACTGTTCTACGCAATTTTTAAATTGTGTTTCTCCAATCATCATATCTAAGTATATATAGGGTCCAACTTAATATGCTGACACTTTTTTAAGAGGATGATCAGACCGTCAAACTGAACAACTTTCTCTATGGGACCAACATCGAAATCGCGAAAAAAATATCAGCTCTTCCATACAAAACTGCAAACCTACTCGAGCCAAATGTATGGGACAGCTGATTTTTTTTTCGCGATTTCGATGTTGGTCCCATAGAGAAAGTTGTTCAGTTTGATGGTCTGAACATCCCCTTAAAAAAGTGTCAGCATATTAAGAAGGACCCTGTATATCAATGGTCGGAAATTAATTATAAATATTTAAGAAGCAGAATCGCCAAGAGCTGTCAAAAAACACCTAGTCGATTTGATACCAATCGAATCGGGTAGTTACACAATAAGACCCCACCCTAGTATGGCTCGCATGCTCGCATGCCAGGCACGACAAAACGGTAAAACCGTCATGCGAGCTCAATTTCTCATACGCAGTGTAACAAAGACAGAGGCGCGTCTCAATTTTTGTCGTTTTCTCGGGTGTGGCATGCTGATACTACAAATGATATTAGAATTAACTGAGATCGTATAAACCTGTCGGGAACACATATCGACCCAATCCCAAGACCCTCAATCGTGATAACTGCTACAGATTTCTCTAAGTAACTTACGATAACACTGCGAAATAGGATGATCCATATAGGCATTATTTTCTAGGGGCCGACCCTCACTTCGGGCCGTGCCGCCTCATGGACTTCGAGCTGGAAATGGCTTGCTTCGTCGGCGGACCACCGACCAAGCTCGGCGAGCGCGTCACTGCCAAACAGGCCGACGATCGCATCTTCGGCTTCGTTGTCATGAACGACTGGAGTGGTGAGTTCTACCTAATAAAACCATTAGGACCAGAAGCCCAATCCAACGGCACTCGCAACACAAGATGACGTTACTATACTTGCCGTCCCGCTTGCACGCTTACGCCTCCTGTATGTGCTTGCTCGGCTCGTAAAGTGTCCCCAGAAAGTGGGGTGAGGGTAGGAAGTGTCCGTACTGTATGTACATAGTACTAAAACTGTGCCCAAACCATAAGTGACAAAACAACAGAGCGTGCCTTTGTAACAAGACTCACTTTTCGCCCATTGATGGTTTCTGGATGAAATTGCCTGTCATTGTGTACGTGTTTTGCGAAAGAAACCTCATGCCTTAGGGCCAGCGCACACCTAACGAAGCGCAACGCAAAACATTTTTCACTATCAAACCATTATCGACTTTGCTTGCGTGGAAATAACATCTGTCAAACAATGTGTTAATTGATTTTCGATGTTATTTCAACGCTAACAAAGTCGATATTGGTTTGACAGTTGAAAATGCTCTGCGCTGCGCTTCGTTAGGTGTGCGCCGGTCCTTTGTCGCCCGTACAGTCGGCTGCAAGCTTTAAGTATAAAGAATATACAGGGTGTTTCATAAGTAACAATAAAAATTTGAAACTCTTAAGGGGGTTGTTTAGACCGTCAAACTGAACAACTTTCTCTATGGGACCAACAACGAAATCGCAAAAAAAAAATGTCATATCCCATTCATATTTTAGCTCTAGTCGATTTGTAGAGTATGGAACATCATTTTTTTTTTCGCGATTTCGATGTTGGTCCCATAGTGAAAGTTGTTCAGTTTGATGATAGAAATAGAAATAGCTTATCCAATTTCGTTAAACATGGTCACGTTTCCAGCTAGAGACATCCAGAAGTGGGAATACATACCCCTCGGCCCGTTCACGGCCAAGAACCTCGGCACCACCATCTCGCCGTGGGTCGTCACCGTGGAAGCTCTGCGGCCCTACATCGTCGACAACTACCCTCAGGACCCCGCGCCCTTCGAATACTTGAAGCACGACGATAAATTCAACTTTGACATTAAGTTGGAAGTTGATGTTAAATGTAAGTAGGTACCTATATCTACTATGATCTACAGGGTAAATTTTACATCACTGCGGATAACTTCAGCACGTATCTACTCAAACAACTTTTACTATTATTAAGCCATCATCGAAATCGACATCACCATGCATTGGCCTGTCGCCTCCCGTGGAAAGACTGGCACGGCCAGTGGACAATTTAAGGGCGTTGTATATCATGGGTGTTTGTGAGCTCCTTAGAATCTGACATGACAAAGTTGCCCAATCCTAAGCCCGTGACACAGAATACGAAAGATACGTATTTATGTACAGTACGGGCACTCGTTGCCCTCCACCAATTTTGACCTCACCCCCTATAGGTGGTACAGGACGGGAGGAGGCAGACAGTAAGCAATATTGGATTTATCTCTCTCTCATTCAGTATACATTATGTGCCAACCTCTTGTCAGTTTGAGCCCGTTTGTATGAAATGGGCAGGGTGTGCCCGTGTGGGCCAGATAGTGGCTCTCACCGACCACTCAAACCGTTTCACTACTACTTTAAACACTTTATTTACTTTTATTTAATTTCCAGCTGAAAAATCGTCAGTATCAAACACGATCTGCCGCTCAAACTACCGCTACCTCTACTGGACAGTGAAGCAGCAGCTGGCCCAGCAGACCGTCACGGGCTGCAACCTGCGACCTGGCGACCTGCTCGGCTCGGGCACCATCAGTGGCGACGTAAGTTACTAGACACCATCAACCCTCAGTAACGAGCACTATGCTCTACTGGACAGAGCAGCAGACCGTCACGGGCTGCAACCTGTGACCTGGCGACCTGCTCGGCTCGGGCACCATCAGTGGCGACATAAGTTACTAGACACCATCAACCCTCAGTATCGAGCACTATGCTCTACTGGACAGAGCAGCAGACCGTCACGGGCTGCAACCTGCGACCTGGCGACCTGCTCGGCTCGGGCACCATCAGTGGCGACGTAAGTTGCGAGACACCATCAACCCTCAGTAACGAGCACTATGCTCTACTGGACAGAGCAGCAGACCGTCACGGGCTGCAACCTGCGACCTGGCGACCTGCTCGGCTCGGGCACCATCAGTGGCGACGTAAGTTGCGAGACACCATCAACCCTCAGTAACGAGCACTATGCTCTACTGGACAGAGCAGCAGACTGTCACGGGCTGCAACCTGCGACCTGGCGACCTGCTCGGCTCGGGCACCATCAGTGGCGACGTAAGTTGCGAGACACCATCAACCCTCAGTAACGAGCACTATGCTCTACTGGACAGAGCAGCAGACCGTCACGGGCTGCAACCTGCGACCTGGCGACCTGCTCGGCTCGGGCACCATCAGTGGCGATGCAAGTTACTAAACGTTATAAATTATAATTTGGGTTCGTAATGTCCAGTTCCCTTTCTTCAACTTCCCAAAAGTCACACACGTGACAAATAGGATCCTATTTGACCTATTAGAGGCCTATTTCAGATTTTCACTCAGGGCCCACTCTCAATTCGGTATGTCAAGTTTTTTTTTGGAGGGCTGAATCGAAAACCATTTCGAGATAATTGTCTCAATAATCATATTTTCTATGTCAGAGATTTTAAAATGAAAGGATTACAGATATTTTTAATAAAATAACGTCGTTTTTCGGTCCGTCCAGTGACGTCACTGGCATACCTGCCTGTGAACTCCTTGGTAAACGTAAAATCAACTTAAAATAACCGGCCATTAAGAAAAAAAAATACTTTCACAATGTCAGAATTTGACATTTGATGTTGCCGTATCTTTTTCCAGCATAGAGTTAGAAAGAGGAGGCAGGTTTTAATTTTTTTAAATACAGCTGTAGGTAGTTTTTCTCCATGGAGTTCGAATTATTTTCTCTCCACCATTTTTGCACTTAGAGATTACAGATCAAAATAATTTAAAAATTAAATTTATATTGATTAACTCGATGAATCGCAATAAGAATGAAATAGGTATCTTAAAATGAATCATTCCCTTTACGTCGATCGTCTCCGTACGTCGAGTCTCCCAACAGTGAGTCTCTGAACATCGACTGTCGCTTTTGTCTCCCTACGTCGAGCCGATGACGATAGCGTTTTGTTTTAGGTACAGTAAGCAATATCAATATGCAAAATTTCCATGTTAGATTAAATAATATTTTTTTTTTTTTTTTTTACTACGGGTGATTGTTAGTGCAGTATCCTATACATCAGTTAAAAGGCTAATAAACATTGAGAAGTACCAGGAGAGCAGAATATTACAAAAGGTTAAACTTTTGAATCATTGTCTTGTTAGGTTACATAAATGGTTACATACATAAAAATAATTTTAAAAAAGTATTAAAGAAAATCCGCCAAGAGCATTGGGTAGTACCTACCTACCAGGAGAGCAGAAGAGTAAAAGAGGTTAAACTTACAAAATTACCGTTGGCGCGGTCCATACAAAAGAAAAGAAGTAAAAAAAGGAAAGAAGTCTGAAATTTTAAATTTGTATTGTTATCCCAAAATCAATGCAAACTTCATTATTAAAGAAAATCGGCCAAGTGCGAGTTGCAATAAAGCATTGGGAAGTACCAGGAGAGCAGGAGAGTAAGAGAGGTTAAACTTACAAAATTACAGTTGGCGCGCTCCATACAAAAGAAGTTTGTATTGTTATCCCAAAATCCATAGTGAAAAACGTGTCTCCTGTCATGTTATTGCTGTCCATATCGACGTAACAACTTTTTTATACTACGGCCACCTGACTCCAAGTTGTCACTTCATATAAATTGTTTAGGAGTTCACCTGACTCCAAGTATAAATTCGCTAACTCATACCCGGTTACACTGATATTTTAGGCGGGGGCCAAGTTTAGGCGCTTTTACCCTACATGCGGAATCGTCATACGGAAACCTGATTCGGGATTCCGATCCGGAATTCCTGATGCCATCCACACTACGTTTTTTTCCATCCGGAATAACCTTTTGTACTCTTCTGCTCTCCTGGTACTTCTCATTATGTTTATTAGCCTTTCTTTGTTGCCTTTTATTAGGGTTCCGTACTCAAATGGTGAAAACGGGATCCTATATATTGTACTCTGTGCTATTACATGCGGAATCGTCATACGGAAACCTGATTCGGGATTCCGATCCGGAATTCCTGATGCCATCCACACTACGTTTTTTTCCATCCGGAATAACCTTTTGTACTCTTCTGCTCTCCTGGTACTTCTCATTATGTTTATTAGCCTTTCTTTGTTGCCTTTTATTAGGGTTCCGTACTCAAATGGTGAAAACGGGATCCTATATATTGTACTCTGTGCTATTACTAAGCCTACGTCGTTCATCCGTCCGTCCGTCCGTCTCGGCTTTCTGTCTGTCCTAACTATTTAGGGCTGTAACTTTTGAACCGTATAGCTAGACATTTGTTTCACAGCATGTGCCTTATTATGGCGGGTTTGCTAACAAATAATAAAAATGTCAAATGATTTTTTTTGTAGGATCTTTTTCCAACTCCTACTAAATCCTACAAAATTTTCAAAAAGATTCATCACGTATACTTTCAGAGATACAGGGTGGCTCCTCCTCCTCCTCAATCCTGATGTCTGGAAAAAAATTACGAACAGCTGCAGGGCTGATCGTATGATATTATTGTAGTATGCACTGTAGCTATGCGAAAAGTACAAAAACTGACATGAACTGCCAGTCGGTTTAGGAGATACAGCCGTTCAAAGGTCAGACCTTTGAACGTCAGTAACTCCGAAACCGACTGATGAACCATGTCAGTTTTTGTACTGTTCACATGGCTACAGTGCATACTACAATAATATCATACGATCAGCCCTGCAGCTGTTCGTAATTTTTTTCCAGACCTTTAAACGTCTGTAACTCCTAAACCGACTGAAGTTATGCAGGCAGACCTGGTCCATCCCCATCACAGAGATGCTCTACACCACATAAACACTGAATCAGCCTTGCTGCTGATGGTTGCAAAAAGTACACTTATCTCTTATAATATTTAGAAATATGGTTATTTTCATGGGTAAGCGTTTGTAACACCCGTTACAGAATGGATGGTATAGATTTGGGATATGGGATTTAAAACGAATATAATTTGTTTTTGGTATGGTTACGGATTCTTGATATGGGTTTAAAGATTTCTAGGCTTTTAGCGCGAATTAAAACGATAAATTATACAGATAGCCGCCATTTGCTAAAATCTGGTCACAGAAAATTTTGAGGTAAAAATCATGTTTTTGAAAGTGGTTTGCAATGACTAAAAAGGGGTTATAAGCAACAAAAATTATTGTTCAAATGACCTTCGTCTAAAAATAATAAAAATTTTACGTGAAAGGTAAGTACTGACTTTTTGGTAAAAAAATAGTGTATTAGAACATTAATAAGAATATACTTATTCAAATTCAGTAATTAATCTTATTCTCAAGTTCCTATACAAATTCTGTTCAAATAAGTTAAATTATTAATGATTTTTTCAATGTTAAATTATTAATGAGTGATTACATTCATTTCGTACGCGTAACGCCCGTTACAAAGGCATGTAACACCCGTTACACGTAAAATATGCCCGTTAAATTTTAAATGTAGGCCGAATGGTTATGATAAATAGTATTAAGGATGCACTATTTCATTTTTATTCATGTGCAATTACTTTTCATATTAATATCTCTAAAGATTCGCAGTGTTTTGGATTTATGTGAGAGCATCTGGAAGCGAGAGGCAAAATTATGTAACACCCGTTACGCATACTTAGACGGGATTTACCTATATCTTGCATAAACTTCTTGGTTTTTAAAATAACTTTTATGTAACTATGGAGTAAAAGGATTGTGACAAAGCAGAAAAAGTAATATGTTTTCTTTCATAGTCACAGCTTAATCGTCAAATAAAGGTGTACGATCTGTAACACCCGTTACATGGAATTGACCCTAAAACTATTTTAGGGGAGTATCAGACCATCAAATTTAACTGAACAACTTTCTCTATGGGACCAATATCTAAATTGAATAATATTATAATTAATATCTAAAAGTTGTTTAGTTTGATGGTCTGATACTCCCCTTAAAATATACAGGGTGTAAGGAAAAGTATCATTACCTTTAAACCACATCTTTACCCATCAAACTGAACAAGTTTTACTATGGGGGCAAACCAATCGGAGCAAAAAAAATATGCTGTTGCATACATCTGAGTCGAGTACCTACCTAGGTATTGGAGTTTAGTATGGGACAGCTGATTTTTTTTGCCCCCTATAGTAAAAGTTGTTCAATTTGATGGGTAGAGTATGTGGTTTAGAGGTTAATGATACTTTTCCTTACACCCTGTAAGTGGCTTACCACTGGCTGGCTGTAGGTACCAAATTTCATGAATCGTATCTTCTGGGTATGTGCGTTGTCGGTCAGTCATTCAGTCAGTTACGGAACTATTTTATAAGTAGATAGTACATAAATACTTACTTTCAGTAAAATTGCAGCCAGCCTTGTAATTTGGCTGTAATTTTTAAGGACAAGAATAAACACGGACCTTTGTGATAATTATGCTAAAAGTTAGATCATCACCGGTATTAGATGAAGTATCACAAGTATTGCACCAAATTAGAAAATTAAAAATCTAATTAGGTATTTTTATTATTTTTTTTCTGACAGGACTCTTATATTGACATTCGTCGGCCAAAAATTTTTTTGTTTATATCCATGGACTGTCCAATTAATAAAACCTTAATATTGTGCACCACCGAAAAGTTTTTAATCTAGACCATAACTTACGTATGTATTTTTATAAGAGCGAATGACCTCTTGTACATTTCTGCTATCCTAGTACATCAAGGGAACTTTCATAAATTAACTTACGACCATCTGTGACCATACCCTCTACCAACTTCGTTTATTAACATCATTTGATAAAAAAATAATGAATGATATTTGGACGATTATTTAATATTCATTAGGTAATTACATTTTAACCAGTAGATACTTCATATTTTTATAACTTTAAAAAACTATGATTTTGTTGATTGTACTCACCATTAGAAGAATCACCGTAAAATGACGCGATGTAACGAGACTCACTGTTGGGAGACTCGACGTACGGAGACGATCGACGTAAAGGGAATGATTCCTTAAAATTATGTCTTCTGTCCGTAAAAAATATAAAAATGAAGACAAAAAAAAACTTGACATACCGAATTGTCTAACTAACTAACACAAAAAAAAATAGTTTCGATACAAACACTTTAGGAAGAAAAACAGAAATCATGCCATACTGAGACGCTCGTGGGCGTAGAAGAGCTTCAGTATTGGAAACGATTACCGAAAGAGCGGGCCGCTCGGATCCTTGGTATACAGGGTGAAATTGATATCATTAGCATCCTTTTAAAACTAAGAGTTTTAGAACTACTCATCAAACTTAACAACTTTCACTATGGGAGCAAACCGATCGGAGCACAAAAAAATCTGCTGTTCTATACTAAACTATGCCTGCCTACTCGACGCAAATGTATGCAGCAGATTTTTTTTTGTTCCGATCGGTTTGCTCCCATAGTAAAAGTTGTTCAGTTTGATGGGTAGACTCTTAGTTTAAAAGGATGCTAATGATATCAATTTCACCCTGTATAATTATCGACCGTATGTCAAGGTCGCCAAGGCGCGCCCGCGTGTCGTGGATTATTTCCGCGGTTAGCTAATAGTACAATTTTCTTCCCATTTACAGTCATCAGATTCTTACGGCAGCATGCTAGAGCTCTCATGGAAAGGCACCAAGCCTCTTCGCCTTCAAAACGGAGAAGAAAGGAAATTCCTCCAAGACGGCGACACCGTCATCATGAGAGGTTACTGCAACCAGAACGGCGTTAGAATCGGTTTTGGAACCTGCGAAGGAAAGCTCCTGCCCGCTATCCCTTTTGAACAGTGAATTTGTTGAGTTTTTTTATCAGTGGGCCTAGCATGCGACCACCGACAAAACGAGAAAAATGTAGATGTGCCTCGTATCTTTGTTACTTTACGCATGCCAAAATAAGCGCGCATGGTTTTCTCGTTTTGTCGTGCGTGGCATGCTATTTCTGCAGTTGTAGATATTTTACTGCCATAGTGTAGACATTTGTATGTTGAAAATAAAATGTTTATGAAATTGTAATTAGTTTGTTTTCTTATTGGAATGAGAGAAATACCGTTTAGGAAAATTGGGTAATCGGAAATTAATTAATAATGGTTTGAATGCAGAGCCTGACCAGAATTATAAACCTTTGAGGGCGCTACAATAGTGTAAAAAATTTAGGTAATAGTGAAGCTCAGCGGTCGTGGCAGGTCAATCGAGCGCGGTGGTTGCAGCAGCGGAGTCAGTTTTCTATCTCTATAACGTGCTATAACTATGCCAGAGCGGAGAAGAGCCAGAAATGAAAAAATCGGGTCGATCTTCACCAAGGAATATACTACTCTATCTTCACGCCTTCACGCCAAATCCTGTCAAAGTGTCATAAAGAAAACAAAACACGTGCAAACAAGTTATTTTTTTATTTAATGGCACTCTTGTTTGTGTAGCATTTTGGCCAATATCAAGCAAAGATATTTAGGACCTGTTTCACCACTTCTGGGTAAGTTCTTGTTAGCTTATCCGACTGATAGTTTGACATATTTTGTATAAAATTATGTCAAAATACCTGTCTGGTCCATCAATCTATTATAGTCACGTCAGACCTAAATCAGACTGACGAAAATTATTAAAATATTTAAAATGAAGTTGCAGCAAGTTTAGTAGATGAATTTGAAAAATGGCAACTAACGTTTTGTGATATAAAAAATGATTTTTCGTTGTTTGCTAAATAATTCATTTGATAAATATGATTGTTGTCGCATAACTGATGTTGAAATGTTGTTTTAATTATAAACATAATATAATTCAATGCATTTGCTAAATGACTACTTTCGATAAGTAAATATTATGTGTATTAACACCTTTGTTATATCACTAGTTTGTGAAATGAAACATTGTTAAACGTTGCTTGAGAAGTGATATTTTGCTTATTGATTTTGTGTAAAACATTAGTGAACCCATTTATCTACTAAGGTAGACAAAAAAGAACACAAATTATTTCTTTAGCAGTTATCTTGAACCTCGGTATTCTTAGTTCTAGAGCGTTTCTTCCTCGGCGGCGGTGGTATCTTATAGTGAACACTGCGCACGTGCATGTTCAGACTGGTGGAGTACTTGAACTTCTTACCGCACAGTGTGCACTCGTATGTCGCCACGTCGGTGTGCACCTGGAAGGCAAAACATATGTTTAAGCATTTACTAGGGTTTTCCCGCTACTTCGTCCGCACAAATTATATACTTACCAGATTTTAAGTCGGATCATAAGCTATCAAACAAAAAAAGTTTCATCAAAATTGGTTCAGTAGTTTTTGCGTGATGCGCGAACAAACAAACACACAAACAAACAGACAGACAAAAATAAATAAACAAGGTAAGTTAAATAAAAGCTTGTAAAAAGGTTGATTTCGAATCAGGGATACCTAAATCTTTAATCTTTTTTTTGTAAATATTTCAATGTACAGACACACTTCAGTTACAGTTTTATAATAGTTTAGATGACTAACAACAAGACAAAGTCTGGCCACAAGAACCGTGGATGCATGGGCACAGAATCCCACAAAGCAAGACCACATGTCTGATCGCAAGAACCGTGGATGCGTGGGCACAGAATCCCACGAAGCAAGACCACAAGTCTGACCGCAAGAACCGTGGATGCGTGGGTACAGAATCCCACAAAGCAAGACCACATGTCTGACCGCAAGAACCGCTCCGCTGCGCGGCGAGATGCAGCAGATCACGATCATCGAAGTTTGATCCAAGCCACACTATGTGGTGCGGCGCCGCACCGCAATAATTTCGCCGTAGAGGATGCCACACGGGCGCTGCATCTCTTGTCCCCCTCCCCACTTCGTCTCACGGGTGGCAATACCGGTGTATGACATACCCCACACAGACAAAGCTTGGACACAATCGCGTCAGTGAACAATCTATGGGAGATATTGGGCGAGCGCGTACGAGATCATTTTGTGCGCTCCTGGACAACGTTTTTAGGTCCTCGATAAAAGTTTTATCGCGCATGCTAACTCGTCCGTTCGCGCGCAAAAAGAAAGAGAGCTAGGGTGCGATAGCGCTTTATCGCGCCGCTATGCGGGTGCTGGTTATTCTACACTAGAGCGATTGTTTGAAGCTTTGTCTCTGTGGTGTATTTACTTACGTGATGCCGCTACCGTGTGCCATACCATTGACCACTTGAACCATTGAACCATTTTGGTATGTAGAACGCCGCTGTGAGCTGGAAGTAATGTTGTGCGAGATGCTTCTTTGGTAGGATGGCGATTTTAAGTTACTTTTAAGCCACCACCATGAGATGACCTACCCTATTTTTGTGTTATCTTTTGAAGCAAACCTTACCCTGGCATGCCTCTCCATGTTGGAGCGGGACTTGAACCCGCGCCCGCACGTGCGGCAGCGGTGCGGCTGCGCCTCGCTGTGTATGGACAGGTGAGTGGCAAGCAGGTACTTGTCGTAGAACAGTTTGGGGCAGAACGAACACTTGACCGTGGGGCTGCGGTGTCGGAGCTCGTGCAGGTGCAACTTCGTCGTATTCTGAGAAATGTTGTTCAAAAATCTTACATACATACAGATACACTCATGGCCACAATCTCTTCGGTGTTATCAGAAACTGGAAAATCGATCTTTCAAGTTTACCTGGGGTAAACGCAAACATGGGGCAAGTGTATCTAGCTGATTTTAAATCCAAAATTGGCGTACAGGTACTCTAGATGGAAAGTGTTGGTAAAATACGGACCTGCGATACAGAAGAGAATGAGATGTTTAAAAGTGCATTTGCCCTACAGATGCAAATTTCCCCGGCGGCCTATTGGAATTTGTAGTATTAACAGTATTATTAATTGATGTAGTAATAACATAGGGTCTTGTTTAATTTTATGGACGGTTTGTATGGGGATAATCAGACCATAACACTGAACAGCTTTTTCTTTGGGACTAACATTGAAATTGAAAAAAAAAATCGTCCCATACATTTGGGGTGTTCAGTGAGAGCGATCTGTTGTTGACGTATGAGACTCACCTGGAAGCCCTTCCCGCACGTGTCGCACACCGCGTTGACCACGGCCCGGTACTTGTCCCTCTGCGCGGGATGGATGCGACGGATGTGAGACCAGTGCTCCGATCTGTTGTTCACGGTCACCTCGCACTGCGCAAGGAATCATGGAAGATTTTTATAGTTTGTATAATGTAGCTGTTTTTTTTTCCGCAAGAAACTCGCAGCACTGCCGGTGCTGCCGCGTGCTATATTATTCCCGCTATCTTTTTCGCTCTAGCATATGACGTTCCAGAGCGACCGAAAAGGATGGAGTGCGAAAAAATGCTATTCCGTGCTGCCAGATGAGGGTCAACCCTAAACCTTAACGAGCATTCCGGTTGCGAGGGCTCGTTGACGGCATCAGATGAGGTTTAACCTTAAGCAGGCCTGTCTCACTCCACAGCTCAGGTACGCTTGATCCCCACCGAGTGGTGAATGGCAATAGGTTAGGTATTACCGTGTAAACTTATTGGTCAAATCTCATTAGACTTGCCGCGATTTTGTGAGTAGTCCTGTGAGACTTCAAAACCCTAGCGATGTCACGCTGCCAGCACGTGAAAGAATGAAAGAGGGAGACAATGTAAAGTCTTCTTCTTCTTATCGTGTCGGCTTCAAACTTTGAACAAAGTCGCTAAATAGTACCTTGCCAGAAGTGGGCAACCGATACTGCACCGTCGCTAGCGCTCATGAGATCCTCCTGCGTACAGGCATGGTGTCCTATCCCATACAAATTAAATTTTAGTTTAAAAATTGCAATATATGGCGTTATGGTATCGATTTGTAATTAATGTTTACGTAAACGTGTAAATTGTTACTAAAAGTACATGATCTGACTACAAAAAAATCTCATGAGCCTCGGAAAATCAAGCAATTTACTTTGCCCGAAGACTGCCCGAGTTACGGCAGTCGCGTTTCATTGTTTGACGTTGGGCATCTGTACTGTATAGTATTATATAATCTGTGGTACAGGTGTTAGGGCCCGCAGGGCACGATGTGAGATGGGCCATCGTTTGTTGAGCTCTCCACACAAGCAACTCACATTTTGCGCATATAAGAATCCCCACCTGAACACGTTGTCCTTACTGCGACCGACCCGGGTTCGAAGTCGGTTTAACGACTTCCAGGTCGCCCAAGGCAAGTCATGTCCAGGCGGGAGGCTCTCAGACGGCGGCACAAATGGAGTTGGGAGGGACGCATTTTGTGTGACTATGTAAAGTAAAGGAAGCTTTCACGTCTAAGACTCGGTTCATTTTTGTTTGCAGGCGCACCGTTGTGACGGTTGGTAGGTTGTTCGCGAATAATTTTGCACCTTATTGCCGTGCAAAGGGAGTCGCTATTTATATAAATCTGTTTTCGAATTTATTCTTCTGTACGGGTAGTACCAGTAGGTAATAATTCTGTGCCTTAAGGGGGTTGCAGAGGGAGTTGCACTACACTAGATGGCGCTCGGGAGCATTATTCCTGATTTTATCACATTTTATTTTATATCTCGTAATTGTGATGATTTCAATCAAAATTTTCAATTATGCGGGCACTTGTGTTTATGTTTTACTGATCTAGCTACAAGTTATAGTTATTTTATTGTTCATACGAATTTGATATACATTTTAATTTTAATCAATTTCATACAAAACTTTGACGTCTAACATTCGTAGACGGTATTAACAAAAGTAATATTTTATATATGGAAAAATAGTTAAGAAAATCAAGATTACGCATCTCAAATAACATTTGCAATTTATAACATAATTACGAAGATATAAAATAAAATGTGATAAAATCAGGAATGATGCTCCCGAGCGCCATCTAGTTGCCTGTGAACGTCTCTGCAACCCCCTTAAGGTTCAATAGAGACCAATGAACTTACGTGTTCGCATCGTTGAGGATATCGGTCGTCTGGCAGGGACCAGACCTTTCTCCCCGGGTGTTGGGTCTTGATGTGGGAGACCAGCTCTGGCCGGGAGTCGAACTGTTCGCCGCATGTTCTGCACGATGTCTGGAGGGCGGGATCACGGGGTGTCGGGTCGCTGTTAAATGCAATGGTAAAGGAATTAATTGAATAATTTGTTTATTTACACAAAATCCAATTGTTTTTAGTGACAAGTAGTGAGACGTCGCTACTTTAAAGGAACAGATGATGGAACACTTTAAAGAGTTTAAAGGAACACAATGACTACTCCCTAAAACGACTAGGTACGTCAAAATAAAACATCCTATATCCTTTTGCCTAGAAAATATTTTAATGCCCTTGTATACCATTTACATTTGGGATTTGTTTTAAAATAATTTGAATTGGAATTAACCGGAGTTTATGAGTATTTGTAAAAAATATTTTCAAATAACCTTGGTATAAATAAGATAACATACCACAGGTCTGGTTTCTTCCTATGTTTACTGGATGTTAGTGTATGGACTCGTCTCGCGGCTTCTGTCGCGAAGCTCATGTCACATTGTTCACATTTATATTTGTTATCCGTTTCTGTTTCCTGTAAATGGAATGGAATGGAATGGAAATAAAAATAGTTTTTAATTGTTAAGAGATCATTTAGAGGGGAGGTTCGTTTAAGACAGTTTTGGCTTTGCAAATTGCTTTGCTTGAATCTTCACAAATCCACAATCATTCCTCATATCGATTTTCATAAAGAAACGTGTTTTCTTCAAGGTTTTTTGTTTCATAGTAAAAACGGCAATACATCCCTACAAGCGTCAAACTTGGTGTGATTATTGTGTATACTCTAAGGTAAAACAATAAATACTTAATAAAAAGAATTATTCCCGGCACGCCGCTTTCCCCCTACGCCGCTTCTCTTTATAGTGAGTCGCGCTACGTCACGTCGCGTAATAGTGATTCCCTCTACATCGAGTCTACGTCATGTACAGTTCGCGAACGATTTTTTAAAATTGTATGGTAGTTTGCATGTGTGTGTGCTTTTTTCAATCATCATCAGCTTCTATCGCCTCTCATTACACTTACCTACTTAGGTAGGTACATAAGGTTTATATAATTATATAAAATGCATTGAGAGAAGTACCAGGAGAGCAGAAAAGTACAAGATATTAAACTTTACTCTGCTATATTATCGTGACGGACCCACCATATCCCTGTTAAGGGCGCAACACACGGCCACTATAATATGTTGCTGTACTCTTCTAACACACGCAAGTTGCTAATCGCTTCCTCTCACTCGCACGCAGAAAAGAGACGTGCTTATGTATTTTTGAGTGCGTAAGAAGAGTACAGCAACATATTATAGCGCGTGTCTGTGACGGGCCTTTTATGTGCTGAATCAAAAATCTATGGTTTAACCTTTTGTACTCTTCTTTTTGTAATATTGTATGGTGGTACGAAGCACTCCGTGCGTGCGTCCGACTCACACTTTGCTAGTTTTATTTTGTTTTATTTTTTTAGCTTAACCATAATTCAAGGATGACGTTAGGTGCCGCTAGCGTCGTGCACATGACGAATAGACTGATGATGATGAGTTCGTGTGTATAATGTCAACTAAAGTCCGACCAGAATTATAAAAAACCTCGTAATATTGCGGAAAATCATTGGAACTATTTTTTGTTTTTGAACACTGGCGTTAAAGCTTATTTCTCCCCTCCGGACGGAAAACGTCAATTTTCGTCCCACTGCGCTAAACGAAGTTGCCGCTTTCCACCTCTGTCGAGGAGAAAAATAGTATACTGATCTCGGGCAGTATATAAGAAAGCCTCGGCTTCGCCACGGTTAACAATTACGTGAGATCGTAGACATGGGCGTAGCAATGATTTTTTCCCAGGGTGGGCCAGGCTCAGGCGAGGTTGATGTAAATAAAAATTAAAACATAGAGCGAGCGAAGCGAGCTCGAGATTTCACTGAATTCTGGAGCGAGCGAAGCTTAATGAGCTCGAGCTTTTAATGCAATGCATTTAGGTCTTTGTGATACAATCGTAGTCAGGAGCGAGCGAAGCGAGCTCGACATTTCACCGAATTCTGGAGCGAGCGAAGTGAGCTCGACATTTCACCAAATTCTGGAGCGAGCGAAGTGAGGTCGAGATTTTACTGCAATGTGTCTAGCCAGAAGCGAGCGAAGCGAGCTCGAGATTTTACTGCAATATAGTGAGATCAGTGTAATACGATTTAAATCCTGGAGCGATCGAAGCAAGCTCGAGATTTTACTGCAATATAGTGAGATCAGTGTAATACGATTTAAATCCTGGAGCGTGCGAAGCGAGCTCGAGTTTTTTACGACCGAAAAGCTGGAAAGATCAAAGCAAACTTAAGATTTAACTACTCTATAAAAAGATACGAGCCACAGCCTAGAGCGAGCGAAGCGAGCTCGACATTTCACCCAATTCTGGAGCGGGCGAAATGAGCTCGAGATTTTACAGCAATGTAAATATTATGATGAGAGCAGTATGTTCTAAAAACAGGAGGGAGCGAAGCGAGCTCAAGATTTGCATGATTTTGCGAAAGTAGATTCTGACCTGACCACATTGACTTTTCAAGAAAGTGTTCATGAGAAACGAAACACAAGAAAATAATATCGTGTTTATTTATCATTACCTATTGATATCTCTTATTTTTAGTAAGTGATTCATTTTATTTCTGGGGTGGGCCAGAAGGATTCTGGGGTGGGCCGGGCCCACCCGGCCCCCCCCCTTGCTACGCCTATGATCGTAGACCTTTCTTACTTTCCTGCCCTCGGTGTGTAATCTACTATAACATAAAAATAAATATAAACTTAAGACTATGCACATTGAAACGGCTTGACACAAAGTTTTACCGTGGTCCCCCTTTTAGGCAAACCCGAACTTGGAAACTTTATTATTCTACGTATATGCCAGAAAGAGCGCGCATGACGTTTTTCTTGTTTAAACGCTTCGTGGTAAGTGGCATGCTAGCCGTGCTGGACAGGCCTTACATGAACTCACCTCACTACGGGGGTGCGCGCAGGCGCCCGCACAGCGCGCACGTGCGCCGCGTGGACTCACCTCACTACGGGGGTGCGCGCAGGCGCGGTGCACGTGCAGCCCCCTGGCGCCGGTGCAGGCCTGGCCGCACAGCGCGCACGTGCGCCGCGTGGACTCACCTCACTACGGGGGTGCGCGCAGGCGCGGTGCACGTGCAGCCCCCTGGCGCCGGTGCAGGCCTGGCCGCACAGCGCGCACGTGCGCCGCGTGGACTCACCTCACTACGGGGGTGCGCGCAGGCGCGGTGCACGTGCAGCCCCCTGGCGCCGGTGCAGGCCTGGCCGCACAGCGCGCACGTGCGCCGCGTGGACTCACCTCACTACGGGGGTGCGCGCAGGCGCGGTGCACGTGCAGCCCCCTGGCGCCGGTGCAGGCCTGGCCGCACAGCGCGCACGTGCGCCGCGTGGACTCACCTCACTACGGGGGTGCGCGCAGGCGCGGTGCACGTGCAGCCCCCTGGCGCCGGTGCAGGCCTGGCCGCACAGCGCGCACGTGCGCCGCGTGGACTCACCTCACTACGGGGGTGCGCGCAGGCGCGGTGCACGTGCAGCCCCCTGGCGCCGGTGCAGGCCTGGCCGCACAGCGCGCACGTGCGCCGCGTGGACTCACCTCACTACGGGGGTGCGCGCAGGCGCGGTGCACGTGCAGCCCCCTGGCGCCGGTGCAGGCCTGGCCGCACAGCGCGCACGTGCGCCGCGTGGACTCACCTCACTACGGGGGTGCGCGCAGGCGCGGTGCACGTGCAGCCCCCTGGCGCCGGTGCAGGCCTGGCCGCACAGCGCGCACGTGCGCCGCGTGGACTCACCTCACTACGGGGGTGCGCGCAGGCGCGGTGCACGTGCAGCCCCCTGGCGCCGGTGCAGGCCTGGCCGCACAGCGCGCACGTGCGCCGCGTGGACTCACCTCACTACGGGGGTGCGCGCAGGCGCGGTGCACGTGCAGCCCCCTGGCGCCGGTGCAGGCCTGGCCGCACAGCGCGCACGTGCGCCGCGTGGACTCACCTCACTACGGGGGTGCGCGCAGGCGCGGTGCACGTGCAGCCCCCTGGCGCCGGTGCAGGCCTGGCCGCACAGCGCGCACGTGCGCCGCGTGGACTCACCTCACTACGGGGGTGCGCGCAGGCGCGGTGCACGTGCAGCCCCCTGGCGCCGGTGCAGGCCTGGCCGCACAGCGCGCACGTGCGCCGCGTGGACTCACCTCACTACGGGGGTGCGCGCAGGCGCGGTGCACGTGCAGCCCCCTGGCGCCGGTGCAGGCCTGGCCGCACAGCGCGCACGTGCGCCGCGTGGACTCACCTCACTACGGGGGTGCGCGCAGGCGCGGTGCACGTGCAGCCCCCTGGCGCCGGTGCAGGCCTGGCCGCACAGCGCGCACGTGCGCCGCGTGGACTCACCTCACTACGGGGGTGCGCGCAGGCGCGGTGCACGTGCAGCCCCCTGGCGCCGGTGCAGGCCTGGCCGCACAGCGCGCACGTGCGCCGCGTGGACTCACCTCACTACGGGGGTGCGCGCAGGCGCGGTGCACGTGCAGCCCCCTGGCGCCGGTGCAGGCCTGGCCGCACAGCGCGCACGTGCGCCGCGTGGACTCACCTCACTACGGGGGTGCGCGCAGGCGCGGTGCACGTGCAGCCCCCTGGCGCCGGTGCAGGCCTGGCCGCACAGCGCGCACGTGCGCCGCGTGGACTCACCTCACTACGGGGGTGCGCGCAGGCGCGGTGCACGTGCAGCCCCCTGGCGCCGGTGCAGGCCTGGCCGCACAGCGCGCACGTGCGCCGCGTGGACTCACCTCACTACGGGGGTGCGCGCAGGCGCGGTGCACGTGCAGCCCCCTGGCGCCGGTGCAGGCCTGGCCGCACAGCGCGCACGTGCGCCGCGTGGACTCACCTCACTACGGGGGTGCGCGCAGGCGCGGTGCACGTGCAGCCCCCTGGCGCCGGTGCAGGCCTGGCCGCACAGCGCGCACGTGCGCCGCGTGGACTCACCTCACTACGGGGGTGCGCGCAGGCGCGGTGCACGTGCAGCCCCCTGGCGCCGGTGCAGGCCTGGCCGCACAGCGCGCACGTGCGCCGCGTGGACTCACCTCACTACGGGGGTGCGCGCAGGCGCGGTGCACGTGCAGCCCCCTGGCGCCGGTGCAGGCCTGGCCGCACAGCGCGCACGTGCGCCGCGTGGACTCACCTCACTACGGGGGTGCGCGCAGGCGCGGTGCACGTGCAGCCCCCTGGCGCCGGTGCAGGCCTGGCCGCACAGCGCGCAGGCGGCGGCGGCGTGGCGCGCGCGCACGTGCGCAGCGTGCGACGACGCGTGCGCGCTGCTGAACGCGCAGTGTGCACAGTGGTACTTATGACCCGAGTGGTAGTTGACGTGCTTTTTGGCCATGGCGCTGGATAACAAACAGGATAACATCAAGTTGTAACGCTGCGCTGTGCTTTTCTATAATTTAAGATACAAATAAATAAATAATCGTGAGGAAACCTACATGCTTCAATTTCAAGGCATGTATTGTACCCACTGTCCATTACAAGTGGCGACGGGCTCACTCTGGACAGAGTTTCGTTACTACTAGTGAAACGTGGATGTTCTGAGGTTTCAGAATTTATTCATCCAAAATCTTCGTAATTATACTATAATAATTATACTATAAATTGGAAATGTTATTTGATACGCGCAATTTAGATTTTCTAAGCTATTTTTCCATATATAAAACATTACTTTTATTAATACCGTCTACGAGTGTTCTACGACAAAGTTTTGTATGAAATCAACAACTCTGCAACCACCTTAACAGCTTTTTTGCGATTTCGATGTGTTGGTTCTATAGAGAAAGTTGTTCAGTTTGATGGTCTAATCATCAAACCGTCAGTATATTAAGTTGGACCCCGTATACAAGGCGTAACAAAACTGGCTAGAAATATTTAAAGGGTGGTTTAGTTTAAACCATTAAACTGAACAACTTGAAGCCAACATCGAATAAAACGGCTGTTCCATACATTAGAGTTGAGTAGGCACTCGATTGGCCGCCTTGTTTAGCTGATGGTTTATTTAATGGCAAAATTTCAAACTTTTGTAGATAAAATAAAAAATGTATCTATTCTATTCTATTTTTAATTATTTAATGGCGTTTCCTTGTTAGATTTCGCCAGAGTCAAGTTATTTGAGGGAGTGTCTATCCAATCTCGAGGATTTTTTTTGAGTAAGAACAACTGAGAAGGATTTTGGAGCCTCGTGGCAGGCTGAGACGCGAACCGCGCGAAAACCACGCGAGAGACAAGTGTTCGAGGCAAACCCTGCAACGTGACTCAATGTATCAGTAAAGTGTTCGCCATATTCATTATGACGTCATAATATGCTGACACTTTTCAAGCGGATGATCAGATCGTCAAACTGAACAACTTTCTCTATGGCACCAACATCGAAATCGCAAAAAAAACCAGCTGATCCTTACAAAACTTGTATGGGGCTCAAGCCCAATTTAACTTTGGAAAAAGTTGATTGCAAACCCGAGTTAAGACGTAATAGTAGGTGGAAATACCTCGGAGGCATCTTTTATTTTTCATTTTACAACTAGATTTATACCATTTACCGAAACTAAAGTCATACCTCAGTATTTTTGGATAGTTCATCTAGTGAAATCATCAACTGAATACACGATTGGAATTACTTTACTCGATAGAAAATCGTCATAAAGATGACGTATTTTCATGCATTTTTAAAAAATTTTCTCGTTTTAGAAGAACTTAAAATAGTTTCCGATTGTTGATATTTATACTCACACATTCACCATTAGTTTAACTAGTGAAATCATAAAAAAAATCTAGAAAAAGTACTTTGGTTAGTTGTTTTTAATCGAAAATACGGCTCACGCACACACTTTTCGGAGCGCTTGGCAATCGCATTTCTCATAGAAAATATTCGTCGGGACCTATGGCCCCTTAATCATGTTTCTCTCTATTATTAGTAACTACATATAAAGTCAAATGCTTTTATTGGGTATTCATTTTATTGTATTTCTAAGCTTTATCAATCGAAGCTAACATAACTTACACGCTGGTGAAGTATTTGGGGCAGACCTTGCAGTGGAACTTGTTGGTGTGCGCGTATTTAGCGTGCGAACTGGCGAGAGCATCGCTCTTGAACCGCAACTTGCAAACTGCACATTGTACGGGACCACGACTCTGTAAATGTGTTTCATATTTTAGGGCGTTATTCTATAGGGTCCTTCTTAATATGCTGACACTTTTTTAAGAGGATAGACGAGTACAGTTTTTTCCATACAAACGTATTCCCCTGTTTTCTCCCTGGATAACACTAAAACAAATATTTTTTTACCATACAATCTATGTCACCTCTGCCATGTCCCTATGTTTTGCTTTTTTACATGAATTAATTACTATAGGAACTAGGGACATTCGAAAATGACAAATTTTACCGCCCGTTTTCAGACATCCAGTAAACAATTTTGACGAATATAAACAAAAAAAGCAAAACCTACAGACATAGCCGAAGTCTTTCTCATATTATTCTTGAAAGAATTATTAAAATCGGTTTAGTTTTGGAGGAGAAAACAGGGGAATACGAAATACTGTTTTCGTCAATTTTATGTAAATAAAATCGGTCCTAGCTGCAGTTGTCTCTTTCGCACTCTACTCGGTGGGGTGTATGGGTGGGGCGGATCGGACAAATATGTATACGGTTGGAAAAGTGACCTATTCTCCAAATTAGCTTTTCAGCCCGCCTATCCTCTTAAGGGGATGATCAAACCGTCAAACTGAACAACTTCCTCTATGGCATGGAATCGCAGATATATTTTTTGCGATTTCGATGTTGGTCCCATAGAGAAAGCTCTTCAGTTTGATCAATCAATCAATTATACTGATTATACTTATTTGATGTTCTGATCATCCTTAAAAAGTGTCAGCATATTAACCCAATAACGCCCATAGTAAAACTGCGTGTATTATATTATAATATAATTATTTAAAAAAAGTAAGTGGCAAAATTTTATGTGAAATTGTGGATAAATTAATCAAGTAGTGTCAGTATATATTTCATAAAATTTTCTACGATTTCACTTTAGATTCGCAATTATTCACGGAAACCGAATTGTAAAAATTTTATTTGTGACTAAAAAACGGTCCTATTGCCTCGCGTCACGTATCTCTTTCAGTAAAGAGAAAGTTCAGTTTCGTTCTCTTTCTCTTTCGGTATACAGTGGTGCCGCTAGGTACATCTCGCTTACTCAGCTGTATGTTCCTCTATTCCTGGTATAATACTTTTATGGTTTAGCCTACGTAATACCCTGTATACTTGCATTGTTTTGGCTAACTCTTACAAAATGACCTATCAATATTTTGTTTGAGTAGATAAACAATTTATTTGCATAACACACACATAAAGTATTCGTAGACCCACACCCACCCATGTCCGTGCGTAAGGTACTAAGTGTAGGGACTCATATTTTGTAATAATTACAGACGATCTTCTTGGCAGATTGAACGTATAAACTAAAATAAACAATAAAAAGAGGATACCTACGGGATGGTGGCCGTTGGAGTGATTCCGGAGCGAGGTTAGATGCGCGAACATCTTCCCGCATACATCACATCCGTGTACGTAGTTGCTGTTCACTCGTCGCGTCACTGATGCCTTCCATTCTTCTATTTGATCTTCTAACTAGGAAGTGTTACATTTTAAGTTGTTGACATAATGCATGGTGAAATTGATATCATTTGCATCCTTTTGAAGAGTCTACCCCTACGTCTACCCATCAAACTGAACAACTTTTACTATGGGTGCAAACAGTTCGGAGCAAAAAAAATCTGCTGTTCCATATTAAGCTGCAATGCCTACTCGACCAAATGTATGCAAAAGCAGATATTTTTTTTGCTCCGATCGGTTTGCTCCCATAGTATAAGTTTGATGGGTAGACTCTTAGTTTAAAAGGATGCTAATGATATCAATTTCACCCTGTATAGCACAGAATAATTATTATGGATGTTTGTGACTCAATCATGCATAAATGGCGGAACGGATTTTTATAAAATTTGGCACACAGATAGAATATTTTCATAGTGAACGCACTCACACTTTTTTTGCGCACATAAAAACACACACACGTCCCTTTTTCTTCTTTCAGATCGGATGGATGAATGGATAACATATTTAAGTAGGTAAGTATTTTTGTATGTGTTTTTGGGTTCAAGTATAAATGACCCTTTAGTTTCTTCATTGGTCACTATTTGAACCATTCCTACGAAGAATGTGATGTCAATTGTACTTACAGATAATTTAACTATATTAAAATGTTCCTGCATGCTGTCTTCATCTGATGTTAGTCCTTTCCTCTTTCTTCTTACTTTACTTCCCTTCCCTGCTTTTTCAGTCACTTTTGGTTTCCTTCTGAGTTTTTCAACATCTAATTTTGGTTCCTAAAACATAAAAAAAAATCTTTTTTGTTTGTGCTACACGAATGATGAAAGAAAATAACGTAACTGGTATTCGCTAATGAAGTTATGAGTTTTATGAGAAGTCTACCAATTCGCATGGGATAAAACCTATACATGGATAGGCCTATACTCCTGCAGTGAGGATGATGTAGTGACAGATGATGAAACTAAACACCACAAGTTTGTGTTCAACCAATCAAATATTCCCAAATTATGATTAAGTCTACAAGTGTTACAGAAATACAAGTAAACATTTAACGGGGTGGTTAAGACCATCAAACTTAACAACTTTCTCTATGGGACCAATATATAAATCGAGAAAAAAAAATCTGATGTTCCATACTAAACAACAAATCTACTCGAGCTAAATATATGGGATAGCTGATTTTTTTTTCGCCATTTCGATGTTGGTCCCATAATGAAAGTTGTTCAGTTTGATGGTCTAAAGTTTAGACCATGGTCTACTTTATACCTTTATACCAGGGTCTACTGGTCTAAAGTTTAGACTCTAAACATTAGACCAGTAGACCCTGGTATATACAGAGTGTTACAAAAGTAAAAATAAACATTTAAAACTTTTCAGCAGTAATAAATGGTAATTTTTAATTTTGTAACACTCTGTATATACCATTGATGAACAAAGTAGAAAGAATATCAGCTAATAAGTACTTACTTTTTCATCAACTTGTTTTACTTCCAAATGTTCTCCACTTTCTTCATCATCTTCTTCATAACAGCTTGGTTCTACTTTTAAATCATCATTATCTATTTCATTATCTATTTCTCCATTTACAGCAACTGTTTTATCTTTTGTTTCTAAATCATCACTTTTACAATCAATAGTCAAATTATAATCATCTACACCACTTTCTATAATAAAAGTATATTTTTCATCAGTACTATCAACATTATCTTCAACACATGCAGAGAACTCATTTTCTTCA
Source organism: Agonopterix heracliana (assembly GCA_963693445.1). Taxonomy (NCBI): domain Eukaryota; kingdom Metazoa; phylum Arthropoda; class Insecta; order Lepidoptera; family Depressariidae; genus Agonopterix; species Agonopterix heracliana. The sequence continues at coordinate 15,426,023 of OY856323.1, read as the reverse complement.
TCATGTTTAAACTCCAATTCTTTTGAAGGTACGTTGTATCTTTGTAATAATGGAGTCAGTTTTAATTCATTCCTATCTTGTTTTTTGATGAGGCGTTTCGTAATCTAAAAAAAAAGAAAGAATAAATTTTAACTGAATTATACTACACTTTTGTCGTGGTTGTCTAGTGGCCGGAAACTATGCCTGCCGTGCAGGGCGATGGTTCTATCCCCGTCCAGGCTGTCTCTCATACCAACGAGTTTTTGGAATTTATGTAACACTAATAAGGGGCAATAAACACTAATACAAAGTAATATAGTCGTGAGCATATGCTTATGCTAATAAAAGGCTTTTCGTTGAAGGAAAACGTCGTGATGAAACCTGCATCATTATTCACCACATGCCTGCCTGCTTCAATTCCGAGGCAAGCATCGGTACTACTACTGTCATTTGGATGTTCTGAGTTTTCAGAATACCTCTGACTACCCCCTCGGGAAATATAGTCATGAGCATAATATGCTATCCTATCCTGATACTACTACATAGTATAAAACAAAGTCGCTTCCCGCTGTCTGTCTGTCCCTATGTATCTTTAAAACTACGTAACGGATTTTGATGCGGTTTTTTTAATAGATAGAGTGATTCAAGAGGAAGGTTTATATGTGCATTGCACCTGAGCGAAGCCGGGGAAGGTCGCTAGTTTATAATTTATAAGCTTAACTATTAAAAAACTGTAAAATCATGAGGAATAAAAAAGTAGCGGTTCAATTCATATAAACTCAAATAACACTCGATAGCGCGATTCAAATGACGTGCAGCGCCATCTATTGACAAAATTGTTAGTTTGTTTGTTTGTTCGCGCATCACGCAGAAACTACTGAACCGATTTTGAAGAAACTTTTTTGTTTGATAGCTTATGATCTGACTTAAAATCTGGTATATAATTTGTGCAGACGAAGTCGCGGGAAAACACTACTATAATATAACAGTGAACTTACCTGGCCATTCTGTGTAAATATATCAAGTAAAGTGACCTGTGAGACCAGACTTCTCTCCACCAGTTTGTAGCATTTAATTAGAAGTGCTGCACACATGTAGCACACAAACTGCGGTAGTCCCTCTATATTTGCATCTTCCTAGAAAAATAATTCGAAAATGTATTCTATGAAAGATCAGGCAAGAGATAATTGTGTGGTGTTACTAGAATGGACAGGATTAGGAATGAGTATATTATGGCCGCTCCACATTCACGCGTTCGCGCGCGAAGTTCACGCGCAAACGTGCGAAAACGTGAATGTGGAGCCGATTCGCATATTTTTCGCGGGTTCGCGCCTCGTTAACCACTTTTTGTCGGTTTTTGGCCCGCGTCAAAGAGCCTGCGAACGCGCGAAAGCTGCGTAGTGATAATACTGCGAATGTGGAGCCAAGAAGAGTTCACGCGCGATTTGAGCCGCGATTCGAGCCGCGATTCGCAGCGTGAATGTGGAGCGGCCTTTAGAGGAAGCTAGAAAAACTGCGCAGTAATTGATAATCGTGGTATGGGCATCTGATGCAGAGAGATGTTTTCACACCTTTTGGGATAAAATTTCCAAAAACCCTTTTAAGCTATCACCTAGATGCCAATAGAAACTTCTATGCCAAATTTTAAGTTTGTAGTCTTTGCAATTTTGGAGATTTTGTGTTGAATCAGTGTGTGGATTTTTGCATAGATTCAAGCATATTTTACACAGCTTGTCTGACAAAAGTACACATTTCTGCCATACCCTGGCGCTGCCATTGATTTGACAGTCCCCATCGCCACTTTGCACATAGCCAATAGCAGCATGCATAAAGTATTGACATTAACTCACGTTAAATCCAATGACAGATTCCATGCAAGTCCTCAGTATCCCGGTGTGGATGCTGTACATCTTCACATCGTCGGCGAGGCAGATCCTGCACACTTCCATATGAGTAGCCTCAAAGTTTGAGTTTGGCTGGAATTTTGATAGTCAGTTATGATCAATGATCGGAATCTCGGGGCATTTTTTGAGCATACAAGTTTGGATACGCCTTGAATTTCCCGGAAATATCCGGATTTAATAAATATGGATAAAAATTTCACGGGATTTATTGGGATTACCTATTTAGATGTCAAGAGACGTTTTTTTAAATCAAGTTGTATTAGCAGCGCATACTAGAGGCCGCGACTTTGACACACGCCGCCTGGTACTTTTGACATGTACCGCGCTTAGGTAAATATGTTAACCGTTATTAAACAATGACATTAAGTAACTAGATTAGTAGTTAGGGCACCAAAGCGTTGCCACTTCGAAGATGTCTGCAGGCTTCTTTGACTTCAGTTCAGGCGTTTATCTATGGTGAGTGGACATATCCGTGACGTTTAAATTAAGCTACCAAAATGGGGAAATGCGCCGTAAAAATTTGTAAATCACAGTCGGAAAAGAATAATAAAGGAAGTGGTGTTACTTTTCACAAGTAAGTTTACTATATTTTGTTAAGATTATTCAAAATAACATTAAAAACTAAATAAATTTATAACGCATTGTTTTTGCCATCAGTGTTGCAAGTATATACGATTTTGATTTTCCCACACTGTTGGGAGTTTCGGTACCCTCTTCGTTATTTCATACAGGGTTAAGTTTTAATCAGTCCGGATAACTTCACCATTCATTCCCCTAATCAAACTGAACAACTTTCAATATAGAGCCTACATCGAAATCGTGAAAACAAAATCAGCTGTTTCATACTAAACTGCAGTACCGACCGACTCGACTCAAATGTATTGGACAGCTGATTTCTTTTTTCGTGATTTCGAAGTTGACACCATAAATAAAATAAATAAATACCTAAATAATAAAAATCTTTATTTGCATAGTGAAAGTGAAGAGATTACAATATGGTGACGTTATCCGATCTGGGCTGATTAAACATCAACCCTGTATAATATGATATACAGGGTGTTTGGAAGTGGGGTGCAAATATTTAAGGGGATGATAGTTGACACCATTTAGAACATTTTGAGCCATCCATGTCTTAGACGAAGTCTGATTGTTGATTTTTAAATGCAATTTTTATTTTATTTTTGAAAAAAACCCTATTTCTGACAATTAATTGCCAACAGTGCCCCTATTTATGTTGGTATGTTAATTGTTTTTTTTTTTGGGATGTCAGATGTGTATTAATCTAATGAACCAAGTATCAGGCGCCTGAGTTATTGGAAAAAAATTCTAGACGCTTTCGAAGTCGTAAAAACTTTAAAAATTTTAACAATACTGCGAAGTTTATGGCAATTATAAAAATAAATAAAATAGCCTTGATCGTTCAAACCTTTTTAAAAAATGCTCAGTTATTAGCCATTCTTTCAAGGTATCATTTAAGCGGATATCTTAGCAATTCTCAGAATTAGAGGTTAAAAACCAAATTGAGGGAGATTAATTTCGATTTTTAAATGGACAAATGAAACAACATTTTTGGTTAAATAATTGATTATTCATTTTCAAAATGTGTACCTCGATTTCCTACACACTTTTTTTACTTCGGTCGTTGTTATTTTGTAAAAGAGATCCTTGGCTACTCCATCCCGAGATGTGAAAACCACGAAGTCAGGTCCGAAAGAACCGGACGAAGCTCGCCACTACCATAAGCAAGCTGTAACGGATCCAAAGAGCGGTCTGCACGGCAACAACGGGATGCATGAGAACGGCGCCCACTGCTGCCCTAGAATCAATGCTTGATCTCCCACCTTTACAGCTATTCATACAACAAGAGGCAGCTAGCTCCGCGATCCGATTGAGCACACTTAACCTCTGGAATAACACCGGTGTCCCACACACAAAAATTGTCAATAAAGCAATAGAGGACATCCCTCTCTGCTCGGCTATAAATGACAGGATACCGGATCAGTACGTATTCGACAAAAAATACAAAATTCAACTGTACGAAGAAGATTTTGAGAGCTTTAACATCAGAGATTTAAGAATCTTCACTGACGGTTCTAAAACTGATACAGGAACAGGTTCTGGCGTCTTCTCGGAAGACCTGCATATCAAGATATCTTCACCCCTAGGAACACACAATACGGTGTTCCAGGCTGAATGCATGGGCATCACCCTAGCAGCCAGAGCGATCACGGACAGAGCGACGACCTGTCACTCAATCAGAATTCTATCGGATAGCATGTCCACACTAATGGCGCTTCAGAGCAATGTTATCACATCAAGCATAGTTCTGGAGTGTCACAAAGCCCTATCAGAGGTGTCTGAGCGAAACCACATCACCCTGCAATGGATAAAAGGCCACAGCAACTCGCGTGGCAATGATGCAGCGGACGAATTGGCAAGACGAGGGTCTAGCACAGACGCCATAGGGCCCGAGCCCATTGCACCGCTACCCTTCGGCTGGATCCGCTCTCAACTACGCAAGCGCACCAGTCAAAAACGGGACACACTCTGGGCTGCACCAACAGACTGCGAACAGGCGAGGAGCGCTCTACCAAGGGTCAACCCTCGCCTCACCAGGAGCCTCTTGCGTCTCAGGAGAGCTCAACTACGCCTAGTTGCTGGAGCCCTGACTGGTCACGGTCCATTTAACAAACATCTTTTTAATATCGGTGTTACTAACAGTCCTCTGTGCAGGGTCTGCATGTAGGTTGAAGAAACAGCTGCGCACGTGCTGCTAGAATGCAACGGGCTAGCACACTATCGGGCACAACACCTCGGATCTCCGGGGTCTCTTCCAGAAGCCTTCGGCAACATTAACAAGCTGGTGGACTTCCTGGAGGAGCTAGGATGGCAGGAGTAGTCATTCTCACCTCACGCAAAATAGGCGCCTAAGTCGTCGAGTTGCGGAAAATGAACCCGCTCAACCAATACCAATACCAAAAAGAGGTACACATTTTGAAAATGAATCACCAAGTATTTTTACCAAAAATGTTGTTTCATTTGTCCATTTAAAAATCGAATTTTATCTCTTTCAATTTGGTTTTTAACCTCTTATTCTGAGAATTGCTAAGATATCAGCTTAAAATGATACCTTGAAAGAAAGGCCAAGAGCCGAGCATGTTTTTAAAAAGGTTTGAACGATCGAGACTATTTTATTTATTTTTATAATTGCCATAAACTTCACAGTATTGTTAAAATGTTAAAAGTTTTACGACTTCGAAAGCGACTAGAATTTTTTTCCAATAACACAGGCGCCTGAAACTTGGTTTATTAGATTAGAAATACACATCTGACAACCTCAAAAAAATAAAACAATTAACATACCAACATAAATACACTGTTGGCAATTAACTGTCAGAATTCGGGTTTTTTCAAAAATAAAATAAAAATTGCATTTAAAAATCAACAATCAGACTTCGTATAAGACATGTATGGCTCAAAATGTTCTAAATGGTGTCAACTATCATCCCGTTAAATATTTGCACACCGCTTCCAAACACACTGTATTACTTAAAGTTTAATTATACCTAAATCTGGTCAGAACACACAGAGCCTATAATCAATATGCTGACACTTTTTTAAGAGGATGATCAGACCATCAAATTAAACAACTTTCTCTACAGGACCAACATCGAAATCGCGAAAAAAAAACAGCTGTACCATACATTTGGCTCGAGTCGGTTTGCAGTTTTGTATGGGACAGCTGATTTTTTTTCTCGATTTCTATGTTGGTCAAAGAAAGAAAGAGAAAGAGAAAGTTGTTAAGTTTCATGGTCTGATCATCCCCTTAAAAAAGTGTCAGCATATTAAGTTGGACCCTGTATATTCAAGTTCAATTCAGGTAATAAATTCATTAAATTCAGTTATTAATTCTGGGGAAATTATTTCTAACCACTGGCAACTGTATCCGTATTTACTGACGATTTTAAAATAATAACTTCTTTCTCATTTCGTCGTAATATTTTTGACGGCAGAAGAAATTTTATCTTAAAATTTAATCAGCCCAGATCGGATAACGTCACCATATTGTAATCTCTTCACTTTGACTATGCAAATAAAGATTTATAATATTTAGGTATTTATTTATTTTATTTATGGTGTCAACTTCGAAATCACGAAAAAAGAAATCAGCTGTCCAATGAGTCGAGTCGGTCGGTACTGCAGTTTTGTATGAAACAGCTGATTTTGTTTTCACGATTTCGATGTTGGCTCTATAGTGAAAGTTGATCAGTTTGATTAGGGGAATGAATGGTAAAGTTATCCGGACTGATTAAAACTTAACCCTGTATGAAATAACGAAGAGGGTACCGAAACTCCCAACAGTGTGGGAAAATCAAAATCGTATATACTTGCAACACAGATGGCAAAAACAATGCGTTATAAATTTATTTAGTTTTTAATGTTATTTTGAATAATCTTAACAAAATATAGTAAACTTACTTGTGAAAAGTAACACCACTTCCTTTATTATTCTTTTCCGACTGTGATTTACAAATTTTTACGGCGCATTTCCCCATTTTGGTAGCTTAATTTAAACGTCACGGGTATGTCCGCTCACCATAGATAAACGCCTGAACTGAAGTCAAAGAAGCCTGCAGACATCTTCGAAGTGGCAACGCTTTGGTGCCCTAACTACTAATCTAGTTACTTAATATCATTGTTTAATAACGGTTAACATATTTACCTAAGCGCGGTACATGTCAAAAGTACCAGGCGGCGTGTTTCAAAGACGCGGCCTCTAGTATGCGCTGCTAATACTCTGGATTTAAAAAAACGTCTCTTGACATCTAAATAGGTAATCCAAGTTAATCCCGTGAAATTTTTATCCAAATTTATTAAATCCGGATATTTCCGGGAATTCAAGGCGTATCCATACTTGTATGCTCAAAAAATGCCCCGAGATTCCGATCACTGGTTATGATTCAAATTAAAGATTGAAATATTTGTCTCGGGCGGGACTTGAACCCACGTTCTGATTATGTAATGATTATGGTTATGATGTGAGTTATGATTATTTGTAAATAATTATTTTTAAATTAAAATAGCAGAAGATAGGTGACTAGCTTATAGCACATGGACCGCATAAATTGAGCCCCTGTCGCTTAATTTACTTAGTCGCAAAACAAGCTGCATTGCGTGATTGAGGTACCTTTTAAATTTTAGGTGGACTAAAGGTACCGCAATGCCTTCATGTGCTTCAAAATCATTCAAAAAGAAAAAACAAATCACACGGCATTACTAGGTTCATGGGTCCTTTATGTGGGAGTTGTTTAAGAAGGGTTGCGTCAATGAGGTCGTAACCCGGAGACTTGCCTCACTTTTCACTAAGTACATGAAAAGCAGATCCATTGTTCGAGTATGCAATGCAAGAATGTCAGCTATCTTCCGCTATCTTAATTTATTATTATCAGCTTATTTCATCCCACTGCTGGGCAAAGGCCTCCCCTTTCATCCTCCAACCGTCTATGTCCTGGGCATGCTCTGGCCACGCATCATCGAAAGCATCTAGATCGTCCTGCCACCTCTTCCTAGGACTTTTGTTTCCTTTTGTTTGATAGCGTATGATCTCGAAGTCGCGGGTAAACACTAGTAATTGAAAACTTGTAATTTTACTATCAATCACTTACAGGTAAAGCATGAACTGGGCACGCCTGGTCTGCTACCCTAGTCCTAACTCCGTCCAGGCTGATGTGTTCCACGCTGAAGTGTGCACTGCATATGCGGGCGTGTGTCGGTGGCCTCCAGTTAGGCCGCCCTATGGCTTTCAACCATTTCTGACTCAATTCAGAGTTTGAAGGAAACCTTGAAAGTTTTTATCGATTTTATGAATGAAATTTTACATGAATAGGTCAAGAAGCAAGCAAGTCAAGAAGAAAAATTAGTTTCAAAGATTTATAGAGAGATATTGAAGGAAAATACAAGTATTTTAGTAGGAAAAGTTAGGTAAACAAATTGTTTTATATATTTACTTACTTGTGAAACGACACAGCGAAGTTTGGGTCTTTCTTCTTATTATTGCTGTTATTTGTACAACCTTTTACACAGCAGTAGCACACCATATTTAGCGTTTTTATTAATGAATTTGTTAAATAAATAAACAGAAAAAATTGCTCGTATAATTTTTTCGAGTCCGTTTTAAAACTTGTAAAAATCACTCGAGGAGACTATCTATCTCACTCTGGCATACATATCTTCGTATCATAGGCCAAGTATTTCGCTTACGCTGATAGACGGAACATCAGTGTAACCGCGTATGAGACAGCGATAATTTCATCCAGTGATACCATAGGAAATCAAACTCCCATAAAAATGGGTAAATGAACTATGCTATATTACCTACACACGGCGTGTGTGTACACAAGTGCGATTTTTGAATCTCATTCGGTGAGCTCAGCAGTTGAAAATGTCAAAATTACTTTGGAGATATGCATCTTTCTACTGCTGATTTGACTTTCAAAAATCATTAATCATATATAGCGATTTTTGAAAGTCAAATCCACACTATAAAGACATTTACAACTGCTGAATTCACCGAATGAGATTCCCGCGCCGCTCGTAGGGTGAATACTTACAGTCCTTTGAGTCTAGTACGATTTCACTTCATGTGCGCACCGCGCCTTCGGCTGCTTAGAAAATAACCAGGGCCTCTAGAAAAAGTACTTTCGATTAGCATTAACGACAGTAGAAAAAAAAATAATGTATGGACTTGACGTATGGTGCAGAAAGAAAACGTCAAAATGTTTCGATCGCCAATGTCAAATCCATACATTCTGTCATTTCTACTAGCGTCTACCCCAAAAGAAATGTTACCTTGTCTATAGCCCCTGTAGTGCGATTTTTGAAAGACACCCGTAACTCGCTGTAAACAGCAGTAGAAAATGTTAAAATTACTATGGACATTATGCGTCTTTCTACTGCTGATTTGAACGTGTGACTTTCAAAATTCGCACTGCTGTTCTCGCGCTTTTCAGAGCGTTGCGCAAGTACAACAAGTACTTAGTATGGAAAAAATAGAGTCGGCACGCTAGTAGAGAAATCATACTAGACGGGCTGGTACCCATTGAACATAATCCGCCTCCGTGGAACTGCCTCCGTAGTCTAATGGTTAAGAGCATTGGGCTCTTGACACGGATGTCGTGGGTTCGATTCCCACGGGGGGCACCTAGTGAAATGTCACTTTGTGCGTTTTTCCCCAGTTGGTTAGGACATTGCAGGCTGAGTCACCTGATTGTCTGAAAAGAAAGATGATTCCGTGCTTCGGATCGCACGTTAAACTGTTGGTCCCGGCTACTATCTCTGGTGGTAGTAGTCGTTACATAAAAACCACGTCAGAGGCCGTAAGGCGGTTTGAATAAACTCTGACACGGCTTGCAGCCCACTCGATAAGAAGTAGAAGAACATAATAATAGCACATTATGCAATATGCAATTTTCAATTTATTGTTACCTTTTGTGTCATTATAATAACGAGAATACATTTTAATAAAGTTATTTATTTGTATCAAATCATAAATTATGTTGTTAACTTATAGAACATTATCATATTTTAATGTAAGATATGATACACACCTTTTCTGGTAAGCTATAGAGGCTCATATTCTGTACTATAATTGTAAGACCTTGCTAAAACCTACAGTTAAATGTCAAAATCCATACATTTCGACCCTACTTAGCTCGAACTTAAGCATCAATTACATTGAACAATTTGCAGGGAGCCAACATTTAGTGTATGGTAGGTAAGGTAACCTAGTTTAAGGTGAACAGAATCAAATGAGATCGAAACCCGAACCTGATTTTTAGTAGGCTTAAGTAGGTAAACTGGTTTTCGCTTCTTGTATGAAAACAATCATCTCGAAAACATTACTAGAACTAATAAAAAAAGAAAGCAATGCTACCTAACATTATTTAATAAAGAATCTAACCAGCTTTACCGACATTGCCCAATTAGGACAATGCCTTAGGGCATGTTTCACCAATTCTGGGTAAGTTCTCGCTAGCTTATACGACAGATAGTTTGACATATTTTGTATGAAATAATGTCAAAATATCTGTCGGATAACCTAACAAGAACTTATTCAGAAGTGGCCTTAGTCTTCCAGTTTACAAATAATAAATGACCTATACTCTTTCCTAGCTAAACTAGATATACCTACTTTGACTATTATAATTATCTACTTGTGTAGGTACTATCTACCGACATATTGAATTTACCTTTATATACCGTGTTGGAGTGTCACTGTATTCCATTTCTCTTATACGTATATTTTCAATAAACAGATGTTCTTCAAATACGCGAATTTATAGTAGGTGACCAATTGAGTCTGCCAGTTGCGAAGACCCATATATTTTTAAAATATTCGTCGCTTGGAAAACTGAAGAAAAAATACATCACTTAAAAACGCAAAAAAGCTACAACTCCTCACCCTACCTATACGAAAAAATTGGTAAAGTAGTTTTTACGTGATGCTCGAACAAACTGTTGTGTAAAAGACATATTGGGCAAGTGACATTTATTAATAGACACCAGTCAACACCAAAGAGAATGTAGTTACCATAGTAAACACAACACCTCCCCCCTTAATACATATAAATCCATACAAAATTAAAAGCATCAAATACAAATTAGAAAATACTAAATTACACAATATAAATAGAAATTATAATACAAATAGAAAACACCTTGAACGCGCGAACCCGCACTTAGTTGTCCAGACCGAAACGTATGGGCGGCCTCCTATTCCGCCTTGGTCGAGGTTCACTGGTGGGCGCACCCCGCCTGCGGAACCAAGATCTCGCGCGTGCGACGAGCCCTCGCCCGCGGCCCCACGCGTTTCTGCCGTCATCAACTAAAACCTTATTGAGTGTCACCTTGTAGTCCGCACACAACCTCAGAGCCCCATCCGGCTTGTGTACGATCACCAGTGGAGTAGCCCAGTCCGCTTGGTCGATCTCATCTAGCTCGCAGTCTACTCGTAGCGACCGAGCGCGGCAGAACATGGGTTCAGCCGTCTCGCAAGCGCAGTGTGGCCCGCCCCCCCCCCGGTGAAATACCCCAGCGAACCATCGAACACTTCTTTATATCGGCTTATAGTCGCTCAAACCCATCTGGTAAATGGAATCGTCATCATCATCTTCGCCCGAGTCGAATGCTTCCAGCTGCCCGGCCGCCGTACCGGCCCCCTGGCCTCCGACTCCATTATTCCAGTTATCTCCATCATCTTTGCCCGAGTCGAATCCTTTCGGCTGCCCGGACGCCGTACCGGCCCCCTGGCCTCCGACTCCATATTCCTGTTCTCTCTCGTCATCCACTGGCTCCGAGTTCTCTTCCTCCAGCCAGTATGAGACAGCACCGCGCTGGTTATGTCCACCACGCCCGCGGTACCGGGCACTATAGCCCGCGCCGCTTCTTCCGCGACCACCTCGCGCACCGCAGTCCTTTCCACCGCGCCCGCGGTACCGGGCACTATAGCCCGCACCGCTTCTTCCGCGACCTGCAAGGAAGGCTTCGTCCGCCATTTGCCGTCTTTGTAGGAATCTGAATCTTTCCGCCAAAACCGGCGGACCTCACGTACGAGGAAGCCGTGGAGCAAGTGAGGCAACACCTGCAACCCAAACCTTCCGTTATGGCGGAAAGATTCAGATTCCTACAAAGACGGCAAATGGCGGACGAAGCATTGTCAAATTATTTGGCAGATTTTAAAAAAATTAGCAAGGTTTTGTGAGTTTGGAGCAGAGGTGGAAAATAAATTGCGGGATCAAGACGTAAGAAAAAGGCTTTTTGCGGAGAAGTGGTCGGAACTAAATTTCAAGCAGGCAGTGAGTTTAGCGACCACGATCGAAGTGGCTGAGCGCGATGCCAGCGCGGTGAAGCTGAGGACAGAGCAGAGGCAAGACCGAGGCTCAGAGGTTGGCTTGTAACAAATAGCACTCATGCATTGTGCCGCGTGCGGAATTAAAGGCCACTATGAAATGCGTTGCAGATACAAAAATTTCATATGCAGCTTCTGCAATAAAGTGGGACACTTACGGAGAATGTGCCGAGAGAGAGGTGACCTTTTGATACATTCAAGGGAGGAGGTTACACCGAGCCCTTCGGATATGAGGGGCGGTAGCGGTGCGCGAGGTGGTCGCGGAAGAAGCGGTGCGGGCTATAGTGCCCGGTACCGCGGGCGCAGTGGAAAGGACTGCGGTGCGCGAGGTGGGCGCGGAAGAAGCGGCGCGGGCTATAGTGCCCGGTACCGCGGGCGCGGTGGACAGGACTGCGGTGCGCGAGGTGGTCGCGGAATAAGCGGCGCGGGCTATAGTGCCCGGTACCGCGGGCGCGGTGGACAGATCTGCGGTGCGCGAGGTGATCGCGGAAGAAGCGGCGCGGGCTATAGTGCCCGGTACCGCGGGCGCGGTGGACAGATCTGCGGTGTGCGAGGTGATCGCGGAAGAAGCGGCGCGGGCTATAGTGCCCGGTACCGCGGGCGCGGTGGACAGGACTGCGGTGCGCGATGTGGTCGCGAAAGAAGCGGCGCGGGCTCCAGCGCGGTGCTGTCTCATACTGGCTGGAGGAAGAGAACTCGGAGCCAGTGGATGACGGAGAGAAAGAACAGGAATATGGAGTCGGAGGCCAGGGGGCCGGTACGGCGGCCGGGGATGATGGAGTGAACAGGAATATGGAGTCGGAGGCCAGGGGGCCGGTACGGCGGCCGGGCAGCCGAAAGAATTCGACTCCGGCAAAGATAAGATAAGATACTGAAAGAAAGTGAATACTTTAAGCGTTTAGGTAGTACAGATTACAATATTAGGGGGGCTAATGGAACTGAGGTACGCCGTCATATTGATCAAATAAAACGCCGAGTGTCCATTGTACATCCACCGCATCATAGTGTCGCTGTGACCGTCGCTCTGTGCTAGTACATCCACAAGCACCGATGGACGAAGCCCGGTTGCGGGAGGGACGGGTGAGTTGATGACGGCAGAAACGCGTGGGGCAGCGGGCGAGGAGTCGTCGCGCGCGCGAGACCTTGGTTTCGGAGGCCGCCTATGTTCGTTTCGGTCTGGACAACTAAGTGCGGGTTCGCGCGTTCAAGGTGTTTTTTATTTAATATTTTTTGTATTACAATTTTCTATTTGTATTTTATGCTTTTAATCGTTTTAATTTTGTATGGATTTGTATGTATTAAGGGGGGAGGTGTTGTGTTGACTATGGTGAATACTATCTCTTTGGTGTTGACTGGTGTCTATTAATAAATGTCACTAACCTAATATGTCTTTTACATAACAGGGGCAAGTGACATTTATTAATAGACGCCAGTCAACACCAAAGAGAATGTAGTTACCATAGTAAACACAACACAAACAAACAAACACACAAACAATCAAACGAATAGACAAACAGACATAAAAAAAACCTCACTAACTATTCTTTATGATCCAACCTTAGACGATTTATATAGGGACCGCCTCGCCTTAGCATTTCCCCTCTGACAACGTGTCAGATCAAACAATCTTACGCATATACATACAATTTTATACCTTATCTATCACTAAACAGCCTTTAATTGCGGAACAATAATTTCGAAGCTATCGCGTTTGGGGTTCACACGACACAGTTTTTCATGAATTTTAACATTCAAAATTAAAATCTAAAGTAATGGAATAAAGTCCAAAGTTGCGGATTTCATGCTGCCTCAAACATACATACCTCATGCTACCAAAAAGTGGCAGATAAGTTTGTTAGTAGAATAAATAAATACTCTAAGGGCCTGTTTCACCACTTCTGAATAAGTTCTTGTTAGCGTATCCGACAGATATTTTGACATAATTTCATACAAAATATGTCAAACTATCCGTCGGATAAGCTAACAAGAACTTACCCAGAAGTGGTGAAACAGGCCCTAAGGATTCAACTCACGTCAACGACATCTATCATGGTATGTTTTACAGGTTAACCTAACTAAAGCTGCTGGCACGTTCACAGACACATACAAATGAGTTCGATGAGACATTCTGCGTGCAGTGAGACAAAGGCATTGCGTAAATGTGTGGCACGCGCCAGCTTTAGTTAACCGACCTCTATTTGTAATGCTGTTTTTTGTTGGAGCTTTTAACCCTGAGGCAATGACAGCTATCCATGGTATGGTATGCTTAACTACGTTTAACTAGCGGTTACAAAATACCTCATGAAACCTCTTCCGGCTTACCCTTGGCACAGCCCTTGGTGTACCTTATTTTCAAGGTGGAAACAGGGTAATTTTAATATGACATCTGACCACCCTTATTGAGATTACAAATCACAAAATTTAGCTTTAACTTTTAAATTATTGTCTTTAACACTTGCCCGATGAATGAAACTATTAAAATGCGTTTTATTATTAATGTTTCCTGCAATAAAACGTGAATTAATGTTAACATACCCGTGGAATGAAATATTTTCTTTGCAACGTTCAGTGCGGCTCTTGCATCCTAAAACGCTGCACGCTACCATGTTGTGAACTTAAAGTCACCCACTCGCAACAAATTACAATGAATTAAATTATTACGAAATAACTGTTCATCGAAATATAGAGCAACAAACATTTTTATGAAATTTTTGTTGTCTGACTCCGTCTGACTCCGATGTCAGACCATAGAGGCTAGAGCAAAAATATGGCTACGTCAATAAGGACAGCAATAAGGTAGCGATCTCCTTTTTTAACTAGAGTGAATTTGTATTATGCATCCCTCAATGAGTAAATGAGACAAAACACGTTCTTCGTTCTATTACTTGCTCTTTCTACGCTTCGTATGCTTTTTTTTCTCTTTCGTATTCTAACTCTGAGGGATATTTCGACGTTATGAAACGATCTCATTACAAAAAGTAGAACCACAGGTATTCAATACTAGTTACTGTAGAATGCTAATTTTCCTTAGACCACTTCCGCCATCTAGCGATGTTAGCGATTGCTTCAAAAATATTGCTCTTCTAAATAATATTGAACTAAGGTTTGATTGTAGGTCTCTAACCGGTCTTAACCGACGAAATCTCTCACCGCTCGCTATAGTTGTGGTAATCGCATAATATAAAGCCTGACCAGAAAAATTAAAAACCTGGTTTGGAGGCGTTATGATTATAATAACCTTCAATAATATTATAAGTAAGTAAAAAAATTAGTTCCAATGATTTTCCGCAGCATAGCAAGGTGTTTTATTTCTCTGGTTAGGGTTAGACTTTAATTACCGAAGCCACATTGTGAAATAGATGGAAATAGTTAATCGGCACAGACGGGGATTGATCTGTGAGAAGATCGGTCAGTTAGGAACAAAATCTTCAGCACCGGTATATACATTTCCACCAGGGTCAAGTAGTTTGTGGGATTATTCCAAACTCAGGGTTTGTTTTTGATCAAGAACAAAAAGAGATTGCGGATTGCGGAGCCTCGTGGTAGGCAAAAACGCGAACCGCGCAAACTCCACGCGAGACAAGTGCTCACATTCTATGTGTTGACTTTCGTCATAACGTAGGGAACCCTCGTGTCTGAACCTGCAACGTGACTCCGAGTACTCCGACATTAACATTACTACTCGATTACCGCCAGAGGGCGGGAGCTATCAATAGAAAATCAACGTTCGACTTATTTTGTACTAAGATAACATAGCATGCACGTGCAGCAGCAGTGTATTTTATTGATAGTTTGAGGTTAGGGACGGATTACAGTCAATGGAGTTGCATTGCACACTAAATTAGCTTGCGAAATCTTGTGATCTGTGCCAGGGCTTGCTGCCCACTGCCCACACGAAGAAGTGCTCAGTGAAATCTCTTCCTATTTCTTGCTTGTATCGGTACCTACTGTCGAACTAGAGCAATAAGCTCACTGAACTATCAATCCTATATTGGAGTGGAGTGGAGTTAGTAAAAATGCTACCAAAAGAAAAGAAAGTAGTATCGCAGCTGATAGATTTATACAAAGATATGCCATTTTTGTGGAACGAGAAAGACAAAAACTATAAAAATCGAGAATGTAGAAATAAAGGTTTTCGCGTCCTTCTCGAAGTCTATAAGAAGTTAGATGAGGAAGCGACAATAAAGATGGTAATCAAGAAAATGCATAATTTAAGGACTACTTACTCGAAGGAACTAAAGAAGGTAAAATACGTTAGTCTGTTACATTATGCATCCGATAGCATGCAATTTGTATAGGTGCCTATGATTTTCAGAAAGTAAAAAGTAGTTCCTATTGACTCGATAGATGGCGTTGACGAGACAAGGGCGAGTGACCTTGCAGATAATAAAATAGGTAAGAATTTGGGGTTTTCAGCAGCAACATATGAGCTTATATTTCATCAACGAATGCGTCTGACTCAGTGACATGCAGTTTTGTTTACTTTTTAACCTAAAATGTTCGTCTTAGGCGTCTTCGGCCCCTCTCTGCTCAACGCCATCTATTGCCGGTATGATGAACTACGTTTGATTAGCTGTTAACGTGCGTTCATACGCGTGCCGCGCAGCCCGGCCAGCTTAGGCAATTCGCTGTACATTGAGGCTTCTATAAAAAGTAACAATCCATTTACAGACGAGTCGATGTACAGTGAATTGCCAAAGCTTGCCGGGCTGCACGGCGTGCATGTAAATCTAGCATTAGAAAACTCCTCAATGAGCGTTTTTCTTTTGGTTTTTTAAGGGATCGATAAATGGCGCTACGGTCTGTGCGAATAAACGTCAAAATTTCAAGTATTTCTTTAAAATAATAAAGAGGGAAAAGATCATCAAGAGATGCCAACGCATCTTTTGGTGACATAATTATTTCATTATTTACTAATCATTTTAATCGAAAATTCGAAACTTTTACGCCTGACTTGGCTGTATGGGCTCGATCCCTTGGCGTTCTAAAAAAAGGCAGGCACAGTCTAGACAAGATTTTGACAGGATCTCGCGGACGGCTCTATGGAGCGATAAACATGCCATCTGTCGAGTTTTTTAGGAACTAAATTTAAAAAAGAAAAGAAAATCGCTCATTCTCGCTATATGCACTGAGCAAGTAAGCTAGATGCAAACAATCTAATTTTATTAGTATTATATAATTTTTATTATAAAGGAGTTGGTATCGCTTGGCAAGTCTTTTGGTAGGCGGTCGAATATTTTTAGACGGCTAAGTAGGCTTGTCACTAAACTTGTCCACCCCACTTGAAATTTTGGCAGAATCGCAGTGCGCTTTGCGGTTCCTAATGCAACCGGCCATTAATTTTAAAATAATACTTACCTAATAATTTTAGTAGTACCTACAAATGGCCAAATCTAAGGCCCTACGCAGACGACGACGACGGACAATTTTGCCCGCGGGCACACGCGGACACATCTGCACGATGTAAGGCCGAGATTCAGAGACGATTTGTAAGTCATAGTTCGAACTCCCGTATGTCAAAATCCATACATTTCGACCCTACTTAGCTCGAGCTAAGACGGAAAAAATCGTCTCTGAATCTCGGCCTAACTCTACGAATGTGTAGGTACGTGGGTGGGTAGATGCACCGCCTTTACTGCATACATCTGCGCACTCATCTGCGGTAAATAAAATCGTCTCCGTCTCCGCGGGTGCCCCCTGGAAAAAATTTCACTAAACAGTCTGTTTAAGCACTAATGCATCACATAATATTGTACGCATCGTAAATTCGTAATGTAACTGGAGTGCGACTTTTGAACATCATACGCAAAGAGAATATAATCATATCATACGATCAACTCCGCAGTAGAAAGATGCTTGACCATGACCAGTTTACAGTACCTACTCTATGATGCTGGATCTCCATAGTAATTTTGACATTTTCTATTACCGCGAGTTGATCGTAGGTACAGTCTGTCTATAAAGTCTTGGCAAAAAATGAGGCGCTGCATCGTGATTATGCACACAACTTGAAAGTGAGAATAATAAAAAAAACAGCATGGCAAATTAGACATGTCACTTTCGAGTTTTTGTTTTATAGAGAATCATACCTGACGATTAGTTTTCTTATTTTCAAGGTTAAGGCATCTCTTAAAACTGGCGGTGGACCAGAGGGTGTTTATGTTCCGACGTTGTGGTATTTTGGCAAACTCGGTTTTCTGCAAAAACGTATCAAAACTGAAGAAAGAAGATCTTCAGCAGAGGATCCATTAGATACAGAGGTAATTTTGTTAAAATTTTATTTTTTCTCATCTCTTCTATCTCCTATATTACTATAATCTACCATTTTCGTATTCTATCCAATTCCCACAATGCATAGGTACGTACACACGGCGACACATCATGTTACGCACCCTATATACCCATAACAACACTACGTACAGTTAAGCTAGACACCTTGGACTTCGTACTGTTCTTATGGCGTTCGAATTAAGAAACAATATCGCACTTCGATTGTCAAGGTTGATGTGCTCTTGACTGTACAAAACATAAAATAGTGCGATAGACGCGGCTGCCGGAGCGGGCGCAGCGTGCCGTGAGACGAAACAACATCAACATACCGCACCCTCGCACGATTCGCAGCGTTCAACTTCGAATAGTAGAAAGTATAACCAGGGTAACCTGACCTGTCGCCGTATGTAGTTACATAAAAATAATCTGAAAATAACGATATTAATAAAAAGACACATTCTTCAAATTATTTAATTTACCTACTCACCACAATAAATTTTAACAACGTAAATAAAAACCAATGGAAAATATTTTAAAGCGCAACGACCCGTTTGCTAACCCCGGGGCAATATTGTCATTTGCTCAGGCATTATTAATGATTAGAGTTACAGGTTGGAGACTGGTGCTTCATGAGCATGAATATTTACATACACAAGTCTCTAGGTCTTCTTCCCCCATTCTTCAGTCTGAAATATACAAATATGTTAACACTTCACTTATTTTATTACAGAATGCTTCATTGGCTTCGGCATCAGATGCTGAGAGCGATCACCCGGAGGAAACTACAAAATTCAGTATTTCATCTCAGAACAAAATAATAACACAGGCAAGTTCTATCGAGGAATGGAACAAGATAACATTTTAATATTATTATGATATCTTTTTCGATTTTTTTATCGTTCATCAGTCTGAAATATAACATTTTAACACTTTACTTTATTACAGGATGTTTTGTCATCTCCAATACTCAGAAAATCATTGTTGGAAGCAGAGACTTGTCGCCCAAAGGCAACTCCAACGTCCAATATGTCTTCACTGAAAAAAAGAAGAATGAAAAAGGCAAGTACTCGCGTACGTGCTTTTTCGCACGGTTAAGGTGCTAAGCAGACGACTGCCCGCGGCGGTCCGCGGATACTTCTGCACGATGGATCTCTACGGATGTGTAGGTAACGCACACATCTGTGGTAATTTCCGCGGGCATTATGATTATATACGACTAGAAGTCAAGCTGTCGCGCAACGGCGCTAGACTCGCGAAAAAAGTTGTAAGTAATCGATTGTTTTATGGATCAAAATGGCGTGATTACGAGTCTAGCGGCGGTCTCCGTCGCGGCGATCCGCTTGTATGAAGCTTCCGATCTGTTCGGATATTTAATCATCTGCCGCGGATGCGCGCGGTCAAAATTGTCCATTGTCTGCTCAGCAGTCAGCTCAGCACCTATCTAATACCAGTTTTGCGTTTGGTAATGAACGCAAATACTTGCACACATCTGGCGTTTAAAGAATGGAAATCGCTCGTGACTAACCGCATGAACGAATGAGTGACCTATATATTACTTTGAATATTTATACTTAGGTAATATTCCAGTCCGAAAATCAAGCAATCATCCCGCGCCTACTTCGTGATAATCCCTTGATATTCGTGATATTCGCTTGCAACAACGCACGATTAAAACAGAGTGTAAAAGCACAAAATTACGTCAATATTTACATTTCTCTCCCTCTAAATTCATCAGTATGAAGTATAAAACCGTTTTACACCCAGTAACTTGTTACAGGACGTTTCATCATCTTCGTCATCGGATGCAGACAGCTATCAGCCAATTTCAAAGGCATCTCGAACATCCAGCGTGCCATCACAGGAAAAAAGAAGAATAACAAATGCAAGCACTCTCGAAATAGAATATGATAATAGTACTGCCAGAAATGTCCAAAAAATGACAGATAGTGAATGGGAAATTTTGGGAAAATCTATAGGTCTACAGTTGCGAAATCTGAGCAACAAACAGCTTACTATAACTCAAAAAATGATATCTGATACTATTTTCTACGCAAACATGGGTTTATTGTCGGAAAATTCATTCGTAGCTTTAGAACCATCCAATCCAGAAGCATTTCCACACCTTTCACCGTCCTCTTCAGCACATAAAAAGAAAGGAAAGGATCGTTCTTATCATAAATCATTACCACACAAGCAATCGCCACACTCTGCCTCATCTTCCCCTAGATACATAGTTATCAATGCTGGGACTCCGTCACCTCCCCCCGCAGAATACCTGCTGTCCCCGAACAGACAGTCTCCGCAATATATATACTCTTCTCATGAATCGCCACCCCCGTCTCATATTTAGGTATCTTTAGGCACTTCTATTCTATTCTATTCTATTTTTTAAAAAATGGCTACCATCTTTGGTTAATGATGATTTTGCCAATGTCGAGTTTTTATAGCAAAAGTGCTTGACGTTGTACGGTTATATTTGATATTTTGGTGACTTCAAGGGTTGTTCTTATAAAAGAACACTATCTTGAGCCACCACTGGAGCCCCGCTGTCGAGCTGGGAGGGGGCAACCAACAAACGTGACTGCCCTATAGCAGATCGACAACGCGACTCCCTTAGGCACTTCTATGCATACAGTCGTAGAATGCCATCGTGTAGTGTAGGTAGACAGACAACGTACCCGCGGGCATAATTGTCCATCGTCTGCACCTTCCAGCACACAATACACCATTACCACGGATTACATAAGATTACACGGATTACATCCATTACGCAGATAATCATTCCATTCGCAACCATCCTGCCATAATCGCAAGTGTAAAAATAAAAAGACAAAAACGATCGCGCTCCGTTAGTATAACCCATAGAGGTAGGAATAGAGGAACATACAGCTGAGAGAGCGAGATGTACCTAGCGGCACCACTGTATAATAGAAAGAGATACGTGACGCGAATCAATAGAACCGTTTTTTAGCCACTAATCAATTTTTACAATTCGGTTTTCGTGAATAATTGGGAATCTAAAGTGAAATCTTAGATAATTTTGTGAAATATACTGACACTACTTCATTAATTTATCCACGATTTTACGTTAGACTCAGAATTATAGACAGTATTAGAATTTTTGCCTGCGAATAGTCTCCAAAAAACATCAAAAAACTGTTTCATTTGACAACTCATGTCACTGACTCTATTCCTGTAAGGTATAATAACTTTATGGTATAACCCTACCTTTTGTGTCGCTCTATGATCGTGGGTGCCCGCGGTCAAAAAATGTCCATCGTCTGCGTCTGCGTACAAATACAAAAATGTCATGGTAACGCAAAAATCTGTGCCCAAAAGTTGTTCTGAACGTGTTTTATTTATGTAGGTTTACGTTTATGATTGAGGTTCGGAATTATTTTTAAATAGCTGACCCGGCGAACTTCGTATCGCCTCTCAATCCGTTTTTCCCGACACACGCACTTGGTTTTTTTTTTCTGGCATGTGCACAACAACCCACCCACCAAAGTTTCATCGCTATCGGTCCATGCGTTCTTGAATAATGGCGTGAAGTGAAACGGCGTGATCAAGGGAAACAGATACATTTTTATTAATTAATACACTAATAGTGTACGCATTAAGTACCTGCTGTTAATTTTAGTTACAATAAAAACACAATTTCTCGAAAAAATCAATGTTTTCTTCAAGATCCCTGTAGGATCTAGAGCACAAGGCCTCCTTCCTTACAAGTAAGAATAGTGTGGCCAAGATAAGATGGGTTATTCCCGGTATCCCCCACGGTCTCGGCCCCCCAGTGGGGGACAACGGGAAAAAAATGCTCGCTGTGCCCCCGCGTCCGCCACTGGGGGCCTTCGGGAAAATATGTTATCGTTGTCCCCCACTAAAATAAAATCAATGGATTTTTAATGAAGACACTGTAAATAGTTTTGTAATCAACTGTATTATGTTTTTGCAATAAAATAGTGTGCATAAAGCACACTATTTTATTTAACCACGGTTGTAATCAATAATTAACTAGGTATAGTTTTTCTTTTTAAACTATCACACAAATCAATATTAATAAAACTGAACATTTTCTAAAGTTATTTATTACGATACGATTTATACGAATACCAAAATTGATTAGCATTGCTTACTTGGGATCATTACAATGTGCCTGTGAGCGTTATTTATTTATTTTGTTTCGGGGGGGGGGGGGGAGGCACATTTAATTTTCGAGGGGGGGGGGGGACTTACGTAGAAAAACTATGAAAAAGTAAGTGCTGTAACCCTAATCACTCAGTCTACCCATCAAACGGAACACTTTTATGCTGTACTGAACATTGGTGTTGCCTACTCGATTCAAATGTGTGCAACGGCAAATTTTTTTTTTGCTCTGATCGTTTTGCTTGCTCAGGTTTGCTCACATTGTAAAAGTTGTTCAGTTTGATGGGTAGAGTATGGAGTATGTGGTTTAAGAGGTACCAGGACCAAATACCTATGTCAGAAGTTATGGTTCGTACGTAGTCCAATCACGGTTCAATCACCGAATATTTACCGCGATTGCAGCCCAGAACTCTACCCTAAGGCCGAGATTCAGAGACGATTTTTTTGGTCTTAGCTCGAGCTAAGTAGGGTCGAAATGTATGGATTTTGACATACGGGAGTTCGAACTATGACTTACAAATCGTCTCTAAGGCCGAGATTCAGAGACGATTTGTAAGTCATAGTTCGAACTCCCGTATGTCAAAATCCATACATTTCGACCCTACTTAGCTCGAGCTAAGCCAAAAAAAAATCGTCTCTGAATCTCGGCCTGAATCTCGGCCTTAGAAAGAGATCCAAATACCTACCATACTACTCATACATTTTGCTCAAGGTCGTCGGACGCCTTGTAGGACTACAACACCATTCACGATCCGATATTGGTGTAGGGCTGCAAGACACACAAGGAGGCTATTTCCATACATAGGCGGCGTCACCGCATGTGTCCGCAGATAAAATCTGCATCGTCTACGTAGCGCCAGTATATATAAATGTACTTTGTGGTAGCGCCTTAAACTCGAAAAGCAGTGACGTTTTTTAATTTTTATACCGTAGTTGATTAATAACGACGTTGAAAATAGTTAAAACAAGAATATTATATATAATTTTTGAGTTAAAATTATCAGCCTGCCAATGGTCACACTAATCAATAAAAAAGGCAAATTAAGACTTGGCCCAAAGGTCATGGTAACCAGGCCATAAATTATAAAATAATAATTAGGCAAACGTCATTTTGCTGGAAATAAGTCATCGGGGACACGAGAGCCTTTTGGAGGGATTTTCGGCCTCTATTTGCATAGAAAGTGCTGCCATCTCGTATCCTGGACGCTAGAACTATCAATTGAGAAAAAAGTTTGAAGTCATACCAGCTATATGCCCGAGAAATATAATAGATGGCATTGCTGTAAAAGAATAATAATTAATATAGAAATACTCCACCCTAATCGTATCGTGACGTGACGCCATCCCTTCTGTAGTTTGAGGTTAGGGCATGCTTATGCCAAGTAGTTTCACTGATTAGGGTTAGGGTAACAGTTAGCACTAGCAGCAGTCAGTAATCAGTTTCTAGTTAGCGCACTTAAATACCTAGTGCAAAAACGTTTGTAGGCCGCTACTACAAACCGTGCAATCATCTCTTTCGTGATAGACAAATAATATACCTATAGATAGGTAGTTTACATGATACAAACTGATTGATCTATGTGTTTTGAAAAATGCTGCCAAGAGAAAAGAAACTTATACTGCAATTGTTAGAAGTATATAAAAGTAAGCCATTTTTGTGGGACAAGAAACACATACACTATAGAAACCAAAAATGTCGAAACGAAGGTTATCGCGCTCTTCTCGAAGTTTATAAGAAGATAGATGAAGACGCAACGATACAGGTGGTAACCAAGAAAATCCAAAATTTAAGGACAAATTACATCAAGGAACTTAAAAAGGTATATACGTTTTTGTTACAAGGGTCTGTTTCAAAAATAATGTTGTGTTGTGTTGTGATGGTCGACTAATACCTATTTTCAAAAGGAAAACGACAGTAGGTAATGCCTGCCACACACATACGGAACTTTGATCCGGAATTCAACAAGATTTCGTACCTAGATTTCCCTCATCCAGAATTCCGAACAGAATTTCAAATCCATCACACGTAGCATGCTACACATGATACAGCTGTATCACGTCTTTTATCTCGTTCGTTCGCGCAAATAGAAAGAGAGCGAAGGTGTGATAGCTCTATATCACGGTGTCATGCTACCTATGCATGTGAACTCGTATTCCGTCCGGAATAAATAAATAAATAATTCCGCATGTGCCTACTTATTTGGCAGGCCTAAAGCACACATTACACTAGGTATCATGAATTTAGGCTTCCTTACTCTAAATTCAGGGAACTTTAATGACTGTTGCACGGACCTGAAAAAAAGACGGACGTAATCTCGTCTAATCACGAGTGAAGCACCCATTTCTTTTGTGTGCGTGCTGTCACGCGGTACATAATGGTGACGGGTGTCGGACCTGTGCCCGCGGCATGATGGCGCGATAAAGTGCTATCGCGCCCTAGCTCCCTTTCTTTTTGCGCGCGAACGAACGAGTTAGCAGGCGCGATAAAACGTTTATCGAGGTACCATGCCGCGGGCGCTGCGCTTAGTTAGAGCTAGTGCATCTGTGTGAGTGTAGGTCGCTTGTAGAACAAACGAAAATGTAGGACCTTGCATGCTTCACATCTTTTTAGTGTCACATTACGTCCGTCTTTTTTTCAGGTCCGTGGACTGTTGTTACAAAATCTGTTGAAATAGTGAATACTAATAGTGGTGAAGCACCGCGGACCGCGGTCGCGACATGTCAATCGAGCGCGGTGTGCAGGGGCTGGTACTTAGAATATAGGTACATAATTACAGTAAGGGCTGGTAGAATCACTTCCGCCTGCGCTGGCTTGCGTGCCCTAATAGCGAAATAAATTAGGGTACGCCCGTCCCCCGCACACCGCTCGAGCATAAACGCGCCGCGACCGCTCACTATTCGTTTTTATTACACTGCGCCCGAGTCCATATGTAATGTAGGTAATCAAAGGGTGCAAAGTCGAATAGCAGCGAAAAAGGCGCGAAAACAATTAGCCAAAACCTTAAATTAAAAAAGCGGTAGATAGGTGACTAGCGTATTAGCGCATGGACTGCATAAATTGAGCCCCCGTCTCCTAATTTACTTAGTCGCATTACGAGCGGCAGGTACATGGTGCGGAAACATGGACCCTGACGATAGGACTAGTTCATCAATTCAAGGTCGCTCAGCGAGCTATGGAGAGAGCTATGCTCGGTGTTTCTCTAAACATCAAAAATGAATTAATTTGTCAGAGAACTAAAGTGGTTGACATAGCTCAGAAAATTAGCAAGCTTAAGTGGCAATGGGCTGGTCATATCTGCCGAAGAACTGACAACCGATGGGGTGTCAGAGCTCTAGAGTGGAGACCGCGAACTGGTTGGCGTAGTGTGGGACGCCCTGCTGCCCGCTGGACAGACGACCTAAAGAAAGAAGCGGGGAGCGACTGGATGAGGAAGGCTGAGGACAGAGTTTTGTGGCGCGCCTTGGGAGAGGCCTATATTCAGCAGTGGATAGGCTGATGATGAAGTACATGAAAAGCAATCATTGTTGAGTACGTAAATGCAAGAACGTCACCTATCTTCCACTGTTTTCATTTAATCAAAGCCTGATACTAATACTGTAATAACCTGTTGTCTTACTTGCTATATTTTAAGGTCATGAAATCACGTCGAACTAACGATGGTGCTGGACCAAAGGCTGCTCATGTTCCGACGTTGTGGTATTTTAAGACACTACGATTTCTGAAAAAAAGCATGGTAAACGAAATTGCAGAACTAAGAGAAAATTCAGCAGTAGATCCATTAGATTCAGAGGTAATTTGGTTTTCAATTTAATTTATTCGTCTATTTCATACTGTCTATTTGTATCGTATACAAGTGAATATCGTATATAGAAAGTATCTAGTTTGTTTAGAATCGAGAGCAGAATCAAATTATCATAGTTTCAACATAGATAATTTTTTTCAAAATATTTAATAATTAGTTTATAAAATTTAAAATTTACTGAACTCGATCTCAACCCACCGCAAGGGCACACTCACCCTGTTTACTACCAAAACAAGATTCTCAAAATGTACCCATGAGCACGTTAGCGCTTTCATTCATTGCTGAAATGATAACAAATCATTTTTCCTAAAAACTTAAAATGCGAATAAATTTAAATTGTATGTATCAAATAATGAAATCAGTTGGGGTGTATGAGGTTTTGCGCTTATTCATTATCACATTGTATTTTTCATAATTGATAAAAATAGGGATATAAAATTATATATTACGCTTCATAATATATTTGGAAATAGACGTTATATTTCTGTGTGGTTCCGCCCGAGCGACATAAGGCAATATATTACGCTTCATAAATTTGGAAATAGACGTTATATTTCCGTGTGGTTCCGCCCGAGCGACTTATGGCAAACTTTACCTACCCCCTTCCGTACCCACGGACATTTTATGGTTGGAGGTTTAAAAAAAATCTAATTTTTGTGCTAAAATGTTCCTTAGTATGCCCTGAGAATTCCTGACTTCTAGGGTGCCGGCATCCGTTAACACACCATTACCGATAGAAGGGTGGCAGGCTTCTTGGTTATCAGAATTGGCCAGATTTAGAATGTAGATGTAGGTATAGGATATTATATACAACGTGTTAATAAATAAGCGCAAAACCTCATACACCCCAACTGATTTATAACAAAATAATGAAATAATCAATAATTTCATTATTTTGATTAAAATTTTAAGTTAGGTAGGTATTCGCATTTTAAGTTTTGAGGCAAAAATGATTGTTTATCATTTAAGCAATGAATGAAAACGCTCACGTGCTCATGTGAGTATGCCCGTGCGGAGGTTTGAGATCGAGTTCGTAAATTTTAAAAACTGAAAAAATTACCTATGTTGAAACCATGATAATTCGATTCTGCTCTCGATTCTAAACAACTTTCTAGTTTTGCGTTAATTCATTAACACGTTGTATATTTGCTAATCAGAATCGGAAAATCTTTTCGTCCTTATTTGGAATGAAGTATAGTACCTACTTTAAATTATCAAGTCACCAGGTGTTCTTCTGCCATTCGTCGGTCTGAAATATAAAAATAGTAATTTAGCACTTAACTTTATTACAGGATGCTTTATCGTCTTCGGCATCGGATGCAGAGAGCTATCATCCGGAAGAACTTCCAAAATCCAGTATTTCATCACAGAAAAACATTATGAAAAAGGCAAGTGCTCTGATGATAGGTATTAATAAGAATTGGTGGTGGCGGGTTCGAGTCCCGTCCGATACTCAAAATAATTCAACCTCTAATTTAATTGGAAACCATTAAACATTGCTAAACATGTTAACAACCAACAAACATATTTGACGACCCGGTCGCGGTTGGTGTAATGGTTACCACGCCGGACTGCCAAACCAGGGTCCTGGGTTCGAATCCCGGTTCGGTCATGGATGTTATATGTTCGTGCCGTTGTTGTATGGTTTCCATAATAAAAGCCTTTAGTGCTTAGTTTGGGATCATTACAATGTATGTGCCTGTGAGCGTTATTATTTATATTACAGGATGTTTTGTCATCTTCACTATTGAATGCGGAGATGTATCGACTATCGACCTAAGGCAACTCCAATGTCTTAATTGAAAAAAATATTTGGAAAGGCAAGCACTCCCAAAGACAACATGATAATACTTACCTAAATAACCTAACTGACGAATTCTGCCAAAAATGATTTTCGCTTCTTCAAACTTCTCTTAGTATAAATTTAGTACCTGCCTATAAAAAATTATGTTACTAGTTTTACACCCCTATTTACAGGATGTTTCATCACCTTCGCCATCGGATGCGGACAGCGATCACCCAATTCCAAAACCATCGAGAACATCCAGTGTACCATCACAGGAAAAAAGAAGTCGAACAAAAGCAGGCAATCTCCAAATACATCATAATAGTATGACAAATACTGCTGAAAATGAGCCAAAAATGGCAGATAGGGAATGTGAAATTTTGGGAAGGTCTATAGGTCTACAGCTGCGAGATCTGAGTAAAAAACAGCGGACTATAACTCAAAAACTAATATCTGATGCTATTTTCTATGCTAACATGGATTTATTGTCGGAGAACTCTTTCGTCGGCTTAAAACCACCCAATACGCAAACAATCCTACAACCTTCACCGTCCTCTTCAACACATTTAAATAAAGGAACGGATCATATTATATCATTACCACATAAGCAATCGCCTCAGTCTTGCTCATCTTCACCTAGCTACATAGTCATAAACACTGGAACTGCTTCACCTCCCCCCGCAGAATACCTGCTGTCCCCGAACAGACAGTCTCCGCAATATGTATACTCTTCTCATGAATCGCCACCCCCATCTCATATTTAATTACTTATCTTTAAAATTTGCATCCACCTAGTTCAGAATAACCAACACACAGATTATCATTGCATTCACAATCACAACCATCCCAAATAACAAACACGCTAACTTGGCATACCTACAAGTCCTACAACTTACAACGCAACGGCATACGCAGATGACAGAACGTTATGCCTGCGCTGCGGGCACAAATGTCCATCGTCTGATCAGCACAGGCTAGTTATAAGTAATAAACAAATAGTTAAATCATCAGATTCCACCTAGATTCGATACAAAAATGTTAGGGTGTGGTCACGGTCTTGAAGGAAATACGGTCGTGATCTCGTCTACTCAAAAGTGAAGCACCCATTTATATGAGTGTGCGTGCTGTCGCCCTGTCGTGCGGTGCATAATGGCGGCGGGTTGTAGGACCTGCGCCTAGACCTGGAGCGTCTGTGTGAGAGTAGGTCCCTTACGTAGAACAAACGAAATTGTAGGACCTTGCATGCTTCACAACTTTTTAGTGTGACATTTCGTCCGTATTTCTTTCAAGTCCGTGGGTGTGGTATGGTATGTCATTCCATACTCTTATGTTTGTTCTGTATTCTGAGATTTCTGAGCTTTAGTACAGTTGCCGGCAAACTTCTTGAGCAAATCTATGGGAGCATGTAAGTGAAACTGCTGCCCCTCACCCACCCCCACGCCCGTTTTTTAAGATGTTTGCCAGGTACCTACTGTGCTAATCTAAATTCTGTGCTGTGTTTAACCTTCAGATTAAAATTTTTAAACGAATGCTGTCCCTACTATTCATTAATTATAGTGGTATCAGCGTAAGCGAAAAATACTTCGCCTATGAGTGGTATCTTCTTCTTTTTTGGCTGTCAAAATGGTTCAATCTTTGATTAATTAATACATACGTCTGTGGATTAATAAAATTATGTCTAAAAATTAAGATAGAACCTCACGCATGTGCCTGAGGAATCTCTGTGTATATAGATAGCGTTTAGCGGACTTAACTATTGTATTTTTTTTCGACGCGTTCGTAGCTTCGACTGTATATATCTTGACATCTAACTTATCAAAGGGTTCACTGGTGTTTGGTGGTCAAGAAAGCATAGATTAATATGTATATCAAAAAAGTTTTGTGGTGTTTGTGTTTATTAGGTGTTTATCTATTATTGGGTGTGTGCTAATTTTAGTACAATAAAAACATTTATTTCGAGCTATTTTCTTATTTCCTGTGAATCTGCGCCTCAATAAGCTCCAGTCCAAACGGGCATAACTTTAAATATCCACATTTTAAGGGGCTATTACATCTTCCTAAATGTGCCTAAATTCAGATAAAAAGGACGTACTTACAACGTCCCGTTCTAACCTATAGCTCTGTCCCTCAATTAGAATCTGAATTTAGGAAGGTGTAATGAGCCTTTTTGAAGAAGCAAAATCAGCGGCCGAAGTATGGTAGCGTAATATATTATATACCTACATGTATTAGCGTGATAGATATCGCTTTTAGCTCTCTTTCTAAAGTTATGCGCGCGAACAAAAGAAATAAAAGACGTGATAGCATATCGCTCGCCTCATGCCACGGTCGCTGCACTGGAATCGTCCCGAATACTTTCCAACTGCTTACCATCTGCGGGGCTAGTACGCCAACCACATTTAACACATCCATCTGTCAAATTTAGTCTTCTGTCTCGTTCTGTCGCGTGCAAATAGAAAGAGAGCGGAAGCGTGATAGCGCTATATCACGCTATCGCGGGTTGGCGTACTAGCCCCGATGGTCGACCATCTTCTTTTGACAAAACTCGCGGTCAAACAAAAGCAAAAGTTATAACTTAGTTAAAAAACTTAGTAAATAACGACGTTGAAATGTGTTTACATGCCTGGCAACACTGATCGATTAAAAAAACAAACGTCATTTTGCTGTGCTGTGCATGAATCGTTCTGTTTTTCTTCACATTTTCTTTTCTTTTTACAAGAAAAATTCTGATTTATTTCACGTATTATTTTAATTCACGGTCGACTGATACTTAGTTACGTTAGCTAGTCAGTAAAAAAAACTAGTAAAAGTACTTCGTAGTACAAATTATTGTACACGCGTTTTCACGCACCGTTCGTCACAATGGAAAACCTTGAGCAAAGCAATAATAAAAACGTATCTCTAAGTTTGATTGCGGAATACGGCGGTCCAGACTCTGATTCGGACGATACAGAAACTCAGTCAAACGACATCACGTGCGATGACTCGGACACGACGGAATTAAGTGAAATGGTGTTAAAGAATAATATAATAAATGCGTGCGCTCACGGGCCGTTGGCGAGGTCCAGCGTCCTGGACGATGTGGAGACGACCAGGCACATGATTATAGACAGTTCTGAGAGCGGCGTGGTCGAGTACGAGGTGACTGAATACCGGGACGTAGACAGTTCCGACTCCTCGAGTGACTCCAGCGACAGTGACGTCGACTCCGTTAAGGATATAGAAGAATTATCTAGCGGGTAATGTTTTTTTTCTAACTTATGTACTTAATACTGACTGCTCTCAAAGGAAAACATTGTGAGGAAACCTGCATATGCTGAAGAAGAAATTCCGATGTGTATGTGAAGTCTACCAATCCAATTTGGGCACGCGTGGTGGACTAACGCCCATACACGACCGCACGCACATTTGACGGCCCGACAGCACAGTCTGTAGTGAACCTGCCTGCTGTGCCGGGGGTCGCGGGTTCGAATCCCGTAAGGGACAAATATTTGTATGACAAATATGAATATTTGTACCCGAGTCATGGATGTTTGTATCTATATATGAATTCTATATCGTTGTCTATACTCCGTTCAGGAATTAGAGCGACAAAATGTAAACAACGGTGATACCAGTGTAGAAAATACCATCTCGAGACTGTAGAAAACTTATCTCCGGAATGAATAACAGTAAATTATCTATTTTACTCGCAAAGGATTACGACAAATGATATGTTAACTTCGTATGGAAAATAATTAAAAAATACGCCAGATATAATTTATTTTAGATTAAAAGAAAGCGTGACTGTAAATATTTTATTTCTTGGTCTGGCAACAATCAGATATTTTAGACCTTTGGTTCGTTTTAACAAAGTGCTTAAAGAAAAAAATGTTTTATTGCATACAATAACGTAAACGCGTCTGTTGATTGTTAAATACCGTCGTCTGAGTCCGTACGCTATGCGTGGATGCTACGCATAGCACAAAAAGCCCACACAGACAGGTTAGCGGCATAATTTAAAAATTGCATTTAAATTGTCATGACTGTTTTTATTATTTATGGATGGACAGTAAATGTTTAATGTCAACGCCATTTATTAAATGCCGTGCCGACATAATGTTATTCTTAAAAAATGTACCAAAGGTTTCTGACCACGTAATGTCACTTTGACAGTGACGTTTCTTTGTTTACATTTTGTCGCTCTAATTCCTGAACGGAGTATAGTTATCATAATACAAGTCCAGGCTAGATTCTGGAACTTCAAATGTGACTAGATGATTTTTGTGTGACAATGTCCAAGATATATTTATATTTATACACCTCCCTGAGGGTAGGCCTTTGCCCTTCAGTTGGAGGTTGGGTTTCAAGGCTGTAAAGCTAGCAATGCTAAGGCTACAGATTTCGGAAAGAGATGGAAACTCCTCTGCAACTTCTTTGTGACTGTGCCCCTCTGATGTACAAACGAAGTACTCATTGAGGTAGACAAGAATTGACTCCAGAATCCGCAGCATGTTGCATGGCATACGGCTATATCATACTTTTACTAAGATAGAGTGAATGTGCAATATTGATATCACACCGCGGAAGGTGAAGGAAAGCATCGTGAGGAAACCTGCATGCTTAAATTTCGAGGCATGTGTTGTACTCACTGTCCATTATAAGTGGCGACGGACTCACCCCCGTCACACTGGAGTTTCGTTACTACTGGTGAAACGTGGATGTTCTGAGGCTTCAGAATATCTCTGACTACCCCCTCGGGGAATATAGTCATGAGCATATGTTTGTATGTATGTACTGCCATACTGCGGCTGCAGACGAGATACAAACTATACTTATTAAAAGTTTACTATGATTCTTAGATGTAGGATTCATAACAACTCCTATAAAAGGGGTTTTCACAAAAGACCAGCGATGGTCGTAGTGGCACAGGGTAGCCTGTGAAAGCCCCCAATCTCAAAATAATAAAGGCTGTATTTCATAATTGTGGAAATCAATCAGGGTAAAAGTCAATGGAGACAAAATATGTTTATAGGCTTGATGAACAGCTATCTTCCTATTGTGTAAATTGGCTTTATTTACTGTGATAATACCTCAGAATATGATTCAATCCAGACTCATCAAGTGAGTTGTGTGCACTGTCAACTGCGTGATCAGTTATTACTGACCTATGACGTAGGTCATCAACAATGAATGTGTTAAAGGAAATTTCAGTTTAAGACATAATTATTATTGTAGTAGGTATATCAAGCTGTGTTAGTATGTATAACTTAGAACAGACCACCTAATTCGTTTGGGGGACATCATACGAGGCTACTAAGGATAAGGGTCTACACAACTGCTTAGAAATAGCCAATAGCCCACTGGGCTTCGGGTTTTTACGGGTTTTATATAAACATTATTCATTTATTCCGTTTTTTGGTGCATATAATAAAATTTCTACCAAACTAGTTTATTAATGTTAATTATTACACACTGAATAAATTTGCAACACTGTCTAACTACCAAAAATAAATTTAATTATATGTTATGCAACTTTTTATATTCATGATTTTGTGTAATAGATAAACTATCAAAAATAATTAAAAAGGTAGATTTGACACCTTTCTCAGATTTTTTTCAGAAATCTAGGTGTATGCAGAACTTTGGGTTTATAGAAATCTTTAAGCCTCTCTTATTAATGTCAAGCATAAGTTGTGTAATATCCAATATAGTTTGAGAAGCCTTTCAATTCACTGCTACTAAGGTGTCACTAAAATATTCAAATCCTATTACAACTAAATTGGTTTCACTCACACCTTGGAAGCAACATGTACCTGGAACATGTCCCATTTATAGTACTGATGCCATCAAAGTACTTATTCTCAAGTATAATAAGTATATTGTTCTCCATATAAATATTTAAACTAAGCATAATTATGTAGTGTTAAATATGAATGTGGATGGCTGCATAAAGAGAGGACGACAAAAAAAAAGATGGATGGATTGTGTTAAACGTGACATGTGAATGCTGAAATAGCGGCGAAAAGAGATGAATGGGGAAAGACGAAATATTGCGCCGACCCCAAATAATGAGATAAGGGCAGGAAGATGATGATGATGTTCTGTTTCTGGATATGAAACTTCATATTTCTTGTTTTCGTGAGTTTAAGAGGATAGACGGTCTGAAATGCTAATTTGGAGAAAAGGTCACTTTTCCGACTGTTTACATATTTGTCCGATCCGCCCCACCCATACACCCCACCGACTAGAGTGCGAAAGAGACAACTGCAGCTCGAACCGATTTTATCTACATAAAATCGACGAAAACAGCATTTCGTATTTCCCTGTTTTCTCCTCAAAAAATAAACCGATTTTAATAATTCTTTCAAGAATAATATGAGAAAGACTTTGGCCATGTCTGTACGTTTTGCTTTTTTTGTTTATATTCGTCAAATTTGTTTGCTGGATGTCTGAAAATGGGCGGTAAAATTGGTAATTTTCGAAGGTCCCTAGTTCATACAGTAATTAAATAATGCAAAAAAGCAAAACATAGGGACATAGCAGAGGCAACATAGATGGTATGATAAAATTTTTTTTGGTCTAGTATTATTATCCAGAGAGAAAACAGGGGAATACGTTTGTATGGAAAAAACCGTACCCGTCTATCCTCTTAAGATCTGTGTATAATATACATACTCATATAGGTACATAGATTTTATTTTCCTCTTTTTGTTCTTATCACTTTTTTTGTCATGGTTTTTTTTAGTCAGTAAGTAATCAAGTTTGTTATTTGGTTGTTGGGAAAATCCCAAGAAAAGATAAAGCATGTTACTATTATGTATAATGACACAATTACATCTAAAGTTGTGTAAGGTTATGTAAATAATTTAAGAAATGAATATAATTATGACTGTGTTAATTAGGAATGTTGTCTAATGTTGATTCTCGGATAATAATTATAATTTTAAATACTTACCTAGTTTTACAATCTGTATTCAACAAATTATGTGATGAAAAACGAAACCAAACTAAAATTTCTTTACGCATCAAAAAATAAACTGGATATTGCTGCGGCTGTTGTACCAGGCAGAACTGCATCGGAACCGCCGACACAACAACCGCCTCCAAACTGCAATTTAGAATGATTAGATTAGATTTCTTTATAGCATTGACCTGACTTGCAGTCTGTTTGTCTGTATCCTAAGATCCATGCCATAAGGTGCGGTGCCGGAGCATCCGATTTTGAAAAATCCGAAAAATTGCAGTTCAGAAGCGGTATTGTTTTCTTTTTTTAAGGCTTTTGTCACCCTTACACTCAGTTGCAGAAAAGGTAATTAAAGTTAATCCTCCATTAATTCTCTTGCTGTCACTTTTTGTCTTGTTGACGTAGTTAAAGCTAGCAAGAGATTTAATGGAGGATTAACTCTAATAAACGTTTCTGCAACTGAGTGATAGACTGCCAACCTCATTGGTTAGAAAAAAATCGTAGTCTAGGCCCTAGACTCTAGGGCCAGGAACAGCCCAACTTACTGCTCTGCTTGTTAATGGGTCAGCTGACGTATTTGAGCTGCCTGTTGTAACAATTAAAAAGTCAAATAAATCTGGATCTTAGATCTCCATGACGCATTTGTAACAAGAACCACATCGAAACTAACTACATCTACAAGGTGTTAGCGTAAACAGTTGCATTACTTTATTGGGTGATTGTACCCATGCTACTGAACTGAACAACTTTCCCTAAGAAACCAATGAGAAATTCGCAACTTTCATACTCAATGCAATAGCTGATCAAACTTTTGTATGAAAGTCGTATTTTTTTCGCGATTTCCTCTTTTTCCTTTGGTAACGTTGTTCAGAATCTTGAGTACAATCACCCATTAAAGTCATATATCGACCCCTCTGGCCTCAATTGTCGTAAACGCCAAAAATGACTTTTTACAGGGGAATACACCGATCGATAGAGCGAAAAAAAATAAACAAAACTGCATTATTAACAAATTTTGGCCAAAAATGGCGTTTACGACAATTGAGGCCAGAGGGGTCGATATATTAATTAGAATTACGGTAAACAGTTATTATTAAAGTAACATATTTTTTAAGGGTTGAGTTGAGACACATTTACCGACGTCGGGTCCACACTAAATGACATTTATGTATGGGCCCGCCGTCGGTAAATGTGTCTCTACCCTGTCTCTCACACCCTATACGTTTTATACACCAGTATTAACTAAAAACAAAACTGTTTCAGTGATGAAAATGAAGGCAAATCAGGTAAAACGGAGCCGCTGAAGGTCCACGGAGAGCTCGCTCTGGATGACCTGCCGCCCATAGAGGACCTTGCCATTAGCCTGCCTGCTCAGGACACTGTCAAGATAGGCACCATCGCCAGCATTGTCGATAGATTAGGTGAGTTTGGGTTGCCTACTATTAAATAAATAATTGTAAACAAAATGTATGTATTTATGTAAACAAAAACTAAGTAGTAACAAGTGACGTAATCAACATTTCAATTCTTTTTAAAGTTTATCCTGTTATTAAAAATACTATTCAAGATTTAAAAAAAAATAGACGGCTAAGAAAGATGAATGGAAGAGGATGACATATTAAAACGCGCCGACCCCAGATAATGGAAAATGGGCAAGGGAATGATGATGATATTCAAGATTTTAAAAAAAATCTGCTGTCCCATACAAAACAGCAAACCTACTCGAGTCAAATGTATGGGACAGCAGATTTTTTTTTCACGATTTTGACGTTGGTCCCATAGAGAAAGTTGTTCAGTTTGGTGGTCTGATCATCCCCTTAAAATAGTGTCAGCATATTAAGTTGGAACCTGTATATTTAATGCAGTCAACTACCCTATTCCAGTTATAGTACGTGCATTTCCTGAGACCCCTGCAGTGGATCTGGACAGTGTTCTGTTCTTGGAAAGCGGGGCGAAGGCACTAGGGAAGGTCTTTGATGTCTTCGGTCCCGTAAGTACAATTAATCTCATATTTGTTATTGTTTTATGTACGAGCAAATTGTGATACTGCTCTGCTTTGAAAAGGGGGATATGTTCCCGTCTTGCTAGAGGTTTAATTTTAGGTCTTATGTGGGAAATTCGACATAAATGTTTAATTATTAATAGTTGTTTTTTTTTGCAATTTTAAAAAGTGACTATATGAAATTAATAGGTGTATTCTATTTGCTAACACATTGTATATTAAATTGGCAGGTAACAGAGCCGCACTACTGCGTGAGATTCAACTCGTTAGATCACGTGAAGGAGCGCGGGGTACAGCCGGGCATGGAGGTGTTCATAGCGCCGCGCACTCAACACACCAACTACGTGTTCCTCAGCGAACTTATGAAGTAGGTGTCTTTGAGTTGGTAACGGTTGACTAATGGACCACACACTGAGGTTCAACTCTTGGGGTACAGCTGAACTACTTATGAAGTTGGTTCCTTTAAATGGGTATTGTTAACACTTTGGTTCGTGTTTAAGCGAAGCGATACATTTAAAAATTAGAATGAGAAATAATTAAAATCATGCAGAAATTACCATAACATGACCAGCACACCTGTCGTCTAACTTCAGTCTTAAGGTGGTTGCAGAGTTGTAAATTTCATAAAAAACTTTGTCGTAGAATACTCGTAGACGGTATTAATAAAAGTACCTAATGTTTTATATATGGAAAAATAGATCAAATAATATTTACAATTTACTATATAATTACAAAGATATCAAACTTTTAAATTATTCATACAACATTTCAAAGCCTTATATCTTCGTAATTATATTATAAATTAAATTGTAAATGTTATTTGATACGCGCAATCTAGGTTTTCTACGCTATTTTTCCATATACTTATAAAACATTACTTTTATTAATACCGTCTACGAGTGTTCTACGACAAAGTTTTGTATGAAATTGACAAGTCTGCAACCACCTTAATACGCCATTGTCTCGGGTGTGCTATTAGGTCTGTTGTATAAAACAAATATTGTAGTGAAATACTTTTCACGTTACAGAATTAAAGGATCTGACGCATCTTGGCTCAACGACATCGAGCCACCGCCCCACCAAGTAGACTACTCGGACGACGAAGAAGAGCGTAGAGCCAACAAAACCAGGAAGGAACAGCGACAGAACAAACAGGACGAGTCCGACGGAGAAACGTCCAAAACACAGGGCAGAAAGACACAGGCACAGGAACCTAGACGAAACCAGAGACCTTCAGAATCCAGTAGTAGATTCGGTAGTGGTCCCAGTAGGGGAAGGAACCCATTCTCAGCTGGATCGAGGAGAAATAACCCTAATGCATTCCAGAGGTTCGCCAGGCCCTGGGGCATGGACATGAGAACGCCACCGCAGCACCCGAATGATAACCACACTCCGTTCAACGGGCCCCCAAGCTTCCCCCCTAATGGTCCACCAATGTTCCCACCCCCATTCAACCCGAGCACACCTCCCCCTTTCATGGGTAACACGTTCCACTTCGGCGGTAACAACAGAATGCCAGGGCCGATGCCCCCCATGAATATGCCACCACCTTTCAGTCAAAACGTTCCTATATTTGGGTCTAACTACTGCAATTTGGCTGGGCCTCAACCCCAGTGGGTGAACGGCCCCCCACCTCCCCCGGGGACCTAATTAAACGCACATTTGAATAAATAATAATAGTTACTGTAATTAAGTTTATCTCATAATATTAGCAGTTAGTCAGAGCCGTAATTGTCTAACAATACTAAAGTGTGGTTATCCAAAAATAAATCTATATTTATAAAAAATAAATGATTGCTATAGTATAACGATACCTTTTTATTTAACCTTACGTTCAAGCCCGACCAGAAATATAAAAAAAAAACCTGATTTAGGGGCGCTGCAATCGACTATACCCTCGACCTTTAATGTTCTAAGTAGGTACACAAATTTGTTCCAATGATTTTCAGCAACATGACGGTTTTTTATTTTTCTGGTCGGGCTCTTTAATTGCCTTTTAATTATGGTTAGCAGCGCTGTCTGCTCAGATCAGAAGCAGTCACGTAAGGATAAATGCCCAAGAATTGCACCGTGACGTCGGAATCTTGGTCCAAATCGGTTTTTGCAGTCCACTGTAGTGGACGGTTACTATTATGTTTAAGGGCTCTTACAGACGAGCGACAGTTTGTTTGCGACCGTCGATCGGCGACAGCTTGCGAGTTGTGACCGTCGGCGACAGCTTGCGAGTTGTGACCGTCGGCGCCAGCGGTAGCAGAGGGTCGCGCGACCGCTGTCGCATACTAAGTGCGACACTTAAGTGCCCTTAGAAAACCTAGGGTAATTTTCTTTGACCTAGGGCTCTCGTAGGTCTTCTGCAAGGGTAGATTTTGGATATAGTGATGCAGTTGACTTTACGCCTCCCTACACTGATCTTTCTCTCCAGTTCCCGTCCGTTGGACAGGTCCATGATGGAACTAGTGAGAATATTTTCATAGTCAGTAGATTAGGAACAGCGAGGAACAGTTTGTTTCCACAATCATATTACTTACCTAACATTATTCCTCTTCATAAACAATTTTGATAATGATCTCAAAGATTTGAAAATATCGTTGGAACGTCGCAGGGTCTCTTGCACGCTATTTTCAACTCCATTTCAATTACCATTGAGTTCATTAACAATTGATTAATGAAAACTGTTCGAACAGTTCTCCGCTAGGTGTGCGCTGACGCATAATGGTGCTAATGTGAGTGAGAGTGTCGGAAGAGGGCGCCCTCGTAGGACGCATTTTGATCACATCGGTTGCGTCCTAGGGGAGGTGCGGAGTACTCGAAACCGACGGGCATGTATGAAGAGATGTATGGATGTGAATGTGACAAGAGGCATGTAAGGATCGTAGAAGATGGAGCACCCGGGTCTCTGCCTACACCACTGGGAAAGAGGCGTGACGTTATAGATAGATATATGACAATATTTCAAGGTAGTAAAAATTAAACTCAAATAAATTTTGTGATTTCTTTATTAAATATTTCATTGTTAGAAATTAACTAACGATCGAATTTTAATAAATGTTAAAATAATAAAAGATTA
Organism: Agonopterix heracliana; assembly: GCA_963693445.1. Classification (NCBI taxonomy): domain Eukaryota; kingdom Metazoa; phylum Arthropoda; class Insecta; order Lepidoptera; family Depressariidae; genus Agonopterix; species Agonopterix heracliana. Next base: position 15,386,213 of record OY856323.1, on the reverse strand, counting down.
CGTCTAAAAAATACTGCTCTTGGACTATGCAGAACTAAACATTTATCATTTCTGCTGCCCTTCTGTCGACGGATAGTCAACGACACTGATTAAATATAATAAAAAAATTTTGCACTCACATGATCACAACGTAAAATGATAAACATTTCACAGCACAGGAATAAACCGACTACAAAATAATAGGTTCGTCGTTATAAATCCTGTTCAACTTAACAAACAAAATACAAATATCCGACCGCTCAATTCTTTCACAAAACATAAATCACTCGAGTATCCGCTTAATGACATTGTAATAAAGTTATAATTTCGTTTCTCACATTGGAACAGATAAACTTATCAAGTTTTTAATTAAACCAGCAACCTTCAAGACAAAACAAGCAATATTTTTTTATTTAAATTTTACAGTCGACTGGTATTTGTTTTCTATTTGCTTTAACCAACGAACTAAAAAAACCGTTAACCGTATGCTGTTTGATCATAACATAATCATAAAAAACAAAATCGAAAAACACTAATTTGATCTTGCTTCTTGTTTCATACTTTACAAATATTGTCAATTTGTGATAAACTGTATGCAGAGGTATTAAATGGATACGTCCTGGAGAGCTATTTCTGAATCTCATTTGGTGAGCTCAGCAGTTGAAAATGTCCAAATTACAATGGAGATACGCATCTTTCTACTGCTGATTTGACTTTCAAAAATCTCACTCCTGAAGCATGATTTTTGAGAGTCAAATCAGCAGTAGAAACATGCATATATCCACAGTAATTTTGTCATTTTCAACTGCTGAGCTCGCCGAATGAGATTCAAAAATCGCACTCCAGTATCGTAAGATATACGTCATGATTTCACAATTTTGTTCACACAATAAAAGTTTTAAATATAAATGCAATCGGCGATCACTCGTCTAACATTCTATAAATAATTACTTTCGTCATATTGCCAATTCATTCGTCTGTTTAGGAGTAAACATCTTTAAATCTTTACATTCAGCCCGGCTTGCACCCATTTAGGCTAAGGGTCGATTCACACCAGAATAGCATCGAAGAGCTTTTGCTCGCAACGGCAATCTTATCACTAGTGGATAAAGGTCAAATTTATTTGGAGCTATACGGGAAGCGCGGTACCGCGCGCGGCCGTCAGCGACGTGCAAATACATTTTTCTCCCTCCGGACGGAAAGCGTCAATTTTTGTCCTGCTGCGCTAAACGAAGTTGCCGCTTTCCACTTCGGTCGAGGAGAAAAATAGTATACTAACCTCGGGCAGTAAATAAGAAAGCCTCAGATCGCTTCGCCTCGGTCAACCATTACATGAGATCTGAGCCATTGCTTACTTTCCTGCCCTCGGTGTGTAATCTACTATAACCAATATTCAGTAGTGACAGGATTACCGCTGCGAGCAAATGCTCTCCTGGTGTGAATCGACCCTAAAGGTCATCGCTCTTTTTCACGACACCGCTCGAAGTTATACGTTATGCAACATCCGCTCGGCCAGCTTATGTTGGTTTTGTGTAGCTTAATGTGTCGCCGTGTTTACATGTCCTTAATTTTTCTATTGTTATTATTAAATACTTTGAATAAATGGAGTTTCTCAAATCTGAATGCGAAATCGAACTAAGTGGATATAAAAGATAGTAGATTGTCATCCTTATGTCATTGACTTAAAGGAATTATTTACCGGGTTAGTGAGAATCTGGCTGTGGTTGGCTTATAAAATTGAGATTTACAGATGTTTACCCATCTTCAAACTACCAAGGAAAACCTTAAAACTTAACGACAACACAGCGCCAATAGGGCTCTTGTAAAACATAACTTAAATACGAAAAACTAACTAAAGACATGTGGGATATACGATTACAATATTAAAGTAATAGGGAGTAACTGATTAATAATAAACTTAGCTTAGTTTTTTATTATAAAAATACAGATTCCTATATTTAAATAATTCTCGAATAAGCTTAGCTTGCCGTCTGAGACTCATGCTTGAATGCCTCTACAGGGCTTCTTAATAAATGATTTACGATCGGTTAATTAAACATGTGTTTTTAATAGAAAACGTATCCGAGCAGTCTTCCTTTAAAATACGTAAAAAGTTCGTTAAACATAAAGTAAATATATTCTAAAACATTATCGATTTATCACTAAAAGTAAATTAATTTGATCGAACGTAAAATTTTAACTTAAACTCTAACATGATTAAATGAAAAATTTACGTTTTCTCTACTCTAGTACTTCAAGGATTATAATTTTGTATCGATTACACGTTAGGAACTATGCTACTGTACATATATTTGAATGAAAATAATTGATTAATGATGCATAGTAGCGATACAATAATACTTTTCAAAGACATCAATATTTTTAATGCCAAAAGTTAAATAAATACTTCTGACTTAAGAAGCGTATGATTTGCAATCCAACGTTTGTATTTCAACTTATAAGGAACTTAATTTTAATATTTTTTACACTAACAAAACTTTTCAATCTAACATTAGATTCGGTATGCAGGGTGACTAGTAGAAGTGGTCTGCCAGCAACGTTTATCTTTAGTTTAAAATGTGTATTTAACTACTGAATTTACTTCAATAAGTATAGACGTAACTTCAACGAGTCATCCCATATACATAAATAGTTATATTAAAAAATTCTGCTAACGTAAAAGATGTACATAAATTGCATATTTTGTATTTATAAGAATACGTAATTAAAGACTAAAGAATCCTGCCAATCATAGCTGTTTCACAGCCCAATGTCGGCTAATACATAGCTGTCAGACCATTTGGGGTTCTACCATATTGCATATTATATACTAAGATACGTTATTCATTGCTTTTACGGGCAAAATGATTAAACAAATATATATGTTTACAATTATGTTCTGCTAAAAATAAGTAGCTTACGTCGTATCACTTATTCGTGTGGTGTTGCCGAGTAATAATATTTAGAATATTAAGTTTTATCTAAGACACTACGTACTACAATCTAGTATTCACAGAGATTGATACAGTAGCTCTAGTTATAGTTTTCAGATGGTTTCTTAACAGGAATGAGCAATTTTACGCCTTATCGTAATATTACTAAAATGCAAACAAACCCTGTTAATAATGTTTTTATTGGAACTGAATAGGCTCCCGGGATTGATTCGGATGCAGATTTTGTCATGGATGTTATACTGCCTAAGTTGCCCATTTCCCATTATAAAGTCACACAGTCTCAATTACGTCAGAATAATATTTTCTATTAATTAGAAGACCCAGGTATCGCTGGATAGACCAGGTCACCATCATCATTTAATTTTACATCAGATTTAATCTACCCAATAATTAAGTAAACCAAGTGAAAACTTACACTAGCTACATAGATAAACATGGAAAGGCGTTATAGCGTGTGCTTAAACTACACAACTATACAATTAATTAGTTTAAACTTAAAAAAATATATCGTTCAGATACTACCTTAATAAAAAGACCTAGTAGCGACATTTACTATTCACCTTCATATCAAATTGATATCAACTGTTTTTCTAAACTTATTGGAATAGCGGCCGGGTACAGGAAAAAAGAAATAAAAAGAGTAGGGTCCGGTTACACCACTTCTGATAAGTTCTTGTTAGCTTATCTGACAGATCGTTTGACATATCTTTCATACGAAATAAGTCAAACTAAGCTATTAAAAACTTATCCAGAAGTATAGAAACAGACCCTAGGTTAAGATGCCCAATAACGTAGGCGTAAAATTATGCTAAATTCAACGATATCAATATACATAGGGTCTTTTTTATTATGCTGACACTATTTTAAGGGGTCGATCAGACCGTCAAATTGAACAACTTTCTCTAAGGCAACAACATCGAAAAAGGAAAAAGAAAATCTGCTAGTCCATACAAAACTGCAAATCTACTTGAGCCAAATGTAAAGGGATGGCAGATATTTTTTTTGCGATTTCGATGTTGGTTCCATGGAGAAAGTTGTTCAGTTTAATGGACCGATAATCAAAAAAGTTTAAGAAGGATCCTGTAAATTGTTTGTTCTTGGCGGCAGTATGGTACGAATAATATCGTTGATAGAAATTCACTCCGGAATTGTGTGTATATTTTGAAGTTAAGTGAAGTCGCTACCTGGGCCACGATATGAGCTACTCAAAACATTTTAACTTGTCTTAATTTAGATATAGAAAATTATTGTGACACGCCAAAATGTTTCGACTAACTCATAACACTTGCTCAAAAATACGAATGTATTTCATGTATCGTAGTTGAGTCAAAACCAGTCCTAATAATTGTTTAAAATCAGATCCAAAATTAGGACATCGATCCACAATACTTATGAGAAGTGTCTAAAAAAAACACTAAAGGCATCTTGAAAGTGCACAATTTTCATAATTAATGTTGCATACATATATTTTCATGTTATAATTATAAACATTATGTAGTAAATATGCTGCCTCTATGTAGATATTCGCAAAATATTACATATCTATACACATAACCTTGTAGTTTTTATGTGCTATGTGAAAATGAATGAGGAGATCAAATTAAATTATAAAATGAAGATGATGAATTTAGGGGGTGATCTTGGGAAGGATGCATATCAGATGAGCGGAGATTGACTATGTAGCAACGATAGTCAGTTTATGGGATCGCTTAAGCAAAGTTAGATATGATTGATTAGATTCGAACTAGTAATTTTGTTGTCAGCTTTAGATGATGTTATCACATCTATAACTTTGTAAAACATCTATTTATCGAGATTAATTTAATTTTGAATTAAGCTGATATTCATTCCTTTGCTGTTGACTGTACATTGGCTTAACTAGAGATTTGTTATACAATGCCATGCCATTTTTGTTATTTTTCACTAAATTATTGCTCTCATCTTTTTTAAATCCTTATTTCATCACAAAAATAAATAACATGTACTTATGAGACAATTGTGATTCTAGCGTAAAAATTATAAGAGTTATTCCATTGTCACATACTATAATAATATAATATAACCAACCGTCACGTCAATCAAAGAATGTTGTTAGTATGAAATCGGTAGCAAAAGAAGTGAACCCATTTTATTAGCATCATCAGGCAGATATTGACATCAAGCCCACTGTAGGGCATAAGCCTCTTACGAATCGAACATATCTGATATGCTTCAAAATTATGCACTATTTGCTGGTTTTTATTGGAATTTGACATCTCGGCGGGGGTCAATTGAGGTCTAAATCGTTTGTTCGCGATTAAAATATATTGTCAGGATATAAATAAAACATGCCTATTATAATTTCACATAGCACACTAACTTCTTGTGACGATTGCTTTGATCTGGTATACAGTACTGAGTATCACGATTATAATTATGTAAAGCTTATGGCATTATGTTACATCAGTTGTCCAGTTATTTAAATTATTTCTCCAATCTAAATGCAGATTTGACAGTAGAGTTAAATGTTTTCATTAGGTATCATTGTAGTAGCATTTTCATGTTCAACTTTCAAGTAAACGCGTTTGGAAATTCAAAAATAGCAACTTAAGTGATTAAGTTTGAGTCTCGCGTGTTTTGGAACTTCCAAAATAAGCGTTTTCTCTTAGTCGGTTTTGAGTGATTTTACCAAAATATTATTGGAAAATGTCAGGAAGACTTTAAAGACGGTTTTTCGTTAGAAACCACGTCCGCATTAAAATGCTACCACAATAATATTTAAATCGATATGAAACATATCGATGTCTACCCCCAATCTCGATTCTGAAACCGAAGTTTAAAGCTTACATTTATTTTTTAATATATTGCCTGACTGACGTCATCGAATTATACAATCTAAATTTTGTGACCAAAAAAGAGAGGCCATACAAGGCGAGGTGCCTACATCTAACGAAAATCATCCGCCGGATAAAATAGTACCAAATAGACGGGACTTACCCCTGGGGTAGACATAGTTCGGGCACTTTATGTGTTCTCCACGGGCCTTATGGTGCAATCGCCGACCGTCGTGATGGGCGTTATCGTTACCGAGCTGGGTGTGGATGTCGCGACCTGATTGCTTTCCGGTACTTCGTTCTTTTCTTCTTTCTCTTCGTTATTAGGCGGTAGTTTGACGATCTGGCAGTCTCCGACGGTCATGATTTGCGTTTCCATGGCAACTGGTGGAACGTTTTCTTCTGGTTCGACTCTGGAATCGTCGTCGTCGGTTGACGAGTCTGAGACGTCGATGGTCCGGTCGTGGGATGTTTCCGAGGTCATGGTTTGGTCTGCGTCGACGTTGCGGTCGGGGTCTACGCTCGTCACGCCGCCGTAGTTGAACGCAAGTGGGTTGTACATCATTTCTGTTAGGTACGCGAAGTCGCCGAAGGGTAGGTTCGTTGCATTGTAGTTTTCGTTGGGTCGTCCGTCTGAAAAGAAATTTGATTTTTATTAAATTTGGGTCTTATTGTGCTGTTTTTAAGGTTAGTAATGCAATGCAAGGCAATCTTGTTAGTTTATTTTAGCATTGGATAAACATGTTCTTGTTAATAAAGCAGGTTTTACCCGTGACGGGCATACACTGAGGCGTTAAATTTTGTAAATGGTGCTTTTCGAAATACTAAGTTGGTCTCTAACTAAATTCTTGAGTTAACTCTAATACCGATTATTTCTACTACATTTTTCACTCAGAAAATAGCACAAACAAAATTGTTTTTAACGATTTTGAGAGTATAAAATGCACAAAGGTTTACTAATAATAGTAAAAAAATTAACTATTATTAATAAACCCTATCAACATTAGTACATACCTATAGAGTTTAGACAATGAAAGACGATCCTGAACATCCAGATATACAGGGTGTAAGTACAACAAAACACTCCAGCAGTATTTAAAAGGGTGGTTATGACCTCCCAAACTGAAAACTTTCACTATGGAGCCAACATCAAGAAAAAATAAAAAAAAATTGATTCAAATGACATGAGACAGCAACAATTTTTTTTTCGATGTTTCTCCAAAGTGAAAGTTGTTCAGTTTACAAGCATTTTGAGTGTAGGCGTTGGCGGAACGATATTGTCGCGATATTTCTGAGATAAATCAGTGTCATGGCCGAATCGCAGCGGTTCAGCTGGGACTTGGGACATCGCGGTGGTGCAGTTGGGACATCGTCGTGGTGCAGTAAATAGCTTGTTATCACACTTCATGGCTCCTTACTAGGGTGTTTTGTTACACCTAGTTGCCTTCAAGGACATTTAAATTCCCCCAGGATCATCTTCATTTAGGTCAGACTCAAACTAATAAATGATATTGAACCATGCTTCAGAGTTGTGTACTAACATAACTTGCCAAAATCCGCGGGTAGCCCGTACTGGGTCGCTAATGCCATATCCAAACCTAAGGAAACACTGCTGATTAGCTTAGCACGCTTTGGGTTTTGGACCTTTTCTCTGTATGTCCTAAGACTTCTGGTTGTGTTAAGAGTGATGTATTGAACCCCAGCACAACTATCATGCCAGCCACAACAAAGCGTTTAAACGAGAAAAACGTCGTGCGCGCTCTTTCTGGCATACGTAAAATAATAAGGATGGAGGCACATCTCGATTTTTATCGTTTTCTCGGGGGTGGCATGCGAGCCCTACTGGTAGGACCGGCAGCCTTAGATCATATATCTATGGACGAGTTATGCGTGTAAATAGTCTCGTGTGAACCCCAAGCGAGACTAGTTTGAAATTATTGTTCCGCAATTATATGCTGTCTCGTTAAGTAATAAGGTGCAAAATTGTATGGAACGTGGCAGAGGGGAAATGCTAAGCGGCGGTACACAATCTATTTTTGAAGCTAAGTCAGATGCATATTCAACTGATATAGAGGTTTGAAAATACCTCTGAACAAAGACTAAAGGAAAGTACTCTAATTTGACTACCTTTTACGCTTTTTCGGGAGAGGAAGCTTTTGTCCTGCATTTGGACGATCATTTTCACTATATTGGCTATAGAACGCAATTTTTTAGAGCACTTTGTTTGATATTTATTTACAGTAATATAGGTAAGAGAAAAGATCCAAAAAGGCAAAATAAAAAAGCATTAGGCACACACAATACATGTAAAGTCAGCCAAAGTGATTGATCACTTTTGAAATAATGTCGTTAACTAATGAAAACATCGCTTTGGTGTTTGCTCTCGAGTTTGGTGTTGCTTTAGATTCAAAATAAAAACATAATATCATAATATACAACATGATTGCAAGCAGAAACAGCCCTTATTTATATGACGAGTAAACGACATTCAATCTAAAAAAAAAATGGTATGGACCCCAAACAAATGAGAATTATGAGCAAATTTTACAGGCACCAAAAAAATTTTTTAAAAAGTTTATGGTAATTTTCAACTTTCTCCGAATTGACTGAAAATTTGTATCCGGGGGTTTTCGGGGTCGCTGATTCTTAATTTGAAAAAAAAAAATTATCGTCAACTATAGGTGCTCAAACCTACGAATAAAGAAATTTCATTCTTGGCCGACTTTACATACACAAATTGGAACACACACGCACACACACATACATAATAGGGGAACCATATAAATAACGCACACAAGCTGAAATAATAACGAGAAAGCAAATATTAACTTGTCTAAATTGAAGGTTGCAGATTTTAGGATAAGAATTATAGTTTGTTCAGCAAAATGAGTTTTTTGTTCAAGATTGTACTATAAATTTATCCATTATGCGTAACTTTTAGTTTAACATGCCTGCTCTAGTGGATTAGCCAGTTAAAAACGGTCGTATCGAGGCTGACTTTCCAGGGTGCACCAGACGAACTCAGGTTTCTGCACTCCGGGAGGCTCATTCCTTGTACCCTGCAGCTTTCGTGCCGCTTGCAGCCATGACTGATAAGAATCAACCTACAAACATAAACGTACCAGTTCTAGGCATGTGGTAGTTCTTCGGGGGGCGGCCTCTCCTCCGCTTCAGTATGAGCTGGTGCCCCGAGGGTGTGAGGTGGACCTGCTGGGGGCTAGGACCCATCACTGTGCCGCCCGTGAGCACGCAGCCTTCCAGGTCTGTGGGGGGATGGCATTTTATTTAGTCTTTATGAGATGTATAATAGACTGATGGTCTAAGCACTTGATTATATGTACCATTATATTACGTATTTATGCTTATTAAATGATGGAGAAAGCAGTCTTAGATATACACCGAAGCAACTTTTGTGAAAATTGACATGGTTGAAACAAAATTTATTTATCACCTAGTGATGTCTTGGGTGGACGGCCTCTCTTCTTCTTTATCTTAGGGGTCAGGGGCAAGGGTGTCTTCCTCGGTCTACCACGCCCCCTTCTAGGCGGGTCGACCAGATCTCCTTGCTGTAAACAATTGAATGCATATTTATATTACCATCTCAATTTCTTAGTATCTGAAAATTATTTATGAAAAGGTTATAAGCAGTGATCGGAATGTCGGGGCATTTTTAATCATTGTCATTAACATGGACATGCCTCGGGATTCCAGGAAACGCGGGATTTTTGTTAATAGTCCCGGGATTATTTAAATGTAGAATGAGTCTGACCAACACTTTTTGTTTTTAGCATCAAAATAATCTATGAAAAATCACGAGGTAATTGTGTTTTTTTTTCTATCTTTAAAAAGGGCTATATTGAACACCAAAGTGCTCATTCCCGCTAAAAAAACTCCTTTGACATTATAAAATAGGTATGAGGAAATAAACACGTTTTGCAAGACTCCATTTATTGAAAAGGCAAAACGTCATCATAATAACAAAACATTCCTTCAGAATTTCTAAAGAGGTTACTACAAACATCACACATCTAATCCCAATAATCCCGTGAAATATTTATCCATATTTATTAAATCCCGGGAATTTAAGGCGTATCCATACTTTTGACTATGTTTGCCCCCGTCATTCCGATCATTGGTTATAAGTGTACGAGTTTTATATTTGAGATGCAAATATCTTATTATAAGTTTTATCCTGGTGTTCGGTAAATAACTGTGAATTTCCCTTAACGCAAACACATACACACTCTCCTTCTTACCCATAATCTGATACAATCAGAGATGTGGTCGGATGCAGTAGCTATAACCGCCTAGCCACGAGACAGAGCGAACGTCGGCACGAATAGCGATTTTAAGCACGCTGCACGCACGCAGCGGCGTATAGGCAGTGTATTTTAAAATCGCAATTCACGGCGGAGTTCGCCCTGTCCCGTCACCAGGCGGTAACTGGTAGCCATACGGTGATCAGCTATGTTGCAGCATTTGCCGGAGGGAGTGTTGCGGGGCGGCAGCATCACGTCGCCGGAGGGTGTGAACACTCGCTATGTACTATGTACTATGTAGACAGTACCTGTATCTCGTTGCGCAGCGGCTCGAGCGTGGAGTTGAGCACGACGGGAGTGTTGCGGGGCGGCAGCATCACGTCGCCGGAGGGTGTGAACACGAGGTGGCCGGATTCGCGGTGTGTGGTGCGGACCATGCCGGACATCACTTCCGAGTTGTTCTCACGCTTCGTTGGAGTGTCGTTGGACATGTCCACGGTTGGGTCCTCCTGTGTAACGTATCAGATTAGTAGATTCATGAACTATTGTCACAAATCTTGCAATGGGATCCTATATAATCTATTATTTCAAGATTTCTGCCTTACAGACTGAGATTTAAAGTTTGATTTGTTGAGGTACAATCTACATAGCATTATGCCGAACTGAGAAATACATTATTGACCGCCATCATGTATACTAAAGTCTTAATAGGGTTTTACTAGTATATTCGAAATTCCTGTTGACTGCGGATTTTCTACTTAAGGCTCTCTTATTCAAGTGCAAGCGTCTCTTTCTTTCAAGCAGAAGTTTGCAATTAGCCATCCCGCTCCAATTGAAAGCAGGATCGCAAAAAAACGTGTTTTTCGTCAATATCTTTGCTCATGGGAGTTTCTAAGCTAAAACTTCTCCTGAGTTCACTAGAAATATTTAATGTATTTAGTTAAGTACAAGAATAAAAAGTTAAATATCAGCAGTTTAATCATAGTTGAAAAAAACATAACAAAAAGGGGTAACTTTGGGATTTTTTTCTATCGAGTAAACTTAATCTAATCGTGTAATTGAGAACAGTCGCCCATCCGCCCGATCCTTAAATAAGACATAATTTAATTTCAGACTTTAAAACACAGTTTAAAACACTTTCGTTCGTGTTCAAAAAACGGCCTCGACGGGATAACAGCGTCTTAAGATTTAAGGGGCCATAGGTCCCGACGAATATTTTCTATGAGAAACGCGATTGCCCAGCGCTCCGAAATGTGTGTGCGCGACTAAAAAGAACTAACCAAAGTACTTTTTCTAGATTTTTTTTATGATTTCACTAGTTAAACTAATTATGAATATGTGAGTATAAATGCGAAAAATCGGAAACTATTTTAAGTTCTTCTAAAACGAGAAAAATGCATGAAAATACGTCATCTTTGTGACGATTTTCTATCGAGTGAAAGTAATTCCAATCGTGTATTCAGTTGATGATTTCACTAGATGAACTATCCAAAAATACTGAGGTATGGCTTTAGTTTCGGTAATCTAGTCGTAAAATGAAAAATAAAAGATGCCTCCGAGGTATTTCCACCTACTATTACGTCTTAAGCGTGACTCGGAAACCAGCCTCAGATAAGCACAAATTCGTAACATAAATCTCCAAACGATAACAGAATAGCTAACCCGCTCGCAGATCTTGGTGTGAACTCGCAGTTTGTCGGAGCGCGCGAAGGATCGCCCGCAGCCGCCGCAGGTGAAGGGGCGCTCGCCCGTGTGCGTGAGCCGGTGCCGCGACAAGTGCGACGAACGTTGGAACCTGCACACGTTAGGTTCTAGATTATCATCCATCACATACACCACTGGTGAAGCAAAATATATCTTAGTGAGGAAACCGGCATGCTTCAATTTCGAGGCATGTATTGTACCCACTGTCCATTATAAGTGGCGACGGGCGCAGCCCCCGTCACACTGTACAGTTTCGGTACTACTGGTGAAACGTGGATGTTCTGAGGTTTCAGAATATCTCTGACACCCCCTCGGGGAATATAGTCGTGAGTATATGCTTATGCTTCAATTTTGAGCCTATTGTGCCACTGTCAATATATTTTTTTAGCAAAAATCTGGTTCGCTCTCATATTAAAAGTTGTTCAGTTAGATCACCTAAACCACCCATTGAAAATTAGCTAAAGATTTTACTATCGCCCAATATTTGGCCGTTCGTGAAATGTTTTTATTTAATGACCAGTGTTTTCCAGCGACTTCGTCCGCACAAATTATATACCAGATTTAAAGTCAGATCATAAGCTATCAAACAAAAAAAGTTTCATCAAAATCGGTTCAGTAGTTTTTGCGTGATGCGCGAACAAACAAACAAACATGTCAATAGATGGCGTTAAATCGCGCTATCGAGTGTTATTTGAGTTTATATGAAGTGTTTGAGTTTTTATTCCTCACGATTTCTACGGTTTTATAATAGTTAAGATAATGTTGATTGATTCTGTAAAACTCAAAGTCTTAGCAACTATTGTCGTGGCCATACCTGAGATCACAAAAGTCGCACACGTGCGGCCTGCCCTCATGCGAGTCGTTGGCGGCCGAGTCTGAGATGGAGCCGCTAGAGTCTGTCTCCTCGTCGTCGTCCATGCCGGGTTTGTGTTTTTCTGCAAATAAAACATTAAAATATAACAAATGTCTTAGACACTGTCTCGCAGATTATCTAGATTCTAGATTAGTACTTTTTTTTTTTTTACGTTGCCTCTTCAATGTCCCACTGCTGGGCAAAAGCCTTCCCTTTTGCTCTCCAATCCTCGGAGGACGGATGGATGCCTTCTTGGAGAGTTGGCCAGAAGTTTCACACAACAGACTAGTACTAGTAGACAAAAAATGTATAAGTACGTCAGCATCAGAGAAACCTGACCCCTCTATCTTAATCTGTATAAGCGCAGGGGGGTCCGATTTCTCTGATGCTGTCCGTACTACTTTTTAAAAGAAAGAGTAGGTGCAAAGGTGTGATACCATCTTGATTAAATGGGCCAACTTTTGGAATAACTTGCCAGGCTAGCGCCATACATTTTTATACAGGTTTTAGTCTCATAGTTATCAAAGAAAAAAATGTTACCGTAGAAGTTTGAACAAAAGATCAACCACTGACGACGATGAAAGAACGACCAATGACAAAGTTATTAAGGATTGTGTAACAAATATTTTCATGGATAAATATACAAATTTGTAGTCACTACATCTAATAGTTTGGCGCAGGGTAGCAATTTTCATAAAATAAAAAATTTAAATATGTTCTCGAAAACACTCAAACATCGACTTTTATTTAATTTTTCCCTCAACAGTTTTTTTCTGGCAGCCTATCTCTGTTTTCGCCTTCACGTTGATGTTTGTGACACCTGATTAAATAAATTTGATCGCAACAAATAGTAGGTACTTTACTTGAGCTTACCATCAGAGTCGTCGTTGTTGGAAGAGTTGTCGTTGTTGGAAGGTTTCTGTAGGGCTGCCAGCTGCACCACCTTGATGCCGCCTGGCTTCGTGTCCGAGTCAAATTTGTGGTCGTTTGGTGCACCTGTAAACAAAGACAATCATCATCAGATACTAGTACTGCACAAATGCAGCCCTTAAAATAAAATAAACATCGTGTTTTTTATGAATTAAATACTTCGTTATTTACTATGGTAACTAATAGAATAAAATATGTTATAGCCTGTAGGATTCCACTGCAGGCCGAAGACTAGAAGCCATACTCCACAATGCGGGCGAAGCATTTTGTATTTTGTCAAATTTTTTTTATTTTACTTAATAACAATTTTATTTAAATTTTTGGTAAAATATTTGCTGTAGTAGCTGAAAGACCTCCTTCGTCGTATGATGAGAGGCAGCATGTGCCCGAACACTACAAAAAATAAATGTTCTGTATGCTCACAAATTGGGCATTGTGGTCAATGAAACATGTCGCTTAGCAAATGTGCAAATGAACAGCAGATAGTTTGATTCGATTTTAGTAACATTTGATCCCAGTTTTTCCCAGTTATTTTTAGATGCCGTTCGTTCGCGGTGTCTATTCGCTAAGCTACGCCACTGACCAATTGAACACAAGCCACAAGCCATTGTTGCGGCTTTAAAACAACAATACAGACTTTCAATATGTTGGAAACAACATGTAAGTTTTTTTCGTAGAAAGAGAAGGAACTAGAAGAAAGCACGTGTCTTGTCATATCACCCAGTAAGAGATGCACATAGCGAATTCGCTCTAGTTAAAAAAGGAGATAGCTACTTATTGCTGTCCTTATCGACGTAGCCACTTTTTTGTTTTACGACGGCTATCCGACTCCGGAGTCAGACATCAATTTTCATACAAATTGTATAGGATTTATGACTATCGCTGTCTCATACGCGGTTACACTGATGTTACGTCTATCAGCGTAAGCGAAAAATACTTCGCCTATGGTTTTTTTATATTTATATCAATCGATCCGGACGAGAAGGAAAGTTGTCTATACTCTGAAATGTATAGTCTCTGTATAGAATTGAATGTTAAAAACAACACAATAACGTTTTTGAAAGACAATTTTCATTGCAAATGTAAAATATAAATTATGAGCGAAGCTCGAAGTTAAAACAAATAAAATTTGACAACGGTGTTCTGCAACGGTTCTCAAACCCAAGTTTTTATGTGAAAACGATTAAATGATATCAAAATTAACACGAGAAGAAAATTTGTTAGAATCACGATACGGAACGGAAAACAACGACTATTTCAAATATTTTAATAATACCTATCCATTTTAATTATTAAGTATCTCTGTTAATATAAAAATATAATAAAAGTTGACCTTGCTAAAAATTCATACTTAAAATTATAATTAATAGTTCAGTTCTAGGAGAGAATCGAACCACTGCGTTTTGGGTGAAGTAGTTTAGTACAGACTGCGCAATGGAATATAAGCGATGACCTTGATTGCACTGAAATTAAATTCGATTTGGGTCTATTTGACGGGGAGACGGGGGGAGGCGGGGGAGACGGGGGAGGCGGCCGACACGCGAACGCCATTGGCCAATTAGTCGCCTTTTACGTTATCAACCTGCGCGGAAATCCCTTCCACTTTCAGCGCTCATGATTCGTTGCGCGACTACAGTATTTGACATCGCATCCCACTACTTTGTTTTGTACACGTTAAAGGACATTTTCACATTCACATGTTGATTAACAGTTATCACATGTTCAGAAGAGTTAATAAACTTTCCTATATTGGTCTTTATGTTTATTTTTTATTCCTTTTATTTAATGTGTTATTCAACTTTCATATATTTGAAATTTTGTTACGTCTTTTATTACTTGAGTCCACAAACAAATAAACGATAGTTATATTGTAGTAATAAAAGAATCTTAACAAAACATCTGTCAGTAAAACTTTGAGAGCCAATGCAATAATGTAAGTGTGATTGTGCAAATTGCACGTGAAAGGAAATGATACAAAATTATTGTCTAGCGATCTATTGTTACCTCGACGTAAAATACACGGTTTTACTCTGTTACTGTAATGCTATACATTTTATAAATATTTATTTTCCTAGGTGCACTTCGCGGAAATGTTGGCTGTTTTTAAACTTAGGTATTTTCAAGTCTGTTATTTATGCGAATAATAAATAAGTATTGCAGTGGAAATTACATATTTGCCATTATAAAACTACATTGTTAGAAATTGTGTTAGTCAAGAAATACTTGGATTTAGATTTGAATACAATGTTAACTACAATACAGACAAAAATAATCCTATAGACCGTTTCTGTAGTTTCATCAATTATCTGATGATTAGGTTAGCGACTCAGATTTTTTTCCGCGATTTCAATATTAGTCCCATAGAGAAAGTTGTTCAGTTTGATGGTCTGATCATCCCCACAAACTGTAACTATAATGAGGTTAGATCACACAAGCAAACTGATGAATCAGTTTTATGGGGCAATATTTATAACCCAGATTTTAATCAAATTAAAATGAGTCAATTAACTCTAACAAAATATAAGGTAGGTATACAAAATTCATTTTAAATGAGGACGTTAGTTTTATTTTTAAATCAGCAAAGTACGTAGGTCTGCAGGTGCATGATACTGTAGTGTTTTGATTGAAACTGTTCAACAATCAATGTATTACAAACATTGTTTATGAACTGCATTACTTTATTAGTACCTATAGTTTTACGTTTAGAATTTTTTTATACACCTAAGTACCTCTAACATTGTTTTTAAATATTGTTTTGCTATATTCAGACTATTTAAATTCTTTTAAGTTGTTTTGTCTTTGTCTATGCACAAAGCGGGAAAGTGCAAAAAAGTAAATGTACATCATGCATAACATAATACAACATTGTATGTCAAAACTTGCTGGCTGTTACCAAAGAAAAACAAAAATAAGTTTTTAATTCGACACTGACATATCTCATTATTCTTTTTTGAAATTCCTAAACACAGATTTTTGGTTTAGGAGCAAAGCGAAGACCAAAAAAATCGTTGCTCCTAAAGTTGTAAAAGAAAAAACTGCCAGCGACTGGACGAAACAATAGAATGAGTGTTGTTCATATTCAACCTCTGTTTAAAGTTATTTCATCTATTTTAATTAATTACGACGAGACTGGAGAAAAACATTTTTAAAATAATAAAAGTGGATAAAACTTAAATGAGTTCTCGAGATAGAATGTTATTTACACGAGTAAAAAATTAATCAAAAATACAGGTTTGGTTTTTTTAATGCACCTTGTGACATTTGATTTAATTTACGAGTGCAAAAAAACATATTTGTTCCAATTTATTTTCAAATTAAAATTTTAAGGTTCCTTGAATTATTTTTTAAACTTCAACTCCAGAAGTCCAGAGAAAAAAAAAGTTTTTTTTTGTTTTAAACTAATTTCTATGAACAAATTAATATTTTGTTTGTAGTTAGCAATGACACCAAAAGATGGTGAAAACGTAACAAATTGGGGAATTCGGTATGTCAAGTTTTTTTTTGTCTTCATTTTTATATTTTTTACGGACAGAAGACATAATTTTAAGATACCTATTTCATTCTTATTGCGATTCATCGAGTTTATCAATATAAATTTAATTTTTAAATTATTTTGATCTGTAATCTCTAAGTGCAAAAATGGAGGAGAGAAAATAATTCGAACTCCATGGAGAAAAACTACATACAGCTGTATTTAAAAAAAAACCTGCCTCCTCTTTCTAACTCTATGCTGGAAAAAGATACGGCAACATCAAATGTCAAATTCTGACATTGTGAAAGTATTTTTTTTCTTAATGGCCGGTTATTTTAAGTTGATTTTATGTTTACCAAGGAGTTCACAGGTATGCCAGTGACGTCACTGCACGGACCGAAAAACGACGTTATTTTATTAAAAATATCTGTAATCCTTTCATTTTAAAATCTCTGACATAGAAAATATGATTATTGAGACAATTATCTCGAAATGGTTTTCGATTCAGCCCTCCAAAAAAAAACTTGACATACCGAATTTCAATGTGATAATGATAAACTACTGAAAAATATTGCTATAATATAGCATAATGTCTGTGTTAGGTAGACCGCAGATTATGTTATCCTCAATTTTTGACGTGAAAAAGTGTCACGTTCCGTCTAAGCCTGAGCGTGCAAGCGAGAGCGCGGAACAAGCGATAGAGAGGCACGATCGGCCCAAGCGTTCGCTTCTGACACATTTATTCATCAATGTTTTTTTATGACGATGCGTTATCACGTAAAACTATCGTCCGTGAACCGACATTACAGACAACCAATTTTTTATACTACTTTGTTTCCCACCACTACGCAAATACCTACCCTTTTCTCCTCCAATCCCCCCTATGCAACGCAAACTCAGGCAAAATGTTTAGGAAGCTCATACCTCCACCTTCTCTTAGAAAACTGGTACGGACGCAGGCCTAAAAACAGCTCAGCTGATGTGGGACAGGGCGGGACATATCTGCCGTAGGTATACATCCGGAGGTGGACCAAGATGGCCACAGAATGGGTTCCACAAGATGGTGGCCAAAATCTCGAGGAAGACCCAAACGAAAACCTTTTTTACGGCCACACCGCGGTAAAATGTTATTTTATTATAAGTAGTCAAATACAAAATAAAAATAATTTTTATAAAGTTTCAAAACCATTTTCGCATTAACGTCAAATACTTTAATTCTGTTAATAATATCACGGATTTTATTACCAAACCGGATTGTTGTAGTTTTTAAAATTCTTTAATATTTTGTTTTAAATGTGCTATTGACGTCAGCGAGTTAATTAGTTATTACACAAGATATATTTTTATCATTCACTAATGTTTTAGCATGGAAACGATAAACTAATAAATAACAGTTGCTTGACAAATATACGAAAATGTTGTCTAAATGTTAATCAATTTATTGACTTATAATCAGACTGGGTTTGGCCGTTTTCCAAAGAAATATGTATTAATATTTTGAAGCTGCATCGATAACAATGCCACTCCTATTTAAGGAGCTCTATACACTGAACGCGGCAGCTTGTCGCTCTGCGTGCGCGTTTCATTACGACGCGACGCGGTCATATTTACTCTATTATTTATCTTAAAGTTATAAAGTAAGTAAAACCGTGGCGTGCGTATATCAAGCAGGTCACTTCTACCTCAATTTCGAAGCAAACTAGGTCATAGTATCAATATACTATTGTTAAGTTCCTCTTTTTGAGCAATGGAGGGAAGACGTAATTTTGTTTTTCCTACTCCTGTCTTCTTTGAGAAATATTAGTTTTCTCCCCTCCGGACGGAAAGCGTCAATTGTCGTCCCGGTGCGCTAAACGAAGTTGTCGCTTTCCACCTCCGTCGAGGGGAAAAATAGTATACTAACCTCGGACAGAAAATAAGAAAGCCTCAGATCAAATGCAAGTCCTTTCTTACTTTCCTGTCCTCGGTGTGTAATCTACTATATTCCACGGGGTCGCTGGACTCGCTGGACTTCATTGTCTAGTGTGGTAAGTGGTTGCCGCTGTGTATCCTCATATCCTGGTTTACATGAGTTAGGTGAGCCTACCTATCTGTCCGATTTTTAAAACGATTCGCTTTCGGTTTGTGGCGCTCCTAAAGCAGCTTGGTCTAGTCTAGAGTCTAAATGTAGGTCGCCAGTTACGTTACGTACGACTAGGCTATCGCGACAACTATTTTTTGATTTGAACTAGCACGTCTAGTATGATTTTTAGACGCGCACGCGACTCGCCTTTGCTCTGTAAAAAACCTCGCCGCTAAAATTTTGCATTTCATTGATAAAACATCAAATAAACGCAAAATATTAATGCAAATTGGGTTGGTTTAGTAAACTGAACCACTTTCAATATGGTGCAAACATAGAGAAACAATAAAAATCTGCTGTTTCATACAAAACTGCAGTACCTAATCAGGTTCATGGTCTAGCTAGACGTACTAGGTGTACTTCCTATTTCTATCACAACAGGTTATAATATAAGCCACTTACCAGGCGAAGTAATTTTGTTGGGTCGTTCTCGTTCTTCAGTCTTGCTGTCGTCCTGGAAGCGCACCGTCATCTTTTTCTTGATCCTTAGCTTGTCGTCTTCCTGGGTCAGGATTGAGACGCGTTTCTTGGGACGCTCCTCTTCCGTTTCCCTCTTTAGTTCTGATATTGTTGTGGCAGCCGCCGCCGCTACTGCCGCTGCTAAAATAACATTTATTGCTTATACAATAAACTCGTAGTGAGTTTCACTCATCGACATTTTACGAATGACAAAAAACTTTGCTACAACTACCACCTAATTTGTAGGGTTCATATCAAGGTGACCAATTGACACGTCATTCCATCCTGAAACCTAAATTGCTAAATATGAGATATGAGATAATGATTGCTACAGCTACATTCTTGAACAAAAAGTTGGTAGCTGTAGCAATGTTTCCGACCACCCCGAAAGGGATTACGGTCGTGAGTTTATGTATGTACCTATGTATGTATATCAAGGTGAACCTAAATATTAAAAGTGAACTGCAATAGAATTCTTATCCCCAAGATTTGCAGAAGAACAAGGGTAGCCGATATAGATCGAAGAATTGCAACACTCAAGTAGCAATGTGACCCATTGCTCGCGGAAATGATGGCCGATGGGACCGAAGAGTTGTCCAATGGCGGGTTGGTCCCCACAAGGTGGACCGACGACCTTGTGAACCCATTGGATGAGGGCACCGCAAAACCAGTCGTTTTGGCGATCCTTTGGGAAGACCTATGTCCAGCCGTGGACGTCTTTCGGCTGAGATGATGATTCTCAGCCGGTACCACATAACATCTTAGCCTGATTCTCAGCCAGTGCCGCATCACACCTTAGCCTTAGTGAGTTAAGTACTTACCCTGGTCGATCTCCGTCTGTATACTGGCCACGGCCCTGTCTCCTCCCCGAGCGTGCCTGGCTTCCTCCATCTCCCTAGCAGCAGCAGCCAGGATGTTGTTGACGGCTGTGTGGGTGGTGGGCGGGTCGTCGCGACGCCGCCGCCTGATCTCTTCGGCTCGCATCATTGATTGTTGGTACATGTGGATCTGGTTGGTTGGTGGAAGGAAGAATAGCGGTAAGGTGATAACATCATAGTCAATTTCGTCTACAGCGACGGCTGCTTTAAAATACGCTCGATATAGGAGGGTTAATATGCTGCTTATTATAAATATGCTGACGGTTTTGTAAGGGGATAATCTGACTATCAAACTAAACAACTTTCTTTTTTGCTGTCTAAGATTGAAATCGCGAAAACTAAATCAGAAGTTCCATACAAAACTGGAAATATACTTAAACTGATGGGATAAATGTATCGGACAGCTTAAGAGGATAGGCGGGCTGAAATGCTAATTTGGAGAATAGGTCACTTTTCCAACCGTTTACATATTTGTCCGATCCGCCCCACCCATTCACCCCACCGACTAGAGTGCGAAAGAGACCACTGCAGCTAGGACCGATTTTATCTACATAAAATCGACGAAAACAGCATTTCGTATTCCCCTGTTTTCTCCTCCAAAACTAAACCGATTTAAATAATTCTTTCAAGAATAATATGAGAAAGACTGGCTATGTCTGTACGTTTTGCTTTTTTTGTTTATATTCATCAAATTTGTTTGCTGGATGTCTGATAACGGGCTGTAAAATTTGTCATTTTCGAAGGTCCCTAGTTCTTACAGTAATTAATTAATGCAAAAAAGCAAAACATAGGGACATGGCAGAGGTGACATAGATTGTATGGTAAAAAAATATTTGATCTAGTGTTATTATCCAAGGAGAAGACAGGGGAATACGTTTGTATGGAGAAAACTGTACTCGTTTATTCCTCTTAACCTCATTAAGTGTATAATTATGTGCGTGGGTAGTAAACACAGGTACAATCTCCCCTTCCTTAAGGAAGAATAATTTAAGCACCAACTAAACATAATGCTCAAGACTATACTTCCCGTCAGATCTATAGATTCTAAATACAGCATAATTAATGATCGAATTTATTGATTCTACAGTATGCCATGTTTTATAATCAATGATTTATTTGTGACGAGAAAAGGGACCTAGTTGTCGATTTTAGTTTGCAAGATATCTATACAAATTTATGTAGATTTAGATGAGCTCGGTGGCGTGATGCGGAGATGTATGGACTCTCAATCATGAGGTCCGGGTTCGAATCCGCACGGACAACATGCCACGTTCCAATGAGTTTTTCTAACTTATATACGTATTACCAACTGCTTTCAAACGGTGAAGGAAAACATCGTGAGGAAACCTGCATATGCAGAAGAAGAAATTCTGATGCGTATGTGAAGTGAAGTCTACCAATCCGCATTAGGCACGCGTGGTGGACTTACGCCCAATCACCCTCCTGGAGGGTGGGCCAGTGCCCTGCAGTGGGACGTATATAGGCTGATGATGATGTAGGTTTTGGATCCTTCATAACTCCATACTGACAACAACCCTTTATCCTGAGAACGTCACTTAATATGTCCACTAGTTTTTAATTACTAACATAACTTTAAGGGTGTATTCAGACAATGAAACTAAACAACTTTCCCTAAGGAACAAGGATCGAAAAACTATTTTTTTTGACCTTCCATACAAAAAGAGCGGAACAGGATTTTCTATGGGAGGTCCTACAAAATTCTCGTTTTTCGACCTATTTTCCTTAGGGAACGTTATTTAGATTCATTGTCTGAACACACCTATTTACTTAAAAACTAGTGGAACCTAATTGTAAAGGCGATTTTAAAAGACTACAAAATATCTAGGTATTTATAGATACATTTGTATTATAAAAGTGTGAAGAAAATATATTTTTTATAGCATGCATAAGTGAACTCAAGAAAAAACATGAAATCTATTTTAGTTCCTTTATAAACATACACCAGACCATACTCCCCTGGAGTTTAGCTTATAGTATAAATAAAATGTAAAAATATAATTTTAGTACACTATTACACAACATTATAGAAACTCTGATAACAATAACAAATCTATATAGGTACTTATTTAATACAAACAGAAAAATAAACTTATCAAATTAGGTACGTGCTCATTTATAATATTTTTTTATTTTTATAGCCCAAAGTTATCTGAGTTTAAATAATTTTTATCTTTTTTTTTCACTGAATAATATCTGACATATTTAATGTCTAGGTAGGTATTTGATTAAAGAAACAGTAAACCGAAATATAAAATGTTATAGTACTAGAATCCTAACATACTAGGAGAGATAAAATCTGCTCGACTACGCTGGCTCCGACACATAGAACGGATGGGGGAAGATCGTGCGGTGAAGAGAGCGTATCTGGGGCGACCCTCTGGGCGTCGCCCGGTGGGAAGGCCGAGATATCGCTGGATAGACCAGATCACCAAGGATCTCGAGGAGCTGGAGGTGCCCAACTGGACTGAGATGGCACAGAAGAGAGATGAATGGCGTGTTTTGTTGTCCGAGGCCAAGACCCACTTCGGGTCCCTGAGCCGGCATAGTAAGTAAGTAAGTACTAGAATTGTTTTGTGATCCTCACATCTATGGTATACTACAGGCCCAGGCTTCGCACGCGTGTTCAAACCTTTCTCGTGAATCAGTCTATCTATTCGTGAAAACCGTAACAAAACCCCTACAGTATACACCAGACACGTCAAACTCGCGGACCGCAGAGCATTTTCATGCGGCCCTCTCCAATTTTAAGAACAGCTTCCCGAACCAGCCCGCGAGCGTATGTACTGACTTTTGGAAGTAGGTACTTAGGTAGGTTATCACCACTGCATTGAGTCATGATGTGAAAAATTTTGAGCTCGCTGCGCTCGCTCATTTTTGTTATATGGTAGGGAGGTGGTGCGTTTAAAAAGGGTTCAGAAAATATTGCCCTTGTTATAAAAGTACCGTCCTTTTCTACGATTATTGCCAAATGCAATGTGTTTTATTTCTTAATTTTTTTTGCGGTTTACTGCTTCTACTATCTTTATTCATTTGGCTGGCCCACCAATGACTTTGAGTTTGACATGCCTGGTATACACAATTTATGAGACAGAGATAGACAGGACAACATACAAACGAGGTGGGCTTTCAATTATTTTATAGTGAAGTGATACCAAACCAACTGTAAGGAGTTGCTATAAATTACCAACATTATGTTTCTGGCAAAAGAGCAGAATTCAAAAGAGCTCGGTGGCGCGTTGCGGAGAGGTATGGACTCTCAATCATGAGGTCCGGGTTCGAATCCGCACGGACAATATGCCACGTGCCAATGGGTTTTTATAACCTATGTACGTATTACCGACTGCTCTGAAACGGTGAAGGAAAACATCGTGAGGAAACCTGCATATGCATAAGAAGAAATTCTGATGCATAATGTGAAGTCTACCAATCCGCATTGGGCAACTAACGCCCATACACCCTCCTGGTAGGCCAGGCTCAGGGTAGGCCTGCGCCCTGCAGTGGGACGTATATAGTCTGCTGATGATGATGATGATGTTTCTGGCTACCTCGAAAGGGTTTGCGGTCGTGAATTTATGTATGATACCTACCAACATAATACCTACTTATGTTAAGCAGGATCTTTCTTAATAACGCTGATGGTTTTAAGGGTATGATCATAATGAGATTATCAAACTAATCAACTTTCTCTATAGGAACCTTCGATCAAAATAAAATGAATAGGAACTGATCAACTTTGATATAGTTTTACAAGCAAAGGAAATCATAAAATTAAAACTAACATTTGCAATTTTTATGTTAAATTAAATGTTAACATTCTTTGAAGTTTACAATAAAATATTATAAATGTTTACTTTCCTTTACCACCTGATTCACATTCAAACATTTTTTTTTTTATTTATCCGAGTTTTTAAATAAACACTAACCACATTGGAATGTGAATGGTTCTGGACAATACGTTATTATTAAAATGACTCCTTTAAATGAATGACTAACATTTCTTGTTATTATTTCAGTTCGTTAATATGAGCTCTTAAATTGTATGTACTTATGTATTTTGTATTTATGTGCTCACGACTATATTCCCCGTGGATTCTGAAAACTCAGAACACCCGGGGACTAATGTAACTATACAGGGTGCCATAAACTGAACAACTTTCACTCTGGGACCAACAATGAAATCACGAAGAAAAAATCTGCTATCCATACATTTGGGTTGAGTCGCCATATACGTTTTCTATGGAACAGCTGATTTTTTTGCAATTTAGTTTGTCCCATAGTGAAAGTTGTTCAGTTATATAGTTAAGCTTTAGGGCCGGTGCGCACCTTGTGATGCGCAGCGATGAGCATTTTTCACTGTCAACCCATTATCGACTTTGCTTGCGTTGAAATAAATCGAAAATCATTTCCCCCCCAAATTTAGATGGACAGGTAAACAATTCTAAATGATTCATCAATTATCAAAGAGAATAAAAAATTATTATGCAATAAACACAGGTAAGATGATTCAAAAAATTCTTAAAAACTGAGGATTTTCAGTATACCAATAGCATGATCGTAATGTTTACATAATGATAAATTATCTGATTAAAACATTTTGTAGATTCTATTAGTCATGCATGACTGGCTAAGCTAAGGACATTTTGAAAATAAATTAGTCAAAAATTACCTACTCAAGAGTAACTTGCGTCATCATCAAACTTAATAAAAAAACCGGCCAAGTGCGAGTCGGACTTGCGCACGGTGTGACTATGCACTATAATCACATCAAGTTTGATTACAGTTTTTACGATAGAGCAAAAACAAAAAACATGTTTCTGTATGGAGGGCCTCTTCATTTTTTTTTTTAATATTTATTAGCAATTACGCCATAATAATAAAATGATGATATTTATTTGAAAAAATATGGTACATATTCTATGCATATCTCATCGACATAATATCGCATATTCTATGAACATTTTAACCATCCAGCTATTATAGTTCAAAAGATACAGCCCTTTACAGGTAAGACATACGGATGGACGGACAGACGGACAATGAAGGTTTATGAAGAGGGTCTCATTGGCCTTACCCCTACGTACCCTTTGGGTACGGAACCCTAAAAACCAACAAATTCTTTAAATTTCATTTAAATACAGTTACCTACACTGTTACATTATTTTATAGAATTTTGTTTAAAAACAAAATAACTTGCTTGATCACCTTATTTTATGATGCAAAATCATGCACATTTTGTAAATTAAATATGACGCTGATAAATTTAAATAAAAAAATACTATCCTGATAACAATTATTGGGCATCGTCAATTAAAATTAATGATTATTCAGCAAGCTATACACTTGTTACAGTTAATTTAAATAATTTTTAATGAAAAGCCATTCTGAATGTCAGCATTCTTGAACTTTTTATTTAGCCCGGACAGGCCATAATGCTTTAGTGTTCAGTGGCTTCCAGCGGCTTAACAACAATGTATGAGCCCCAGGACAAATCTTATAGTGAGGCCGTCGGATCTCAATCAAAGTGAAAATCGGCTAAATGTGTTTAAAAAAGTAAAAATGCTGAAAGGGCTAAGGGCCTTTGGCATTTTACCAGTTCTGCCAGCCTTTTTACTGTTACTGTAGCTTCAAACCACATGCAGAGGACAGAAGTTAAATGTCCGCATCAAACTTATACTGATAAATTTATAGGAACTTATGTGAGATTAGAAAAACTTATTGGCATTTTGGTGAAGGAAAACACTGTGAGGAAACCTTTATTATATACCTGCTTCAGTATTGAGGCATGTTTTTTGACCAGTGTCCATTAAAAGTAGCTGCGGACACTGGGCAGAGTTTGAGCCGTGCTAGTAAAATTTGCATATTTTGAATATTTTATACATAGTAAGTTAAGTAAGTTATAGCCTGTAGCATCCCACTGCAGGGCAAAGGCCTCCTCTCACGAATAAGGGTAAGAGGGAGCGGGCCATACTCCACCATGCCGGCCCAGTGCGTGTTGGTGGAGGCAAGTTAGTGGTCAACTTGCTGTCAGAGAATTTTCAAGCCTCCAATGGGCCTCTGACCTGGCTTAACGAATAGTTACAACGCCATCTGACGGAACTATCCGAGACCAGAGGCTTAACGTGCCTTCCGAAGCACGGAAACGCTCGAGATAAAATACCACTAAACGGTCACCCATCCAAAGACTGACCGGACCTGACGTTGCTTAACTTCGGTGATCGTTTCCAATACCGAAGCTCCACTACGCCAACGAGCGCTTTTATACATACATGTGAGTAAATACAAAATACATATAAAATAGTTCCATGACTGTCCGACAGACAACACATAGCCTAAATAACTGAAGATAGAAACATGAAATTTGGAAAACACATTCTGCAGAGAATGTGAAGGATTTTTAGAGAATCAACCCCGATAGGTGTGCGACGGTGTGTCAAAGTTTTCAGAATTCTATACGGACAAATTCATCGGCAAAAGTTAGTTTGGTAATTGGTATACCTGATTATCCCCTGTGGGAATATAACATGTCAGACACGGACCACATATTGCATCTGTGTTTAGCGCATACACTTATGCACTTCAAAACATCCTGTGTACCTGACTGCCTATGTGTAAAGATTAGTAGTTGCCGTAGTTGATATCAACTAGGAATCCATCATCACAGACCATTTATTATATGCATAAGCTTATACTAAGCATATACACGTGAAATTGATATCATTAGCATCCTTTTAAACTAAGAGTCTACCCATCAAACTAAACTACTTTTCTGATGAAAGCAAAACGAATGGAGAAAAAAAAATCGGCTGTTCCATATTAAACTGCAATGCCTGCTCGACTCAAATGTATGCAACAGTAGATTTTTTTTATTGCTCCGATCGGTGTGCTCCTATAGTAAAAGTTGTTCAGTTGGATGGGTTAAAAAGATGCTAATGATATCAATTTTACCCTGTAGTTATTTATCTTCAATAACATTTTGTTCTTGATTAACAAGAAGTATCCACTAGCGTACAGCAATTAATAAGTCCTACCATTTCTTATTTGAATAAAAAACTAAATATCATTAAAATAAAAACTAAGACTATTCACCGTCATCATTTAAAAAAGTAGTGTAATTAATAGACACAATAGACGGGTAAAACCCAGACGGTTAATTATAGTTCAGAGAATGAAAAGATAAAAATCTCACCTGCTTTAATCTTTCGACGTCGGTGCGGGCTTGGGGGAACGACTGAGACGATGTCGTAGACGTCTGCGAATAAGTCGGGTATTCCAAGTTCACGTTCAAAAGCTGCGCAGCGTTATCCCGTGCCTCGTACGCTAGCCCTCGGATCTCCAGCTCTGACGCAGTATGCATCAACGACTGGAGATCCAACTCTTGGACGTCCACCGATCCCTTGTACATGAATTCCACGAGGAGATTGATCTCCGAGAACGGAATCCCTTTCAGGATCACGATGGGATGCTGACATGGATTGTCTCTGGGTAAAGAAAAATATATTTCTGCTGTAGATTACGTTTTTACATTTTATCAGTGTTTACTCATTATTTCTGTAATAAATTTATCTTTATTTTTCTGGACATTTTCCTTATCATATGATAAAATTTTTAAACATAATGCTCATACTTGTATAACATTTTAACCAACGCTTTGAGTAAATTAAAAAGTGAACAAAAGATAATTTGGCAAAAATTTGTGTTTAAAATTATGTGAATAGAAATAATAACATGCTTTATGTTCTTGGCTGAATACAATTCATACAATTATAAATAGCTTCACTACAAAAAATAATGATGTCATACTGAACAAATGGAACAGATTTAAAATTGTAAAAAAAAAAATAGACACTTGAAATTCAATATGTACCAAGTGCACTGACTTGGTCAGCCTTGAGATCTTATGAGAGAATAGAGAGGGGACTCACTTGAATATCTGTTCGAAGTATGGGCTGCATGCTGAGAGCACGAGTTTATGAGCCTTGAGGGTTCCGTCGCGGCAGGAGAGCGTCACGTCCGCCAGCGCCGACGACGAGTAGATGGTAGTAAACAGCTGGCTGAGGTTCTGCAGGTGGTTGTTCCACTTCAAGTGGAACGTCTTGTCGCTCACCAGCCCCTGCATCTGCACCACAACCACCGGTCAATGCACAAATCACACACTTCACGTCTGATTAATAAATCGTCAGAAAACCGACTCTGCTACGACCGCCACATAAAATTATAATTATTACAACTTATTTTTAGAACGATGCCCGTAAAAAACACTATACGTACGCGGTATGACAGTAATATAACTATAGGTACGTGCCCGCCGACGGAATTTAGAACTATAAAATTTTATTTGTTTTATAAATTCGGCGTTAGTTAACGATTTTCTAACAAAAATTAACCCTCCTTCACTATCTTACCTCGTAATTGCGTTTCCGACTTAACAATTTTTCACAAATAACACCGAACCATTTCACAAAATTAAATAAAATTATGTTACACAGAAAGCCGTCTCGTAAAAAACAGAGTGGGGCACGCCGTGGCCCCCTCCTTGCCCCGGCCCCCTCGCACACAATCAATATACGGAATATGAGAGCGCGGCGCGCCCCCTCGCCCCCCGCATGCTTTATTATACCGTAATTAATATACAACTTTATAAATTGTATTATAGCAAGCGCACATTCCGAAGAAGAATGTACCTTTTCTGTTTTATTAATATAAAATATACGATATCTAGATAACTTTTCTAAGAATTTTGATTAAAGAAAACATTGTTATTAATTATTAAAATTTGAAACGACAGCTTGTATGCAGATTTGTATCAGTTTGAGACCATTAGATTGAAAATAGTTTTCTGTAAAATTAATATTTACTTTTAGATTAAATTTTTGTAAACTTTATAACAAATAACAATCTTCAACCCATTGGGCCCCAGCTATTAAAGTATAAAAGGTGGCGCGGGAAGTATTGTAAAAAGTGCTCAATTTATTTTCTTTCTCGTTCACAGCATACAGTGTCTCACACACACAAACAATGCAGTGAATAGGCGCTTTGAGTAGGTACTTTTCGTCTTCTTTTTATTTAAGATTCCCTCAAGATTCCATACTTTTTTGTATATTTTGTAATGGACTTTTCTGTTAGGTACTTACAGATATGTTTGATTCTATCTTTCTAAGCAGGTAGTTGTAGTTATATGTTGTTTAATGAAGACAACATAGGTACATCATATCATTGTATATGTTTGTATTAATATAAATGCGGTAGAATTTACGATGCGAAATTAAAAGAGAAGGGCGCATGAGCAGCTACCTACTCCATGAATATTACATTATTTATATTTGAGACAAAGTAGGTACCTATGTAGTTATAATACCTATATGTAATACTATAGAGCTCATACAATCTAATTTATCTAGAGGCATGAACAACATTATTATTAAAATTAAAGTAAGACTAACGATAAAGAGTTGAAGACATAATTAATAGAATTGAAAACTTAGTTATATTTCAAATAAATGCAGTAGATAATAAAATAAAAATAAAACATTGCATTCGTTGTATGTAATACCGTATTAGGTATCTATTTACGCTTGTCGATGATAGAGATAGACTAATGTGCAGGGTAAATATTTCATGGAATATAATTTTATTAGTTCATTTCATACAGGTTGGAAATATTCCACAAAAAATAGGTGTGCGTCATATGAAGGGTTAATTACCGGTTACCGAAAAATCAACATTCATGACAATGACGTTTCGAGCTCTAGTGAAGGCGGTGGTGTAGGTAGAGACGTTCCGCATAATGTTGCCAATTTATAGAAATGACAGTTTACGGAACCATTCACTCACATTCATGTCACTGAATGAGTGAGTGAGAGTGAACAAATTTAATTCAGTTTGTCTTTTTTGTGCAAACGAAGCTAACGTGCTTTTGTCTTTCAACTATTAAAAAACTGCAAAAAAATAATACGAGCCTGCAATTTGCATGCACCGCAGGAACGTAAATCTAAGAAAGAAACTTCGAACTAACAAAACAATATCAAGAAAAGCCGAAATGGAAAAATCACCGACTTTCGTTGTTTCAAGCCCCAATGTGAAATACACCGATGAATTTATTCTTTCGGACTATGAATATGAAGAAACTCTAATAACGAAGAATGGCAACGATTATAAGGTAAGAATAATCATTCGCTTCGTTTATAATTTACAGTTGTTATTGTTTTTGCCGGGTGGTATAACTAACATCGCACATAGTCTACAATCGTGTCGATAATTTTTTCACTGTGATCTACCTCTACCAACCGGCGGAATATTTAAGTAGGTAAGTATTCCTACCGAAAAATTTGTCCACTACAGTTATTTCAATGCACTGCACATTTCGTATGTGCTAATTTTAACCTAAATAAATGTCGGTAGATTTACACAAAATCCAATCATAAACTATGAAGTTACTCCCGTCAACTGATGCACATGCAGATACCAAAAATTCTTGAATATCACATAACCATAGCACAGTTCAGGTTTTAAACATGCTACACATTATACAGCCCCTCGAGAATGATTTCTCTCTTACTATGCAACTGATTTTATTTCCATACTACATGTCGCGGCTTGGGTGACGTTCACTCTCTGAACATCGCAGTATGAAGATCATCTTCCATGCAACGAAGGTGCATCTCGCATAACTAGAGAAACTATACTAGAAGTGCTGCAAATAGTCTTGTTTTTATTTCCCCATTCCTCGAGGTACTGGGCTAATCGGATCCAATGCAGATCCTCTCACAATGTCAATCTAACAACATGCTTGTGGTCTTTCTGACCTCGGTCCCTCTCTTGGACACTCTGATACTGTCTTGGTCCAATTTTTAATTGCCCATCTCTTCTAATAGCCAAGTCCTGAGCCTGCACTACATTCTTATATAGAACATACAAGAAAGGCAGTGAATGAGAGTGTGAATGCCCTTCATAATTCTTGTGCTGCTGTGCCAAGAAGTTTTAGCATATAACTTTACACTTGGAAGAACTTCTACAGGCAATACTGCCTCCTTTAACATATTGCTGTAGCAAGCTAAAGCAAGTGAAATTAACTTAAAGGTGTAACATAGCAATATGTTAAAGCAAGTAAAATTAATATATTGTTGTTGTAGCCTTAGAGAATGTAGCTTAAATCTGATGCCGGTGTATTTACGTTGTCAATGCCGAATCCTCATACAGATCTTAGGAAAATCCGCGCTGTCCGCTTCCCCGCCTAAGGACTAAATATAGTTATGCTGTGGTATTATAAACATAATCTTCTTTTTGTATCAATAGTTCTTCAGGTTCTCCCTTAGGATAGTAGAAACAATTTAATGTTTCTATTTTCTAATGGTGTGCTCTAAAAATTTCGTTTATTTGTGAACCAGGCTCGCCCCTACCGTACCTCGCTGCACATCAGAACGGAGCGAAAGGTTGGCAAAGTTGGTGTGATGCTCGTCGGCTGGGGCGGCAACAACGGTTCTACCTTTACTGCTGCAGTGCTTGCCAACAAGCACCAACTGTCTTGGAACACGAAGAATGGGAAGATGGACTCTAATTGGTAAGAAATAAGATCAAAATAATAAAATATGCAGAATTCAGGACCAAACAAGCCTTTGTTTATTAGTTGCACAAGAATACTGCGATATAATATTATTAAGTTAATCTAGTGAAACCCTATTATTCAATTTGCAATAAGTAGTTAATTTTTGTTCTAGTATAATTGGCTTGGTTTCTATTAGTTTCTGATCACCTGATAAGGGATTATGGTACTGAGTTTATACAGGGTGTAAAATTAAATGGGACACTTACTTAAAGGGGTGCTTCAGAACACCAAACTGAACATATCTCTGAAAAAAAAATCTTCTGTCCCATACATTTCAGTCGAGTTATGTTTTGCAGTTTTGTATGGTACAGTGGAATTTTTTATCGCGTTTTCAGTATTGGTCTAATAGTAAAAGTTGTTCAGTTTCATGGTATGAAGCACTCCTTTAAGTAAGTGTCCCATTTAATTTGACACCCTGTATATGTTGGTAGTCTAGTCACTAGTGTACATACATAAAGTCACGCCTTTTTCCTAGAGGGGTAGGCAGAGATTATGGATCTCCATTTTGGGCGGTTCTGACACACCTCTCTTGCTTCCTATAGGTCCATTCATATTATCATACATTTCCGTCGATTTCGGCTACTTTTAACCTGGAATTTTTTAATGATGTCCTTGATCTGGTCTAGGTATGTCCTCCTAGGTCTGCCTGTCTTCAACATTTCCGAAAGAATGTTAGAAATTTCTCTCAAAACTAAGAATCAGCTTGGACAATTATCAAAGAAAATAGTTATCTTGTTAATGTCGAACCCAGCACACCACACATCTTGAGTAAAGCCCTCATTTCTACTGCATTGGTTCTGCTTTCATTCTTCTGGTGCCACACCCATCTTTCACTCCCATACATCAGTATAGAAGCACTAAATATGTATCATGTAATAATAAGATAAGACATTTTTTATTTTTCTCCCATAACAATAAATTCTGACATGTAAAACTAAGAATATAGGTACCTAGCTAATATTGTAAACGTGACAGAGCCCTTTGTTTCGGAAGACTTGGTCTCTCATTTTGAATGTATAATAATTATTTGATATTTATATAATGAATGAATAATGAATTGATATAAATATCTTGGACATTGTCATACAGATTGTCTGGACCCATTTAAAATACCAAAGTCGAGCCAGAACTTGTATTATGATGACTAGACAACAATGTAGATTACATTGGATACAAATAACCATGACTTGTTTACACATATCATCACACAAATATTTGCCCCCAGCGGGATTCGAACCTGCCCTCTACTGATCAGCAGGCAGGTTCACTGTCGACTGAGCTTTCAGGCAGTCCGGATATAGTTTATTATAGATGCCGAGCTCCATACAAGCATCTGTAACAGAAACCTAATGATTACAAATGATAGCGTACGGTGGCCTTGGCCATGGCAAACTGCATCCATTATGTAATTCTGTATAATTCTATACATAGACTGTATTCTATTCCAATACTACGGTCCTAAGACATAAATAAGGTACTTTCAATATAAAGTATAAACTATATCGAGTGCTCTCGTTAACCCTTTGAGCGCTTTACGGACACACGTGTGTCCGAGAAATTTTTTGGTCTCGGGCGCCTTACGGACACACGTGTGTCCGTAAGACAACCGCTCCCATTGGCTCGTGATCTATGGTTTGGCGTTTCGTGTCACCATACTTTTTATATTTTTATTAAATTTATTAGTTTCCTTGGGTTCGTTTCATAACAATTCGCTGAGAAACGAAACGCATTTCCGTCTAGAAAAAAAATAATTTCGGAGGGCCGGCGAGCGACCGCCATTTTGCGCTGTGCCCGAGAGTTTTCAATGTTTTTGCGATTGAAATAAAAATGGATTGTAGGAGAAAACGGCGAGTGTTTTTGTCAATTTATGTATGAATTTACTGGAAAAGAAGTGGAGATTACGTGTGAAGTATTAGTTTTCTAGTATACGGATAGATTACTTGTGAGGAAGCCAAGAACTTTTGGAACTTTTGTTTAGTTTCTGACCGCGCGTGTCATGGCGGCAGTGTTGTACATTTTTGCGCCGTTTTTTGTCGGTATTCAATTGTTTTGAAGCAAGGTGTTGTTTATAAATAGCTCGTAATATTATGAGCTTTCATGTTATCATATAGGTTTTGTGCGTTGTGCAGTGTAATTATATTTAAAATTGGGACAAAGTCGAGGTAGTCTCTGTGTTGTGAAGTTTTTTTGAGAAATAGTGTCAAAGAACACGGAATATCTCATAAGGTAAGTCCTAGCATAGAAAAATAGGTGTTTAGAATGATAGGGCATCTTATTTACTTTACGTAGATATATACTTTATTGCAATAATTCCATAACATAACCTCGAAAAATAATTTTTTCTAAGACATGGTAAAAAAAGTTGTCATGCCCTCAAACACCTTGGCGCTCAAGGGACTTTTTTTTTGTAGAGCTCTAGCACTGGACGGGTTAAATAGAGGGTGGGAAAAACGCCAAATTTACGAACTGAAGCCGCGTTTCTTCGAATTTTCGGCAGCCTAGAGCACACAGCGATTTTTGAGCGAAGTTGACGTAACGATATCGCCGCGACACCGCCGCGATATTTCTGAGATCAATCGGTGACGCGGTGGAATCGCGACGATAACACTCATTAAAAATAGTATAGATTAAGATGCGACGTGGTGGCGGTGCAGGTTCGACGTCGTTGCGGCACAGTTGCGACATCGCCTCCGCTGTTGCCTTAGAGAAAGTTGTTCAGTTTGACGGTCTGATCATCCCCTTAAAAAAGTGTCAGCATATTAAGAAGGATCGTATAATATGGATCTTTATTTGGAGTTTACACTGCATTTCAAAGGCACACTTATCAATAAGGATTTGATAGTAAGCTAATTAATTACACAACCTAATTGGATACTTTTTTATTTAACACTTATTTGTGAACATAAATTTATTGATAGCATAATTAGAGTATACATTTACAAGGGGTGAGCTTATCTCTAAAGAGATAATATTACACTTTCTTTGTGTTTCTCCCTTTTTAGAGGGGTAATAAGAATCTCGGTTACGCAGGCTATAGCCAAGCTTAACCGAGGAAGAGATAATAGACGCAGCAAGGCGTTCCGCGACATGTTTTTATGATAACTGCATTCTATAAGGTGTCAACAGGGTGTAAACTTAAGGGGGGACGATTTTTTCTAACTTATGCACGTAATACTGACTGCTCACAAAACGCGAAGGAAAACATCGCGAGGAACCTGCATACGCTGAAGAAGAAATTCTGAAGCATATTTTGAAGTCTACCAATTCGCTAACGCCTGGAACTAACGCCTATGGCCTCAGGTAGGCCTGTGGCCTGCAGTGGGAAATATACAGGCTGATGATGATGACTTAAGGGGGTGCTTCATACCATCAGACTGTGCAACTTATTCTACGGGACCAACACCCAAGTCAGCTGTCCCATACAAGTATTGGTCGATTAGGTTTGCAGTTTTGTTTAGAAGGACCCTATATGAGAACACACACACCCCATAATGGGCCCTATACCGGCATACATTATGTAAATGGGATGTTTTCAAATTAGATAATGGACAGAATTTGCTAACATCTTTCCAATTGGAATGTTATGTACAAAATCAATCACTTACCTCCACAGTCATGTGATTATGTTAACTCCTAGCATATGTTATTGAAACTAAAGCTACATTCTAACAATTACCACACCTTGCCACCTTGGACAATTTACTGTCACTTCATACAAACGGGTCACATGCTAAATAATTAAAGAGACTTTAATCAAACAGGTACGGTTCCATCACGCAAGCTTCGACTGTGCGCATGGGCATCGATGAGAAAGGCAATGAGGTGTACGTGCCCATGTCGCAGCTACTTCCCATGGTGCATCCCGACGATTTAGGTAAGTTAACATTTTGTAAGCTTAGATCAAAGTAAAATTAAGGGATTAACTGCCTCCGTGGTCTAATGGTTAAGAGCATTGGGCTCTTGACACGGAGGTCGTGGGTTCGATTCCCACGGGGGGCACCTAGTGAAATATCACTTTGTGCGTTTTTCCCCAGTTGGTTAGGACATTGCAGGCTGAGTCACCTGATTATCTGAAAAGAAAGATGATTCCATGCTTCGGATGGCACGTTAAGCTGTTGGTCCCGGCTACTATCTCTGGTGGTAGTAGTCGTTACATAAAAACCACGTCAGAGGCCGTAAGGCGGTTTGAATAAACTCTGACACCAAGGCTTGCAGCCCACTCGATAAGAAGAAGGGATAGGCCTTACGCGAACATTTCAAACCAGAAAGATAAGTCAAAACAAATGACAGGTATACTTCAAATATGTACCGAGATGACGGACAAGTGTGCTAGTTTGTATGGACCAAGTGCACGTGCTTCAACTAAATGCGCTTTGGGCATACCCATTACTTTTACTTTGATCGAATGTTGTAAGAATGAATAACATTAACGATAACGATTTCGAAGGTTTATAAGATGAATTGAATGAATCCTAAATAATAGGATCCAGTCCAAGTCCAGTTGGGTTGCGGAGGGAGACTTTAGTCCTTGAAACAACATAAGACAAAATAAGTAGGAATAGCACGAGGACTGTTCAGTTAAAAAATAAAAAACGAGTTTAATTAAATTCAACCTTATTTTCATAATTCTTATGACTGAATCTTCGTAAACTGCTCATAGTGGCTTATGACCTTTTGGTGAACGAAACTTATGAACAGATATGGTTTATCGACCATATCAGTGGCACGCGGGCTGCACCTGCTGCTTCTTTTAAGGCAAAGACAGGCTCTCTGTTCTGCGCTTTAAATATAATCTCACATGCTTTATCTTCCACTAGCAATCGACGGTTGGGACATTAGCCCACTAAACCTGGCCGAGTCGATGGTCCGCGCGAAGGTCATAGACTACGATCTCCAACAGAAGCTCAGGAAGCAGATGGCTGCCATGAAGCCGCGGCCTGCTATCTACGATCCTGACTTTATTGCTGCTAATCAGGTTTGTGCCCTTTTCAGCATTCAGGTCAACAGTAGCGAATATGAATACCCCCACAACCCCGGCCCTCCATAGAATGGTCTCACAATGAGGGCTACCATTTCTAAATTTAAAAAAGTCCTGACAAAAAGCTGGATCTTCCAGAAAAAGTCCGGAAATCGTTAGGTATCCCTGACTCCAAATCAGAAATTTTTTGTCTGTCTGTTTCGTTTGAGCATCACACTAAAACCACTCGACCTATTTTGATATGATAAGAATTAAAAACTGGTATGTATTTTATCCAACTACAGCAGCTCGTGTGATATAATTCCACCTTATTACTTCAAACATCGTGAGGAAACCTGCATGCTTAAATTTCGAGGCGTGTATTGTACCCACTGTCCATCATAAGTGGCGACGGGCTCACACCCCGTCACACTGGACAGAGTTTCGGTACTACTGGTGAAACGTGGACGTTCGGAGGTTTCAGAATATCTCTGACTACCCCCTCGGGGAATATAGTCGCGAGCATATGCTTATGCGTATGGTTATTCCTTCAAATGTTTAGTCATTTCAAGTAGACTACTTTACCTCTAGGTCCATATCCGATATTCTTGGCTTCCTCATGAAGTGACGTATTATTCGTAATAAATACTATAATTACGTAACGAACACATGGTGTGTTTGCAAGATAGTAGATGTAATACGTACTACAACTCACGTGTACTGACACGCCGACATTCCACTATAAAATATATTATGGTGTATAAATCTCATTTTCCACGTCAGTTTAATTTTATACTTGTCCGAAGGAAAAATTTATGCATTATTTCATGATAAGGTTGATATCCATTTTATTCTGATTCCTAATAGGAAAGAAATAATGTTTTTATTAAAACTATTTTTATAAGTACGTGAAAGTTTGTAGCGATATACCTATTTGTGACTCAATCACGCAAAAACGGCTGAATGAATTTGGATGTTTGGCACATGATAGGTACTTTATTGCGTTCCGCAATGGTATTACAATATGTGGTGTGACCTTTATCTCTTTTCCCCGTAAAATTTTTTACATTACATTGAATAAACTTCTTGAATTTTCAATGTACGGACACACCAAGTTTAAAATTTTATTATACACGGTGTATACTTAAATGCGTTCCATACTTGAGGGGGTGATATAGATCATCAAACTGAACATCTTTCACTATGGGACCAACATTGACATCGCGAAAGAAAAAATCAGGTTTTCCAAACATTTGGTTCGAACAACCATTAACGTTATTGGAACGATAAAAAATCGCGATTTCGGCGTTGGCTTCTTAGTGAAAGTGGTTGCGGTCGATGGTCTGAAGCACACCCTTAAATATGTTATGCATTTCAGATTACACTCTGTGTAACGTAGTGTAGAAATTCTACAGTAGAACGTAGTTAAGGCGAGTATTGATTTTAACAAAGCGCGTAGTAGCTGATACCTCTCTCTATTGAGTAAATATCTGTTTGCTTTAAACGGAACCGAATAAGCGAGGAATTTATTAAACTTTCAGGTATTTGACGAAACTCTCTACCTGGCTTGTTAATCCCATATCAGCCTTCCCCGTCTATTCTCTCCACCTTGCCCTATTTCTGACGTCGCTTCGGAGACGTTGCACCGAGTGCACTGCGATCTGTGTTTATCCATCTAATCTTCGGACGTCCTCTCGGTTTTTGTCCTGGAATCGACAGTTTCAGTGCAATATGTCCTACATAATCGTGTGGCTTTCGTTTTCGACGTCGTATTCGGTCGTAGTTTCGGCTGTTTTTCTGCCGAACCAGGCCGAAACTCTAAATTTGTCGTAAAAAAATCGGTCGAATACTACTTGAAAGGCCCCCGTATCTCAGATCTGTGGCCGCTCTAAATACTGGAAGGGTTTCCATATACGTTATAGTACTCTGTGATATACGCGTGGTCGCGCGAAAGTAGTGAAATCATATTAGCGGTGTTGGCCCCCTTTCCTACGCCCTTGATAGGTTATTAAATAATCTATGCCCTTGTGCACTATACCATTTCAAACTTTTGTTTATTGCTCTATGATTTCTTATCGTAATTATTATAAGTAGAGTACTATAATTACTACCGTAAGTACTTAATAGTTTAATTTATAGTAATCCAGTTAAACTTGAAACCATTAAAGTTCCGTTTCACGGCAAACCTTAGATTCAATGAATTGCCCACACATAAGCAGAATTCTTGTAACTAACTGCGGAACAGGAAAATAGTATAAATAGCCATTAAAAATCATGCGATGCAATAAGTACCATGAATGCGTGCGTCATGATTACGTCAAATGACAACCATGCACCATGTGCCAATATGTAGGTACGTTCATATAATTATGTTTATCATTGATAAATACTTTATAGAAGTATACTGGAGTCACAAACGGTCAGTAGTGCGATTTTTGAACATCATACGAGCGGTTCGGCAGTAGAAAATGTCAAAATTACTATGGAGATTAGGCATCTTTCTACTGCCGAACCGCTCGTATGATGTTCAAAAATCGCACTACAGGTGTGTGGGGACTTGCCATAGATGTCAACACCCACAAGTTATAGCAAAGAAGCTAACAGATGGCGATACCGTCGCGCTCAGAAATCTGCTCCATACAAAGACAACGTTCACCCTAAATACGTAACTCGTAACAAATAAGGTTCACAATCGAATGCGAGACATAAATCGCGCAAGAGAAATAATCACAGAGATTCGATATATATTCAAGGTCCAAATAAGAACTGTTGGACCACGGCCGGTCCCCAGGCTTCACACTAGGCCTGGTGGAAGATCTTCCCTTTTCAATGGAGGAACATTCCCAAGTAGCACCTCCATATTGGTGACCCTCGACAAAGAACATCGCAACCTGAACACCGCAGAGCAGCATCAACACAGAGCAGCAACCAACCCTTCACACCCCTCGACCAGGTCAAACAAGCAGCAGTCACACGCCATCAACCCGAAGCCGCACCAGGTCCATCGCAGCTGTCTTCACACCGCTTCCTGGGCCTGCAGCTTCCTCAACGACAGTCAGCGTCTGCATAGAAGGATCTCCCGCAGCCCACGTGTCTGAGCTCACCTCCACGTGGCAGTTCTGCTCGCCTTCTCCACGCCTGTCACTCACCCGCATCACATCAGGACTGGACTCCCTGACAGATGCACACACTCGCAGCACATCGCTCGTGAGACTCACTTGACTGGAGCCCTGCACCTACACGGATACAGACTGCACACTTCGAACAACTTAACGACCTCCGGTCTGAGGGGGGAGTACTGTGGGGACTTGCCATAGATGTCAACACCCACAAGTTATAGCAAAGAAGCTAACAGATGGCGATACCGTCGCGCTCAGAAATCTGCTCCATACAAAGACAACGTTCACCCTAAATACGTAACTCGTAACAAATAAGGTTCACAATCGAATGCGAGACATAAATCGCGCAAGAGAAATAATCACAGAGATTCGATATATATTCAAGGTCCAAATAAGAACTGTTGGACCACGGCCGGTCCCCAGGCTTCACACTAGGCCTGGTGGAAGATCTTCCCTTTTCAATGGAGGAACATTCCCAAATTCCAGATTTCTGAGCGCGACGGTATCGCCATCTGTTAGCTTCTTTGCTATAACTTGTGGGTGTTGACATCTATGGCAAGTCCCCACAGGTGTAGTGTGGGTGTTGAGTGCCTTCTGGCCCGCTGGATCGACGACCTGGGAAGCGGGGAGCGACTGGATGAGGAAGGCCGAGGATAGATTTCTGTGGCCCATTTTGATCTTATTCAGCAGTGGAATGGCTGTTTGCCTGATGATCAAACAACGGGACAACGAATTAAAAAATTGTTATTTGGAGTCATACCATATCGTAACCTTTTTTTGTAAAATATCTTCAATGTACTGACACACTTCTGTTACAGTTTTATAATAGTGTAGTTTTACTATTGACACGAAAAGAAGAAGAAAAATGTAGTGAAGTATAATGTAGTCTGTCTACAACATTTTTCAATTTATTGTACATCTGTTCGTTCGAGTCTTATGCTTAACTTTGTTTATAGTTTCGAATACCGATGTTCCAGTATGTCGCGAGCCCCTAACTTCAATCGCTTATCAAGGTAGTGTCCCACAAAATACCCATGTGACATAATCTTACACGTGTTTTTTCAAACAATGGCGGATTCACCCTTTTTAATGCGGTGCTAGACAATCGGACTATTTATAAACATTGTCTGCAAATATGCAATACGAGCTAGTGTTTTGAAAAATATAGACCTTTCTACATCTTTTGATCTTTAAGTGGAAATATAATAATATTTATTTGTTAATTTATTCTACATTCACTTATCTATTCAATATATCTTGGACAATGTCACACAAATTATATACCTAGTCACATTTAAAGTACCAGAATCTAGTCTGGACTTGTATTATGATGACTATAGATACAAACAGCCATGACTCGGGTACAAATATTCATATTCATCATACAAATATTTGTCCCTTACGGGATTCGAACCCGCGACCCTCGGCACAGCAGGCAGGTTCACTACAGACTGTGCTATCAGGCCGTCAAAAAATCATAATTCTCTTGCCCATTTCCCATTATCTGGGGTCGGCGCAATATGTCATCCTCTTCCATTCATCTCGCTTGGCCGTCGTTTCAGCACTCACTCCTTTCTTACACATCCTTTACACACCTTTTGTACTGAGATTCATATTTTGGTCTAAATTTTACAGCCGGCCGCCTGCCTGACGCCAACCTTCTTTAGGAATGCAATTGTAGGGAAATTGAAGGGGTAAAGAATCATAATAAAGTTTTCGCTATTTTCGCAGGCGGATCGCGCAACCCACCTGATCAAAGGCACGAAGCACGAGCAGTACTTACAAATACGAGCCGACATCAAGGACTTCAGGGACAAGCACAAACTGGACAAAATTATTGTGCTGTGGACTGCTAATACTGAAAGGTGAGATCAGTGACGTAGAATACTATGGACGCCAGGTCTAGTACAAAATTCTCGAAAAAAGTGTCCGAGACTAAACTACATAAACCTAAGTAGGTATGTGTATTAATATAAACCAACTACAACATTGAAAATGCTGAAATTCTTTTCCATCCCACTCCCCCATCGTGGCACGGCGACGCGCGTGCGCTTAGTCGGCCGATCAAACGAAGACTGTCGCATAATTGGTTCTCTTTTTACGTTTTGGTGCTGTTTTTGTTCGGACACATTTGAGCGCGGACCGTACGTCCAATAGGTAGTGTAGTAAGTCAATGGGTGAGATACACATTTTGTTAGCCGTGTCTAGTATACAGATATACATTTTGTTTCTGTTTTCGATGCCATCTTATCTACATTTCTTCAATCTATATAAAATTATTAAAAAAAATGTTTTATTTCGTAGCAGGATAAAAAATTATACCAGACATGGTATATATATAAGTATACCATTATATTCTAAATTAGCAACCAAGAGTACAACATTTTTTACAATAATTTTTTTCTTAATTCAGAAAATTTCTAAAAAATCTTAAAACCATCAAAACTCAGTAACACTCATTTTCCGACCTCTCGTTAAAGGATCTTAATTTGACCTCTTTCGAGGAATAGATCAAATAACCTTTCATCATCCTGCGAAACCAATTTTAAGACCTAAAAAAGTGGCTCCATGACTTGTTTTATTATTATCCATTAACCCCTATTCTTGATCATAGTTTTATTGTTATAGAAAAACCCTGAAAGTAGTACCATAGTGACACGTTTTTTAAGTCAAACTTAAACATATAAATCTTTTGAATGATAACAAAAAATGTGAACTCTGCGAAATTGGAAGCATGTTTCACCGCGTCATGACATCGTAATATAATAGTTGCGTCTGCCTAGGTCGTTGATCTCTGACGTCATATGACGCGGTCGGTGGTGTGATCTCAAACTGATTGTTGAACCAATATTAATTATATTATTAGACGTGAGATAATTTGGGCAAGGTGCGCTCATTGAAAAACGCTTTCAATGCATACGTACGCCTCAGAAAAATTTAGATAGATGGGTCGGAAGCCGTAGCACGTTGTGCGTGATACGGCTATATCGCGCCTTTTATCTCGTTCGATCGCGCGCAAATAGGAACAGAGCTAAGGCGCATTAGCGGTTTATCACGCTGACATACTAACACCCGTATTCTTAGTTGTTTCTTTGAGGATTCCTCACTCGAGTCGAGGACGTTTTTGACATTTTTGTCATACAAATTCTGACAACCTCCTCCACTCCTCCACTCGAGGAAATGTCAAAATACGGGTGTAAGGCCCCAGGTTTCTCTGAAACTGACCAGAGGTGACGTTTGTACATCTGACTGAAAAAGGTTCACTACAGAGCCAAGGTTTATTTTAAACACAAATAAAGATTTAAAAAATACAACCCAAACACAATGACAAGACGAGTAAAAAGTTCGAGCTTATCACTAAAGAGATTTCTAGCAGACATCGAAATTGCGAACGAGAAATTCAGAATTTTT
The DNA here is from genome assembly GCA_963693445.1 of Agonopterix heracliana. NCBI lineage: Eukaryota > Metazoa > Arthropoda > Insecta > Lepidoptera > Depressariidae > Agonopterix > Agonopterix heracliana. Next base: position 15,342,680 of record OY856323.1, on the reverse strand, counting down.
TAAATATTTGAGTCTAGTCTAAACTCTTAAGCATCCCTTTAAATAAGACCAAACCTTTTTGCTTAGTTTCTGACCTTATCTTCTCTACAGCGGAACACCCTCCGCTGCGGTGCTATAGTCAAAAAAATGATGTCAAAAGCTATCTATATGTGATATTATTTTAATTAAAAAATATTGAACTTAGGACACCCTGTATAATTTGGTCACAACAGATTCTGCGAGGTCCGCGCCGGCGTTCACGACACGAGCGAGAACTTAGAGAAGGCTCTGCGGAACGATGAGCCCGAGATATCGCCCTCCACCATCTTCGCGCTAGCTGCCATCGATGAAGGGGTAAGTAAGAAATCTACCAACAATGAGGCGTTTTCCATGTGCAGTAATAATTTAAATCAATTGATGGCGTTTGTAAATTTGACACAAAAAATCTGTCAAGTTAAAGGTTAAAAAAGGTTTTTTGTTTATGGACTGACATTTACATTTTCTGGTGTTGCCAGTAGGTTAATATCTCCCTAAAGTTAAGAAATGGTGAAAAACCACTGACATATACTCTAGCGATAGACAAGCTCGTTGAAACAAAAAACATGTCACACAAAACAACACAAAATGACACATTGCGGTCTGTCATTGCCATAGTGACGAAGTGAACTCAGGAACATAAATGCGGTGCACCCACCGCATTCAAGTGGAAAATGTTGCTTCTATGAAAGGTCCTGTCTATCGCTAGAGTATATGTCAGTGGGAAAAACACGGAACCGGTATCGATCTGACAGCAAAATTCTAAAAGAATAGTACGCAACCCATCTAGTGCGTAGAAGGAGAAGTAATAGAGGTCGGAACGTGTTTTGTTCTATTCACTCAATAAGAGATGCATATAGCAAAATCGCTCCAGGTAAAAAAAGAGACCACTACCTACTATTGCTGTCCTTATCGACGTTACCACTTTTGAAGTGAAACGGCCACTGACCAAGAAATTACATTTCATATAAATTGTATGCAATTTTATGACTATCGCTATCTCATACGCGGTTACACTGACATTGTGTGTACTAGCGCAAGTGACATTTCATGGTCAATGATCCAGTGTCACTGAACTGTTTTTTATTTATTTTTTCTTTCTTCCAGTGTTGCTATATAAACGGGTCGCCGCAAAACACTATAGTGGACGGTGTGGTGGAACGAGCTGAGAAGAACGGCGTGTTCGTGGCCGGCGACGACTTCAAGTCGGGACAGACTAAACTTAAGTCGGTGCTTGTCGACTTTCTGGTGTCAGCTGGTAAGTTAATATTCTACGCAGTACCAGACGCCTAGCACGCGGCCTCCGAGAATACTTGGGTCTGATCCTGCATCGGTAGCATGCCACCGTGATACAGAGCTATCACTCCTTCGCTATCTTTCTATTTGCGTGCGAACGAACGAGATAAAAGACGTGATACAGCCTTATCACGTGTAGCATGCTACGAGTGCTGGTATACATATGTCCGTGTTCGCAAGCTAGTCCTAACTACTAGTGTAATGGTAAAAACAGACTCTTTACTATAGTAATGATCCCATGTTTGTTTTTATATAACAAAATAACTCGTCGCAGTCTTGCACTCGCGCCTGCCGTACGACAAAACGAGAAGTGACACATCTGCGGAACGTACGGCGCCGAATATTCGGTTGAATACGCGTGCAATGCTTTTCTCTATACCGGCGACACACCAGTAGGCGCCATTTTTTATTTTTCCTAGTAGACACGTATTCAACCGAACGTTCGGCGGCGTACGTTCCGCAGGTGTGTCGCTGCACTTAGTCAGTATATCTCGATAATTCTAGGCCCACAGATCGATGCTTACAATTTGTTTTCCATATTTTTTTTAAGTAGTTAAACATTTATTTTGTAGGTCTGAAGCCAGTGTCGATCGTCAGCTACAACCACCTGGGTAACAACGACGGCAAGAATCTCTCCGCCCCGAAACAGTTCCGCTCCAAAGAGGTGAATTATTTGTTTATTTACGTGTTTGTATACAGGGTGAAATTGATATCATTAGCATCCTTTTAAACTAAGAGTCTACCCATCAAACTGAACAACTTTTATTATGGGAGCAAACGAATAGGAGAAAAAAAAATCAGCTGTTCCATACTAATCTGCAATGCCTACTCGACTCAAATGTATGCAACGGCTTTTTTTGTTGCTCCCATAGTAAAAGTTGTTCAGTTTGATGGGTAGACTCTTAGTTTAAAAGGATCCTAATGATATCAATTTCACCCTGTATAAATGTGTTGATCTAATCTAACCTCAACGGCAATGAGACGGGACGGGTGCAGCGAGAGCAATATAAAATAATCCCTGTTCATATATCTATTGAGAATACGCTAGAGTACGCTGACAGAGCGAGCTCCGTTGGCCGTTGGACCCTGTGATCGGCTCTGCCAACTTATTCTATTGTCTCCCCTTTGAAAATTCTCGTAATTTTGTGTTCCTTATGTGGATAAAGTTATTATGTGGGTGTCTAAGACCAAAAAGGTCCAGTGGGCGGATTCTAGTTTTAAGATTTTGTGAATGGAATTACTAGGGAATTTGAATTATTTTCTGTTTAAAAAAAAATACTCTTTTGTGCAATTTTTTATTGAAATGAAATGTTCATTCGCCCGAACATAGTAGTTTACAATACAGAACATTTCTTATAAGTAATCAAGCATCTAATCTAATTTCCGAATCCATTCTTAACCTAATACTGCCCCATTGGAGCCTAATGGCTTGGTTGACCACAATCGTGTTGTTTTCGCACAGATATCAAAGAGCAACGTCGTGGACGACATGGTGGAGTCGAACCAGCTGCTCTACAAGCCGGGCGAGAAACCCGACCACGTGGTCGTCATCAAATACGTGCCCTACGTCGGTGAGTACATCCTCACCTACCACCTCCTCCTCATCCTCATCCTGTTTATATCTGAATTGTTATCTGTTTATTCGTTGGTTCCTTTTCAGTGTATGGCGGGCGCCTCTCCTATTAGGGTTGAACTACACATGGCCGCACGCGATCGCACTTTTCCGTCGCTCCATCCTTTTCTGTTTCTGAAGGATAAGTGCGACGGAAAAGTGCGATCGCGTGCGGCCATGTGTAGTTCAACCTTACCCTAAATATACAGGATGAAAACATTTTTTAAATATGTTATACAGGCTGAAATTGATATCATTACATTAGCATCCTTTTAAACTACTAGTAAGAGTAAACAACAATGTCAACGTACATTGATGAGGTATCTCTTCGGAATTTAGTTTACACGAGGCCAGTACTACATAAAACAATGATCCACGTGCCAGTTACTAGACAATGAATGTACTTAATTCAAGGAATGCTGAGTTTTCTAGATCGCAGACATAACAATATCGTGTAAAGTTAGTTTAGGCTTAGGCCATTCAATATTGTTTGTTATTCATTGATGGAACCTAAACATTTTGAGTGGAATATGACATACGTGCATTTTATCAACTTATTTAAAATTCTTCTGTAAAAGCAAATGTGAATTAAAATACTCCTTCTTTTAGTTGAATCTACCAACTTATTTACTTTTTATTACTTTGACTGTTTGTAGTGATATCACTACAGGCTGGCTGGCACCAAAAAGTGTTTAGTCTTAAACGTATTTAGTGATAGCTTTGTCTCTCACACTGATCATACTGATAACAGTGACAGCATCATACAAGTTTAAGCTTAAATACTTTTTGATGCAAGCCAGCTTAAATCACAACTGTATAATTCGACACTTTATTCTAACAGCAAGCTCGAGTTTTAAGCGCGGGGGATTTATCCCTATCTCTCCCCAAAATCCAAATATATTTATAGCACAGTGTTATTTTACAATATTTTTTATATTCCCTCAATCATGAGGCAGCGGTTCGATTCCTGGCCTGTACAACAAGTTCTTCGGAATTTATGTACGTTTGCATTTATCATTTACTAGCTCGGCGGTAAAGGAAAACATCGTAGGAAACCTGCATTCCCGAGAATGAAAAGAAAATACCATAAGTTCGGAGGTATGCGTAAAATACGGGTAAGTTTTGGGCGAACAAAAAGGACCAGCGCTGGTCTCAGTGTTACATAACGACCCTTGCTTGCAATATTCCAACCAACAAATCAATCAAGGATCTGTATAATGAATAAATTTTCCCAGGCGACTCAAAACGCGCAATGGATGAGTATACATCCGAGATCCTGCTTCACGGCACCAACACCCTCGTGGTACACAACACGTGCGAGGACTCCCTGCTGGCTGTGCCCCTCATCCTGGACCTGGTGCTGCTGTCGGAGCTCTTCTCCAGGGTCTGCTTCCAGGACAAGAGTCAGGGTAAGTTAACTAGTAGTTGAGGAATCAGCTAAGACATCGCAATGTCGTCGAGGGGGCAATATAGCGGATAATCTATACGATTGTAATGTTACCAAACTACGAAGTAAAGTAGTATAAACTGCTGTAAGCCCCGCTGTAAGACCAGTGAGGAGGGGAACGGAGCTGTGTAAAGTCAACCAACCGAATTGCTCAATTTTGCTCGCTTGCTAGAATCAAACTATTTTATTAGTCGATACTACACATTTTCGCCCCGCTCTTATTTGATAGATTCCGGCACAGATTATTTAATAATGACTACGTCACTGATACTGCATTGGTTTAAAAAAAACAGTTGCTGCACTGTGCACTGGTCCTATTTCGGGCGCTTTTACAGCCAACCACGACGAGTTAAAACGCGCCTTATGTCTATGCGCGACAGACTATTTCGCGACCGATTCTCGGCGCCGTAGGTACTTATAGCAGCTGTCAAACGCGATCACTCGCGTTTCATGCAGGAGCATTGACTCCGGGCCTAACATTCTTGCTTATTACGTCACAGAATGGACGCGCATGCACAGCGTGCTCTCGCCGCTCTCGTACCTGCTGAAGGCGCCGATGGTGCCCGCGGGCGCGCCCGTCGTCAACGCGCTGTACAAGCAGCGCGCCTGCATCGAGAACCTGCTGCGCGCCTGTCTGGGGCTGCGGCCCAGCCATCACCTGCAGCTCGAGCACAAGGTATCATTACTTGTTACTTACTGAAGGCGCGACGGTGCCCTGCCCGCGTCAACGCGCTGTACAAGCAGCGCGCCTGCATCGAGAACCTGCTGCGCGCCTGTCTGGGGCTGCGGCCCAGCCATCACCTGCAGCTCGAGCACAAGGTATCATTACTTGTTACTTACTGAAGGCGCGACGGTGCCCTGCCCGCGTCAACGCGCTGTACAAGCAGCGCGCCTGCATCGAGAACCTGCTGCGCGCCTGTCTGGGGCTGCGGCCCAGCCATCACCTGCAGCTCGAGCACAAGGTATTATTGACACTTGATCTATTGATGGCCCGACAGCCCGGTTGGTAGTAAACTTGCCTTCTGAATCGAGATTCGCGGGTCTGAGCTGCGTATGGGGCAATTATTTGTATGGTGGACATGAATATTAATACCAGCTCCTGTAATATGACAGGGGTGAGAGCGACACAGGTCACTTCCAAACGTCAAATTTAAGTGAGATGGCGGTTATCTCCATAGTATCTCACTTAAATTAGACGTTTAGAAGTGACCTGTGTCGCTCTCACCCCTGTCATCTTACAGGAGCAGAGTCATTGATATTTGTACTACTGAAACGGTGAATTCTGACCATCAAATTTTCACTACGAAGCCAACCTCAGGAAACGCAAAAGAGTTCCATTCAAAACTGCTTTACTTTCCCCGACTCAATTGTGTGAAATAGCTGATTGTGGTACATGACATGTCAACAATCCGGATTCGACCCCAGGCCCTCACGATTAAGTGTTCATATCTCTCCACAACGCGCCACCGATACTCCTATCCAGTGGACACCCTGGACACTTTGCTGTCATTTCATACAAATGGGAAGAATGAGTGCGAGCGAGACAGGAATACACATTTTATGCCACGATGCTGCCAGAGGGAGTGAGCTAAAATATCGGGTGGGAGGCAGGGGGTGTCCGTACTGTATGTAGTACTATATACTCTTCCTTATACTGTGCAAAAGTCTTGACATTTAATCCTGTCATTATTGGTCTATTTCGAGATCTAAACTTACCAAACCCACGAGCGTATACTTTCGCAGTATTTTAATTATTTCGTTTATCCAGGTGCCGTTCATGATGAAGGCTCTCCACTCCGGCAGTCTCTTCGCCGAGGACTTGCCTCCGACCAAGAAAGCCAAGCTGGCGAACGGTAATCAAAACGGCGATAAGTAAGCCTTTCAAAATTGAATCTTTTATCTATACACATAGGGAAACAGCACTGCAAACTATGCACATTTTTTGTATATCTCTGGTTAACCAGTTTGGTTTATAATGGAATTGAAATATTTACTCTTAACGAACGTGTAATGTTTGTACGTTCTGTCGGCCGCCCGAGATTTAGTTCTGTGTTTATCTGTAGCAAATAAGAGGAAACGCTGTATGGACTAAACGCTCCCCGAATTTCCTCTTAAGTCATTGCTGGAAACACCCAAAAGTTGTTGAGGATTGAGTGGCCAGTTTTCAGATTGCAACCTTTAAGACGGGTAACATCTCGGGTAGGCGACATCGATAACATAATTATGTGGTTTTGCGATCATCGCAGCTTTCATAACAGTGGCGTCAGATGTAAAGTAAGTTAACGCACTTATAGCGGAAAAATCCAGCAGTTTTCATTGATAAATTGATAATGAACCCCAATTCCAATTGACATATAGGGTCCTTCTTAATATGCTGACACTTTTTAAGGGTATGACCAGACCATCAAACTGAACAACTTTCTCTATGGGACCAACATCGAAATAGCGAAAAAAAAATCAGCTGTCCCATACATTTGGCTCAAGTAGGTTTGCAGTTTTGTATGGAACAGCAGATTTTATTTCGCGATTTCGATGTGTTGGTCCCTTAGAGAAAATTGTTCAGTTTGATAGTCTGATCAACCCTTTAAAAAGTGTCAGCATATTAAGAGGGACCCTATAGAGTTAAAAATAGCATCGAAGAGATAACGCGAACGCCACAGTGATTTTTCTCTCTTCAACTCTATTTCAATTGTTATTGGGTTCATTATCAATTTATCAATGAAAACTGCTAGAGTATTTTCTCGCTAGGTGTGCGCTGTAAATCTACACCACACTATATGGCAAGTAAAATTCGATAACATTGCCATCGACTCCAGAATTTACGTTAATGAACAACAGATGCGATTTGGGTTGCGATGATTGCAAGAATTGGGTGTCTTTAGGTTTGTCAGCGTTATAAAGATATGACGTTTTAGTCTTTATTTACACCTTTCTGATTAAGTACAGTCAACATAAAAAGTAAATGACTTTAACAATAATCATCTTAAGATATCTTAAGTAATAATTAGTTTATTGTTAGCTTTAGGTGAAATTTATTTAAAATTGTTTCAAATGCATTGTGATGTAACGATTAGTTCAGCATTAATTTTAATAAATTTTTTTGGTTTATCTACTTTTCATGTTGACCGTACTGTACTTTTAGTTATTACAAAAATACTGCCACATTATTCTGAATAATATTCTTTAGTAAGAACTATATCTGAAATTATTTTAAGTCCTATGTTTACTAACTGGTCATAAAAATTTTTTTTTCATTTATTAGGACTCTGTTATTGGGTTTAACGGGTGTACTGTTAAATGTTTTGTCTTTTTTTGTTGTTTTCAAAGCAACTATTTTTAGTATATTAGTTCCAATCTCAGTGAATAGTAAATAGCCTAGTATTTGTTATGCGTATAGTATTATTTGTGTTGTATTATTTTTCAACATTATTTCATCGGTTAGTGATTTCAAATTCAATTCTTACAGATCTTAAGATGTGTAAGTACACTAAGGCCCACTTGCGCCAACCACGGGTTAGCAATTAACTCCGGATAAAATAGCTCTCTCAGTTGTTTTTCTATACAAGAAGTCATGGGTTACCAACTTAACCTGAAGTTTATTGCTAACCCAGGTTGGCGCATGTGGGGCTTAATGTAATTGTAATATTATTTATATATTTATTTCTGGGTAGTGATCTCGAATTATAAAACGTTCTAAAATATCTCAAATATTTGATTATATTTGGCCATTTCCAGTCCTAAACGTGTCTTATCCTTCTGATAATAAGTATCAAAATCATGTGAAAGAAGACAATTATTTGAAATGGACTGTATTAAGAATTTGTTATCGATCTAAGAGTAAGCAAAGAGTAGAAGAAAAGCGAATGCTTTCGTTATAATTTTTCGGAAAATTTACAATATTTCAAAGGGAGTATCCACATTTTTAAAATAATACCAGGCCTCCGTCACTCGGTCGTAGGTACCGAGATAAGTACCTACACTTTAGCGCATCATAAGCGATGCGCTTGCTTGATTTCCGCCACTCGCTCCAGTCGGCAAGCTCGGACGTCGCGCGCTGTACGAAGTAGGTAATAATAAAGCTGAGTCAGCGTCATTAGATACATTTTTGCGCTTACCGTCTGGCAGTAGTTAATTAAAGCATAAGAATTTATCGCTTTCTCAGGAAATTATGTATCTTTTTCGAAGTAACTACATATCTGTGGTAATACCACATATTATTTAATAGTTACTTTGTAAGTTATACATCCAAGGTTATTGGAAAAAATATTATAATTTCTGGTCAAATCTGTAATACTTTTCCTTCCAGGTGCTATATTAAGAAAATGTTTCTATTCCCAAACTTATCATCATCATCTCAGCCTATAAACGTCCACTGCTGCGTCGATAAACATTTTATCGTTCGTTCATTCGCGCGCAAAAATAAAGAGAGCTAGGGCGCGATAGCGCTTTAACGCGCCGCCATGCCGCGGGCGCTGAACGATCCTTAATTAATAAATGTGGATATTCCCTAAATGCTTTAAGTGTCAATGTCGTATAGAGTTTTAGAGTATATTTACAATGTATGTACTTAAATTGTTACTATGTAGTTTTGGACCATGTAAGCTTTTGAAACTAAATGTTATGCGAACCTAGCACTATATCGAATATATTTAAAATCCAAATATGTGTTGTGAACTGTATTACGTAGAGTTTAAATTTCATTGTAGTCATATCAAATTGGATCTCGTATTTCAGTATTTTAGATTCATATATAAAAAATATTGATAAAACGGTTTATTTGAAATTGTTCCATATTATTTTCAGCTCCAGTATTGAATTAGAATTAAGAGATGTGCATTTATTTAGTTATTCATACCGAAATGTGATGGCATATTCCGATGGCTGTAATATTAGTATAAATATTCACATTAATGTGTCAAAATAATAATTTTGTTTATTTATTTTAGCGTAGAATTTGCGACGAAAGTTGAGATTAAGGGTGGGTTTCACCAAAAAGTGTACTAGTGTAGGCTAAACATATTTAGTTTTTCCGAACATTGCTCAAATTGGCGACTGTAATAGCATATTAAAACGAATTTTAGTTGAATTTTAAGAGAATACGATATTAGGTGCTGATGATTATGCTTTCTGAAAATTTTGCTTATCGAAAATCAAAACTAGACTCAACTTTCGTTATATTTATTGTTTATGGATATGTTATCACGAAAATATATTTATTTAGCTGAATTGAGTATTAAATTTGTTAAAAATATTCTAAATGAATATAATTATGTTATAATAAATTAAAATTTATTTATGTGACTGGATTTCTAAGGTTTTATTTATTCCTTGTCAAGTACTAATTAAAATTAGGAAAAAGGTTAGGAAACGTGCGCATTTGTTCCGAGCATGAAGTCTTAAGGTGGTTTCAGTCCATACAAAACGTTGTCGTAGAACACTCGTAGACGGTATTAATAAAAGTGGAAAAATAGCTTAGACAATCTAGATTGCGCGTACTTATGTGCCTTTTTTTAAACATTGTTAACCATTTGTTTTTTCTCGACTATTCCTGTATCTATCAGTGAAAACCTGTTATTGGCTTTCTGCTTTATACTCTTGTGACTACTGTATTATATTGCTGTTGGTTTTACAATAAAATAAATAAATAAATCAAAATAACATTTACAATTTATAATATAATTACGAAGATATAAGGCTTTGAAATTTTGGGTGTTCTACGACAAAGTTTTGTATGAAATTGACAACTCTGCAACCACCTTAAGGCATGAACGTAGAGGGAGAAGTAATATAGGTCGGAACGTATTTTGTCCTATTCACTCATAAGAAATGCACATAGCAAATTCGCTCTTGTTAAAAGAGGAGATCGCTACCTTACTGCTGTCCTTATCGGACGTAACCACGTTTTTGTACTAAGGCCACTGACCAAGAAATGTCACTTCATTTAAATGACTATCACTATTCGCGGTTACACTGACATTATATCTACTAGCGTAAGCGAAATAAAATTCTTGGTCAATTGGATGACCAGACCATCAAACTGAAAAATTTTCTCTATGGGACTAACATTAATTTCGCGAAAAAAATCCTCTGTCCCATATTTTGGGTCGAGTCAGTTTGCAGTTTTGTACGGAACAGCTGATGTTGATCCAGTAGGACTTCAAATAAACAGGTGGTATATCTATAGGGTCCAACTTAATATGCTGACACTTTTGAGAGGATGATCAGATTGATCAGACCGTCAAACTGAACCACTTTCTCTATGGCACCAACATCGAAATCGCGAAAAAAAAACAGCTGTCTTATACAAAACTGCAAACCGACTCGAAATTATAAGACAGCCATTGAGGTACAATGTTAACCAGAGAAGCTACCGAGAAGTAATGTTTTGTAACACGCGTTAGGGTGCACGCGCTCTAACCCACTTAGCCTGTGCCAGGCGCTCGTCGCAGCGTGACGCTCCCAGTACGCGCCCCGCACTGCTGATCATGTTGCACAGATTTTGTTCGCGTTGTCTGCTCTATACATAATTACTCAATGAAGACAGCAGATTTTTTTCGCGATTTCGTTGTTGGTTCCATAGAGAAAGTTGATCAGTTTGATGGTCTGATCAATCCCTTAAAAACCGTCAGCATATTATTAAGAAATCATTGTAATCCTCTATTTTGGACCTTGTATAGGATTACAAATACAGGATTTCTTAATAATATGGCAAGTAAACCGTATGTGCGAAAAAATTATAGTAAATCAATGATTTAGTATCTATTTTAATTATAAGAAACAATATTTATGGTACTACATACATTATGGACACTAATATCTGTCCCCCATCAATTTTTACCAATGAAAGCGATCGTGAATTCCTTTCTCACTCGCACTCACTCAGTACCACACATGCTGACCTCTTCTTGTCAGTGCGAGCCCATTTATTATTTATTTTTTTATTTATTCAGATTTAGGATTACTAACAAAGTTAACACAGATACAATCTATAGCTATTAGTTCTATAGCTATTACAATAGGCAACAAGAAGTGCAACCTCACTTATAAGTAACCACGGCATTCAATTGGACAATTTTAGCCATTTTAGTTTTTTTTTTGTTTGTTTTATATAAAGTAACAACAAGTGTCCAGGGTGTGGAATAGAAGAGGGTTGTAAAAAAAGAAATAAACACACTATCAGATTAATCTTTCTTTATTTTCAGTTAAGCATAGAATAGTACAGTATCTCAAGTTCTCCAGTCTAATGTGACAATTATGTCTCAACCACGCACCAAGCTTTTCACAATTAAATCCATTAAGTAACTTCACTATTGGTGTTTTACCGTACACAATCATACAACCAATAACCATAGAAACCAATGCAAAATCATAGCAATTACTTTTCTTATTACCCGGTGTATTTGTTTAAGACGAAAGTAACTAAAAATACTTAAAAACTAAGATACATTTTGTTCTAAGTGGCGATGTAACATCTCTTATTTGTTTAACAATTCCTCTTATAATTAATTATAATTGTTAAATGTCACTTGTCATGCAGTTAGTATGATTTATACATATTACAATTATGTTTTTGGTAATAAAACATCTATACCGAGCTAAAACTTAACGTTTGACATACAACGTGCGTTACAATATCGATATCGATAAAAAGATGAAAAATTATAACAATGCAACATTTATCCGAATCGCTGTGATGTCTCATCAAATAATAATAAACGTCAACAAACATCACTTTCAGATTACATTGGAATGTTAACTAATTACACCTAAAGCGTTTAGTACCAAAATACTGTTAAATTAAATACTTAATTAAAAACATAATACAAAAGATCCTTTAGACGCAGGCATCACGCGTAACGACGCTAATAACAAAACTGTTCAAACTATTTTATAATATTCAACGTACATTATCGGCAACACATCGATAAAATACATAAATATATATATGACGAGCAACGACAACACGGATATATTTAAATAGACAGAAAAACACGTCGCGGGAAGATATCGAGCGGAGAAAACGGACGCGCGTGTCACATCACTATTATATCGGTGCAAAATGTCTAATAGATAGGTACTACACTATTTAGAATAGTTTGTGGACACTTGAGCTCAGTCGGCGCCCGCGCACCGCCACCGATTCCATTACAATTATAATTATAATTTCTATATAATAAGTCTTTTTTTTCTACATTAACAATAAATTTGTTATAATATTTTATAACCGATGTATTTACGAGTTATTTGTTAATAATTTACACGACTTTAAATTTGTTTCAGTGCTCAATATTATATATTTTTTTATAAAATTCGTTGACTACCTAAACGAGCGGTGTTTAGCTATAAAGGACAACAGGATCTACGGTAGGGAATGGAATATATTACACACTCAATGGCAATGAAAATTGCCTTTGAAATTATAAAAAAATTTATTTAAAATTTTAAAGTAGTTTTCTAAAACTGAACGAACTGAAGGCAACTTTCAATATCATTTAGTGCAATTACAATAACTTAGAACGAATCGTGAAATGTATAAATATTATAATAAACATAATCATTAAAAAAATCGCCGGCTGAATACAATTGTAATGGGAAATTTTGTGTAAGAAGGTATAAGACCGAAAAATCTGTACTGTAAATACCTATAGTGCTGTAGCCCCGGGACATTTTAATTACTAAAAAGGTTACCGATTGCCGTTTTGAAAATGTTGTAAGGTACATAGTTCAATACCCATAATGTAAATAGTGAGACTGTGGAACGGAGTTGTAGAAAGTTTTAAGTCCGATCAAAAAGGAAGTTTTTTTACTTTTTCTTCTTTAGGTAGTCTTACGTATGGGTATGGAACTAAGGTGACATGACAACTATAGAAAAAAAAGGTAACCTGGAAATTAAAAATTTTTGATTTTTTTTGTAATAGTTTTCTTACGACGGGTTTTGATCCTTGGGTTTTTATATTAATAATGTCGTACCTAACAACAATTTCAAAACAGCAATCGGCGGTAACCTTTTTGGTTATTAAAAAGTTCAGGGCTACTCCTATGAGTTTTAATACATAACACGAGACGTCCCATACCAAAAAATTTTAGCTACAACACTAGCTTATTATCTAGGCGTCTAGGGAATACACTAATTTTGGATAAGGGCTATAATGCTCCAGCGGCTCTTGGCCGGGAATTTTTTTTACTACTTTAAATTCCTTACGTGCCTTTTTGAGCAGTACACCTGACTCTGAAGATACTACTATATAATTTATTGCTCGAAAACATAATTAGTAACATTCACACGATGTCAATGGCAACCCTTTCGCCGCCATATTGGTTTATGGAAGCGCAAAATTCATGCATACACCAGCGGCCATCTTGGGTCGCACGTTGAACACATTATATCTCCCTTTCTCACAGAAAGGAAACACTACAATAATTTCAAAAATATTAAGTCTTATATAATTTCTCGTATAGTACACAATGAATTAGTATTTTTTTTAATTTATGTACATTAGAAGCGTTTTTATCCCAGTGTTGGGAATAGATGAAGTGATCTAGATTTATATATTAGTAAAAGGTGTGTCGGTTTGCTGCTCCCTACCTAATTTTAGCATTTATTACTTGTAAATCATGCGTGAACTTCGAGCACCAGATTTTAAATAATATTAGTACATAAATATCCTTTTCTAACTCACAAATCAATTCCACAGTATGAGATAGACAAAACTTTAGTAACGTACATCTGTATAAAAATATATGAGAAGAAAAGCCTAGATATCTGAAAAACTGAATTTGTTCTAGTTTACGGACAAGCAAGTGTTTTAAAATTGTAGAAATATTCCCAGCTCACGTGCTTTTCAAATTATTGTTTCTTACTTTTACGAACTAGGTATTATATCTTAAGGTACGGTCTGTCTATAAAGTCTTGGCACAAAATGAGGGCGCTGTCTCCACGCAAGGACGTCAACATCAAGAATAACCTGGCAACACCACCATACTAAAATGATTAGTTCCTCAAACATTCATGCCACGACTTTATAGACAGACTATAAGATAGGTACTGCTTGAATCATGAATTCAATTAATAAAATAACGCAAATTTATGACGTTACGTTAGTTTCGTTACGCTATAAAGTCTACCTAGAAAAATAAAAACGGGGGCGCTACAATCAACTAAACCTTTAATGTTACAAAAATTAGTTCCATTGATTTTCCGCAACATGGCGACGCGTTTTATTTTCTAGCTAAGCTTTAAACTAGACGATATTTATGTGTCTTTAGTGCTGGCAAGTCAGGAAATTTTGTTTACCCGTAACTTTTGAATTCCCGACAGGATGAAGCACGTGAGCGGTTAAGTAAATAAAAAATTAAGTACATAATATCGTGCACATTGACGCATCGCATATAAGTTGATTTTGACCAAATTGACTATACATACTTTACACAGTAACCTCTTATTTTAAGGCGAGATGAGATAACGAACATCGTTCGTAATGCAATTTTGTTAGCGAATGAATTACTAAATTTCGATTTAACTAATAAATAAATAAATATCTTGGACATTGTCACACAAATTATCTAGTCACATTTAAAGTTCCAGAATCTAGCCTGGACTTGTATTATGATAACTAGACAACGATATAGAATACATATATAGATACAAACATCCATGACTCGGGTACAAATATTCGTATTCGTCATACAAATATTTGTCCCTTACGGGATTCGAACCCGCGACCCTCGACACAGCAGGCAGGTTCACTACAGACTGTGCTGTCGGGCCGTCTCAGCAATAATGTTTAAATCGTCATATAAAATATAACTAATGTAATGAAAAGCGCAGAAACATTCAAAGACGGGCTTTTATGGCACCAGCACGTGTGCGAAAGAGACAGTAAAACTAAATGTTGGGAATATTTTTATAATGATTTTAATAGAATTTCAGTCTTCACTCGCTAACCAAATTGCATTTAATAAGGCTCCATAATATATCAAACAAAATTGATCAGGAAATTGTCTAAAATGTTTGGTTAGTTTAGATAAAATGTAAATATGTGAATATCTATTTAAAAAGGCTGATTGTGTGATAGATTAACCTTCCATTCTTAATTACCTCTCTTCCCGTCCCTTACTTTCTTTTTTCGAACAACAGAGACACAAATATCGTTGAAAAAGAGATTCAGTTAATACCGAAAACATACTTTAACAACCTGCACGCTAAATTCATGAAATGCCACGGTCACGTTATTATTGAACCACCCATTGTTATCTATTCTTAACTTGAAGTCGGGTTGCGAGCTGTTAAAAGGCCTGTAACCAGCCTGAAATTGATGATCGTTTAGGTATAGTATGTTTTAGTATTAAGTATAATATCTTTTCATCGGTACTAAGACCTAAACACAGGAACTTTAAAGAAGTGACTTTTGATGCTAAATCTTATCTATACATTTTTTAAGGCAGTGTGTCCTATGATGAAATTATTTGGTTTCCATCCCGTTTTGTATTTTGAGATTTGATTATTGTTTTAACGTTTATGTGATTGCGCGAACTAAAATTTCCTGCTAACAATTTTCCCGAAAAAAGAAAGAAACAATCAATGCTTTTCAACCTTAATTTTCTTGAAGTTCTTTATTTTCCTTTGTAAATTATGCGTGATTCCATCCGTAAAGACCAGAATTGATATCCAGCCTAGTGCTTTCCACCAAAAATATTATACAGCGCACTCAAAATTGCAAGATGGTGGACGAAATATAGGGAAAGCAGTCTCTAGATGAGATGGACGAACAATATTGTTAAAGCGATGAAACATATGTACACTCCCTCGTACTGGACTCATATTTTCTATGGTCTGATCTAAAACACTATTTGATTGGCGGATTCCTCCCAAGAGCACCTTAATTTGGCGCAGCGGTAGCATTCTTACCACGTATCACCACAAAATAAATAGGTACTAGTAGTATAGAAGAATCACTTCGACAACAGATTCAAATAAATAGCGACGCTCTCTGCACGGCACTAAGGTGCAAAGTTATTCGCACCCGTCCTATCGTACAATTCGCGAATAACCTACCACCCGTCACAACGGCGCGCGTGCAAACAAAAATGAACAGAGTCACTAGACATCAAAGCTTTCCCTTACATAGTCTCCCTCTTTCATTCTTTCACGTGCTGGCAGCGTGACATCGCTAGGGTTTTCCAGTCTCGCATTGACTACTCACAAAATTACGGCAAGTCTAATGAGATTTGACCAAGAAGTTTAAATAACCTATTGCCATTCACCCCTCGGTGGGGATCGGCCGTCATGCGTACCTAAGCTGTGTAGTGAAACAGGCCTGCATAGCTAGCATGCCGCAGTGATACAGCGCTATCACACCTTAGCTCTCTTTCTATTTGCGTGCGAAAGAACGAGATAAAAGACGTGATACAGCCGTATCACGTGTAGCATACTACGAGTGCAGGTATTACTAGAAACCAAACAGTCTCAATTAACACTGCAGTTGCAAAACCTTATCGTTAAAAGTAGAGATAGTATCAAAAGTCACTCGTCTTTTTGTTAAAGTTACTGTTTCTTGGGTCAGTTGAGGGGTAGGCAGAACATGTGTTGCAGTAGCGTCGGCTTGCGAGGCGGCAGCTCCGAGCACACGGAGTCGTAGTCCGATGACGACGACTCCGCGCCGTACGCGTACGCCTGCCGAAACAAACAAATATAATCGTATACAGTATTCTTCATGGAATAAACCAATGGATACCGATCCTCCTTACAAGCGTGGAAACACGAAAATTGGACATGGCGGTCGGTAACGTTCGACCTTCTTTCGAGAAGATCATTTATTTGATCGTGGTACTTTTTATTTTGATCAACGTTTTCAATGATTTATGTAAAAAGTGGCTTAGTAATAATGTAAGATAGTCGCTTATAATATAACAGCCGGTATTCAGCAACCATGCTTCGTCAAAAACTTAAATAAACAGTTAGAGATCCGCAACATGCTTCGTCAACTGTCCTTCCTTCCTTTGCTTCGTTACTTTATTTTGATTACTTTTGTCTAAAGTTCTCACCAGACACAATCGCTCACGTTTGATCAATATCAATAAAATATAAATTGTAAGTTTCCTCTTATTCAATGTTCGTTCCAATTTGAACTATATTCCAAAGTGTTAGAGAAGTAAATACCTGCGTGGGATCGTGGTAGGGATGCAGCAGACAGGCGTGGTGTCACACGCAGTCCTCCAGCGACATCAGGAGCGGGTTCACGTACTCGAACCCTTCGAACTCTGACTGGTCTATGTCCGCGATCACCGTGCTGCAAAATGTTATTACATCACATCAAAAACGTAATTAGGCGTAAGAAAGCTTGAGTATTTTGCCATATTTCGTTCGTATCCAGTACAAATCAGTGCCAATGTTCCACATTAAAAAAAACTGCTGCGTGAGTGAGCATGTTCAGTGTCCCACTGCTGGGCGAAAGCCTCCTCTTTCACTCTCCAATACCATAGCGTAAATACAATAAAGTGGGTGCGGTTAGTGGTCGCGGCGGGTCTATGCTTAGCGCGCTTTGTGCGGAGGGGTGAGGCACCGGCCGTTGAGGTACAGCGCGCAGGCGATGAGGTACTGGGAACTCTCTCCCCGCCACCCGCACCCCCGCACGATATGCCCATTCACTTTGCCAATACTCTCTATTGTGTGCTACTGAACAACTCCAAGAAGGCATCCAAGTTGTCTCTCCTCCTTTTTTTGGCTCTACCTCGATGCCGGCGACCACCCTGAAGAACTCAGTCCGTAGTGTTTTGGCCCATCTCTCTTTAAATAAATATCTCCATGATTCGGGTACAAATATTCATATTCATCATACAAATATTTGTCCCTTACGGGATTCAACACCTCCACCAACAGTCCAACACGCACTGGGCCCACGTGGTGGAGTATGGCCCAATTCTTCTCACCCATATTCGTGAGAGGAGGCCTTTGTCCTGTAGTGGGATTCTACAGGCTATGACTTACTTACTTACTTTTTTACGGGATTCAAACCCGCGACCTGAGCGACTAAGCTATCGGGCCGTCTCTGAATCATCTCTGAATGCATGCGACAGGCATGTCCGGCCTAGTTCCACTTCAGTTGAGCTGTCTTGCGTCCCTCTTCGCTATGCTAGTTCCGTATTTCCAACGTTTTTTTAAAACAATAATAATGAAGTAAACGTACTCATTGTCAGGCGTGAGGTGCACGGGCTCATCGGTGAACTCCGGGGGGAAGTTGGCGAGGTCCCGCTCGCCCTCCAGCCGCGGCTTGAACGGGGGCACCACTTGCTTCTGCTCCAACTGCAAACAGATACGATTGTATTTTAGTTTTCATTCTTCGTGTTCAATTCGTATAAAGCCCGTTGCAGACGATGCGCGATGCGAATACTAATCATAAGTACTTGCGCCAGCGTTCAATCGTATCGTTCAGCGATCACTTTTACTAATGCCAGTTGCAGACAATATGCGCAGTTGCAAGTACTACTACTGTGCATATAATTTCGTCGTGTGAACATATTTTGCTTAGCTAGCTTAGTAAAAGTGTTCGCTGAACGATACGTTTGAACGCTGGCATAGGGGACCGGGGCAAAGTGGGAGGGATACTTAAGAGAAAATTCATCAAATAAAGAAAATTTTATTGTTTATAGTTACGTCAGATGGCGTTTGTAAATATTCGTTAAGCCAGGTCGGAGGCCTATTAAGGCGGCTTGAAAATTCTCTGGCAAGTTGACCACTAACTTGCATCCACCAACACGCACTGGGCCCGCGTGGTGGAGTATGGCCCACTCCCTCTTACCCTTATTCGTGAGAGGAGGCCTTGGCCCTGCAGTGGGATTCCTGTGTGAGCTATACCCATAACTTACTTACACTAATGTTTAACTCACCATTTCCCACTCAATGCTCTTGAAGAAGGGATGGTTGACGATGTCGAGGAAGCCGTTCTCGCCGCAGCCGAGCCGCTCCACCGGGTTCTTGTTGAGGAAGCCCTTCAGCACAGACGCCGCCTTCACGGACAGCGAGCGAGGGATACGGATCGTCTTCTCTAGGATCACCTGACAATTATTAGAGGGTTAGAAAGTGTAGATCCGGTTTATCTATCGGAAGTTTAAAGAATTACATAAATCTTTATTAACAACAATTTAGAGAAACCATTACAGGAAATAATTAGTTTTGAAAAAGAGATTACCTATAGGATAAATTTTTAGTCAGTGCGGAAACTTTATCCAGTGAATCAACAATTTCGGATCTACTCCCTGTGCTTAGATCTATACTGCATTCCAAATAAGAACGAAAAAATATTCCGATTCCTGTATAGCTTTCTGGTCAATTCAGATTAGCAAATATGATTTATTTATGAGAAAGATATACTATCCAACATATCTTTGACATTACTAAAGCTGTTCTAAGAATAAGTGAGAGGAAGTGTTTCAAATCTCTGTTTCTGTAATTAAAAATGGCCTTAAAATTTCGTTGCTATTTGGAATGGAGTATACAACCTTAGAAACATAAGCTACCTCTTTTACGTAGTTTGTTTGGTAAATAATATTAAAAGATCAGAGAGGTTGTCAGCGGCCTGCGCTATGTCGAAGGGCGACCGTCCGGCCAGCATCTCGTAGGTGTACACACCGAGCGCCCACCAGTTCACGGAGAAGCCGTACTCTTCGCCGCGGAGTATCTCAGGAGCTATGTAGATGAAGCTAAAGACTACAACCAAATTCCTCATTCACCTGGAACAGATAGTCCTCAGTGTTCTGATCAGGGTTGTCAGCGGCCTGCGCTATGTCGAAGGGCGACCGTCCGGCCAGCATCTCGTAGGTGAGCACCCCGAGCGCCCACCAGTCCACGGAGAAGCCGTACTCTTCGCCGCGGAGTATCTCGGGCGCTATGTAGTTGGGCGTTCCGCAGAATGTTGACGTCGTGTCGCCGGGGCGGACACCTTCCTGTAATTAGAGATAATCTATACTTATAAAACAGTTCCGTGATTGACTGACTGGCAACACACAGACTGCAACAGAAACATGAAATTTGCTCAGACCATCAAACTGCATAACTTTTACTATGGGACCAACTTTGAAATAGCGAAAATAAAACTGCTGTTTCATACATTTTGGTTGAGCAGCTTGGGCAGTGGCTATTTTGGCTAGTGGGCAGGTTGTATTGCATAACGTAATACTACCTATACTTTGTCTAATAGGTATTTAGAAGCGGAGGTGGCGGAGGTCTCGACACAATCATGTTACTTACTCGTAGGTAGATCTACGAGTAGCAATTGACATTTTATATGGAACCGTCGTTTTTTTTTAAGTTTAGCAAATTAATCTGGGGGCAATACAGTATTTCACAAAACATTCCTCCAAAATAAACTTTATCATAAAGAAACAAGGTCCTTCCATACACATGCCGTAATCAGTCAACTTGATATGACCATCGCTCGTGGTCAAGTAGCACGTTGTCCGACTTCAGATCTCGGTATATGACGCCTCCAAAGATAATTACTCAAAAATAAACTTTATTACCAAGAAACAAGGTCCTACCTTACACATGCCGTAATCAGTCAACTTGATATGACCATCGCTCGTGGTCAAGCAGAACGTTGTCCGACTTCAGATCTCGGTATATGACGCCTCCAAAGATAATTACTCAATAATAAACATTATTACCAAGAAACAAGGTCCTACCTTACACATGCCGTAATCAGTCAACTTGATAGAAGCCTCGCTGGTGGTCAAGTAGAACGTTGTCCGACTTCAGATATCGGTATATGACGCCTCCATAAATAATTACTTACTCAAAAATAAACATTATTACCAAGAAACAAGGTCCTTCCATACACATGCCGTAATCAGTCAACTTGATATGACCATCGCTCGTGGTCAAGCAGAACGTTGTCCGACTTCAGATCTCGGTATATGACGCCTCCAAAGATAATAACTCAAAAATAAACTTTATTACCAAGAAACAAGGTCCTACCTTACACATGCCGTAATCAGTCAACTTGATATGACCCTCGTGGTCAAGCAGCACGTTGTCCAGCTTCAGATCTCGGTAGATGACGCCTCGCTCGTGCAGGAAGTGCAGCGCGAGCGATATCTCCGCCGCGTAGAACCGCGCGTGCTCTTCTGGTAAGCGTCGCTGGCGTTGCATGTGGAACCTGGAGAGACAGTAATCAATTTATAAATCACCATTATTATCACCAGTCTGTAATAAAACAGACTACAGGGGCACAATACCTCAGAATAAGAGATTCCACTAGGTGGTGGAGATTGGCGATACTCATAGTCACATTAAGGCTGGCTTGCACCAAAAAAGTATAGACTTAAACATGTTTAAATATGATTCTGTCACTGTCATTAGTATGAACAGTGTGAGACAGAGCAATCACTAAATCAAGCCACGTCAAGCCAGAAGTTTGTCGAGAAAGCTTGAAAAAAATTAGATAGCTACCAAGTCGCACAAAACCATAAACCATACACAGAGAGCTTTTAACGAATAAATATTCATCATCATCATCAGCCTATATACGTTCCACTGCAGGGCACAGGCCTACCCTCTAGGAGGGTGTTTGGGCGTTAGTCCACCACGCGTGCCCAATGCGGATTGGTAGGCTTCACATATGCATCAGAATTTCTTCTTCCGCATATGCAGGTTTCCTCACGATGTTTTTTCCTTCACCGTTTGAGAGCAGTCGGTAATACGGAATAAATATTACTAATAACAAATAAACAGATATTTTTATGGAATTGATTTTACCACTGTATTGGAGGCATTTGGTAGATGGTGGTAAGATAAGATACTTAAAGATAAATATGGTGGTATTCGTTAAATCAAGTTTAATCTGAGAGGTTTACCATTTTGCCAGCGGTCCACTGTCTTTTCCCGATTGCAAGGAAGATCAATGGTTTGCTGCATGAGATGGGACTCAAAATTTTTAGGCCCCGCCCCCTTTTCACCTTTACAAGGAAAGACAAAGGTCTGCTCCTTGAAATGGGTCTGAGATTCTCAGGCCCCGCCCCTTTCCACACACCACACAACTCACATAAGATCACCACCGCGCACGAACTCGATGACAAAGAACAGACGGCTCGGAGTCTGGAAGCAGGAGTGCAGCCCCACAAGGAAGGGGTGGTTGGAAGCCGTCTCGAACACGTGCTTCTCCGTCTGCACCCAGTCTATGTCCTCGTCGTCTGTCACCAGAGCCTTCTTTATTACTTTCATCGCGTACACACGTTTCGTTCTTTTCAGTTCTACCATCAGCACCTGGAAAGATAAATAGATATTGTTAAAGCACAGCGTAACAGAGCTAAGATTCGATACAAAAGCTTTCGTAAGGGCCCTGGGTTGCCTTATATACCCGTTCTGGATGTTAACTGGTTCAACAAGTATTTTAGCTGTGCAACGGGGAAATGCTGCTAGCATAAAATACACTTTTGGTCTGGATACGGCTAAGAGCCACCTTTGAGCGAAGCACCATATTAAACGGGTTTTCATTGACGACCAAAGATAAATGTTCTCGACCTTTTATGCGCTCCCTCATCCAACGGGTTCCCGACGCCTAAACCAGTCCACATCACGCTGCACTTTCTGGGACGCGGTCACCACTTGATAACTCTTTGGCCAAATCGGTTTTCGGTTCTGCGAGCAATGTGCCCATTAGAATCGAACGTTGGAACGTACCTTAGCATAAGACCCTCTGCCGATAACCCTGATGAGTTCGAAGTCGTCGAGCGAGTACTGGCGATGCGCGCTCGGCTCCAGGTCGTCAGCTCGCTGCGCCACCGGGGGCGCCGGGGGGGTCTCCGGCAGGGGGGGCTCCGGGTCCGCTCGGGACCTGCAACGTTTAGATATTGGGATTAGATACCAGCTGGATATTTTGTGGTTTTAATAAGTCACAGGTATACATGTATTGTACGTATTGTTGCGACTCCAAAAACGAACTTAGGCTAAAATGCCTTTATTGTGAAAAGCGTTTGGCTTGCACAAGAGCGTAACAGATTTCTTGGTTCGTTTTTTAGCCGAACAAAAATGGAATAACTACCTCGAAAAATCAATGTTAAAAACTTCCCCTTACAAAATAAATCATGTGTGTGTAAAACTAAACGGGAGTGCTTCAGACCGTCAAACAGAACAACTTTCACTATAGACACAACATCGAAATCGTACACCAAAAATCAGCTGTTAATAGAGAAACTTGACCCAAATGCATGGAATAGCAGATTTTTATTGGTTCAGTTTGATGGTCTGAAGCACCCTGCTTAAAATGAATATTTTCTTGAGTTGTTTTACAGGCAAGTAATCTTTAAACACTAGAAATTCAATTTACCTGACAGACGACGCTCTGCCCAAAGTACTTTCACCATTAGCGTCATCTTTGACCGGATCAACGGGGTCGACGTGCTCGTTGGAGCAAGGCTTCTGGACCAGCTTGTGGCATTTCTTGTGGACCAGGAGCTTGCACTGGATGCACTTGAAGCCCTGCCGGCCCAGGCCCCAGATACGGTCCTGGCAGAAGGCACAGAAGGCGCGCTGGAATTGAAAAGAAGAAAGTATTAGAACAGATTCTTGTGCGTTCCTATCTCTTTTCCTCATCCCTTCTCGTAACATATCTTCTATGGACACCAAGCACGTATCTATGAGGAGGATAGATGGGATTAATTCATCAAAAAACGTTCGTTCCTTGTCGTAGTATTAAAGAGTACACTTTTTGAGGCTGCTTTCTGTTCTTATGCTGTTGCCAACAAATCAACAATGCAGTAAAGTGATATCCTGATATCTGATCTTTTAAAAAATCGGCCAAGTGCGAGTCCGACTCTTTTTTTTCTAGGATCTTTAACGCGCATGCTCTATAGGGTCATTTTTAATTAGTTGGCGAAACTTTACCGGGGCGCTTGTTAATGATAACAGATTGCATTATCAATGTTTATAATTGGTATTGATGATTAACAAAATTATTATTATCGTGCGTAAGGTAGGGCAGGGCCTACAGTATGAGGCCGCGGGCGGACATTGACCTCAGAATCATATGATCGAGCGGGGGGTCATTGCCACGCAATTGTACTCATTAATAGATACCAAATGCGTTTTTTAAGATTCGCCAACTAATTAAATTTAACCTTATATAATCACACCTCCAGTTTGACGTTTGTATGTATTGTCGTTTTACGATAGATAAAAACAAAAAACCTTGAAAAAACACGTTTTTTTGCACGGAAGTTACAAATACTATAGAGTATTATAGAGTTTCTCTAGACTACACTGAAATGATTACAAAATAATACTCACTCTATTAAATCGTTTAGCTTGGAAGATGTGTCCATTGACGCGGTATAGTTTCCGCCACCGCCGCGCCCCCCTCCTGTATATGCTTCCTGAAAACACAAATATTTCAATTGATAGCACTATTTTATTTCGCTTGTTCTTGCGACTATAGTTTTGCGTTAGCGTATACTTTCTTTGCTATAGTGCCCGAGGAATACAGATATACTTATAAAACTAGATTCTGCGATTTCGTTCGCGTGGATTTCGGAATGCTTCAACGCACCGTTAGTACTTGTACTCCATCAATTAGGGGTTGATTTTCGAAAAATCCTTAGTGCACGCCTACATCCTCCATACAATATATTCCTATCTTCAGCGGATGCTGTGCGTTGTCTGTCATCGGTCGGTCAGGAACGGAACAGGTTTAATAAGTATTTGTATAATATTGGCCGTAAAAAGCCGTGGTGGTCCAGTGGCGAGTAACCTTGCCTGCCGTGCAGGAGGCGATGGTTCGATCCCCGTCCAAGTCGACTCGTACCAATGAGTTTTTCGGAATTTATGTACGATTTGTAACACCACTGGCTTTTCGGTGAAGGAAAACATCGTGAGGAAACCTGCATGCTTCAATTTCGAGGCGTGTATTGTACCCACTGTCCATTATAAGTGGCGACGGGCTCACCCCCCGTCACACTGGACAGAGATTCGGTACTACTGGTGAAACGTGGATGTTCTGTGGTTTCAGAATATCTCTGACTACCCCCTCGGGTAATATAGTCGTGAGCATATGCTATGCTATGCTGTATAATATTGGTATTATTAATCTTTTTATTTAAATAAAAAATTAATTGACCGAAATGCAGATACTTAGAATCATAATCCTAACATTCGTAACCAAGACTAAAATGTAGAAGAATGCGATTAATATAGAGTGAAATTTATATCATTTGCATCCTTTTAAACTAAGAGTCTATCCATCAAACTGGACATCTTTTACTGTTGGAGCACACTGATCGGAGGGAATAAAAACTGCTGTTCCATACTAAACTGCAATACCTACTCGACAACAGCAGATTTTTTTTTGCTCTGATCGGTTTGCTCCCATAGTTAAAGTTGTTCAGTTTGATGGGTAGACTCTTAGTTTAAAAGGATACTAATGATATCAATTTCACCCTGTATAATGTCCTCGCCATTGACCCATGGAGGTCAAAGACACACCACAATTCTGACCATATACAATTTAATCTTTTTGAAACTGACACTTCCATTTGTTGATCAAACGACACGCAAAAGCTTAACCATCGTTTAATGTCAAACTTAACACCAGACACACTCTACAAAAACATGACATCTAATTAGACCCACACCCAAATACCTAGAACAAACTGAACCTGACCTACACAAGCCGAAGCAGACATATTTCCCTAATTAGGCCACTAACACACCTAGGTAAACTATCACGTATCTGCACGCTAGCTAATTAGGGCCTTAACAACACCTAGCTCGACCCAGTTGACAAACTACCTCATACTTTTAGTTTCTGTTTTTTAGTACGCTCACATTCGTTGAGATAGGTACTTTTGGCGTCGACTTTAATTGACGGAACTGGGGGAAAAAACGTATTGTGAACGTTATCTTTTGTTTGAACTGAAGCATCATTTAATTATTGTTAACTAGCGACCCGCTCCGGCTTTGCACGGGTGCAATGCACATATAAACCTTCCTCTTGAATCACTCTATACATTAAAAAAACCGCATCAAAATCCGTTGCGTAGTTTTAAAGATCTAAGCATACATAGGGACAGACAGACAGCGGGAAGCGACTTTGTTTTATACTATGTAGTGATGATGAATTAAATCAGAGACCAATGGAGCTGAATCTTGATAAAAATTTGACATTATTTTCAATCATCATCATCAGTCTAATCATCATATCATCATAACCATTATCGGCCATAGCGACTGTGCACGATAACAATTGTTTATGAACTGTTTCTGGTATTTATGGCTTATGGTAAGTATGGCTTGCTTGACGGATTAATTACAGCTGAGAGCGGCGGCGTTCGTGTGCTCTCAGGTAGCTGACGATTTTCACAGTAAATGTGCGCCCACGTCACTGCACGTCCGCATCATCAGCCTATACAGGGTGTAAGGAAAAGTATAATTAACCTATAAACCACATACTCTACCCATCAAACTGAACAACTTTTTACCATACTGAACTGCAATGCATACTCGACTGAAATGTATGCAACAGCAGTTTTTTTTGTAGCTATCAGTTTGCTCCCGTAGTGAACGTTGTTCAGTTTGATAGGTAGAGTATGTGGTTTAAGGCTGCGTTTCCATCAGAGATGTGCGAGGTAGCGAGGCGGTGAGCGAGGAAACAATCAACCAATATGCGCGTTCGCTCGATCACGTTATTGGGAAAATGAAGCCGATTGGCCGATTTTCCTCGCTTACCGCCTCGCTACCTCGCACATCTCTGGTGGAAACTCAGCCTAAAGGTTAATGATAATTTTCCTTACAACCTGTAGATAAGTCCCACTGCTGGGCACTGGTCGCCTTTCACAAATAAGAGGGAGAGTGGAGACAAATTTATTTTTGCAATGTGTTCGGTAAAATAAAGAAAATTAACACAAACATTTACTCACGCCATTATACCACAGGGGTAGCCAGAGACTACGGCCCGCGAAACGCTATAATTCTGACACACTTCTCTGTTAATTTACATTCGTATTTATTCCATGTTTACAATATTAGTAAAACACATTTAAAACTAAACATAGGATCGAATTTATTATCCAAATTATCAATTATCAAAACGCTTGATTCCATACAATACGCCATGGCATTGGAGTCGATTTGAAGCCGCAACATGGTGCCTCAGATCATCAACTGAACAACTTTCATTATGGGGCCAATATTGAAATCGCGATAAACACACTGTTCCATATAAAATTTCGATAGCTTCTCGACAAAAATGTATGAAACGAAACATCAGATTTTCTACTTTTGATTTTAAAGTTGGTCTCATAGTAATGGTTGTTCAGTTTGATGATTTAAAGCACCCAAATCCGGCTTCAAAACCATGATTCCACGGTTTAAAACACTAACAAGATCTAACAACAATTTACAACTAGATCGTAACTATAAACGTACCTGTCAAATACTTAGCGATCTCGACCGAACAAGACATCGGTACACGACTAAACGATTCCGATAGCTGCCACTACAAGCATTATCGATCCTTATCTTATCGATACAACGTTCTCTGAACCAGTGGAGTCAGATTCCAGTTAATGGATTACTAAGGAAGCTAGTGACAGATATAGGAAGTGACGTTTTTGATAGAATCGTGTAAAACAGATTGAACATCAAATAGTTCAAAGTAGAATAGTGATGAGACTGTTTTATGGGTCTTTACAAAACTCTACGACATAGGTATACCAACGTCGCGTTTAATTACCAACGCAGTAATTTATTACCATCGAAAATATAACAATTTGTTCTGAATATGCTTAAGTTTCAAAAGGGTCTCAAGCCTCGTATCCACCAGGCAACAATTGACGCGCAACACGTGACGCTCAACATGTTTGGCAACGTTGTGAAACAACGCGCGATAGTGACAGGTATAGGAAGTGACGTTTTTGGTTGAATCGTATAAAACAGATTGGACGTCAAATAGGTCAAAGTAGAATGGTGATGCGACTGTTTTAAGGGTCTTTACAAAACTCTACGACATAGGTATACCAACGTCGCGTTTAATTACCAACGCAGTAATTTATTACCATCGAAAATATAACAATTTGTTCTGAATATGCTTAAGTTTCAAAAGGGTCTCAAGCCTCGTATCCACCAGGCAACATTTGACGCGCAACACGAGACGCTCAACATGTTTGGCAACGTTGTCAAACAACGCGCGACGTTGCTTCTGTCAAAGTTTCTTCTTTTTACAATACAATACTCTTTATTATTTATTTATTTTATGAAATAACAATATTAAAAGCAAACAAAAAGGGTACAAACGAAACGGGAACGGAAGAACGAACGGGACGGGTTTTTACAAAAGAATTTGACAGAAGCAACGTCGCGCGTTGTTTGACAACGTTGCCAAACATGTTGAGCGTCACGTGTTGCGCGTCAATTGTCGCCTAGTGGATACGAGGCTTTATGTAACATATGTATTACTCGTACCCCAAGATCCAGTCGCGTAACTAGTAACCCGTATAATCTAGCAGTTGTAAGAGCACTAAAGATAGGTCTCAAACCTACAATAAACATACTGTCTCAGCAAAAACTAGCAAAATAAAGCCACTAGTCCAACAAAAAACCGTTGTTGCGACAATAGGCAACCCGTTTATTACCCTGACAATGCGATGGGTAAGCGAGCAAACGCGTGCAAACTCAAATTGAGCGGTGCTACAGTTCGGTCGGGTATCTCAGACATTCACATGCTAATGCGGCTGGCACAGAGCGGCTTTCGTGCAGGTATTGCTTCGTTGTACCTATAGAGGATTACAGTTTTGTTCGAACTGAATGAATATGTTGATGGGGGGAGGGAATCGCTGGATGTGCAATATGGTAATGTAAATTACTAAAGTTCGGTAAAAGAAAATGTAGGGCGTACAATTTCTATCCCTGCAAAACGTATTTTTTCACAGAGAGGTGGGAGATCGGTGAAATATTGCAGCCACTAAATATTAGGTTAGATTAGGGCAAGGCTTTGTGAGGTACGACTGAAATACGAATTGTTCAACAAACAGATGTGATTACAAGACAACATGGTGCCATGCGAATCTGAGTGCCATCAGAGTATACTTACCTTGCAAAAATAACTAAAATTATATAGGGTCCTTCTTAATATGCTGACACTATTTTAAGGGGATGATCAGACCGTCAAACTGAACAACTTTCTCTATGGGACCAAAAACGAAATCGCAAAAAAAAAATCTTCTGTTCCATACAAAACTGCAAACGAACATGAGCAAAATGTATGGGACAGCTGTTTTTTTTCGTGATTTCGATGTTGGTCCCATAGAGAAAGTTGTTTAGTTTGATGGTCTGATCATTCCCTTAAAAAAGTGTTAGCATATTAAGAAGGACCCTATATCCATACGTACATAAACTCTCTCTTTCGGATTGCAGACTGATTTACGAGTAAAACTTGGGTGTGTATCTAGTTTACTATAATATTTAAAAAGCATACTTTAAAGAGGTAAAAGAAAACAAATAATAGTTCAGTTTCATTTGTTACCAAACAAAAACTCAAAACCCCGTCTCGTCAGCCGGTACGACGTAACAATGTCATTAAAAACATAGATAAAAGAAAATAATGGGGGTACTCACGATCTTCGCCTGCGCATGGCATCCCCGGCGCCGCGGGCACATTCGGGAATACTGAAACAACAGAGTAAATACATTAAATCCTGGTGTCAAAAAAACAAGTTGAACCATAGACGAAATAAAAGTTGGTTATCGGGGAACCCTAGGCTTACTAGAAGGTTTAAATTGTGTATTGCCTTAGTTGCAGGATTTGTAAACAAATTCAATGCATACGCAGAAAAGGACATAGGATTTTCTCTCATTGTAATTAGCGTAAAAACCTGTCTCATTATCTCGACTATTAGGGTTGAACTACACCACACGGCACAGCATCGCATTTTTCCGTCGCTCCATCCTTTTCTGTCACTCAGGAACGTCATTTGCTGGAGTATATAAGGTAGACGGAACGCGATCGCGCGCGCGCGACAGCACGCCGCGTGCGATCGCGTTCCGTCTATCTTATAAGCTGTGACAGAAAAGGATGGTGCGACGGAAAAATGCGATGCTGTGCTGTGTGGTGTAGTTCAACCCTTATTATTTTAATAGTTTTATATGACTACCTATCCTACGTTTTTGGCTAGCCCTTTTATATTTTGTTTTTGGTAATTTTGGTATAGGTACTCAGGACCTACTGACTAACCTGTAGATAACACAAGTTCGCAAAAACGTATGGCGCTAACTGCATATCAATATTCTAGTTTCGAAAGTTTTGGTAGAACCGGCAGCGGTAGACAGATAATTTCTAAGGATATTGGTTCCTTACTACATTAAATTAATCATCAATCAACTTAAAGATCAGGAGTGCGATTTTTGAAACTCATTCGGTGAGCTCAGCAGTTGAAAATGTCATAATAACTATGGAGATATGCATCTTTCTACTGCTGATTTGACTCTCAAAAATCAAACTTCAGGAGTGCGATTTTTGAAAGTCAAGTCAGCAGTAGATAGATGCGTATCTCCGTAGTCATTTTGACATTTTCAACTGCTGAGCTCACCGAATGAGATTCAAAAATCGCACTCCAGGTACGAAAACAGAAAAACTGATAATTTTAAATCTTACTAACTACTTATTCACCTCTACTATCGATAATCCAAATCAGCCCGCATCAATCAACCAAAACAGCCCACACAACCCACTGCTGGCCATATACCTCTTTTTTATTGCGCCATTCCCCGCCGACTTCTGCTTCTTCTTCTTTTGCGCCTCACGGTCCCGTGCTATATCTGATCCAATGCGAACCCGATCAATCCCCAATATTATGATCATTCATCGTATATTCGTGAAAATAAGTTCACCCATCACTACTCCTGAGTGTTGTAACTTAGTGTATGGGTAGGTAGACTCTAATGGACATTTACTTTGTCTCTGAACTGGCATTTAGGGACACTACCTGCCAACTGCCAAACATGGCGGTTATGGCTCATGCCCAACGCTAGCCAGATGAAGATTCATTACAAGTTCTGAAGTTAACACCAAAAGTTTCCTCCCACAATTGAGTTCCGTGTTCCCAGTACCGTCAAAAAGCGAGTGGCCAAACAACGGACGTCCAACGAATTCGTTTATTTTCCCAAACGAAATTGCATTCTAGACTTTCGTAGGAAAGAAAAATAAGCTATCTGCGTTGAAGTGGTGCTTTCAAGTGCTGCTCTATTGTGCTCAGACAGAGCTCGATGACGGTTTGAAAAGTTTGCGGAGCGGGCGGAGCGGTCAGCAACAATTGTGGGGAAGTTATACAACTGTGTGTAGCTTTATTAGGTGTCATGTTGTACTAATGAGGGGCTGTACTATGTATTAATAGGTGCCATGTTGAACTAATGACAGATTTTTTCAGATAGGTAGTTTATGTCTACAGTGGCAACAACTAATGAGAATGAAAAAGAAAGTTTTAGTTTTAACTAGCAGCACTTCGTGAGCCGAGACTTCGTACGCGCAGACCACTGACTTTAAATACTCATAACTTTTGATTGAATGAACCGATAGCGATGAAATAAAGCCTAAATATTAATCGAAACTAACCTACTTTTGTTAAAATCATATTAAAATAGGTTTAGTATTTTCTAAGTAATGCGTGCAGAAGCAAACAGACAAAAATTCTAAAATATCGTCTCAATGCTTTCCATTATGTATCCTAACGCCCCCAATTAATATTTTCGTAAATATCTTCAATGTAGGTTAAGTTTAGAATTTTATTATACTTATTATTAATTATATATTTAGATTTATAAATAAACGGCCTTTTGCTTGCTTCTAAGTGCCTACTGCATTTCTGCCAATGTCGAGTGGGTTTTAAGAGTATCGTAATCTGAAGGACTGTTTACGAACAAAAACATAATAAGTGAGCTAATATAAAATTGCAAACCCTCATGACCAGCAAATAGCGCACGATATATAAACAACCGTATGCGAATTAATTTGCCATGCGAATGCCTAAAACAGGTTTTTGAAGCAGGTTATAATGGACGTTGTTTTTGAAAATTAACAGTAACATCTGTAAACTTTGGTTTCAGTTTTTTTTACTCTAAAGAAAAAAAAACCGGCCAAAAGCGATTTTACTAGTATTTTTTAAGTTAGAGGGGGTGGGGGGGGGGGAGGGGGGGGGGGGGGGGCGCGGAGAGAGTACGCCTCAGCGAAGATATCTCGTGACAGAGGCATTATAACGATTTAGTTTCTTTGGGGGTCTTGTTCCATGGGACAAGACCTATCCAACGACACCTCACTCGATTTATTGAAAAAGCCAATTATTTTCCCCCTCTTTCGTTGTATGGGATTCGAAAAAAAAAAAATTGCATCATAATTACTACATTTCTGTTTTTGGGTTACTGTTATCCGCCTTTATGACAATTTAAAAGGTGAAAAAATGAGCGAGTTATTGAGGCGGGGCATACAGACAGACAGAATGGACGAAAGTACATATTATAAGGGTTCCTTGTTTGACTACGAAACCCTAAAAAGTAGCTAAAATAATAATTAGAAAAAATAGAAACCCCTCATAACGCTTAAAATAACATTTACCAAAAAGATTTTTTAAATTCCGGAAACGTCAGAGTCAAATTACGAACAAAAAGCCTGTATCCATTGTATCCGAACACGGTCAAATAAGACAAAGAATTTCGTACACAGTGAAAAGTCAAAATGGAAAATATCAAGAGGTTTCCAATGCAAACACAAAACGAATATTGCGCGTGTTGCTGGTTCCGTAGAGGAAGCAAGAGTGAGTTTCTCATCGTATATTTTTATCGGATAAAAATCCGAAAGCCGCCCGACTCTATTCCAAAGCTGTAACTCCAGTAAAACCAGGGTCAACAGTGGTGACCATACACAACATGGCTGTTTTGGAATCAGCAATGAATGTAATAAAAAAAAGATAAATTGTAAAAGGGACAGACTTTCGTCTCTTTTGTCTCTTCATGGAACTATGATATTGTAAAACTGTCAATATGTCAATTGTTGTTAACCATCAGAAAGAAAAAAATATATTCGAGACACGGCATCGGCACCGTAACCGATTTTTTTCATTAATTATTTAAAAAAATAAAATCGCTATTAGTTTGGTTTGTTCTAGTACTTATCATAAAATAATTTAAATTATAACGAAAGTAATTATATAAGTATGTAAAAAAAATGGCTATAACTAAACTGACTGTACTAACGCTTAAAAGCTTTCAGAAAAGAATAAGACACCATTCTAAAACGACGTGCATAGAAAAAGACTTAGATCGCCGAAATAAGAAGAGTTTTTCCCGGAACAGCATCCGAAATATCCATATCCGAATTGAAATTCAAACACCCCTAAAATCCCTAGCAGAAACGTGCACATTGGAAGCGGGCTTTGAGCTGAATGCTTGTTTTTTTGCACTTTGAAAAAGCATGGATATTGATGGTTATCGAATGTTGTTTTAGTTCCCGTTCTGAATTCGAGTTTCAATCGAACATTCGTTCACAATAAGATAAATTAAATACCTACAGTCTAACTAAAGCATTTCTAGTGTTTACACCTCCGCCACTTGACCGCAATTCCATTCTGAAACCCTAAATAATTTGACTTATTTCAATCAATCAATCAATTCTACTTTATTTTACACCAAAAAAAACATAATATACAGAGAGTAAACAAACAGGAAATAATAATATGACTTATTTATTTGCATGCTATTTATAATGGCTTAATAGGTATGATCTTAATTGTATTAATAACTGATATATTATTTGATAACAATTATGTAAAATGTACCTACCCCATTTGTGGCAAATAAATGATTTCTATTTCCTAACATGTTGTAGGAACATTTTATGGGAATACGGTCGCTAAGGTGGTTGGACAGCTGTCAATTTCATACAAAACTTTGTCGTAGAACACTCGTAGGCTGTGTTAATAAAAGTACCTAATGTTTTATATTATGGAAAAATAACTTAGAAAATCTAGATTGCGCGTATCAAATAATATTTACAATTTATAATATAATTACGAAGATATGAAGCGTTATTCATACAAAATTTATATAAATAATATTATAGCGTAATTATATTATAAATTGTAAATATTATTTGATACGCGCAATCTAGATTTTCTAAACTATTTTTCCATATATAAAACATTACTTTTATTAATACCGTCTACGAGTGTTCTACGACAAAGTTTTGTATGAAATTGACAGCTCTCCAACCACCATACAAACAAGTTTAATCCTATTTTAATATTAACAAACTAAGAAATTCAATTAATTTTTAAACACGACCGGTTTGTCAGATTATCGTTAAATGTATGGATTCAAAGTTGTAGTGGCTAATTCTTAAAGTTATCTTAGCATTGAAACTATATTTTAACGGAAAATTAACAAACAAAAGACGGATTCGTTTGTAGAGATATTGTTTCCATTTGTTTAGTATTGCAAATAGGTTCTAACTTCGTTTGAATGCAGCGCGCTCGAGCACTCTGCAAGGACTGCATCCTCTTGAGCATATGTAATTTTTAATTTTATGACAGTCTAACGTGAGCATTTTTAAAAGTTTCTTGAGAATTTCATATCACATTTAATATTTAGTATGATGGTAGCATTGCAAGCAAAGGAAATTGAATGTCGCACCGACTCAGCATTCTAAAAAAAACAATAAGTCTCGGCGACACTGCTAGCTTTAAAATGCACAGAATAAAAGGAATTAAAAACTAAAAGAATCAGAGAAGGATTGCACTTTAAGTCAGAACAAAACAAAGATTCCCTTTTTTTGTAATACAGAACAGCAAACTTTGCACAGGAAAACATTAAATTAGAATTAAGTTATGTAAGTGGAGTTGGTTTTATAATCGGATTGAAATCTATTTATATTTTCATTTATTGATAATTTATTTGACACAAAACCACCACAAAATCGATAGGTAAACATAAACCGTTCTCATAAAACTCAAAAAATATTGCCGAAATATCGGGAATACCTACTGGGTGATTTTTTCTTTACTTTTATAATTTTCAGGGGTTCCATTTTATCGAAAATCTGACCAATCACAGATCTAGATAGAGTTAAAAAATGTAATTGACTTGGTTAGTATTAAAAATATAATCAAAGTTCGTTTGTATGGAGCGCGCTACTATCCTCTTAAAAAAAGTTTTAAACTCTTTTCTTTTGCCATATTCGTCAGGCACTATCTAGTAGAACGTGTGTGCCACAATAACAATTGTTTATGTTTTGTGTCTGGGATTTAGGGCTTGAAAATGCTATAAAAATGTAACTATGCAGGATTTTTAAGTATAATTATTAAAAAAACTATTATTACTAACCAGTCATACCCTGAATTCTCAAATTTATATAGTTAGAGTACCTACCTACACAAACTAGAAAGCCGGAAGATATTACGAAGAATGAATATTTCTTCTTCAAACAAAGTAATCAATCTGTATTCCGAGAAGAAAAAAGTCGATTATGTAAAAACATCATTTTTATGCCAAGGACCCGGTAAATAGGATACGATCCTTACAAAGAACGAAAATATGGGCAGTTGGCGGGAACAAAACGTGTTATCATTTGTCCGTTTTCTCACATCAAACTCGAATAAAATTTCAAAAAATAACGTCCCATATTTTATTAAATTACTTACTGATATAAATAGCAAAGAGGGTGCTAATATTAATTGAAGAGATTACTTCTTACCAGTGACATTTGCTTATTTACTTAATTGATACAATGACAATACAATGATACGTCATGCAGTTGCATTGCAGATTCCTTCTTATTCCTGAATAATTATAATTTTCTAACCATGGAAATACAAATGTTCTAAAAAGTTTTCGCTTCATCCCTATAGGTATTTGAAAGCCAAATCAAAGCTTTTTATTTGTGAGCCACAAACCGCAAAATAATTTTAGTGTTTTTAAAGTTAACCGCATAACTTTTAAAAACTATTGATTTTAGCTTTTTTAAAATTAATAGAATAGGTCATAAATGAACAATAATTTTGTCAGTTTCATGTTTTTTTGAAAGCGAGAATCGATCGAGTTTCCGTAGTAGACCAGGCAGGTTAGTCAAGAGGTCCAGTGTTTTCTTGAAGCCACAGCCAACGAGATTGGATTTGACGCCGTCCCCTCCCCCATTTGTCTCTTTATTTTATTTATTTCCTTTCATTCCGCGTTTTGTTCGGGTTGTTTTTTGCTAAATCTAAAATTCGCGTAGTTTTCGTCCCGTATTGTTTGCTAAAGTGATGGCTGTATTTATTTGTTTAAGGCATTCCTTTATTCTACCTTAGAAGTCTTAGAACTGTTAAAAATAAACACAGCTAGCAATACCGTTTGATAAAAAACACGTTTTTTTAATTTTCTGTTCTGTTTTACTACATTGTCTAAGATTTATTATGGTATTTTTAAATTTTATATCGGGTTGGTATAAAATAAAAAAAATGTTTTTCTCGGGTTGATATAACATTTTAAAAAACCAATTATTCAAAACCATGTTTGAATGATTGTCTTTTAACATTCGATAAAATTTCGGTTGGCTTTGTCATTCTCTTTTTATTTGTTTTGCCAAATTTTTAACTTGTTTTTTTTTACATTTACTTACCATAATTATTTAAAATTAAAATTAAATCAAATTAAAATTAAAATTAAAAAATTATAACCCAAAAGCCAAAAAAACCCAAACCAACCCCGGCCCCTCTCTTTGGCTGTGGCTTAAAACCCAATAGCTTGCTTGTTAATTGTTTTTGCATTTTTAACTGTTATTGGTTTATAAGTATTAAGGCAAGACCGAGAAAAAGATGGCACGACGACCTGGATGCCCACGAAGCAGAATGGCAACTGATGGCACGGGATAGAGAAGGCTGGAAAAGGTTGGGGGAGACCTTTGCCCAACATTGGGACGAAATAGGTTAATATAATAAAAATATAAAAAATTAAATGTCTTATAATATGAAAGCAAGTTTGTAAGTTATAGCCGAGTATAAGAAAGAGTTATAGCCTTAAGTGATCCCACAGCAGGGCACAGGCCTCCTCCATAAATATCCTATATAAAAATTTAAAACTTAAACACGCAATTCGTGATGTACTGAGGACATTGGTCACCGGAAACGATAGCAAGCTCGCTAAGCCCGACCGGAAGTTCTTTATACCTATCCGTATCATAGTAAACTGGCCGTATAGTACATTTCCTGTACATTTCCGTATCCGATCGACGCATAACGTACAAACTTGCATAGTATAATGTATGTATATATAAGTAGGTGTATGTTTGGATAAGATCTGAATTGAATTTAGAATTTGTTTGCAATTTTACTATAGTACTAGATTTTGCCTGCGACTTCGTCCCGCACCAGTTTCCTTCATCGTACCTAGACAATAGTTATTTGTTATGCTAGGCTGCAAAGTTGTTTTTTGGCGCGAGTACTTTTATTGAAACATGAGCAAGCGAAGGACTCTAGGATTGAACCACGAGCGAAGCGAGTGGTTCAAATAATAGAATCTTGAGCTCAGCGAAGGTTTCAAACGTACGAGACGCAGAATAACTTTGCAGCCGAGCGAAACACACAACTTTTCACCTCACAACAGCGAGGAAAAAAACAAAAGACTATAAAAAAAGGGAATTGTTAAAAAGTTTTTTTTTTCGTGCTGGCCAGTGACATGAAATAGTTATTAATGCATTTTCAGTGGATTGGTGGTATAGAAAAATATTGAATAGACAGATTCGAATTTCAAAAACTCTTTCCACGCTAGCGGATGAAATGCACTTTTGCACTCAGATTTCGAATGATAAACAGAATCTTTCCGAGCTTGTGAGGTGAAAAATATATATAACCAGTTTTGAAGTCTTTAGTTGAGGTTTCAAAATATCACTGACTTGGGAATGTAGTCTTGAGCTTATGCTTATGCTTTTGAAGTCTAATCAATAAGCTTTTAAACACAAAGGTTTCATCAAAATCGGTCAAGTCG
This sequence comes from Agonopterix heracliana, assembly GCA_963693445.1. Classification (NCBI taxonomy): domain Eukaryota; kingdom Metazoa; phylum Arthropoda; class Insecta; order Lepidoptera; family Depressariidae; genus Agonopterix; species Agonopterix heracliana. The sequence goes on along the minus strand of OY856323.1, from coordinate 15,304,322 downwards.
TTTTTGCGTGAACCTCTTGCAAACACAGACTTTTACAGTTTTATAATAGTGTAGATTAATTGCGAGTATCTGCTCATATCTGCTCATATCAGCTCATATCTCTCATCTGCATATGCTCACGACTATATTTTAGAGATATTCTGAAACCACAGAACATCCACGTTTCACTAGTACCGAAACTCTGTCTAGTGTGACGGGGACTTAGGCCTAGCAGTGGAGTAGAGTCTAAATAAAAGATAATGTGCTGTGTGTGTATGTTGTTTGTGTGTATGTGTGTGTGTACCGCAAACGCAGACGAGTATCATAACTCGCGACCAATCTCATTAGGCACATCATCATCTCTAGGGCGTTCGAACGCTCTCTGAAGATTTACCGGTTGTAGTCCAATCATTTTAGGGTTTGACCCTAACAATAATTCACCTATCGCTGAAACTTTGCAGTGTGATAAAGTAAAGTATACGGACCGGAAAAAAATAAACCTAGATTATTTGTCAACCGTAATCTGTATACTTTACTTTATCACACTGCAAAGTTTCAGCGATAGATGAATTATTGTTAGGGTGTCCATACAAGGAAACTCTAAAATGCCTGGACTAATTTTCGTGCGAATCCGTAGATTTCATAGCAACAGCGCAACTCTCAAAGATTGTATGAAACTAATTCAACGCTGAAGTAGTAAAATAAAATGTGATAAAATCTAGGACAGGCGGGGGTGAATGAAGGCGCACGTAGTCTGTTCGAACTTTACCAGCATACTAGATATACTACCAACCAACTATGTGTACTTGTATCGAACCTATGTGTTAACATATATATGTACTAGCAGCTATGTATAGTTCGTAAGAAAGGCTGACCGACGCATGGCAGCGATTCCATTAGTGGAAGATGTTATCAACCGGATTGACGCCCTAGTAAAGATACATTTACTTTCCTAGACAACGCACGTCTGTGAGTCTAGAACAATTTAACCACTTCGTTATTAATTTTACGTTGATCTAAGCCCTAGGGTAGAGGAAACGATGAACGTAGAAGAGATTAAAACTTAACTATTAGTATAAACAACGAAAAACTACTTGCTTTCCTATGTGGGATGTTTATTGCCAATTTCTAAAACTAAAACATTGTTCCAGACTGATAACCCGACCAACTAAAGAATACACTGTAAAACACAAACATGTAACTACATTGGTGGACAACATATTGTAGCACGATAACATCTCGAGTCTTCTAATGGAATCGCCGCAGATACATTCTAGTTAAGAGTGTTACACACTGCAACCAATCTGCGATATCGATTGTGTAAATAAAATATTTTAGTAGTGCTGAATTAGTATCACATAATAAGCTTTGTTCCAGCAATTTCTCTGGGGATGGCGCCACAGAGCGCCAATCTATATCAAACTTTTAAATGTTGTTCCTTAAAATAAAAGACGGAAAAGATAACAAGAAAGACGCTAATACATCTTTTATTTTAATATTTTACTTATTTACGAATCATTTTAGTCGAAAGAAAACTATTTACGTATGAAATAGCTGTATGGGCTCGATCTCTTGGCCTTTATAACATTATTCTCTAACTAGTATTTATATAAGTGCGTTCACACACGATGACGCATTGACGCAGCGGCAGACGTCAGTCCGTCATTTGTGAAGCAAGGAGCTGTATGAAACCGCTCGTAGAAGCACACACGGTGACGCATTGACGCACCGGGTTTGGATCTATGGACTGACAGCTGCCGCTCCGTCAGTGCGTCATCGTGTGTGAACGCACTAAGGTCTAACAAAATTAGCTGAAACTATTTTAAGGGGAGTATCATACCAACAAACTGAACAACTTTCTCTATGGGACCAACATCGAAATCGCGAAAAAAAAAATAGCTGTCCCATACATTCGGGTCAAGAAGTTTTGTATGGGACAGCTGATTAAAATAGTTTCAGCTAATTTTGTTAGATCTTATTTAAATTCGTTTTTACTTTTATAAACGCAAGAAAGAATATTGTTATTTTTCATGTCAACCGAGGCCAATTTTAGCATTTTTCTCATTAGTATATCTCTAACCTTTCAATTGTCAGCTTTATTAAATAAAAATACAATCGTTCACACAACTAAAACTTCTCAATATTTCCAATACTTTGCCTACTCATATTAACTCCAGTTAACAAAAGCGCTTCGTGTTCGCAGCTTTACCTTCCTAAACACCAATTCCGACAACTAATAGATAAGTTTTAACAAGTTTTCTTTCCAAGCTACCTACTGTAGGTTGCCTGCGGTACTATCTGCCCATTCAATTGCTTTGTTTACAGAATTCTGTAGTGGAACTAACTTAAGTGGCAATATATTTTCGTTTATGTTTAGACAAAAGATTGTCTTAAAGCTACTTTACTTTCTTTTTACATTATCCATTCAGAGGAATACCTACCTGCTTTAGTATTAAGAAAGACAAATCTTTATACGTTATTATTAAGTTCGTTGCGTATTTGTAATGCGATCTAAATCCTGAAGCGAACTAGAGATTTTACTGCAATGTCAAAAACCAGTCCATACAATTTTTATAGTTATAAAATGTTCAATTACTTAGGTATAGAAATGTTGATGTTCTGAGGTTTCAAAATATCTCAGACTACCCCCTTGGGGAATATAGTCGTGAGCATATGTTTATGCCATTATAGAAATAAGTATTTTTTCTAGTTTATTAGTAGTAGTACCAACTTTAAATTTATCTCTTTTTTTAAATATTCTGTAGTTTTTACAAAGGTGTAACAAAATTAGCTAAAACAATTTTAATGGGATGATCAGACCATCAAACTGAACAACTTTCTCTATGGGACCAAAATCGAAATCGCGAATAAATGGTCTGATCATCCCCTTAAAATAGTATCACCTAATTTTGTTAGACATATAGTTTTAAAATACATCGTCAGAACAACAAACGTCTCAATAAACTTGATACAGTATTATAAAGTTTCAACCAATACATCGTATTGTAAAGCTTATTGTATGGTTTCATAACCTCAATGTGAGTTGAACCTTAAGTTAATTCCAAGTAGGCAGGTATTACAACGAGCTATTGTTAACCAGACAACGACCTAACTTCTGATTGTATTCGAACATGTTTTACTTCTACTTACTTAAGTTGTTTTAGTTTGGTTTGCTCGCAATATTTTGGGAATTTATAACTGGGAATATACAAGGTGTTACAAAACTACAAATAAACATTTAAGAGGGTGGTTTATACCATCAAACTCAACAACTTTCACCATGGGACCAATATCTAAATAGCGAAAAAAAAAATTGTGTTCTATACTCTACAAATCGACTCGAGCTAAAATATGTATAGGAATCAGATTTTTTTTTTCATGATTTCGATGTTGGTCCCATAGAGAAAGTTGTTCAGTTTGACGGTCTAAACAACCACCTTAAGAGTTTTAAAAATGTATTCTTACTTATGTAACACCCTGTATAAGTTGACTAACATACGTAAATTCACGATCATAATTCCCTTCGGGGTGATCAGAAACAATACAAATTGCATGAAGCCTTTAGCAGTCTGCACAAAAAAAAGAAACACATTATTTACTCAACTCTCAACCTCACCTTTTTTCGTCGGTAAGAGCGTTAGTGGCGCGTTGCGAAGAGCTATGGAAACTCAATCTTGAGGTCCAGGTTCGAATCCGCATGCACCACATGCCATGTACGAGTTTTGGAGAGAAAAATTGTGTATCCTAGCTCAAAAAAAAAAAAAAAAAATAACCAATGGGTTTTTTAACTTGTTGTACCGACTCTCAAACGGTGAAGGAAACCTGCATACGATGAAGAAGAAATTTCGATGCGTATGTGAAGTCTTGTTTTTTATTATTCAATATTTTATTTGTTCGTCAGAAGGTTTCATCTTCTGAAAGTATTTTGATGTCACAACTTATATCCATTCCATCCATATTTGCTCCTCTAAGTAATATGTTACTTACATCAGATATAGGATCAAAAATATGTAGGTAACATATTTTTATGAATACGATCAAAGTTTTTTTATAGGTCTGTTTTGCTTAGTCCAGCACAAAACGCGAGTACCTACGTTGTTCAATCAGTCAATAAAAACAAGGAATAAAAACAACCTAACGGTTTATACTAGGAGTCACTTAACTTAATTGACATGTTTTTTTCTGCACATGTTAACTAACAAGGGAAAAAATCTACTGTTTTCTACAAAACTGCTGTACCGACTGCACTCAAATGTATATGGGACAGCAGATTATTTTTCGACTATGTAATAGTGAAAGTTGTTCAGTTCGATAGTCTAGAGTCTAGACCATAGAGAAATTACACGCTCCTCTTGGTAGAGATGGTGTAACAAAGTGTGCACAGTAACCACCAACTGGGCATGACGTCATCTAGTTTGTACTGCGATTATTTTGTTGTATACCATAGAGAAATTACACGCTCCCCTAATGCTTTTTGTCTCCCCTCACCCGTCCCTCACCCCCTTTGTCGGCGACATAATTTTCTATAGAAACAAGCCGATATGCCATCTCCTCTTACTCCTTGGTCTAGACTATTCCTTGTGAAGTGACAGTGAGAGCTCTCACATAAGTGAAGGGGAGCTCTGACATAAGTGAGGGAGGCTCTCAAATAATTTAAGGTAACCTCTCACATAAGTGATAGGAAGCTCTCACATAAGTGATAGGAAGCTCTCACATAAGTGATAGGAAGCTCTCACATAAGTGATAGGAAGCTCTCACATAAGTGATAGGAAGCTCTCACATAAGTGATAGGACGCTCTCACATAAGTGATAGGAAGCTCTCACATAAGTGATAGGAAGCTCTCACATAAGTGATAGGAAGCTCTCACATAAGTGATAGGAAGCTCTCACATAAGTGATAGGACGCTCTCACATAAGTGATAGGAAGCTCTCACATAAGTGATAGGAAGCTCTCACATAAGTGATAGGAAGCTCTCACATAAGTGATAGGAAGCTCTCACATAAGTGATAGGAAGCTCTCACATAAGTGATAGGAAGCTCTCACATAAGTGATAGGAAGCTCTCACATAAGTGATAGGAAGCTCTCACATAAGTGATAGGAAGCTCTCACATAAGTGATAGGAAGCTCTCACATAAGTGATAGGAAGCTCTCACATAAGTGATAGGAAGCTCTCACATAAGTGATAGGAAGCTCTCACATAAGTGAGGGAGGCTCTCAAATAATTTAAGGTAACCTCTCACATAAGTGATAGGAAGCTCTCACATAAGTGAAAGGAAGGAGGAGGCAGTATGAAGTTTGCCGGGTCATTCAGTATCAAAAGAAAATTAAAAAACGATCATATGCGAGTCTGACTAATCGCACACCAAGGGTTCCGTACCACCACGCAATATAATTTCCTTATCAGGAATATAAAAAACCTGATTTGGGGGCGCTGCAATCGATTGTCACCTTTAATGTTAGTGTTCCAAGTACAAAAATTAGTTCCAATGATTTTCCGCAACATGGCGAAGTTTTTTATATTTCTGGTCAGGCTTTACCAAAAAGAATCGTTTTCTTCCGGAACCCTTAGCGCGAGACCGACTCACACTTGGCCAATTTTTTATATATTTTGTTATACTGTAGAGTACGCTCTATAATCACACCAAGTTTGACGCTTGTATGTTTTACCGTTTTCACGATGGAGCAAGAATAAAAACTATGAAATTTTAACTGACTGCGCCAGAAGGATAAAGGGTTATGTTTTTATTTTTAGTTTTTTTTTTAATTAGCTTAGCATAGCGTATGCTCACTACTATATTCCTCGAGGGGGTAGTCAGAGATATTCTGAACCCTCAGAATATCCACATTTTACCAGTAGTACCGAAACTCTGTCCAGTGTGACGGGTGTGTTTTCCTTCACCGAAAAGCCAGTGGTGTAACAAATCGTACACAAATTCCAAAAAACTCATTGGTATGAGTCGGCCTGGACGGGGATCGAACCATCGCCTCCTGCACGGCAGGCATGGTTACTCGCCACTGGGCCACCACGGCTTTTTAGTTTTTTGTATTATTTATTTGCAAATGCGCCATAATAACACATATTCTATGAAAATTTCAACTGTCTAGCTATTGTAGTTCAGAAGCCTTTTATAGGCCAGACGGGCGCACGGACGGACGGCCCTTCCGGTACGAAACCCTAAAAAAATACGATTTTCTGAAAATACTTGTCTATGGCGTTCTTTTATTCATACTCAATGCTGTTTTATAAACAGAATACGTTTCATGCTTTCCTATTTATATCGCTATTCACATGCGCGGGGGAGTGTCATGTCGTAGCGATATCGTAGCACCGTAGCGCTACGGGCGTAGGCGTGACTGCTACGAGGTCATGTAAGATTTCTTTGATACATTGTTGCGATCGCATGAGTTATTTTTAGTTGTTTATTGAAGGCAATTATTTGTCATGAAGAGTTAAAAAGGACAATGTAAGGAGAAAACCTTCTTTGTTTATATGGTTGTTCTTAAATATGCTGACAATTTTTAAGGGCATGATCAGACCGTCAAACTGAACAAATTTCTCTATGGGAACAAAGTCAGTAGGTGGTGCAGTTTTAATAATAAAACACGATCAAAATCAGTTAAAAGACAATTGTTTAATCACGACGGCTGCAACTGTCGCCGCTCTCAAATGAAAACTTTAATGAAATATTTGTAAAGACAAGTCAATACTCCGGGGCAGATGGCACAAAATATTGTCCTACCAACTGCTGTTACTTATAACAGAACGATTTAAAACAACGATTTATAAATTTATTGTATCTCGAATAGGGTACTTTTTTAAATTGTATTTGATTGAAAAGGGAATGACCCCTCCCCTGAATTCACTGTTTCAATATTTGCTTTTACCCCCCGTCATGGTGTCCTATCCCATACAAATGAAATTTTTGTTAAAAAATGGCAATATATGGCGTTATGGTATCGATTTGTAATTAATGTTTACGTAAAAGTGTAAATTGTTACTTAAAATACATGATCTGACTACCAAAAAAATATCATGAGCCTCGGAAAATCAAGCAATTTACTTTGCCCGAAGACTGCCCGCGTTATGGCAGTCGCGTTCCATTGTTTGAAGTTGGGCATCTGTACTGTATAGTATTATATAATCTGTGACCCTGTATAGAATATACCAGAGGAATAAAACCATAACTTTGCAGTGGTTGTAGTAAATACAATCGGTCAAATGCGAGTCGGGCTACTCACGCATCGAGGGTTCCGTACCACACCACCACAGAACATAACATATTAACTTGGAATAAAACCTTTTTTCTTCGGGATCTTAAGCGTGAGACCGACTCGCACTTGGCCGGTTTTTATTATTTGTTGTTATACTGTAGAGTTTGCTCTATAATCATACCAAGTTTGACGCTTGTATGTATTACCGTTTTTACTATAGAGCGAAAAGAAAAAACGTCGATAAAAACTAGTTTCTTGTTGAGAACCCCCCTCAATTTTTTACTTTTTGTCATTTTTATTATTTGACAACAAATCCGCCGTAATAACGCATATTCTGTGAAAATTTCAACTATCTAGATATTACGGCTCAAAAGTTACAGCCCTAAATAGGTAGGACGGACGGATGGACAACGTAGGCTTAGTAATAGGATCCCGTTTTCACCCTTTGTGTACGGAACCCTAAAAATGAATAATACCTAAATAAGATAATTTTAAGTTCAGTACACTTCTTTTGTAACAAAATGCATCCTAGTGTTTTTTTTCAACTTATCTCAAACTGACACCAACTATATTTCTTCCTCCAATAAATTCAAAATGACACAAATTAAAACATAGAACCATTTTTGTCCAACGAAAACTATTCAAGAGTAATTTAAAAGTGGACCAACTATACATTACTCGGGTGGCCAGGAACGTTTGCCAAATTGGAGACACCACTGCATTGGACAAAGTTTGCTAATAACCTCATTTCTGATGCCAAATGTTTTGTCACTGTTTTGGGGTGGCAAAAAGAAGGTATAGAGATGTAGTTCTGTTAGGAGTTTAAAGTGAAAAGTTGTGTTGAAAAATGAAGACTAAAAATATGTGAGTCGCTCTAAAATATTTGGGTATAAAAGGTTTTGTTTTTATAAAGAATTTGGTCCTAAATGTTGAAGGAGAATAATATTTCATCATCATCATCATCTCAGCCGATGGACGTCCACTGCTGGATATAGGCCTCCCCCAAGGATCGCCATAACGACCGGTCCTGCGCCGCCCTCATCCAACGGTTTCCCGCCGACTTCACCAGGTCGTCGGTCCACCGTGTGGGGGGCCTACCCACGCTGCGCTTTCCGGTACGCGGCCGCCACTCGAGAACCTTCCGGCCCCATCGGCCATCGGTTCTGCGAGAATAATATTTATGTAAAAAAAATTAAATCTATTAAGAGGCTTCCTATAGGTCACCATGGCAGAGCCGGACCATATTTTGCTGGTTTTTAGAAGCTATCTTCTCGTTATTTGAAAGACGTACAAATTATTGAAAAGTGTAGCATTGATGTTCAACATCGCGACTTTATTTGCTATACATCATATTTCTTATTTTTCTGTAAAATACATAATATGTAACCTGTGTTCAAAGGAAAGCCTAAATATTGGAAAAAATCTGTATTATGTGCATCTACTTTTTAAATTGAAGTCACTTTTACTTGAGACACACACCTTTGTGTAGACAATATTTTATTAAGATCTAAAATTGCTATAAAGCAAATTTTTTTCATGATTTTAGAATGTGATTTCCGTGGATTAGAAAGCAACACAGTGACATAATGAAAGACAAGCCAGTCAAAAATAGGTATACCTACTAAAATGACGTAGTTTAGTAGAGGTGAGGCGGCTCTGAAAGAGTCAAGGTCGTTCGGTCAGGGAAACCTCTTAAATGAATACTTTTACAAAATAAGGCGGTCTTGCTCAACGGCGAAGGCCTAATGTGGATTGGAGGAGCAACGTTAAGCATATCGAAGTTTTGGTATTAAAGTAACAGCATGTCTTTAGATAGTTGGAATTTTTTTTGTGGCAATGTATCGTAACATAAGCTCGATCACACTACTGAGGATATTACGGCCGTGCTATGTTTGTAGTGGCCATATTAGTAACTGGAGAACCACGTATGAAAATATGACTAATAATAAGAAAACACACACGACACATAAATGATGATAAATAAACGAGTTATCTATCATATATGGCGCTGAAGTGCCAATCGAATACAAAAATTATCTCGAAGTTACCGGGAAAAATCACGAAATCAATACAAAATGTTATTTCTTTTAATGTAACAGCATATTATAATAACAAAAAAGGAATAATCTAGAGCAGGTAGCTTAGTTACTAAATAGCTGAAGTCACACTAAGCCTGTAAGCCTTACCTTTTCTAGAAAACAAAAACAAAATAGGTTAAGGGTTAAAAACCAAGCACTAGCCGTATATTAAAAACCGACGACTTTTAAAACTCACAAACACGCTATCCGACACAAAAACTAAAGATTTAGGTAACATAAAACACTTCAAATGTGACAAATTCGTTTTCAGCTAGTTTTTCAAAGAAAACATCGCAAGAACCTATAATTTTGTGGCACGCAAATAAACTATTAGGGAATGTTTTCAATGATAAGGAGTCTAACAAAGAAAAATAAGCAAATTAAACAGGTGACAATAAAATTACAACTGGTAGGTACGCAGATAAGAATGATGTATTAAAATCATGTCTGTTGGTTTGTAAATTACGATAAAATCTCAATTTATGAACTAAAAATTCGATAAGAATGGGACACGCAACTATTCCAAATAATTTCAAAATTATAACGTTGCACCGTTATTCGTGAAAGGTCTTAACTTTAGACCTGAATAAGAATTCAAACTGAATAAGTTTCACTATGAAGGCCAACATCGAGAAAAAAATATAAAATATCTGCTCTAGCATACAACACTGCAAACTCAAATATAACTTTATTTAAAAAAATACTAACATTAACTTTTTCTTCATAGTAGTTGTTCAGTTTGATGGTATTCACCACCCTTTTATTTAAAAGGGTCTAGGGTGTTTTGTTACACCTTGTTGTAGTTATTTCATTATTTTTCAACTTCATACAATCTCAAAAACGATTTATTCAAAAGTTGCTCAATTATGAATAAACGTTTTCATGTTTTTCGTTTTGTTAAAACTTTGCATAGGCACAATTTTAAAATGCACAACAGAACTATCTTCGAATAAATTGCACCAATCATTTTGTAAAAATTGCTAAAAGTCCCACAGAGAGTTGAATGCGAAAGCATAAAATACAATGCAACAGAGATAAGGCCCGGATAAAGCGTCCGAGATCTGGCCCGGGGGTGAGCAGAGATCCACCGGCTTTGGCTTTGTGCTCTCCGTTATATAATTTCACTTTTTGAAACCATTTCATTGTTGTGGCCGGGGATAAATAAAGGCTGACTTGACCGAGCTTTAGTGAGGGGTCAATCAGAGGATATGGAGGAAACTACAAAGACAATAGTTTTAGATTGATAGTACAGTGACAAGAAATATTTTTTTACCACACAAGCTCGGAAAGATTCTGTTTATCATTCGAAATCTGAGTGCAAAAGTGCATTTTATCCGCTAGCGTGGAAAGAGTTTTTGAAATTCGAATCTGTTTATTCAATATTTTTCCATACCGCCACTCCACTGAAAATGCTTAATAATATGTCATGACGCGAAAAAAAAAACATTTTAAAATGTTCTTTTTAGCAATTCACTTTTTTTCCTCGCTGTTGTGAGGTGAAAAGTTGTGTGTTTCGCTAGACTGCAAAGTTATTCTGAGTCTCGTACCTTTGAAACCTTCGCTTGCTCAGGTTTATTGAATCCAAAATAATGTTTTTGAAATATAGTGGCGTGATACCAAAATCAAAATGCAAATTCTTCTCCATCGAATTCTTGCTAAACATATTTTTCTTTTTTCTATAACATTAGTCCATACAAACGGTTACAGTAAATTGTCAATACAAGTACTCGCGCCAAAAAGCAACTTTGCAGCCTAGCATAACAAATAAGTATTATTTACCGTTTGTATGGACTAATGTTATAGAAAAAAGAAAAATATTTTTAGCAAGAATTCGATGGAGAAGAATTTGCATTTAGATTTTGGTCTCACTCATGCCACTATGTTTCAAAAACGTAATTTTAAAGTGTGCAGAGTTTGGGCATTGCTAGTGAAATGTAGTTATTTTAAATACATCCATCACATCCCATGATTCGTCCCTCTTCGGACTTTCGCCTCCTCAATATTTCTCCATGACGTTCTGTCCCTCGCTCTTTGTATCCAGTTGGACTCCTTGGACCCACATGTCTATACTCCATTTCAAATTACATCGAAATTTTAAGGCTAATTTCAATTACAGAAACAGAGATTTGAGACACTTGCTCTCATTTACTTAGAACAGCTTTACTAACGTCCAATATATGTCGGATAGTACATCTTTCTGATAAATAAATTATATGTGCTTATCAGAATTTGCCAAAATGCTAAGTAGGAATCGGAAAATTATTTCGTCATTATATGAAATGAATGATGATGATGTAGGTATAGTATATTTTTAATTTAGAAGGTCCTTAATTACACCTTGGGGTATAATATTCGTGAGCGTATGCTGAGACGCTATAGCAAAAATTTACAAATCTTAATTGTTATTATGTTCTAAATCTTATTGGTTAGCCATGTTTTGTCGTTTTATAAATCAACAGAATTTTCAATCGTTGATTTGATTAAAAAGACAGTATATCATATATCTGTAATCATCTCTGACTTGGCTGAAATTGTAATTTTTTCAGCAAAGCGTCTCTATCCGACAGAAACAGAATCAAACCATCGAATTAATAGAATTAAAACATTCAAATTAAATAACGTTAAATACTATCGCGTTAAAACCAGTTTAAACTCAACAAATTTAAACTCGTTATATTTTAAATTAAACAAATGATCCGTTCATTTGTAAAACAAACGAGTTGTGTAAAATATGAACGCATGGCTGGCTGATCCATCCGTTCGGACGCCGGATTTAATTTGATTACACCTGATAGTCATCTCTCTATTTTGTGTTCGAATCGTTATTTATGTTTACCGTTATTTTATGTGATCTTCTTCTTCTTCTTATCGAGTGGGCTACAAGCCCTGGTGTCAGAGTTTATTCAAACCGCCTTACGGCCTCTGACGTGGTTTTTATGTAACGACTACTACCACCAGAGATAGTAGCCGGGACCAACAGCTTAACGTGCCATCCGAAGCACGGAATCATCTTTCTTTTCAGACAATCATATATTTTATGTGATTAAAAAAAAGAACATGCGTGTTTTTTTTTAAAAGGAAGCCCTTATATCCCACTGCATGGCACGGACCTGAAAGAAATACGGACCGAGTATTGCACTAAAAAGATGTGAAGCATGCAAGGTAATACAATCTCGTTTGTTCTACAAGGGACCTACACTCACACAGATGCACTAGCTCTAGGCGTAGGTCCGACAACCCGTCACCTTATGTACCGCGTGACAGCACGCACACAAAAGAAATGGGTGCTTCACTCATGATTAGATGACATTCCGTCTGGTTCTTCTTTTAAGTCCGTGCTGCATGGCAAAGACCTCACACGAATAAAGGTAAGAGCTTTGATAAAGTTATAAGTATGTCAAGATTGATAGTCGAAGATACGAAAGCCTCGAAAAAAATTGGAACCAGTACTGGCTCCTAAACTCATATACACGCACACATACATAATTTGTATGGCGCCTCACGCACACCAACCTAAGAAACTTGGCCCCTTTGTTTTATACGGTAAAATAGTGAGCCTCATTCTAGACATATACTTTTTCTAAGGCAATAATATAAATAGATTAGAGTATATCTCACTGTTGATTTTCATTGAATACGTTGTTCAATCAAAACCCAAAGGTTCTTCAATCAAAATCAAAATTACGGCCCCATTGCAATGTTTTATTTAAATTCCTCACAAAATAAAAGCAAAAGCCAATTATTTAAAAACTCTGAATTTTTCGCCAAAACTTTTAATTGGTTTTTCTGGTTGCGTTGTGCACTCGTAGGGTGTTATAATTTAAAAAAATATTTATATGGAGTACTAAAAGTTTTAGTAACATCGATTTTATTTACATAGGCACTACTAGGTAATCTTTTCCACTGTAACAATCATCCGTACGATAAACAAGTATCTGAACGTGTACTATACACGAAGTGCTGTATTTACGAGTATGATGAGGCTGTTATCCCGTCGAGGCCGTTTTTTGAACACGAACGAAAGTGTTTTAAACTGTGTTTTAAAGTCTGAAATTAAATTATGTCTTATTTAAGGATCGGGCGGATGGGCGACTGTTCTCAATTACACGATTAGATTAATTGTACTAGATAGAAAAACATCCCAAAGTTACCCCTTTTTGTTATGTTTTTTTCAATACTATGATTAAACTGCTGATATTTAACTTTTTATTCTTGTACATTAAATATTTCTAGTGAACTCAGAAGAATTTTTAGCTTAGAAACTCCCATGAGCAAAGATATTGACGAAAAACACGTTTTTTTGCGATCCTGCTTTCAATTGGAGCGGGATGGCTAATTGTAAACTTATGCTTGCAAGAAAGAGACGCTTGCACTGGGATAACCTAGCCTTAATTGCATATTTTCTAAAAGAACAATATTTGTATCTTTACATCAATTATACGTACACACGGCGACAGATCAACCCACCCATAGTTGAACTCTATGTTCATGGACATAAGGTCCCACTATGGGTAGATTAATCTGTCGCCGTGCGTACCTACATACGAGCATTCAATATTGAATTTCGAATGCTTTCAGCTAGTACTGACCTTTACAACAAGTTAATTAATTTTATTACTCTGATAAGATACCTACAATCCAAGGTTCCACGCTTTTCAATAAAAGCGATAATAATATAATGTGAAAGCAATAAAATGATTGTGATTATCGCGATGGGCAATAGCAGGTTTTCGCCGAGACGAAACGATAGCAGGTTTCGAAGTTCACAAAAACTATTTAGTTTCAGAAACCAAAAAGTGTAAATACACAGAATAAACAGTCCAGAAGGACGACTCCATGAATCGAGCGAAACAGTCACACGCACACATAGGTACTTGTAATGGTGGCACTTCACATGGCGTATTTGGCAAAAATCACACGTATGACAAACACTCGTTTTCTGGCGTGTGTCGGTTTTCGACGCACATAAAAGGAGTGAAATAGGCAAATATGCAACTAAAACATCCCCTGAGGTCCACGTTTTTAGAGTTAGAATAGAATAGAATAGAATAGAACTCATTTATTTGCAAGAATATGGTACAATAAGGTCTTACTTACAGGTATAGCGCAGAGACATAATCTGCCACACAGGATGGCGTGCAAATATTTAATAGCAAAACTAAAATTAAAAATTATTCACACAAAATAAAATTTACATCAAGTCTGTTAGGTTAAACGAGATCATCGACCATATATTCGTTTATAAATATTTTTTAAAAGAAGAGTTCCGTACCCAAAGGATGAAAATGTCTGAGAGCCTACGTTGTCTGTCCGTCCGTCTGTCTGTCTGTCCTACCTATTTAGGGCTATAAGTTTTGAACGGTAATAGCTAGGCAGTTTAAATTTTCACAAAATGTACGTTATTATGGCGGATTTGCTAAAAAATAATACAAATGACAAAACGTTAAAATTTAAGGGTCTTCATACAAGAAACTAGTTTTTATCAACGTTTTTTCTTCTCGCTCTATCGTAAAAACGGTCATACATACAAGCATCAAACTTGGTGTGATTATAGAGCAAACTCTACAGTAAGTATAACAAATAATAAAAACCGGCCAAGTGTGAGTCGGTCTCACGGTAAAGGAGAAAACAAAACTTTTTGTACGTTAATATGTTGTGTGTGGTACGGAACCGTCAGTGCGCGAGTAGCTTGACTCGCACTTGACCGGTTTAAGGGGCTACCTGCCGGTTTTGGGTAATTTTGTAACCATTTTATTCATTAACTATGGCACTTTTTGAGCTGAAATTTAAACTGAACCATCTACAGGATATGAGAAGTGATGTGGTTTTTCTAGAAATCGATTTTAATGAATAAAACCGAAGAAAAGGGACTCTAAAGTCACCCCTTTTTTTCCAGTTGTAACCATTTTACTCTTACATTTTTAATCGGAACAAAATGAAAATTTACTATATTGTTCACAATACAATTTAGAATGATGTGGTTTTTTTACTTTTTCGAAATTAATAAAAAATCATCGAATTTTTCAAAGAAAACAGCAAAATTCTGACCGGAGCCACGCGCTCTTTCTCATCGATTAGTATGGAGTGTGAGTGAGAGGAGAGTGGTCCACGGCTGATACGCCTTAATTATTTTGCGATATATTAATTACTTGCGGGAGGCTAAGCATCGTTACTAATAACACCAGTTACTCGAAATAAATCTAATCTAATCTAATCTAAACTATTATAAAACTGTAACTGAAGTGTGTCTGTACATTGAAGATATTTACAAAAAAAAGATTACGATATGGTTTTTAGGTATCCCTGACTCGAAATCAACCTTTTTTAGAAATGTTGTCTGTCTGTGTGTTTGTTTGTTTGTTTGTTTGTTCGCGCATCACGCGAAAACTACTGAACCGATTTTGATGAAAATTTTTTTGTTTGATAGCTTATGATCTGACTTAAAATCTGGTATATAATTTGTGAGGACGAAGACGAGGGTAAACACTAGTAGTATTTAATTTGACAACAAAAACGTAAAAGCTGCTATTATAAGACTGGTAGCTAGTTTCAAAAACTGTTTACGTTTTGAAACGCCCATCGCTCGATATCCTTAGTTATCGTTCATTTTGACTTACCCCCAGACACTATCCAACGATCAATTACTTAGGTTTATTCCCGGGGCACTTTGGTTATTTGTAATAAAGTTTACATTGAAATGAACTTTGGCCTTTAACGTAGGCAAAGCACTGTAATTAAGGCCCCATCTGTCGAGTATATTTGCGTATAATTTTAATGGCGCTTTCGGTAAATAACAATTTATTATGTTGATATCTTAAGTAGCTTGAAAACAAAATTTCAATAAGCTTTAATAATAACATTTAAAATAACTGCGGGCACTGGCTGATTATTATTCGGATTTAGAATTAGATAATAGTACATTATGATACAAGTTCGGTAAGTTGATAATTACAGCCGAGGCGTTATTGCTAGACCGAGCCGTAGGCGAGGTCTACAAGATAGCCTAGGCTGTAATTATCAAACCGAACGTGTGTCATACGACGTTTTATAACATATTTGCGAGGAAACAAGGAAATAAATAAAACTCGGACATTCATAAACTAATAAATTAGGCTAACCTTTTCCGCTGCCTCTGAGACTTCTGGCGGCGTCGAATTAATAAATTCATCACTACTAACGACATTTTCAAATCAAAACAAAAAAACGTAACAAAAAATAGCGATTAAAAAGCGTGCGGAATAATTTTTACTTGTTCACAAAACAAACACAAACTAATAAGAGAACTTCACAAATTAGCGATGCGCGCGCATTAGCGCTTTCTTTTTTCTTATTTTAAGAAAAAAGATAAAAGGCAAAGGCACAAAAACATCCAGTATTACTAATAAAGTATATTAATATTGTTTGTTTTGGTTTCACATAAATGGGTGTAATTTATTGTCAAAATTAATTAAATTAAAGAATTAAATGTTTACTTTATTATATTTTATCTCCCAAAGTTAATTTTATTCATAAAATGTTGACCACTTTTCTGACATAAAAACTCTTTGCTAAGATTTAAAAAAGTACCGTTCGTTTTAGACGCAACCGTCCGTTTTACTTTACATTACCGCACTAGGTCGTAATGAGATACATTACGTTAGTGAAATTGGTCAAATAAGAGACCATTTACGAGCAAATGTGTTATAAAGGTTTTTTTTTTTAAATAACTTAAATCCCAAGAAGTTTATTTTATAAAAGAAAGGTTTACACGATGACAATTAAAAAACCACCGTAGCGCCTCAAAAAAACCACCGCGAAAAATAGGCACCGCGAAATTGTCATCGTCTACACCTGCCTTAATACTCAAAGAGTTTATATACGTAATTCGACCAAAGAGAAAAAATAAAACGCATCAGATTTTTTCCAAAATGTGAAAGTAAGAAAAAATTATGCGATATTCGCAAATATTTGCAGTTTTCGAATAACATCAAAACCAGAACGGTTCCAGAGCTTGAACTGCATAGTATGTTCACTGCAGTACAGTACGTATTTTAATGCTATTCGATTCTGACAAACCAATAATAATTTCGTATCACGATACAAAATCTACGAGTTCTATGAATGACGAATGCGGGACATAATGTCACACCATTTGCGAGCTGCTATTGATGGATGCATCAAATATTCAATATTTGCGGCCGGCAGTCGTTTGTTTTGCGACACGCACACAAAGCACCGTGTTTATGTTGCGACGTACGTTGCACGCACACAACTGAACAGCCTGTGTAAACGTTCAAAATGTAGATTTACCCTTTTACCCCACTGCGGCGAAGTCGAGGTTTATGCTTTTAGCGCAGATGTGATTTTTGGCATTACTGTAAAATACTGCCGATACTAGTTCAGAATTGTTATTTAGAATACAGGTTGTAAGGAAAAGTATCATTAAAATTTAAACCACCTACTCTACCTACGAATAAGAGAATAAATATGGAAGAATAACTCCAAACAAAATCGAAATCAGTTTTGGCACCCCATGAAAAATGACATTTTGTATGAGTTTTGGCGGCGAGTTACAATTTTTAAAGAACAAATTTAGAACGCGTTACAATTTTTTTGGTGCCACTTTTTGAGCTTCATTTATACTTCTATACATTCTCTTATTCGTAGTACTCTACCCATAAAACTGAACAACTTTTACAATGGGATCGAACCGATCAGAACAAAAAATCTACTTCCTGTTCCATACTTAAGTGTAATGCATCCTCGACTAAAACGTATGGAACAGATGATTTGTAGAAGTGAAAACTTCTTTTCATCCCATCTATTCAAAAAGTGTCACTTTAGTCCTCTTTAAGTGCGCCTAAAGTTGCACTTTTTGTTAAGAGACTTTTACAGCGGGCAATGATGAGTTTTGAATTTGGAACATGTATTTTTGCTACATAGGTCCGCGACCAAAGAGACCGAACGCAAATATTAAACTAGAAGCGCCTTTTATTTATTTTCCTCATAGAGGGGGATGAAAAGTAGAGTGTATCACTCGGCCGCAAAATTATTTTTTCCTCGGGCGGCATACTTTGAATCCCTCGCTGCGCTCAGGATTCTACTTTAGAATCCCTCGCTGCGCTCGGGATTCTACTCAAGAATCCTTCGCTATGCTCTGGATTCAAAATAGCGCCCTCGCCTTAAAAATATTATTTTACGCCCTTGTGATACAATCTACTATTAGAACCCCGTTATGATTTGAAACTCGATGAAACGAAAAAGCGACACTTAAAAGTATCTTGTACTTTTCGATTTGTTCTGATCGATTTGCTCCCATAGTAAACGTTGTTCAGTTTGATGGGTAGAGTATGTGGTTTAAAGGTTAATTATATTTTTACTTACACTATAACAACGCGCACAGGCACATAGGTACATTGTTATGATCCCAAACGTAAGCTACAAGGCTTTTTTTCATGGACACCATACAACCACGACACAAACATGTAAAATCCATGACCGAACCAGGATTCGAACCCAGGACCTCTGGCTTGGCAGGCCGGCGTGGTAACCACTACTTAGTTTTTTTTTAAAGTTTATGGCATCAACCGGGTCGTCTTATCTCTGATATGATCTAAATGCCCGCTCGGGGAAAATAGTAGTTTTCATTACTAGTCATATTCCGCAAAAAATACGTCAATTTTTACTTTTTCGAAAGTTTTTGAATAAACAGCACTGCGGCGATTATTGTTAACATAATGCGACGTCAAAAATTTTAAATCTTTGCAGAAATTACCGAATTACCATAAACGTCTGAACTGGTCAAAACAAAAACCTTAAAGCAGAATGCAGAAGTAATATTTTTGTATGTCTGTGTGTATTAGTACTGAAAAATATATCATTGATTAATTAACATACGAACATTGTCTAGCATATCTAGGTGCGGCGATCACGACATCCAAACTGGGATACGGCTGCGCCAAAATATGATGAACAACCGCCATTTTTTCACACGAATCCAATCCACAATAAACTGTCTGCCACGCACAATTTCTGACGCACTCTAACATCTGAGACCACGACACTGTCGATATTCGCATATCGATAACTATGGCGCAACACTATTTAAGAAATAAACATTCCATTTTCAAATTGTGTAATAAGAACACACGTTTCACTCTGTAGCCGCTAACAACATTTTTTTAGAAAAAAATATTCCATTTTTAAAATTGTTGTAAAAGGAAAACACGTTTCACACTCTCGTTTAAATTTCTACAACTGCAGATCAGATAAAGTAACATCCAATGGAATCGATTGAAGAACGCGCGTGATTTCACATCGGCGACCCTATAGATAAGATAATGAATTGTGAAGCGATCTTTTCCGTCTGTGTGGAAAATGTAACTGATTAGAATTGCTTTGTTAAGGGCTAGGTTGCATAGCGTAGGCGACTGTTGTCGCATTATCTTACTTCGGATGATAACAGCGATAAAGATTGTTGAGTTTGCGCAATGGCGTCAATATAGAATAGAAATAAAGAGATAAATTATATGAGTACATTTTAAGTAAAACGGATGAATTAAAATTACTTATGATCGATTCAGGCATGACAAACCTTTTAATCGACGTGCAAATTTATCGCATAATAATTATGTATTCAGCGAAGTGACGATCCAGTAAAAAATAGAATTCATAACAAAAATCTGTGGCAATGCCATTGAACTATTGTGTGTGTACACACGGCGACACATCAACCTACACAAAACCAAAATATGCTGGCCGTGCGACGTTATACGTTATGCAAATTACGCGCAGCCAGCTTATGCTGGTTTTGTGCAGCTTGATGTGTCGCTGTGTGTACTGTACAAGAAATAGCAATGGGCAGAACTCTGTCGATGTTCTGATATGTTCTGGTTTTTTTTCTTTATTCATTTATGGTCCAAACCAAAACCTTAGTTAAGTTGGTAGAGCATGCCGACAAGCGCAAAATTCTTGAAATTTTAATACAGACATATTATTTGGATTGCCTGTATCTACAGTGTAGTAATCGCGCGACACCTGGCGTACGCGTGCCTCTGGTTCACAACCACTGGCTTAATTGTTTTTGACGTGACGATTTAATATTCAATGCGGTTGAGAAAATCTTTTGTGTTTAAATTAATTGGTAAATTGATCAAAGAATTTTCTCTGTGATCAGAATTTAGAACAGTAATGAACATTACAGATTTTCCATTTCGACTTAGCTTTCGTTTTTCAATTATTGTAGAAAGTAGAACTTGAACAATTTCGAAAACGGTCTTACAACTTAAATTTCGTTGTCCTAAAAGTACCTACTTAATTTTGAACGTAATTACAATAAGGTAAACAACTAAGTACATTGTTTTTTTAAGCAGTTAGGTTGTTAGGGTATTATTAAGTGTCTTATCATTGTAGGGTTCAATTTTTTTTTCGTAAGTACCTATCTATTTTATATTTTTAAGAAGAAATAATTAATTTATTAATTTATTATATAATTTATGCCTAATTTTAAGAAGCTCATTAAATTATTTTTGCGATTTATCAAGCTTATCAATAAACACGATTTTTAAATTAATTCGATCTGTTATCTCTAAATGCAGAAATGTTTTCGAGGAAATAATTCGAACTCCAAGGAGTTTAGGTGCATAAAAATAAAATCGCCTGCCTTCACTTTCTAATACTATGCTGGAAACATTATACAGCAACATCAAATGTAAATTCTGTCATTGTCAATGGCTAGTTATTTTTGGTTTTCCACGGAGTTTACAGGTCTTCGGGAAACGTTAATCGAATAAAAAAAAAAAATTTTAAATAGGTATGTGAAATCCTTTTTTTTTAAATCTCTTACATAGAAAGAATTGTTATTGAGACGTAATTACCTCGAAATGTTTTCAATTCAGCACTCCAAAAAAGACTTGACATACCGAATTGGGTTTGTTAAAAAGCGAAGAATATTCTCCTGGAATCTTAGCCAATGCCCAGAATAAATAACAATTACCTGCTTAAAAACTTGTTCAAGCAGGTACGAGCAATTCAAAAGAAAATCCAATTTCACTTTTAGAGTTCCCCCAAAAAGCTTCTTGTGGCATTTGGTTATGGGTGTCTTTGAAACGTTAAATTAATTAAAGTTTAACGGGTATGCAAAATGATAGAAATATAACGAATACCTACAATCTCGCAAACGGATTAGAACCGATTGTACAAACAATAAGCTATTGGTTCAATCCGATCTCGACTTAATTAGAAACTGTACCAAATACTGGCGCAATACGTGAATATTATTGTAAACAGAAATTAGGGAAATTGAACACTCAGCGGAACTGAACTAAATACAGTAAATAAATTTAACATGCGTAATTAAAATGAGCTAATTGAGCAGAGCTGTATTTCCGTTTCATGTTCGATTTTGTTTCATATAATCTTTGAAATTATAATAATAATTAATAACAATCGGTCACATTATCTCCAGAATATTGATTTGATTATATTGGTACCTATTATACCTACGTTGCATTAATGCGATTATACGTAGATAAATAACACAAAGCTGATTTAAACAAAAGGTATTTTATGTTATTTTCGAATAGCGGACGACCATGTTTTACTCGTTACTTGCCCGTTTCATCTAATTTGGTCACAAATAAACACAAAAAACAAATAATACTAACAATCTTCGTCATATCGACTATAATCAAAAGGAGACAGCAAATCGCCGGGTACCGAAGAAAACGGGTGACTCGCCGCTGCATTCAAAAATTCACTCCAAAACGAAGGCATTTTATACTAGCTGTCACCTGTGCATCGATATATCGATAACTGGCATTGTCACATCACTTGTTCTGTTCCGAATTCGAAAATAGAACTGCATTGACACGTTCAGGTTTTTGTTTTTTTGTTTTCGACCGGTATTATTTTTTAATTTTTATAACGGTGAATGGAAAACACTCGCGAATGGCCGGCGGGAGACTGTTTTGTTATCGTATACGTTCGTTGTCTCGATTCGGTATCGCGTTGATAAGGCCTCGCCCGCACAATTAGGTAGAACAGTTGATAGTGCAGGCGGAATTATAAGTATATCGAAACATTGCAATTTGTCATACGTGTTGTCAAACGGGGATTATACAATCTTATCTGCATTCGTTGGTACTGAAATAACACCATATACAGGGTGAAATTGATATCATTAGCATGCTTTTAAACTAAGAGTCTACCCATCAAACTGAACAACTTTTACAATGGGAGCAAATAAATCGGAGCAAAAAAAATCTGCTGCACCTTAAATTTGAGTCATTTAGGTAGCGGCGGCGGCGGCGGGTGCAGTTTAGTATGAGACAGCAGATTTTTTTTGCTCCGATTGATTTGCTCCCATAGTAAAAATAGTTCAGTTTGATGGGTAGACTCTTAGTCTAAAAGGATGCTAATGATATCAATTTCACCCTGTAGATACAGTGACCCTTCTTAAGTATGCTGCCAATTTGGTCTGCATACTTACGTCTAGGGCGACTCCTTTCGACTGTAACGAATGATCCAATAATACAGGGTGTAACAAAACACCCTAGTAATTCTTAAAGGGGTGCGTCAGCTATCCCTTACATTTTAGTCGAATCGGTCGGTACTGCAGTTTTGTATTTATTTTATTTATTTTATTTATTGGTATATGACAATACAATGTTGTAGATTAACAAATAATCGACGCACTATAAACCATAACTGGTTTGTTCGTACGCCGGTAGGGACTCATCCTTAACATTAGGTGTAAAAGACAATCATACTACACTTATATATTAGTATCTATGTATCAATTCAATTTCACACACACACTGCAAACACGGTTATTAATATGTTGGTGTTTTACTAATCTGTACAGTAGGTACCCACGCTATTTTATTTATGTGTTTCGTAAGAAATGATATCGATCGCAACAACAAGGAACTACATGGAACAGCCGATTGATTTTCGCGATTTCGATGTTGAGTCCATAGTGAAAGTAGTTCAGTTTGATGAGCTGAAGCACCCCCTTAAGTATAACTAGCGCGATATTATTTGTGCGCAACAAGAGTGCGCAGTTCTCCACATAAAGTAAGAAAAGCCAACTTCAGGCGAATTAAATCTAATTTATGCATTATTCGTTGGTATACGGATCAGAATGTGTGAATGTGAAACTCAAAAATAGCACTTCACGCTAGTTCAGTATCACTTCTCATTCAGTCGAGTGTAAAACTGATCAAGATAACGCGAATTAGAAAAGTAGGTTAATTGATAAACTCATTTCGTTTATAAACTTGCACAAAATACGTAATCTAAACTAAACATTGATAAAAACGTAATAAAATGGTATGTTTAGACGCCAAGCAATAATAGTAGTCATCAGTTGTCCACTTTTTAAAATACATTGTATTACAGGTAAGTATCTAAAATATAGCATCCACGTATAGAATGCATCAAAATAATGACTTTTAGCCAAAAGAAGAGCTGTGTTCTGCTGAGCTTCATTCTAAGTTGTTCAGTATCAATGCACAATGTAAACCCCTCGCAGGTTTAAGTGCCAGAACACCGATGTTACCCATGTATATTTTTATGATGAATAAATTATATATAATATGATCACTGAAAGTAATGCAACTGTTTACCCTGACACCCTGTATAGGCTGATGATGATGATTTACAAGGTGCCAATTTCAGAAATAGTAATTTCTCTTTACAGACAACCCAACAAAAATTACCTTTTTGAACCACTTTCCGGTGAGGGGGTTTCTTCTGGTCACACAACGCTGCTAGGAGATCCATCAAACAGTCCTGATTCTCGTTTTTATGGTACACCATGATTGTTGTTTTATCAGTTCATTATTTCACTTCTTTCAGTACTTGGTTGGATTGTACCTTCAATGTTATTAGTTACTGTTTACTCAGATTTTGAACAGAAATAGCCGTTACAATTTTTTCATTAAATGTACCTACAGTATTGTTGTTTTGATTTCAGATCTGCCAGAGACCTTTATTTTAACGATTTTCGTGGTGCACAGTCAATCCTATCCAAACTTTTACTATAGGTACATAATTTACTGTCCTACTATCGAAAAAAATCGTCTGTTTCATACAAAGCTACCGACCGACTACCGACTCAATGATGTATGGGACAGCTTATTTTTTGTTCCGCGATTTCCATGTTGGCCTCATAGTGAAAGTTGTTCAGTTTGATGGTCTGAAGCATCCCCTTATGTTTTACTAAGGTAAACCCCGTTTAAGCAAAGAAATTTTATCTAAGCCTACAAGTGTGAAGAAATTCATAGCCTACATTAAAACGAAACGACTTTTATGTGGACAAAGCCGGTGACTAAAGCTGGTTTAGTAATAAAGGAATGATGTAGGATGGTACCACGAGATAATATTGTTATTCAGAGAAATAAACTAAAATTACAATATAGTATGCTACATCACGCACAAAAAACACCCAAAATAAACAAGGATCGCATAATATTTTAGCCGCATACGGGTCAAGTTTCTAATAATCCAACATGGCTGCGAACTGCAGATTCCCACTATGTTTTCCTTCGTCGAAAACCGATGATAAATGTGCGCGAAATCCGAATTTATTACTAATAAAATGCTTCGGATAAAATTCGGACCTTCTGTTTGCGATTTTATCAATTTCATTTGTATTTTGTGTTGCAATTTATAAGGAAATATTTGTGGAAATTGTTTTTTTAAATGTTGAACGCCCGAATGAAATGAAAAATAAGGGATGGTACGAATTTATTATTGTGCCATCATTGAATCAATGTGGAGGATGTATATTTGAAAATGTTCATAAAAACACTTTTTTTATTCAGAAAATTGAATTGAATATTAAGAAATAAAGAAAATTTAAGACAAAACGTAAAAAGATACATTATTCTATTACAATTAATTGGTGATTGGTCTGCCATAAGATTAGCACAGGACAACAAAAATGGCGCAACAAAAAGCGTATGCCCAACAGTGGGTCGATTTGATTGATACAATCAATGCCTAATCATTGAATCACAAAACTGGCATTGATAATTTATTAGTTTATTGGGACTTTATTAAGTTATCGATTCCATAAACAACAAAAAACAGTGAGTCTGATTCCTTACTAGATTCAACCAACATACTTTTTTTTTAAACTTGTTTACTTTTTAGAACTTTTGTACTATGTTACGAATCTAATAAAATCAATTCAAACCCAACACCTTGTAGAAGGTTCACGCAAATTAAACACATCCTATACATCGTTAGGTAACCGGTAGAGTTTAGTTATTCCGGTCGGTCACCCGACCACATTTCGGCCGCACTAGACGTTATCTGATTGGCGGTTTTGCCAACTAATCGTTCGGTTTGTATATAGGTATACCTTTAGAAGTATATTATTGGTTATGGTTTAGTTTAGGAAGGCAGTGATAAATGTTTATAGCATCTGCTTTTAGATAATTGTCCCGTGTACAAAGTGCGGAAATTAAATCGAGCTCAAGTTTTTGGGCGTATCTAATACGTCAAGAAAATAGATACAAAATGCGTCGATCTATCTGAATATAAAGAATTTTATTTTTTACTTATTAATAATAGCATAAGCATAAGCATATGCTCACGACTATATTCCCCGAGGGGGTAGTCAGAGATTTCTGAAACCTCAGAACATCCACGTTTCACCAGTAGTACCGAAACGCTGTCCAGTGTGACGGGGGGTGAGATCTTATTAATAATGAATTCTAATATATTTAAGATTTCAGACAGAAAAACGTAGACGAGGAAAGTCTTTTGGCAGGCGGTCGGTCGTGACGGTCGGGTGTTTATACAGGGTGATAGGAAAAGTATCATTAACCTTTAAACCACATACTCTACCCATCAAACTGAACAACTTTTACTATGGGAGCAAAACAATCAGAGCAAAATAAATCAGCTGTCCCATACTAAACTGCAATACCCACTCGACGCATTCGTATGCTCCCATAGTAAAAATTGTTCAGTTTGATGGGTAGAGTCTGTGGTTTAAAGGTTAATGACACCTTTCCTTACATCCTGTAGAGGCTCCACCGTTTTGTATTAACTAAAATATGTTTAATTTTTCACAAACGACTTGACATTGGCAGAATTGCAGTGCAAATCATAACAAACCGGGCATTTATTTTTTTAATCATATTAATGTTATCTTTGTCCTTTATGCGAGAAATTCTTAGAATTTTATATCATAGTCCAAGACCAAAGTTAAGGATAAAAGAAATCATTTTTTTGGAACAACACAAACACGCAAATCACTTGTACAAACCGAAACACGAAAACACTATAAAGCAATAAACGACACACGCACCGGTTTTCCAAACATGAATGAAAGATCGCACAATATTGGCACAGATCGTCACTACATACCTATAGGTAGATACAGTATGGTATCGGTGCCCTAGTTTTTTTATCGATATCCTCCAAGGCTACCGAAGGCAGCTGAAATAGACAGGTTATCAAAGATTGGATGTCTACTGACTTTATTTCTAGATTTTCTAATAATTTCATGCTTTACAAATTGGAAACACTTGTGGCCTATCATGAGAACCTGCCACAAGAGGATAAACCGCTCTTGTGGTCACGAGTGGTCTCTACACGCTAATGTAGGAAAAAACACCCCCAACACCACTGAAATATACTCAAGCGATAGACACGCTCGTTCAAACAAACAACATGTCACACAAAACAACAAAATGACACATTGCGGTCAGTCATTGCCATAGTGACGAAGTGAACTCGGGAACATCAATCAGGTGCGGGCACCGCATTCAAGTGGAACATGTTGCTTCTATGAAAGGGCCTGTCTATCGCTAGAGTGTAAGTCAATGCCCAACACATTTAAAAAAATCATAGTAATACCAGCTCCAGACTATAATAATTAGCAAAGTAGAGGGCAAAAGAAGCGTCTGTTGGTGGCTCGCAAACCTGAAAGAGTGGACAGACATCGCCAGCGTCGAAGAGCTGGTTCGTTTGACGAGAGATAGACAGGAATATGCAGAGCTGACAACCAATCTCCAGTAATGGAGAGGAAGTAAAATAATTAGTACTGTATCTTTTCACTTCTGCACTTTTGTCTGGCGTAGGGATCCATATTTTTTGGCTACTCTAAGGCCGAGATTCAGAGACTTCTTTTGGGCGTGAGTTTAGTCTGAGTTCCAACAGGAATTTAAAAAAAAGTGTATTCATCTACACCTAATCTTCCGATCCTAAAAGTGCGATTACTTGTAAACCGCGGAAGATCACGGTTCTTACCTACGTAGACTATACCACAGAGTGTAATACCGTACTTATACCTACAAATGTATAAATACTTTAAATTAATTAATTTTTTAGTTATATCAATGTATAAATACCAAATAAGATGTCCTGTACCAGATGATAATTATGATTATTCAGCTTACCTGTAACAATCAAAACATACATCGTTAATATAACAAATTAAAATACTTACATCCTTTTATGTTTTATTTGTGTGAATGATTATTTATGTTATCTCAACACACGACGACATTCAAACCATCCCCATTTCACAAATTAAAACGGTAAGCAACAAAAGCTCTTAAACCCGTCTTTATTATTGTAAATAGAGCCCTTACATTGCTGACTCTACACGGGAACTAAGATAAACTGAACCGTTGTGAAACTTGGGGTGTTATTTCGGAAGGGATATAATTCGTAAGGGTCGCTGTAACTTCGTACCAGAGCCGTAGTGGGGCCTTAAAATGAATGGGGCCCCCGACGAATAATATTATGATCTATCAAATAATTAAATACAGCACTACTACCCGTTTGTTTAGATATTTATCTTAGTGAACGGGCAAAAACGTGATTCCTTTATAATCATCACGCTGAGCATGAAATTCTTATTGATGCTTTTATACTTATGTAGGTATGTACTTAGATAAAAATAAAATGAATGGATAGGCCTTACGCGAACATTTCAAATTCAAACATTCAAATTTGTATTCAAGTGCCCTAGATTTGATAGACAATGGCGCTAGTTTGTATGGACCAAGTGCACAAGTAGTTTGCTTCAACTTACCGCGCTTTAGGCCTATCCATTAATTTTATTTTGATCTAAGGGTATGTAGATGTTAAGTTAAGTAAATGCTCGGTACACTTTTATAATAGAATCGCGTACTTTAAGCACACAACTACGAACTAATGAGATTCAAGGATGTTTTTTCTACAATTGGTAAATCAACTACAAATAAACATTCAATTAAAAAATCTGGACATTGCTTTTCAAGCAGCTCTTTAGCAGGGCCTTCGCCGGGGCACTTTTCCACAGTCCCCTAAGGCAGCTACGGCCCTGGTCCAGTACTATGTAGGTCCGGATGTCAGTATGGATGTTGAGCCGTTATCTGTTAGCACACCTGACAAAACAAGTTTAATTTACACTAGTAGAGTCTCTGATAGACGACCATATTTCCCTTTTGAGATGATCTAAATCTTTACTACAACTATAAATAAAATTTTAAGCATACAGGGTGTTAGGTTCGACAGGTGCCTTCAATGGGTGATTTTACTCATGATATTGAAAAATTTTCATAAAGGTACCTAAGGGATATTCGATAAAATATCAACTTATCATACAAAGCATATTGCATTTAGTATGGAAAGTCCGAGATTGTTGTGCTAATTTCGTACAGGTTTCTTAGAGAAAGTTGTTCATTATCATGGGTACAATCACCTCTTAAAGTAATGCAACTGTTTACCCTAACACCCAGTATAGTCAGAGCAGCGAGCGTTTTGAGCGTCAGGTTGGCATCGTGGTTCTTTTATAACTCGGCGCTCTGCATTTCCATACTAAATGTATGTCATCATTCAAAACCTGCGCTGAATGCGTACGAGTAGCACTGGAATAAGGCTCTAAAGGTGGACTTCCGTGGATCGCGGCCGATGCGACAGAAGCGCGAGCGAGCTGTGGTTCAAATGCACGATAAATTCAACTTTACATTAGGTACAGTCAAGAGCACATCAAGCTTTACACTTTGGACCGGCCGCGTACTGTATGACGTGTATATACAAATCAGAGCTCAGCTTATTCTGGGGATGTCAAGCTCCACTTGCTCTTGATTGTACAATACTTCACATTAAGTACAATTCTACTTCACATTCGGTACAAACCCTCATCTTCAATCCTTTCCATCTAGCACTTAACTCAAAAGCCAAGTATTTACTTCAAGGCACACAGGAATCACGTTTCTTCATAAAAATGCGTCGTAAACCCACAGCGTACGTGCGTAAGAGTTTACGTGACGACGCGGGGTGGAGAGGGGAAGGGGGAGAAGTTGTTAACACATGAGTAAATAGTCCACAGAGACAAAGTTTATAAACTGTGACAGGTAGAGAGCCCGTCGCAACGCCCGAGAGCCCGTCGTTTAAATGGACAGTGACAAAAACACGGATAGAAATAGAAGCATGTAGATTTCCTCACGGTGTTACCCTTTACCGAAAAGCTAGTGGTGTTTAAAATCGCCTCCTGACCGAAGCTAACGTGTACAACCCGGTCACATTCACATTATGTAGAACATATACAATTTCTCCCCTCCGGACGGAAAGCGTCAATTTTCGTCCCGCTGCGCTAAACCAAGTTGCCGTTTTGCACCTCCGTCGAGGAGAAAAATAGTATACTAACCTCGGGCAGTTAATAAGAAAGCCTCAGATCACATGTTTGTTGGTCAACAATAACATGAGATCTGAGACCTTTCTTACTTTCCTGTCCTCGGTGTGTAATCTACTATTTCCTATTCTGTGTCATTGTCTCTGCACCTGGCTGGAATGTAATGCCACTGTCGCTTCCTGCGTCATACTCGTGTCAATGCGGTTAGCATCATGGATGCCGATACGCGTCTCCCGCAGAGACAAAGCTGTAGAGCGCACAAAATTATCACGTGAGGCACTCGCCTATAGATTTGTCAGTGGACAATCGCCCAGTGGAGCGAGCCGGTTTTTTTTGACGGGCGTGTAAAGCGCATCGCATATAGAAGGAGTCGAGGCGGAGTCGAGGCGGCGTCGAGTCGCAGGCGCGTCTTGGCGACCTTGACATGCGGTCGATAATTGTATACCAAGAATCCAAGCGGCGCGCCGCTCGGTTTGGTATGATATACAATTACCGACCGTATGTCAAGGTAGCAAAGGCCCGCGCCTACGCCTCGACTCCTTCTGTATGCGATGCGCTTAAGTGAACTCATCGGTGAAAAGTCACGCACACACTGCGCCTTGTAGTCTTTGATAAAGTTATATGTCAAGATTGACAGTCGAAGATACGAAAGCGTCGAAAAAAATTGGAACCAGCACTGGCCCCTAAACTCTATCCATAAGACGCACACATACATAATTTGTACGGCGTCTCACCCACACCAAACTATGAAAGTCGGCCCCTTTTGTTGGTAAAACCGTGAGGCTCATTCTAGAAATATACTTTTTCTAAGCTTGTAGTGTATGAAGCTTTGTCTCTGTGACCTCTGTGAGGTATTTGCTCACGTGGAATGTAAAATAAATAAAATACACTTACACGTCCGCTGTGTCATCGGTTTATGATCGTAGATTGTTGGCGAGTGGCGGTGTTGTAGGTTTATGTCTGTTGTGACTTTAACCTGAGCCGCTGTGAGCTTTATTTAGCCCAGGCTTTAGTGTGGGCTATGAAGGCAGGTGTTGGTAAATAAGAAGAAGAACTGAATCGTGATTTGTAAGTGCAATTGCTCCTTAGTTGAAATTACCCCGGGATCCCTAATACATATTAATGAATGTGACTGTACCTACGAAACACCGATAGACTACTTTAAACACATTGGTAGTTGTATGTTGTTAAATTAAAATAAACCAAGAACGTAGTAGGTATGCATTAATATGTTTTTATGGGTTCTTTTTGCCCGATACCTACAGCCGCTGGGACCTAGGCCCCGGGTTTCGTAATTTGGAAGTTAAAACGAATCCACTGACGAAGCCTGACTGGACAAACAATTTGTTCAAACACACTGAATAGACCTGTCGCCTACCATATGTTTTACTAAATCTATTTGTTACTGATCTTGATGAGGTAAATCCGCTAGATTATTCTTTACATAAGAAATTCAATTAAAGAAAATTAATGAAATAAAATGACAATACTAATAAAATAATTAATTAAATTAATTTTGACTACGCTTGTTGCTGAAGCAGATTGTGTTTCTTTAAAAGAAAAATTTGAGCCTCTAAGATTATTTTACACTATTTTTGTGAAGGGAATATTAGCCCATTATCCCTGATTAGTCTTCTCGATATAGGGATAATTAGATAACATTCCACCTAGCCGGATGACGGGTTATCTACTCAAAAAAAAAACTGTTTGAAAAATCTTCCGACGACGGGTCAGTTTTTAAAAAAAATCTTCTGATAGTTTTGAGCATCACAGACCGGTTCGCAAAATAAACCTAACAAGGCTTGAATTAAATATCTATCCTCTCTGAATCGCATCAAAAAGACCGGTAACTAAAACTGTAATTAAATCTCGAACTGGCGACAGGCCTACAAGCAACCCATGCGTTCCAGCGACTCCAGTAACTCGAGGGATTTCAATTTGGCTATATTGTCTGCCAATATTCAATTTAACTAAGGTGGAACGCAAATCGGCCGTGTAATCTCATCAGTACGAGTACAATCCAATTGTGACACTGTATTTGATACTGTATTGTCTTGGCTTACGGTTGATTACGCTTTAAATTATGTTTGTGTTTGAGGTTATTAGTGTGAGTGACGTCAGACGTGACGTAATTTGAGATGACAATGTTACAATTAGTTTGTAAAATGGATTAGGAAATTAATGACGTGAGAGCTTAGCGGTTTTGGTGGTAAATATAGAAAGACAGGTAGAAATAGCAATTTAAAGGAAGTTAAGTACTACTAAATCTTTTAAATCAGCAATTCAAGCTATGATGGCGACAGAATAGTGGCACTGAAATGCTTAATACCTATATGATTCTTCTTCTTCTTATTGTGTGGGCAAGCCCTGGGTGCCAGAGTAGTAAAAACCGCCGTAAGCGGCCTCTGACTTGGTTTTTATGTAACGACTCTATACCCCAGAGATAGTAGCCTGGACCAACGGCTCAACGTGCCATCCGAAGTACGGAATCATCAATCAGGTGATTCAGCCTGCAATGTCCTAATCAACTGGGGAAAAACGGCGCACAAAGTGATATCTCACTAGGTGTCACGGTGTCACCCGTGGAAATCGAACCCACGACCTACGTGTAAAGAGCCCAATGTTCTTAACCATTAGACCACGGAGGCAATGTGATTAGAAAATAGGTAAGAACTGTTGCTTGTATGCACAAACACTAGCGCCACTAGCGGTTCCGGACCGGAAGTTAAAAGTTTGTTATTTTAAAATAAAATAATGTAATTTTCTCCCCTTCGGACGGAAAGCGTCAACTGTCGTCTCGCTGCGCTAAACGAAGTTGCCGCTTTTCAGCTCCGTCGAGGAGAAAAATAGTATACTGACCTCGGACAGAAAATAAGAAAGCCTCAGATCACATGTTTCATTGGTCAATTACATGAGATCTGAGCCCTTTCCTGTCCTCGGTGTGTAATCTACTTTAGGAACTTTTTACTTCAACATTCTTTCTTTTTTAATCGAGACTTAAAATGACTTCAAACGCAAGTCAAAGGCAACGCAAATGCAAAGAACAGTAGTGTTATGTTTGGCACTTAGGTCAGCTCAGTTACCCTTCCTTCCTTTTGAATTTAATGTTCCTAATGTGTAACTGTTCCGACTCTGAAGTAGAGGTGGGCGGGACACTTGGCCAGGCGGAATGATGGCAGGTGGACGAGGGCAGTGACAGAAGGGCGGCCGTGGGAGGGGGAACGGTCAGTGGGCAGACCAGCAGCCAGGTGGTCAACAGTGGATGAGACTAGCGGGGGACCGTTCTGGTTGGCGTGAAAATGAAAAGGCCTATACCCAGCAGTGGGGTTAAATGTGTAACTGTAATGTAACAAATAAAAGAGATAAGAGAAGTAATTAATGAATTTAAATAATTTTCATAGAATGCAACATCAAGACGATACATAGCTTTCCTCTCTATAATTTATTAAAACCGTGCGTGCGCACAAAGTGAAAACGTATTTCAGCTCCAAAGGGCATGTTTTGCAAAGTCCTTGAGGCAAGTTGTTAACTTTTCACGTTTATGAGGGTCTGCCCCTGAGTTATAGTTAAACTTTTTCTGTATTTTAGACTTGTTTTGATTATGATGCCATGGGAAAGGTTTATGTCTTATTAACTTTGATGAAGCTTAGTTGGTTGCCAGCTGTTTGGGAAGCCGAAGGTTACGGGTTAAAGTTCAGAATGATACATGTGAGTTATGTTCGTCATTATCCGCCAGCCCGCGGCTGGATAGCAGCATGAGCCGCAGGCGAGGGTTGTGAACAAGCCGAGACTCTAGTGACGTTCACGCGTTTCATGCGACGAAATTTAAACCGCCATCCAATTTTTTGGAAACATATTTTATAACGGATACACCAAGTTAAAAATTACTGTATCGTAGAAAAATATGTATAGGGTCCTTCTTTATATGCTGACACTTTTTTAGGGGGATGATCAGACTGTCAAACTGAACAACTTTCTCTATAGCATCGACATCGAAATCGCGGAAAAAGTCAGCTGTTCCATACTAGACTGAAAACCTATTCGAGATAAATGTATGGGACAGCTGTTTTTTTCACAATTTCGGTGTTGGTCCAATAGAGAAAGTTATTTAGTTTGATGGTCTGATCTTTCCCTTAACACTTTCGCTGCTAAGCTCAAAACAATGACATTCGCGCAGTGCTAACACTGTGGAATGCTATACGATTCTGACTCAAGGTGTGAGTCATGAGCACTGCGGCCCATAGGTCGCTGACCTACCAGGTAGGTCGTCAGCAGTTAAAGTGTTAAAAAATGGTCAGCATATTAAGAAAAACCCTATTTATATTTTAGTACCATACAGTAAAATTTTAAACTAATATAAATACATTTTAAACTTATAAAAATGTATTTGCAAAAAATGGGATGGCGGATGCGTACTGCACAAATGCGATTTCAATAAATAAAAATATTTATTGTCTCCCATCGAAATCAATAACAATAAACATAATCCCAAAGAGAGATAAGATAACATTACATTTGTAAATTTTATAATAAAAAAAACTCAGAAGCGAAGATACAAATAATTAAAAACTGCCAACAGCCAAAAAAGACAGATTACACAATCCATCCGGCAGATTTAATAAAAGCAGTACAACGTAAACAGGCGCCATGTACCGTAAATAAGACCTTATTACCATCACCATAGCGCCATAGTTATCTGACACGATGCTTTATGATTTTAATTCATCCACCCCGTGGATAGGGTTGCTAAAAGGTTGGAATTTTACGCGAAATATTTTAGCTTTCTGCAAAGAATTCGTGAAAATTTAAAAACTGTGGAATTTTAACAAACGGGATGGTAAAAAACTGAAAAACTTGAAGTATTTCATTCAGTAAGTAAGTATAACATTGAGAAAATAACTCAAATGATTCTTCCGAAATTGTTTGTCCCTCAGTATTCTCTTCACGTCAAGACGAAATCAATAGTTATTTGTTATGCTAGGCTGCAAAGTTGTTTTTTGGCGCGAGTACTTGTATTGAAACTTGAGCCAGCGAAGGATTCTAAGATTGAACCACGAGCGAAGCGAGTGTTCAAATATATAATCCTGAGCGCAACGAAGGTTTCAAAGGTACGAGACGCAAAATAACTTTGCTGCCGAGCGCAACACACAACTTTTCACCTCACAACGGCGAGGAAAATGCTGGCTGGATGGAAGAAAAAAAAACATTTTGGCGATGTTTTGACTTTTGGCGCAATGAATAGAGAGATTCGAATTATAAAAACTCTTTCCACGCTAGCGGATAAAATACACTTTTGCACTCAGATTTCGAATGATAAAGAGAATCTTTCCGAACTTGTGAGGTGAAAACTAAATTAATGATTGAAGGACTAAAATACTAGTGATCAGACAGCATTTCGAAGTATTATTAATTTTATAAGTTTTCGTTGTGAAAATGATTTTTTTTTTATGTAAAAACTAAACCTCTAATAATTTGTTTTATTTCATAAGATTCATAACGGTACACTTACTCCATATAAAGATTATGAAAAGCTCAGTTTGGAACAAAAATACCTATTTAAAATTTTTAAATACTTTCCATTCCAAAAGTTCCTAACTATCGATGTTGTAATGTACGGTAACCTGTCGAGGCTGTAACCTTTCGATATCGTAACCCATCGATTTCATGGCATTCGATGTAACGTACTATCGACTAACTGACAGCTGTTGATGAACAGTATTAGATGAAGAGACAATCTAAGCGTTGACTTTCGAAGTAACATAGACCCGTTCTAATTTAGGTGCTTTTAAAAATGAGGGTAATGTACTTCTTAGATTCTTTATTGTACCTACACAAAACAAAAAAATTATGAAAAATTACAATAAGTCATGATGTACAAAGGCGAGCTTAACTCTAAAAGAGTTTTCTTCCAGCAAACCGTTGAGTGAAAACTAATGTGTTTGGTGAAAAGCAGTGTGCGCACAAATAAAGATCTTCTTTAAAACTAATTATCAGAAATATTCGAAAAACTATTTTGTTGTTTCTTGCCAACCCTGAATGGAGAGTTATGTAAATGCACAGTGGAGAAGCGACATGGGGGTTTTTCATTAGTTAATGTTATTTGATGGGAAACATGGGAAGCTTTAAGATGATTTATTGTTCAGATATTTCATATTTTCCTCTCCTGAGATCGTTAGTGAGCTTTAAAGCAAATAAAACGCCGCATCATAATTGATTTTGAAAAGCAAACTCGATAGAAATGGATTGGTTCGACGGTGGAATATTTAATACAGGACAATAATGAATATAATTGTGGAAATTAGTGACTAAACAAGCGACTGCAGAATAGAGTTTTCAAACTCAAACTCATTCAAAATATGTACCTCTTTTCGAACGTCACAATCTAAAAAGTCACAGGTTTTGCTATATAAATTATGTCAAACTGGAATCACATCATTTTGTGGCGCCAATAGGGTATTTGCCTACAAGAAAAATATAAAGCGTTGCAAGTTATGCCGCGAGCGATTGTCTTTCGCGTGAGGATCGCGCGTTTTGAGTTTTTGCTTACCACGAGGCACCGCAATCACTTCTCAGCTGTGTTTTTGAGAAAAAGCTATCCTACTCCCACCAAGAACATTGTATATAT
The DNA here is from genome assembly GCA_963693445.1 of Agonopterix heracliana. Lineage (NCBI taxonomy): Eukaryota > Metazoa > Arthropoda > Insecta > Lepidoptera > Depressariidae > Agonopterix > Agonopterix heracliana. The sequence continues at coordinate 15,267,807 of OY856323.1, read as the reverse complement.
TCTATAGGACTCCCACAAACTACTTGATGATACTGGCGGAAAGTTGTGCTGACGCACAAGCAAGAGTCCGTTAATTTATAGGTAAAAAAAAACTGCGAACTTCTCTAATAACTGCTGATCTATTATGCTCGCTTATACATACCTCAATTTTGTCTTGCCTTTGTTTCCTCGTGATGTTTATAGCGGCATGATGTTTGAATAAAGTTCATGAGCCACGAAACTTATTCTCTTGTTTACTCAACTCTAACTCCGTTTAGCATTCATACATGGAGACGTAAAATGAATATGGCCGACTTATTGCGGAGAACACAGATCAACAGAATTACCTTCCATATTCATTCATCATGCATATCGCATTCTAGCTTCCATACCAGATATATAAAGTACTGAAGGACTACTACAACCGAACGGATGGCACTCGTTAATTGTGAACATGATTTCTTATCCTGTTCACATAAAATGAAACAGTCTGTCCGCTTACTTGCTTTAGAAGATAACACACACACAATAATTTGAGTGGTCTGAGATCCAAAACGGATAAAATTCTATACACAATAATAGAAAAGACCATTTGACTGCTTCAATTTTCGAAAACGTGTGCGATCGAATCATGCAGTCATCGCGAAAATTGTCTGGAAGTTTAGCCGTTTTCGATCCCAAATTACTCATGTGTTTTAATTTAGCTCATATCAGTACGTCTACCATGAGTTGACACTGTACTTTACTACTGTAGTTACGGTACCAATTTCGTATGTCAAAAATTAGTTCCCAACATAACCACAAGTACGCTGCACGAAATTCAATACACAAATGAGAGTAAAACTACTGTTGTATACTACATTGTAAACTCATGGTAGGCCTACTGTACTATATTTCTATCAATAAGGATAATGCGATGAGTGTTTTCGTATTAATAACTACACAATATCAAAATAAGGAAACATAATAAATATTGTATCATTGTGGCTCTTAATAAAACTGACGCCAATTGGCTGGGGTGGCTTAGCCAGATCTCAGTAAAAGTTCACTAATATTATCGCTCAATTTATGGAGGCTGGTGTTAAGGGTTTATTACCGTTGGCGCGCTCCATACAAACGTAGTCTGGTTATATTTTTAATAGTTTTAATACTAACCAATTAAAGTCAATGAAATTTTGCAGAAACAATCTAGAAACTGATCTCTATGTATGTGTGGTTTTTATGAAGTCAGATTTTCGTTAACAGTACCTTAAAGATTTCCATACAAATCTTAAATTAATCCTAGCATTAAAACTGCAAACTTTTAACGTAAATGAGACTTCATACGAACATACAGATTAGTTTCTAGATTGTTTCTGAAAAATTTCATTGATAGTATCGAAAAATCATCAGATTTCGTTTGTATGCAGGCGCGCATTTGCGCTCTCGGAGTAAGTTGCCACGTCATTCAAATGACAGTTTCACTAGGGGGCAATAAACATAAAATCCATGACACGGACGCGGTGTCATTGGCAGCCTCAAGAAATAAGAAAGGATACTCAAAAACCTTATCACAAACACCAAAAAATACAAAAAATACCAAAATACCAAAGTTCAAATATTTCTCATAACTGCGATCATCCCGATTGTGTTGATATGAGAGTACCTTCTATGCTTTACTTTTTTCATTCCAAGACTCGTATCTATCGACGAGTAACAAATAGGGGCATAAAGAATTTGGGAGACCACGCTCCGGTGGTAATAAAAATGTGACGTATGTGGGAACACCTTCCTGCGAGGTAGGAGAAAGGTTCTAGGTTCTTGTAGGTTTTCTACCATTTTGGTAGGTTTGTGACGGAAATTCCACCTTTGCATTTATCTTCATACTGGGTCACATTTTTAATCGATGCTTACCTGAAACAATAAAAATAAAATATTGTTAATTTTATGGCGTAGGTATCTTTTTTTTTATCTTGAACTTTGGCAAACAAATTATCTGAAGTGCGATTTTTGAAAATCATACGAGCGGTTCGGCAGTAGAAAATGTCAGATTTACTATGGAGATTATGCATCTTTCTACTGCCCAACCGCTCGTATGATTTTCAAAAATCGCACTGCAGTTCACATTTAAAGTACCAGAATCTAGCCTGGAGAGCCGTGGTGGTCCAGTGGCGAGTAACCTTGCCTGCCGTGCAGGAGGCGATATGGTTCGATCCCCGTCCAAGCCGACTCGTGCCAATGAGTTTTTCGGAATTTATGTACGATTTGTATTTGTGGCTTTTCGGTGAAGGAAAACATAGTGAGGAAACCTGCATGCTTCAATTTCGAGGCATGTATTGTACCCACTGTCCATTATAAGTGGCGACGGGCTCACCCCCCGTCACACTGGACAGAGTTTCGGTACTACTGGTGAAACGTGGATGTTCTGAGGTTTCAGAATATCTCTGACTACCCCCTCGGGGAATATAGTCGTGAGCATATGCTTATGCTTATCTAGCCTGGACTTGTATTATGATGACTAGAAAACGATATATAATACATTTACATAGATACAAACATCCATGACTCGGGTACAAATTTGCATATTTATCACACAAATAATTAACCATTCCGGGATAAGAACCAGCGACCCTCGGCACAGCAGGCAGGTTCACAACCAACTGAGCTACCGGTCCATCAATTTTTATTATTCATGAGACACTAGAGAAGTATTTTTTCTGCACAACAATAAATCTTTCTTCCGTTGTTGATTCCCTCCATGCATTTCACAAATCCAAGATAAATTTCAAGTTTTTCTGCTATCTGCAGCTTGCAAGGAATATTGCTTTCTTTTATTTATTTTGCAGCAGGAAAAGAATAAAGTGGAACAAGTAAACCGACTGATAATTGAATGAATAAATTATTATATTCCTTATTCTTCGTAAGTAAGTAGTAAGATGGTAGTTATAGCAATGTTTCTGTCCACCCTTGACAATACGATCATGAGTTTATGTACGTTTTTGGTATTTAACTATGTTTATTCTTACATTTAAGGAATTGTGTTACATTGACAGGCATTGCGTCGTATGTTGTTTTCTATAGGTTGGGCACGCGTGGTGGACTAACGCCTATACACCCACCCTGAGGGTAGGCCTGTGCCCTGCAGTTAGTCGTATACATGGTGAAACAAAACACGAATCGAGTAGGTACTGCAGTGTTGTATGAAACAGCAGAAAAACTGCAGTTAAAATTGTTGTCCATTTTGGCTCCATATTCCGTAGAGTTAATGATGTCAGCGCCCGCGGCATGGCGCCTCGATAAACGTTTTATCGCGCCTGCTAAATCGCTCGTTCGCGCGCAAAAAAAAGGGCGCGATAGCACTTTATTGCCGCCGCCATGCCGCGGACGCAGATTATAATTTTCAGTTCTTTCAAAATATAAAAAGATTTGCTTGCAGTTTGTGTTCATAACATAGTCACTAAAAGTATACGATTTTTTTATTTCACGTTGAAATATCAATACTTTTTGCCATAACAACACACTATACCATTCAGGCATCCAAAGCTTAGTGGGAAAGCCTCTAAAGCAATAATAAACGCAGTCATAACCGACTACCTTCAGACCGGCTCGTTTAATCCCGCGCAGTCCCGGGGGTTCGATATATTACAGTCCTGTAGCAATACCTACGTGTACCGAGGTTTTAACACGAATAATTAAACAGCTCATGCTGTTATTATTAAAAACTAGGTTATAATGGGTTCATTTTTATCGTGTTTTCAAGTCTGATGTGATTAAAAGGGGTTAGGTCAGATGTAGTGGGGCCGAAACCGACCAACATGCATACTGATGATGTTGAAGAAGCGAGAGAGGTTTGTCAGGATCGTATTAAGTGGCGTTCTGTTGTCTCTGCCTACCCCAATAGGCGACAGGCGTGAGTGTGGTTCCGGCTAAGAATCGACCACACCCTCTTGTAAGATTTCTCTAAGAAAATAACCTGTTCCTGCACTTCTCAGAGAGCGAACGTGGCGTTTGCCACGACCAGTTGTATGGAAAAGCCGAGTCCGAAAGAGAGAACGCCCATACGGACCCCACTGCACAACATTTTCTGGAGTTATACTAGAACTGCTCTGAAACATTTCTTGTAGTTGCAGCAAACACGGACGGTTTGAAATCCTACACAGATGCAAGTTTATGTATACCTATGTATGTTTATAGATAAGTATGTTAAAAAAAAACACGAAACCGGGTAGGGAAGATTTTACCTACTCAAACCCTTGGACCTTTTCTTAATAAGCTGACTTAAATAGAATTCCTGGAATATCGTCCCTCATTGCTCCAATAAATTTGAGAGGAAATAAAATTAGGACGGTCTAGTAATTTATACCACCCAATAGATGTACCGCTCAATGGACACTCGGTTCATTGTGGTGGCACTCGATTCTTTGACAAGGGCCTGACTGCCCTTAAAGTTGACGTAGGTATGAGTAATATAAGAAGGTGATTGGAGTTCTGTGGTACTATTGTGTAACTTGCCGGTCATTGTGAGGTTTGAAAGAGGTAGATACTCGTAGATAGATAACTCATTTATAGAGGTCTTCTTCTTTGGTTTAGATAAGTGGAGAGATAGCAGTTTGTTCACAAACATTTGGTCAAATACGCAGATCATCCTAATAGATACTCTCTATTTATACTGTGTCCATGCAAAGGCCAGAAAACAAATTATTTGTAATTGTAATTCGTTCATTTGCGAGAACAGTGACATATCTTTTTGTTTCAATTACATACAGAAATTTTGCTTTGAACAGTTTTCTAGAACGACTTTTTAAAATAATGTCTTTATTCTCTCAAATATGCGTTTGTGGAGAGGATGAATGATGACAAATCGCAATGCATAATAAATTTATTCAGAGACTACGAAAAGTTCAAGAAGCCGGAGTACAACTTTTGCCAAAATTGTATGGGTACTAAGCTATAAGAATAAATACATCTTCAGAGTAGACTTTATTGACTGTATAAAGTACATTAACAGAAGTGTGTCTGTACATTGAAGATATTTAGTACAATACAAGAAAAAGATTACGATAAGTGTGTAATAAAGATTACGATATGTGTGTAATTTAAGTGTCCCTGACTCCAAATCAACCTTATTTAAAATGTTTGCCTGTCTGTTTGTTTGTTTGTTCGAGCGTCACGCAAAAACTACTGAATCGATCTTGATGTAACAGTTTTTATTGAGCTTATGTAAGTTATAGCCTATAGAATCCCACTGCAGGGCAAAGGCCTCCGCTCACGAATAGCTTATGATTTGACTTAAAATCTAGTATCTACGGACGAAGAAGCGGGTAAGTGTAAAGAAGAAGAAACAAGAGTTTAAAATACTACCGGCAACGTATAGAATGCGACAATTTGAGGAGTGCAACTGGTTTCCATAGTTTTCATACAAATATTCAATTGATTTGACGCATTAGATGTGTTATTTATGGCATGGTGCAAGTCAACTTTAAAATAGAAAAATCAGACTTTCACACGAACAAAGTCTTTCAGTTCCGTAACAGAACAAATGTAAGAGCATTAATAAAATACCTACGAAGTTTTTGCTCTCAAAGATCAGCCCCTAAACGCCCTTACGTCTAAAAATAACTTGCACATTTATCTTAGACGCCTGCCCAGCACAACCGTACAAGTCGATCGCCAGGGCGTAAAGGAAGGCAACTTATTAATCGCATCTCCAATATATCCATCTAGAGAGACGTGAACTATTGCGTTCCAATGTTAGGGACACACTGTTTGGAAGGCTGAGTAACCGCGCCATCGGACTGGGAGGTAACATTTGAGCAAAGTTTTTGTTTAACAGTCTGAAGAAGGGTTGTCCGAAAGGACAGATTTACCTTGGGCATGTTGGAATGTCCCGGGGATTCTATTTTTAGTAGGGTCTCCCTCGTGGGTTGGGGTGGGGTCGGTATTCAGCCTCGATACGACTGTCGCTGACTGGGTAATATTCCCACTACATCATTATCTTATTTAAGAGCTACGTTCTTGTCGGTCAGTATTCGCAAATCCTGTCTCTTTTCCGCTAGTATCTTCCACCACAGAGTACTATCATTACTACCGTAACTTCCACTACATTGCCTGCCTCCGTGGTCTAATGGTTAAGAGCATTGGGCTCTTGACACAGATGTCGTGGGTTCGATTCCCACGGGGGCACCTAGTGATATGTCACTTTGCGCGTTTTCCCCCATTTGGTTAGGACATTGCAGGCTGAATCACCTGATCGTCTGAAAAGAAAGATGATTCTGTGCTTCGGATGGCACGTTAAGCCGTTGGTGCCGGTTTTTATCTCTGGTGGTAGTAGTCGCTACACAAAAACCGTGTCAGAGGCCGTAAGGCGGTCTGAAAAAACTCTGACACCAGGGCTTGCCCACACGATAAGAAGAAGACATAATTGAAATACGATATGGCTCATGCTGACACGAAAGAAGAAGTTGGATATCCTATTTTCAGTTTATTTTCTGAATACTAATTTCAAGGCAGAGAAGAAGGAGATCACAACTAGATGCCAAACGTGATTAATTAAAAGCCCGACATCACTATGAGAATGACGTGCTCACGTGCTATATGCGAGGATCTTCATTAAGATTGGCTATGTTAGCCACATGAGAGCTCATCAACGCCAACAACGGAGTTGAAGCAGTCGCCGTAGCCGAAATCGGTCAGGAGCAACAAAACAACAACACTTATTTCAAAATTTCTGTGAAATATGTCACAAACATTTTGTAGAATAGTTTTATTTTTAAGTATATAGGGTCCTTCTTAATATGCTGACACCTTTTTAAGGGGATGATCAGACCGTCAAACTGAACAACTTTCTCTATGGCACCAACATCGAAATCGCGAAAAAAAAGTCTGCATTCCGTACAAAACTGCAAACCTACTTGAGCCAAATGTATGAGACGGCAGATTTTTCGCGATTTCGATGTTGGTCCCACAGAGAAAGTTATTCAGTTTGATGGTATGATCATCCCCTTAGAAAATTGTCAGCATATTAAGAAGGACCCTGTATAACAATTACATTGTATTTGGTATTATAGAGAAGAAATGTCAAGCCAACGTTAGATGCATCTTGCAAGTTTCAAAAAGTTTTATAAACTAGTCCCCTGACCGCTAACCCTGTGTGTCCCGTGTGGCGGAACTTTTCCCGGCGAGTTAATGGATCACTCGCGGCGCGTTTAGCTCGAGAAATGTATTGGAGCGTGGTCACTCGGTAGCTGTTACTTATGCCTTGCCTTGCCAGTGGACTCGCTCGCCGTCTTGATAACTTCGTCTTATTCTGGAGAAATGTGAGGAGATTACTTTGTATAGTGTAGAGTTTGAGTTTCAGCTGCCTCGGGATAATTTCTGTTAGTCTAGTCGCGTGTAGTTGGATAGTGACGTGGGCTAGAGATATGGAGTTTATGGTCATCTTACTCCTCTTCTCTGTATTAGGAATCGACCGCAATATCTACTGTCTATAGATTTAAGGTCGGCTGTGTTCTAGTATCAAGTCTCATGTTTCCCCAACAGCAGTCGCGCTTCTTACGCGTTGCTGAAAGCGCGATTCCAAAACTAGCCTGCTATTCGGTAACCTCGGAATGACATACAATTGGACTCATTATTCTCGGAACCAAACCAGTCTAAAATTTGGAACGCCCTCTTGATAGTACAGACGGTGACACATTGAGCTACGCAAAACCAAAATAAGCTTACGGCGCGTAGGCAGAGTAATGTATAACGTCGCGAGGCCAGCTTATGTTTGTTTTTGCGTAGCTTGATGTGTCGCCGTGTGTACACGGAAATTGTTAAATTTTATTTAAGATTGTATTTAGGAGTACTTGCCTTACAAAACATTGCTTACTTTTGTATCCACTCCACTATTTTAATTTAAAAGCAAATTCTTCTATAAACGCAAATACATTTATTTCCTAATGAGGATGTATTTAGATAGTAGGTAATCATCGAAAAGTCCCTCCTCTCAAACCCTCAAGAAAGAAGACCCCGTGCTTCGGATGGCACGTTAAGCCTTTGGTCCCGGCTACTATTATCTGGTGGTAGTAGTCGTTACATAAAAACCACGTGAGAGGCCGTAAGGCGGTCTGAAAAACTAACACCCGATAAGAAGAAGAACTCTCTAGCAGCGACTTCATTATTTTCATTTCTTGTTTTAGTTCGCAAACTAATTATGAATAGTTAATTAAATTGCAGCTGTTATTGGCCCGTATACAGCTGAACTTCATCAAATTGGTCACAAAAAATACCCAAAACAAAAATCCACAAACTACTAGCACCTTCGTTTACTAATGAGCAAATAAGGGAGGGAGGGTGATTAGTGGAACACTGGCACAAAACGTCGTCGACTGATGGATGGGCGGTCGTCGGGCGCCAGGCGAAATAACTCGCTCACGTATTTAGTGCGAATACACCTGCCGTTGTTTTAGGAAGAAAACGTACATAAAATAATGGTCACTGCAGAGAATGCGAACAATTTTAAATTGTGGAATCCAGTTTAGACTTTCCCGTATTTTCAGAAAAATTGACGTTTCAGATTAACGGATGGGTACCGTTTAGTGGCGACCTAATTAAAATTTTAAAGATATCCCAATAATAAAAAATAAATAAAATAAAATAAAATAATTTTATTTCGGATTACATTTCACATTAATAAATCAATAAAAAACAATTCAGAACAGCAATAATATTTGTTAGTAAAAAAACCACTTAAATAACTACGTTAGTACAAACACTTAAATGCAGCGTTGACCAGTGCTTAATAAAGCGACTATCCCACCTGCTCGCTGCCACAGACAGAATACTGTTGGTTAATGAAAACCCAAATTAAAAAAGGGCTACTCCAAATAACATTTTTTTTTTTTTAATACAAAATCCTCAAAGCAAATTTTATTGGATATTTATTTTATTAAAATCTTTGACTATTTATTATAAGGACTCGCCTTGCGGTAGCATTTCCCCTCTGCCACGGTATAAGATCGATTGATCATGTGCATTTACATTAAATTGTATACCTTATCACTAAACGAGACAGCCTATAATTCGGTATGTCAAGTTTTTTTTTGGAGGGCTGAATTGAAAACCATTTCGAGATAATTGTCTCAATAATCATATTTTCTATGTCAGAGATTTTAAAATGAAAGGATTACAGATATTTTAAATAAAATAACGTCGTTTTTCGGTCCGTGCAGTGACGTCACTGGCATACCTGTGAACTCCTTGGTAAACATAAAATCAACTTAAAATAACCGGCCATTAAGAAAAAAAAATACTTTCACAATGTCAGAATTTGACATTTGATGTTGCCGTATCTTTTTCCAGCATAGAGTTAGAAAGAGAGGCAGGTTTTAATTTTTTTAAATACAGCTGTATGTAGTTTTTCTCCATGGAGTTCGAATTATTTTCTCTCCACCATTTTTGCACTTAGAGATTACAGATCAAAATAATTTAAAAATTAAATTTATATTGATAAACTCGATGAATCGCAATAAGAATGAAATAGGTATCTTAAAATTATGTCTTCTGTCCGTAAAAAATATAAAAATGAAGACAAAAAAAAACTTGACATACCGAATTGCGAAACAATAATTTCGAGTTTGGAACGTTTGGGGTTCACACGTCACTTTTCATGATTTTTAACATTCAAAAAGAGTTTAAGTCTATGATTCAAAATTAGAATCTGAAGTTATGGGGAATAAAATTCAAAGTTGCGGATTGTATATTACCTTGCAAAAAGTGGCAAAAATGTTTGTTAGTAGAATTACAAAAGTTACCAGTCCTCATATAAGTAGTCAAAGATTAAAATTAAATATTTAGGTACAAGGCAATTTTACAACACTACTTTTGTAGGTTTTTATAAGTCTAAACATCCATGTGCAAGTCTGGATACCTTCGCACCGCTGGTTACACTTCCGTACCTCCGACTTTACTGGAATTTCAGCATGTTCACAACCGATCTGCTCACAATACAGGTTTTTCAATGGAACCTCTTCAACTATCCGATTTTTAAATCATTTTTCGTGTACTTACCTAGTTATTTCGTATTTGAATTGAATTGTATACAATTGTAGCCTCAGCACGACTATAATACAACATTGAATCAAATGCAGCACGCAAACTCAATAACCCTCTACCACGGACCTGAAAAAAAGATGGACGTAATGTGACACTAAAAAGATGTGAAGCATGCAAGGTCCTACATTTTCGTTAGTTCTACAAGGGACCTACACTCGCACAGATGCACTAGCTCTAGGCGCAGGTACGACACCCGTCACCATTATGTACCGCGTGACAGCACGCACACAAAAGAAATGGGTGCTTCACTCGTGATTAGACGAGATTACGTCCGTCTTTTTTTCAGGTCCGTGCCCTCTACATCCATAATATCACAAAAAGATTTTCGTCTAAATAAATGACGCCAAGAAATTTATCTCATTTTATTACAGACTTTCTGTAGTGCAAGGTACATAGAAAATATTCCCAAAGGCAATGTAACTATTGATCATTTCTGAAGACAGAGCAGAAGCCAAAGCACTAACCAAGCAGTACCGACACTAAGTCAACGCCAAAAGCCGGATGCGTGCACGCTCAAAAGGAGGTTCGCGAATTTTGATTCCAGGTCTCAATAATTTACTCTATCTAAATATTTATTTTCGGAAGATTTACAGCATTACAATTTTGTTAAATATTCGTATACACTTTAAAGGGTGTAAGGAATATTATCATTAACCTTTAAACCACATACTCTACCCATCAAACTGAACAACTTTTATTATGGGAGCAAACCTGTCAAAACAAAAAAGGGTGTTCTGTACTGAATTGCAATACTTACTCATTTTTCATTTTTTTTCATTTTTATTCATTCAATAACAATAATACATTGTGTCTGAACATCACACGTTACATTAAAATAAAATCGTTTACTTAACAAAATATACCTAGATAAAATTACAATATACAGGGTGTTTCATAAGTAAAAATAAATTTTTAAAACTCTTAAGGGGGTTGTTTAGACCGTCAAACTTACCAACTTTCTCTATGGGACCAACATCGAAATCGCGAAAAAAAAATCCGATATCCCATACATATTTTAGCTCTAGTCGATTTGTAGAGTATAGAACATCAATTTTTTTTTCGCGTTTTCGATATTGGTCCCATAGTGAAAGTTGTTCAGTTTGATGGTCTAAACCACCCCCTGAAATGTTTATTTGTATTTTTGTAACACCTTGTAGGTATATAATTTTTTTATGAATTAAAATTATGGAACACAGTTATGGAACTTCGGAACTCGATTCAAACGTATGGGGGACAGCAAATTTTTTTTTGTTCTGACAGGTTTTTTCCTATAGTAAAAGTTGTTCAGTTTGATGAGTAGAGTATGTGGTTTAAAGGTTATTGATACTTTTCTTTACATCCTTTATAAATCTAGACGCCAATTAAAAATCTCCACATTTAAAAAAAAATATATTAAAGCCTGACCAGAAAAATAAAAAACCTCACCATGTTGTGGAAAATCAATGGAGCTAATTTTTGTACTTGGAACACTGACATTAAAGGTTATATCCGATTGCAGCGCCCCCAATCCAGGTTATTTATATTTCTGGTCAGGCTTTAAAATTACATTATATGCCACACGTGTCATTTGTATCATATTGTCGGTACTGGTTGATCGGTGTACTGGAGAAGTGCGGTGAGGTGACAGATCGACAAAACTTGAGACAGATGGGATGATAGATGACTCCCGTGACGTCATCGTGCGCCGATTTAACTTGCGGCTCAGAACTTCGATAAGAGAAAGATAAGGCTTCCGCGATGCGACGTAATTTAGGTACGAATTTGAATTACAATAATTAACAAAAACATATTTAAAGAAATATATAGGATGTAAGGAAAAGTTACAAAGGTGAAATTGATATCATTAACATACTTTTAAAAAAAAATCTCCGTTCGGTTTGCTCCCATAATAAAAGTAGTTCAGTTTAATGGGTACTCTTAGATTAAAAGGATGCTAATGATATCAGTTTCACCCTGTAGTGTCAGTCGAATATAGAACCAAGTTGTTTTCGGTGCCGTGGTGGTCCAGTGGCGAGTAACCTTGCCTGCCGTGCAGGAGGCGATGGTTCGATCCCCGTCCAGGCCAACTCGTACCAATGGTAACACCACTGGCTTTTCGCTGAAGGAAAACGTCGTGAGGAAACCTGCATGCTTCAATTTAGAGGCATGTTTGTACCCACTGTTCATTATAAGTGGCGACGGGCTCACCCCCCGTCACACTGGAGCTGGACAGAGTTTCAGTACGAATATTGAAACGTGATGTTCTGAGGTTTCAGAATATATACTACCCCCTCGGGGAATACAGTCGTGAGCATTTGCTATGATTGTTTTCGGTTAGATAGCTTCGAAGTTGAACAGCACTATACTCGACTATACTAAAGCCTCTTAATAAACGTTACTTACTCGATCGACCCATAAATAAAGTCAATTTGCCGATACAATGTCGACGCAAAATTGTTTTCGTGTCGCCGCGTCATCGCCTCAATTAAAAATGTTACCCAAATTGCGACGCCATGTTTGTTTAGGCTGTCAATTTTTAACACCATGTGCGACGTTTTCTCGTTGATCAACTGTGGGTACTAAACTTGGGGGAAAATAGGGCTTGTGTTTATTTTATTCAGCTTTATGTTAGATATGGTCCTTTTTTGAACATTTCAATTTGGTGTAAGTGTATACACGATTACGATTACGATTATAATCGTACACAGGGTTTTTTGGTACATAATCGAGGGGATGATAAGACCATCAAACTGAACAACTTTCTCTATGGGACCAACGACAAAATCTTGGAAAAAAAATCAATCAATCAATCTGTAAACCCAAATGTATGGGACATTTCGGTAGAGTAGCATTGAAGTTTTGTATGGAATTTTTATTACTTCATTATTTAGACTTTGTTCCCGTTATGTCCGATTTGTATCACCACTGGCTTTTCGGTGAAGGAAATCATCGTGAGGAAACCTGCATGCTTCAATTTCGAGGCATGTATTGTACCCATTGACCTCTTATATTGTACCCACACATTATAACTGGCGACGGGCTTACCTTCCGTCACACTGGACAGAGTTTCGGTACTACTGGTGAAACGTGGTTGTTCTGAGGTTTCAGAATAGGTATCTCTGACAACCCCCTCGAGGAATATAGTCGTGAGCATATGCTATGTTCCCGTAGAGAAAACTATTTAAGGGGATGATCAGACCATCAAACTAAATATATATCTAAATGTAGTATTTAAGGCTCAGCTCATGATTAGTTACAACGGATTTTACCTCTCGATTGTCGCAATCCATGCATGCAAGTAGGCAGATTCACGATAAACGATAACTTTAATGAAGGACTTATAATTTTCATACAGACAACATACTCTACCTTCAATCAAACAATTAATTATACTTTATTGCATACCAAAATAAAACAAAAATTTAAAACCTACCAACGTACCTTCTTTACAGCAACATTTTCATAGATTCGCTATTTCCGTGCTAGCTCTGCTCCGGTTCAAATAAAGAAAAAAACGCGTTTCTTCTTCGCACAAACTTTCAGCGAGAAGAGATAAAACTTGTACATCTAAGAGCTCTAAAGCTTCGTCTTAGGTACTAAATTCAACCGTAAGCTAGCCCAAAGTTTCCGGACCCAGGTCTAAGGCCGCCGTGTAAGCCACGCGAGGGCTTAGTTATCGGTTCAACTGCATGCATAAAGGGACCTTTATGTCGTAACCGCTTTGGTTAAAGTTTAGATGACGTTAATGCGAAAATACATGTTAGATTGAATAGAGTTTAGATCACAAAGGGCTCTATGACTACAGCGCTAACTTACAATAATTTACTTAGGTATGCGATAAAATATAGAAAAAATTTTAAATTTGGGTCTTTTAACCTAAGGTTATGTCAGCCTAGAAAACATAATAGTAGAACAAATTTACTCGAAAAGAAGATTTACGCGATTTTGGAATAGTTACATTCTGTCTTGGGTATTATTTAAATCCCTTTTAAATATATAAAAACTAAATTTTGCTTATCCAAAGCTAAAACCGTTAATTTATGACACTTTTCGACAAGAAGAAGAAGCCAGCAATAACACGTGTACAGTCACGTGGTACAGTCAACAGCAAAAGTTCTACGACTACTACTTGGGCACAACTTTACTAATACTACTTAAGAACTACTTAATTATTCTTCTATTCTATCTCCTGTTACTGTAAGTCTGTAACAAGCTATATCGCGAGCTCTCCGGCTTACATTTAAAAAGTTCGATTTATATTTTAAAAGTTCTGCGCCGAAGTTTGTGGCGAGTGGAGCTCAAAGGAGTTCACGAAAAGAGTTTGCAACTAAGTTAAGAGTTGTAGACGAGCGGTTCAGACGCTCCAAGGGAATGGTTGTACTGTCTTTCACTCTTTCTTCCAATATCAAGCGATATTTGAAAAAAAAAAATAGTTTAGCATTTCAATGAAATGATTTTGTCCCTTCCCGCGTCCACGCATTTTGTGACGGAATGGGTTACAGACGACCTAAAAAGGTATCGGGGAGCAACTGGATGAGGAAGGCCGAGGACAGAGTTTTGTGGCGCGCCTTGTGAGAGTCCTATGTTCAGTAGTGCACGATGATAGGCTGATTATGATGATGATGGTTTGAAGAATTGAGTTTTCTGATGTAGTAGGCTCGGTAGCTTAATCGGACGTACAGCTCCGGTTTGGCAGTTTGCGGGTTCAAGTAATCCGAGACTTAATTTGTCAATCTTTAATTTGATTTAATACGATTTGTGTAGCAGATGCAATGTATTTTAAAAGCACACATGCTGTGATAATGAGCAAAACGTATATGGGGCCAATGGCCTCAAATAATGTCTGAGCTGAGAATGTGAATAAGTAAAGCATAAATAAATAAATAAATTATTTCATCATCATCATCATTTCAGCCGATTCAGCTACAATTAAATAAGCGCGTTTAAATTAAATTAGTTTAAATTAGAGCGATAATTCAAAGGCGTTTTAAACACGCTCGTCTGTAACACAAGGGCGAGCTGGCTGCCAGCGCTCGCGACTTATTAATTTACGTTTCATTTGAAGATCAAAGCGCCGGACTACCCCGGGGAGAGCTGCAATATCGACTGTATTTGTTCAAATCAATTTATTTATTGTATAAACCGCCGCTTTTTCAAAGGGAAACTTATTTTGGTTGGATACCTCGGGGCGTTCGTGTTTAGGTATCGGGTTTCGGATTACGTTTCTATATTCATTGTTTTTAATGTTTTCATATAATGTGATGGCTTAGAATAGCCCAATTCTTTCTGTGGGTATTGTATAAGGCGACTAAGGGATTAAAGGTTTCTTATCTTATGCAGTGAAGGATGATGTGGTAGTCAGGATTGTAAGAGGTATGCTTAGGTGGTTCGGTCACGTACCGAGGATGAATGAGAGTAGATTCACTAGGGAGATTTATTGATCCAATGTCAGTGGAACAGTCGAGAGAGGGCGTCCGAGGAGAACTTACCACGACTAAATAAATGGTCTTCTCCGAAAAGGACAAGTGCGTAGCACCCTCAACCGACGGAAGTGCATGAAGAGATGTATGAATGTGAATGAGGCGAGAGAAGTATGTCATAATCGTAGTGTGTGGCGAGCCGCAGTCTCAGTCCGCAGTCTGTGGGATAGTGGCTTGAGTACATGTTTGTATGTATGTATCTTATGCAGTGTTAGGTGAGCGAAAGACTAGCCACCTCTCACTTTACATGTCATTCCAACCTGAAATTTAATAGCTAAATGTGAGCATGCTACAACTACATTCTTAAACAGAAAGTTGGTAGTTGTAGCAATGTTTCTGGCCACCCCGAAAATGATTAAGGTCGTAAGTGTATGCATAATCTAACGCGGAGAAAAACATTTTCTTTCGACTCTTCGGTGTACAAAATTACGTAACGATAAATATTACTCTCGTATATTTCCTCGAAGTCTTGAAATCAAAACTTTTCTAAACATAGCATTTACCTTTTATATAGGTTATATAAAATGGGGAGGTAAAGCACAGCTCTAGCACTGAAACAGCGCCAACTGAAGTAATATACAGTGCTATAAACGTGTTTATAAAACCTAGGTTATAACTTTTATAACATTACTTTGAAATGCCTTGTACTCTTATATATTCTGTGTGGAAAGTGGAAATGCCAAACAAAAGTACTTTTAAGAAAACTCGTTTTTACGGCACGATTTTACTATTTTAGCATGATCTTAGAGAACGAAATGGGATAATCTATAAATAGGTACAAAAATAATGTTTGACTGTTTGTCTGTCTGTCATCTACAAGCGTTTGAACGTTGGACCCACCAAAGTTTCATCGCAATCGAACGAATGGCTTATTCGATTGCGATGAAACTTTGGTGGGTTGTCGTGCGTATGCCCGCGAAGGTTTCTGAAAAGAAAACCCCATTGCAACGTTACGAATGTCGAGCATAACCAGTATACAACAAAAGATAATTTTAGTAGCGCTACAATTCGTCGCTAGCTATACAAGGTGTTACAAAACTACAAATAAACATTTAAGGGGGTGGTGTAGACCATCAAACTGAACAACTTTCACTATGGGACCAATATCGAAATCGCGAAAAAAAAATTTTATGTTCTATACTCTACAAATCGACTAGAGCTAAAATATGTATGGGATTTAAAATTATTTTTTTCGCGATTTCGATGTTGGTCCCATAGAGAAAGTTGTTCAGTTTGACGGTCTAAACAACCCTCTTATGAGTTTCAAAAATTTATTGTTACTTATGAAACACCCTGTATAAGTAGCCGTAAACGACGTATCTGAAATTTTTGGCGTAACTGACTTATGTTTTATGTCCATGCCTATTTATAAAATTCCCCAAAAATAAAATCTAGTTTCATGGAACATTCAAAATAAAAATTTAAATTGAATTAAAAGCCACATTCACGCCACATCCAAACCGTTGGAAAGCTAAAAACAAAGAATTTCTGTAATCAGAGCAAACGAATAAAAAAGTAAAAAAATACGCTCTATTTGCATGAAAGAGTTGGAAAATATATAATTTAAGATCTAAAATGGAGTGGAAATGTTAACGAGAGAAAGATAAAAGCATCTTTGCTAGGTATTCGCAATTTTTATTAAGTCTAAGTTCGGTTTTTTATCAAAGCAAAGATGTTTTCTCTGTTTTTTGTTACGAAAGTTGTGATTCTTTTTTTTTTCTATACTAATAATATTACTGAAGTCATAAGAATAATTAATAATCTTCTATGCTGTATACAAGGTGTTTCATAAGTAACAATAAATTTTTAAAACTCTTAAGGGGGTTGTTTAGACCGTCAAACTGAACAACTTTCTCTATGGGACCAACAATGAAATCGCGAAAAAAAATATCTCATATCCCATACATATTTTAGCTCTAGTCGATTTGTAGAGTATAGAACATAATTTTTTTTTTCGCGATTTCTATATTGGTCCCATAGTGAAAGTTGTTCAGTTTTATGGTCTACACCACCCCCTTAAAGGTTTATTTGTAGTTTTGTAACACCTTGTATTATATTTTGATGGACCTTGGCTTGGATACCGTTTATAGTTATTTATTTAACGATTTTATAAATAGTAAGATAAGAATTTGCACAATCATCAAATGTTACTAACTTAATAAAATGCAAATAGCTTAAAAATATTAAAATGAGTTTTTCGGAATTTATGTACGATTTGTAGCACCACTGGCTTTTCGGTGAAGGAAATCATCGTGAAGAAACCTACATGCTTCAATTTCGAGGCATGTATTGTACCCACTGTCCATTACAAGTGGCGACGGGCTCACCTCCCGTCACACTGGACAGTTTCGGTACTAGGTACTGGTGAAACGTGGATGTTCTGAGGTTTCAGAATATCTCTGATTACACCCCCTCGGGGAATAAATTCATGAGCATATGGTTATGCAAAAGATAAAAAGGCAGGAAATACAGAAGGTACAAACATGGCGGTCTTATCTCTAAAAACCGATTTTTTTCCAGGCAATCTGATGGTGCAGTGAGGTTATATTGTACAATTAAAGGCCTTCGCACATTGCAGCGATATTATCGAGCGATTTTATCGAGCGATATTATCGACAGCGATATCGCGACACCTTACACACAGCAGCGATTCCGCGATTCGCGTCACGCATGCGCCTCACCACTGAATGTAGTCGAAAGAGTTGCGATAATATCGCGGCAGTGTGTGGGATCGAGCGCGTCCCCATACAAAATGTACTGAGAACAATTATCGCAAAAAAAATAGAATTCCTTCTAAGATTGTATTACATTTCCATGTAGAACACAAACTTGCTATTTTCCTTTCACACGCGAACGTGAAAATGGCTAAAAAGTCCTCAATATTTTATCGCTTTTCCGAGAAAAAGTGAACAAAATTTCACTCGCAAATATTATTTTCTTTAAAGTCAAAGAGTATATAAAATATGAGTTTAAACAAACAGTGGAATTCTGCGGAGCAGTCGACTGCGGATTTTCATAAAGCAGTCCTGGTTTTAAGGGTAGCGCCGATTGTGAGCGGAAAATGTTTTTTTAATAAGTCATGTGTATGTTTCATTTATACAGGTTGTAAGGAAAAGTATCATTAACGTTTAAACCACATACTCTACCAAACAAACTGAACAACTTTTACTACAGGACCAAAGCTGTCAGCGTAAAAAAACAATCAGAGCTGTTCCATACTAAACTGCAGCGCCTACTCGACTCAAATGTATGAGACAGCAGATTTTGGGTGAGTATGTGGTTTAAAGGTTACTTTTCCTTACACCCTGTCTTTACATACATGTTTCTACACATGGTGTTTCAAACACCCTAGTGTTATTTGTTTTAGAGTATCAAACTGAGCAACCTTCACTGTGGACACCTATAAAGTCAAAGTCACAAAAAAACTGGTCTTTCTTGTTCTTGTTTTATTTAACTCTTTCTTGTTTTGTTTATGGAACACCCTTGGGACACCACATGAAATAGGCACAATATGTTTATTGTTTGCGACGAAAAGCTGTTCCCGCCACTACTTTTGATCAACGTGGATAGAAAACTGTTATATTCGAATTTTCGCATCTTGCGATATTACTTGAGGCTTAGCTTTTAACCTGAAGGTCCTGAAGTCAGCAAATGATGAGCAATTTTTTGCTAAGTCTACCTGTCCACTCTCTTCAGGGCTAAGCTAATCTGAGCGAGGCAAGAGTAGGAAAAATTTAACAACGGCAGCTTCTTGTTATCGTGTGGGCATGCCCTGGTGTCACGGCAGCTTAATTTTCCGCTCAACCCTCGTGGACAGTCAACCCTTTATCCTCTGAGAAGTCATAAAAAAAAAAAATCGCTAGAGGTTAACCTCACCCGCACCGCCCGCGAGACTAGCAGCACAATTCGGCGCCGCCGCCGCCGCGCCGCGCCGCCGGCACGCAGCGTCGCCGCATTACCATAATAATGCGCGCTGCAACTCCCCGGCTATTTAATGAAAATCGCTGCAGTCACGTACAAACAGCTAGTATCGCAGTCGCTCGAGTAATTCACTCCGCTTGTTTGCTCGCTTGACAGCGCTTCTTTGTTTGGGCATGAATTTTAATTTATGTCGTGAAACGAATTTGTTGGCAATGCTACTAAAAGCAACAAAGTTAAGTCAAGAACTAAAGAGCATTAAAAAGAGCCTTGATTTCTGCTGAAAGTAATTTAAAATGTAGTAACGTTATAAAATGCGGCCATACCTGGCGAGATGACGTGGCAGTAAATTCACTCGCGTCTCTGGCTTTAAGAAAAATGATAGAACGCTTCAAATTTATCATTCCCCTTCACTTGAAATCTCGTCACGAAAGTATGTCACATTAATATTGCACGACTCAACCTTCAAATGTCGTTCGAGGGTCTCTTAAGCCGTGCTCTCAATTTATGAGCTCATTACTTGGGTTACCCCACACCTGCGACGGGTAACACAAACCGGGTAATTACCGCCCCACATTCTTTGTTCCACATTATTAATTATTAAAGGGTCGTATTAACTCTGAATAAACAACAACAATAATATTTAATTACAACATTAATGCGGGATGCGAGATTAATTTTATTTGCGTATTTCGAGAAAGGCGATGGACGCTGGTCACGAACTCGGCTGATTAAGGGTTACGTCCCTAAATTAAGCTAAATAAAAAAGAAAGATAACATTTTCATTAAAAACACAAAGCGGTAGGTTGTGCGTGAAAATTACTAACAGAAAAATTACCATAGTAGAATTTTTCCTGGAAGCCAAATTGAGTAAGCAGTAATATACAGGGTTGAATAAAATTGACTATCGCTATTCGAGAGCAATCAAAAAGTAATCTAATACTACTCAAAAGTTATGCAAAAGTTTTTGTTGAAATTAATTAGAAATTATTCGAGCTTTGTTCGTTCTTTATGGAAGACTATTTGATTACTACCATTCGGAATGTTTTGAGTGTTTTGTTAAGTTAATAGGAATACGATTTTGTATTTAGACGTTGATTGATAATAGGAGATAGTCGCCGGAGCCGGCGTCTTGAATTTGTTTTATATTTTTGTGACTATGATGAATTATACTCATTTCAAACAGAACAGAACAAGAAATAGACACAATAATACATTAGTAAAGAGAAATAAGAATAATATGTAGGAATGAGCAGTTTTTCTTCAATTCCATTGTGTGCATAAAAAAGTTGTTTGTAGTTGCATTACAGTTGATCTACACCAAGATTGAGAATATGGTCCTAAGACTTTATATTTATTAAATTAAATATAGAGCACAATCCGTAACGCTACACCTTAAATTGATCTTTTATAGAAAATAATAAAAACAGTTCAAAACATAAAGTTAAATGAATAATAAAGCTTGTAACATAACCCTTTTATTTAACATTTACGTCAGTGCGTTCACAAGAAGGCGTAAGCTCGATAGACACCGGTATAATCCTCGATGTCATCGTGAAAATTCTCGGCCTTATTATTCAAGAATGAGTCCGCAAAAACATTAAATTCATTACAAAACATGATCATAGGTTGTATATGTTACAAACAATTTAAATAGTATCTGGAAGGCCCTTTTTGCTCTGGCTGAATGAGACTATAGCAAGAATAATCGCTTCACGTTTGGGCTTGGCACGTATAGTTAGACTGAAAGAAATAAAATCTAATCTAAACTATTATAAAACTGTAACTGAAGTGTGTCTGTACATTGAAGATATTTACAAATAAAAGATGGTTTTTAGGTATCCCTGACTTGAAATCAACCTTTTTTAGAAATTTTGTCCGTGTTTGTTTGTTTGTTCGCGCATCACGCAAAAAATACTGAACCGATTTTGATGAAACTTTTTTTGTTTGATAGCTTATGATCTGACTTAAAATCTGGTATATAATTTGAGCGGACGAAGTCGCGGGTAAACACTAGTAAGTGATAAAAACGCCTACTAGCTAGCCTTCAGTAGGTAGAATGATTATATATGGTCATTCTAAATATGCTGGCGGTTTTTAAGGGGATGATCAAACCCTGAACAACTTTCTTTATGACCAAGGGGGTTATTGTGTAACTATACCCGATTCAATCGGTATCAAATCGACACGGTGTTTTAGCAGTTCTTGGTGATTTTGCTTCTTAATATTTAGTTAATTTATCTCAGATAATGAACACGATGATCACAGAAACAAAATATTATTTAAAAATTGGCTAGGACAGTCATAAAACGTTATCGATTTCGTAAACGATATAATCGGAAGCTTATACAATAGCCCTACAAGTCCGAAATCGAGAAAAAAATATCAGCTTTTCCATAAAAAACAGACAGCTGATTTTTTTTACGCGATTTCGATGTTGGTCCCATAGAGAACGTTGTTCAGTTTGATGTTATTTATTTATTAAAATGAATGCATGAATAACATAACAGCAAAAATATGCTAAGCGTTATACACATTACTTACCTACTTACAAAATAGGTACTCGTAAACAATAAACTTCGAAAAAAAGTCATTATTAAGTTGGACTCTGTATATCGCCTTATCATAATATTTATTTTGATGAAAGGTGCTTTTGACGAAACTTTCTATCGGTAAAAGGTTTTCCGGCATGCTTTCGGTGAATGATGATGTAGTGGCATCGGCTAAGCATTTCTTCTTTGTAGCGTTGTTTTAGCGAAACGTATCGTCGATAAGTCGTGGCATCGACTAACCATTTCTTCTAAGGTACGGAGCTCGTGTCTATAATTGTATACGTATGTAAATATATGAGAGATATATGGAACTAAAATGAGTGGAAGTGTCGGCAGAGGGCGGCCTCGTAGGACGTATTCTGATCAAATCAGTTGCGTCCTAGAAAAACGGGAGGTGTGGAGTACTCGAAACCGACGGGCATGTATGAAGAGATGTATGGATGTGAATGAGGCAAAAGAGGTATGTAAGGATCGTAGTAGATGGCGCGCTCTGGTCTCTGCCTAACCCATTGGGAAAGAGACGTGACGTTAAATATGTTTTTGTAATAACTACGTGATATGTTCAAGTATGGCGTAATTTGAATTTTGAGACAGCGCTGCACCGAATAACGTTATGACAGTGTGATAATCATGGTCATCCCTGATATTCCCGAAATGATCAGTCCTTCAAGTGTCTATGTCTGTCTGCCAACAAGCCTTTGCAATGACGTAGACACAAAACATACCGAAAAGAAGTCATATGCGCAGAATAAGTATGCGCGATAAACACAGACGCACTCTCTCGTCATTAACCTCATGAATCAAATAGTCCTATCATCTATTACCAACGTTAACATTTATTATTACAAAGAAAAACTCATTCAATCCTACCCTTGAATGGAAATGTAACTAAAAACTGTCATACTGTCAGTAGTAATCATATGCTAAGCTGCACTGGACAGACTTCACAAAAACTGACATCAAACAATGTGAATTATGAAATAAACAAGGGCATAGCGTGACTTATGCGTCCAGGAATAATTCCCGAAATCCGGGGCTCGGGCGCGGGTTGCCGAATGTCCGGAGTCCGGATGCGTTTGATTCATGATGTTTGGACAGTAACGATACGTTTTACTTTCCGAAAGGTTACTCGTTGGTAATAAAAATTGATGGTTATGTTTACTTGATGTAACACGAGGAAAAGATACCTCCGGCTGTGGCTTTTGACTGCGCGAAAGAGTAAAGAAGAATACGATTTTCGAACGTAGGTTCTATGTGAGGAAACCTGCATGCTTCAATTTCGAGGCATGTATTGTACCCACTGTCCATTATAAAGTGGCGAACGGGCTCACCCCCTGTCAGACTGGACAGAGTTTCGGTACTACTGGTGAAACGTGGATGTTCTGAGGTTTCAGAATACCTCTGACTACGCCGTCGGGGAAATATAGCCGTGAGCATATGCAACATTCGAATGTATTTGGATTTTAATAGTGTAATGAGTGTACTAAACGGTTATAGCAGCTGAAATATGTCGCTTACTGCACGTAAGACTCCCACAGTAATTTACACATCGATCAATTTAAAAGTGTAAAGACAAAAGCGACTGGCCGACATGTTTGTAAAAAAGCCAAAAGCTAAATTTAGTTTTGAATCCGTAAGAAGTGACTACGTGTATTATATATGGTACATGATCTTTAGGTCTACCATGAGTTTTCACAGTACTTTACTGCTGTAGTTACGTCACCAATTTTGTATTGAATTTCGTACAGCGCTCATAGTGGTTACGTTGAGAACTAATTTCTGTCATACGAATTAGCGACGTAACTGCAGTAGTAAAGAACGGTGAAAACTCATGGTAGACCCACTGTACGTTCATTAACAAAAACCTTTGATTCGATTTTACATGAAATAACAAATAATGTGATGATGATGACGAATGCTGTCGATAAATGGACAAAGGGTAGATGGATAGAAACAACGTTCAGCGTGTAAGGAAAGGCACTTGATTACAAAGGTTTTAACAAGACAAAATAAATAATCTGCGACTATTTTGATCCAACATGAACAACAAGTTCATACTTTACTTCACTTTAAAAACCTATGATTATCCCATTTTGTCAGTTATCGAACGACCTAAAAAGGTTACACCCCCTACTTTAGGAGTGGTGTTGAAAAATTACATCGGTCCCTTATTACAGTGTAATACACGGCGCGGGCACCGAGTTCAATTTGATTGATGCGCGCATTACGCCGCCGGCGCGGCGGGCGAAGGGTTAAAACGAAAACTATTCAATACAATTTTTATGTAATAGGTTTTATGTAAAATACACGACTGTATGTCGTAATAAGAAATAAGATACGAAATAGAAAACGTTTTATTTCTATAACGGAGAAATTTTCTAAAGAGAAATGGCAAAACGCCCTGAATGAAGCTCGCCTCAGCGGCGACTACAGTCAAACTTTTAAATAGATATACTTACTTAAAATTATGTATAGAATAAATAAAAAAAAAAAAAAAAAAACTAATTTTGGACATTTGAAGTAAAACTTCTTTACGCACGCTTGACTTGGTGAGTAAGCTGGTGAATGCGTGACGAGAGCGTTACGAAAAGTGTGATCGGTCGAGGCGAACGGAAGTTTTACTTCAGTCGTGTTACACACTCGTTTTTTTTAATTTTGGACTTTTGAATTTTAATCATCACGTAAAAATTACTGAACCAAATTACAAACTAAAATTTGGATGGAATTTTGGAAAAGCATGCAATCTATACTTCTAAAACAGTGCCGTGACTGTCAGACTGACTGACAACAGACAGCCTTAACCGCTTGTCAGACTGACTGACAACAGACAGCCTTAACCGCTAAAGATATAAACATGAAGGAATATAGATTCTACGGATGATGTAAGCGTGCCCTAAGAAAGGATTTATCGATATTATAATTTCACGCTGACGAAGTCGCGGGCAAAAGCTAGTAAATAATATTATATTTCATCAAAATCAATCAAATAAATAATACAAAATATTCGCGATTTCAGGTTTGGTCCCATTGTACATAAAGTTGTTCAGTTTGACGGTCTAAACGACTTCCCTTTCTGTCACCAATATTTGAACACAAAATCGTAGTACCATTTCACCGCCGCCGTCACTGTTCTAATAAAAGACAATTTAAAGCTCTATATCATTGCGGTCCAAACCAAAGAGATCAGTAAAATGGGTCAAGCAGGCCATTTAAAAGGTTTTGATTGATGCAGGTCTTCGCAGACCTCTGCGGGAGGTCCGAGGGATCTTCAATTTGCATGTTCAGTCAATTTCTATTTTGGATGTGAATATATCACTGTCAATGGCTTCAGTTTTATGATTTTCATTATTTATAAACCTTCATACTTTTACTTCGGGTGTTGAAAATTCGAAAAGTATCGAAATTCAAGATTCGCAGAAGAACCAGAATAATCAACATAGCCCATAGAATTGCTAAACTAAATTCGCAGAATCAAATGGCCAATGGGGCCGTAGAGTTATCGAGAGGCGGCCGCGTACCGGAAAGCGCAGCGTGGGTAGGCAGTGAGCACAAAGTGGACCGACGATCTGGTGAACGCGGCGGGTCCCGTTGGACAGGGGCACCGCAGGACCGCTCGATTTTGGCGATCCTTGGAGGAGGCCTCCGTCCAGCAGTGGACGTCCGATATGATGATGATTGGAAATACTCTGTCTTAAGCTCCAATTCTCTGTAACTCAGCATTTGTTGCACCATTGACCAAACCTGACTTCTTTCTGAAAGTTCCCTTACTTCATGATACAACCCGATCCCATAACGCAGTCTTCGTCATGAATAACAGAATCACTTTAATTATGTTTATATCCGTTGCTAACTTCGTTAAAGTCAATGCACAAAATGTAATCTGCATGTAAGCTTCGTCAAAACAAGACCAACTAATCAAAACCCCTGCTCTGCGCAAATCTGGCTCAAAAGTCACCAAAATGCTAGCCGTATTGCCGTCTAAAGCATATGCTCACGACTATATTCCCCGAGGGGGTAGTCAGAGATATTCTGAAACCTCAAAATATCCACGTTTCACCAGTAGTACCGTAATTCTATCCAGTGTGACGGGGGGTGAGCCCGTCGCCACTTATAATGGACAGTGGGTACAATACATGCCTCGAAATTTAAGCTTGCAGGTTTCCTCACGATGTTTTCCTTCACCGAAAAGCCAGTGGTGTTACAAAATCGTAAATATATTCCGAAAAACTCATCCCCCTCAAAAACAAAAAAACTCAAAAACTCTTGCCCTCTAAATGTCCTTCTAATTGGTCTTTCAGAAATTGACCAGTCATATTCATATCATATCAAGTGCCTAATCATTTTGTTTCTTATCGTAACTATGAGAAACATAATATATCAAACGTCTATGTCTACTCTTCTATCTGTTTGTTTGTTAGAGCGTAAAGCAAATACTACTGGACCAATTTTGATGAATATTGTGTTTATAAGCTTATGATTAGACTTAAACCCTGGCCCTCTTTAGTATGATTTCTCTTGTTGCGCGCGATTTGGTGTTTTTCCATACTACTTTTACATAGTAAGGTATTTTTATCTCACTAAATGATGGGAGCCTACAGTCCATAAATTTCTTACAGGAATAGAGCAACAAACATGAGTTGTCAAATGAAACCGTTTTTGGATGTTATTTGGAGACTATTCGCAGGCAAAAATTCGAATATTGTCTATAATTCTGAGTCCAACATGAAATTGTGGATAAATTAATGAAGTAGTGTCAGTATATTTCATAAAATTATCTACGATTTCACTTTAGGTTCGCCATTATTCACGGAAACCGAATTGTAAAAATTAATTAGAGACTAAAAACGGTTCTATTGCCGCGCGTCACGTATCTCTTTCTATTATACAGTGGTGCTGCTAGGTACATCTCGCTCACTCAGCTGTATGTTCCTCTATTCCTGGTATAATACCTTTATGCTACAGTCCACGCCGAGGAAGTCTACAATATATTTCCAATACAATTTCCTTTCTGTAATAGTCACAAATGAAACACTAAAGCTAAATACCAATAGCATTAATAAACGAGTTATAAATAAACCACACGTTAAGTCTAACTAATAGCAGGGTAACATGAATCCGATACATTATTCTGTTACTATTTCTGTCCGTGTTGTTCGTACGATTGCAGTAATCCACTCGTAAGCTACAGTGAGTCCACTAATGGATCTATAATAGGAACAAAGCAAAGGTAACTAGGTATTAAAGGGGGAAAGGAATTAAAATTCAATAACATGATATGCCTATTAAGGCAAAAGCCCTTTTTTAACTTCCGACATACTACATCTAACACAATTTTTGAGAGTTACGCGGTTATTAATTAAGCTAAAGTTAATCATTATAACGGGTTCTTACCGCGTTTTTATTTATTTTGGAGTTCCCGATATTTCGGCAGTGTTACAACTGCCATGATCACGGGATGACTGTAGAACTGCAGGTAGATTTTTAAGAGCAGACAAATCTGTCTACCCTCATTCTTCTTCGTTTGCTCCGGCCACTATCGGAACTCACTCGAAAGTCATCGTCACTTTTTTCTCGGTTTCAAGTTATCTAGTACGTGGAATCCGGTGGTAAAGATGGGTATAAGTGCTTTTTAAGAGTAATCAGCTTTGATTGAGAGCTTTGAAAGGAAATCAGCCAAAATCACATTGGTGTGATTTAGTGCACACTTTCCCGATCTTGGCTGGCTTTTATTTTACTACAAATTAATTTGCTACAATTGAATTCTTAAACTATGGTTTGTAGTAGCAGCCAAGCATCTAATCATTTTGAATTCTTGATTTTATACATATGTGTATATGTAAGTATAAATCTAGAAAGAAATTACGCGATCAAAAACATCAAAAGCGCTTAAGGGAATCATATTATATATTATCCAAATTAACTTATTAAATTTTAATACTCTATTACGTTCAATCTAACATACTTCCAAAATTCTTTTTTCCTTCAAAAGAAAAATTATGACGACGATATCCTATAAAAACAAGACATAACTTTTTCAATATTACTTAAGAAACATTAAGCCAAGGAACGGGAATACATCGAAAAGAATTATCGATGAAATAGGAAAAGAGAAAACAAATGATAGACATAAAAAGTCACGCGGGCCATATTTTTGTTTATCGAACCACATCGTACTTTTAGTCTCGGGGGAGGCATGCGTTATTGGAAAAAGCTAGTGTCGAATGTCGATATTTTGTGTCGATTGGGTGACATCCCTGGTGGGTTCAGAAAAAGGTAGAGATGTAATGAAACGTTGCAGTTATCCCCATTTTTTTAACAGATAACTGGAATAAAGAATCGAATATTTATGATTAAATCATCATTCATAATATTGTTTTATATCCCACTGCAGGGCACAGGCCTCCCCGCATGTAGTATGGCCCTAACGTTATCGTTATTGGCCTATCGCAGATTGGAGAAAATCATTAATTTAAAAAAATATAATACCTTTTTTTTCCTATTTTACTCCCACTGCTGAACAAAGCCTCTCTGGCCCAAAAGTGGGTTTGGTCCATTATATTTCCAGTTTGGTCCATTATATTGCCAGTTTACTTCACAAAAGTGAAAACAAATGTTATTCGTCAGATTTTGCATAGTTAACACGTTGTATACTGGTTGTAAATGTAATCAGAACCTTAAAAACATTACAACAGTACAACAAAAACATTTTAAAAACCCGCATTACAGCTACAGTGAACTTACCATCACATAAAACCTCGGGGACATTGTGAAAGTTACATTTCAACCTAAACTTTTCGCGGCCTCTACCTTAGAATGCCCTAAATTCAGGTTTATACGACAACGAGTGCGAGAGGGACGCAGCATCGTTTCCCATTAAATCTAAATCAAGCCGCTTTTAGGTATGTACTTACGTTTTCAGGTGGGCGACAAAAAAAAAATACTCGACTTTTTAAACATTTTCTTTGAAAACGTTTTTTTGGCTGTTTTTTTACGGTTAGGATTTCGCCGCTGAAATGAAGTGGGGTAGCGTTATTTCTATGGCGATTACTACTGTCGTTATGTCGCTTAAAAACCTGTTAAAGTACCTACTCAAGCCGAAATGCTATTCAGGTAGCGATTATAGCGCGTTATTTCCCATCAAAGAATACACATTGTGACTGTGTTCTCGGCTTCGAATTAATATTACGGTCTCTTTCCAGATACGGTCTTATTGAATCAGACACAAACATAAACTAACGACCTTATTCCGTTTCGGGGTGATAAGTAACTTTGCTACAGCTTTACTGCAATGGAACACCCGACGCGGTTGTAGAGTCAAAAATGACATCAGAAAACTATTAATCTGATATTAATTTAAATAAAACAATTTGGACTTCTCTTCTTGAGATTTGAAGACTTCAGGACTGGGGGCCCGGGGCGGACCGCCCCCTCTGCCACTGGATATAGAGCATCACTTAGACATGTTTAAGAGGATAGACGAGAAGGTACAGTTTTCTCCATAGAAACGTATTCCCCTGTTTTCTCCCTGGATAATAACACTAGAGCAAATATTTTTTTACCATAAAATCTATGTCACCTCTGCCATGTCCCTGTGTTTTGCTTTTTTGCATTAATTAATTACTAAGAACTAGGGACCTTCGAAAATGACGCATTTTACCGCCCGTTTTCAGACATCCAGTACACAAATTTGACGAATATAAACAAAAAAAGCAAAACGTACGGACATAGCCAAAGTCTTTCTCATATTATTTTTGAAAGGATTATTAAAATAAGGTTAGTTTTGAAGGAGAAAACAGGGGAATACGAAATGCTGATTTCGTCGATTTTTTGTATATAAAATCGGTCCGAGCTGCAGTTGTCTCTTTCGCACTCTAGTCGGTGGGGTGTATGGGTGGGGAGGAACTGATAAATACGTATACAGTCGGAAAAGTGACCTATTCTCTAAATTTGCATTTCAGCCCGCCTATCCTCTTAAGCATAAATACGTAGGCACCACGTATTTATGCTTAAGAGGATAGGCGGGCTCATATTCACATTCATACATCTTAACTAAACTGCCTCCGTGGTCTTATGGTTTAGAGCATTGGGCTCTTGACACGGAGGTCGTGGGATCGATTCCCACGGGGGGCACCTAGTAAAAATGACACTTTGTGCGTTTTTCCCCAGTTGGTTAGGACATTGCAGGCTGAGTCACCTGATTGTCTGAAAAGAAAGATGATTCCGTGCTTCGGATGGCACGTTAAGCTGTTGGTCCCGGCTACTATCTCTGGTGGTAGTAGTCGTTACACAAAAACCACGTCAGAGGCCGTAAGGCGGTTTGAATAAACTCTGACACCAGGGCATGCTGCCCACACGATAAGAATATTCATACATCTTTTCAAGCACTGCCGTCGATTGAGGGTGCTTGCCCTTTTCGGAAAAGATAATTGATTTGATCAGTGGTGCAAGACGAACTTTATAACAAAACGCATCGAATAAACTATCACAAAAATGTCAAGGTCTGTATCTCAAAGCAAATTCTCCCAAAATAGAATAGAGTGCACAAAAATCTAAATGAAAATTAAAGCACGTTACCGCAACAGCATCGCATCTGATACCGCATTATCGAATGTAAACTTTTAACCGAAAGTTCACCCAAGCGAGCGTTGCACGGTGTTCTACCGGTAATTACCGATAAGTCCGGGACATACTTTGCAAGTCGTTCTAGTCTAGACTTGGACTATTAATGTCTAACTTTGTGTTCAACCGCTATCGATGCAGGCCGTGTGTTGTAGTGAAAGTAGTGAACTAATAACTATCACTAGTGGCTTTAAAGTTTGAGTAGTCAATTAAAGTTAAGGGACAAGGTACATGAAGGGAAACTCAGAGTAAAGTACTAAATCCTCTATACGTCCGGCGCACCCAGGGCTTGAAGAGATAGAGAACAGTAAGAGAACTAGACCATGTCCTTGAAATTAATGCCTATTCTCGGTCAGAGTATCTAGTACTGCATACAGTATGGACACTCTCTGCCAACCAACTTTTTATCTCACCCACTATATTGCCCTCTGGTTACCTCGGCGATTGCCTGTAGCCTAGACTGACACCACAATTGACACGCAAGAATTTATGTTTTCGAAACCAAGAGAATCATAGACGAAAAATTGTTCGCTTACACTGGTAGACGTAACATCAGTGTAACCGCGTATGAGACAGCGATAGTCATAAAATCCTATACAATTTGTATGAAGAAAGATGTCTGACTCCGGAGTCAGACAGCCGTCGTAGAACAAAAAAGTGGTTACGTCGATAAGGACAGCAATAAGTAGTGATCTCCTTTTTCAACTAGAGCGAATTTGCTATGTGCATCTCTTACTGAGTGAATATGACAAGACACGTGCTTCCTTCTATTACCTTCTCTTTCTACGAAGAGAATAAAATCTCAGGACGAAGTTAAAACTATTTTTGAATAGACGGGTGTCAATGCGTTTTATTTACGAAAAAGTCATGTACCGCACGCAGATAAAGTTATTGCAGCCCTAGACTCCGTTTCGTATGTGCTGACGTCATGTTGTCAATTTCTGATTTTTGTAGGCAGTGTCCAGGATGTGCATGTATGAAGTTGGTTTACTATTCTCTTTCTTTTCGGTACCCAGGGCCTAGCAGGGCTCTAATGCTAATTGGTAAAAACCAGCCAAGTGCGAGCCACAATATACTTACCAAAACAATTTTGGTTTTCTCCCGGAGCCATAGCGCGGCCCCGACTCACACTTGGCCGTTCCTTTTTACTTTAAAGTTGGGACAGACGGCGGGATGGTGTAGGCTTAGTAATAGCATGGTGTCCCATCTCATACAAAAGAAATTTTTGTTAAAAATATGGCAATATATGGCGTTATGGTATCGATTTGTAATTAATGTTTGCGTAAAAGTGTAAATTGTTACTAAAAATACATGACCTGACTACAAAAAAATCTCGTGAGCCTCGGAAAATCAAGCAATTTACTTTGCCCGAAGCCTGCCCGCGTTACGGCAGTCGCGTTCCATTGTTTGACGTTGGGCATCTGTACTGTATAGTATTATATAATCTGTGGTAATAGGTTCCCATTGGCACCCTTTGGGTACAGAAACTCAATCTTAGATTGCACCAATATGCATTCAGACAATATTCAGGTTTTTATCATTATTTAGTGAACTCTCTGTCTCTCTCACTGCTCATACTGTGGACAGTGACAGCATCATATTCAAACATATTGCCTGAATTCTTTTTGGTGTAAGACACCTATATAGGTGTTGTAATCATAATACTATAATTTTTACAGAAATAATTTGCGTGAATTTTCACCGACGATTTCGATTCTTAAATTAAAATTAGTATACTCCCTTGAAAGTACAATAACCTTTCCTAAGAAAACAACTAAGTATTAAACTATAACCAACAAATACCAAGCAAATACCTGGAAAAACTGGAGCGCCGGTCAAATTACTCGAACTTACCTGCAAAGAAAATTACAAAGTTAGAGTAAACAGGCCATTTATTAGGTTGCACTGTTATTACAAAACGCACTCGTACACGAACACAAAGCCGTACCGTAGCTTAAGGCTAGGTTATCCCAGTGCAAGCATCTCTTTCTTGCAAGCATAAGTTTACAATTAGCCATCCCGCTCCAATTGAAAGCAGGATCGCAAAAAAACGTGTTTTTCGTCAATATCTTTGCTCATGGGAGTTTCTAAGCTAAAACTTCTCCTGAGTTCACTAGAAATATTTAATGTATTTAGTTAAGTACAAGAATAAAAAGTTAAATATCAGCAGTTTAATCATAGTATTGAAAAAACATAACAAAAAGGGGAAACTTTGGGATTTTTTTCTATCTAGTAAACTTAATCTAATCGTGTAATTGAGAACAGTCGCCCATCCGCCCGATCCTTAAATAAGACATAATTATATTTCAGACTTTAAAACACAGTTTAAAACACTTTCGTTCTTGTTCAAAAAACGGCCTCGACGGTATAACAGCGAAAGAGTTTTATATCGTATCGACAACGTGTCGTAAGCGCTCAAACAATTTGACCGTCCTTTCTGAACACCATGAATATGATCTACATACAGGGTGTAAGGAAAAGTATCATTAACCAAACTTTAGTGACTACCGAACTGTTTTGTAGAACATAATCAAACATTTGGTTATAAATAGCCAATTGTTTAGCTATTTTAACCAAATGTTTGATAATGTTTTACAAAACAGTTCGGTAGTCACTAAAGTTTGGTTATATTTAACTAAACATTTTTTTCATTGAACCTTTAAACCACATACCTCTACCCATCAAACTGAACCACTTTTACTATGGGAGCAAACCTGTCAGAACAATAAAAATGTTCCTGTCTCATACATTTTAGTAGGCGTTTTTCGAGTAGGCATTGCAGTTTAGTGTGGAACAGCTGTTTTTTTGCACTGACAAGTTTGCTCCTATAGTAAAAGTTGTTCAGTTTGATGGGTAGAGTATGTGGTTTAAACGTTAATGATATTTTTCCTTACACCCTGTATACTATATTGTATACAACAAGTACTCATTGATACAGGTAATCTGTCTTCCGTCAAATACTGAGCTGTCCAAAATTTGGAGTTCCACAAAGTAGTGTACTTGGCCTTTTACTTTTTCTCATTTATATTAATGACTTGCCTTTAGCTACCTTATCAACGCAATGTTCTATTTTTTTTTTCCTACTTTTATTTTATTTTGTACTAGTGTTTTCCCGCGACTTCGTCCGCACAAATTATATACCAGATCTTAAGTCAGATCATAAGCCATCAAACAAAGAAAGTTTCATCAAAATCGGTTCAGCAGTTTTTGCGTGATGCGCGAACAAACAAACAAACAAACAAATAAACAAACAAACACACAAACAAACAGACGGACAACATTTCTAAAAAAAGGTTGATTTCGAGTCAGGGATACCTAAAAACCATATTGTAATCTTTTTTTGTAAATATTTTCAATGTACAGACACACTTCAGTTACAGTTTTATAATAGTTTAGATATTAGAGTGTCCAGTTTAAATAAAGTCGTAAAATAGCTAAAGATTTTCGTAGGACTGAGTAATTATACCATAAAGTTATTATACCTTACGGGAATAGAGTCAGTGACATGAGTTGTCAAATGACACAGTTTTTGAATATTTTTTTGGGGACTATTCGCAGGCAAAAATTCTAATACTGTCTATAATTCTGAGTCTAACGTAAAATCATGGATAAATTAATGAAGTAGTGTCAGTATATTTCACAAAATTATCTACGATTTCACTTTAGATTCCCAATTATTCACGAAAACCGAATTGTAAAAATTGATTGGTGACTAAAAAACGGTTCTATTGATTCGCGTCACGTATCTCTTTCTATTATACAGTGGTGCCGCTAGGTACATCTCGCTCTCTCAGCTGTATGTTCCTCTATTCCTACCTCTATGAATTATACGGACAAGTTTCCTGAGTAGGATGAATAACTTTGTCGCTTTCTCAATGAGGAGTTTTCTGACAGCTAGTAAAATGTAGTTCAAACAAACTGCGATAGATGGCGTTGACCACAGAGGGTGCCGAGACGGAAATTTAGACTAATAATTTAGCAATAAAATCAATGTCACTAAGTCAGGCGCAACCGTGGACGAAGAATGTGCTCAGATTTTTCTTCTTACTTAAAAACTCAAATGTTTACTATTTTATTTGTATTCTATTATCTGCAAGGTTGCTCACCGCTGTTGCGTCAACGCCATCTATCGAGCCATTTGGAACTACTTTTTCTTTTTAAATTGATTTTTGAAAAACCCCTCATTCGTGGAATGGGGAGTTATAACGTAATAACTTTTTTGTAAGGGACTAAAAATGTTTTTCTTTAAATCAAATGAAAGGGCTTCATGAGCCGGTTCTAAAAATATATCACACTTACCTTGCAGCCACTTGTTTTTTAAAGTATTTTAAAAACATACCAAGGTTGGGCTTGTCCAGTCCAGGCTACGAATAAGAGAATACTTATTCGTAGAGTCCAGCTAAGAAGACACTGCACTGGGTACATTTTTGTAAAACATAGGTACCATTACATTACAAAACATAATATTCCAGAGACATAAGAAAAAATAAACACTACCAGAGAATTTATCTAACAACTTAAATTCGCTTAACTAAAGCCGATAAAAGCCTCCTAAGAACCTACAACTTTTCTAAAGACCGTTTTATTTTGCAATAGCTCATTTAATGGACTACGGTTGCAAGCCTAACTCTCCTAATAGCCAACAAGTAATACTTTTAATATGGACGCCGCAGCGACCAGGGAGCGCCGATGAACGAGATTCAATTTTTACCCTCACAGGAATCTGTAGGGTTACCACTTAAGTCCGGATTGCCGGATTGGCGAACTGCACTCGTAGTATGCTACACGTGATACGGCTGTATCACGTCTTTTGAATCGTTCGTTCCCGCGCAAATAGAAAGAGAGTCAACGTGTGATAGCGCTGTATCACGGCGGCATGCTACCTATGCTGATGGCATGTCTCACATAGACATGTCTTGTCACTAACAGCAATTTGAGTTAATGTAGGTAACCCATTTCAAGTCTTAGGTGCCCTGTAAAAACAGGGACCGTAAACATCAACTTTAATTCTCGTCTATACATCTTTGTGACAGGTTTTATTGAAAGCCGTTCAGGTCGTTTTAGGGCGATGGAGTAACAAGGCATCTAAAGAAGTACTGTGGAAACCAACCTTCATGTAACTAAGAACTTTTATAGTTAGTACTTTTTCACCTTACGAGATCGAGCTACGAGTAAAGAAAAGATACGTTGCGACACACTAACCCTAACTAGATTAGTTTTCTAAAGAAATTTTCTTTTTGCTAGAGCGTTGCAGCTAAAAAGATTCTTTACAGAAACTTTTCCGAACATCCGGTGACGTAAAGGACGAGTGGCAACCCTATTTCCGGACTTAATGAAAAACCGGACGGATTTAAACATAATTACGACGTTGTGAACGGACGAACATGCAATATAATTACGGTGTCATCAATCAGAGCTTCGTGATTCGACAACATAGCGTAGGTAGGTATATGCTTATATTTAGTTTAAAAAAGTAGAGTAATTGACGACACGCAACTAAGGTGTGATGCCAATGTATTTTTAATGATATTAGTAGGTTACCACGTTGATGTACACACGGTGACACATAAAGCTACACAAATCCAACATAAGCTGGCCACGAGTTGGGTGAATAACGTATAAAGTCGCGCGGCCAGCTTATTTTGGTTTTGTATAGCTTGTTGTGTTGCCGTGTGTACAAATGTTTTAATAATGTATTACTTGACATTTTATTACCCTTGTTACTATGTTTTGGTGACGTTATCTAATAGATCACATTAGCACTTCTACGCTTTTAGACCTATAGAACTGTGAGTACATAAATGTAACGCTTAGGTGACATGGTCTGATCGCTTATTCCGATTGATTAGAAGACAAGTGTTTTTTATTGCTGGTTCAGTTATTCGACCATGAATTATACAGGGTGTGAAAGCAAATGCGTTCGTTACATACAGAAAAGGGTGCTTCCGACCATCAAACTGAACAACTTTAACATCGAAAACGCGATTTAAAAAATCTGCTGTTCAATATAAACTGCAATCTTACTCGACCAAAATGTATGGGACATTTCCGAAGCGTCTTCGACGTTGGTCCCATAGAGAAAGTTGTTCAGTATGATGGTCTGATCGTCCCATTAAAAAACTTCAGCATATTAAGGACGACCCTGTGTTACACATATACGGCAATATTCCAACCGATTAACACAATATTTACAATCGAGTTCGAAATAAAAAAACAGAGTTTAAAATTCCAGTTTCCACGTCATGTATAGGTTTTAGGACGTTTCCAAACATTTTCATCACGTTACCTAACGTTCAATGTAACAGCGTAAACCCTTCGCGATTGGGAGTTTTTACGAGTGCTTTTACGACCCCAAGTTTCGTATGATGCCAAACACAAAATGTTTACAGTGCTTCTATAAATATGTGCTCGCATGAGGATCCGAAATGTTATTTTTGGCCCCTATTTGTGTTTCTTGTTTAGATGAAACCGTTCGGTATTTTGCTGCGTGGTTTTCGCACGGTTTGTTAGTAGGTCCCCTTGATTACTTAGCACTTTTGCATCTTTTGTGTTCAGTTCATTCAATTTGGTTATGTAAGTTTTATTTGTATTTTGTAGACTTGGAATTTGTGAAGTTAGGACCCTTTATAGCGTGGCATAGCCTTTTAGTGATACTTGCTTTGAAGAAAATGAAAATATTTACTAACTTTTTCGTCTGTAGGTCAACTGTATTTTTTTCTAAATGGCTTAAAAATAAAGTTATTTTTACCCGACTGCGCCAGAAGGTGGGTAATGTTTTTTATTTACATAGGGCCTATACAGGGTAAAATATTTCCGATATATCGTGAATGTTTTCGTTCATGTGAAGAAACTCTACCACCAACATCTTATGAATAAATTAAAATTTGGATCTAAGGGTGTATTAAACTTAAATGTGTCAATACAAAAGATACCATTGGGGCGAAGAGTTGATGGCTTACCAGGCCCACAATAAGATAAGAAACTTAAATTAGTTACATACTTTAGGCGGTGCTTAGACCATCAAACTGGGCAACTTGAACCAATATTGAAGCCGCGATTTTTTTTTGACTATATCTTCCTCTTTTTCGTTTG
This sequence comes from Agonopterix heracliana, assembly GCA_963693445.1. Lineage (NCBI taxonomy): Eukaryota > Metazoa > Arthropoda > Insecta > Lepidoptera > Depressariidae > Agonopterix > Agonopterix heracliana. The sequence continues at coordinate 15,230,114 of OY856323.1, read as the reverse complement.
GGGGGGGGGGGAGGGGGGGGGGGAACACGCCTCTGCTTGCTCTCCACGGCGCCCTAGGGCGCACATGTCACTACGGCATCGCATACGAGAATACAGCATATGCTTACGACTATATGACTATATTCCCCGAGGGGGTAGTCAAAGATATTCTGAAACCTCAGAACATCCACGTTTCACCAGTGTAGTACCGAAACTCTGCATACGAGTATACAGGGTGTAACAAAACACCCTTAATAGGGGTGCTTCAGCCTATGAAACTGAAAAATGTTCTCTATGGAGCCAAATTCTAAATCGCGAAAAAAAAACAGTTGTCCCATACATACATGTATGTATGTATGCTGCTGTACCGACTCAACTAAAATGTATGGGACAGCTGATTCGAAGTTGGCTCCATAGTGAAAGTTGTTCTGTTTGTTGGTCTGAAGCACTACTAGGGTGTTTTGTTACACCCTGTACACATTCAAACAAACTTTCCCGCGCGCTGTTACGCCCACCACTTTCAGATTTACAACCAATAGCGCCCCGACCATCAATAACACCGATAATGCAGTGTTTTGCATCGCACAGCACAGTTCCGCAGTGCGCACGTCGATGTCGCAGTCCGTCGGGACTGGTTCCACTTTCCAAGAGCTGTCGTGTTGGCTTGTATGTCAGTTTTGTAGTGTTCTGAAGAGCTATTGATGCGTAATTCTATCGGTTTAAACTAGTTGGTTGTGAAACTGGGTGCGAAGTCGAGGGATATAATTCCACAACGGACTATTTTTTGTGATTCAGAATAGTCTGAAAATTCGGTTGCTATTTGGAACAGAATGTAAATAACGGAACTTCTGCTACAGAATTCTAACTGGGAATAACGTTGACCTTGAATATGACTAGTCCATCAATTTCAATGTTGCTTATACCTTGATCATATCTTGAGGAATGAGCGAAACCAGCTACTCCAGACTATTAATGGGCAAAGAAGAGGACAAAAGAAGCGTCAGTAGGACACGAATGTCGTGGCTCCTGAACCTGAAAGAGTGGACAGGCATCGCCAGCGGCGAAGAGCTGTATCATTTGGCGAGAGATAGACAGGAATATGCAGAACTGACTGCCAACCTCAACCAATGTAGACTCTAAAACAATTGAGGTCCTCTACATTGTATAATAACCCGAAGAAGAAAAAAATCGATAGTGAGAGCTATGCTCGGTGTTTCTCTGAGAGATCACATCATAAATGAGGTGATACTTTAGATCTCTAAAAATTAGCTAACTAAAGTGGCAATGGGCTCCCGAAGAACAATTAAACAGAAAAGTATGTTATAGCCTGTAGAATTCTACTAGAGGACCTAACCAAGGAATACCTATATATTCTATAGAGAAACTGCTTTATATAAGCTGGTGGCGGTATACCACCACATGCAAAGCCATGATTGCGACAAGTTGCTGCTCTGACTCGTATTTAAAAGTTCACATACATAAAGCGAGCGGCAGCATAGCTTGTTTCTTCTTTCTGTAGGATATTATCTACTCGGTTTTCAAACCCTCGTTCCGTTTATCAAAGTAAGAATAATAACATTATCACTATAATAAGAGGAATGGTTTTAGTAAACTGTGTCCCAGTGAAGCCTAGTGGCAAGTTAGTGGTCAAGCATCTGTCATTTGCAAGCTGCTAATAAGCTAAATAATAAAGATTTATTTTTATCTACTTTAATAACTTTGATGATACTTCAACGTTGTTAAGGCGCTTATGCTAAGAGGTATAAGACTTTATAAGAGCCACTTAAATTAAGAAGTCGTTGTTAAATTCTTTTCAGAAGAATCTTTTCGTACTAGCTTATTATAGACTAGTGTTTTCCCGCGACTTCGTCCGCACAAATTATATACTAGATTTTAAGTCAGATCATAAGCTACCAAACAAAAAAAGTTTCATCAAAATCGGTTCAGTAGTTTTTGCATGATGCTCGAACAAACAAACAAACCAACAATTTTGTCAATAGATGGCGCTGCACGTCGTTTAAATCGGGCTATCGAGTGTTATTTGAGTTTATATGAAGTGAACCGCTACTTTTTTGTTCCTCATGCATGATTTTACGATTTTATATTAGTTAAGATTTTTATTTAGAAAGCTTAACACTACAATGAGGAAAAACGATTTAAAGAACATAATGTTTTAATTTACACCTAGTGATAATAGCGATAATTATCATGATAATTAACTTGATAATTATACGTTGATAATTATCTTGTGATAATTATAAAATTTATTGGAAACACAAAAAGCTTGCGCTAGCAATGTCACGCCATTTGTATTTTTTTCATGACAAGAGAGAGAAATAGGAAGAGAGATAATGTGAGAAAGAGAGAGAACGCGTGTGTGCGTGAGAGAGAGAAAGTGAGAAAGAGAGAGATAGTATGAAATAAAGGGAACAACATAAGATTGGGAGACAAAATTGATTCACTTCACTTCGCTTTTGTCTAGAGGTTGGACACTGAAAAGCCAAAATAAAAACATCTGAATCCAGGCACGAATTCATTTCCACTCTGCTGCTGGCGAAACGACAAAAACTAAAGCCAACAAACGAAATCTAGGAGCCCAAAGCAAATCGCAGAATAATACGCTAGACATTCAAGCGCTACAAAAACAAGCGCTCTCTTTCACACCATCTGACGTCAGATACATATTTCTCACATTAGCTTCAAAAAGGTGGACAAAAAGAGGTCACTTCGGAACGTAGGTTTTTGCTATCAGTCAAACAGGGAAGGGGCGGGTATTGGCTGACATCGTCGGGCTATCGGAGAGTCACACTGGTCTCACTCTAGCGATAAGGTAACGAAATCTAAAACCGACAGACAAGAAGAAATAATTACATAGTCTTTCTTAATATGCTGACGGTTTTGAAGGAGATGATCTTGATCAGACCATCAAAACAAACATTTACTATTTTAGAGCAACATAGAAATCACGAAAAAACCTACTCGACCCAAATGTATGGGGCAGGTTTTTTCGTAATTTCGATGTTGGTCTCATAGGGGAAGTTGTTCAGTTTGCTGGTCTGATCATCCTCTTGAAACACCATCAGCATATTTAGAAAGACCCTATACAGAGTGTAACAAAACACTAGTAATATTTAAAGGGGTGGTTTAGTTTCTAAACCACCCCTAAATTTTAGAACATCAAACTATGTAAGTAAGCGAGGATATAATTCGGAGCGCGCTCCATACAAACGAAGTCTGGTTATATTTTCAATACTAACCAATTAAAGTCAATGGAATTTTGCCGAAACAATCAAGAACCTATTATCTATGCTTGTATGTTGTTAGATTTTCGTTAAAATGTACAGTTTTAAAGTTAAAGTGCCTCAAAGATTTCCATACAAATCTTAAATTAATCCTAGCATTGAAACTGTATATTTTAACGAAAATCTGACAACTTAATGCATAGAGATTAGTTCCAATGCTAGGATTAATTTAAGATTTGCATGGAAATCTTTGAGGCACTGTAACTTTAATCGACATGCAAGCATAGAGATTAGTTTCTAGATTGTTTCTTAAAAATTACAATGACTTTAATTGGTTAGTATTGAAAATATAACAAGACTTCGTTTGTATGAGCGCGCTCCGAACATATCCTCTTAAAACAAAGATTCAGCCCCTCAATACGTCTGAGTATATTTTTATATCTAAGTTTGGATTCACAAAGAGAGTCCTCCAGTTCAAATCCCCGGTCAAACATTTTTAAAAACTTTCCACTACACTCCCGACAATTTGAAGATTGTTTTCTTTTACGTTTGTTTACTCGAAACTTTGTCTGTTTGTTCTTTTCGGTTACGTGTAACTTTCGTACGCAAGTTTTTTAATTTCACTTAAGGAGGAGATAAAAAACGTATTAAAGTAACTTCGAATGATGTACCCATTAGTTTGAAAAACAGTATTTATGACACAGCGGGAAATAAAGTGAACGGTGCTTTGCATACCATTGTGGCTAGCCAATTGGTGTCGAAAAAGGCGCGACTTGCTATACACAACGGTGTGTTGGTGCCTACACTTATGTATGGCAGTGAGTGCTGGGTATGGCAGAAAAAGCATGAAAGTAAAATTAATGCTGTTGAAATGCGTTCCTTGCGAAGTATTTGTGGTGTTACGCTGAGAGATAGAGTGAGAAACTGTGTAATTAGAGATCGATGTAAATTGAAAGAAGATGTTGTGACAAGAATAGAGAAGGGAATGCTTCGTTGGTTTGGTCATGTGGAGAGGATGAGTGATAGCAGATGTACGAAAGAGATATATGGAGCTAAAGTGAGTGGAAGTGTCGGCAGAGGGCGCCCTCGTAGGACGTATTCTGATCAAATCAGTTGCGTCCTACAAAAAGGAGAGGTGCGGAGTACTCGAAACCGACGGGCATGTATGAAGAGATGTATGGATGTGAATGAGGCAAAAGAGGTATGTAAGGATCGTAGTAGATGGCGCGCTCTGGTCTCTGCCTACCCCACTGGGAAAGAGGCGTGACGTTATAGATAGATAGATAGATAGATTATATTTTATATAACGACCCGGTAGGTGTAATGGTTTACGCCGGACTGCCAAACCAGTGTCCTGGGTTCGAATTTCGGTTCGGTCATGAATATTCTATGTTTGTGCCGTCTCATTGTAAGTAAGTTAGCCTAGAAGCTTACTTGGGATCATAACGAAATATGCGTCTGTGAGCGTTATTTATTTATACCAGGAGTTCATACTACTCTAAGATTTGGGGATATGGATAGACCATAGAAAACTAGAAGTACGGACACAGGCAGTAACACATTCAAGATCGTAAAATCGTGTGAAACCATAGGCGAAGTATTTTTCGCTTACGCTGATAGACGTAACATCAGTGTTACCGCGTATGAGACAGCGACAGTCATAAAATCCTATATAATTTGTATGAAAATAGATGTCTGACTCCGGAGTCAGACAGCCGTCGTAGAACCAAAAAGTGGCTACGTCGATAAGGACAGCAATAAGTAGCGATCTCCTTTTTTAACTAGAGCGAATTTGCTATGTGCATCTCTTACTGAGTGATATGACAAGACACGTGCTTTCTTCTAGTTCCTTCTATTTCTACGTGTGAAACTAAACGTACCAATCATAGACAGGTTCTTTCGACCGTTTTTTCAGGGGATCAAACCGAACAACTTTACTATGGAGCAGAAAAAAAAATCTGTTGACCCATGCACGTTGCTCTGATGACATTGTGAGAGAGACGGCGTTCGCATTGGATCAGATTATCACAGGGCCGAGAAGAATGGCGCAATAAAAGGAAGGCCTATGCCCAGCAGTGGGCTGATGTGGGCTGCTTTGATTGACACATTTGAGTCCAGTGGGTACTGCAGTTTTGTATGATACAGTAGATTTTTAAGAAACACTTTTTAATAAACAGCGGATATTACAACACACACCTAGAAATTGATGTTCCTTATCACACATTCTTCTTCTTTTACCAGTGTATATTGCCAGTGATGGCATATGGAACAGAGACGTGGTCGCTCACTCGAGACCTCATAAAAATGCTGAAAGTTACCCACAGGTCAATAGAGAGGGCTCTGCTCGAAGTTTCCCTGCGAGATCGAATCAGAAATGAAGAGATCTGCAGAAGAACTAGAGTAGAATTTTTAAACTAAAGTTGCAATGGGCGGGGCGGGGCACATTGCTTGCAGAACCGACAATGTAGCCGAAGAGTTCTGGAGTGGCGACCACGTACTGGAAAGCGCAGCGTGGGTAGGCCCCCACAAGGTGGACCGACGACTTGGTGAAGGCAGCGGGAACTGGTCGTTGTGGCGATCTTTGGCGCCTATGGGAAGGGAGACCTATGTCCAACAGTGGACGTATATCAGCTGAGATGATGAAGGGTAAATACCCATGAGTAATCATTATCATCAGGATTAAATAATCCAGGCTGGGATCAAACCGGTGCACCGCATGGCATCTGTCACTAAACCACCATAGCTTCACACATTGCTAGCAACAATATTAAAATTACCAAGCAGGTGTATTTAATTCAGTACTTTCCCCTCAACTTTTTCAAGCGAACCAATTTTAATTTGGCAAACAGCCTCAAAAGATATTAACAGCAGCCTTTACGTACGAAACGGCGGCGATGTGAGTTGGGGACTAGGGCAGATGTCGCGGCAATATCACAAACTTGTCCAATATGTGAGCTGCGGGTAGTTCCTAACATTTAGAGGTTATAGAGAACTAGAAGCATTTGTGTAGAAGTGACAAGCTAGAGACAAAAACTGTTCAAGGTTTATAGGTTTCGTACAAAATCGTGATTCTTTTGGTTGCATTTGGAACTAGAAATCGAGTACTTTAGTCATTAGTTTGATCGTCTAAAACATCGCTTTAAATATTACAAGGCTGTTTTATTACACCTTCTCTGTATAAAAAACTAGAGTTTACCCGCCACTTCGTCCGTACAAATTATATACCAGATTTTAAGTCCGATAGTAAAATAAGCTATCAAACAAAAAAAGTTTCATAAAATAGGTTCAGGAGTTTTTGCGTGATGCTCGAACAAACAGACAAAAAAAACAAAAATTGTTGGGCACCTAAAGACCATATCGTAACGTTTTTTGTTTTCTGTTACAGTTTTATAATAGTTAAGATACAATATTAATGTATATATACGGTAGTATATTTCACGTTAATTTGTACAGTCAAGAACACATCAACCTTGACAATCGAAGTGCGATATTGATTCTTAATACGAACGCCATAAGAACAGTACGAAGTCCAAGGCGTCTAGCTTGACGCTGTACGCTACTTATTTACAAAGTGTAACAAAACACACTATAGTCCGTTCGCGTTAAGAAAATAGTGATTTCAGTTTTAAAATTTATTGTTGAACGAGTCACGCAAAATACACAACCGTTTTGTTCACAGTGACCAGTTCACAGTGACCAGTTGAAATCTGACTTTCGAACAAAACGGTTGTGTATTTTGCGTGACTCGTTCAACAATAAATTTTAAAACTGAAATCACTATTTTCTTAACGCGAACGGACTATAGTATTACAGACCATCAAACTGAACAACTTTCACTATGGAACCTTACATATTGTATTACTTATTATTACTTTTACTGTATAATTTTCACCACAGGTCACAGGCCTCACGAATAAGCGTGATTGATGAAAGCCTTACTCCACCCCCAGTTCAGATTACGTATCAATATGTCGAATTGTAAATCAAACAATAAATCAAAGTGAACGGTTACGGTAATGCTAATGTTAATCACCATCACTAACGGTTGTCTATTATCTCTCTCTAATTAGATCCCGGGCCAATCAGCGCTCGGCCCAATCAGTCCCCTGACACCGTCATAATGCAAACAGTATAACGTCTGAGATCTCGGACGGATTATCGTTTCTCATTAGTGAAAGTGCCTAGATGCAAAATTAAAAGAGCGATTGTAGTTGCAATTATAACAAGTGACCAAATTAAATTTTAAAAATAATGGGGTATCTTGAAATAACACTAACATGTGGCAACAACTAAATTCTAAAATGAAAATTCACCACGATATGGCAAGTGAAACTCAATGGCTTGCTATCGACTCGACAGAAGAATTTTATGATAATTGAGCTTTTGCCCGCGACTTCGTCCGAATTACTGGTTTCCATCATCGTAGCAATATAAAATATACAAATTTTAATGTCTAATCATAAGCTTTCAAAAACAAAAAGTTTCATCAAACTCGGTCTCGTTTTTTTTGCGTGATGGTCAAACAAACAACACATCCGTCTCGCCCGAACACTTTTCGTAACGCTCTCGTCACGCATTCACCAGCTTACTCCCCAAGTCAAGCGTGCGTAAAGAAGTTTTACTTCTAAAATACATTCATTTAAACATCAAAGATTAACTTACGAGCAGTTAACAAACTGAACAACATTAAAATTTTATCTAAGTATACATTTTTGAAAGAAAAAAAAATTATGACTCATAAATCAAAATTATTCCGAATTTTGATTAAATATTTCGAATCTTGATGTATTTTCGAATGGTTTGCGTTCGATCGTTAGCTAGCTACTAACCTTGTAGATAATTATAGATTCATGAATTAAATCAATCACAATCAATTTAAATGATCAAAATGCTTGGGTCTGAGTGTCACTAACATATAGTTTACTGTATAGTATTAATTATTTAATTAAATAGACTATGTATTACTGTATACATAACCTTAGCATAAGAATTTATATTGTAATAGTCATTAAGTCGTGTTATGCTGTAGAGTTTCTGGCCGCATCTTCTCTACAGCGACAACACATTCCGACGCGGTGGTAGCTTAAAAAAGAATTGACGTTTAATAAGTATGCTTCAGGCTCCTTTATTGAATAAATGATTTTGAATTGAATTGAATTGAAATTACTGCCGATACCTACTGCTAGACCGATGTGCTGTGGCAGTGGGTCGGACGGGGTGACGGACTCATGGATTCTACTCCGTGCCTGGACAATTTCTTACCAATTCAAGATAACATTTAACGATTCTTCGCCCCACTTTACGTCCCTTTTATGTCGTTATATAATTTAGCTGAGTTTTTAATTGCTCTGAAGTATTTTATAGGTAATTTCATTTATTTCAAAGTCTGGAAATTTTGTTGGATTAATTTATGTTCATTATGTGATGGACTTAGTTTTTTGAAATGAGCTATTTAAGTAGAATCACGAGCGAAAATGATGATGAAAATGAAGATGTAACCGTTTATATATCTATACACCATTCCAAACAGCAACGAAATTTTAAGGCTATTTTGAATTGCAGATACTTGAAAAACTTAATTACTCTCACTTTATTCTCAGAACAACTTTAGTCACGTCCAAGATATGTCGAATAGTTTATCTTTCTGATAAAAAAAATATAACATTTGCCAATCGGAATTGGCCAGAAAGCTAAATAGGAATCGGAAAATATTTGGAATCCAATATCCAGTATTTTTGAGAAAAAAAGGGCAAAAAATTGTATTCGCGAAAAATAATACATAAAATAAGTTTTATGAGTAAACTCTACTATTATAAAACTGTAATCGAGATGTGTCCATTGAGAATATTAAAAAAAAATTACATGTTTAGGGGACCCTGATTCCAAATCACAATTTATTTTTATTTTTTGTGTCTTTTGTTTGTTTGTTCGCGCATCACGTGAAAACTAATGGACCGATTTTGATAAAACTTTTTGTGTTTAAAAGCTTATTTAAAATCGGGTATATCATTTATCTGGCTTGACCGTAAAGAGAACTTTATTATGAGATATTGATCAAACAAAATAATGCAACAAATGGTTTGATTTAAGTAGCTCTAAGGCGTAGCAAGCTACGAATCTCGTAGCGTCGTAGCCAATACCTGTAGCTCGATCAAAAGTTTCGTAGCGTAGCGTCAGTGCATCAAAAAATACAAAATTTTATGGAAACTATTAGTTCCATGATTTCCAATCGGTTGGTGTAATGGTTCCCACGCCGGACTGTTAAACTAGGGTGCTGGTTTAGAATCCCGGATCGGTCATGGATGTTATATGTTTGTGCGTTTGATTAAATTAAAATAGCGGAGATGGGTGACTAGCCTATAGCGCATGGACTGCACAAATTGAGCCCCCGTCGCCTAATTTCGTAATACGAGCGGCATTGCTTGGTTAAGATACTTTTTTAATTTTAGGCGGAATAAAGGTACCACAATGTCTTCTAATGCTTTTACTCGTAAAAATCATTCAAATGAAAAAAAAAAAAAAAATCTCACGGCATTACTTTTCACTCGTAAGTACATGAAAGGCAGATCCATTGTTCGAGTACGTAATGCAAGAACGTCCATCTTCCGCTATCTTAATGTAATCAAAGGTTTGTGCCGTTGTTGTATGGTTTCCACTTAGACTTACTTATGGACCCCAGACTAACCTACATGAAAGTACGTGTAAAGGCCTCCGCTCATTGCAGCGATATTATCGCAGCGATTTTGCGATAATTGTTCTCAGTACATTTTGCATGGGGACGCGCGCGATCCCACACACTGCCGCGATATTATCGCAACCTGGCGCAATCTATTTCTATTACATTCAGTGAAGGGCGCATGCGTGACGCGAATCGCGGAATCGCTGCAGTGTGTAAGGTGTCGCGATATCGCTGTCGATAATATCGCTGCAATGTGCGGAAGCCTTTATACAAAAAACACTAAAATTGATGACATTTAAATTTTATTTGCCTGCGTAGTTTTTACTCTTACAGGCAGACGTGCGCGTAGTCCGTCAATCAAATAAAGCCTGGCGCGTAATTGCTTCTCTTTATGTGGTTTTTTGTCTTTTTATTTGGTTTGGACACTTTGGAGTGCGAACCCTACGTCCAGTAGTTAGTAAGGCAATTGTTCCCACAATAAAAAGCCTGTGCTTACGTGATTACGTGGGATCATTACAATGTATGTCTGTGAGCGTTATTTTTATTAATTAAATATTATTATTTAAAGACAGCTGTATCGCAGAAATTTTCAAAAACAATTTACATAATACTGATACAATTTACTAACTCGTGTTTCTACAGAAGTCACCGAAATTACCTTCACCTTGAACCAAAAAAAGCCTTCGTATTCTAAACACTGCGTACCATAACAAAGGAAGTATTTACGTAATATTAAAGGGCATTACACAGAAAAGCTTCTAAAGGAGGTTGTTCGTAAAGAGTCGCTGAAAGGCCCCAGGTTTTATCTCTTTGATGTCGCCACAATGGCTCGATACGGCCACAAAAACTATTCAACCTTCGTCAGTGGCGACACCTGTTGGGACAAACAAACAAGGCCTTATCTAGTCATTCTGGTTGAAAGAGAAAACTCCATTATAAGGGAGATAAGGTAGACTAAGATCCTGATAAAAGTTTTCTAATGCCATATGTTTAGGCAACGATACTTAATTTATGTGGAAAAGTTAGGTTAAGAATTTAAAAGAAATAAGGTTACATATAAGTACAGGGTGAAATTGATATCATTAGCATCTTTTTAATAAGAGTCTGGGTAGACTCTTGATGGGTATCAAACTGAACAACTTTTACTATGGGAGTTACTACTGTTTGTTACAGTGTTTTACTACTGTTGCATACATTTAAGTCGAGTAGGCGCTGCAGTTTAGTATGGAACAGCGGATTTTTTTGCTCCGATCGGTTTACTCCCATAGTAAAAGTTGTTTAGTTTGATGGGTAGATTAAAAGGATACTTAGTTTAAAAGGATGCTAATGATATCAAATTCACCCTGCATTTTTAGGTCCACCCTTAGAGCTGTCGCAACCCCGATTGAAAACATTATTGTAATGTCATACTAGAGTGTCAGTACGCCTAGTAAATTTGTGTGTGTTTAGTAGTACACCACAGAAAGAAAGAGTACAAGATTTAGAATAAAAGCTTGATTGAAAGTGGAGTCACTTCCCAATTTCATGTGCTCCCATAGTAAAACTTATTTAGTTTAATAATTAAAACCGCCCCTTAAAATTTGGAGTGTTTGGAATATCACCCTGTCTATTACAATTACAACCATTCCAGAAGAGAAGAGATTTCATATTGTTTAAGAATCATCAAAATATGTATAACAGTTTTTGAGTAACTCACCCTCGTACCTAAACATAAGGATGCAAAAAACTAGCAGCGGGATCTTGGCTCTAAAAGGGAGATAAGGTGAAAGGCTGCGTCAAAGATGTTGAGTTTCGAGTCAAGTACGGGGGTTGTTTTTGTCGCTTAAAGGTTTGTAAACAGTGCGTGCTAGGTTAACCATGATACTTTAGATGTTTTACGTAAGCAGCGAGGTAATTTGTCATACAGTATACCAGACGGCCTAGCATGGTGCGCGCGACAACGTTATCTCGTGCATTTTCTCACGCTCTACTACGCGCAAATGAAAAAGATATAAGAAGTGACTTTGGTTGTTCGCGCTGCATATTCTAGTCTTATTCCCTATTTAGAAAGAGACACATCATCATCAACCTATACAAGGTGAAATTGATATCATTAGCATCCTTTAAAACTAAGGGTCTACCCATCAAACTGAACAACTTTTACTATGGGAGCAAATCGATCTGAGCCAGAAAAAAATCAAACGTTCCATACTAAACTGCAATTTGACTCGGCTCAACTGTATGAAACAGCAGATTTTTTTCTTGCTCCGATCTTTTTGCTCCCATAGTAAAATTTTCCTCATCACATCGTGCCACCGAAGACGCACTCTAAAAAAGAAGATTTTTCTTTGGAAATGACTAATACATCGTTGCTCAGGGAGCAGTTACTGCTTTTTACTGCGGACTGTTGGAGGGACCACGAAGGGTCTACTGAGCCAAATGAATGAACTTGTGCAACCGATCTCGGGGCACCCAGAGGGGCACGTATAGTCTGTCTATAAAGTCTTGATAAAAAATGAGGGCGCTGTGTCCACGCAAGAACGTCAAAATCAAGCATAACCTGGCAACACCACCATACTAAAACGATTAGTTCCTCAAACATTCTTATCACGACTTTATAGACAGACTATACCTCGGCATAGGACGATGCTGGGGCTACTCCCTACGCGGCGGATTGGGTAGCGGGGATCGGTGAGAAAAAGAAAAAAAAAGACACGGTTCTCTGTTTTGTCATCCCCCGCAATGAAAGCATTCTTTTCACGAGTGCCCCGTCCGTCTTTGTAATAAGTTCATGAGAAAAAACGAAGCCAGTACTTGACCTAAGTACCTCTCACGGAAAGGACTCGGTGACATTTTTCGGCGGACATCAAAGGTCCGCTTAAATAACACTTATTAATAGCGCAAATGAGTTGCAAATTGCCCGTATCCACCGCCGGGTCTAATTGTCAAGCCTCGGGAGCCTTTGTCTTCTGCCCCTCGTTAATGCCCCGCTTTTTTAGGGTTCCTTGTTTGAAGTGTGGTGAACGATTTTGTTTGACTGTTTTTTATTACGATGGACATTTAAGCCACGTTTTGGCTTAGGTTAGGTTCTGTCTCAGAATGGACCACCCCATTTCATCCCGTGTGTCGAAGGGGGTCACCAAAAGTATTTCTATCGTGAAACCATCAATGTGCTATTCTATGAAATAGGTATGAAAACTGGTTAGGTAAAATATATTTCTACAATGCTGTGCAGTGTGACAAAATACGATTTGTACGGCTAATGTGTAACTTAACGATCGACGATCGATATAAGATCGCATACATAGCATATGCTCATTAATAATGTGAGGACGGCAGTTGTCTCAAAGAAAATGGTTGTTTCTGATTGAAGTCTCATTTAATAATGAATCAAATATTCTATCGTAATAATTACATAGGCGGGTCGTCACTACGTCATAGCCCAAACTCTAATATTAGATCGATTTGTATTTAGTTCTAAGTGATTTTTCAAGTTGTATAATGTATTTGTGTGTGTGTTCTTTTCCATTATGAAATTTTACATAATATCACGAACCAGAATGGAAAAGAACTATAACAGAATCACATTACTTATCAAGATATAATTGGGGGCGTCCACGCAAAAAGGGTCAGATTTCGGCATTTTTAACCCACCTTTTTATCGTTCCATATTTGATCATGTGACTGATCTAGATGCCGAATCTAACCTTAACTCAAAACCCGACAACTGGACCCTTTTTGCGTGGACAATTAAGCTTGAACGTTGATTATGTTCTTCTCAACTTCTCTATCACACAAAAATGCCTCATAACCTACAGAACCCTCAACTCAACTATCACACTTACCATTTAAATTTTTTTCACAACCGTCGCAGATAGCTCTTCATTATTTTTGTGAAAGAATATAAATTCGCGGCGCGGCGGCGTCGGCGTCGAAATTAATAATACAGAGTGGCGCTCGCAGCGATTTATAGCTCTATTACCAACCATAAATTTATATTATAAATACGATAAGTGCTGCCAAGACGGCCAGGACGGGTGCAATTAACGGGTTGAGAATAAAACTTCACGAGAGAAAAAAGTTACGCTAGAAAATTTAAATTTTTAATGGAAGTTAAGATTAGTTATTGTGCAAAGAGCTAGGTCTTTTATAGCTATAAAATAAACATACACAAAAGAGAGAACAGAGTCCCAGGTCTCCCAGGCACCAATGCGCACACAAATTTCACTTATAAACAAAACCAAATCATTCTATGTTGTATTGTGAAGCATATTGTAATTTTTCATTTTCTACCGATCAACAATGTAAGAACAATACATTTATATTAGAAGAACAATGTAAGAGTAAAATGGTTTCAACTGGAAAAAAGGGTTGACCTTAGATTCCTTTTTCTTCAGATTTATTAATGAAAGTAGATTTCGAGAAAAACCAAATCACTTCTCATGTCCTGTAGATTGTTTAGTTTTGTTTCCTGCTAAAAAAAGTGTCATAGTTAATTATTCATTAACTAATGTTATAAAGTTACCAAGTACCAAGGGCGTCGCCAAGGGGGGGGAAGGGAGGGGCAGCTGCCCAAAACCAAAGCAACCAAAGTCCTAAGGCGTTGGAACCATTCTTATTACAATCGCCTTATAGGTTAAAGACAAAGACTACAGTTTAATATATGGTTAAAGACTCGCGCTACGAGTGTAAAGATTCATGCTCTTAGCTGTACTTACAATTCATATTTTTCTCATCCTCCATAATATTAATATGCCCCCCGCCCTGGGCCATGGGCTGGCGACGCCGAAAGTTACCCAATTTTTTTTACGGTAAAATCGGGCGGTAGAGCCTGGGCACTTGCGCCCAAGAGCGCGCGCGTGTGGATTAGTGGTTTCTAGCCTTCAAAATACTGAAAAGTGATGCTTGCTGCAACTGCACGTTCATAAAACTATTATTGGTAGCTGCAGAGTTTCAGAACAAACAAAAATGTTATTGTTATCAAATGTCCAACAAATAAATTATGAAGACAAATTCCAAAACTCTAAAAGACTAACAGAAAATAACATTACAACCCGGTACAAAAACTTGGGCGATCTTTAACAGAGCGGAACGCTGGCGTACCCAGGAACGTTATCCGCCAACTTGTAACCCATATATCAAAGCCCAGATAAATCTCTGCCCAGAGATAAACATTTTATATTTTATACAATTGCGCTTTGTTAAGGATTTTGGCTACAAGGTGAATTTTATATCCCTTTTATGAATGAAGCTGTATAACATTGAACATGATTATAACCTGGCTGCGTACGCATACGCAACTATACTTCGTAATTTGCTTCGGTAGAATTTGTATAAAATTTTATACTTTTTTTGATACCAGTATTTACATAACAACTTTTTTCGCAACCCTCCCACCTCATCATTCTTTAGAGACTGCTGATTAACAAATACAGTTAGTGGGATCACACATAGCTGGAACGGCAGACGTCAGTCCGTCATTAATTTGTGAAGCAAGGAATTGTATGAAACCGCACGTAGAAGCACACACGGTGCTTCAATCCGTCACCGTGTGTGCTTCTACGTGCGGCTTCTTACAACTCCATGCTTCACAAATGACGGACTGACGCGGACGTCTGCCGCTCCGTCAATGCGTCATCATGTGTGAAAGCGCTTAGGTACGCAGGATATTTTTTAAGTGCATGATTAAGAGATAAGATAAGGGCTGAACACAAATACAATCTATCAAACCTATGGTCATTGCCTTCCTAGGACCCGATCGCGATCATAAAACATTGACGTTCGGTGCAGATTCAGCTAAGGATCAATTTTTGTCTTGTTGAGGGTAATTTATTGAAACAGGCGTTACTTTGCGGAAATCCATGATTAACAGGTAGATGACACGATTGTGTCGAGACCTCCGCTTCTCGAATCGTGTCATCTACCTGTTAATCATGGATTTCCGCAAAGTAAGCGGAGGTCTCGACACAATCGTGTCATCTACCTGTTGTTGAGGGTAGTAAAAACTAGCAATAGATTTAATGGAGGATTAACTTTAATGACCGTTTCTGCAACTGAGTGTCAGACAGACAACGCAGAGCCTAAATCTGTTAAGATAGAAACTTAAAACAGTCATATTGCTTACATATTATTATTTTACAATCAAAAAAAAAAAAAAAAAAATCAATCCCTCTGAGAATGAAATGGGGTGTAAACTTTTGTAATCCATACGGATAAACTGCGAGTAAAAGTCACTTTCAGTGTATATGCTCAATCTAATTATCAATCCCTAAAGAGAAACGGTATTAAAAATACCGTCAGCTTATTTGAAAGGACCAAAATGCATCCATATTGTACAGACTTACAAAGCTACCTCTGAACCTCCACAACTCGAATGCGCTCATTGGTTCCATTCCAAACTAATTAACGTCTGAAAGCGTCTATAAGCATATTCATTCACATCTAGACTCCATTTCTAAGTCTCTTTACATGACTCTTAAACCCAACGTCATAGGTCTTCAGATGGCTTGGTGGGAAGGACCTCGTGGCAGGATAGGCTTAGCTTGGAGCTAATCTAACTCCTTCGAAGCATTAAGGCGGGACTACATTGACAGGTCGCTCGCTCCGTCGCCCGCGGCGCGATGAATTTAATAAGCTTCAATGCATTCACGGCTTAACACTGCTTTGACACATTAAGGCTGGCTCTCGATGGAGGCTTTCGAAAAACGTACGCTAGAAAGCAATGTAGAGCGCACTGCGTACAAAGGAAAGGAGTCAATTTCTCCAGCTATGGAAAATAGGCCACCAAAATGTGAACGTACAGTTATGGAACTCATGTCGATTTGTTTCTAATTATCTCTAGATTATAGTGGTAATTTTACAAGTAATAGCACCTGATGAGATACAAACCCGCCCTGTTAGAAACCGATCCTGACTGTAGTAGGGTACTATAAAAGGGGCGTGCACAAAAGAACTGCTATGGTCGCAGTGGTGGCGTTATTCATATCCAGTCAAGGTAAGTAAATACAGTGGTAGCAATAAATATTGGATATACAAAAATACCTATGGGTATATCTATTAATGGCTTTTATAGCCATAATAGTAAATTCTCCATAATAAATCATCGCCTCTTACGTCATCTAAAAGTCCGAATATGTTTAACAATAAACTAAACATTTATGCCAAAGTAGAACATTTATGACATGTCGTAAAAGTCTGTAAGACCACTCTAATCCATCAAATGAATGATAAATATCCAATACATAATGCGTTTAGATGCCGATTATGTAATATATCGTAAAGGTTCGAAGATGTAGTTGCCATTGGCGAAGGTTTATGGTTCAGACTCTAGTCAGCTTATCATTATTTAAAAAATAAATAGCTTTTCCCGGGACTTCGCTCCGGCTGTACCAGCTTTTAAGACTAATCATGAGATAAATTCGAAAAAAAATACATTAAGGGGCTACCTGCCGGTTTTAGGTAACTTTGTAACTATTTTATTCATTAACTATGGCACTTTTTGAACTGAAAAATAAACTGAACCATCTACAGGATATGAGAAGTGATGTAGTTTTTCTAAAAAACGATTTTAATGAATAAAACCGAAGAAAAGGGACTCTAAAGTCACCCCTTTTTTTCCAGTTCTAACCATTTTACTCTTACATTTTGAATCGGAAGAAAATGAAAATTTACAATATTGTTCACAATACAATTTAGAATGATGTGGTTTTCTTACTTTTTAGAAATTAATAAAAAATCATCTAATTTTTCAAAGAAAACAGCTAAATTCTGACCGGAGCCACGCGCACGTTCGCATCGATTAGTATGGAGAGTCCACGACTCTCCGGTCCAGGGCAGATACGCCTTAAAAAAACAATGTCACATTGTAGCATAGAGATAGGAAGTACCATAGATTTAAAACTTTTACCTACTATATCTATGCATTGTAGTTATTTTTGGTTTTCAATTTAACAAATCATTACGGATCCATATTATTGTGTAACTGTTTGTAGTTATTATCGTTAAAACCGCCATAAGTATCTACTTTTAAAGAAAGACGGGGAAAATATTTGAAATAATTTTTCTCCTGCTTTCCCAACAAAATTGTTCACCATAAGCCACATCAGTGGCATCAGTGTTCATAGTTGTCATATAATTTATCTGTACTTTGTTCACTTGACATGGCCTTTAGCATATTTATGGCTCCAGTTATTAGGGGTTTATAGCCATATCGATGGAGAAATAAATGGTAATAGAATAAAATTCCTTTTATGACTATACTAGAATACTAGAACCAGAACTTAAGGGTAATAGCTTACGTGTAGAAACTATGTTTGGCTTGGGTTAGGCTGGCAAGAATATTCTAGCGATGTGCGAAGTGGATGATGGGAACTTTCGAGACGATCGCAGTGCACTCTGTGGCAGAAATTTGCTTTCTTCCCCAAAAGCTGTATTAAAACGTAGTGATTAATTGTTCAGTGGCTGTATCAAAGATTGAATGTATGCAAATGTATGCACTCTCTCAACACTAAATCTCCAAAACTATAATGACTAAAACGTCTACCACTTAAAATTTGGCTTGGATATTTCTATTGGCATCTGGTGCTCACTTAAAAATAATTATTCTCAATTCCACTTCGTACGCGCTGACTAACGAATTTAATGACTTATATTATAGGTCTTAATTTATAACTATTAATGGATTGATCCGATTGCGATGAAATAAAGCCTAAATGTAAATTCAAACTAAGTCCTATGCTTTGGTGAAAACCAGATTCAAATCAGTTCATTGGTTTTTAGGTGATGCGTGCACAAACAGACAAAAATTCAAAAAATGGTCTCAATGCTTTCCATTACATACCCTAAACGCCCCCAATTAATATTTTTGCAAATATCTTCAATGTTTACGGTTTACACACAAAGTTTACGGTTTTATTAGAATTGCATAGATAGAAAAAACAAATCGTAACATAACATTTTAATTTTTTAATTTATTAAATAATAAGTTTCGAAATAAGTACATTTTTATACAGTTTTTTACAGCGATAAGACCGCCTTATTTTTGTGCCTACTGTTTTTTCTTTCTGTATTTTACTGTTTGTATTTTGGTGTAAAATAAAGTATATTTGTTTGTTTGTTTGTTTTTTTCATTTTAATTTTTTATTTTTATACATTATACAGGGTGTTAGGGTGTATCATTAAACTTTAAACCACATACTCTACCCATCAAACTGAACAACTTTTAAGATTTTCCTTACACCCAATATATGTAAAGTAATTCACGGGTCTGCTAGTGACGTGCACATAGCCATCAAAAAAATTTGATATGCTAGAAAGGCTTTGGAACAACTGTAGATTTCAAAAGACAGTTTGGTTACTGCTAGTAAAATGCAGAACAGCGGGATATACTGAATGATATGACCCGAGGGGATATAATCGTGAGCATATGCATTATAATATGTTTTATTTAGAATACCTCTGACTACTTCTTTGGGGAATATAGTCATGAGCATACCTAGTTCTTTTTTGTTTCATAAAATATATCCGAAGCTTTTATTCTGCAAAAAGAAATAATTTGGGACGAGTTAGGCAATGCGTTAGGCGTAAGGACACATACGTATTATTATAACACATACGTGAAATGACAATGTAGGTACGCAAAATGACGTGAAACATACAACAACAACAACAAACATACGCGAAATATAAGTGTCTGTGAAACAACTGTGAAGCTATGTTTTGTATAGGTTATGTTTTTCGCGCTCGTCTTTTATACAGGGTGTAACAAAACACCCTAGTAATACACAAGGGGGTGCTTCAGACCATGAAACTGAACAACTTTCAGTATGCAGCCAACTTTGAAATCGCGAAAGAAATAACAACTGTCCCATACATTTTACTCGATTCGGTACTGCAGTTTTGTATGGGACAGCTGATTTTTTTTCGTGATTTCGAAGTTGACTCCATAGTGAAAGTTGTTCAGTTTCATGGTCTGAAGCACCCCTTTAAGTATTACTAGGGTGTTTTGTTACACCCTGTATAGTACAGACAGGTTCATAATGTTGGTCTATACATTTGTAAGGTAGAGGTGTAATAAAAAAGAATATGTAAGGACGTAGGCGCACACCTCCGCTTCGCTCTAAACAATTCATACAAAGCACTCACATCCATGACATCTGCCTTCATACTTAATTCACGTTTTGGCGCCTCTTATCTAAATTAAAATGCTATTTCATGTTCCACGTCCAGTTTCCACTTTCATTTGTAATTATTTATCCTTGATTGTGCTCTTTTCCTGATATTTATGTACTACACATACCTAAAGTATCGAACGTAATGCCAAACTTTGCGTATTGAAGCTCTCCCTAGAATACCTTAAAATTGAGTTACTATACCACTGTTTTTTTAAATTAACTATGGCTCTTTTCTATCAGAAAAAAACCATACTTGACTCTATTATGAAACTGTAAAAGTCAGTGTTTGTTCGAGTTTCACGCAAAAACGTCTGGACCCATTTTAATGAAACTTTTTGTGTTTTAAAGCTTAAAAACTAGTATAAGACTTAAAAACTAGTATATTCTATCGTACCTAGGTACGATGACGGGAGCCGGTACGGACGAAATCGCGGCCAAAATATGGCTATTAGACATGTTTTGGGTTTTCTTTAAATCTGTTTTAACTAAAAGAACTGAAGAACAAGAAGTATATAGTCACCCTTATGTTTTCCAGTAGTAACCCATTTATAATATTAGTAGGAAGGATTAGTAGGGTACCTACACACGGTGTCACTATTAGAAAACCATAATAAGCAGGTCACGCGACGTTATACGTTATTCACCCTACGTAGTCAGCTTACGTTGGTTTTGTACAGCTTGATGTGTCACCGTGTGTAGATCATATATTCAAAGATACATACAAGCTCGCGTAAACCAGAATGTGACATTGTATCAAAGATGCAGCGGGGATGTACCTATTTGCACACAGATATCGAGCGGCGCTGATCTCATACTAGGCGAGGCTTGCACTCACCTACATGTTGAGTGCAGTTGAATAATCTATATTCCGCTGCGACATGCTCCCACCACTCTGATTTAGCTGAGAATATTGAGCTTTGCTTATCCCAAGACCTAGTATACATACATGGTGTAACAAAACACCCTAGTTATACTTAAGGGGGTGCTTCAGACCATCAAACTAAAGAACTTTCACTATGGAGCCAAAACCTAAAAAAAATGGCTAAAAAAAATTGCTGTCCATTACAAAACGGCAGTACCTACTGGCTCGACTAAAATGTATGAGATAGTTGATTTTATTTGACGATTTCAAAGTTGGCTCCAAAGTGAAAATTGTTCAGTTTTATGGTATGAAACACCCCCTTACGTATTACTAGGGTGTTTTGTTACGCCCTGTATATTTCTCTAAAATTTAATACAAAAAACAGATATTGACAAGATAACGTCAGCACAAGCGATTCGGAATCTAGGGCTGCATAACTTTAGCTGTGTGCGGTACATTACATTTTCGTAAATAAAACGCATTGACACCCCTCTATTCAAAAATAGTTTTTATCATTCATCCTGAGATTATATTATCTTTGTTTAGAAAACATAATTTCTAGCGTGTCAATAGTGGTTTCAGACTAGGCTACAGGACAGGTAACCGCGGAGGTAGCCAGAGGGCAATAGAGGGGGTGAGGTAAAAAGTTGGCGGGAGGCAGGGGGTATCCAATAGTATCCATACTGTATGTAGTAATATATACTTTTTCTCATACTGTGGTTTAGTACTCAAGAAACTACTGCATTCTCAAATTCGCACAATATTCCAAACATATTTGTTAGATATTAAAACAAACATTTCTCCACGGTCCATATATTTCATTAGACAAAGCAACAATGCTCTCAGGGTCCGGAGACGTAATTTGGCAAGATGCCCTCACTTGCATTGTTTGAGTGCACACCCATTCTCAGTTTCATCTGTAAATGTGTTTTGGCATCTTTTGTCATGGACCTGCTGGCATGATGCACACTACTACAAACAATCTTACATTTATATTGCAAAAAAAGTGAAAGGGCAGAAAAGTATCGAGCTCGTCCTTATATTTTTCTATTTATTCGTTTGTTCCCAAATTACGAGTTACGTTTTAGTAATTGTTTACTAACCATAGTTTCATAAGTCGTATTGCTGCTAACACTATTATATACTATACAGGGTGTTTCATAAGTAACAATAAATATTTAAAACTCTTAAGGGGGTTGTTTAGACCGTCAAACTGAACAACTTTCTCTATGGGACCAACACCGAAATCGCGAAAAAAAAAATTCCCATACATATTTTAGCTCTCGTCGATTTGTAGAGTATGGAACATCAATTTTTTTTTTCGCGATTTCGATATTAGTCCCATAGTGAAAGTTGTTCAGTTTGATGGTCTAAACCACCCCCTTAAAGGTTTATTTGTATTTTTGAAACACCTTGTATAAATAAATACGCTTTGTTGTCCTTAATAAAAAGTTCATATTTAATTTATTATAAATAAATGTTTATTTTCTTTATAAAGTCATATAAAAATCGGTAATTGCCTCCGTGGTCTAATGGTTAGAGCATTGGGCTCTTGACACGGAGGTCGTGGGTTCGATTCCCACGGGACCTAGTGAAATGTCACTTTGTGCGTTTTTCCCCAGTTGGTTAGGACATTGCAGGCTGAGTCACCTGATTGTCTGAAAAGAAAGATGATTCCGTGCTTCGGATGGCACGTTAAGCTGTTGGTCCCGGCTACTATCACTGGTGGTAGTAGTCGTTACATAAAAACCACGTCAGAGGCCGTAAGGCGGTTTGAATAAACTCTGACACCAGGGCTTTGCAGCCCACTCGATAAGAAGATATAAAAATCGGTGCCAATGGCAAATAAACCAATAATAATTACAAAATATTTAGGAGTTTTTAAGTACCTAAGTGTCGAAAATAAATGTGCTCCAAATGACTGCGCTTATGAGACAAATCCTTTAAAAATGTATAAATGCTTGTGTTATGCTTATGTGCCATTATATAGTGGACCCACTACATCGTGGCATAACATACGATGTGACATGAACATTGTTTTCCTAAAATCGACGCGGTGGTAGAGTCAGAAAATTACGTCAGAAAGCTATTCTATGTGATATTATTTTGAGTACAAAATTTTGATTTTGATAGCTAGGCTTGTATGTACGCAATATTTGCTCATTATCACCATCAGTTTACGGAGTATGGACACTGCTTGAAAAAGCATAAGCATATGCTCACACGACTATATTCCCAGAGTAGTCAGGGATAGTGGTTCTGAAACCTCAGAATATCCACGTTTCACAAGTAGTACCGAAACTCTGTCCAGTGTGACGGGGTGTCAGCCCGTCGCCACTTATAATGGACAGTGGGTAGGGGACTCATTGGTACGAGTCGGCCTGGACGGGGATCGAACCATCACTTCCTTGAAAAATATATGTTTTAAATAAGCTTTATAATCAGAACATCTATGTATGAAGAATAATAAAAAGGTGAGTTTTTTTCTAGAATGGAAATGAAGCAATACATATCCCAAGCATGTCTCTAGCGACCCAAGTTTGGCTCGTATGCACAATTTGCCTACTTTTACCATTGCGTACACTTATACTAAATGTATGTAGTGACATTGCATGGCAGTGGGTCCAAGTCGCTGGCAACTTGCCCGCCGTCTGATTACATTCGAAGGGGGATCCGATTTCATTTGTCGGGTATCAAACACTTGGTTGGTACTTGTGATATTTAGGTCAAATGCACATGTCATTTGGTTTGCCATAAGTAACAAAATTAAATTCATTTTTTTAACATAAATAAATACGTAAACATAACATAAATAAATACATAAACTCACGAATTTTTCCGAGAGGGGTAGGCAGAGACAATGGATTTTTACTTTGGGCGGATCCATTAATCTTGTCATACATTCCCGTCGATCTCGGCTACTTTTAACATGGTATTTTTTTATGACATCCCTGATCTGGTCTAGCGTCCTCCTAAGTCTGCCTCTAGCAATTTTTCCGTCCACACACGCCTTATATTTCAGGTTCGTAAGTCGACTTTCATTCGTTCTTTCGATATGTCCAAACCATCGAAGCATGCTTCTCTACTTTAACCACTACATCTTCACTACATTTTCCAGTTATATGTATAAGGTCCAACGAAAGTAGCTGTAACTATTTTAATAATAGTTTCCGTTAGATTTTACATACTTAGAAGATTGTTAAAAGTAACGATAAGGCATATTTTTTGTCAAAAAAGCCATAGGTTCGTATATTCATAATTCATGTTACTAACTAGAGCACTTACCATAAATAAACTGCACCTTATTAAAGTTCAATGTATCGGGAACTTACCTGAAATAAAGATAGCGATATTAACACAAAATCCTGAACATTGGCAGAAATGCAGTGTAGGCACAAGCCATAGGGCATTAATTTTTAGTTTATTGATCTTAGGATCTTATTATAAAGAGGAAAGATTAGATTTTTTGTTTGTTTGTATTGAATAGGCTCCGAAACTACTAGACCGATCTGAATAATTCTTTCACCATCAGAATGCTACATTATCCTTGATGAACATAGGCTAAAAAACGGCCAAGTGTGTGTCGGGAAGATTCGCCCCGGTCATCTAGTTATTACTAAACAAAGAATTGCAAAACGTGTAAGACCTAATTCGCATGAGCGCGATTTTCTTTTTTTTTTTTATTATAGATGGGTTTGCTCTTGACCTCAATCTAGTCCTCAGGACAAAGATGGGGTCGAAGATGTAGCGAGCTTACCCAGAAGGGCACTGGCACTCCTGCACACCGACGGAACGCAGCAAGAAATCTACAGAAATTACGCTCATGCTACTCATTAACAAAAAATGTGTTAAACTGTTTTATTTTAAATTAGTAGGGACTTCTGAAGCAGTCAAAAAACAAATTTTGTTTGGTAATTATGAATTTCTTAAACATCAGTTTTCATATTTTCTTTTACAATGTATTTACAAGAATATGTTGAGTTTCCCTTTCGGGTCTAAACAAATACTTTGCTACAACTATCAACCACAGTTGTAAGCGTTCATTTATAGCCAAGCTTACTATTAGCATATTTCCTTTAGCAATTTTGCTAATTACACATCACATGTCGGTCGAGAATAGACAAGTAATTTATAGTAAGTCCACTTAGTTATATCTACAAGGAGATAATTAAAAACAATGTATTAACGAAAAAATTATGTCGTAACAATGATTGAGAAAGGTATGCTTCGTTGGTTTGATTAATGGCAGCAGATGATGTAGGTTCGAAAGTGATCTATTATGCGAATTCCAATGGAAGTGCCGGTAGAGGGCGCCCTCGTACAATGTACTCTTATCAAATGGTGAGGTGCATAGTTCTTGAAATCGGCGGGCATTTATAAAGAGATGTATGGGTGTGAATGAGGAAATGGCGCTCCTTGGTCTCTGCTTACCCTTCAGGGAAAGAGGCGTGATTATAGATAGTTATACTGGGTGTAAGGGAAAGCCCTCCGCAGACTGAAACGGTGAAATCAGACCATCAAATTGAACAACATTCACTATGGAGCCTACATAAGGAAACGGAAAAAAAACTTGCTGTTTCATACATTTGAGTCGGGTAGATACAGCAGTTTTGAATGAAACAGCAGATCTTTTTTTGCGTTTCCTGAAGAAGCCTCCATAGTGAAAGTTGTTTAGTTTGATAGTCTGAGTTCACCGTTTCAGTTTGTGGAGGGCTTTTCCTTACACCCTGTATAGAAAAATAATAAAATTGCAGAGTAAAGAAAAAAACAGCTGCTTGCAAAAAGTATCTAAGTGGAAGTATTTAATACTTTTAGTTTTGAGTAACTTTACGACCTCTAGACAAAAGAAACACGGCTTAGGTACTTATATTAATATTAAGTACTAGCACTTACTTTAGATTTTAAATTTCCACCCCTAAAAGCCAGACGGAATCAAAGCACAAAAGCATCGAATAATCTGATTTTGTACGTAGATATCTCGAAAATGTTGTAATATTCGGCAGAAAGAAGATTGAGATAAGATAAATGAAGGTAAGGATACCTACTTATGAGCGCTAGATTTTGCCGCATAAGCTCTCTGGTGAGTCGATTATAGCTGGCTATGGATGTAAGGTGTGGTCATGCGGGTATGAAAAATGTTTTTGCGAAAAACATCATTTCAAAGCTAAAGGGGCAATGACCCTAACAATAGATTTTGTAAGATATTGATGTTTCTGATCATGTAAAAAGTGGGATACGTAGGTAATAATTATGAAATTCACCTTCAACCAAACAAGTTTATAGATTTTTATGTGAGTCAGCCAGTCAATGAATTTGTTTTTTTTAAAATACTTATATCTACATAGGTATTGCAGGGCTTGTACGATTCTCATAAATACAGTATTAAGTGCGTTCACACACGATGACGCACTGACGGAGCGGCAGATGTCAGTTCATAGAACCATACCCGGTGCGTCAATGCGTCACCGTGTGTGCTTCTACGTGCGGTTTCATACAACTCCTTGCTTCACAAATGACAGACTGACGTTTGCTGCTCCATCAGTGCATCATCGTGTGTATAAGATAACAGAATAACTTCCTTGTTGTTAAATTAGTTTAATTTAGATTTTTTTACTACTTATTTAAATATTCGAATGTACCTAGGTTATGTTTAAAGTCAAGGCCGGGAGTGAATGACAGAGAGTATAATGACTACAGGGTGTAACAAAACACCCTGTAGTAATACTCAAGGGGGTGCTTCAGGCCATCAAACCGAACAAGTTTCACTATGAAGTCAACATCGAGAAAAAAAACTAACTGTTTCATACAAAACTGCAGTAGGTACCAAGTACCAACTCGACTCAAATGTATGGGACAGCAGATTTTTTTGTCTCTATTTCGATGTTGGCTCCATAGTGAAAGTTGTTCAGTTTTATGGTCTGAAGCACCCCCTTAAGTATTACTAGGGAGTTTTGTTAAACCATGTATAGGTGTTACAAAAATACAAATAAGAATTTAAGGGGGTGGTTTAGACCATCAAACTGAACAACTTTCACTATGGGACCAACATCGAAAACGCGAAAAAAATGATGTTCCATACTAAACTACAAATCTAGGTACTCGAGCTAAATGTATGGGATAGCTGATATTTTAGTTCGCGATTTCGATGTTGGTCCCATAGTGAAAGTAGTTCAGTTTGATAGTGTAAACAACCCCATTAAAAGTTTTAAATGTATATTTTTCCTTTTGTAACACCCTGTGTAGCAAATAATATTTCTTGTTGTGTAAACAAAACAAAATACTTTAGGTATCGTTTTACCCAAGACCCTCTCTAAATGACTACTTATTCAAATAAAGCATCCTGCTCATTTGCTTTGTTGTATCAGGCCTTAAGTTATTGTTACAACAAAGGTTTCTACGAGCGGTCGTTTCCTTATCATACCTAATCTTTGTATGAACACGGCTGCCATTTCGGTTCCGAGTTAGTTTTTTGTTTTTTTAGAGTGCTCTGTTGGTATATGATACCTATACACCGTGTTGCTGGTATTTTAATCAATCAATCAAATATCAATCAAATATATTTATTGCATAATTACAGGTTACAAAAGTCGTATGAAATAAATATAGTAGGCATCTCTGCAACTTGCTGATGTCAGCATACATTAGAAAAAAATTTAAGTACCTATACAATAAAATAGAATCCATATCTACAATTACATTTATGTTCAATTAAGTCAATAATACAAAATAATAATACTGTCAAATTACAATACAACCTACAATTAAATTACAATTACTTAAATTTATGTCAAATTAAATAAATACAATCAAATTAGGAAATTTCCAATTAAGCCATTAATAAATCAATAAATACATTTGACATAAATTTTATTAACGCCAATTTTTATTTACACATACGCCACGATGTTTTTGATGTGATGGCTCGATGGCTCCCAGGCAATTCCAGGCTAGATTAAGATGCTGTGGGGACTTGCCCACAAGTTATAGCAAAGAAGCTAACATATGGTCATACCTTCGCTCTCAGAAATATGCTCCATACAAAGACAACGTTCACCGTAAATACCTAACTCGTAACCTACTACAAATAAGGTTCACAATCGAATGCGAGACATCAATCGCGCAAGAGAAATAATCACAGAGATTCGATATATATACAAGGTCCAACTAAGAACTGTTGGACCACGGCCGGTCCCCAGGCTTCACACTAAGCCTGGTGGAAGATCTTCCCTTTTCAATGGAGGAACATTCCCATGTACCACCTCCATAATGCTTTCAATGGAACTAAATAATATGTGTGACAATGTCCAAGATATTTATTTATTTTTGCTGAATAGTAAAGATAAATGATTCAAAATATCTAAATAATTGCATGTATTAGCATGCAATGATTTAGACATTAATTAACAAAATTACCTATCTCTTTTAGAGTTAAGCTCGCCTTTGTACATCACGATTTATTGAAATTTTTAACATTGTTTTTGTGTAAGTACAATAAAGAATCTAAAATAAGGACTTATCGATGAAACACGTAGAAAGAGAAGGAACTAGAAGAAAGCACGTGTCTTGTCATATCCCTCAATAAGAGATGCACATAGCAAATTCGCTTTAGTTAAAAAAGGAGATCGCTACAATATTGCTGTCCTTATCGACGTAGCCACTTTTTTTGTTCTACGACGGCTGTCTGACTCCGGAGTCAGACATATAATTTCATACAAATTGTATAGGATTTTATGACTATCGCTGTCTCATACGCGGTTACACTGATGTTACGTCTATCAGCGTAAGCGAAAAATACTTCGCCTATGATGAAACATCAATCTATTTCCGTTCTGTTCTGTTATGGAATCCACAAAGAGATTATAGGTACTTACCTAAAGGCACTTTAGAATAAAGAATCTCCTTCTTCTTAGTGAATCCAGTAATCGACTTATTAGAAAAACCAGTCAATAAGTTTATAGATAACCAAACTCCTTGCTCGGAAAAATAAAGATCTCGTGATGCCATAAAATTTACCTGTCAAAAAAAACTTTTTGAAAAGCGAATACAAAATGCAAATGGCTTAATGGCAGCTTAAAAATGCAGGAACGAAAATTAATGCATTCGAAGAACATGAACCGAGTAGTTCCCGATTCCACGAAACAAATTCCAGCTTGAAATTATTAGCACGATGCCCGTTACACGTCAGTATTTCTATGATTACTGGAATGAAAAGGGTTTTTCACTGGGGTATTTCCATTGACGCTTTACAAACACAAGAGTTAATATGTACTTAGTACTTTAGACCGTATAACCCAAGAAGTTTAAAATGAGAGAGAGATGGAGATTGCATTACAAACATCTTTTTGAAGCCAGAATCTATGACCTTTATGACGTCACTGATGTTTCCCATCTCATTTTCTCAGATGACATGACATCAGAATGACAACTCCATGTATGTGATGTCCATCTCTGTTGGTATTTTAAACTTCTTGGTATAACCACACCCTGGACACTGTCAGCTGATAGCTGTCATTTCATGCAAATGGTAAAAATTTCAAAGAAGAGTTAAGCATGTGCGATACTATTGCATGCTAGCGAGACAGGACTCGCATTTGCTTAGGAGGTAACCAGAGGGGGTGAGATAAAAAGTTGGTGAGAGGCAATGAGTGTCCATACTGTACTAGATACTCTTTCTTATACTGTGATATAATTTTATTTTATTTTATTTTATTTTATTTTATTTTATTTTATTTTATTTTATTTTATTTTATTTTATTTTATTTTATTTTATTTTATTTTATTTTATTAGGCTCATCAACAGTTGTTACATTAATACATGGCATACTTAAATACTAGGTAAAACAAACGGCTAAATGCACAACTAATTAAAGATAAGCACAGCATGCAATGAAAAATATTTGCCAAAGTACAATTTGTTAAGTACAATAAAATTACATTTTTAAACTTAGCCTTAGAATTATAAAATTATTAAACAAATATAATAAAAACAAAATTAAATGGAGGAGTTAAGCGTGTGATTCTACTAGCAAACTATTCTGCCACTTTTTGCGGGGGACGAGGTAGCAACTTTGGATTTTATTCTTTAAACTAGATTTTGATTGTTAAAAATAGTCTTGTGAGAACCCCAAACAAGACTATTTTGAAGTTATTGTTCCGCAAATAATATGTCTAGTGAAAACATAGTGAAAAGGTATAAAATTCTATGCAAATGCACATGATTAATTGATCTTGTAACGAGGCAGAGGGGAATTGCTAAGGCTGGACCCTAGTTAAATGGTCGAGTACCACATACTAAATGAGACACTGCACTACATTACGGTATCCGATATGGTAGCCCTTTATACAGGGTCCACTTAATATGCTGACAGTTTTTTAAGAGGATGATCAGACTAGCAAACTGAACAACTATCTATATGGGACCAACATCAAAATCGCGAAAAAAAAATCTGCTGATACAAAACTACGATCCTACTCGACCAAAATGTATGGCACAGCTGATTTCTTTTTCGCGATTTTGACCTTGGTCCCATAGAGTAAGTTGTTCAGTTTGATGGTCTGATCATCCGCATAGTGGCGATATCACTACACTAACGCTAACTCTTTCACTCGCCCGCGCTCCTCCAACCCACCACATGTGGCGCATGGCGCATGAACTTTGTTTGTCAAATGGATTCGAATTCATTTGTTTTTGCAATATGGAACTACACAGCACAACTAAATTCGTTATTAGTATCGAACACTGTTTTTGGGGATCCGTACCCAAAGGGTCAAAAAGAGACCCTATTACTAAGCCTACGTTGTCCGTCCGTCCTACCTATTTAGGGCTGTAACTTTTTAACCGTGATAGCTAGACAGTTGAAATTTTCACAGAATTTGCGTTATTATGGCAGATTTGCTAACAAATAATAAAAATGACAAAAAATTAAAAATTTTGTGGGGTCCTCATAAAAAAACTAGTTTTTATTTAAACTAGTAATATACAGGGTCCTTCTTAATATGCTGACACTTTTTTAAGGGGATGTTCAGACCATCAAACTGAACAACTTTCTCTATGGGACCAACATCGAATTCGCGAAAAAAAAATCTGCTGCCCCATACATTTGGCTCGAGTAGGTTTGCAGTTTTGTATGGAAGACCTGATTTTTTTTTCGCGTTTTCGATAGTGGTCCCATAGAGAAAGTTGTTCAGTTTGACGGTCAGATCATCCTCTTAAAAAAGTGTCAGCATATTAAGTTGGACCCTATATACAAGCGTCAAACTTTGTGTGATTTTAGAGCAAACTCTACAGTATAACAACAAGTAATAAAAACCGGTCAAGTGTGAGTCGGTCTCGCGCTAAAGGTCCCGGAGAAAACAAACCTTTTTTGTAAGTTAATATGTTGTGTGGTGGTGTGGTACGGAACCCTCGTTGCGCGAGTACCCCGACCTGACCGGTTTTTATTTTATGTTTACTACTGTCACCCGATTTTTTTTTTTTTCATAATAACGAAGTTAGGCTCGGACGTGAGCGTCCCAAATATTTTGTCAAAGCGTATTTTGTTCGCCATTATTGAGAGTTTTATAAACTCTTGTGACGTGTGAACTTTTTAGAATTTTTATTTGTTGAGCGAAAATTGAGTTTGATGGACGATGAAAGATCATGGACATCGATCTCTATTTAGTGGCTAACAAACATTTTTCACAGATGTTGTTAGGTTGGAAAATAATAGTACCTACAGCGGAAAACTAAGATATTGTATTTGATAAATTATCGTTATAATTTCAAACCCGTGTTTCTTCCACTTCAATATATCACTTCTTCACTCCAATATACATCCAAATTAACAATAAGTTAGAAATGTCAACAATCATCTGCCGGAAGTCCGTCGCAGACGCAAATTATGTTGGCTAACCTTTTTACGCCAGTCATATAAAACATTGTAGGTCGCAATTGATTGCACGGAGCTGCATTTTTGGGATGTTGTTAGGATAGATACCAGCAGTATAAAACCAATTTTGCAGCTTCGAAAGACCTGTGCTAACCGAGGGGTGCTCGAAAAACCGCGCATTTTTCGGTCATTTTTCATGTTTTGACATATAACTTCTAAACGGTGCATCTTGCATAAAAATTGCGTACTACGTTTTAAAAAAAGACAAAATTATCTATAATTTGAATTTAACTGCAGCTCTGAAAGTTAAGTAGGTCTTGAGATACAACACTTCAAACATTGGCCATTTTCCCCAAAAAGTTCAAAATTGTAGTTTTAGCCGTCTTCCGAACAGGATATCAGCTAAAATACTCATTGTACGAGGAAAATTTTAAGAAATGAATTTGTAAAACAGTTATGTAACTTTAATATAAACACAAGTTGAACCCTGTACTGTGATTGATTCCTTTGTTATCAGGAAAAAACTAAATATAAGTAAAATCGGTTTTTCAAAAAATTTAGCTTGACTCATTGCAAGAATTTTGTAAAGGATAAAAAAGACATAACTCAGTGAAAAATGATTTATTTTATGCAAAACGAACTTAAGTATGATTAATAATGTATCTATACCATAACAAAACTGTAAATGTTTGTTTGGTTGTTAGTTCGCGCATCACACGAAAACTACTGAACCGATATTAATGTAACTTTTTGTATTTGAAAGCTTATGATTAGACGTATGAACTGATATATATTTGATCTCACTACCATGACGAGTGCCGGTGCGGACGAAGATGTGGGCAAATCTAGTACTATTATTAAACCGTAAATATTGGTTTGTTGGTTGGCGCTTCACGCGAAGTACTAAACCGATTTTGATGACAAAACGTCGAATACCAACGTTTTAATGTGAAAGCAGAAGAAAATTAAAAATAAAATAAGATTTAGCCAAAAGGTCTAGTAACCAGGCTAGTAGATAAATATAATAATAAAAAAAAAACGTTCCACTTTGACGTGTCATGCAGGTATATCAGATAACGTCTCTACCAAAGGACGACTTCAAAACTCATAAAGGTTCACATATGAATATGAAATGCTTTGAACTAACAACTTTAATGATGCTATATGCAAGTTTCAAACAAGCACACTATCTAAGTATTAAGCGTTCGAAATGGAAGACATTTTTATATTTCTCCAGAACCAACCAGGACATTTCCTTGGCGAAGCTCTCAAGCGTAAAAAGGACTTTATAAAACCTCTCAAAGAAGTGTCAGCCTGAAGTGTAAAATTTAACTCTTTCACTGAAAAGTCACTGCGGATTTAAGCTTGAATTTAAATTAAGTTAAACGGTATCTTTGTGCAATGCAGTTAAATGCAGCGGAGTGAATCTCGAGGGATTACTGTATAACATTAACGTTTTGAAGATTATCAGATTATCACTGTTTTGTGGGAGCTAGGGAGTTTAGATTTAAATGTATATGGGAATTTAAATACATTCAAATCTGCCTAGATTTAGTCTTTAATGTGGACTGGGATTTTGAATGTTATTTTCGGACAAAGTTTTGCTAACAGCTGTTTTCCGATTAACATTCAGTTGCAGAAACGATCATTAGAGGTAATCATCCATTAAATCTCTTGCTAACTTTTACTAAATCAACAAGACAAATAGTGAAAACAAGAGATTTAATGGAGGATTGGAGGATTAACTTTAATGAGCGTTTCTGCAACTGAGTGTGGGTTAAATAAATCTACCGCTAATATGTAAACCAGTATCGCTGAACTCTCACGAAATCTTACATTATTTAGAAGGATTTAATCATTAACACCTCAATGATTTGGCTACTGTGATTGGTAGATTGCATTGGATACTCTTTTTGTTACCTTGTACGACACTTACAGGAAGAATTGGAGGGCATTTAATGTATATTTTTTCGGGCCCACACATTTCCACTGTAACTTTTGTAAACCCGGATCAACAGCGGCGACCATGTCACACACAACAATAGATAATCAAAGAAGATGGGTGGCTAATCCGTTCTCGAAAAGTTGTTATTTACAGCGGAGAAATATGAAGAAAAGGAAAACTAATACTTACTAGCTTTTGCCCGCGACTTCGTGTACGTTGACTTGAAAAAAGTCCCCTGTGTTAATCCAGAACGTATTCTATCTGAGTGCCAACATTCATACAAATCCGTACAGCCGTTTATGCGTGATTGAGACACAATCTTTGATTTTTATAATATTATAAATAAACATAAATAAATAAATATCTTGGACAGTGTCACACAATTATCTAGTCACATTTAAAGTTCCAGAATCTAGCCTGGACTTGTATGATGATAACTAGACAACGATATAGAATACATATATAGATACAAACCTCCATGACTCGGGTACAAATATTCATATTCGTCATACAAATATTTGTCCCTTACGGGATTCGAAACCGCGACCCCCGGCACAGCAGGCAGGTTCACTACAGACTGTGCTGTCGGGCCGTCAAGATAGATCAGACTAGTCAGATTAGTAGTATAGTAAAGACTAGCAGGATAGGATATAGGATTCTTCCCCTCTTTGTAGATAATTCTTAGTCAAAGTTAAGGTATGATACAAAACACACAGCGCAAGTTAACAACTTTTCAGTTCGTAAACTCGAAAAGTTACATATCTCAGTTAAACGAACGCCCAAATGTAACATTTTGAACTAATACCACTGACAAATGTTAGACAAAGCGAACTATGGTAACTTCTCGCTACAAAAGTTTCATACATCAGCGGTTAAATTAAACGTCGCTATAGTCGAATGCAAAGTCCTTAGTTGTGACAAAACTACGTTCCAGTTGCGTTTAATTAGTATAAGCTAAGGAATGAAGTCAGGTATCCCCCATTTATTCAAACTCGCTAGCACTTACTAATTTTGGCAAAATTGGCTTTAGACGCTTTGGTGTAGGTTCTAAGGCTCTGCTCTCTCCATTATAGGGAAAATATAATACATATAAGGGTAAACCTTTACTGTAAGTTGTGACTTCAAAAGCCAACATAATCCAATGGGTTCCGTTCCAGCTTTCCGTACCGTGAAAGGAGTTTGAAAACTATAATAGGAAACGTATAGAGCTAGTAACTAGCATAGTACGATGTTGGCTAACAAGTTGGACAGTTCCTCGATATGTGTTGGAAACGTTCTGACACTAGTGTCGATAAGCAAGGGCGTTCACTTAGATGGAGCTGGCTAAGGGTTGAGACACATCTAGTGACGGCGACCGACCGACCAAAAATGCCATTTAGTATATCGGCCATAGAAGCGGCGCGGCGATGACGGAAGACGGCTTCCCATACTAAATGACATTTTTGTATGGGCCGGCCGTAGGTCGCCTTCGTCGGTAGATGTGTCTCAACCCTAAATCTTAATTTAATTTTTGTTGTTTTTGTTTTTTGTTGTTTTTTTTTTGTTTTTTTTTTTAATTATTAAGTTTTTTTTTTTTCTTTTAATTTGGGTCTCCCTTTTCATAATTTTAAAGATATCAGCATAGATTGAAATAAAAAGAAGTAACTAATAAATTCAGACCACAAAACATGATAGCCAGATATTTGGAAAACTACGAAGCAATTGTAAATTAGTGGTTGATTAACATTAAGCCTCTAGTATCGGGATCGGTTTGCGGTCGTCTATCATTATCTGACCTGCTATTACTGCCTTCTGACCGCGAACAACTACTAACTGATGCAAAACCTTCATTGTTTACTGTATTAAGTTTACAAATATGGTGTCAAACTAATAAAGCAACTACGAACAAAGTGAGCATTACGAGTTCACTATTAGTTTTACTGAGCGAACTGCGAGAAATACCTACACCACAGTCATCAAATTTATCTTGTCCCTGTTCCATTATTTGGGGTTTCACACAGTCCATGCATCTTTTTTTCGGTCTTCCTGTCTTAATAAAGCATCTTCATTCATACTTTACACTATTCTTTCTGCTTCCAAATGTCCATGCCACAATAATCTTTTTACTCCCGCAATTTTTTTTTCATGCTACTTGTCTTTATACAGGGTGTTTCATAAGTAACAATAAATTTTTAAAACTCATAAGGGGGTTGTTTAGACCGTCAATATGAACAACTTTCTCTATGGGACCAACATCGAAATCGAGAAAAAAATAATTTTCAATCCCATACATATTTTAGCTCTAGTCGATTTTTAGAGTATAGAAAATAATTTTTTTTTTCGCGATTTCGATATTGGTCCCATAGTGAAAGTTGTTCAGTTTGATGGTCTACACCACCCCCTTAAATGTTTATTTGTAGTTTTGTAACACCTTGTATAAACTCTCAGCAATTCAACGCAATAAAATATTTACATCAAAAATTTTAATTTGATCTTTATTGTTCAGGTTCCTTATCCCTCGCCAAATACTGAAGATATACGTCCGTTTCGCATGAAAGTACGCAAGAAAATAATCCCCACCACGCAATTTACGATACAAAAAGATAGGAATTAGTCACACTAGTATTTATTTTGCAATAAGCTATGATAATACCATTTGAATATGGGCTTTATTTAACTCCATACTTATTTTCAATTTATAATGCCCAATAGTTTTGAGGACCTGAAATTGTTCAACTGGTCCAAAACTGACAAAGTTAATGTATTCCTTCCACTTATCCCACGCGGTTAACCCTTAGGTACATCGCAGACTATATTTCATGCATAAAATATGAAGAAGAATTAAGTAAGTACTAACATAAAAGTCCCACTCAAATGTTTGCTAAAAATTTAATTAACTAATTTGACAGTGTCAATTAAATAACTTAGATCACCTTGACCTCAATTAGAGGTGAAATTATTATTGCATAATTTATTGTTGAACAATTGTACCGAATTCCCTATCAGGGAGATTAGAAATTCGGTAAGGCAACCAAATAGGTATGAATCGTGTTTTACTAAATAGTATTTATTAGCAATAGTTGTTGAGGTCAGTTTTATATTTTGCTTCAACTCATACGTTATTCGTTTCAGTACCATTGAAATGAATTACAAACTAAATTTCTATAGAAAATTATTTATTTCAGCATTTTAGGAACTGTTTCTATTTGGTCAAATTAAAATGTATTTGTGCTTGGCATGTCATGGCTCATCATAGAAAAGTACAGAAATGATTAGGTAATTCTTAACATTGTTATGAAGTAGTACAAATATTATCAGATGTAAAAAAAAACTAAAATTTTGAAAATGGGAGTTGCCTAGTCAGGCCCAACGACCTATTTAAGCACATAAGTTAGTAAATGGCTATTATTTTAGGCCCCTATTGAAACAAAAACTAAGATTAAAGCTCTATACTGGAAGTATTAACGCTAAATATAGGAATACATTTTTAGTTCAGGTGTGCGATTTTTGAAATTCATTCGGTGAGCTCAGCAGTTGAAAATGTCAAAATTACTATGGAGATATGCATCTTTCTACTGCTGATATGACTTTCAAAAATCATACTTCAGGAGTGGGATTTTGACATTTTCAACTGCTTAGCTCACCGAATGAGATTCAAAAATCTCACACCAGGCCTTACGCCAAGAGAATCAAATGGGGAATCACGGCAGCGAAACGTGGGTATCCAGCGAATATTACACAACCACTCTACTAGCTGCTACCCCATTCCTAACCACAACAAACAGAGCTAACCGAGACACATATAGCTCTCAGTCACTTCATGAAAATGGCTAATAACGAAGCCTCCGCACGGATATTGCTGACCATTGCCCGCGACATGCCAGTTATATTAACAAATGCCTGGCCGTCGGCCAACTGTAAGTCTGCTTGTGTGTGAGATAATGTTGACGTGCGTTAGGTAAGCTATTCATCGTAATTTAAACAAAGGGCCTTTGTATAGGCATATTATACCTATCTATCTATTGTTACAATCACATACGCAACAATAGCTGGTAATTAAATAATAATCAATGTTTCTGTTAGTTTAAACAGGTTGAAATTAAAATCATTGGCATCCTTTTAAACTAACTGGACAACTTTTACTATGGGAGCAAACCTGTCATCACAAAAAAAATCTGCTGTTCCATACTAAACTGTACTGTCGACTCGACTCAAATGTATGACATAGAACTTTATTAAATTTTTAGCGTATAGCCACGGATAACCGATATAATACGATACCATCGACAAGTAGAATAATGCATGACACACATAATATTTCTTTTGAAATAATCAACATTACTAGAATTAATACCTAATTAAAATTTAATTAATTCCGAATTGTTTGTAAATTTTCGTATTGGGTCGCTGCAGGCATTTCACGTCCCATGTTCGGAAATGGTCTCATCTCGTTTTGCTCTATTTCATTGCATATTTAGATATCCAATTAAGATCCAAGTACATTGTATTAAATCTATGCTTCATTCAAAAATAATTTATTAATTTGAATATTTTGAATGGAAAACAAAACACGAACGGGGCACAACACAAGTTTCACATTGTTTACGTCGGCATCCACTGTAAACAACGCTCCAATATTCAGACCAACAATGAATTCTATGGGATTTAGCTACCATTCATTGTAATTGATCTTCTATTCACAACGTGCGTATTGTATAGCTTGGGTTAGGTATTATATAAGGTCAACAAGCTAGCATGCCCACACTACAAAAAGCGACAAAAAGAAAAAAACCTTCATACCGTTTTGGAATGGAATGCGTAAAGAATCAAAGACAGAGAGAGGCACATCTAGGTTTTTTCATTTTGTCGGGGTTGGCATGCTAGGCCCACTGAGGCAAACGTGGCGGTAAGACTGAGATTCAGAGACAATGTACCCAAGAATGTTCCTATGGATGAATTATGGACATACTCAGTTCGAACTCAGATTTAAAAAAACGTATTGTTTTGTGACATGAACCCTTTCTTGACCATTTTTAAACCCATGGAGGACAGAAAGGAGCGGAGGAGTCGCAAAAAAATCTGCATCCGATTGTAAATATGTTATAAAACTCTACTGTGTAATGTTGTGAAATAAATAAATTAACAAAAATTCTATATTTCTATCGAAGTAAGCGTCGCGTCACCATGGACGGGGGACAAGACGGGTGTGCAGAATACGCACCTAGAACCGAATCTGACTCACTTAAGGCGTATCAGCCGTGGACCACTCTCCTCTCACTCACACTCCATACTAATCGATGAGAAAGAGCGCGTGGCTCCGGTCAGAATTTTGCTGTTTTCTTTGAAAAATTCGATGAGTTTTTATTAATTTCGAAAAAGTAAAAAAACCACATCATTCTAAATTGTATTGTGAACAATATAGTAAATTTTCATTTTGTTCCGATTAAAAATGTAAGAGTAAAATGGTTACAACTGGAAAAAAGGGGTGACTTTAGAGTCCCTTTTCTTCGGTTTTATTCATTAAAATCGATTTCTAGAAAAACCACATCACTTCTCATATCCTGTAGATGGTTCAGTTTAAATTTCAGCTCAAAAAGTGCCATAGTTAATGAATAAAATGGTTACAAAATTACCCAAAACCGGCAGGTAGCCCCTTAATCGTTTAAGATATATTTCATTGACAAAACCCCTCTCAGCAAAAAGAATGGCGGTCCGCTTCGAACTGAGCATCTGCCCACTGTGACGTCAGGACCTAATATAATGGCAACAAACCTAATTGCCTTGCGACACCTCCGCTCCTTTCTTTCCTCCGTGTAGAAACCAGAATTTAAAAGTAAACTCAATACTTCAAACAATAAAACACAATTTCAAATCTCAAACTTAGCTTGCGAACCGATATTAAAACGACGAGAAAATCCATTATTCAGCCTTTGTTCAGACTCAAATCATTCGTTTGTTGCGTAACTACGAGATCCTTTGTGCAAGTACCGATCAAGATCGAGTTACGAGAGTACCACTGCGGGCTGTCGGCTTTCGTACAAACAGTTAACTTAAATATTGCGAAAACGTCGGGATTTCATTCCCAATTGTTTACTCAATCGATAAAGAGGTACATTGATGAATTGGAATGAGATTTGTTGAGTTTCTTCAAATGAGAAACTGGTGTAAACCGCAATCTCATTTAGTGATCGATTTAGAGGTAAATCTAAATGTTATCTCAATCATGCTTCCACAGGCAGTTTAAGTAAGTCAGAGACAAAAACGGTGGATTTTGTAGAACCAAATCAGGGGTGACGGGAGGGAGTGGCGACGGGCTCACCCCCCGTCACACTGGACAGAGTTTCGTTACTACTGGTGAAACGTGGATGTTCTGAGGTTTCAGAATATCTCTGACTACCCTCTCGGGGAATATAGTCGTGAGCATATGCTTATGCTTATGCTTAAATCAGGGGTGATATTGTATAATTTCCCGATTCGATCGGTATCGAATCGACATGGTGTTTTTTGACAGTTCTTAGCGATTCTGCTTAGAGCTGTCACACACGATGACGCACTGACGGAGCAGAAGACGTCAATCCGTCATTTGTGAAGCAAGGAGTTGTATGAAACCGCACGTAGATCCGCGTCAATCCGCCCCGTGTGTGCTTCTACGTGCGGTTTTATACAACTCCTTGCGTCACAAATGACGGACTGACGTCTGCTGCTCCGTCAGTGCGTCATAGTGTGTGATCCTACTTATTTCGTAAAGTTATTAAACATAGCTTAGTTAAACAATTTTAGACAATGTTGATGATGATATGAGAAACACAATATTACCACAGATTACTTAAGAATTAGATAGTATAAAATCTTACACGTTAACCCTTCAGAACCTTCGTGGCTGCTTGAAAATACCCCCGACAGCCAGTTGGCCACCAACTTTTTTTGATTGAAGCCGGTTCACCAGCGACTAAAAATATCATTATGAAACTTGGTGTGTTTACGTGCCCCTTCACAAGAGAATCTTTACTAAAAAGGTTGGATATGTAACCTATAAGAGAGCTACTCAACGCTAAGAAAGAACTTGAAAAAGAAAAGTTGGTCAGGGAAATAACATTATTATCAACTTAGCTAATTCATACAGTGGACTCTAGTACTGAGGGATCTACACTCTACCGACTGAAGCCTCTGAAGAAGAAACTCCAAAGTATATGCTGCCAATCCACATTGGGCACACTGCAAACCGTGGAATTCACGCCCATACACTCCCATCATGACTTTAAGCTTGTACCCTAAGAGTTATAGAAGCTAATGATAATGATATAAAATGTACCTACAATGTTGTCTACTAACCACATTAGTCAGCCGACTCCGGAGCTTAAACTCCAATGTTAAATGTATTTTAAAACCAAACCGACTTTGTCGAAGGACGGGCGTACCCGATCTAAATAATTCAGCAGTGAGAAACTCTATACCCCGGTTATCCAGCAAGCTTCAACAACGAAATATTTAATTCCACGACCTTCAGGTGAGGTGTGTGGAGACCGAATACGTAATGCAGTCGCTGGAAATCTCTGTACATAATACAGGAGACGATAGGAATACGGGAGGACGGTAAATAGGCAGGAAATGTTGGTAAATAGAGGGTCAGTGGGCATCTGCGGTCTAGTGACGTTGAGATATCCTTTCCCTGGATCACCCTAAAGGGTGTGATTGGGACTTGACAGAGGCGGAATACGTTTTATGGATCGATATTTCGCCGATTATTTAATTATTCAGCAAATTGTTTTTACCCACGATGGAACGGATAAGGTGTATGCGTTTAGGGTGAGAGAGTGTTAATAGTGTTATTTATCCGCCAATAGAAGTGACAGCTTTTCAACATTGAAGGCTTCCGCACATTGCCGCGATATTATCGAGCGATATTATCGAGCGATATGTCTCACGCATGCGCCGCACCACTAAATCGATTGCGTCGGAACAAAATAGCAGCGATATTATTGCTCAATAATATCGCGGCAGTGTGTAGGATCGCGCGCGTCCCCATACAAAATGTACTGGAAACAATTATCGCAAAATCGCAGCGATATCACCGCTCGATAAAATCGCTGCAATGAGCGGAGGCCTTTATTTTACAATTCACAGACGTGGACAGATCCTAATCTTTGAATTTTTCAATTTGGTAATCAAATTGTAAATAACTAAAATACTTAGCTTATTTTCAAAGATTATGTTTGGTATTACAAAAAATCTTTGCTTATGTTATTGATTACATCCGTAACGTGTGACTCATTTATAAAAGTAGTTCAAACACGTTCAGTTTGTTCCTAGTTGTCTACGGAACAAATCATAACGCATAGCAAACAATACGGCAGTGTTTCGACCGATATTTCACGCCTCGTGATTCGTGTGCCGCATTGTTTGTGCGGCGTAATACGACTTAATGCAGCATTGCCTTCACCGTTTGTTAGGTGGCTTTGAAAATCATTCACTTCACTAAGTCAGGCTCACTTATGTGAGTACAC
The DNA here is from genome assembly GCA_963693445.1 of Agonopterix heracliana. Lineage (NCBI taxonomy): Eukaryota > Metazoa > Arthropoda > Insecta > Lepidoptera > Depressariidae > Agonopterix > Agonopterix heracliana. Next base: position 15,187,905 of record OY856323.1, on the reverse strand, counting down.
GTACGCTTCTGACCTCAAACTGACGTTGCGAGGCTATTAGACTGAGGTTTCACTGAAGCGGAGACTTGAGAATAGGGTAGAGAGATAGACCTATCAAATTGCACCGTATCTTGTCAATTTGGGGTGAATTTTTATAAATTACCGATCATGGATCGATGTTATAGATGTTATAGATTTTGGATGATGACAAACCAAAAGGGTCCAGTGGGCCAACAGTGGGCAGATATTCCAGTTAGTTTTCGAGATGTTTACCTTTCTAAGTATTTGTGAAGACAGGTAAATGGAATTGAAAACTTTTGTAATTTGTTAAAATTTTAAACAAAATTGTTTATTTTTTTATTTTTTGTATTTCTTTTGATTATTTTAGTTTCGAAATCCAGTCCTAAATCAATACGGGCCCTCTGGACTCGAATGACTTGGATAACCACATAATTATGTGTTAATCCTAGGAACTGCTGGTTTCATACGAAGCATTGTATGAAATCGCCAACTAAATACTAAAATCAGAATCGCAACGAACCGTCAAGAAGTCCGAATATACGTAGGTATATGTAAGTCCTAAAACACTTTGTTTTATAAAAACATATGAAGAAGTAAGTATATAAATAGAAAGAGGATCAATAAAAAGACGGAGTGGCGCTAGTAACCTCCTATAACCTCTTATAACACATATACTGGTAAAACAGATAAACCTTAATTTCCAAAGTGCCCAAACAAATTAATTCCTACCGCAACGTCCAGAGTTATCAGGCATCTATGTCCCGCCGATGGGACGGGACAATTCGGGACAGATCGCGATAACGCCGAGATTACGGGACCCTTGTTCGGCGTCACGCGTCTCATATCCGTCAATCCTTAATAACGCGGGAGGGGTGGCACTAACGTGGATTGCTGATAAGTTGCAGGTTTATTTTAGCTGAAGTTTGGTCAGATGCTGTGGTGGCAAGTAGCCTCGCTTTCTGTGCAGTGAGTGATGGAATTTCTGTGAAGAAATATGTCTGTTGTAATATCACTTTCGCGCTATAGAGCTACAATCGACAGACGTTATATTTCACCTTTCCGCAACCGTAGGCACCTACTCAGTTAAACGCTATACCTACAGTAATCAATAATAATAAACCCGCAAGGCAGCTTGTGGCGTCACCACAGACCAGAGTGCTCCCGGGGGAAGTCCCTGATCCTCGTCTCCGACTTGCCTTTACTGGCCGGTCGGAGTGGACCCCAAGAGGATCAGATGCCCGCCTCTGTGCTTACGTTAGTTGGCCGGCCTTAGATTGGAGTCGCAACAGCTATTTATGCTCGAAGGAGGATTCTGTTTTGACGTAAGTGGCGAGTGGGTACCTTACGAGTCTTCATGAGGTGCCTCAGAACACCAAACTGGACAACTTTCATTATGGAATTAAGATCGAAATCGTGAAAAAAAATCCGTTGTTTCACAGAAAACATCAATTGCGACTCGACCCAAATGTATAGACCAGTTTTTGTACGTAATTTCAATGTTGGTCCAAAAGTGTAAGTTGTTCAATGTTCAGTTTGATGGTCTGAAACACCCTTTAAAGTATGTAATTAACTCATTTAAGTTTACCACGTGACCGTGTGGAATACATATGGTCACGACTAGAATCCCCGAAGGGGTAGTAGATATTCTGAAAACTTGGAGGATCCACGTTTCACTAGTAGTACCGAAACTCTGTCCAGTGTGACGTCCGTGAGCCCGTCGCCACTTTGTAATGGACAGTTTGTACAATACATGCCTCGAAATTTAAGCATGAGGAACCGTGAGGAATGCAATGGGGCAATAAAAATAATTCATATGCCCAGCAGTGGGTTCATGTGGGCTGATTTGATTGTTAGATTGAAAACACGACCAATATCGTTGCACCTAACTATTTCCTTCTACAAATCTTATTCTGGCGTACTCGAAGATTGTCGACATAATATTCTGTGACGTAGCGGAGGCTTCAGCAGAGAGGTTTGCATATGCAAATTGTGGAGGGCGCCACTCCCGTCTCGAACGAAAATATTATCTTTTGAAATTCTTTTATAATACCAGTCACGTTATACAACTATGTTATTTTTGGATTACGAGAATGCGGGATTACTTTTGGCTTTAGATAAAATTGCGTGTACGGGGGGAATGGTAATAAATGCGAGTAAATGGTACGTAATACAGGATGTAACAAAACACTCTAGAAATATTTAAGGGGTGGTTTACCACCAAACTGATCAACTTTCATCATCGAGCGAAAACGAGAAAAAATTCAAAATTCTGCTGTCTCACGCATTTGAGTCGAGTCAGTACCGCAGTTTTGTATGAAACAGCAGATTATATATTTACCTAGCCATGTTTAAAAATAGATCAATCAAACACTTATTTGTGATAATACACAGGTTAGGTATTAAAAGCGCACATAGAAAAGTTAATAGATTTTGAAGTATTTACAGATAATTTATTCTGAAACAAAATATGACAGTACAGAAACGATACTTCTAAGGGGTCGATCGCTTTGTTTGAAACACTGACGTTTAGTTCAGATTCAGTTTTGGTTACGATCCTTTGTCGATTCAGCTGTGGAATTTAGTATCGCGCTAAACTTAAGGGTATATTATTCGGAGCGCGCTCCATACAAACGTATTATGGTGATATTTTCAATACTAACCAATTAAAGTCAATGAAATTTTGCAGAAACAATCAAGTTACAGTGCCTCAAAGATTTCCATACAAATCTTAAATTAATCCTAGCATTGAAACTGTATATTTTAACGAAAATCTGACTCTATTGAAGCATAGAAATTTGTTTCTAGTTTGTTTCTGAAAAATTTCATTGACTTTAATTGGTTAGTATTGAAAATATCACCATAGTACGTTTGTATGCAGCGCGCATTTTCGCTCTCGGAATAATATTCTCTTAACAATACCATTTGATTGACGCAGTATCAACAGTAAATTAATATTTCTATGGTGGTGATCGAGTTACCACCTTAATTGCTGTCAAATTATTAGCGCGATACAGAATGCGCAATAAGTTGTGATTCGATAGCGTTTCAGTGACAAGTCAATGGACATTAATCTTGCTTAACGTTTAATAACGTAATTATGATTATCGATAGTTGACCTTGACAAATAGTAACAATATCGATAGACTCACAGAGTCCTATTGATCGTATAGACATTTTCAATAGTTTTGCGATGACGCATTGACGGAGCGGCAGACGTCAGTCCGTCATTTCGTGCGTCTCGCACCGTGTGTGCTTCTACGTGTGGTTTCATACAACTCCTTGATTCACAAATGACGGACTGACGTCTGCCGCTCCGTAAATGCGTCATCGTGTGTGAACGCACTTTAAATAATTGATACTATTCATACTACCAATAGTACGGAGATGCGATACCTATCGATATACAGGCTCCAACTTAATATGCTGACACTTTTTTAATGGGATGATCAGACCATCAAACTGAACAACTTTCTCTATGGAACCAAGATCGAAATCGCGAAAAAAAATGGGAGTAAAGTATGGGAGAGCTGCTTATTTTTTCGCGATTTCGATGTTGGTCCCATAGAGAAAGTTGTTCAGTTTGATGGTCCGATCATCCACTTAAAAAAGTGTCATCATATTAAGAAGGACCCTACACAAGGTGTTAGAAAAATACAAATAAACCTTTAAGGGGGTGGTGTAGACCATCAAACTGAACAACTTTCACTATGGGACCAATATCGAAATCGCGAAAAAAAAAATGATGTTCCATACTCTACATATCGACTAGAGCTAAAATATCAATTTTTTTTTCGCGATTTCGATGTTGGTCTCATAGAGAAAGTTGTTCAGTTTGACGGTTTAAACAACCCGCTTAAGAGTTTTAAATATTTATTGTTACTTATGAAACACCCTGTATAGCACTATCGATATTGTTACCTTTATTTGACGTTACGATAGTCTCGAGAGGCTATAGATAGTTTCACTATTGTCAGGAAACACTAATGATACATTAATTTATCGTGATCGGCCCCCAGTACTAATTACAAAGAGGACCGCAGACAGCAAGTTATAGACCAATAAATCTTCTAATTCGCACTAAAAAGCTATTCACGTTCCTAATTCCTTAGCACAGTCGAAACGGCAGGTAAATTCTAGTCTAAACCTTCGAAGAGGTTGTATAAATTCGGGACACGTCCGCGGGGAGTGAGACGGAGAGATTGGCCGTAAACCCGCTACGTGGCCGCCCCCCTAATTATAATCCGTTAATTGTGAAAAATAACGTCTCACGGGAGTTCACCGATCCGAATCGGGTTGTTTCGGGTTAAGACTTTGGAGAGAGATGAAAGCATTTTTAATTGTGATGTGACGATTTTAAAAGACTATACTTAATAGATTTTGTTGTCGATTATCTTAGATTATCAAGATAGACAGTCAAAGCTACGAAAGCGTCGAAAAAAATAGGAACCAGTACTGGTTCCAAAACCCTATACATATACACGCACACATACATATTTCGTATGGCGCCTCACGCACACCAACCTAAGAAAGTTAGCCCCTTTTGTTTTATACGGAACAAGTGTGAGGCTCATTCTAGACATATACTTTTTCTAAGTCGATTATATTATTTGGGATCAGGGAAAAATATATATACATATATACGTGGTCCTTCTTTTTATGCTGAACTTTTTTCAAGGGGATGATCAGCATTCTTTGGACCATCCAAGATCGAAATCGCAAAAAAAAAAAACTTTTTAAATTTAAAAAAAAAAGTACAAAACTGCAATCCTACGCGACCCAAATGTATGGGATAGCTGATTTTTTTGTGACCATTATTTAAATGAAAAAAATTTTTGATGAAAAAAATCAGCTGTTTCATAACAAGTTTATAACATTTCTTTGGTCAATATTTCAACTTTGTTCTGTTTGTCCCTTTAAGCATATATTTAGTACTCTGTGCTTTCAGTATGTAACTTAATTATACACCCTGTATATGGAAAAAAATAATGAATTTTAGATACCATAAAACAAATAAATAAGAAATAACCGTACAAAACCAAATTGGCGGAAACGGTAAAAAGATATAATCGGAAAAGGTCCAACGTTCCTTGAGGCGGTCCAATATTTAAAATCGACTGTTTGGACTCTGATAAACATCTTCCCGACCCACTCCTAAGATACTATCGAACGCAACAAGTATCTAAAACTTGAAAAAAGTTAGCTAAATTCAACTTTATTCATATGACGGTAGCCTACACTCTTTTTAAACCAAGCTAATTTCAACCTTAAGTCCGATAGTTAAAGGTTTCCAACGCGAGTTATATTACTCAGTTGGACATTTATACCCGGAAATAGTAATTACTCTTCAACTTGTTATTTTCATTAAGAACTGGAGTGTTATTTCTAAATGTCACCGATGGCTTTAAAATCCGTATACGAAATTGAGATTTTCATTTGGGGTGTCTACGTTTTTTTTAGATCGTTAGAAATATCTGAAAATGTTTAGTTCATTAACACTCAGTTGCAGAAACGCTCATCAGAGTTAAACCTCCATTAAATCTCTTGCTAGCTTTTACTACGTCAACAAGACAAAGTGACGACAAGAGATTTGATGGAGGATTAACCTTAAAAAGCGTTTCTGCAACTGCGTGTAAGAAAACTAAGTTTTACTGACAAAATAATAGTGGAACGTAGGAAGAAACATCGGCGTCTCCAACACACATTATTATGTAAGTAATCAATTTTCTAATACTACAAGTATTGAATCGTACTACGAGTATTGTACAGGGTTAATAATAATGATCAGCCAAATTTTCAGGGGTGGTTCAGATCATCTCAAACTGAACAACATTTACCATGGATGTATAATACTTAAATGATAATAATCTGGGATAACTTGTGCCTATTCAAGTCCTCCTCTCTTCCAAAATTGCTGTGCCCACCAAGGGTTCATAATATTGTACTATTATACGATTATACCACCTATTTCATACCATTGTGAAACGCAATAAAGTATTGAGTATTGGAAACAAACCAAAAATAGCACAAAATAAATCTGCTATTCCATACTATGATGCGATGACTACTCGACTCACAATCATCATCTCAATCGATGAGAGTCCACTGCTGGACTTAGGCCTCCCCCAAGGATAGCCACAACGACCGCTACCCTCATCCACGCGTGGGGGAATGATCTGAGTTCTGGACAAACGCTTTTCCACCCATTCGAGATTCTACACAATATGGTTTCCGCACAACTGCCATTGAACACATTATCTATTCCACGCAGTCTTGAAGGCAGCGGGAACCCGTTGGATGATGCAGCGGGTTGCCGCTGCCTTCACCAGTTCGATATACCTACCCAAACGTCATAGGATGTGCCGCATTTAATTTGGCACACTTCTCTGATAAACATGCCATCCGTTGACTTATTTAAGAAGTTCATTAGAAAAAGAAGACAAAAACGCTAAGTGCGTTCACACACGATGACGCACTGACGGAGCGGCAGATGTCAGTCCATAGAACCACACCGCGTCAATGCGTCACCGTGTGTGCTTCTACGTGCGGTTTCATACAACTCCTTGCTTCACAAATGACGGACTGACGTCTGCTGCTGCATCAATGCGTCATCCTGTGTGAACGCACTAATTCATTGATGAGAACGTGTGGAATATAGCAATCCTGGTTTCGTTTTCATCAAGATTTCTTTATCTTCGTTAAGGCAAGTTAATGCAACTAAAGGGATTTAGTAAGTAGGACTTAATTAAGTAGAGTCTTACGGTTGGATCTCAGATTAGTTGCGATTTAAATCTTCGTTTAATCATGCAATAATTTATCTTGGTGGAGTTGGCTTTGGAACTTGGAAGTTCAGTTTTAATTTGGTGCGGTTGGAGCGATTGTTTAAAAGTCTAACTATGGGTCCGATATTATGTTTAAAAAAGTTATGAATGCACTAAAAATATACCTAAAGATATTATTTTGTAAGTACATAAAAATAAAAGTGTTGAAGAGTTTTTCCTATGCCATAACTGTGATGGCGGTAGAGTCAAAATTATCGATTTTACACGATGTTGACTGAGTTTCCGGACCTTAAACTAGACTTTAGATTCTTGATATTATATCCTGAACGTTTTCGATATCGTATATCAAAAATCGAAATACTAGGTGAACCCTTAACTTTTTTTAACTTAATGGTCGATTTAGATAAGAAGATGGTCTACACGCAGAATGTTCAATACGTAAAACATTCAAAACGCAAAATGTTCTATACGCAAAATGTACAAATTCGCAAAATGATCAAAACGCAAAACGTTCAAAACGCAAAACGTTCAAGACGCAAAATGTTCAAAACTCAAAACGTTCAAGACGCAAAATATTCAAATTCAAAACGCAAAACGTTCAATACGCAAAACGAAAGCACATACAAACAAGCTTAAGATAAAACGTGATACTTCAATGGTGACAGGCGGTGTCAAAATGACAGATGTCAAAGATGACAGGCGTTGTAAAAAGATGTCAAAGGTGACAGGCGTTTATGGTGATAGACGGTGTCAAAATGACAGAAAATGTCAAAAATGACCAGAATTAATACAATTTTTAATTGAAACGCCTGGCATCTGCTATTATAAATTAATGTTCAATTGCAAGAAAGAATAAAAAAAAATATTAAGTTTATTCCGAACGCGCTAATGCGCGCTGCATACAAACAAAGTCTGGTTATACTTGCATTACTAACCAATTAAAGTCAATTAAATTTTTCTATGTAATTAATTCTTGTATGTTGTCCGATTTTTGTTAAAATAATACAGCTTCAATGCTATAGGATTAATTTAAGATTTCTATGGAAATCTTTGAGGCACTGTAACTTTGATTTTAACGAAAATCGACAACATACGAGCGTAGACATTAGTTTCTAGTCTAGACTGTTTCTGAAAAAAATCTTTGTTTTTAATAGGTTAGTATTGAAAATGTAACGGAGCGCGCCAACGGTAATATACCCTTAACCATAGATATAAAACTTTTCGCTTACGCTGACCCTTAACTTTTTGCAAAACGTATAGTACATAAAAAACGCGGCAAAAACGTCAAAACGTGCGTAATTTCACAGCAGAGCCGAACACGAGCGGTGCTATGGCGATAAATGGTTATGTTAATTAAACACATAAAGATTGCCCTTGTGAATGGTTATGAACACGCTATAGGCTTTATAATGCAACGTTTTTTATTAATTTTTAGGGTTCAGTAGTAAAGGGTTTAGTGGAAGCTAATTTTAACACAATTCAAGTCAAGTTTTTTTTGGAGGCGTTTTTTTCGAGATAACATATTTTCGATGTTAAAGATTTTTTCTATAAAATATTGTCTTTTTTTAAGTGGGTACATCACTCGGTGCTTTGTAAACTCCACGGTAAATTTAAAATAACTGGCCATTAATTAAAATATATTTACAATAAAGGGGAGACATTTGCCCAGCAGTGGAATGAAATAGGCTACTAAAAAAAATATTTACAATGTCAAATATGATGTTTGCCGTTTTTGTTTCCGGCATAGAGATAGAAAGTGATGACCGGTGTTTTTTTGTATTGCAAAGAGCAAAGGTTTTCTCCATGGAGTTTGAAATATATTCATGCGACCATTTGCATTAAGAGATCACAGATAGAAATATTAAAATATATATATATATTATACTCCATGAAACAAAACTCGAACAAAATGAAATTACTCTACTCTATGCCGGAGGGACCCCACACCATAAAATTAAAACAGGTTTAAAGCAGCATTGCATAGAAGTAGTGGAAACGGTTGAAAGCTCATAACTTTTACGCCCTTCTTACAGTTTTATTATGCTTGCAGTTCGCAAGTAGATTTATAATTTTTAATATGATCTTACTAGTAAATAAAATAGTTTAAAATAAGAACGAAACGTTGCGAAAAAAGTTATTCTTATTTTAGATAAATTTATCTACTACCATCGTTTTTGTGTGTGGATCACCATCATTTCACCCTAATTCGTGAGGGAAGAAGTTTCTTGCCTTGATAGTGTTTAGATAAATGAGTCGAATAGAATCAAAAACGGCTATTTTTCCAGACAAAATGGAAAAATAGCCGTTTTAATGCCACAGATTACGTGATACTAATCGACATAAATGACAGCACTAGTTTGAGATTCATTACAACAGGAGTGCGATTTTTGAATCTCATTCAGTGAGCACAGCATTAGAAAATCTCAACATTACTATGGAGATATGCATCTTTCTATTGCTGATTTGACTCTCAAAAATCATGCTTTAGGAGTGCGATTTTTTAAAGTCAAATCAGCAGTAGAATGATGCGTATCTCCTTAGTAATTTTGACATTTTCAAATGCTGACCTCACCGAATGAGATTCAAAAATCGCACTCCTGTACGGAACCCTTAATACGCACGGGGTAACTCTTTCCTAACCGGTTAATTGTTCGACTTTGGTCCTTTTTTTATTAGTTATCATATCAATCGTAAAGTTTTAATTTTTGTCGTAAAGTCTGTTACTAATGTGCTATTGTCAGACAAGGTTTTTCAAGTCATACACGAAACTATAAGTTTTCGTTATCTGATAGTTTTGATCTTTATTACGAGGCAATAAAAGCTGAAACAGTTAATTAATTTTAAAATTTATTGAACACTTCCGTCATCACCAGACTATAAACGTCCCATTGTATGGCACGGGCATTTTTTTACGAATAAGGGAAGAGGGAGTGGGCTATACTTCAGCACGCAGGCCCACTGCGGATTGGTGGAGGCAAATGAGCAGGTATTCAACATGCAGTCAAATTATTTTCACGCCGCTTTGAATTAATGAATGAACGCAAGCACGCTTTTACAAGGTTACACTGCAAGGTTTTACAAAAATACAAATAAACATTTAAGGAGTGATTTACGGGGTGATTGTACCCATGCTACCGAAAAACTATACCTAAGAAACCTATAGGAAATTCCAAAAAAAAAATAACCACTTCATACAAACTTTCGATCACCAGATTGCATTTAGTATGGAACGTACAACATTTTTTTGCAAATTTCCTATAGGTTTCATAGGGAAAGTTGTTCAGTATCGTGGGTAAAACCACCCCTTAAAGTAATGCTACTGTTTACCCTAACACCCTGTTTACTCAATAAACATTTTTTCCCGATTTTAATGTTGGTTCCGCAGTAGAAGTTTTTTAGTTTGCTGGTGTGAAGCATCCACTAAGATACTATTTGTAAAGCATCTAACTTTACATCCTATAACATTGCAAAATATTTTTTGTTCGTGTTTATGCTATGCATACATGCAATGCTTCCAACGTGAAAGGAAGACACATGGCTTCCCTATTCAACATATTTTATTACAAACAAACGCTTTTTCCAGTCTTTTCTCTTTTCAAGGGGTTGTATTTTAAAAGAAACACTATCTTGTTTACTTGAACGAAGAGACATTGAAACTCCAACAATGGCCACGCCACCCTACATTGTACCTTTATGTACCTACTACATTTTACTGAACGAATGAATGAGCTGGAATGAATGTAGGTCACTGAGGCACAGTACACATGAGCAAGCAGTAATTTTAGAAGGACTGTACACATCCATTTAACTAGCTACATAATAATTTCAACCCTATTAAGGCGACTTTAAAATTCTCTAACAGCAGTTTGACCACTTTGTCTCCATCGTTTCTTTTACGGAAGAAAGGAAGTGAGAATGATAAGAATAACAGAATGTAGGTTATTATTGAGAGTTTAACATGGCTGTAACATGTTTATAATCAATATTTCAAATTCTAAGATATTTAAAGCATGCAATAAAGAACTCTACGAAAATTTTCAATCTTTTGATAGCTTTGCTGTTGGCTTATCAATAAAATAAAAATATACAATAAAATACGTAACTTCTAAATCTATAGCATTTTGATCGAGCCTTTCCATTCAGATCTTTCTGAAGTATGTTAATAAATTAATGGACAACGAAAAAGCAACTATAAAATATAATAATACTGATTTGTTATCAGTTCTGTGCAAACACTTAGCAGGTTTTTATCGCTTGACTGTAGTGTACTCCTTGAATGTAACTCTACTGCTTGTATATGCACCGGGGTAACTCTTAAATGTCAGGTAAATAGAATGCATAATTACATTCGTTGCAAAGTGTCCTTCTCTCGTTCATTCTTTCCGCCGCTCATTCATTCATATCTCTGTTTTGCAGAAATTCACAGTTTAAAAAAAAAATATAGGAATGTTATTTTTTTGTTGTTGTATTTTCTGTGTGTCGTCGTGTGAATAAAATATACTTCATTCATTCATTTCAATACTCACATTGAAGCGAGATTTTGTTCTGAACCAAACTAAAGCTGAAGTACGTACCTTTATAATGGGAACCATACAACAACGGCCTAAAAATATATACATGGTGTAAGTGACAGCCTAGCAAATACCGAAACGGTGAACTTAGACCATCCAACAGAACAACTTTGACTATGGAGCGAAAAAAATATGCTGTCCCATACAAAACTGCTGTGTGTACCTACACAGCACACAAAACACCTAGTAATACTTAAAGGTGTGCTTCAGCCCTTGAAACTGAACAACTTTCACTATGGAGCCAACATCGAAATCGCGAAAAAAAAAATCTGCTGTCCCATACAACATTTGAGTCGAATAGGTACTGCAGTTATCTGCAGTGATATAAAATGTACCCTGTGCTGTGATGATACATAGTCACGGACCGTAATCCCTTGTAAACATACAAAGTCATACAAATAGCAAACGGTCAGTGAAATCGTACATAGAGGGTTAACATTTAGAGCTGCGAAGTAGTTAATCGATTGTACCACACGGTTTCAAGTTCAAATGGCTATTTAGGTCACATTCGCTGCCAACTTGAAATGCGGCACGGCTTGTCAATACGTTACTAGTATTACTAAGATGCAATGTAATTGCTTGTGGTTATAGGTCTACCTACTACATACGATAAGGTTGATTAAGCATAGCATAGCATAGCATATGCTCACGACTATATTCCCCGAGAGGGTAGTCAGAGATTTTCTGAAACCTCAGAACATCCACGTTTCACCAGTAGTACCTAACTGCCTCCGTGGTCTAATGGTTAAGAGCATTGGACTCTTGACACGAAGGTCGTGGGTTCGATTCCCACGGGGGCACCTAGTGAAATGTCACTTTGTGCGTTTTTCCCCAGTTGGTTAGGACATTGCAGGCTGAGTCACCTGATTGTCTGAAAAGAAAGATGATTCCGTGCTTTGGATGGCACGTTAAGCCGTTGGTCCCGGCTACTATCTCTGGTGGTAGTAGTCGTTACATAAAAACCACGTCAGAGGCCGTAAGGCGGTTTGAATAAACTCTGACACCAGGGCTTGCGGCCCACTCGATAAGAAGAACCAGTAGTACCGAAACTCTGATGAGTGTGACGGGGGGTGAGCCCGTCGCCAGGCTTATTAATACTAATTGATTTATAATTTATACAGGGTCCAGCTTAATATGCAGCTTTTAAGCGGATGATCAGACCAGCAAACAAAACAACTTTCTCTATGAGACAAACTACGAAAACGCGAAAAAAAATCAGCTATCTTAACTATAACTATTTAACTATTAACTATTTCACTATTTAGCTACTTAACTAGTAGCGGTTGTCTTCATATAAATTCAAATAACATTCGATAGCGCGATTTAAAAACGTGCAGCGCCATCTATTGACAAAATTGTTAGTTTGTTTGTTTGTTCGCGCATCACGCAAAAACTACTGAACCGATTTTGATGAAACTTTTTTTGTTTGATAGCTTATGATCTGACTTAAAATCTGGTATATACTTTGTGCGGACGAAGTCGCGGGAAAACACTAGTTTCATATAAAAACTGCAATACTGCTGCACCAAAATGTATAGGAGAGCTGATTTTTTCTTCGCGATTTCGTTGTTGGTCCCATAGACAAAGTTGTTTAGTTTGATGGTCTGATATGCTCTTAAAAACCGTCAGCATATTAAGAAGGACCTACTTTACGTCCCACTGTTGGGCAGATGCCTACGAAGTGGAACGAGCTCACAACGTTTCTTTAAACTCACGAATATAAACTTCCATTCTGATACCTTAAAATGCAAAGAGTGAATACTGCAAAAAGAAAAAAAGTAGAATCACTTTCTTTCAAATGTTTCTGTTTTTCCTATAAGCATGGGGGCAGAGCGGGCACTTCGCAGTGGAAAGAGCGTACACACGCACGGCAACACATCAAGTTACGCAAAACCAAAAAAAGCTGGCCGCTCGTAGGTAAAGTAGGTAACGTATAACGTCGCGCAGCTAGCTTATGTTTGTTTTGCGTAGCTAGATGTGTCGCCGTGTGTACTTCGTGCAAAAATGCGAGTTGCAACCCGCTCCGCCCACACCCAGCGCGCGGCCGGCGTACATAACTACATAGTAGGCAATAGTTATTTTTTCTCGAAATTGGCACCATAGTGAAAGTTTTTTTGTTCGATAGTCTGAAGCACCTCCTTACTAGGGCGTTTTGTTACACCCTGTATACTAGAACCGTTTTGGGCGGATTTTTGCGCTGAGGCCCGCCCTGATACGGCCCGTCATAATATTAGCTTTAATCTTACATCTGTCTCATTCCAGTTTTATTAACACAGATAACCTTAATAATTAGGATCAGTGAAGGAAAGTCAAAGTTCGGGCATGGCGACATTCTGGGGGTCATTAGCGGGGTCGCTAGGGGGCGCCACGGTACATTAGGCGCTAAATGAAAACGCTACGATGAATGCCCCCGAAACTAGGTCGCAAGATGTACTCCCCCAAATAAGTCCTTCAGTTATTAATGTACAAATAAGATACGTATTTTGAAATGATTTGAGATAGCTGTTTAAATTAAGGGAAAGTTCTGTTAATAAAAGGATAATATGTTTGATTGCATTTTCGAGGAATGTAGAGATGAAACAGTATTAAATAGGTATAGGATTGGATTTTTATGACTGCCTTTCTAACTCAAAAGGTCAATTCACTTATAACTGTAATCACAGAGTACTATATAAGTACTACCGTAAGCTGTAAGCTTTATAAAAATACGATGATATTAAATGTCGCTATAGTCTATGCCTATACAGGGTGTAAGTGACAGCCTAGCAAATACTGAAACGGTGAACTCAGACCATCAAACTGAACAACTATCACTATAGGCTTTTTCCAGAAAACGCGAAAAAAAATCAGCTGTCCCATACATTTGAGTCGAGTAGGTACAGCAGTTTAGTATGGGACAGCTGATTTTTTCATCAAAAAAAAAATCATTTAGTGATAGTTGTTCAGTTTGACGGTCTGAGTTCACCGTTGCAGTATTTGCTAGGCTGTCACTTACACCCTGTATGTAAAAATGACATTGTATTAAAAATTCTGACCATACGAGTATCTATCGACAAAAATAGGTTTGAGACTGCAACATTCTTAGGGAAAATTTAAGGTGGCTCGAAGCATATCTTCAAACTCATACCTAAAGGGGTATGTAATTTACAAAAACAATAGTAATCTGAAACGGCATATTCCACCCATCCTATGTCATCCGAAGTTTGAAAAAATCCAGTTCCTTACTTTGATATGAGGTCATCTAGTTAATAATGATGTCCATATTTCATATGAGTGAGTAATGTACTAATAATAACAAACGGAGAACAATCAATCACACATTAATATTCCCCGACATTATCCCATAAATTATTCAACTACAAATCAAGACTGAACTAATCAATTAGTTAAGACATACCTGTCGCATACGCGGGCTCAAGGTCGTCCTCATCGTCGGTGTGGTGTCTACTGGACGTGTGTGAGTGTGACCGGTGTCCCACGCCCACATGCACCGGCTGTATCGGCTGCTCATAGTGCTTGTGGTGGTCGACATACACCCGGTGGTGATGGGGACACGGCGTGGGCGGCAGGTAGTCCGCCAGTGTCCCACCACGCGTCAACGTCGACCCAGCACTCAGCGTCCCACCCCCCGAACAAGATGCCAACGCACTACGCACTGACCCCAAATCCAAAGACGGTCTTCTAGATAACTCCCCGAAACTTTCACCGAATAAAGCACTCGCTGGCACGGCGTGTCTCACTTCGTGCGGGTGGGAGTGGCCTCCGTTTGAAGAGGAGTGAGGCGACGCGGAGTGGTCGCGGCTGTCGCGTGAAGTGGACGCTGTGTGGATGATGCTCTCGTCATGCGTTTCCATCACTTCTCTAGCCGTAGGGGGGTTCGGGTGCGCGTGCACGGCGGACGTTCCCGCTCTTCTTGGACTTCTCCCACGATCCGGCAGCACGGACGACGCCGACCAATAACCCCACGCCATTTTCTCCTCTTTACTTTATTACTCACTATCAAAAATCACTGGCCATAAACACTGGGAAGACTGATGCGGAAGTCTTGACACGAGGGGGTTTAGTGTGTCGGGGTCGAGTAATCCGAGTGGCCGGCGAGTGGGGGGGAGGCGAGAATTGTGTAAACGAACCTAATCTCCTTTGACGTCGGCGCAGACAAAGCTTCGTGGCCGCAACCGAGCACATGTGACGGATAAAATGTTTGTTTTTTAAATTTGATTTCGTACCGTCAACACTTAGAAACTAAGCTTGGAGGAAACGTGTCTAAGCTGTGGGTCTTTGACTTTCAAAGAAGGACCTAATCAATACAAGATCACCACTTAGGCTGGCTTACACAAAAAGGTTAAACTCTTAAGACGTGATGCGGCGCCGCTCTTTAGGTATTTGAGGGGGTGAAGCAGAGGAAGTGACGGGAGAGTAGTCCCGCCCATCTGCGGGTGGCACCCCGCGTCAACTTTTTTTTTGGAAAGAGTTTTACGGCTCTGGGTTCATATTCTGTTGCCAACCGTATTGACCACCGATTCCGGGATTTTTCCGGAAATTTAAATAAATCATTTTTTTACTAACTATGTGAAATTTAATATCATACTATACTCCAGTACAAATAGGGGCGAAAAGAAGGAAAAAAAGGTTCTTTATAGTACATACTTTAAAGAAATATGAAAAATTGTATCAAACAACAATGTTGCAAAGCGATTGACGATGTTGAAAGACCTAAAGAAGCAGTGGTGCACACATGTGGTTCGTCTTCCTTTCAATGAAGCTTTTTTAAAGATAGTTATGAAAAATATCCGCCAGGTGGAGCTAGTAGCCATATGGAAACTTAATATTTTTAAAAATTCTAAAAAATGTACTAAGATTAGTAGAACTTCTTTCAAATCGTTATTGAGCATCGTTGTATTTATTTATGAATAGATTTGTCTCTAATCTAAATCTGAAAAATCTAGAAAAAATGTGTTTGCAAGTTATTGAGGTAGGTACTAGAGTAGGCGCAGAGACTTAATAGTTTGTAACACAGAACACACGTACAGGCCTGGATTTAGGCGACTAATTTCTAAAATGAATAATGACAAGCAGTGGCGTAGCGTGCCTCGGCGATTTGTTTGGGTACCTTATGAAGGCTAAAGATTTCTCACAAAAGAAAAAAAATGTTTTCATAAAAATTTAAAGAAATATTTATTCATCATAATTATCTAAGTATCTGTCACTTTCTCCAAAAAAAATCAAACAATTCAAATGGAATATTACACTCTCCTTACCTTTTTTCGGCAAACTGATTTATTAAATCATTTATAGCTGATGAAGAAATTTGGGAAGTATTTATTAATTTTTGCTTACGCAAGTCGGGGGCCCCGTATAATTGATACGGCAGATACGGCGGTAGCTACACCTCTGATGACAAGTTTCCTAGTGCTAAGTTCGTAGCCTCGAAAAATATGCCTTCTTGTGTCCTGCCTGAGGTACTGTGGTAACTACTAAACAAAAATAAAAAACCGGCCAAGAGCATGTTAGAATCGCCCAAGGTAGGGTTCCGTAGTAAATATGAAAATCTTTTCTTAACATAGCTTAAATAACTTAAAAAATCCTCAAGAAGCAAACAATAGTGCGATTGAATTTCGTTCAGCGCCATCTATTGATAGACGCCGACACGGCGGTCGACGGTCGATATTTTATTTGATTTCTCCGAAACTAGTTGGGCTAAAGCTTCCGTTATAATTTTCTTTGAAAGTACTTATAGAGAACTAGCTATATTGTGTCACATTTTCAGATTTTTTACTCCTGTATTTTAGAAGTTAGAGGGGGGTACGCCCTATTTTTGACTTTGAGCGCAAATATCTCGAGACACAAGCATTGTAATGATTTAGTTTCTATAGGAGTTTTCTTCCATTGGACAAAACCTATCCAACGACACCACACTCGATTTATTAAAAAAATATTCTTTTAACGACCTTTTCGTTGTATCCCATACAACGAAACCCGAAGCACGGAAACGCTCGAGATGAAATTATGACGAATTATGACGTCATAAATTTTTGTTCTGAAACCTATCGTGTGGGGTATTAAATAAAAGGGCTTCATGAGTCGGTCTTAAAAATATACTATACCATTACCTTTCAGCCATAATGTTTTAAAAAATCCAAAAAATATTTTCAAAACATACCAAGCGTGGGCTCTTCCAGGTAGGAAACGGCTGAGTAAATTTTTGGAAAGCATACGCCAAATGTGTCGTAATATCGTCATTCGTCATATCTAACGTCAATAATGCAAATTCAAAAATATTTATTGATGAATGCGGATTGGTAGACTTCATTATAACGCATCCGAATTTTTTCTTCAGCGTAAGTAGGTTTCCTCACAATGTTTGCTTCATCGCTTGCTCTTCATCTTTGTCACTTGTTGGGGACAAAAAACCTATCCTTGATGGTATTCCATCTACTGACACCTGCACAATATTGGAGACGCTTACTTGAGTTTATTTTAAGTTAGGTGGTGGTGGTGGTGGTTGTGGTGTTTAGTTATTGTGTCTTGTGTTTTTACTGTATTACAAATAAATAAATAAAATATTTATTTTTACTGCTCTTGGAGAACGCATTATTGTCAGCACTTATTTTGATTAGAAATTGTTATATTATGATGAGATACACGAGAATTACCTACTCTGAATTAGCGTTACAATAAAAAGTTGATTTTGTTTTTTACGGTGGTAAGTATAAGTATTGAGGAATGCAGGATTGAAGTCTTCCAACTTTTTTAGTATTTTTTTATGGAGTGACGAACCTATGGTATCTTGTCTTGGATAAATACCCTGCAACCATGACTAAGGTGTAGTTATTCCATTAACATTCAAGGGTGCTACTCGTTTCTAAGGGCAGGTTTAGACGCGAACACCTTCCGGTAGTACCTACTTGAAGACTATTCCGGCAATGAAGGCTGACCACGGTTGGTAAGCGACGGTCTTTAGTGAATTTCGATAAATTGAAGGCCATTCAGTAGGCCTCGCATGCCACTCCCGAGAAAATGATAAAAATCGAGATGTGCCTACATCCTTATTATATTTACGTATGCCAGAAAGAGCGCGCATGACGTTTTTCTCGTTAAAACGCTTTGTAATGATAAAAATCTATGCTAGCCATGCATGAATGCTTTCTTGTTTTTTGGAAATGTTTTTTAACTGTTTAGAAATCGAAAAATACGATTGGGGGAAGCACAATAAGCTCGATCCCCTTTAAAAAATCCTTGCCATTGAGTCATTAGAAGGATACAAATACTTAATAAAGATCTTACGTACGTCTACATTACTATTATGTACATACAATTTGGCAAGGAAAAACATTGTTGAATTTGAATTTAAGGTGGTGTTGCAATCTTTCGTTAGATTAATTCGGTATGTCAAGTTTTTTTTTGTCTTCATTTTTATATTTTTTACGGACAGAAGACATAATTTTAAGATACCTATTTCATTCTTATTGCGATTCATCGAGTTTATCAATATAAATTAAATTTTTAAATTATTTTGATCTGTAATCTCTAACTGCAAAAATGGTGGAGAGAAAATAATTCGAACTCCATGGAGAAAAACTACATACAGCTGTATTTAAAAAAATTAAAACCTGCCTCCTCTTTCTAACTCTATGCTGGAAAAAGATACGGCAACATCAAATGTCAAATTCTGACATTGTGAAAGTATTTTTTTTCTTAATGGCCGGTTATTTTAAGTTGATTTTATGTTTACCAAGGAGTTCAGAGGTATGCCAGTGACGTCACTGCACGGACCGAAAAACGACGTTATTTTATTAAAAATATCTGTAATCCTTTCATTTTAAAATCTCTGACATAGAAAATATGATTATTGAGACAATTATCTCAAAATGGTTTTCAATTCAGCCCTCCAAAAAAAAACTTGACATACCGAATTATAGTGTTTCGTGTTTTTATCGATTCCGTAACTTTAGGGAGATTTTTTTTAATGCATTAGTAAGATTTAGGTAGTTACAAACAATGTGAAGGACGTATTAATACTTGGATTGATGTTATTCATCTTTGAATAAAGTGTATTTGATTGATTGATTGATTACAGATGTCGTTCAAGGCTTAAGAAAACTTGTTTAATTCGCCCTCAAAATCGATTTTCAGTCCGGTTTAATCATACGGAATTACGGACCTAGTGAGCACGAAACTGATTTTTTCTTTCGTTTCCATCAACACCGAACGAGTGAAATGTTAAAATTAACATGCACTTGTGTTTAATTTAGACGACATTCTTTTTAATTTAAGATAATGTTCCTATAATTATTTTGTATTTATATAACATTCTTCTATCAAACACTGCCAATCGGTATTTTGATTTTTTATAAAACGATCACTGTCTGAAAAGGTTTCGTAGCCCTGCTGCTGTCATCTTCCTATTTTCGTCTTTATTTGACATATAGTTTTATAGTTTAATAATGTGCCATTAATGGAGAACAATATTACAGTTAAAGTGAGAAATAAAGATAGGCGCTTCCGTTTGATTTGGATTAATCCTCGTGTAAAACTCATCTAATTGGAATGTTTGAACCACCCTTGCATTTCAAGAGTTAGCTAGGTTAGGTTAAGAACAAAGAAAAATATAACTAAAGACCAGGCTTTAAGGGCTAGTTCCCATTGCCTTTCCGAAAGTATAAATTCTTAACAAAAAAAAATAAAAATTGTTTACCACTTTATTGTATTTCAAACCATCGTCAAAAATCAATATTTAGTGTGAAAAGTGTTCATCTTTTTATATTGTAAATATTAATGTGAGATTAAGTATATCAATTTAATCACGTAAGTAATTGTTTAGATTGATTTTTGACACGTGATTTTTCATTTTGGGTAAGAGGATTGGCGGATACCGTTTTGGCCATACAAACGTACCTATTCCCCTGTTGAGTTAAAAAAATCCAAAATCTAGCTCAAAATAAGCTAAGGTGGCAACTCTAAACGTCAGCGTTTAGCGAACGTGACACAATATGTCTACCTCGTTCAACCCTAGACGGGGGCCGCTATACATCGACGTTTTTGTGGGCAGAACTAGTAACAACCACTTACTAGACGAGTCGATGTACTCCAAAGTCAAAAAATAAAAAATTGGCGAGCGTCCGTCTCCGACCGTGGCTAAAAGCCGTCTGAGCGCGCCCCGCTAAGACCCGCTCCGAGAATATTTGGTACGCCATTCGTATTTTTGAGGATAAATAAATAATGGAATTACTTTTTATAACTTTTGTTGATGAATTCACTAGAAGAATCAATGGTGAATATGTGAGTATAAATTAAAAAGAATGAAACCTACTTTAAGTTCTTCTAAAGCGAAAAAAATCGTTTAAAATGTTAAAAAATACGACATCTTTGTGACGATTTTCTATCGAGTGAAGTAATTCCAATCGTGTATTTAATTGATGATTTCACTAGATAAACTATCCAAGAATACTAAGGTATGACTTATAATTCGGTAATTTGTATAAATCTAGTCGAAACATGAAAAATAAAAGATGCCTCCATCGTATTTCCTTCTACTATGTCACCTTAAAGGTTATAGCTCTGTCTCGCACACTGCTCATTTTGATGACAGTGACAGCATCATATTTAAACATTAACGTTTAAGCTTAATTACTTTTTGGTGCCAACCACCTTTAGAATCAACGAACATTTCGATCAAATTTCTAGTTAACTAGCAATCTAAAACGCCAGAAATTTAACATAGCCTGCCACCGCGATCACGCACAACCTTGTGGTTTGACCAACTATCTTTAGCCTACATTTATTTTAAGCCTACAATACAACAGTTAAGTACAGTTAAATTGTGTATTTTGTGAAACCCAGTGAGTTACATTTCATATCTCATTGAACCGATAGAATCGGACGAGTTTGAGTGGGGCCGAGTTTTGCCGAGAGGAGCCGAACGGTGCGAGCACAAGTTGATAAAAATATCAGTTGAATGAATCAATTTTAAAACAATTGGAGTAGTACGGAAATGGCAAACATAGGAAAACCATACGACAAAGAACGGATTTTGTTTTACATATTTTTATAAAAAAGTGGAAAATCGTACAAAATTAAATTATAGAGTAGTTTTTGGTATCTTCTAAGAAGAGACATCTTGCAAAAACGAAATAGTAAATAAGACCCCTCTTTTTGCGTCGGAGGTTAAAATTCACTTTGTTGTACAAGCACGTTCAAGCAAATTCAGTCCACCCCAAAATTTATTACAGTCATAAATAATAGCTACAATAAAATTATTGTAGATTTTTGGTTTGCAGGCGAGAAATAGAGTGCCATCCAATGATATTCTCATAGGATGTTTGTTTTGGATTCGTATATATGGCTTAGGAGGATACTGATGATTTGAAATAAACTTAGATTAGAGATAAAAACACAGACCTGCTATTGAAAAACGTATCTTCAGAGAAACGGATAAGTTAGGAACGGATGTTTTGGGAAAAGGATATCATGTTCCGAAAGGCATTTGACATTCTCTCACCGTCGTTTGTTTTTGACGCATTGATGACAAACTAACAAACTCGTGCTAAGGGCACTGAGCCGAATTAATTCGGGTTTATTCAACTCGGGCCTGACAGTAAATGAGATGGAAACTGAACTGATATATTGCGATAAACAAGCACTAAACTGTAGTGTATTAACTAAACAAATAGATAAACATATTGTTAAGATTGCTGGTTTTGCTTATCGTAATTTGAGTTTCCTTGATCATATTAATACGGTTATTATTATAAATCGGTTAGAAGGCGCTTTTTAGTTGTGAGATTGCCTTATTTTGTGCCTCTACCATTTTCTTGAATTTTATAAGATATAATAACTATACTTCATTCCATAGAAGGACGACAAGATTTTCCGATTCCTATTAAGCTTTCTGGCCAATTCTGATTAGCAAATACCGATTTAGTGGGTCCACGAGGAAGTACCGAAATATAATTGATTTATCAGAAAGACATAGTATCCGACACATTATTCTTGGACCTTACTAAAGCTGTTCTAAGAATAAAATGAGAGTTAAGTGTTTCAAATACGAAATATCTGTCTGTTAATTCAAAACAGCCGTAACATTTTAATGCTATTTGAAAAAGAGGTTATTATAATTGATTCGAAATATAAACAGAAAAAGTAATTTCTTTCCATGATAGCCTGCTTGAATTATAATATTAAAATTAACAAAATTCTATACGATAGCCTCGATCTAATTTTGACGTAGCTATGAATGACTGACGTAATTATGAATGGATCCATTCATAATTTACGTCAGCTAACCGTCGAATTATGCATTTTATTAAATCAGAATTTTGAATATTGTTGTATTTCGAATTAAGCGTTGTATGCGAAGTGCTTGAAGTAATTTTTTGTTTGATTAAAAGATTTTGGAAATAACACGGTTTACATCGTGGTCGGCATAATTACCTACTTGATACAGCCAACGTGAAAAATAAATGATAGGATTGCTTTTATAATTAGGTACTCTATTTGGAACAGCATAATGTGATATTAACTTAAAACGATTTCCCGTAAAATCAATAACCTTGTAACGTAACTAATTGTTCATAAATAATTTCTGTTCAATTTGATCGACTTTTAATGCATGACTGAATGAAAAATGATTTATTCAAAAATTAAATCGTTTATATTCAAATTTGTTTCATAGCAATATCTTTTTGACGTCATGTTTACACAAATAAAACGTTTTACAGTTAACTTTCGACGTTTACAGTTAACTGTATAGGTACAACATAAGCATAATTATGCTCACGACTATATTTCCATCGAAGTGGTCAGAGATAAGAACATCACAATTTCACTGGGTCTTGCTGCCCAAACTGCCGAGTGTTTTAGGTAGTGAGTCAGTCTTAATTTTTTAATAGATTGTGGATTGTGTACACCTCGATTATTATATGAATGACCGAAATGCCTGGTCTTGACAATGTTACGTAATTCAATGTTGTATTTATTTCGTAATTGTACTTTGCATACTTTGTTTTGTTTAAAATATAGTGTGCTGCAGTGGCGGATACAGGGGGGGGGGGGGCCCAGGGGGCCATGGCCCCCCCCACGAACCTCTGAATTTTGAGGCCGAGTAAAGAAATGAGCTCTCTTAATTTCTTTTAATCTTAATACGTGGCCCGAGTTGGCCGATGGGCCCCCCCCAACATGAAATCCTGGATCCGCCCCTGGTGTGCTGTAGAGTTTCTGACCTCACCTACTCTACAACATTTCGGCCCGGTGGTAGAGTGAAAATGACGTCAAAAAGCGTAATATTATTTCCATATATTATACTTCACCGAAATTGCGAAATTTCATAAGCCAGTTTTGCCTACAGGGTGAAACAAAACACCCTAGTGATACTTAAGGGTGCTTCACAACAACAACTTTACTATGCAGCCAACTACGAAATCGCGAAAAACTAATCAGCTATATCCCATACATTTTAGTCGAATCGGTACTGTAGTTTTGTATGGGACAGCTGATTTGTTTTTCGCGATTTCGATGTTGGCTCCATAGTGAAGTTGTTCAGTTTGATGAGCTGAAGCACCTGTATTACTGGGTGTTTTGTTACACCCTGTACATAATACACCGGATATCTTTGAGACAAGCACGTCTTAAGCGAAATTAATTAAATGTTTTACCAAGCACGCTTCAGTGTTCCCCCCTTATTTGTTGTATTTTACAAAGATTTTTGCAAAATCACAATGAAAATGACGTTAATTCCTATTACGTAAGACAAAATTATGTAGAATGCAGGTAGAATGTTTCAAAATGTCAACGAAAGCAATTATTTTACTTTGTGAATATTTCTGTTCTCAAATACCTACCTATATCATGAAACTAGATACTAAAAGTGTTCTTTGCTAATAACTTACTTCTTTACATAGCATAACAAATAATCTTTCATTTGCACACCAAGAATTTGACCCCTATAGTACATCCATTTTTGGTTTAGGGGTCAGAGTTTCAAACAAAAAGTGCATCTGCCTCTTGTATTACTTGTATGCTTGCTTGTATAATAAACAAACAATGTGTGTAATGTATGTAAGTAGGCTAAATGAAATGCAAATAAACAAATTTATTATTATATTATTATAAGAATAGACAAATACAAAGAAATTTTCTGTTGTTTAACATAAATTGACAATAAAAATTTAAAAAGATAGCGTGTGCGAGTAAATTAATTATTTGTTGTTATATTAAACTCAGCCGAAATGCTAAATCGAAAAAAAATTATGAACTTCAAAATGTTAGGTTCCAGTTCAGTTTTCATCCTGTAAAGATGGTTTCCATTAAATAATACGTTGTACGGTAAAATAAAATAAATAAGAATCCGAAATTATGTACCTACATAACAGGGGTAGGTACCTTCTTCAGATAAGAAGGCTTCAATAACTTACAGGTTACAGGCATGTCGTGAGATAAAATGCAAAGAGAACAAATACACAGACGAACCGATCTTTTTGCATATAAATGTGAATTTGTTGTTGATAAGAAATTGAATTTTTCTTCTTTAAAAACACGAACTCGCTCTTTGTACAATGTTTTCTCAACTTTGTGTTTTATTATGCATGTGTGCAATACAGTTTTATAATAACACGAAAATATACATCAAAGTATGTAGTAGTATAGTAGCAGTAGTAGTATCTTAACAAAATAATGTTTTAAAATACAAAAACTGACTCTAAATCACATTTTTTTAAAGGTCTCGGACGATACAAATTGTATATTCGATTCTATCTTCTAAGAGGGAAGAAGTATTATCATCATCAGCCTACATACGTCCCACTGCAGGGTACAGGCCTACCCTCAGGGAGGTTGTATCGGCGGAATGGGCCCAATGCGGATTGGTGGACTACGCAGAGGTATACATGAAACAATACAAAATATCGCCCTACTAGGGTATTTTCCTCGTATTTGGATATAGGAATCAGCAGTGTAACGTTAGAATCGGTATGTAACACGAGAATCTGTACGGGTTCTTATCAGATCCTGTTACGGAGTTTCGCGGTTCTGTTATTGGTTTGAGTGGTAGAGTCGGCATGACAAGACTGCTGTGCTGATATATTTTGATAAAGTTAGAAAAGTTATAGCCTATGGAATCCCACTGCAGGACAAAGGCCTCCTCTCACGAATAAGGGTGAGAGGGAGTGGGCCATACTCCACCACGCGGGCCCAGTGCGTGTTGGTGGAGAAAGGTAGAAAACATTCAAAAAACTCATCGTTTTGCCATCCGATCCGAGTCGAAACAAAACAAGACAAAACATTTTTTTGAGCAAATTTTATACCAGGTAATTAACCACGGAAAATGTTATAAATGAAATTGAAAAATTTGTTTTTTTTAACCAAAAACCGTGTAAAAATTTTGGTAACTCCAGCTAAATTATTTATTATATAATAGGCCTTCGAAAAAGTGATAACACAGGTCGCTCATCTAGTACCAGGGCTTGCTTTAACGTTAAAAAGTTGGTAACGTTACCTGCTGCTCAACAGATTAACGTTAGCAAAATATAACGTTAAAATATCGTTAATATACTTTAACGTTATTTTTACCGGTAAATTGACGTAACGTTAAAAGCAAAGTATCGGTAATATTAACGTTAACATATTAAGTTTATTTATTAACATATTAAGTATACATATATAGTACTAGACTAGTACTACAAAGACGTAACTGTCATTTTACGGAGCGTCCCGCGCATCTGACCAATGTGGCGTTGTTACACTCAGGGCGAGTCAATTTTTGTACCGGTGCAACAAAGACAGTGGCGCTGTCTTACGCTCATTTGTTGAACAATAAAAACGACTTTGTAACACCATACTTATTGAACATTTTGGAACATTGTGGCATCATAACTCATAATTTGCATTTTGTGACAATTCCGTCTTTGTAGTACTAGATGAGCGAGGTATACAATAATCAATAAATGTTTGTGGAGACTGGTGTTTGAGAATGGTTCTAACAAAGATTTAAATGAAATCACCAGCCCCCTCTCTCTTTTTTTAATTATGCACAAAACGAACATGTTTGCCAGGTACCTTTAACCATTAGAAATTAATGATCTCTCATTTATAATCTTATCTGTTAAATGCGCCCTTATTTTTTCATTTAAGTATTTATTACATTATCCGTCGCCATGTTACTTAGTGTAAAAGCCAGAATGAATAACTTTTTCAAAAGTAGGTAATATATTCAAACATTATGATAAAATGATCGTCACATAAAACGTAATATCATTACTGTTTTCACAAAGCAATTTTCTGAAAGAAAATAGATATTAACAAACCAAGCCAATGCTCTCAACAAAGTCCCTTTAACAACAAGGCGTAAAGAAAATGGGGAGATGCGAGAAATTACGCATTTCGACACAGTAAACTTATTTCATTACAATCTCTTTTGATGGAAAGATGTTGAGCTTTCACGCCGGTGGTGTAGTAAACATCGAAAATTAGGTCATTAAATCAGTATTTAATAAGGTGCGTTGGGGGTAAGATCGTGAATGGGGTAAGAACGTATATGTTAAATATCTACCGATTGTGATAATTTTTTTACACTCGCAACATAGCACGAGAGGCCTTTTTTTTCTACTCCCTTCAGTCTGCATCGGTGATTTCGTCGTGTCGATTGTCTGTTATGTCTGGGCGTAAGATTGGACGCTCAAAACCATTGAGTAATTATGTATAGAGCAGACAACGCGAACAAAATCTGTGCACCATGATCAGCAGTGTGGGGCGCGTGCTGGGCGACGAGCGCCTGACACAGGCTAAGTGAGTTAGAGCGCGTGCACCCTAACGCATGTTACAAAACATTACTTCTCGGTAGCTTCTCTAGTTAACATTGTACCTCAATGCTCAAAACCAAAATAACGAAGTATAAGATCGGATGTTTTCTTTTTATGAACCTTGTGTTCTTAGGCACATGAGTTATTTTAGAGGGTAATCCGTTCTTTCCCCAACATCGTCCGGTCTTTCCCATGTATTTTTAAATGTTATGTCTATATTTTTAACTCCCGTAACACAGGAGACGTTAAATATATGCAAACATGGAAATATTTTTCTGATAGGTTGTTTATTGATTATCAGATTCTACTTTATTTTATTACGCTAGCTGATATAGATTATGAGGAAAAAATAAATTGCCAACTTCTTAAGAATGCAGCTAAAAACCATCCGAACTTACCCCAACGCACTTTAACTTCTCACAAATACTTGGATATCGTCATCCGTTAGCTGCTTGGTTTTTATTGCTAATACCTTGTGTAGAATATAATATGACTTGTTAAGTTGTGAACGTAATATTCAAATTCATCTCATGATTATATTGTCCCTTGAAATAATACGCTACAACTACGCCTCGTAAATTGGCGCCCAACGTGGGGCCTAAGTAATCACTTTCGAAACGAAATTCATTATAGGTACCTACTTGATAAGTTAATTATTACTTACGTAATTAAAAAGTTAGTACCTACTCTTCAAATTTTTATTGTTGTTTAGGACATCTTAAGAGGATAGGCGGGCTGAAATGCTAATTTGGAGAATAGGTCACTTTTCCGACTGTATACGTTATTGTCAGATCCGCCCCACCCATACACCCCGCCGACTAGAGTGCGAAAGAGACAACTGCAGCTCGGACCGATTTTAAATACAAAAAATCGACGAAATCAGCATTTCGTATTCCCCTGTTTTCTCCTCCAAAACTAAACCGATTTTAATAATTCTTTCAAAAATAATATGTGAAAGACTTTGGCTATGTCGTACGTTTTTCTTTTTTGTTTACATTCGTCAAATTTGTTTACTGGATGTATGAAAACGGGCGGTAAAATGGGACATTTTTGAAGGTCCCTAGTTCTTACAGTAATTAATTAATGCAAAAAAGCAAAACATAGGGATATGGCAGAGGTGACATAGATTGTATGGTAAAAAAATATTTGCTCTAGTGTTATTATCCAGGGAGAAAACAGGGGAATACGTTTGTATGGAGAAAACTGTACTCGTCTATCCTCTTAATTTTTACTTGAAATCTTGAGTTTGAAATTAAGAAAGAGAACCAGTATTGTTTGGTTAATCTTTTATACAACACTCCGGGTTAAGCATAACATATGAAACAAAATGACGGTGAATACCCTAATTTTGACCCTTTGTTATACGAGAATGAAAGATATTGTAATAATTTTGAGATCGGAAAAGAATTCTCATTTGACAAGGAAAAGGTTCAGATATTATCGGAAAGTCGAACGAATGAATGAGGAGTAATTACTTCTTAATTTGCGATGGGTCGTTAGGCTATTTGAAAGAAAATGCTTTATTAGATTTTTTTAGACAAATTTTGAATACAGTAATTTTTTATTTTTATTTTTGTTCTACAAAAATTTTTCGAATTAATTTTCGTGTTAACTAGAGTATATTGTTTAGTTGATTTAGTTTTAGCCACGTGGTTCTCTGCTCAGAATAGACCACGCACATGTCGTATGAGTTGACTAAAGGATATGATTTCTTTTCCAGTGCTTTTCATACCTACTCCATGTCACTCCATCTTGATAGCTGTAGCGGAGTTTTCGACTATCGCAAAAAAGGAATACAAAAATAGGCTTTTGTATACATATTATTTCTTGATTCTTTTTAAATTTTAATGTCCAAGATATTGATTTATACGTTTAACAAACACAAGCGTCTATAAATTCTTGATAATGTAATGTTTCAGAGCTCGGTGGCGCGTTGCGGAGAGGTATGGACTGTCAATCATGAGGTCCGGGTTCGAATCCGCACGGACAACATGCCACGTGCCAATGAATTTTTCTAACTTATGTACGTATTACCGACTGCTCTCAAACGGTGAAGGAAAACATCGTGAGGAAAACTCTGATGCATATGTGAGCTCTACCAATCCGCATTGGGCACGCGTGGTGGACTAACGCCCAAACACCCTCCTAGATGGTAGGCCTGTGCCCTGCAGTGGGACGTATATAAGCTGATGTTAATGTTTCAACATCTTAATTTTCAAAAGTAAAATATTATATTAATTAAAAAAAACAAACGAATAAATAATACAACACACAACAAAATAAACAATAAATACAAGTAGATCACATACTCAAGAGCGTCTAGACGCAAGATATGGTGCCCAACACCACCCTGGCCCGGTTATATTATAATATATCTTCTGTGTATATAGTTAAAGTCTATATTTCTATAATTATCAAGAATTGACCGTCGCGTCGCAACGCAAGGCAACGTGTCGCCAAGACAGAATTTAACCCGTCATATACAATTCAACCCTAATTCAACAGTTTACAACATAAACCAGTCATAAACTAGTTTGAAAGCTTCCGACATTTCATTTATATGGCGTTGCGTAGGGTTACTTGACTTATTGGACCTAAAATTAGACCGCCCTGTTTAATACTAGGCCGTTTCCAACAAGCTATTTCCCAGCGAGCGAGCTATAGAGCTCTATAGGGCCGCGCCGGCCTATTACGTCCGCTAATATCAGTAACTGGCCCCCGTACCACTGAGTGTGGGTCGTTAAGTTACATTTATCGCTAATTCCCATCGATATACAAAATTACGGATGCCGGGTCTAGTACTAAATTCTCGAAAAAAGTGTAGAGTCCGAAGTCCGAGACTAACCCACACAAACCTAAGTAAATGTATAATGCTGAAATTCTTTTTCATTTTGCTTGCTTAGTTTTTACCCTATCGCGGTACGGCGCGCACCGTACGCGCTCGCGTGCACGTCGTCGGCCAGTCAAACAAAGACTGTCGCGTAGTTACTTCTCTTTATACGTTTTAGTTCTCTTTTGGTTCGGACACCTTTGAGCGCGGACCCTACGTCCAGTAGTTGGTAAGTCAATGCTAATTCCCCTAGATTTTAGTAGAAAAGTTTAAAAAAATTGGTATCTCTCGCTGTCAGTGCACCGCCGCTTTGCCAAGTTTCAAGGCGCTGACAGTGGAAGAGTGCTTGTGAATTTCATAACGCTTTGCAGGCGGTTGGCTTGTACCACTACATTATACGGAGATTAGGTACGGTTATATTTGTACAAGCTCGGCGGCGATGAAGGAAAATGTCGTGAGGAAACAAGAATACCCGAGAACGAACAAAAATTGGGCAACCTATGGATGAGCGCATATCTTGATCATTTTGTGCGCTCCTTAGAAGTGTTTTCTCTGGAGATCTATTTACTCATGTGACGGAGTTCAGGCATTGCTTATTAATAAAGTGGATATTCTTAATATACTCGCTATATTTAGAATATATCTGACTAAGCCCTCGAGTCATATAATCGTGAGAATGCAAGTATATAAATTAACACTACAGTAAGTGTAGCTCACGTAACCTAGATTCTAATGACCTTTACATTTATACGTATTACCATAGATGTGGAGTTTAACTCTAGGAAATATAGAAGTGTTTTCAAACGTAAATAAATTCACGATACCGATAATGCCTTTCGGGTGGTTCAGAAACTTTGCTACAACAAATACCAAGACAAAATTGTAGTCAAAAGAGAAAAAAAAAACTCGAATAAACTTGTCAAAATAAACAAAATATAAAATTAACATAGCCTACCTAACTCGACTAGCCGGCCTTAACTTTATTCAAAACGGTACATTCAAAGAGCACAATTCCGCAAAACCGGCACCGAAAAACGGCGTCAATTTTGCAAAATCTTCTAATGCTTTTTAATTAAATACAAATGTCGTTCAATTTGCTTCGCGGCCTTCGTTACGCGGCGGGTTAATCTTGCCGGGGGGTTAATCTTCTTCAGGAATACGCCGCAAGCTTGCACACATCGACACATGAATGCCTTTTGTGGTCAAATGTAATCTTACGTCGTTATGTTTTCCCCACCACTTTTTGGCAAGCATGTTGTATTTTTGGTGCCAATTTTCCGTTTATTTGAGAAGGGTTTCCTGTTTTGCAGTTTATTTGAATTTTATATTAGTGGAAACTGTTTTCTTATACTTTATTTTATGTTATTTGCAAGTTTGGATAGCTACCAGAAAGCCAATTACAGGTCTCGATGGACATAAAAGAAACAAAGCAGATATCCGACTATAAATACAGAGCGGATAACAAAAAGGTAACTTAAATTACAACATCGACTTAAAGAAATTTTTTTTTTAATGATATGCATACAAGGTGTAACAAAACACTTTAGTAATATTTAAAGGAATGGTTTGGACCATCAAACTGAACAACTTTCACTATACAGGGTGTTAGGGTAAACAGTTGCATTTCTTTAAGAGGTATTGTACCCGTGATACTGAACAACTGTCCCGAAGGAGAGGAGGAATTTAAAAAAAAAACTTCTTTTCATACAAACGTTCGATCAGCTGGTTGCATTTAGTATGAAAAGTGCAAAAACTTTTTTGATAATTTCCTACTTATAGGTTTCTTAGAAAAAGTTGTTCAGTATCATGGGTACAAAACTAAGTACCTAATGCAACTGTTTACGAAAGATTAGAATTTGATCTATTTGAATGATATGTCCGAAGGTCCTTAAATGAATTCTTTATGAAGGACCAGCTACAAAAAAGAAATTACTAAAGCAGTAACATAAAAGAAAACTATGTCTAAAACAGTAACCATTACAAAAGCTTCGTGACCACTATTCATATATTTTACTCACCTACTTCCCGGTTTAAAGCCTACGTGACGTAAATCATTTGACATAATCTAAAATTACATAATAAATAAGCTATTTATGGTAAAACGTGAATTGATGTCAACTTACATGTAGGTACGAAATAATGAGGTACGTAGTAGCGATCTACATAGTAAAATATTAAAAACAATATAAAAATAGACAAATATGAACCCTTTGATTGAGGGTGGACAGAAACACTGCTACAAATACCTATTTAAGAGTGCAGTGGTGCTAAAGATCACGTATTCCATATTATATTTCAGATTCCAGGGTGAACTAACTAAAAAAGAATTTACTGACAAACAAATTTATATTCATTTTGAAAATAAACAGAATTAATTCAGGTAGCAAGCGGATTTGAACCCGCGAGCTGCGTAACCAGGCCATATTTTAAACCATTTAGCAATCGCAAGTCATACGTGACGTTGCTTTTTCAAGACGCTAAAATAAGAAATCTATGATTTATATACCTTATAAGTTCTAAAGCAGACGTTGAGCTAACAGCAAAACTTTTAACCGCAAAAATCATTAACCAAGCAATATAGCTAAAACGACAATTACCCTAAAAATTTCTTATTCCCAAACCGTCAACCGTCATTAATTAGGGGAAGAACCCATTAGAGGCGATTAAAAAAAACTTAAGTGGCCGTCCGGAATATAAATATTCGGGCGAAGTAAAAGTGCAAATGTTACGACAGCAGATAAATTAGTCATTTTCCAAAACGGTGTAACAAATTGTCGAAACACGGAAATAAATTACCACTAACGGTGGCCGCACCAAATTTCACCCCCAACGATATTAATGACAAAGATTACATGAGTGGGCTTTTAGAAAGGATTACAGAAGATTAAACTGCCCGAAGTAAACAAATTTCACGGCGAAAGAAGCAATTTTGATTCCAGCAGCGATACCTATCTTAATGGACATAAATACAAGTTCTTTATAGCTTCATAACAAACAAGCTACCGTTGAGTTCTCGCCAGGTTTTAAGGTCAATGCGTACTACAGGGTTAAGCAGACTGCGGGCGCGGCCTTCTCGGATTACCCCTTTAAAAAAGAAAGCCACTTCTAACCTCCCAACACTTTCATTCTGAAACACTATTTACTTTGGCCGCGTACACATGCCTTGGTACTCGGTGCGCCATGGCAATGATAAACACGGTGTGATCAATAACGTATACGTTTGTTTTTCTCGCGTGTCAAAGGAGATCAGGTTTACCGAGTTTTGGAATCTCGAGTCCCGACTTACGCAACGGGATGGGCACGTGGACGTCGCTCGTGAGCCCGGGTTGTGAACCGCGCGGGATGCAAGCGGGCTGATAAACTCGGCAGTATCAACTAGTTATCGGTATGTATGATCACGCTTGTATGTACGGGGGTGGTTGAAGGCAGCGGGCGAGTCGCCGCTAGGTCGAGCGCCCGCGGGAGCGACGTGCGGCGGGCTGCGCGGCCGGAGCGGGACTGGGCCGCCGGCACCCGCGCATGCGCCCCACCAACCGAATCCTCCCCCGATTGATGTAATATTTATCTTGGATTAAGAACTAGATAAGGAGCAGTGGCGAGACGTACACCCGAGATACTCCTACTCCTACCTTTTTTAGTTCTAACACTATATCTTTCGCTTATGTAAGTCTTGACTAAGGCCGATGTAACTGAAAATAAAGATGCGTGTAAGAGATGGTGTTTTCGTTATCAGAAAGCGATATGCTCATTTGATTAGCGCCTCGCGAAGGCTCGCCAGATCAATCCGCAGCGTTCCGCGAGCTGACTTGCTCGGCAGTTTCCGCCTCATTTCGGGCGTGTTCGGGCGGGCGGTGACGTCATACAGTGCTGCCAGGAGGGAGAGGGCTTTAGGGGTTAATTGAAAACGAAAAGGCGCTAGATTTCGTTCGATGTAAGTTTAAGGAGCTAGATTATAAATTCGCTATAATTTTTTTGCGATAAAAATTCATTCGCTAATTTACATTGAGGAGAGAGGATTAATCAATAAAAACGAAAAAAAATCTCGAATAGTACGAAGTAAAACGAAATTTTTTATGAAACTGTAACGCCACTGTTGCAAAATATAGTGAACCCAGACTAAAAACAAGCATTATTATGAGAAATCAATGGGTTCAGCTACTATAAGAGATAGACGTAGTTTTTGATATCATCAGCTTCAGAACAGCCTCTACATTTCCAGATTTTGAACAAACTGCCAGGTCCGTTAGACATAAATTGTTTTATTACGAAATCCGCATTTACAGAATGTAAGGACAAAGTATTATTTAAACTTTTAAACGACATACTCTACCCATTCAGTTTGATGGGTAGAGTATGTAGTTAAAAGGTTAATGACACTTTTCCTTACACCCTGTATATGCCGATGATGATGTTAGAATTGTCAGTGGCTTCTTCTTCTCGTAGTACCATCTTCTATCGAAGGTTAGCTGTCAATGGCTACTCGACCCAAGTGTATGGAACAGCAGATTTTTCTCGCGATTTCTATGTTGGTCCTATAGCTAAAATTGTTCAGTTTGATGCTCTGAAGCACCCACATACGTATTTAACATATTTCAGTGTTGCACCCTGTATACAGGGTGTAACAAAACACCCAAGTAATACAGAAGTGGGTTCTTCAGCCAATCAAACTGAACAACTTTCACTATGGAGCCAACTTCGAAACCGCGAAAAATAAATCAGCTGTTCCATACAAAACTGCAGTACCGACTCGACTATAACAGCTGTTTTTTTCGCGATTTCGAAGATAGCTCCATAGTGAAATTTGTTCAATTTGAAGGTCTGAAGCACCCCCTTCAGTATTACTAGGGTGTTTTTATACCCTGTAGAACGATTAGCGCGTTCACACACGATGACGCACTGACGGATCGGCAGATGTCAGTCCATAGAACCACACCCGGTGCGTCAATGCGTCACCGTGTGTAATTCTACATGCGGTTTCATACAACTCCTTGCTTCACAAATGATGGACTGACGTTTGCTGCTCCGTAAGTGCGTCATCGTGTGTGAACGCATTTAAGGGCGTTGAAAAAGCGCCAGATTAGCGTCAATAGCGCCACGCACGACGCAAGCGCGACAGGTGATCGCATTGCGCCGCACCTACACCTATCACATGATTATGACGTTTCCTATTGGATTTGCCGGGACGCTTGGATGCTCGGTTGGAAATTGGTGGCTGTGTGTTTGTAGTGCGATCTGTGCGACTATTCGTTCGATTGGTTTTTTAGATTTGATTTGATTTTTTTGTTGATGAGAATTTTTTAGTTTTCAATTAGGGTTACGACACATTGATCGACTGCGAATACTGCGATCAAGGGTTTATCAATACAAAAGCACGATTTGTATGGGCCGTTCGCATCAATGCGAAAGGATGCGTACGGCGTCCTATACTAATGATCAAAATGCTTGGGTCTGCGGTTTACCCGCGACTTCGTCCGCACAAATTATATACCAGATTTTATGTCAGATCATAAGCTATCAAACAAAAAAGCTTCATCAAAATCGGTTTAGTAGTTTTTGCGTGATGCGACAAACAAACAAACAAACACACAAACAAACAGACGAACTAAATTTCTAAAAAAGGTTGATTTCGAGTCAGGGATACCTAAAAACCATATCGTAATTTTTTTTTGTAAATACTCGTATCTTCAATGTACAGACACAATTCTGTTACAGTTTTATAATAGTTTAGATGGTGACGTTGCGGTATAAACTATAAGCAGCTCAGATGTTCAACAGGCTATGTAATCAGGTAGTCACCAGCCGTTATTTGCAAACAAAAACAAACGAAATACTGTCGTCTAGTCGAGCTTTGAGCAGCCGACTGGATAATTCCATTTTATTACTCTTTAGCTTTAAATATATTTTTTATTGTTAAGGTGCGGTTGGAAGGGAGCGACGATAGTCCATATGGAAGAGAGCTAGCGACTTAATCATCAGGCGGAGGTTCGATTCCTGGCCTGTACCACTAAGTTCTACGGAATTTATGTACCGGTTATATTTTTCATTTTCACTAGCTCGGGGTGAAGGAAAACCTCGTGTGGAAACCTGCATACCCGAGAATGAAAAGAAAATACCATAAGTTCAGAGATATGCGTTGGGTGAGCTTGGGGCGATCACAATAGACCAGCGATGGTCGCAGTGTTACATAACGACCCTTGCTTGCAATAGCCCAACCACAAATCATCAATCAGGTAGTCACCGGCTGTTATTTACGCCGGGGTACCATTTTTTTACAAGCTTTTATTTAACTTGCCTTGTTTATTTATTTGTACGTTCGGGTGACATCTTGCATGTTAATTTTTTTTTGTCTTTGAGCGCAGATTTTACATCGATTTAGTTTCTATGGGAGTTTTGTTCCACTGCACAAGACCTATCCAAAAACACGTCAGACGATTTAAAAAAAAAAATTCCAACCCCCTTTCGTTGTATGGGAGGGTCGAAAAAAATTGTTTTCTTCATACCTACTACATTTCTGTTTTCGGGTTACTGTTATCTGTCTTCACGCAAAATTTCAATAATTGCAAAAATGAGCGAGTTATTGAGGCGGGGCATACCGAGCGAAGTATCATTACTTTAAGACCTGTCACACACGATGACGCACTGACGTAGCAGCAGACGTCAGTCCGTCATTTTTGTGAAGCTAGGAGTTGTATGAAACCGCACACAGAAGCACACGCGGTACGTCAATCCGCACGTGTGTGCTTCTACGTGCGGTTTCATACAACTCCTTGCTTCGTCATCGTGTGTGATCCCACTTAAGGGTGATTGTACCCAAAATACTGAAAAACTTTCCAAAGGAACCTAACTGAAATTCGAAAAAAAAAAACGTTTCAACCATAGACATATTACTCTAGCGATAGACAAGCTCGTTCAAACAAACAACATGTCACACAAAATGACACATTGCGGTCTGTCATTACCATAGTGACGAAGTGAATTAGGGAACATCAATCAGGTGCGTACACCTCATTCAAGTGGAACATGTTGCTTCTATGGAAGGGCAAGTCTATCGCTAGAGTTTAAGTATATGTTTCATACAAATGTTTGAACAGATGATTGCAATGAAGCCTTTTTTTACTAATTTCCTGTACGTCCCTAGAGGAAAGTTATCAAGTATCATGAGTACAGTATAATCACCATTTAAAGTAATGCAACTGTGTGCACTTACACCCTGTATAGCAAGAGAAGTGACAGAATCCTAGCTGATGGCTATCCATTGTTCCTACCTACCCCTAAGAGGAAATAAGCGTAATCAAATACTCATATGTAAATCATATTTTTAATACACAACATTTGCTCTCAAAAGCTCTATGAATAAAAAAATTAAATTTTAACAACTTTCAAGTATCACTGCGCATTTCGTTTGATGGATGTTCTGACGTCCTTACCCACGTCACAGTAGAGATAGGGAACAGTAAGAGAACTGGCTGTGTCCTTCATATAAATGCCTACTCTGGGTCAGAGCGCTATGATTGCCAATGGCTGGTTTTCATATCGGTACGGCACGGTATTACATGAGTAATTAGCCGGATAGTATTACGCACCGAGGAATTCAAGAGGGTCGCACTGAAAAAAAAATATTAACCGAATTTAACCAAATGTTTTGTTATTTAAAAATAATAATGGCTGCACCCTTGTCGCTCCGTGCGAGTGGCTGTTTTGTGGGCCCGTCGACGTCTGCCATTTTTTCCCTGTTTTTGCTTTGGTTAGGCAGGCGCCATAGTCCCTTCCACAAACTAATTACCTAGTCCACTAGCACCCCAAACCCAATAGCCTTTTTTTCCACTCCTTACAATAGTCCTACACTGGCCGGGAGCTGTTTTGGATGCACTTCTATAGTGTATTCAGGGTTGATTGCCGGTTGGTGTCACATTACCATATAGAAAAAATTGTCTAAAGGGCCTCTATGTGTTGGCTTCCGCCCCACGCACGCTTTCCAAAGGTCCGGTACGTGTCACGGGAGTGTCCCGTGATAAAGAAATGAAGCACATAATAACAATAATAATAAGCCCGCAGGGCAGCTTGTGGCGAGCTGTTGGTAATTGGCGACACCACGGACCCGATTCTCCAGAGGGCCCGGATTGATTTGGCCCTCACCTCCTGTCTTGCCTTAATCGGCCGGCCAGGAGTGGAGTCGCAAGGGCGGAACCTATGCTCCATGTTGGAAGTGTAAAATGTCATAACGCCGGGGGCCTGCTGACTGGTGCGCTAGCACCATATGTTACGGCAGGCGTCCCGAGTCTCTCCGCAATAACCCAGATTTCCCGGCCCACCCAGTTCACCCCCATAGCCCAAGTAAAATTATATCCTCTCTCACAATAGTCTTTGCGCAAAGCGTGGTCTGTCTATGAGTGTATTTGCATAATGCATTCAGGGATAGATTCACGATTGGTGCATCCCATTACATTTAGATAAAAGTGTCTCAAAGGGGCCTCTACGTGTTGGACCTGTGTCCCCACGCAAGCCTTCCAAAGATCCGGGCTATGGCCCGTGAAATACCAACTGAGATACATAATAATAATAATAAAATAACCAATCCAACATATATTTTGTTAGTTTAACCAAATGTTTTAATAATTTAAACGAGCTTTTGTTTAATTAACCAAATATTTAGTGACTACCGAACTACTTGTAATACCTTACCAAAATTTGGTTCAATTTAACCAATGTTAGGTTAAATTTAACAAAAGTTCGGTATAATTTACAAAACATATTTTTTCGGTTAAATATTTTTTTCAGTGCGTGTACGTGGTGCTCGACTGTGTGCATTTCTCAATCCAGGCGGTTGTATGAAGTTGGTCTACTGTTTTCTTTCTTTTCTGTGCCAACGTTAGCATGTATGAATTATGTATGAAACAGTGAAACTGCGCAGTGCTACGTGCGTAGCATTCGTAGCGACTCGTAGCGCGTAGCACTTGAACGGTTTGTCCGTTTATTTGTGATGCTTGAGAGAATTATATACGTATTTTATATGAATAATTGCTTGATGTTTGCTTTGTCGATTATACAGGGTGTAACAAAACATCCTAGTAATAAATAAGAATTTGACGAAACAAGAATTTGACGAATGTCGTGGCTACCAATTAAAGGGGTGGTTAAGAAAACAGTTTGAAAATTATTCATAGGGTATTTTGTTACACTCGGCACTCTATTATACAGGGTGTGAAATGAAATGCGTTACATATTGAACTTTCACTATGGAGGCAATATCGAAATAACGAAAAAAAAAAAACAGCTGTGCCATAGAAAATTTCAATAGCTCGACTACAATGTATGAAACAGCTGAATTTATTTTCGAGATTTCAAGGTTGGTCCCAATATGTTGAGCTTGATGGTCTGATCATCACCTTAAAAACCATCAGCAACTTGAGAAGGCCCCTATACAGGGTGTAATAAAACACCCTAGTAATACTTAAGGGGTACTTCAGACCATGAAACTGAACAACTTTCACTATGGAGTCAACTTCGAAATCGCGAATAAAAAATCAACTGTCCCATACAAAACCGACTCGACTAAAATGTATGGGACAGCAGATTTCTTTTCAAGATTTCGACGTTGGCTCCATAGTGAAAGTTGTTCAGTTTGATTGTCTGAAGCACCCCCTTAAGTATTACTAGGGTGTTTTGTTACAATCTGTATCGTCAATGTTTGTAGCAAAGTTTCAAATCACCCCAAAAGGGTTATTACGTTCGTTAAGTTATTAGCTGGATTATGGATGAGTGCAGATTGACGAGTGCAACCTATAAGGCAAGCGTAAGTGGAAATGTTGGAAGGGGACGGCCTAGACGTACATATTCGGACCAAATTGGCGACGTGCTTAAGAAGGGCCAGGTCAGATCTACCCGAAACCGACGAGCATGCATGAAAGGACTAATGAATGTGGAGGAAGCTAGGGAGGTTTGTCAGGATCGTAGCAAGTGGCGTTCCGTTGTTTCTGCCTACCCCAGTGGGAGACAGGCGTGAGAATATATGTAAGTTATTAGCTAATTTAACTTTCTAAAAGGTATTTAACGTTTATTAATATCACCCTCAACCCTCAACAGGACTAAATTATAAACAGGACGGGGGACATGCGGGGACCTGTCGCGGGACGACGGGGGGTTAACTGGACAGGGAAGACGTCATTTAACCCTTTCGTATCATATTTCACTGACCCTTAATGGGATAATCAGCTTCTCATTTTTATTAAAAATACTAGCTATTGTCCGCGACTTCGTCCGCGTTCTAATGAAGTGTAAGGGTTCCTTGTTTGACTACGGAACCCTTCGATCAACAATATACAACTAGATAACGGGTCGCATACAAAATCAAAGAGAAATTCTGTCCTCGTGAATATACAACATTTTTTGTTAACGAACCGAGAAAACAGTCCGAATACATTATAATTTCGACCTCAAAGCAACCATAATTCCTAGTAATTTAAAAAAGGAACACTGCGGCATTGCGAGACGTGCTTACGTTGGCTTTGTTCGAACGCAACTAATTCAGAATAAGACCTCACTCCAATAGCACAGAGGATTATATTGTACAGAGCAACAGCTTCATAGGAGCTTCGATTACATTAGCCTATTCTTGTAGGGCTGTCTAAAAGGAAATAAATTTAATTGAAGTAGGTATATTGTTTTTCTTTTTTGTTGTTGTTGTTTGTTGTGTTATTTATTATTTGTTATTTAGTTGAATAAAATGAGTTAAAATTTAAAAAACGTTGCCGCCCGATCCGCCGCTTTACGCGGGTGACTCAGAAATGGACTTACCTGTCACGATCTTTGGGGTAGGTATATGAAGAAGGAGATGTTTTTGTTTGTGTTCCTCCTCGTATTATTAAAGCACACAGTGCAATTATTAACCATTTCGTTTAATATTATTAAACTACTTTTAAACATGCTCGAGTAAAATGAAATGAACATGACATGACGTTCTACAATGACAGTGACGATCAAACAGAAAATAATCCATAGACATATTAATATTAACAGAGGTCAGTGGCTCCAATCTCTTTCCGAAAGGAAGAATGGACAATATCTCACACCTTAAATTCACACCCTCGTTACGCCGTAACCACCCGAAGCATAGCCAAAGTGTCCCCTCGGCCTCGTTCGAGAGCCCCGTAGGTGAACGCGCACACAATCATACTGCGCACGTAGTGATGCGCCGCTTTTGCGAGGTTGTTTGAAGCTGTAACTCTGTACAATATAATCCTCTGTGCCAATAGTGAGGCGTTTTTGAGCGCTGACGCGTTATCTAGTTGGATATTGTTGATCGAAGACGGAACCCTAAAAATCAACCTGTGTACCAAATTGCATCCAAATCCGTTTTATCAATCCGAAATAGGGATTCATTTTATTATACGTGGTGAAATTGATACCATTAGCATCCTTTTATACGAGTCAGTTAAAAAAAACGGGTATTAATAATCTTACGATACAAGCCGACTTATGAAATGTACTAAATAAAACAACATTGTTACGAACTCTAAAACGTAACAATAAATTCAGAAAAATATATTACCACTCGAACTTGGCCGAGCAACTCGAAATTGGCCGATTTTCTTTACACAGGAGGTGTAAAATGTACCTATTTTTGATTCAGCACATCAGTAGGACCAACAGAAATAGGTGTCCCTGGTGGACCTTCTAGTAGGACAAAATAGTAGGACCACGAGAAAACGCTGAAAAGGCCAAGAGTGTGTCGGACTCGCCCATGATAGGGTTCCGACAGATAGTGAAAGTTGTTCAGTTTCATGGTCTGAAGCACCCCCTTTAGTATTACTATGGTGTTTTGTTACACCCTGTACAAGGTGTTTCATAAGTAAAAATTATTTAAAACTCTTAAGCTTGTTTAGACCGTCAAACTGAACAACTTTCTCTATGGGACCAACATCGAAATCGCGAAAAAAAAAATCTGATACCCCATACCATATTTTAGCTCTAGTCGATTTGTAGAGTATGGAACATCTATTTTTTTCGCGATTTCGATGTTGGTTGGTCCCATAGTGAAAGTTGTTCAGTTTGATGGTCTAAACCACCCCCTTAAATGTTTATAATTTGTATTTTTTTCAAACATCGTGAGGAAACCTGCATGCTTCAATTTCGAGGCGTGTATTGTACCCACTGTCCATTATAAGTGGCGACGGGCTCACCCCCCGTCACACTGGACAGTTTCGGTACTACTGGTGAAACGTGGATGTTCTGAGGTTTCAGAATATCTCTGACTACCCTCAGGGAATATAGTCGTGAGCATATGCAGCATGCTTTATGCTGCATTTTTTTAACACCTTGTTTACACATGGACGAAAGTATAAGGGTTCCTTGTTTCACTACGGAACCCTAAAAGCAATTTTAATAAAGAAACATAAATAAACATTAAGCTAAATCTATTCCGAGTAAATGCCGTAACGATT
This sequence comes from Agonopterix heracliana, assembly GCA_963693445.1. NCBI lineage: Eukaryota > Metazoa > Arthropoda > Insecta > Lepidoptera > Depressariidae > Agonopterix > Agonopterix heracliana. The sequence goes on along the minus strand of OY856323.1, from coordinate 15,145,494 downwards.
GCGATCCGAGCACTCGTAGACGTGCTACGAATGCTACGGGCGCGCTACGTGCTACGGCGTAGTACCTATCGTACTGTTTTTATAGGTATTAGAAAATCTTTAGTCCATACGCTTGATCCAGGTTTTATTTCCAGGTTAACCTGTTTGTTGAGTATTTTGTTACTGTTAGTGTGACCATGTCGATTTATTTTATAGGATTTCTTTACAGATTGTTGCTGTGTTTATTCAAAGCTTGTTTTAGACAAAACACAGAAAAATTAGTTTTTCCGCTCTAAGTTTATTATTTTTGTACCGCCTTGTACATCAAAACTAAATTTTATTATTTTTTTTTAACGTGTTTTGCATACTTTTCTCGGTTATTTTAGATACCGTACAAATCTCATCTCCTCTTCGACAATCTCCGCACATTGGTTGATACCAAAAATGTTTAGGTATTAATTTCGTTGTATTCGGGTTCTTAATTGTCTCTGCTAATAAGAAATATTCCATAAGTATTGTTCTACAGAACAAATTGATATGAATGATTTACAGGGTGTTTCATAAGTAACAATAAATATTTAAACTAAGGGGGTTGTTTAGACCGTCAAACTGAACAACTTTCTCTAAAGGACCAACATCGAAATCGCGAAAAAAAAAATTATATCCCATACATATTTTAGCTCTAGTCGATTTGTAGAGTATGGATCATCAATTTTTTTTTCGCGATTTCGATATTGGTCCCATAGTGAAAGTTGTTTATTTATTTATTTTTTATTTTATTTATTTATTCAGATTTAGGATTACTAACAAAGTTAACACAGATACAATCACAGTTCTAAAGCTATTACAATAGGCAGGTGCAACCTCACTTATAAGTAACCACGGCATTCAATTGGACAATTTTTATAGAATTTATAATCATGCATGCATTATTAAAATTATAAAAAATATAGCCTGAAACACAATCAATGTTGACAATTTAAAAGTGTAAAAGGACATCAACCTATAATAACTACAATTTATAGCATAGCATAGCATATGCTCACGACTATATTCCCCGAGGGGGTAGTCAGAGATATTCTGAAACCTCAGAAAATCCACGTTTCACCAGTAGTACCAAGACTCTGTCCAGTGTGACGGGGGGTGAGCCCGTCGCCACTTATAATGGACAGTGGTACAATACATGCCTCGAAATTGAAGCATGCAGGTTTCCTCACGATGTTTTCCTTCACCGAAAAGCCAGTGGTGTTACAAATCGTACATAAATTCCGAAAAACTCATTGGTACGAGTCGGCCTGGACGGGGATCGAACCATCGCCTCCAGCACGGCAGGCAAGGTTACTCGCCACTGGACCACCACGGCTTTTTTACTACAATTTATGTACATTCATTTAACAATTGACAATCTATACAGTCATATAATACATCATAAAATAATTAAAATTAACAATGTTCAGTTTGATGGTCTAAAACACCCCCTTAAAGGTTTATTTGTATTTTTGTAACACTTGTATACATCGATTGTTCCACAGAACGAATTGATATGAATGCGATATAAAATAACCCCGGACCTATTAGATTTCTTTCGAGTGGTTCAGGTTAATTGGAAGTAGTCTCTAAAGAAGGAGTAATGAGTGAGACGGCATCATTAAGAGTTGGCTTTAACACCTGATGCCTCATCCTCACTGCCTAGTGCTAGCCTATTGATATAGGGGTGCGTCTACATTGGTGGATACGCCGTGAATATTGATCCGAACGTTAAAGTTGTTCAGTTCGGTAGTCTGAAGGTTTCTTAAATATGTATAGCAAGATAGGTGACTATCTTATAGAGCATGGACCGCAAAAATGGAGCCCCCGTCAGTCGCCCGTCGCCTAATTTGCTTAGTCGCAGTGCGAGCGGCATTGATTGAGATACTTTTTTGATTTTAGGCGGAATAAGGATTGAGACACATTTACAATGTCATTTCGGCCGTCAGTCGCCGTCGGTAAATGTGTATCAACCCTAAAGGTACCACTATGCTTTCGTGTGCTTTTACTCGTTGTAAAAATCATTCAAAAAGAAAAAAACTAATCACACGGCATTACTTTTCACTCGTAAGTACATGAAAATCAGATTCATTGTTCGAGTACGTAGGTAATGCAAGAACGTCACCTATCTTCCGCTAATAATAATAAATAAATAAAATTTAGGTAATCAAAGCTGTAACGCATTTAAGTTTACACCCTGTATACAAAATTTCCATAAACCATTTGGTTTTCAGACACAACACCGTAATGTCCACTTTTACTTTTAATCATCATCACCATCTTAGGTCTGAACAACCGTTGTAATGAGAGTGGCTTTTCATGAAAGTAAACATCGTGAGGAAATCTACATGCTTCAATTTCAACGGGCTTTCTCTATTCAGTAAAAGTAGTGACTGATTCAACACAAGTCACACTGAACAGAGTTTGAGCACTATTTGTCATCATCTCAGCTGATAAGCGTCCTCTGCTGGGCATAGGCCTCTCCCAAGGATCGCCACAAGGACCGGTTCTGCGCTGCCCTCATCCAACGGGTTTCCGTCGCCTTCACCAGGTCGTTGGTCCACCATGTGGGGGGGCCTATCCTCGCTGCGCTTTCTATTACGCAGTCGCCACTCGAGCATTCTTCGGTCCCATCGGTTTTCTGCAAGCAATGTGCTCCGCCCATTGCCACTTTAGTTCAGCAATTCTTCGGGCTATATTTTCGGCTTCGGGGTATGTCGGCTACCCTGGTTCTCCTGCGGATTTCTTCATTTCTGATTCGATCTCGCAGGGAAACTCTAAGCATATAGCCCTCTCCATTGCCCTTTCAGACTTTCAGCCTTTAGTGATCAACCCGGGCACTACTAGTGAAAGGTAGATATCCTGAATATGGTACATTAAAAATATCTTTGAGTAACCCCGTCTGGAAATTTAGCCGTGAGCATATCTTGTGCGAAAACTTAGGCAACATTTTATGCTGCAAACCACAATCATGCAAATGCCAAAAAAAGGCAGCAAATATTTACTATTTTGCGATTCATATCACATTTACTCGTACATACAGCATGTAATTTAAATTGCAAAAGCGAAACAATCAGAGTGTAAAATTGGACGAGTGTTCACTGAAACTTTACACTGATGCCGCAGACAATGGTTTTAGTCATATTTACACTCAAATATTGTGAATAGTATTTGTACAGAATATTACTAAAATACCAAAGTGTTTACATAATTATAACAGTGTTTTTGTGGCTAGTTATAGTCTGTCTATAAAGTCTTGACAAAAAGTAAGGGCGCTGTCTCCACGCAAGAATGTCAAAATCAAGCATAACCTGGCAACACCACCATACTAAAATGATTAGTTCCTCAAACATTCAAGTCACGAGTTCATAGACAGACTATACCTATCAACTTAGAAAAAGTATATGTCTAGAATGAGCCTCACGAATAATACCGTATAAAACAACAGGGGCTAAGTTTCATAGGTTGGTGTGCGTTTGGCGCCATACAAATTATGTATGTGTGCGTGTATATGTATAGGGTTTAGGAACCAGTACTGGTTTCTATTTTTTTCGACGCTTTCGTATCTTCGACTGTCAATCTTGACATATAACTTTATCAAAGCCTATCAACCTGTTCAAAATAAAAATAAACCGGCCAAGTGTGAGACGCGACTCGGGAAATTAGTGTTCCGTGCTACCAGTTGTTTTTCATGGGTCATAAGTAAAAACCACTAACACTAAATAAATATTGAGTCACGTAGTAACTGAAGATCATAGTGGTAGTGGATATAGAAATAAAATTGTACAAGTTACTGCCAAATTTATAATTTCCTCGCCATTTACACCTTATTATTTTCATGATTTTTTTATTCAACTTGTACACATTGAGTAATTATGTATAGAGCAGACAACGCGAACAAAATCTGTGCACCATGATCAGCAGTGCGGGGCGCGTACTGGGAGCGTCAGGCTGCGACGAGCGAAGTGGGTTAGAGCGCGTGCACCCTAACGCGTGTTACAAAACATTACTTCTCGGTAGCTTCTCTAGTTAACATAGTACCTCTTGCTTGTACATGGCCTTTCGAATAATACAAGTACGCTGGGCAAAAAAGTCGTGATAAAAAATGAGGGCGTTGCCTCCAAGCAAGAACGTCATAATCACGCATAACCTGGCAACACTACCGTACAAAAATTTTAGTTTCACCTGTCACCACGCTCATGACTTTTTTGCCAAGCTATAATAGTCGTTATTGTATTGTATTTGTTGTATTTATTTATTTTCCTGATATGTGAACATTATCAACAAACTACAATCATTCAAAACAAACGTCAAAAGAGAAGAAAATGTGATTAGAGTTTTAATAACATTGCACCGTTTTTAGATAAATTATACTAACCTAAAAACTGACTTTGGAAACCAAATTCGTGGATTTCAAAGCTTGGATTTCACTAAATCGATTTTAAGATTAATTGCATTCCCAAAATGGAGGCTTCAAATATTGTTACGTAAACGATTTATTATAGAGCTGTGCTGTGATAGTTATTTACGATAGATTGATTAATCAAGATGTAGTGTCCAGACTTGTACCGTTAGCAACAACAAATAGATTAAAAGGACAACCGTCCGCGAACCCATTCGCCAAAGAAAAAATAAGAGTAACTAATATTAACTTGGTTAATAAGTAATACAAAAAGTCTACATAAAGAAAACATATTCAGTTAAATTTACCAGAACTTAGACTAAAAAGGATCTGCTCTAATAAATAGCTGTCACATAATTAAAGCGACTAGATATTATACAGGGTCCAATTTAATATGCTGACACTTTTTAAGAGGATTATCAGACCATCAAACTGAACAACTCTCCCTATGGGACCAACATCGAAATCGCGAAAAAAATATCAGCTGTCCCATACATTTGGCTCGAGTAGGTTTGCAGTTTTGTATAGAACAGCTGATTTTTTTTTGGCGATTTCGATGTGTTGGTGCCATAGAGAAAGTTGTTCAGTTTGACGGTCTTATCATCCCCTTAAAAAGTGCCAGCATATTAAGAAGGACCCTATATTTGTTTTCGTGCACGCGAATTCAGTAAAAAGTTCTTACAATTAGAAATCCAACGTTTTGTTTCATATCGAAGTTGCGAGCCTGGCTTATTACATTCCGAAAGTATATACGCTTTCACATCAAAGAGCTAGGGCCATTCTGAACTACCAGATGCCTAAACTATCAACACTAACTTCAAAACGGCTCGAAGCTCCTCTGTTACAGTACGACCAAGTTAAATGAACTGCTACTGACCATCCAATTTGAGAAGACTGACCGTTCACTTACTTTGTTGAGTTCACTTTTTATTACTGATGGATAATATTTTGGCGTGTGATTGGAATATTTTTCTTTTAAAATATGAATCGATAGTCAAAATTTATACAAAATCCCATGTATTGCTACATGGGTACATTTTTTAATAAAGCTTGTCCAGTGTTCATAAAAGGTGTTTCAGTCTTCCGCTGCCGGGGTTAGCCTATAGTTTATTCAATTCTGACTGAAACATCTTGACGAATTTAAATCATAATAATAATATTTTTGAACGTACGTTAAGTTTTGACGAAGCTAGTCGCTAATTCGGCATGACAAGTTTTTTTTTGGAGGGCTCGGCTGAATCGAAAACCATTTCGAGATAATTGTCTCAATAGTTATATTTTCTATGTCAGAGATTTTAAAATGAAAGGATTACAGATATTTTTAATAAAATATCGTTGTTTTTCGGTCCGTCCAGTGACGTCACTGGAATACCTGTGAACTCCTTGGTAAACATAAAATCAACATAAAATAACCGGCCATTAAGAAAAAAAATACATTCACAATGTCAGAATTTTACATTTGATGTTGCCGTATCTGTTTCCAGCATAGAGAGGCAAGAGGAGGCAGGTTTTAATTTTTTTTAATATAGCAGCAGGTAGTTTTTCTCCATGGAGTTCCAATTATTTTCTGTCCACCATTTTTGCACTAAGAGATTATAAATCAAAATAATTTAAAAATTAAATTTATATTGATAAACTCGATGAATCACAATAAGAATGAAATAGGTGTCTTAAAATTATGTCTTCTATCCGTAAAAAAAATAAAAATTAGGACCAAAAAAAACTTGACATACCGAATTGGAATGTTAATTATATTTTTTTTGTCGAAGCTTTCTGGTTTGAAGCGAAGGGAAAAAAGTTGTAGTTTTTTTGACCTCCCATACTCGTACAACAAAAGTGCAGATCAGCCGATCTATTTTCAATGGGAAGTCCAAAAATTTGTTTTAATTTTTCAACTCATGTTCCTTAGGAAAAGTTGTTTAGTTTCATTGTATAAATACACCCTAAAAAGGAAAGACCCTCGTTCATTGCCACCGAGTATAAGTGACACTCCAAATAATAATCTAAGTAGTTTGTATATTTTGCGAGGTAACTTTAGAAACCAATTCATACATCACCGATAATTTGGTGAAGCTCTTTTCAATAGAGCTTTATCTCTGTGTGGTATCCCAATAAGCAGACAGAAACACGACAACCTCATTTTTTCCAATCCTCGCTAAGCTGGAACTTATTGGTGGATGCTTTCCACGTCCACAGCCTCTGCCTCGACCAGCTCAAGTGTACAAGCACACTAAAGTATGTGAGCATCCAGCCCGCACGGCTCGGGATACGTTCACGTATTCACGTCGTTCATTATTAAATCAATAGGGTCAAAGCTTTTACGTTCTGCATGTTTATTGGGTCACAATGAATACATTTTTGAATGGGAGTGCTGAGATTGATGGTTTTCGGATGTGTATTCTAAAATAACTCCATAGATGGCTCTGGCTGCATAAATCTTCAAAATCTGTGTTTTGCATCAATCTGCTTGTGTATAAAAGATTAAAAGCCACAAAACATGTTAGAAATTAACAAATCCTAACATAAAATTGGAATGTTAACATTGCCAATATAATTTTTTATGAGTTTATACAAAGTGTTAATGTATTAACGCAAAACTAGAAAGTAGTTTGTTTAGAATCGAGAACAGAATCGAATTTTCATGGTTTCAGCATAGGTATTTTTTTTTTCAAAATATTAAATAATTTGTTTGTAAAATTTACTGAACTCGATCTCAACCCACCGCACGGGCACACATAAGTAGGGTGCTACTTACTACCGAAACGAGATTCTTATAATGTATCAATGAGCACGTTAGCGCTTTCATTCATTGCTGAAATGATAACAAATAATTTTAGCCTCAAAACTTAAAATGCGAATAACTTTAAATTTAAAGTATCATAATAATGAAAGTATTGTTTCAATCTAATTATTTTGTTGTAAATCATTTGGGGTGTATGAGGTTTTGCGCTTATTCATTAACACGTTGTATAAATGGGTTTTTATACTATTTTTCTTTTCAGTCCTTTTAAACAAAGAAAGTTGAAATGATTCAAGAGAATATAATTTAAAAAGGTTTTTATTGACAGCTATAACCTCCTTTTTTTATAATAAAGGTCAGATGTCGTTTTACAGTTTTATTTAATTCCGTTTCATTCTTGGGATTGGTTTTGATACTATAGGATAAGATGATATTCAAATGGTGAGGTTCTGGGACAAGCAGGAGTTGAGGCAGGAGAGGCTTCGGGTCTGGACCAGGAATAACTGGAAAAAAGAAGTTCAATTTAAAAAACTCAGTTCATATTGCAGTCCATGGGTCAGAACGAGATCTTCATCATTGGAAACAGATGAATACTAAGAAACAAGTGCACTCAGGTATCCGTTTAAGGATACTTTTGAATTTGTCATTTTTTTAACGTTCAGTGTATACATTTTTTTATTCTTGATCAAAGCCTTGATCGTTAGCCTATATAGTCTTGACATAGCCCATCAACTTTAATTTTTTTATTTTTCACAATATGGCGTCTGAGTCCACATATTGAATTTTGATTACTGTCATATTGTCTTTAGTGACACTCGTAAGATTAAGACAAATCGATTGACGTTAGAATCATCAAAATCGGCCCACGCGCTTCGACTTTATTAGACTTCGACATTTGACAATTGTATGGGTCCGTAACGGAAGGCCGAATTACACATATTTGTCATTATTCATTTTAGACATTAGTCGCCTAAACCTTTGGTCTCTACTCTAGTGTGCCACAAAGGTACAAACTTACATACATACATGCATAGGCTGTTAAACACATTACCCTTCTTTGGCGTCGCGCAGTCGGTTAAAAATCATATGACATGTATACAGTAAACACATAACGTTCCCCAGCAGATATTACGAACGTAACACAGTATACCCAACAAAACTTACAAAACACGGTTTCAGTTGCAATTAACGGCAAAGCCGAGCCGGTGGGAGCTCTCATTAAAACTTCTTCTTAATATGAACACAAACTTATCTTTTGCTTGTGCGGAGAACTTTAGAGATAGTGAGATAAAGTGTACTTTGCAATGAATCGGTTTTAATTGCGGTGCTGCAGATAGGTAACACTTGAAAACGTTTTATGATTAAAAAGCCTTTATGGTTGTATAAGTACTCCCAAGATACCTATCTAAGTGTTACCAAGGTTATATCATATGTATTTTAGTTCTCGAGTAGATATTAATTCTTAGAAAAGTAAGGGATAGTTAATGCATTCAATAGTGTCCGTTTGTCACCTTGGGACTACTAGTATAGTGCTATGAGAAGTTGTTTTCTCATAGCACTATAATTCGGACCTCTTGGTGAAAATTAAAAAAAAAAAAAAAAAATTTAAGTGTCAATAACGATCATCAAAGTCGACCAGTGTGAGCCATTGGATGGGTGGCTAGGTGGATATATCCGGATAACGCTAATAGATGGTGGTATGCTTTAAGCCATATCAGGGATCTTCTTGCTCAAACTTGCTATGATTAGGGTTGCCACCTTTCTGTAGAGGCACTATGGTATTTTTTTCAATAAATTGCAAAAAAAATCTTGTACGTACTGTGAAGAAGTTGGCATAGGTGCCTTATTTATAAAAAAAATTTTGACTTGTATTTTCTATTTAAATTCTCACAAACTTTTTCACAGTTTATACGTAATGGTCGATAATAGCGAGAAATCAAACAGTTGACCGAACCGTTTTGCTGCAATATTATGAAGAAAGCGTCTGACCGCCTCGAAAGGGATTATGGTCGTGTGTTTATGTATGTATGATTAAGTTCGTTACCTTTCTTTTATCCAATTTTTTAGTCTAAAATCTGTTTTTTTATTGAAAATTCTGTTCCTATCAGTGGATACCTATAATTGGCTTTCTGTTTATTATCCAAATTCCTATCGCGTCGACAGATATTGATCTTTTAAATAAAATAAAAATGTCCCAGTATTTAATATAAAGAAGATTATCTCAAAGACATGCACATTAAACTGGAGTTATGCAACTAGCGAGTGAGGATGCATTCCTACTTTAAACGATTTAGTTTGCTCTGGCGCCTGTCAGGCATTTAATGATAGAACGACTGCAGTTATAAGGCAAAGCTTAATTTGTTAACTTTATACCGGTTTAGTTTAGTTATGAAAGCGCTAATTTCATTTATTATAGTGTTTGAGCTAATTTTAGACAGGATAGAGACGAATAAGTCACAAAATGGGCGAATACCTTCTGAATGTCATTTAGGTACTTTTATCCTGAACTATGCTGACGGATTTTAAAGGGATGATCGGACCATCAAACTGAACCACTTTCGATAGAAATTCTATACACTGTTGCAATCTCACTCGACCCAAATGTATAGGACAGCTTATTTTTCGATCTAATGACAAGTCCTTATTTAACAAGCGGTTCAAGCGGATTTTCAACAACCTGTTTTTGTTTTGACGATATATGACTACTCCCTCGGGGAATATAGTCGTGAGCATATGCTATGTTTTTGTTTCGATTTTCATTCGCGATTTCGATATTGATCGTTGTTCAGTTTGATGATCTGATGACCAAAACAGTCAGCATATTAGTTGCACCCTGTATATTGAACAAAGTTCAGCTTCGGTTGAATTCTCAATTTTACTTTAGGAAAAATATTTCCGAATCATAAATCCTGATTTCTACATTCAAATATAAAGTGAAACTTTAAATAAAAATCAAATGAAACTAGAATTCTTTCAATAAGCTCAGGTAGCGAACTCAACTCGTCCAGAGAGCAAATGAAAAATTAAATTTAATAAAAATGGCTTCTCATTTCAAAACTTTAGCGACTTGAAACTTTCACGAGTCCCGAAACGGATTTAGAAGTCCCAGTAGATCCCTAAAGTGTCCTCTAAAAGATAAGTCGGCAGAGAAAAAATACTAGAGGTGTTATAATTTGTATCCGAAACTATCGAATATCCGAGAAAAACAACGATCACTGGCACTTTCGTTACAAATTGTTTATTACGAGAATCATAGTCATAATAAAATCTACGACTAAACTGAGATTCGAACTCAGTGTTTTATAACTACTCCTGCGTGGTAACTAAAAAACAAACCGGGTCGTTAAAATGACTACCTATCCGGAAACAAAGCTTAATCCACAAATCATTTGAGATTATATATGACAGGTCACATTACTAAATATTTACAACCGAAAATGATCTTATATTTTCTACACAAAACCGAAGACAGGAACTTTCAACATCAACGAATTTTCTTCTTATTGTTGCATCTTTTATGAGACGTTGGCTATCAAAAACCGAGCAAAATGGTTTATAATTCCTTAAGAAATTTTCCCTACAAACATGTTACAACTCTTCTCGTATGAGGTATTGTAGCTTATTTATGTACGGTATGAAACATAGATTTAAACGATTGAATATCCGTATTCGAAATGTCATCACATCCCTAAAGAATACCTCTAGAGTAATCTTCGTAGTTAGTAGACTCGAGGTAGACAATATTGCGGATGGAATTCTTTATCCAGTGTCATTTACAAAGTGTAAAAGTTTCAAAAGCTTCGAGGAAAAATGTTACAAGTCGAAATTTTTCTAAAATGTCGGAAATGAAAGATATCCGGCAAAGTGAAATAGCTGTATCGTCAAATCACGAAAGGTCAAACTTGTACAGTCAGATTCAAAAAGATGCACTTCTGCTTTAGGTTTTCTACTAACTATTTATTTTAAGGCTAAACTGAGTAACAAGAAGTCAACAAAATCTAAAACCCATACATACATAAACTCATGACAGTATTCTTTTTCGGGCTGGTTAGGAGCTGATTGCGAGCGAGAGAGGACTACATCATTGCCTACTGTCGTCTTCTAACCGGAGAGAGCTTATACTGTGGTAATACCATCATATTATATTATGTCTATGTCTATACCGTGTCAACAGAACATGTCACAGATACACGAAGGCGTTCTTGCTTAAACCAATAATACCACTGAAACTAACACCCAAACATACTCGTACCTGATAAATAATGTCCAAACCACATTATAATTCCATATCCATCGGATCGAAACCAGGCCAGTCACTTACCTGGAAAGAGAAAGAACATTCGTAAGTGGAATGAATTCAACTAGGGAAACGAGAACACTTCAGTAGCTTTAGGGTTGCCAACACAAAAATATATATAATCAAGTGTCAGAAAATACATAGAAACATACAGTGGCCTATACAGGGTGTTCGGGTAAACAGTTGCATTACTTTAAGGGGTGATTGTACCCATGATACTGAACAACTTTCCCATAGGATATTATTTAAAAAAAATGTGGACTTTCCATACTATTGTATAATTTACCTATTGTACTTTTTACCTGTGATGACGAATAAATGTTTCTAATTTCTGATTTCTAAATGCAATCAGCTGATCGAACATTTGTATGAAAAGTAAAAATTTTTTTTGCGAATTTCCTATTGGTTTCTTAAAGTTGTTCAGTATCATGGGTACAATGACCCCTTAAAGTGATGCAACTATTTACTCTAACATTCTGTATACAGTAGCTTATACAAATATTTTTTTATGTAGAAAACAACGTAACGACTTCATTTTAACATTTATTTTCGTGACCAAAAAAATGTATCCAAACATATTTGAAAAAAATTATAATTATTGATTGATTTAATTTCATCTTATGTAAGTATTAATTTTCAAACTGGTGTGGGTTTATGAGACTGTCGTAGATTTTTTTTAAATAGCTCTAATAAATCATAACACCTAAATTATTGGTTTTTGTGGAGCGTTATTCGTTCTAAACGAATCGTTATCATGTTCGCTACCCAAAAAAAAATGTTGGATCACAGTAAATGGGCCACCCCCTGTATAGCCACACTCGACCGCTAGTTATCCCTAATGGGGAGAGCTTCGAGTGCCGAAGCCACTTTTGACTAAATCGTTATGGCCTAGCAAGTGATCATGAATGCCTCAGAATAGTCACACAACTGCCTGTCTTTAATTCGGAAAACTGTTGCCTATATTTCAAACTGAAAAAAAATATTTATGAAGTAAAAATCGGTCAAGTGCGAGTCGGGCTACTCGCGCATCGAGGGTTCCGTTCCAAACCACCACACAACACAACATATTAACTTACAAAAAAACTACTTTCTCCAGGACCTTTAGCGCGAGACCGACCCGTACTTGGCCGGTTTTTAATTTTTTATTATTTGCTGTTATACTGGTATCGATTCGGTATTGCCACGACTTAACTTAACTAAATTTATTCTTGTCATTTTCTAACATTCGACTAAGAAAAGAGACAGAAAACCAAGAACTGACTTTAGTGCTGTCAAAGTGACGCTACACGCCCGAAATAAGATGGCATCATAATGCACGCCATCTTATTTAAGTCGTTTTTGGGCGTGTAGCGTCACTTTGACAGCACTAAAGTCAGTTCTTGGTTTTCTGTCTCTTTTCTTACAATAAATTTAGTTAAGTTAAGTCGTGGCAATACCGAATCGATACCACTGTAGAGTTTTCTCTATAATCACACCAAGTTTGACGCTTGTATGTATTACCGTTTTTTCGATAGAGCGAGAAGAAAAAATCGTTAATAATAACTATTTAGATTTTTCAGGAGGACCTAAAAACGCGTGATCATTTGAGTTTGTTTTATTAATGCGGGCCTTAGGCCGACTCCTGACAACGACGTCCTAAACCTAAGGTCTAGAACAAGCATAGCATGCGCGGGTTCAAACATAGTCTGTACATCACTAGTAAAAACTACAGTTGAAACAAATAATTCTAGGTGGTTAACACATTAACGATCAAATAGCCGTAATTACTTCCAATTATAATTAAAGAATGAGCAGTTCAACCCTGACAGTGGATGCGGCAAATTAAAGTGATTGTGAATGGGGCGCCTTATGCCAGTCAAGTCGAGTTGAATGGAGCGCCGGCGCCGCCGCGGTGCAATCACGCGATGACGGGACCAAGGAAAATATTACACTGAAGTGATAATTGTTTTAGTTCACTTTTCATAGTTTACTCGTAACATTTGATTGTGTTTAATTACTTTTGAGACACCTTACTTTAGCTTGGAAACTAATCGTTCCACGATATCACACGAGTACGGTAATCATGTGATATTGTGGAACTACTAGTGTGGTGTGGGGTACTAGGAATACCCCACAGAGAGACAGCTTCGAACAATCGCGCTACTGGACAATCTATAAAATGATCACACAGTATTGTTCTCTAAATACTGTGTGCAAGGTGAGTAGAATCTGTCCAAAGTAGAACATGATGTCCAAAGTAGAATCTGTCCATAGTAGACCAAACGAGATGATTCTGTGCTTCAGATGGCGCGTTAAGCCGTTGGTCTCGCCTACTATCACGGGTGGTAGTCGTCGTTACATAAAAACCACGTCAGAGGCCGTAAGGCGGTCTGAAAAAAACTCTGACGCCGGGGCTTGCTGCCCACACGATAAGAAGAAGAAGAAGAAGAAGAAGTGTAAACATAAGGGGGTGCTTCAGACCATCAAATAACTGAACAACTTTCACTGTGGAGCCAACATCGAGAAATCAAATTTGCTGTTTCATACAAGACTGCAGTACCGACTCGACTCAAAGTGTATAGGATAATACCTATACTGTAATATCACTCAAGAAGTTTTATCGTATAAGGATCCTCAATTATTTTAAACCCAACTGGTCCTTCCTAGAAAGTCCCTTTTTAGTCGAGTCCTTTGTCTACAACTTAAAGGGCCTTAATTACATGTCTCTAGAATACTCTAGACCTAATAGGTTAGCAACCATAATGGATTAATTGCTAAGGAAATTGTTTAGATTTTAGCATTAATTTCGAAGGCCACAAAGTCTTTGAGCAATTGTGTAGTTAAGCAACTTTGAATAAACAGCTTTAATAAATTACATTTAATTTAATAGCTAGTTTATTAAGTAATTTAAAAAAGGATAACAAAAAAAAACATGTCCTCTAAACGAATCGTTAACCGTAGGACATTTTTACACAGATTGTCTAGTCCGAATAGTAGAACCAGAATCTAGTACCTACACAGAATATTAGACAACTATACATATATATTTTAATTATTAGAAAAAATGTTACGGCTGTATTCAGATAATGAAAGAAAACAACATTCCCTAAGGAACATGGGTCGAAAAACGAGAAAAATTTGTGGACCTTCCATACAAAAAGTGCGGATCAGCCGATCAGTTTTCTATGAGAGGTCCAAAAAAAATCTCGTGCTTCGACCCATGTTACTTATGTGGAAACTCATGGTTTCATTATGTGAATACAACCTTAAATTTTTCTTAATCATAAAAATAGGGGTGCATTGAATACATAAAATACAAACATCCTTGATGTTTGTATGAAAATTCGTATTCATCACACAAATATTTAGCCCTTGCGGGATTCAAACCCGCATCCCCAAGGTAGGTTCACTTTCAACTAAGCTATCGTTGGGGAAGCAATACGATTAAAAACGCCGTCATCCCGGGACCACGACTCTCCATTACTAATCGATGCGAACGAGCGCGTGGCTCCGGTCAGAATTTAGCCGTTTTCTTTGAAAAATGAGATGATTTTTATTAATTTCGAAAAAGTAAGAAAACCTCAACATTCTGCATTGTGTTGTGAACAATATAGTAAATTTTCATTTTCTTCCGATTAAAAATGTAAGAGTAAAATGGTTACAACTGGAAAAAAGGGGTGACTTTAGAACCCTTTTCTTCAGTTTTATTCATTAAAATCGATTTCTAGAAAAACCACATCACTTCTCATATCATGTAGACGGTTCAGTTTTTTTTCAGCTCAAAAAGTGCCATAGTTAATGATTATAATGGTAACAAAGTTGCCCAATTTAATGGTAAAAAAAACCCGTTACAAAACCACGCAAATCTTAACTCTAACAATGTGATTTTAAATCCAATTCTGAACACACCGATTCATTTCACAAATACCTTTCGAATAGTCAATACGGATGGAAAAATAATAAGAGAACGGTAAAAACGCGAGCCGCAGGACAAATAACCGGAAAATAATTATTCCATTTAACGTGGTCTTGCCATGCGAAAATATTACAACGGTAGTTACGAACACGAACGCATCGCTAGAGTTCGACTCAAAAAAGAACGATTGTATTTGGAAATGGAATGTAGGTAACTTATCGGGTGGAAGAAATCGCTTTCAGTGATAAGGCTGCTTAACAATGGTTACTTTTGATTTGGACCATCAGCGTTTACAAGGTCCTTCTCAATATGCTGACACTTTTTTTAAGGGGATGCTCAGACCAACAAACTGAACAACTTTCTCTATGGGACCAACATCGAAATAGCAAAAAATAATCTGCTGTCCCATACATTTGGCTCGAGTAGGTTTGCAGTTTTGTATGGAACGGCAGATTTTTTATTCGCGACTTCGATGGTGGTGCCATAGAGAAAGTTGTTCTGTTTGATGGTCTGATCATTCCCTTAGAAAAGTGTCAGCATATTAAGAAGAACCCTATATACAAGGTGTTACAAAACTACAAATAAACATTTAAGGGGGTGGTGTAGACCATCAAACTGAACAACTTTCACTATGGGACCAATAACGAAATCGCGAAAAAAAATGTATGTTCTATACTCTACAAATCGACTAGAGCTAAAATATGTATGGTTGGTCCCATAGAGAAAGTTGTTCAGTTTGACGGTCTAAACGACCCCCTTATTTGTTTTAAAAATTTATTGTTACTTATGAAACACCCTGTAGATCCCATTGCAGGGCACAGGCCTACCCTCAGGGAGGACCCTCAGCACAGCCGTTAGCATCAGTTAGTCCACCATGCGTGCCCAATACGGATTGGTATGCTTTACAAACGCATCCGATTTTTTTTCATCAACGCATGCTGGTTTCCTCACTAATCTTCCTTCAATAAATTAAATTCTCAATTTGTATTATTTTAAAGATAATTCGTACCGAACTTAGCGAAGCAACTGTTTGTTAACCAAGTACATAACATTAGTAAGAAACTGAGAACGTAAAGCTCAGTGCAACAATCCCGTTAACGTATGAATGTATCCCTTGAAACTATACCACCTTTGTTCGACGACTTCACTGTTAGTAGTTTGGTTTCATGAGTTCGTTCAACCCTTCGATACAGCAAACATAGTTCACGGTATACCTAAATTATTATTACTTTTAATAAAAAGAAAGATTTTACCATAACAAAACATCACTTATTTCTATCTTTAGCTTTAAAAATCGAATACCTTTTTATTGCGCTTCAAAACGATTCGATCATCATCATCACCGATGATCCATTCTCCATTCGTTTTGAAGTGCCATCACAAATCAAAAGGATGAATGAATGAAATATGCTTACAGTTTTTTTACTCCAATAACTGTTATTTTGCCTCAAAACCATTAATTTAAAAATACATTTTATTTACGCACTAAAATGTGAATGTTTAAAACTATTGTCCTAGTAAAAAGGTTGTTCAGTGACGCTCAAAGATACGGACATAAATTAATTTAAATTATATTGTTCAGTCCATTTCCGGCGTAGGTATCTTGAAAAATTTACAGAACATTAATGATATAATATTGGAAGTCTTTTCAGTAGGTACAAAAAAATCTGTGGTCCACACCGCCTTTTACCGTAGGCTACCGAACCAATTTTGGAGGTGGGCCATAGTTTTGGTTTTTATTACTACCCGGCGGGCCACTTGCCTACAATTATAATAGATGTTTAAATTAAACAAAGCTTTAGGTAAAACTTTGCCCAACAACAACGTTTAATTATAATAAAAAAGAAAAAAAACACAATGGGCTGCTGTTGGCGGACCACTTTGTGGCGGGCGTTAGAATCTAACGCATCCCTAATTCAGACGGATATAATTTAACAAACGCTTCCATTAAAGCTGTACCTATATCAACTCGGCCAAATGACTATTATCTTTCATAGCCTGTCATGTGCATCGCCCCTTAATGACACAAATGTTAATTAATTAAAAAACGTATCAATTACAAAATTCCCATTAGCATTCGATTACAATCTGACGTCACAAACAAAACGCGTCCGTGCATTTGACGTCATTTATCTGCTGTCCAATCTTTTCTACCCACCAAAAATGTTTTATCACCCTTATTAGCAATTTCGTAAAGACCAAAATTGACGTATTTGGTCGCAAATAAAAATTGTTTCCGAGATTTGATGAATGCCAGCAATGCGAAATAATTTCTTCTATTCATCCGCTAAAATATTACGGCTCGTCTCGTCGGCGTAATGAATTCATTTCAATAGAGCCCCTGGGCCGTACTTACCGGCTTCAATAATTATTATGAATAGAAACGTTCTATGCTAGACAAGGACCGGACCTAGGGACATTTGGCGATATGATTTGAAGAGTAAGCAGTAAAGACTTTTTCAATATCGAAATAACTAAAAGAAACTGTATTAAACAAAATAATTGTGTATTTCGTCACTTGCGTGCTGATTGGTAAAGTTTATAGCTTTACTTTAGTAGCATTATGTATTGCTATCATATACCTATGTTGCAATAACCGTAGTATAACATAAAATCACGTTCGTATTCCTTTTGAGTGGTCAGAAATCAGAATTACGTACCTACCAACTAAAAGCTTCATAATAGACCGACGCGCGACGTTTCAATGTTGATATTTGCCGTAAGCTGCTAATATCCCACAAAAACACTGCAGAAGATATACAGGGTGTAACAAAAACATCTAGTAATATTAAAAGGTGTGGTTTAGACCATCAAACTGATCAACTTTCACTATAGAGTCTACTTACAAAACTGCATTACTTACCGACTCGGCTGAAATGCATTCACAGCATATTTTTCAAATTTTTCTCAATGTTGGTTTTATGTTGGAGCCGTGGTGGTCCAGTGGCGAGTAACCTTGCCTGCTGTGCAGAAGGCGATGGTTCGATCCCCGTCCAAGCCGACTCGTACCAATGAGTTTTTCGGAATTTATGTACGATTTGTTACACCACTGGCTTTTCGGTGAAGGAAAACATCGTGAGGAAACCTGCATGCTTCAATTTCGAGGCGTGTATTGTACCCACTGTCCATTATAAGTGGCGACGGGCTCACCCCCCGTCACACTGGACAGAGTTTCGGTACTACTGGTGAAACGTGGATGTTCTGAGGTTTCAGAATATCTCTGACTACCCCCTCGGGGAATATAGTCGTGAGCATATGCTATGCTATGCTATGCTATGCATGGTTTTATGTTTATTCTGAAAGTTGTTCATTATGATGCTCTGAAGAACCTCCTAAAGTATATATGTTACGCATTAAAATTTACACACCGTTTACCATAAGCAGCCTAGCCCTTTAGCCCACAAACACACTGCAAAAGATATACTAACATTTCTACCCAGTCTTCTTATCGAGTGGGCTGCAAGCCCTGGTGTCAGAGTTTATTCAAACCGCCTTACGGACTCTGACGTGGTTGTTTTATGGAACGACTACTACCACCAGAGATAGTAGCCGGGACCAACAGCTTAACGTGCCATCCGAAGCACGGAATCATCTTTCTTTTCAGACAATCAGGTGACTCAGCCTGCAATGTCCTAACCAACTGGGGAAAAACGCACAAAGTGACATTTCACTAGGTGCCCCCCGTGGGAATCGAACCCACGACCTCCGTGTCAAGAGCCCAATGCTCTTAACCATTAGACCACGGAGGCAGTTACTAAGTTACAGTTCTACCCAGTGATTTGGTATGATTATGTTACTTAACGTTGCAAGACATTGCACAACCACGAGACGAAACGTCGTGATCTATAATAAGCCTGGAACCCCACGGCCAATAGATTTTTATCACACCTATCCATATTACGAACGAGCCAAATTAAACGACATTCAACTACTTAAAGAACCATTAGCGCTACTTTGAGGCTTCACCAAGATAAGTTTCGCCTATTACAGGCTGGATGCACCATAAATCTGTTACTTGAGTCCTGCCTGTCATGCCATTCTCGAACTTACGGCGCTAGCATTAAAGTTCCTTCAGGAGACTTAGTGAAGGCTTTGAAGGTGGTGTCCAAATGGTCCACTGTACCTAATTGCTGTTTATAAATCACTGGTGCATAAGTGAATGCTGTATTTAAACAGTTAAGTGGCAAAGTGCTTAAAAGTGAGATAATATGGGTATGTCATGTATTACGGTACATAAAAACTACCTCCGGTTTAGATGAGTTTGAGTGTACCACAATATGGTATAAAGAAAATAAATAAGGTCAAGAAATAACTAGTAGACATAGACATAATAACAGAAAGTATACACCTAACTTATTCAGATCACTACCCGCATTAATTGAAATTATACATAGGATCAAATACGATGTACTTTTGACTATCAAGTCGCCATCGACTAAGAAGGATGGCTATGTAAAATATGACAGTACAAGTACAACCTGCCAGAAAATAACACAAGGATAACAGGCAGGAAAGTAAGAAAGGTCTCAGATATCATGTAATTGATCAACAAACATGTGACCTGAGGATTTCTTGTTTTCTGCCCGAGGTTAGTATACAATTTTTCTCCTCAACGGAGGTGGAAAGCGGCAACTTCGTTTAGCGCAGCGGGACGAGGGGAGAAAAAAATGTATTCTTACAATCTTAGAATTTTAAAGCCTAATTCAAGTCACAAGTGTTTTCCTTATCAGTGCGGTAAATGTGCCAAGCTATTCATCTAGTCTCGTTCTCGAATAAACACAATAAAAATCCAAGAAACATTAACGTATTTCAATATAATAAGTACCTATGACAAAATATATCCTTATTTTTTTTCTCCAAACATATTGCCGTGATAGCCCTCGAGATAGATATTGGAGATCCGTGTAATATTAAGGGCCCTTCGTCGAGGAAGGTACAAGGAACGCGAGAGTGGCGCCAAGTGAGCACTAAATTGTACGGGATAGCGGAAAAACTGGCGTCGGAATAATTTATCACTTCCAACGTAAGTGTTACCTGCTCGTTTAGATTAAATAGAATCGAGGAAAAGGTACCTGGTGGAGTGAATGTAAAAATAACCGATCCAAGTCAAACATCGCCACGCCTAATTAGTGATGCAAACTGAAACAAACCTTGATTTGTTATTGTAATTTCTTTTTAAGGAGTTATATTTTTTTCACATCACAAGCTCGGAAAGATTCTGTTTATCGTTCGAAATCTGAGTGCAAAAGTGCATTTTATCCGCTAGCGTGGAAAGAGTTTTTGAAATTCGAATCTGTCAATTTAATATTTATCTATACCGCCAATCCACTGAAAATGCTTAATAACTATTTCATGACACTGGCCAGCATGAAAAAAAAAACTTTTTAAAATGTTCTTTTTAGCAATTCACTTTTTTTCCTCGCTGTCGTGAGGTGAAAAGTTGTTTGTTTCGCTCGGCTGCAAAGTTATTCTGCGTCTCGTACCTTTGAAACCTTCGCTGAGCTTAGGATTCTATTAATTGAACCACGAGCGAAGCGATCCTAGAATCCTTCGCTTGCTCAGGTTTCAATACAAGTACTCGCGCCAAAAAGCAACTTTGCAGCCTAGAATAACAAATAACTATTTCCTCTTTTTATAAGGCAACATGTACAAGCAAGACATAATGTAGGTACACCGTGAATCAAGTAAGTGTTTCCAATACCAGGTTTTGCAGTAACAACCCAAAAAACCAAAGCCTACACAAGTTGTAAACTTAAATGCGCTGAATACTTTAGGAGGGTGCTTCAGACCATCAAACTGAACAACTTTTACTACAGGACCAAAAACGAAATCAGTTGTTTAATAGAAAATTTCCTTCCTGATTCTAATAATGTATTGAAAAGCTCTTTTTTTGACGTGACAACGTCTTATAATTCGATGGACGGCTGCACGCACGAAAAAACATGACTCATGCGGCGTTACCTCGCTCTGAGGCGTTCCATTTAAGGCTTGAAGTGCAAGCGAGAGCGCGGAACGAGCGACAAAGAGGCACAAAGCACAATCGTCAATTTTGATTTCCATTTACCTCCTTCTCTATATCCATACAAAATATCTATCTATCAAACAAATAAAATTAAAATATTCTTTTCAAAAATGCCACCATTCCATCAGGATTTTCTTATCACGTTGTCACGTTCAACTATTGTCAGTAAACCGACTTTACAGACAACCGATTTTTTTTCGAAATATTAATGTTGGTCCCACTCAAAAACATATTGTTATAATTATGTTTAATTCTAACCAACTATGGAGGTGCTACTTGGGAATGTTCCTCCATTGAAAAGGGAAGATCTTCCACCAGGCTTAGTGTGAAGCCTGGGGACCGGCCGTGGTCCAACAGTTCTTAGTTGGACGTTGTATATATATCGAATCTCTGTGATTATTTCTCTTGCGCGATTTATGTCTCGCATTCGATTGTGAACCTTATTTGTAGTAGGTTACGAGTTACGTATTTACGGTGAACGTTGTCTTAGTATGGAGCATATTTCTGAGAGCGACGGTAGCGCCATCTGTTAGCTTTTTTGCTATAACTTGTGGGTGTTGACATCTATGGCAAGTCCCCACAGTACTCCCCCCTCAGACCGGAGGTCGTTGAGTTGTTCGAAGTGTGCAGTCTGTATCCATGTAGGTGCAGGGCTCCAGTCAAGTGAGTCTGACGAGCGATGTGCTGCGAGTGCGTGCATCTGTCAGGGAGTCCAGTCCTGATGTGATGCGGGTGAGTGACAGGCGTGGAGAAGGCGAGCAGAACTGCCACGTGGAGGTGAGCTCAGACACGTGGGCTGCGGGAGATCCTTCTATGCAGACGCTGACTGTCGTTGAGGAAGCTGCAGGCCCAGGAAGCGGTGTAAAGACAGCTGCGATGGACCTGGTGCGGCTTCGGTTTGATGGCGTGACTGCTGCTTGTTTGACCTGGTCGAGGGGTGTGAAGGGGTTGGTTGAAGCTGGTTGCTGCTCTGTGTTGATGCTGCTCTGCGGTGTTCAGGTTGCGATGTTCTTTGTCGAGGGTCACCAATATGGAGGTGCTACTTGGGAATGTTCCTCCATTGAAAAGGGAAGATCTTCCACCAGGCTTAGTGTGAAGCCTGGGGACCGGCCGTGGTCCAACAGTTCTTAGTTGGACGTTGTATATATATCGAATCTCTGTGATTATTTCTCTTGCGCGATTTATGTCTCGCATTCGATTGTGAACCTTATTTGTAGTAGGTTACGAGTTACGTATTTACGGTGAACGTTGTCTTAGTATGGAGCATATTTCTGAGAGCGACGGTAGCGCCATCTGTTAGCTTTTTTGCTATAACTTGTGGGTGTTGACATCTATGGCAAGTCCCCACACAACCATTAGCACTAACCTAATTTTGAGTTCAATTTTCAAGACCTTAATTTCATACACTAATTAAGTTTAACAATTACGGCATCAAGCCCCGGGGCACTAAAACAAACTACGGTCGAAATGTGACTCTTGTTCAAGTTCATACATAATAAAAACAGTGAGCTTAATAAAAACTAGCCCTCTGGGGTAAAATTTAGCTGGTCTCTTCCCCTACCCTTGAAATAGGGTTATGGTAACGACACTTTTGTTTAGGACTGTCCTCCCTTTAAAAATAAGTACCTACCTAAAGAAGCAGATGTCCAGAATATCTACATTTTACACACAGTGCCCAATGCTCATATGCTGTTCAGTGTCACAGGTATTAAGAGAAGTTTATTCCGAGAGCGCAAATGCGCACTGCATACAAACGAAAACTGGTGATATTTTCAATACTATCAAATTAAAGTCAATTAAATTTTTTTAAAGTCAAAGAAACAATTAACGAAAATCGGACTTCATACAAACATAAAGATTAGTTTCTGGATTGTTTCTGAAAATTTTCATTGACTTTAATTGGTTAGTATTGAAAAAGTCACCAGACTTCGTTTGTATGGAGAGCGCCAACGGTCCGACTAAACGAATTTCGATGAAATTTGACACAATGATAGAACATGTTCTGGATTCACAGATTATGATACTTTTTTATGTCAAAGCAGACGAAGTCGCGGGCAAAAAAGCTAATAAAGTCATTGATAAGTTGAACCATAATATTACATTCACTTGAGGATATACCTGCAAACGCATCCGGTTTGATATTATTTTCAATGTTAACAAATTAAAGCGAATGAAATTTTAAACACGATCTAGAAACTAATCTCCATGTCTGAGGTTTGACAGATTTCCAATAAAATAGCTTCATTGCTAGGATAAATTGAAGATTTGTATGGAAACTGTAACTTGATTTTTTTTAATCTATGGAACCAAACAAACACAGATATTCGTTACTAGATGGTGTTTAAAATATCAATAAATTAGTTAATATTCAAAATAGAATTAAACTTCGTTTGTAAATCCTCTTAATTTCGTATTTTTCCGTTCATTTGTTAAGACAATGTAGATGTTCCAACGAAGAACAAATGGTCTTCAATCACTCCAGTCTGGCGGAATGTCTTACCTACTCTAACGAAGTGCTTCCACAACCTCCTCGGTATACCTACACCGACTACAAAGTACACATCCTCCAACCCTAAACTACGATTCCTTGCGCTTTGAGAACTAGACAACTAGAAAACAAAGTTACAAACACGCCCAGACCCCAAACAAATACCAAAGTACTAAGACACGAGTCTTTGAAACATTTTACCGTGATGAATTCCACTTGTTACAGAGTTAACACTTTCGCTGCTAAGCTCAAAACAATGACATTCGGGCAGTGCTAACACTGTGGAATGCTATACGATTCTGACTCAAGGTGTGAGTCATGAGCACTGCGGCCCATAGGTCGCTGACCTACCAGGTAGGTCGTCAGCAGTTAAAGTGTTAAGCGTCGACAAATGTCTCTTAAAATTACTTAGATTTAAACGGGGATAACTTAAAAAAGGTAGAGTGGAGCGACTGGATGTAGAAGGCCCATAGAGTTTGCCCAAGAACTAACAACCGATGGGGAATTAAGAGTTCTAGAGTGGAGACCACAAGCTGGCAGGCGTAGTGTGGGACGCCATTCGGGGGGAAAAGGTAGCGAGCAACTGGATGTAGGAGGCCGAGGATAGGTTTGTGGCACGCCTAGGGAGAAGCCTGTTCAGTAGTGGGTTGATGAATTGATGATAGGCTGATGATGAAACAGGGATAGATCGTGTAAGCTCCACAGGGTGGCCCCGAGTGGCCGGGCGACCTGAAGGCGGCGGGACTTCGTTAGATAAGGGGAACCCAGGACCGATCGTTGTGGCGATCCTTGGCTAGAGGCGTATGTGTAACGGTGGGCGTTTATCGGCTGAGATGATGATGATGAAAAAAACTAAATAACCTAAATCAAAAAAATCAAACCACTCGTTATATGGACCAAGAACAAAGTACCTATAACAAAAATAGGTACCTACTTTGTTCTGATCTACGTTAACGTGGAGCACTGATCAGTCAGTGCGATCTATAGAAATTCTTTCAAATTTATGAAAAAAAAAACCTCATAAGTTCGGCTCGGTACACACTAAGTTCATCAGTCATCATCAGCCACCATCATCAGTCGTTAAATACGTATCACAGTAGAAGAGTTAAGAATTATTGTAAGACTAATGTGGAGAGGATGTGGACCAAACTCAAATAAAGATAACAACAATATAAAAATCCGGACTCGAATACGATCTCATGATAAATCAGTGACGTTTGGCTAAATGTTATATCCACGTGACAAAAACGTAAGCTAGTCTAAAAAAATCTTAGGAATTATATTTACCAAAGCCCCTAAAAAGCACTCACGAAATAAATAACAATCAAATAACTACCAATAAACTATCAGAAGAAAGCACGTAAAAAATAACTTTCCTGAATATCGAACTATGTTGTTCCGAAGAACCTGCCTACCCTAAATACACGTATTTTACCTACGCTCGGTGCTCGAAAGTAACATTTCTTTCCTGAAGAAAAATACGGGAAGATATAAAATTACCGACAGACTGTGAATGCGGCAAATACATGGCAAATAGAAGAAATATTTGTTGACCTAGAAGGAGTATGGGCGTGAGTCCAGCCAAATTATATTGGACTTACGCCCATTTGACTCGGAGTGAAAGAATTTTGGAAACAGAAAAGGTGTTGGCATTGGCATGAACGTGAAAACCGTTGATTTGTTTAGTTTAAAATATTTTATTCAACGTTGATAGGAGAAAATTGTATATTTTGGTTACAGTGTATTGAAGTCATTTTAAATTTTTGAATGCACATTCATTGCTGTTTTACTTTTTTAGTTAATGGATTGCCATAATAAAGGTTCTGGTTTCAAATATAGATAAAGTCATGGATTTTTTTGTGTTGCTGGGTGGTTTTAGTTGTAGCTTAATTTTGTATACAAAACAATGTGAAGGGTTATTTATCATTGATTGAAAAAAAAACTGTTGGATAGAATTTCAGATTAACAGGATTCACATGACCCAATTCGTCTTAGTACCTGTACCTATTACGTATACGACATTTCAAATTAGACTCTATACGTATGTCGGTAAGTACCGCATCAAACGAATCCCGTTGAACTACACGTTTCCACCGCGTCCGTGCATCATCTGCTAGTGTACCTAACCTATCGATCGAACTCGACCATCGCTCACTTTGAACCGTTCATTCCTACACAAGCCTAAACCCACATGTTACACAGGATGTTATTAGAATTTAGTAGGAAATAAGACGATTCAAACGTAATAGAAAATCACTAGTGGTGATACAGACAGAGGTAGACACGCCATAAAGCTACGTGAAACGCCATAGAAACTGCATTAAAATAAAGACCGTGATTTAGGAACTATCGACAGTTATGCAAATATATGAGCTCATAAAACGATGATCTAGCACCAAAGTGTAAGAATTCTTAGTTATAGTCTGACCACAAGGGCTTTACCGCTCATTGTGTGCAACATAGCTATGGATATTTTATAGCATGGGCTATCGTATGACGTACACAGTCTAGTGAAAATAAACAAAATAGCCGCCGCCGCGAAAGTCGACGCAGTCGCGACGGCAGTGCGGGCGGGCTTCTCAGCCCTCACATCTTGGCGCGCAGCAACGTTCCTTTCCGTAATTATGATGCGAGAGCTCAGCATTTCCCCCAACACACCATAGACTCGTGGTTCCACATAAAGAACCTTTTCCCACGCGACTCTTTCGCGATTCGCGCTACGCAAAGCACCAGCTGGTTAGATACTCTAGCTTGGTAGCCTTCTATCGATCTTCTTTGATAAATTCATTGTGGGTTCCGAGACAGATTAGAGTTATCACTATTCATTGTCTAGTGTTGTGAATGGTCGCCGCCGTTGATCCTTGTTTACAGGAGTTACAGCGGTGGGAATGTGTGGTGGCGGCCTATAGCCTGGTTATTCAGGCCGCAAGTTCAAAATCTGTCGATCCACAGACTGAGAATATTCGAATACAAAAATTGAGTAACTTCAGAATAGTAAATTTTTCAACATCCTGTATCATGTATTGCCTATAGCATGCCGCATCGACCTCAAGAGTTTCTCTCGTCTCGACTCAAACGTGAGTCCGTCGTCAGACTACAAACTAGCCGCGCTAAATGTTGACAGGGTTGCCAGCCGTGAAATAACATTTACACCTTCAAGCTTGTTTATGTTTAGGTGGAAAGCCGTTTTAACCCTCTATTGCATACAAAGCCAAATATGGCCTCTACACGAAATATTTTTTTATTATAGGATATATTTTGTTAGTTGTCAAATTACTTGTTAAACCATATTGCCAACAATCATAGAGAACTAAACATATTTTTTTCAAAACACGTTTTCTTATAATTTTTTATAGTAAACAACCATCATTTCATGACTTCGCTCTCATTCTACCTGAGCCGATTTTTTCTGATTTCGACCTATGTAAAAATTTAATAAAAAGCAAGTGAGTCTTTTTAAAAAATATAAGTTAAGTAGTCATGACATTCTTCCTCATTTGTAGATCATTTT
The DNA here is from genome assembly GCA_963693445.1 of Agonopterix heracliana. Lineage (NCBI taxonomy): Eukaryota > Metazoa > Arthropoda > Insecta > Lepidoptera > Depressariidae > Agonopterix > Agonopterix heracliana. Next base: position 15,118,133 of record OY856323.1, on the reverse strand, counting down.
TTTTCAGATTACTTTATTTTTATCCGTTATTTACCTAATTTATGTAAGAAGTCATATATGGCTTTGTATGCATCAGAGCATCGATTTGTGTCATGAAAATTGATGCTAGGTTTGCAAATATAAACGATTTTCGTTATAATCCACTTGCATTATATGATGGACTTTATTGTATCTTCTGTTGTAATACTTCAACAGCCCAAAATTATCAAGTTTTACTTGTTAAAATATAGTTTGATTATACCAGGTCCTTAGAGTGAGACTAATCTGCATACCAAATTTAGATATAATATATTGACAGATAAAGATTTTAATAAGATTTTAGATATATTTACAAAAATTTTCAATTTTGCATGTCCATATCTTTAAAATTATAACTAAGCCTGAACTTTCAGTACCTATAGTTACAGTAACAAGTACGTAATTATGCTTTCAGCATAGAATAATCGTTAAGTATTTGGTCGGTAATAGCTAACTGTTATTTCAACTAAGAGAAGCAACCAATATCTAGCCTCCTGAATAATTAACACTTATCAATACATATGAAAATGTTAAAAATACATGCATACGAAGCCATTTATGTCAGTAATAATTTTGGACTGAATGCATACAAAGCCATATATGGTTCTGAAAATTATCTTCTGAAGTTAAAGTCCGAATTTTTTTTAAATCTTTTTTATGGTTTTTGGACTTCATAATAAACAGATATTTAGTATCAAACATTTTTTTTATCGCATGCTTCATAATTCATGCAGTAGAGGGTTTAAAGGCATTTCTTATTTTGATTCAACATGATTTTTGAAAGATATTTAAGGCAAAATTAAGACAATATTTCTTTCTTTTTAACAGACGATATAATTTTTAGGTGCTCGAACAGTTTTCATTAATCAATTGATAATGAACTCAATGGAGATTGAAATGGATTTGAAAAAAGAGTGCAAGAGATAACGCGAACACACGTCACAGGGATATATCATCAATTCAATTCATCAGGTCATTTTCAATTGTCACTTGTCGCGTTTATTAAACAGGGCCCTGGTAACCCTAACCGAAGGTGAATACGAAATCCAAGTGCTAGGATGCGACCACTCGGCGGCTGCGGGCGCGTGCTTCGAATATTGACTTAACCTTAACTTTTGTGTTAGTGCTTGTTTTAGTACATTTGTGCGGAACTTCTTGATTACTTCGAGAGTTGTTAGCTAATGGATAGATTGATCTGGCTGTTCTTATTGCAATCCGCTCACTAAAATATAAGTAATGTAACTTTAAATTCACATAAAAATGTACTAAATATGAAGTTAGGGTGCGTCCATTACGTAAGGCGATTTTTCGTCCACCCCTTGGTGAGATGTCGTGAGATTTGGTTCGAACCTCGCTTTTAATTTTCAAATTGCTAATTTTTTCTTAGTCTGATCATCGTCGTACAAAACCGTAAGTATATTTTGGATTCGAAAAAAAAAAAAAGTAAAGTAAGGACAAATAATCTTCAAAGAAAATTTACCCATTTCTGTTCCTAACGTCCACTGTAAGTCAATTTACTTAATAATCCCAAGAATCGCGCTGGAAATTGATTGGTTAATTTAATTATTCATCTCAATAAAACGGTTACTTAGTCGACTACCATTGGTATTAAGGGTCGGCACTACCTACGGCCCGTTTGACATATCTGTCAAAAGAAATAGACCGGTGGCCGACAACACTCAACCCTATGTTATAAGATTAATGAACAAATCAATTTGATAGTTTTTGGTAATAAATTTCTTGCAAAAAACTTGGTCGGCTGCAGCGCGCGGTGCAGCTTGGCTGGCACGTTTACTGGTGTGAAGGAAAAAGGGAACCCTACCTGGTGACACGACATTTTACCTCGTTGAATTAAAGGACGTAACTAGTCTGTTGGTCTGGTCGGCCGACCCTATCCTGGCAGGTTCGTAGGTCCGACCGAATTTAGGGTACCTACTACCCGGAAGGCAGATTTTACCACATTAAATTAATGTTGAATGTTTGGTTGTGCGTGGATATACTCCTGCAGCATCTGGATTTGAGAGCCGTAGGTCGAAATTGACATTTACAGCAACAGTACAGTACCGTGATGGACTTATGATGTGACTGATCAAAGATCACCCCTGGTGGTAGTATCAATTATTTTATTAGATAGACTATGTATTATTGTATACATAACCGTAGCTTAAGAATTTATATTGTAATAGTTTTAAGTCGTGTTATGTTGTAGAGTTTCTGGTCGCATCTTCTCTACAGCGACAACACGTTCCGACGCGGTGGTAGCTTAAAAAAGATTTGACGTTTAATAAGTGTGCTTCAAGCTCCTGTTTTGAATAAATTATATTGACTTTGACTTTGACTTTGATGGGTCCCAACTAATTAGGTCACAGTATTACTAAGGCTTAAAAAAAACTTAAAATTATTATAACAGAACAAATTAAAACTTAATAACAGAATAATGAAATCATTATAAGTTTTTAATATTATTGGTATTAGCAAACTAAGAGTTTGTAATCTTTTATCATCATAATCATCGTCAGATATAATATTTTAAGCACCATTTTAAGCACAACGATTGCCTTCAAAAACATTTGGGCAAAAGGACATCAGTGTGACCACTTTTAGTAGATTTCTTCTTTATTGGTAGATTTTGGGCAAAATTGTTTAGTAGATTTTAGTAGAAATTGGGTATTCGAAAATTTTAATGTATTTAAAAATGCAAGGATGCTCAGGCTAATAAAATTTAAGCTGGCAATACAAATGGCTGAGAAAACGATTGCAAGGTTTGCAAGTTTTCCGGAACTTCTAGTAAGTACATCATCATCATAATCATCAGCCTATATACGTCCAGGCACAGGCCTACCTTCTAGGAGGGTGTTTGGGCGTTAGTACACCACGCGTGCCCAATGCGGATTGGTAGACTTCACATATACATCAGAATTTCTTCGTCTGCATATGCAGGTTTCCTCACGATGTTTTCGTTCACCATTTGAGAGCAGTCGGCAATACGTACATAAGTTAGAAAAACTCATTGGTACGTGGCATGTTGTCCGTGCAGATTGCAGATGCAGACCTCTCCGCAACGAGCCACAGAACTGACTTCTAGTACAGCATATATTAATCATATCGCCTAATGTTGTTTTATTTACATAGTGAGTGACAGAGGACCTGCAGGATGATGCAGATATAGAAAGGGAGCGCAGGGCGCTTGCGGTCAGGGCCAATATGATAGTCCACAGATTCAGGCATTGCTCAGCTCAAGTCAAAATAACACTGTTTAGAGCGTACTGCACATCTCTGAACACCTGTAGTCTGTGGACTGCATATCGCCAGGGATCCTAAGGGCCCTGCGCACCCAATATAATAACGCCTTCAGGATGCTGCTGGGGCTGCCGCGCTTCTGCAGTGCGTCTGGCATGTTTGCGGACGCTCATGTCGATGGGTTTCCCACCACGCTCCGCAAACGGTGTGCCGCCGCGCTGCAGAGGGTTCGCGCCAGCACAAACAGCATCCTGAACATGGTCTCCAGTAGATACTGTGACAGTAGCTTTATAAAGCACTGGATCGGTCTACACTTAAGTTTTTGTATTAACATAGTCATTTAAGTGTGATACTAGCAAGTAGCAACATATGGATGTAATGTCTGAAATCAAGATTTTTTTTTTAATTTTTTATTTATTTTTAACAAAAGAGGGCTTCTGAGCAGAGTTGGAATTTTGGTACCTAGCACTTTTAATATGTCAAAGGGATTGCATGTATATCGATTTCCAATAATGTCGATATACGGGTATATTTTATATCACTGCGGATAACTTCAGCATGTATCGAACTTCAAAATAGCGAAAATAAATCAGCTGTCCCATACATTTGAGTCGAATATGTACCTACTGCAGTTTTGTATAGGACAGCAGATTTTTTTTTCGCTCTTTTGAAGTTGGCTCCATAGTGAAAGTTGTTCAGTTTGATGAGTAGAATACATGCTGGAGTTATCCGCAGTGATAAAAAATTACCCGTATATGGACACAATCAGAAGTCGATAAAGTGCAATCCCTTTGACATATTAAAAGTGCTACCAAAATTTTAGACTCTGCTTATGAGACCCAGAAAACTGTACTAAATTTAAACTTGCATAGCGACGACCTAATTTAATATTTATTTGAAAATTGAAGCATCCATGTTACAAAGTGATGAAAAATAATAACATTTGACTAATAGGTACTCTGTACTTACCATCTGTAACTTATGTACCTACTTGCAATTTAAGGTAAATAAATTAAATTAAATGAGATGAACCAAAAAGTACCAAATTAACCATAAACTACCAAAAAGTACGAAAAATTACCAAAATAACAATAATCTAACAAAAAGTACGAAAAATTACCAAAATAACAATAATCTAACAAAAAGTACGAAAATCTACCAAAAAAACCAGAAACTACCAAAATAACCAAAAACTACCTACCGAAAAGTTCGAAAATCTACCAAAATAACTTTTTGGTTACTTTTGTACGAAAATTTAGCAAAAACTACCGAAAGACTCAAAACTACCATAAATTACCAAAATAACCAAAAACTACCAAACAGTGCCCGGAAAGTAACTTTTGTGAAATTCCTTTGTATTGTCTTGTGTCGCGCAATGTCTTTTCGCGCAAAATTCTGTCGTGCAAATGACTTTCGACGTCAATCGTTTGAGTTACCGAAGCGGTCTGTAGCGTAGTAAAGTAACGCTACAGAATTCACTCTTATTCCATTCTTATTTAAAACATATCTGACGATGATGATGATGATTTCAGATTATCAATCCTTAGTTTGCTAGTAACAATAGTAATAAACTTACAGTTATTCTGTTATAATAATGGGGACAAAAATTAATGAGTAATAGTGGACCAATTTATAAAATGTACTTCTAAGTCCACATATCGTGACGGACAACTACGGAACCCTACACTGCATGTGGCCCGACACCCACTTGCCCGGTTTTTTATAAGTTACTTTGCCTTTGCCCCGTCACACTGGACAGAGTTTCGGTACTTCTGGTGAAACGTGGATGTTCTGAGGTTTCAGAATATCTCTGACTCGGGGAATATAGTCGTGAGCATATGCTTATGCTACTTTGCCTACTTTAGCTAAAAATTGATTTGTTCATTGATCTTCTAAGACAGGGTTGGGTGTTGCCGGTCACCGGTCTATTCACAATGATTTCGAACGATTGACGGCCCATAGTAATTTGTATGAAGAAAAAGTCCAAAAAAATATGTGATTTTTGGTAACAAATTGCAAAAAAACTAGAAGTCGTATCGAAAAACTGATTTGTTTAAAGTGTTCTTTGATGTTTTGCCATTGATTAGAAATATATTTTGTTGTTTTATTTTGTTTCACTAAATCACAGGACTCGGAACGCGGCAGTGCTATTCTAGAGTTTTTCATGAAGTTCTCGATTACTTTCTGATGTAACTACACAATTTTACTGAAATTTTTTTTGTTCATCTTGTACTTCATCTTTTAAAGAAGCGATTGGTATTAATTTTGTTTCTAAATATAGCTATTTACTATCCTCAAAAGTCGGAACGCCGAACCCTGTTTGGCCCGATTAGGGTAGTGCCGACCCTTAAACCAATGATATACCCCTAATTCCCCGATCGTCTTTCCATTAGCAACCGGATCGAGTCAATTCAAGTGAATTTAAACCAAATACCACTAACAGCGGTCCGTTTACGTAGTTTACTATACATTGCCATTGCCATTGTTTATTTTACATTACATTATAATATTATGTATCGACTAGTACACCGCCGTAGCATTTATCTCATGTAAGACTTCTTCCATCCACTGGTTGTCTGGAAGAAATCACTTTTAGTGATAAGGCCGCCTTTTGTACCCTTCTTGTTCATGTATATTGTTGTTGTTTTTTTTTTGTATTTTGGTGTGCAAATAAAGAATATTTATCTTATCTTATCTTATTGCCGGCAACAGTTGGACAAAGAGACTCGTAACCAATGAATAGTCAATGGAACACCTTAATTTTGCATTATCAAATTATCAATCAATCAATAATATTGCACATCCACCGATTTTTAGAGCGTTGATTGTTTATCTAGTTCTGTTATTCAGGGTGTAAATGCATTACATACTAAACTTAAGACCATCAAACTTATTCTTCTTATCGTGTGGGCAGCAAGCCCTGGTGTCTTAATATTTTCAGACCGCCTTATGGACTCTAACGTGGTTTTTATGTAACGACTACTACCACCAGAGATAGTAGCCGGGACCAACGGCTTAACGTGCCATAAGAAGCACGGAATCATCTTTCTTTTCAGACAATCAGGTGATTCAGCCTGCAATGTCCTAACCAACTGGGGGAAACGCACAAAATGACTTATCACTAGGTGTCACCTGTGGGAATCGAACCCACGACCTCCGTGTCGCCACCAGTCCGTTCGTCCGTCCGTCAGTGTGTGTCCAGACCATGAAACTGAATAACTGTCACTATGGGACAAACACTGAAATCGCAAAAAAAAAACAGCTGTCCAGATAAGGGTCGAGCAGCGTTTTTTTATTCGCGATTTCAATGTTGGTCCCATAGTGAAAGTTATTCAGTTTGATGGTCTGAAGCACCCCTTTAATAAGTAACGCATTCAAGTTTACACCCTGAAGGCATATAGGCAAAATTTTCGTAAAAGCGATTAGATTTTTCCCTTCCTGTGTCGTGCTCCCCGAGTCGAGCAATTACACACTAGATAACGAAACGTCCTTAGAACCGTGTGTTTGATTTAGTGAAAGCAATGTAGTACGCCGAACCATAATCCACAATCGAGTTGCGAGAGCTTAATATCTTTAAAATGGAAGATCAAAGCGTCGACGTCGGCGACTTGAGCTTTATAATCTCGTTATTCTGTTGTGTACAGAACGTTCCATTTTAAAATGAAACTTCTTTTATAAGAAAGTGTATTGTTACAATATTTTTGTTACAATTTATAGGATTAATGTGAAGTCAACTATCTGTTTATAGTATATAAGCTGCTTAACGATAGTTCTTGGAATTGGAATAGAAGAAAATAAAGATTCCGCATTCTACGTCAACGGAATGCAACGTAACTATACGTCGTTTCATATAGGGTGAAATTGATATCTTATGCATCCTTTAAACTAAGAGTCTACCCATCAAACTGAACAACCTTTACGATGGGAGCAAACCGATCGGAGCAAAACAAAAATCTGCTGTTCAAATGTATGCAACAACAGTTTTTTCTCCCCAACGGACGGAAAGCGTCAATTTACGTCCCGCTGTGCTGAACGAAGTTGTCGCTTTCCACCTCCGTCGAGGAGAAAAATAGAAGGCTTCACCTCGGTCAACAATGTTACTAACTAAACATGAGATCTGAGACATTTCTTACTTTCCTGTCCTCGATGTGTAATCTACTATTTTTTGCTCCGAAAAGTTGTTCAGTTTGATGGGTGTTCTTATGTTTAAAAGGATGCTAAGATATCAATTTCACCCTGTGTAAGATTAGAAAGATTTTCCGATCTTTATTCAGTTTGTTGACCAATTTTTATTAGCTGTTACAATATGTTTTTTCAGAATCATGTGCTATTTGACATATCTTGGACGTAACAGAGCCGTTATAAGAATTAAAGCCTTGTGGTTTCCGGTGAGAATGAACCACCCTTTTTCTTCACGTCAGTGTGGTACGATACGACTAAGGGATAAGGTTTCTAGTGCAGTGCTTCTGTGGGCGAAAGTCATGCAATTACAATACGTAATTCCCATCCTAAAACTTTCATTAAGCTAATAAAAGTGGGCCAAGCTACAACTGCATGCTTAAACATAATTGATACTTAATTGTAACAATGTTCCTGACTATCCCTAATGGGATAATGGTCGTAAGTTTATGTTTGTGATAAGAATATTATAAGAGTAAAATGTTTCAAATATCTGTTTTTGCGTTAAAATTATAATGTTATCTAGAACAAAGTTTCATAATTTATATTATAATCGATTTACGTTAACGAAACTCCTAAAACCGACAACTTCAATATGAGACACTGCACATTGCAGCGTGCGGTGCAGTTGCGTCATATGCAGGGTTGCCATATTGGCTAGGGTCTCGTCTGACGTTCTAGGATGATGCATAAAAATTCAGCATTCAACAATGTAATCAGTCCACTGGGCCGATTAAATAGGGGTCTGAGATTTTTTTAATTTGGCGTGAAATCCATGTTTCAGAAATCGACAGACGAGATAAATAAGAACAAGAAATATTCTTAGAAAAACCGTGTAAGGTACTAAAGCTTTACTGTTAGTAAAGAAGAATAATAACTTTAGATGCTTATGTATCTTCGAAATGTGACACTTTACCAGGATTTGCTAACGAGCATTTCTTGTTTGTATTTAAGTCAGCTATAGATTTCTAGAATTATCCAAAGATTTCATTTTACAAAATGACGGACGAAATAGCGGCAAAAATCTTAGTACTATTATAAATCGAATTCTGGTAAATTTAAATAAAGTCTACCAGTCTTTTCAGTTAAATCAACCAAAATTACAATTCTAATGAACTCTGCTAATATTCATTCTTAATATGCTGACACTTTTTTAAGGGGACGATCAGACCGTCAAACTGAACAACTTTCTCTATGGCACTGACTTAAAATTTCTTTCAGGTCCGTGCTCTATGGCAGCAACATCAAAATCGCGAAAAAAATATCAGTTCCATACAAAACTGCAAACCAACTCGAGCCAAATGTAAATGACAGCTGAATTTTTTTTCGCGATTTCGATGTTGGTCCCATAGAGAAAGTTGTTCAGTTTGATGGTCTGACCATCCCCTTAAAAAAGTGTCAGCATATCAAGAAGGACCCTGTATACTACTAGATATTATTATCCGTGTAACAGGACGGATATCAGCCCTAGTCATATGAAACGATTCCCGCTGAGCTGCATGTGCGGAACTCCTAACGTAGTTTAAAACTTAACAATATCCCGCCTCTCCTCTCCTCTCCTAGTAATAGACTCGCTAAGTCTAAGTATAGACTAGACAGACGTATCAATCATCGTTAACTGCTCAGACTGTTCTCACTGAAAATATTCCCTGTGATCTCTTCTTTAACCGACGAGCAGAGATTATTTCTTCAAGCTATACACGATGTAAAATTAAATACGTTATATATCTTAGGGGGTGCGTCATACCACGAAACTGAACAACTTTCACTATAGGTTATTAAATTATGTTCTGCAAATATTACAAAAAATGAACAGCCACAGCAGTATCACATCCGTGTGGTACACAGAAAAAAAATTCACTGTGGATTCCAAATCCAACATTTGACTTGTGTTTGGGAAAAAAAGATGCAAACTGGTTATCTTTATCCTAATCTATAAAAAAAAACAATTCATTAAAAGAGAAATTTGTATTCATATACATACCTAAATCCCATTTAAGAAAGTGTCGAATCAGCGCGATCACTAAATATTATTAGTTTCGGGTCAAATTCTGCAAAGGGTCGATATGAAACTAGTAGAGCCTGCTGTAGCGCCAACTTTCGAAACTTGTAATTTTTTGGACAATCCTAATTTTTACACATTGTTTGCTCTGGATTGCAATGAGGTGACTAATGCATAAACGAAATTTGAGTTTGACTTCATAAATACTTCGAAATGGTAGGTATTTTGAAATATCCAAGGCAAATTGAGTCTCAGAAATCTACCAAGTTTACCATTAATAATGCTATCGTCAACCGGCCTGATTTTATTTAAGTAAAATCCCCCATACTCTATACTATTATGAGTGTGACCCATATATCCACCAGACAGCTCCTTGTTTCATTACTATAATAATTACAGCTAAGTTTGCCAAAAAGAAATCAATACTCCATTTTAAAGTCCCAAAACTTGGCATATGCAAAAAGTTAACCCACTTTTTTCATATTCAAGAACTTTAAAGGCCTTTTTTATGCGCAGTCCGATTTCTGGTAGCAGTCCAAATAGGTCGGATCGGTTCTTTGTCGGTCGGCGGAGCGTGTTCCGATTCGCCCTATCACTGCACTGCCGATGATTTACGATTTGTGCTTCATGCTTCCACATTCATAATGGCGAATGTGTGAATTTGAAATGTGTTTTTTATCTGGGTGTTTGTTAAGTCTATGTTGGATGTGTAGGGACACTGATAGCGCGATTCACATTAATCTGCTGTTTTTATACTAGGTGGTTTTATTAATCACCCTCCATATTTGCAGCGGTGGTTTAGCATACCAAAGTTAACAAATTTACTATCGGAGCAAACCTGAAATTGCAATAAAAAATCAAACGTTCCAAACATAACTGCAATGCCTACTCATAGAATTTTTCTGCGGTTTCTGGTTTGCTCCCATTGCAAAAGTAGTTCAATGATTAAAAATCACCCAGCAAGTATAGAAAACCGGCTTTATTTTTTCGATTATACTTTATGCGTCTAGCTTAACAGCAGAGTCACATTAGAATTACTTTACCTGACACTGACCAAATTGATGACGTGCTTTTAAATGGTCAGGTCAGGTCAGATGTACCCAAAACTAACAAACATGCATGAAGAGAAGAGTCCGAGGGAGGTCTGTCAGGATTGTCAGGATCGTAGCAGCTTTCTTTCAGTTCTTATTGCCTATCCCAATGATGATGGAAGATAGACTTGAGAATATGTCATCATCATATCAGCCGATAAACGTCCACTGCTGGATATGGGCCTCCCCAAAAATGGGGGGATTTGCCATAATCGCTACGCTTGGCAGGCGGGTTGGCGATCGCAGTTGGATTGAATGTGTGTACTCAGAGGATGCTGCTGCCCATCCACCGGTAGACCCCTTAGTCGCCTTTTACGACACCCACGGAAGGAAATGGGATGGTGCTACTCTTAGCCGACACCACACGGGTGAGAATATGTATGTATGTATAAACGTCATACCTTCAATTTTAGTAGAACTGCACACTAAAAAAATATATTAACTGGCATGGCATTCTCTGCCGCTAAATTATAAAAAAGCTGTAACGTACTCCGCACCTAAATGCCAAAGTAAGATGATACCTACGCAGTGTATTTCCACCGCAGTGCACTACGGTAATCAAAATCTGTTTAGAAACATCAACATGCTAAAAGCATTACGACGCGGGACGTCGTCTCTTCTTTGCAAAGCAATTTTTCTCTTTTATAAAGATTTTAAGAATATTTTTAACATCCCCTGCTACATCAGAGCCTTTATGGTAAAGACTTTTAAGAAAATGTCAGCATAGCTTATTACAATATAATAGACACTAAACCCCTTCTATTAGAAAATTTTCCGAGAAAACTTTATCCCACAAAGAAATATCTCCAGCATTAGGTATTCTGCGTTGTAACCCGACGTAAAAGAGTGGTGTGCCGTCAGATTATCTATCGATGTAATTTACTCGATTTATCGATATGAGCATGATTTATTTGATCTGTCAGTTATAAAATTCAATTAATTACTGCCACCTAAAATCGAAAGGATACAGGGTGTAAAATTAAATACGTAGGTACGGTCAGCATTAGAGAAATCTAGCCCCCTTGCGCTTACAAAGATTAAGATAGAGGGGTCAGGTTTCTCTGATGCTGACTGTACATTGAACGGAGTGCTTCAGACCACCAAACTGAACAAAATTCAACTTTTTATAGAACAGTATTTTTTTCTGGTCTGAAGCGATCCCTTTCGTATTGTAATGCATTTCATTTTACAACCTGTATAATTCAACAAGACTTATTACATTTGTATACATTTTCAAAATCCTAGTAATAGATTTTACGCGATGAACAAACACAACAACAATGTAGAAACGATCAAACCATCACCTCCTGCACGGCAGGCATGGTTACTCGCCACTGGACCACCACGATTTACGAAATACGACGATGACGATAAAAAAGCTATCGATAGTAACCCAACGCTATTGTAAAAGAGTCATCTATTACTTTAGGCATCTTCGGCGTAGAAGTGGCTGGAATCTTGGATTAATACAAGCCATCTATCTTATCGTCCGATAAAATGTACTCTTCTGTATTGCACCCGGAGGAAAACTACGTGAAACGGAACGTAAGTAAGCTCTGTAAATTAATCTGTGTAGATTAGGTCTTTGGATACAGTGTTCAAAAGCTTTATTGGTCCGAAAGTCCGAAGGCACAATGAGATACTGATTCTTGTAATGATTATCGATACAAATTCGAATTTAGAACAACTTTACTACATACTCTTTCGATCAAAAGTTTTGCGTGTTCCGAAAACTTCATAAGTATCATTTGACATTATTTTGTTTGGCCGTTTTGTTTCAATACGGTTTTTAAGGTTCCGTAGCCAAAGGTTGAAAACGGAACCCTATTACTAAGCCTACGTTTGTCCGTCCGTACGTCCGTCCTACATATTTAGGGCTGTACCTTTTGTACCGTAATAGTTAGACAGTTGAAATTTTCACAGATTATGCGGTATTCCGGCGGATTTAATAAAAATTACAAAAAGTTAAAAATTATAATATTCCCTATACAAGAAACTAGTTTTTATCAAATTTTTTTCTTCTCGCTCTATCGTGACAACGGTAATACATACAAGCATCAAACTTGGTGTGATTATAGAGCAAACTCTACAGTATAACAACAAATAATAAAAATCGGCCAAGTGTGAGTCCCGGAGAAAACAAAACTGTTTCTCTAAGGCATTATTTTGTGTGGTGGTGTGGTACGGAACCCTCCGTGCGCGAGTTGCCCGACTCGCACTTGACCGTTTTTATTACGAAAATTCAACCGTTCACATCAAATTTTATTCCGAGAGCGAAAATGCGCGCTGCATACAAACGTACTATGGTGATATTTTCAATACTAACCAATTAAAGTCTATGAAATTTTGCAGAAACAATCTAGAAACAAATCTCTATGCTTGTATGGAGTCAGATTTTCTTTAAAATATACAGTTTCAATGCTAGGATTAATTTAAGTTTTGTATGGAAATCTTCGAGGCACTGCAACTTAAAAACTATACATTTTAACGAAAATCTGACTCCATACAAGCATAGAAATTTGTTTTTAGATTGTTTCTGCAAAATTTCATTGACTTTAATTGGTTAGTATTGAAAATATCACCATAGTACGTTTGTATGGAGCGCGCTCCGAATTATATCCACTTAAGTAAGATTTTTGAACGAGGAAATCAATAAATGAGGACAAAGTACGATGTAGACATACGGTCCCGAATTTAGACCAAACAATAATAAAATTTTATAGCCATATTAACAATTCGTATACAAAGATATTCTTTATGGCCATTAAATTCTTTTACGAGACATTACGAAAGCAGTGATATGAAAACAGGGTGCATAGACTTGTTTATGTGTTATCTGGGATCCGGCTCGCAGGACCATTAAATAGACCTAAACAGCTTTAGTGCTATTAAGTTATGACTTAAATCTTACTTCACTTTTTGCATAATTAGAGTGTGTAACGTTTTACGGGCCTGGCGAAAATAGCGAGATTTTAGTCACGAAACTGAACTTTTACCAGCATTTTTGGCTGAAAAAAGAAGTATTAAAGCCTGACCAAGAATATAAAAAACCTGGTTTGGGGGCGCTGCAATCGACTATAACCTTTAGACTGAGTTCCAAGTACAAAAATTAGTTCCAATGATTTTCCGCAACATGGCGAGGTTTTTTATATTTCTGGTCGGGATTTAATTCAACTGACAAATTGTTCCAATCGGTAAAGTCGAACATACGAGGGCTCAGGGCTCGTGCGACAGATTTCTGTAACGCAAGCCATAGATCCCGCATTAGGGGAACTATTTTCACTGGTCGATATAGACCGCATTCCATGAGGCACGCATGCGGGGAACCGTTTTCAATGGTCGATAGGGAACGACCGCAGGGTACACGGTTGGTAGTTGCTTCCACTGAGCAAGATTGAAATCCGGCGAGTACCCGCACTCTTTAAAAAGACCGACTAATTTCATTGGTCGATATTCAGCATGCGGGGAATACCAGTAGGTGGCGTAACGACCAGTGTATCGACTTGTTGATTTTCATTGGTTGTTAGCCCGCCTGCGAGGAGTCCCCGCATGCTGTATATCGACCGAGTCATCGACCAATGAAAATGAGCCATTATAAAACAGTTCCGTGACTGACTGACAGACAACAGTCTAAACCGCTGCAGATACAAGCATGAAATTTGGAATACCTAAATATTGTGCAGAGCATGAAGGGGTACACTAAGAAAGGATTGTAGACTGAAGAAAAAGATGATATGCCTCCATCTCCGTTACTTTACATATGTAGAAATGAGAGCGCATTAAGGCTTTCTCGTTTTGTCGCTTTGTCCTGCGTGTCATGCTAGGCTTCCTATTTTCAGCACAAACGAGTTCACCTTGCTTCAGACAGGTAAGTAATCCTTTAACGTCACGTCTCTATAAAAAGTAATAGGACGCAAAATTGAACGAATCTTAGACGTCTACCTTCTAAATAATTTCAGAGAACTTTTTAGCATCTCCACAGCAAAAATACACAAACAATATTCGCAATGCCATTTTGCGGCAAGCACAGTCGATTTTAATTTTCCTACACGAACGTTTCGTTGCAGTGAAGTTTTACTTCATTTTATTAGAGCACGGCACCGCAACTATAGTGCCGAAGTTATGGGCCGTTCGTCGCACAAACTAAATACGTAGTCGCAGGAATGTTTCAAAATACGGTATATTATTATAAACCTGAGATTAATTACAATTTACAAACTACAAAAAAAAAATGAGTTTTACTTTTATGTAAAAATTAATAAGTCACGATTGAGGCTTTGAAGCTATTGTTTTGGGAACTAAACAGCAATAATAACTGAACAGCATTTCTGAAGATTATTTTCGGATTTCTAGACACTATTAAGTGGCTTATTCTTCATGTTGCGGTTAGCAAAATGATTCGAAACGTCATTCTAGAACCAGAAACATTAATGAACTTTGTTACGGACGGCCAGCCGGCCACGCACTTAGATAAATAAGCAAATTGTAATAGACGATAAGTAGTGATAGTTTTTGATTTGTACCTTTTGACATTATATGATTTTTACCATTTTGCTTTATTTTCCTTTAATGTAAGTTTATATTTTGATAATGTGATATTAGAGATAAGGTTTCCATGTAATAATTATATCCTAACAACCACCGTTTGGTTTTTATCCCATATGATAAGATGGAAAATGTAATAATTTTAAGACTAATTTCGTTATAACTTTGTAAAATACAAACCGATACACTGGGGTGTTTTATTTCCTAATAGGATAAAAATTGGGGAATTTTATGTACTATGTTTACGTAGGATATTATGTAATACATAAGCAGAATAGCTAGAAAACTGAGATCTCGATAGTGAAAATTGAAGTAAATTCAAATGAGAAATGTGAATGCAGGCGCGGGCGTCCCTACGGTATTGACGCTCGCGGCTGTATCAACCGATAGAAATGATAAATTTGTACACACTCCGAACAAGAAGCAAGAGCGAAAGAGCTGAATAAACTAGGAGAATTGAAAACTGAAAAATCGTCTTTAAATACAGTCCACTGCTGAAATCCATCCTGAACAGTTTGGTCCATCGAGCGCCGGATCCGAAGAGAGAAGAATCCAGTGCTGAGAAGAGTCTGCTGCCGAACCGCCGAACCCGAAGGTTACGTCGAAGCAGCCGGCTCCGTGTATGAAGAGAGAAGAACCTGACAATAAAATCATTCTTGTTTCTAACACGGGTGTACCGTGTGCTCTGTTCTCACTACCTTGCGGTGTTATAACCGTGGGGACAGAGTTCAACGCCGTTCAAGGCGGGAGCAGCCGTTCGAACGCGGCTGCCGGTCAGTCTTTTTCAAGACTGGTCGTACAGTTCGACTATCGCCGGTAAGGTGCGCACAGACGGGGCCGGACTGTAGGCACTGTCGAGGAGGTTGAGCGTTCCTCTCAATCTCTGAGCAAACTCGTAACTGTGCGTGCCCTCTGCTGGGTTAGTGCCTCCCTACCTTACCCTACCTTTCCATCGCCAAGGGAGCGAACGGCGAATAGCGTCACCTCCCGAGGTACTGTTAGTGTTAGGGACCGTTAGGGACGTTAGGGAATTAGGCAAGAGAGAAGAAAGAAGATAGAACAACGGGAAGATGCCGCAGACAAGAAGCCAGTCACAAGAGGGACGCAGCCTGGACGACACGGAGATCCGACGAATAGTCTTCGAGCGCCCCCCTGCGTCGCCCTCCATGCTGACTAGTCAAGACTCAAGATCGCAGCCAACGGAGACGAACCCTCCTACCACTGCCAATCCTGCCACTGCCATACCGACTGCCAATCCTACCACTGCCTACCCCGCCCTCACCACCGACACCTTGACTACCGCAACTAACGCCTACTCAAGCCAGCTAGCTACGGGACAGCGCCAACAGAGTCGTCGCGCGTCAAGAGCGCCCTCTGTACGATCGAATGCGAGTACCACTGCCCGTATCAAGCAAGCCGAGTACGAAGCCGAAGAAAGATTAGCTGCGATCAAGAAACGCGAACTAGAGCTCGAAGCCTCGCTGATAAAGAAGAAGCTTGCCTTGGATATCGCGACACTGCAAGAAGAGACAGATAGAGAAAGTTTGCAAGACGAGCCCACCAACCGCGATGAACGTGTCGACGAATGGCTTCGACGCGCCGTTGCGGACCCCGTACGAATACGGGGGGAGCTCCCCGCAACAACGACAGAAGAAACTGATAGTGCTAAGCCGCCACCGCTCGTCGTCCGAAAGTACCAGCGACGGGAGGAGCCAATCTTAGAAACTGAAGAGCGGCATAGAGAAGAGCCGCGACATAGAGAACTATGTCACGATCGCTCGCCCTCACCCCCGCGAGAAAAGGGGAACCCCACTGAAAGATACGGACAGAGAGAAGAGCCGCGATATAGAGAACTATGTCGCGATCGCTCGCCCACAATCCCACGAGAAAGGGAACCGACGGATAAGTTCGGACACCGAGAAGAGCCGCGACATAGAGAACTATATCGCGATCGCTCGCCCACGCCTCCGCGAGATAAGGAGGACCCCACAGACATATTCAGAAACAGAAAAGAGCCGCGATATAGAGAACTATGTCGCGATCGCTCGCCCACACCCCCGCGAGAAAGGGACCCGACAGATAGATACCGACACAGAGAAGAACGACAGAAAGAAGAGCCGCGACATAGAGAGCTATATCGCGATCGCTCGCCGACATCCCCGCGACAAAGGGATTCGACTGATAGGCTGGCGGAAGCGCTAGAGAAGTTGACAACGCGCTCTCGACCCCCGCCACGCCAAGCTCAAGAGTTACCCAGCTTTAGCGGCGCGCCGAACGAATGGTTGGCCTTCAAGGCGGCCATGCGCGACTCTACACAGCTATACGGATACTCGTCAACTGAAAACATCGCCAGACTTAGAAACAGTCTAACAGGAAACGCGAGAGAGGCCGTCTCAGCTTTGCTGTATACAGAAAGCGACCCGTCGCAGATAATGAGAACATTGGAACAATGCTTCGGTCGACCAGAGGTGTTAGTAGACAAAGCACTTCTTGACTTAAAGCGCCTGCCGAAGCTTGGATCGTCCGCGACAGAACTGAATACTTTCGCTATCAAGCTACAAAACGTTATCAGCGTTCTGTCGGGTATCAACATGAGAAGGTACCTACAGAACCCTATGTTGATGAGAGACATAACGGAAAAGCTGAGCCCGCACCTCCGATCGAAATGGTGCGACTTCGCGGAAGAAACTGAAGATTACGGCGAACCCGAGATAGCTACGTTATCAAAATTCTTAATGAGGGAAGCGGACCGCGCTCTGAAACACGCGTACGCCGCACCGACCGCGACGACGCACTCGGCCGCTCCGCCTCAGATGAAACCAAAAGTAAACCCGCGACGCTCCGATGAGCGACGATATGAAGATCAACGCGGTGTCTTTGGAACAAGTGATGAAGATGAAGAAAAGAGAGCGTGCCTGATATGCAAGGGCGCTCACTACTTGCCCAAGTGCCCAAAGTTCTCGAAGATGAACACAGAGGCGCGATGGGAGACCGTACGAGGCACCGGCTACTGCTTTAAGTGCCTGAAACAAAAGCATTGGGCAAACAAATGCAAACAGAAAGATTGCAGTATCGAAAGGTGTGGTCGACCCCACCACGCCATGCTGCACATCAAACGACATGAAGACGAGTCGCCCCCAGAGACCGAAACGCCCCCGGAGTCTGAGTCTGAGCCGAACCCGGAGAGTGTTTCGAATACAACGCTGAAAGGAGACCGTACTATCCTGTTGAAAATATGTCCAGTAACGGTATCCGGACCGACCGGTACCGTAGAAACGTATGCACTACTGGATGAAGGCTCTACCGTTTCGCTAATCGACAACGGACTAGCACAAGAGATAGGCGCCGACGGCCCGGTGCAACCGCTACGAATAAACTCCGTGAACTCGAGCGAAAGGAAAGAACAGAGCAGAAGAGTCACTCTACAAGTTAAGGGAAAACTTTCGGAGACTTTCAACGTCGAAGCAAGAACGATAAAGAACCTTATCCTGCACCGACAAACGGTACCTGCGCGAGCGCTAGTGGCTAAACATCTAGGGCACATGAAAGCGTCAGATGTTTGCTACGACAGCGCGCGGCCGCGGTTACTATTGGGCGCCGACCAGTGGCACCTAATAGCGTCCAGAGAAATGAGAACAGGAAACAAAGATGAACCCGTCGCCTCCCGAACGACCCTAGGTTGGGTCATATACGGCTCTCTGCCACGAGTTGTACAGAGCGATTCAACGGTTCTTTATTTGTCCACGAGAGAACCCGACGACTGCGAATGGTGCAGTAACGAAATAAGATACAATCAAGCGCGTTACGATATCGACGCGACGGAAAAACCGACGGTTATGAAGAACAAGTCTGAGCGAGAACGCTACGAAGACGACGATCCGGCCGTCTCGAACGATTCAAGTCTGAAAGAAAACACGCTGGGTTTGCTAAGGGACACGACGGGGAACGAGTTCGGTTTAGACTCTACGAACCGAGTACCGCCCCCCGCACGTACCCTCCGACGAGCACCCGCCTCGAGAAAAGCGTTGCCAGCCGTCACATCGACATGCTACTCGACAACTGAAAAGGCCTCTGACGACATTGATTGCACCCGCCGACAGAACAACGTCACACACGACAGCGAAAAGACAGCAGCGACCGGTCGCGAACATGCGAAATTACTTCGCGACGGAAGCAGACAAGCCTACGGCGTAGGCGCGAACGACTACGGCGTAGCGGCCTACTGGCTTAGTGAACAGTGCGACGAACACGTGAACGTGGTTTTGGCGGGCAAAGTAGTTGGTACGGAACGGCAAACGGCAGATGATATTGGCAATATCGAGGACACGACGAAAGAAGTACCCATGAGAACCGTGGGCTGGACTGATTCACAAATGGCCGTCCAGCCGACACGAAACGGTGCGAAGTGCTACCTCCCTCCTCTCGTAGCACGTCGCCCAAGCGATAAAGATACACGCATAGCAGCGCCAGAAAGGCGCCGGGTACCCGCAGTAGAGAGCGTAATAAGAAACTCAACACGCTCAAACACTGCAAAGATGAAAGTTGTACAGACGTCTCCGACGAAAGAAGTATGGGTCACGCCACCTGATAAGTATGGTTACGACACGAAAGCACCGACACTCACACACGTGCCCTTTGACCCCGGCGATAAGAGAGCAATGACCGCATCCGACAACATAGTGTGGTCATCTGCAAGCCCATTGATAACGGGAGAGAAGTACATGGCCGAACGACGCAGCGCTGGCATCGCACGCAGAGGGGCCTCTACCGCAGACCGTCGAGTAAGCTAGCCGTCCTTCAAGTTACCGCTCCGCTGAAGCTGCACTGAGGGGAGAATGTTACGGACGGCCAGCCGGCCACGCACTTAGATAAATAAGCAAATTGTAATAGACGATAAGTAGTGATAGTTTTTGATTTGTACCTTTTGACATTATATGATTTTTACCATTTTGCTTTATTTTCCTTTAATGTAAGTTTATATTTTGATAATGTGATATTAGAGATAAGGTTTCCATGTAATAATTATATCCTAACAACCACCGTTTGGTTTTTATCCCATATGATAAGATGGAAAATGTAATAATTTTAAGACTAATTTCGTTATAACTTTGTAAAATACAAACCGATACACTGGGGTGTTTTATTTCCTAATAGGATAAAAATTGGGGAATTTTATGTACTATGTTTACGTAGGATATTATGTAATACATAAGCAGAATAGCTAGAAAACTGAGATCTCGATAGTGAAAATTGAAGTAAATTCAAATGAGAAATGTGAATGCAGGCGCGGGCGTCCCTACGGTATTGACGCTCGCGGCTGTATCAACCGATAGAAATGATAAATTTGTACACACTCCGAACAAGAAGCAAGAGCGAAAGAGCTGAATAAACTAGGAGAATTGAAAACTGAAAAATCGTCTTTAAATACAGTCCACTGCTGAAATCCATCCTGAACAAACTTGGTTAGGTGCTACTAATTTATTCGTAGGTTAGGTGCGCCACATGACCTACTGGAAAGGCATTGTTTCAGATGTATGATACTAGTATTACGGTAAGAATTTTGGGAAATTTAGCAAAGGGTCTAAACATCATGAGGGGATTACGGTCCTCAACGTGAACACAATATATGCGTATTAACATGTACATACAAAAGCAGTGCTACTTCTTCATCAGTAATTTCCTAGGCTTATCATAATATACCGTTTTTAAAAAGGTATCCGCAACATACATACTACGTTATGTGAAACGAAAATTCCATTAGGTGCAGGGAGAAAAATGGGAAATGCAGTTCAGTTCGCGGGTTGTGCGAAGATGGACTCGACGTGGATATATGACAGTCGCACAGGTTTAGCAGGTGGGGTTAAAGTTGGAACATCTTTCTACTGCTGTAAGTTACGGGCGCCAAAAATTTGCTGATATATGGCTGGGGAAAATGATTTATGCACTTTGTGGTTTTGCTTGTTTACCGAGAGTTTTTGTAGAATATAGCTGCCGTAGTATGACAGCGAGATATAGCGCTGCGCTATCGCATCTTAGCTCTCTTTATATTTGCGAGTGAACGAACGAGATAAAAGGTGTGCTATAGCGTTATGGCGTGCATCATACTATGACCGCAGGTATCTAAGTTTGAGTTTATAAATGGCGTTATGCTTGTGTCAAAGCACTGCATTTCTGCCAATGTAGAGAGGGTTTTGGAAGTATCGTAATCTCAAAGATTGTTTAGTCAAAGTCAAAGTCAAAATTTTTATTCAAAATAATATCACATAGATAACTTTCTGACGTCAATTTTGATTCTACCACCGCTTCGGAATGAACTAACTTTATGAACGAAAACACATTTGAGCTAATACAAAATGGTGGGGGTGGGGGGGCCGGTGGTCGGCACCATCCGCTGACCCACTTACCACACGACTCATCAAATTTGGGTTACAAAATTAATAAAATTAAAGGTCCAATAGACAGACTATTCCAAACAATCAAAAGATGGTTCTTCCGTCCTTAGAATAAAAATAATGTCGTAGGCTAAGAAGTGGACAATACCTACTTCAAATTGAAGATACCAGAAAATTCACCAAAAATTTCTGCGACCGTGTGATCAAGGCTTTCCTACAGAATAGTATCTGATAGTTGCTTTGAAAACTAGTGGAGAAACGCGTCAAGTTGAGGAGACCAGAAAGAAAACAAAAGTGTTTATCTGCGTCGGGGTGACCATTTCTCTTGTATAACATCTGATATATACCGCTTCTTTTAAAACTAGTCTCAAAAGGGATAAAAAGACTGAAAGAAATCCTTTTTCAAATACAGAAACTTAAAGTAAGATAAACCCGTACTGCACTTTATCTGCTGTCACCGCAGTTAAGCAGAAAAATCCTCAAATCCAGTGACATACGTACATTCATTAATTTCATCGTTAAATTTAACGGTTGGAGCGTGAATGCGCGACGGGCGCGGAGCGGCGCGGGAGTGGAATTAACGCCTTATTTATGGCACTGCGGCTACACTAGCGCCACACCAGTTTACTGGCGATTTATTAACTGACGATGACCGTACTTTGAGCTCGTTAAAGTCTACGGCGATGCTCTGTGACGTCACGACGCGACATATTTCACGAGACTATCTTTTATTTTGTTTACATTGTAAACTTAAAAGCGTTACATATTAAAGAGACCATCAAACTGAACAATTTTCGTTATTGGACCAACATCGAAATTGCAAAATAAAATCTGCTGTTCAATACATTTGAGTCGAGTAGCCACTAACATTTTTTTTTTTGCTACTTATTTCAATATTTGGCAAAACATTTTGTTTTTTACATGACTTATCAGAATTCAGTCAGTTACTGTTTTATAAGTATAGATTTACTCATATCGATTTCAATACGCTCAAACTATAACTCACTTCAAATCTTGAACCATTCTTTATTGCAACTTTCAGTAACACCATCCCCTTGGCTTTAACGGCACTTTAAAAGTTACTAGGCAACACGTTAAACCCATAATTTTTCCGTTTTCTCATTTCGCCTTCGAACCACTAAAAATAAATCTGAATGCGGAAAACTTTGAATAGGTACCTATTTTTGGTGAAATCGTGTTCGTTACCGTGTATTGTACGTTTTTGTATGTACCGCAAGAAAAACAAATTACATAACTATGTATGGTGACGGCAATTACATTCTATAGGTATACACGTGGAATCACAAACGTCATACAATAACAGAACCAAAAAATGTGACATGTCTCTTATATCACCTTTGTATGCATCACTGTATCAGTAATGCTCGGCTGTCATACATTTCCGTTGATATATTCCAGTCCATTCAAATCTTTCCAATTTATTCGGTCACAAAACAGTAATTTAAAACAATTAAGCATAACTTAGAGGTACCGTTAATAGCGCAATGATGCGAAGTCCTTATGTATAGAATGTCATTGGGTGAAGGTAATAAAGATCGTTCAAAGGGCCTGCAAAAGTGTTATGAAACACCATTGGTAGTATCGCAAATCAAATTATTATCGTACCAAAACTTTCGTACAAAAGTGAATACTTGAAAAACACAATAGCATTTCTGTAGTGCGGTTTACGTAAGTTCTCTCCTCGGTCATAGATTAGTTTCATACCCGCGATACGAAATAGGTCAGTTGCATTCGTGTTCAAACTTTGTATCAACTTTCGAACAAAACTTGTTTGAAACCTATCAACGCTGCCTGCAAAAAGTATCGGAGTTGTGGAACATTTTTGTATCTGAAAAGTAGCTCAGTTTTTGACTGCCTAGTAAACTTTTCCTTTTGAGGCTTGATAGACGATTTGCAAAATTGTATTAATAGATATGTACTTAAGGCCAGGTTATCCCAGTGCAAGCGTCTCTTTCTTGCAAGCATAAGTTTGCAATTAGCCATCCCGCTCCATTTGAAAGCAGCAATTCAAAATTCGCAAAAAAACGTGATTTTCATAAATATCTTTGCTCATGGGTGTTTCTAAGCTCAAAATTCTACGGAGTTCACTAGAAATATTTAATGTATTTAGTTAAGTAAAGAATAAAAAGTTAAATATCAGCAGGTTAATCATAGTATTGAAAAAACATAACAAAAAGGGGTAACTTTGGGATTTTTTTCTATCTATTAAACATAATCTAATCGTGTAATTGAGCACGGTCGCCTATCAGCCAGATCCTTAAATAAGACATAATTGGTTTTCAGACTTTAAAACATAGTTTAAAATACTTTCGTTCGTGTTCAAAAAACGGCCTCGACCGAATAACAGCGTCCTAAGGGTATATTACCGTTGGGGCGCTCCATACAAACGTATTTGAAGCTAGAAATTAAATAAGTATAAAAATTTCGATAGCTTTGATTTATCCATGTTTCCCTAATCAATTTACATTGATGTTCAAATATAGGAACGAGTCGAGATAAAAATCAGCACGTGTAAAGTTCTGATCTCTTTTGATGTTATACTCGTTAAGATAACCTAGTCAATCGTGAAGAAGCTTCGTTTGTACACGGCGTAAAAATACGTTCGTTACCTGCAGCAAAACATTTATTACTTCTTCTACACTATTAAAATACTATTGATTATAAACATGTTACAGCCATGTTGTGCTATTTCGAATCAAATTAAAGATTGAAAAATTTGTCTCGGGCGGGACTTGAACCCACGCTCTTCCAAACCGGGGAAACGTGCTAACCAATTACACCACCGAGCTCACTACCCAGAGAACGAAATTTTCAATCTGTTACGTCTTAAGGGGACGTGCGCGTGTGCGCGTTAAGACGTAACAGATTGAAAATTTCGTTCTCTGGGTAGTGAGCTCGGTGGTGTAATTGGTTAGCACGTTTCCCCGGTTTGGAAAAGCGTGGGTTCAAGTCTTTCAATCTTTAATTTTATTATAATACTGTACTGCATAACATTTATTACTTCGTCTAGCTTTTACACTATTGAAGTACTAAATAAAACCGGTCAAGTGCGAGTCGGGCTACTCGTACACCGAGGGTTCCGTACCACAACACCAGCACCACAAAACATATTAACTTAGAATATTTATTTTTTCTCCGGGACCTTTAGCGCGAGACCGACTCACACTTGGCCGCTTTTTATTATTTGTTGTTATACTGTAGAGTTTGCTCTATAATCACACCAAATTTGACGCTTGTATGTATTACCGTTTTTACGATAGAGAGAGAAGAAAAAACGTTGATAAAAACTAGTTTCTTGTTGAGAACTTTTAATTTTTGTCAATTTTATTATTTGTTAACAAATCTGCCGTAACGAAAATTTCAACTATCTAGCTATTACGGTTCAAAAGATACAGCCCTACGGACAACGTAGGCTTAGTTATTACGAACCACGGGACCCTATTGGGTCCCGTTTTCACCCTTTGGATACGGAACCCTAAAAACTGTAACAGAAGTGTGTCTAACGATACGATATGGTGTAACAGCGCGCATACAGACTTTACAGAAACGTTCTTGCGGGCGCCGCGTTCTCTTGTTCATTGTCAAGTGTAAACTCTATTTATTAGGCAACAACATTCAAATTCCTTCCAATCTAACAGCGCGGCCGCCTCGCAACAAAGTTTTCGCGTCAAATGAACGCGCCCTAAGTGTCCTTGACTCTAAATCACAGAAATTTGAACTTCTTGTCTATTTGTTTGAAAAAACTACTGGACCGATTTTTATGAAATTTTTGCGTTCAATTACACTTGGCATCGAGCTAAATATGCGGATTACAACAAATAACCTCTACCTACGTATACAAGCGGCAGTCCAGTCAATATATATCCATTGCTAACTCAGATAAATTAACAGGAACGGATGCGATATTACGCGCGTACCCCTCTGCCAAAGACGCATGCTCAGTGAGCATACCCGTCATATAAAAATAGTTGACGCGCGTCCCGCGCCAGTATATAAACCTCCCCCCTCACCCCCGCAAAATTGACAGACTTTTTTGCGTAGAAATGAGAGATCATTTCCAATCCATTCCTGTTAATTTATCTGAGATTGCTAACAATCAATACGGATCTTCTAAATATAGATTAAAAAAAATATGATTTGTAATTTACAGGGTGAAATTGATATCATTAGCATCCTTTTAAACTAAGAGCTCCCATAGCAAATAGTTTAAAAGGATGCTAATGATATCAATTTCACCCTGTATATGTTAACGTCACTAAAATCACTTGCAGTATAAGTGTAAGGGGATCCCCTACAATAAGTGTAAGGGGATCCCCTACAATATGTGTAAGGGGATCCCCTACAATAAGTGTAAGGGGATTCCCTACAATAAGTGTAAGGCGATCCCCTACACTAGCAGGTAGGTTAAGTTACGCCGTGATTTTTAGTGAACAGTGAATTCAAAACGAAAGACATATCATAGGTTCCCAACTCCAAACCATAGAGGTGATAACTCGTAGCCATGGCTACGAAGACCAAGTAGCTATCTTGCTACGGCGTAGCGTATGAGCGGAAATTGCCTTTCCAATGTCGCAGACAATGTGCTTGTAAGGACTTACCGCTCAAACGTAAAGGAGTTTTATTTGAGAACTAGTTGCAGAGACGTTGCTTTTAGTTGATAAAGGAATGAATGGTGTAGAATAAGTCTCGCCAGTGGCACAAAGAAAGCGCAGACTGCGGCAATGTACGGTTCTATTGTATTGTATTTCTATCCATTATCTATTTATACCATAGACAATATAACTAGGGACCACCAGGGTAGCATTTCTCTTCTGCCACGTTACAAGATGAATTAATCAAGTGCTTTTACAAACAATTGTATACCTTATCACTAAACGAGACAGCCTATAATTGCGGAACAATAACTTCAAAGGGATCGGGGTTCACAAGAGAGTATTTTTACCAATCAAAATTCGAATCTAAAGTAATGGAATAAAAACCATAGATGCGGACTTCATGCTACCTCGCCCCCCGCAAAAAGTGTCAGGAAAGTTTATACTCGTCCATAGTTATATTGTCTATGATTTATACATAGGCATAAAATAGTGGATGGATGGATTCCCATAAAGTGGTGTTACAAATCGTACATAAATTCCGAAAAACTAATTAGTTCGAATCGGGAAGGAGTGTGACTTTTGAATGTCACGTTGGTCCCTAAGAGAGTGTTGTTCAGATTGATGGTCTGATTGTCCCCTTAAAAAAGTTTCAGCATATTAAGAGGGACCTTGTATACATCCCATTGCAGGGCACAGCCCCAACCCTCAAGGAGATTTCCTTGCGATGTTTTCCTTCACCGTTTGAGAGCAGTCGGCATTACGTACATAAGTTAGAAAAACTCATTGGTACATGGCATGTGGTCCGTGCGGATTCGAACCGTACCTCAAGATTGAGTTTCCATACCATTCCCCAACATAGCGCGCCACTAGACCATAATTCGGCTTCTATCTACAACACGTATGTCAAACATGCGGCCCGCACTGCATTTTCTTGCGGCCCGATCCAATTTTAAGAATAGCTTCCTGTCGCGGCCCACGAGCATGCTGACTTTTAGAAGTAGGCATATTATGTACGGTGCGTGGTCAAAATGGTGATCATTGTGTGAAAAATGTCGAGCTCGCTTCGCTCGCTCTATTTCTTCTAGGATTTTACTATTAAGACGTAATAGTAGGTGGAAATACCTCGGAGGCATCTTTTATTTTTCATTTTACGACTAGATTTATACCATTTACCGAAACTAAAGTCATACCTCAGTATTTTTGGATATTTCGTCTAGTGCAATCATCAACTGAATACACGATTGGAATTACTTCACTCGATAGAAAATCGTCACAAAGATGACGTATTTTCATGCATTTTTAAACATTTTTCTCGGTTTAGAAGAACTTAAAATAGTTTCCGATTGTTGGTATTTATACTCACATATTCACCATTAGTTTAACTAGTGCAATCATAAATAAAATCTAGAAAAAGTACTTTGGTTAGTTGTTTTTAATCGAAAATACGGCTCACGCACACACTTTTCGGAGCGCTCGGCAATCGCGTTTCTCATAGAAAATATTCGTCAGGACCTATGGCCCCTTAAAATAAACGATAACAGTCATGTTCTATGATCGATGCAAATGAGTTTTATTTCTTGTGGCCCACTGATTCTACTATCATTATCCATGTGGCCCACTAATGACTTTGAGTCTGACATGCCTGATCTACAATGTAACATTTTATAACACGTGTTACAATGTACAACCTCCGTGTTAAAAGCGCCAATATAAATAAAAAAAGATTAAAAAAAAATGTACAGTTATTACATAAACACCAGTCAACAACGTTATCTACTTGGCTCGGTTACAAAAACAGTAGCTGATCCGACAACGCACAAAAAAAAAAGGTTAATCAAACCAATATGTTAGTAAATGTTATTCCACTGTATGGTAACGAAGAGTTGGCTCGGTGCAGTCCGCATGCATTAGTTGCATCCAATTTATGGCTCTGACCCAAAAATTTACGCCCTACCCTGTTACTAAAGCCAAACTATTATTTCAGTACACTTATCAACAAGTATAGACACCAAAAAAGTATTGTTATGTGAAGACCTAAATTATCTGCAATAAATTAAGACGGTTAATACTATATAGGGTCATTCTTAATTCGTTGGCGAAACTCAACCTGGGCACATGTTAATGATAATAGATTGCATTATCAATGTTTATCATCGGTATTGATGATCTACAAAATTATTATTATTGTATGTATCGTACGCAGTGCGCGGCCGGCGGGTGAACATTGACCTCAGAATCATATGATCGAGCGGGAGGTCATTACCACGTAATTCGGTATGTCAAGTTTTTTTTTGGAGGGCTGAATTGAAAACCATTTCGAGATAATTGTCTCAATAATCATATTTTCTATGTCAGAGATTTTAAAATGAAAGGATTACAGATATTTTTAATAAAATAACGTCGTTTTTCGGTCCGTGCAGTGACGTCACTGGCATACCTCTGAACTCCTTGGTAAACATAAAATCAACTTAAAATAACCGGCCATTAAGAAAAAAAAAAAACTTTCACAATGTCAGAATTTTTTGACATTTGATGTTGCTTTTTCCAGCATAGAGTTAGAAAGAGGAGGCAGGTTTTAATTTTTTTATATACAGCTGTATGTAGTTTTTCTCCATGGAGTTCGAATTATTTTCTCTCCACCATTTTTGCACTTAGAGATTACAGATCAAAATAATTTAAAAATTAAATTTTATTGATAAACTCGATGAATCGCAATAAGAATGAAATAGGTATCTTAAAATTATGTCTTCTGTCCGTAAAAAATATAAAAATGAAGACAAAAAAAAACTTGACATACCGAATTGTGCTTAGTAACAGATACCAAACGCGTTTGTTAAGTTTCGCCAACTAATTAAATTTAACCTTATATAACATAGACTAAAAAAAATTCCACTATGTGTGCGAAAGTGACAACTGCAGCGCGGACTGATTTTACCTACATAAAATGGACGAAATCAAGGCCACTATGGGCACTATGTTAAATTTTTATTTCCCAAAATGTTGATTTCTTATGATGCTGAATTTCAAAATCTACACTATTATTTCATTATTCGCGTTCTTTATTTTTTATGTCAATCAATATGAGTGTATCAGATACAAACATAAATGTTTCTACTACTGCTTGTTCCATGTATTGGGTTTCTGCTCTGAAATTGGTTTGTTGCTGTTGGTTAATACACTGTGAGTATGAAAATTGGATCAGCTTTTTATTACTTGGTGCACTTTTAGGAATATGGAACATAACCTTTTTAATATCGAATTTTTTACAGAGTGCTATGGATTAAAACTGGGAAAATAGATCTGGGAAGTGAAAACAACAAATAGCTGCACTTTTTTCCCTTTTAAATCTTTATCCTATTATCTTTGAGTAAAAATTTTTGCAGGAAAAGGGAAGATCTTCCACGGGCTAGTTGGAATGCCCGGGACCGCGATCTCACAGATCTTAGTCGGATGTTGTATATATGCAAAGTCTCCTGATAAACTTTGATAGTGCGATTTATGGCGAGCTATATGATTGGTTGTTATTCGTAATATTGTCTTCGCCATCTTATTGGCTTATTACATGAAACGTGCTATGATGCGTTGGACAGATCCATCTTGTGATTGGCCGCCACCTATGTGACGTGCTAGGTCGCATGCGCTGACCTAGATCTGTTTGTTTACATCGACTCGATCGATGTATTCGGCATTGTTGCTTAGTCAGCTCTCTCGTAGCTCCGCTACAAACGTATAAACTAAATTTCAAACCACTAATACCAAATTCATCATCTATTCACAAGTAATACCACCAATTGTCAAAGCGTAAAGGTTTTACGAGCAAAGTGCCGCGTCGGCGGCTTTCCTCTCTATCACGGTTTTCATCTAGGGATTTGGAGTCATAAAATTTTAATCGACGGGGATTCCGGGCGTTGGTGAGAGAACGATGATATTACTTTTATTTCCTGTCACTAAAGTAGGGCAGGGATGAAAAGATCGATTTAAAAGGGACTTTCAAAAATCGAACGTCTAAAAATCCAAGTGTAAACATTTCAACGGGTTCTTATAGCGTTGAATAAAAATGATGGTCATCTTTTTATCGGGCACAGCCCCTAGCCCCTTAGACAAATATCCTGAGGGTGCTTTTCTACCAGAGCTTAGCGAGTAAGCTAAGCTGTGAGCACGGAAAAATCCACCAATGAGAGCGTTTCAATTTCCCTATGACGAGATTGAGCGAGCGCACAATTGGCGCTTCATTTTAACCAGGAGCAACAGCGGCGACCACTCACAACACTAGATAATGAAGTCCAGTAGCCCGGGAGATGACTCTAATTTGTCTTAGACCCAGAAAGAATTTAAACAATGAAAAAAAATCCATTGGAAACAAGAGACATCAATAGAAAAAGCATGGTTGTTAGTAAGCTAGCTCCAGTGAACCCACATGGCAATTAAAAACATTTCAGCTCACAAATTTTACATGTCAAGTCTAATATTAGTTTGCAGAATTGAAACGGGATTAAACATGTTGGATGGAATATCAAGATATTTTGACAGCAGTTGACGGGAACTGACGGGATGAGAGGCTAGGGGTCGATATGCAACTCACGCTTCGGTCGTCGATTTTGATAAATCAAATTTTATGCATCTGTGAGTAAGAAGTGGGGTGATCCGTGAGAAGTGAGCAGTTTCGACCTCGAATCGATCACTCCACTTCTTCCCATGCAAGTCGTTCGAGGAGACTAAGGATAAGGAACAGTATAAGAAAAAGGACGTCGTTCACTCTCCAATCCTCTCTATTGTGTGCTACTGAACAACTATCCGGGACGGCATCTAAGTTGTGTCTTCACCTTTTTCTGGGTCTAGCTTTACGCCGGCGACAATACAGGGGAACCCAGTCCGTAGTGATTTTAGCCCATCTCTCCGAATGCATACGACAGACATGTCCAGTCCAATCCTACTTTAGCTGAAGTGCGATTTTTGAACATCACACGTTCAATCGAGCAGTAGAAAATGTCAAAATTACTATGGAGATTACGCATCTTTCTACTGCTGATTTGAACGTGTGATTTTCAAAAATCGCACTTCAGAGCTGTCTTGCGCACGCACGTACTCTATGCCATATCTGGACCGCAGGTCCGTGTTTCTAACGCGATCGGTTAATCTTTCACCTAAAATATTGCGCTCCATCGCTCTTGAGAGACCTTAAGGCTGCATTTCTAATGTTCAATCAAAGACCTGGTATGAGCACCGTAGGTTAGGATGGCCAGGAATTCTAAAGATGCATTTATTTTCTGCTCCGTACTACTTGTTTCCAAGCAGTCACTTATTTACGGATAAAATGACTAGTCTCCGGGGAAATTTCACTTCTATCTTCTATTATACACCGGAATGGAAATAATAGAGGAAAATATTCATAGAATTCCTAACTGTATGGTCGCGGGATAGGTATTCTTATTTAGATTTCATTTCGAATCTTGTGTGCTATAAAATGTATGCCACCCAAGTGGTAACACATCAGCCTTGCTATATTATGTCATATCGCGTATCCATGTTCCATCTTATTTCGATCGAAAACAACAGAGAATAACTATCATGAGTCCGCTTCATCGACAGCCTGTATACTGTATACGCCACACCACCATAGGTCATAATTATGCCTCCTTTCACTTCTATGTACGCACGCGCCTGTAGCCTTGACTACACAAAAATTCCTGTGGATGGATGTTTATGTGAGGCGCGGTATCTATAGCTAGTGAGGGACAGGGAGTAGCCGTTCTGTACGCAGTACCATTATATATTCTGTGATATAGTATAGCCCTCTGCCATATTACATTAACACGAGTACATCTCTTTGTTACGCCTGTAGCCTTGTCTACACTAAAATTCCTGTGGATGGATGTTTCTGTGACGCGCGGTATCTAAAGCTAGTGAGTGACAGGGAGTCTCCGTTCTGTACGCAGTACCATTATATATTCTGTGATATAGTATAGCCCTCTGCCATATTACATTAACACGAGTACATCTCTTTGTTACGCCTGTAGCCTTGTCTACACTAAAATTCCTGTGGATGGATGTTTCTGTGAGGCGCGGTATCTAAAGCTAGTGAGGGACAGGGAGTAGCCGTTCTGTACGCAGTACCATTATATATTCTGTGATATAGTATAGCCCTCTGCCATATTACATTAACACGAGTACATCTCTTTGTTACGCCTGTAGCCTTGTCTACACTAAAATTCCTGTGGATGGATGTTTCTGTGAGGCGCGGTATCTAAAGCTAGTGAGGGACAGGGAGTAGCCGTTCTGTACGCAGTACCATTATATATTCTGTGATATAGTATAGCCCTCTGCCATATTACATTAACACGAGTACATCTCTTTGTTACGCCTGTAGCCTTGTCTACACTAAAATTCCTGTGGATGGATGTTTCTGTGAGGCGCGGTATCTAAAGCTAGTGAGGGACAGGGAGTAGCCGTTCTGTACTCAGTACCATTATATATTCTGTGATATAGTATAGCCCTCTGCCATATTACATTAACACGAGTACATCTCTTTGTTACGCCTGTAGCCTTGTCTACACTAAAATTCCTGTGGATGGATGTTTCTGTGAGGCGCGGTATCTAAAGCTAGTGAGGGACAGGGAGTAGCCGTTCTGTACGCAGTACCATTATATATTCTGTGATATAGTATAGCCCTCTGCCATATTACATTAACACCAGTACATCTCTTTGTTACGCCTGTAGCCTTGTCTACACTAAAATTCCTGTGGATGGATGTTTCTGTGAGGCGCGGTATTTAAAGCTAGTGAGGGACAGGGAGTAGCCGTTCTGTACTCAGTACTAATATATATTCTGTGATATAGTATAGCCATCTGCCATATTACATTAACACGAGTACATCTCATTGTTACGAGTATATCTCAAAGTTATCCGAATATCTGGAATTCCATGAAATACCGGCTTAACTCACTTCATTGCGGTCTACAAGTTTGAAAACCTATAGTGGTTTATCTCATACAAAAACGGCTATAAACTAATGTTGGATAACACAATAATAAATCAAAAGTTTCACCAAAACTTTGTATGCAAATATTGGTTGCACATAGAATTTCAATTGGGCATTCGAAAACTCGAGCTTGCGGGTACGTACATTTCAAAATTCACAGTAATTGGTTCCAGTAGTTTTCCAGATATCTTGCGGACCGGCGCTCGGCCAATGTGATTTTTTAAATTGACATTTTTAAAGTATGATTGGGTTAGGTTATTTTATTGGTCAATAAACTTCAATACCTCGAGCCTCGGTGACACGTTGCGGAGAGCTATGGAACTCAATCTTGAGGTCAGAGTTCGAATCCGCAAATGCCATGTACCAATGAGCTTTTTTAACTTATGTACGTAATACCTACTGCTCTTAAACGGTGAAGGAAAACATAATGATGAAACCACGCTGAAGAAAAAATACCGATGCGTATGTGAAGTCTACCAATCCGCATTGGGCACGCGTGGTGGATTAATGCCCATACACCCTCCATGAGAGAAGGCCTGTGCCCTGCAGTGGGACGTATATAGGCTGTGATGATGACGATTATACTTCAATAATACGACAGATATGGGATGCCTTGAAACAATCCTATTTTATTTAAACCTGTGTTAGTCCTACTAATATTATAAATGCGAAAGTTCGTTGACGATGATTGGATGATTGTAACTGAATCACACATAAACGGCTGAACGGATTTGCACACAGAATATGTTTTTAATATTGATCGATAATTCTATGAAGCTGTAGAAATGTTTCTGACCACCCCTAAAGGGATTAATGTAGTGAGTTTATTTATGTGTTGTTTGTAATTCTATGAAATATGGAAAAACAAGGTTCTTTGCGGTGACGATTTTCGATTTCATATGGAAAGTCGACCAAAATGTTGCTATTAAATAAAAGTAACAGAGGAAAGAAAATAAAAGGATTTTTGTTAATAGGTCGTCAACCTGAATTCGTATAATTCGATTCCTATTTTTCCGAGAGCCGTCCGTCTCAATTAATAACGGAGCGTCAGTAATCAAGACGTCCTAATACTGGTAATTAATCAATTGACCTATCATGTTATGCGATCTAACAAGATGGAGTGCATTGTGCAGTCTCTATTATAATTGTATTGTTCGAGTACTTTACCTTAACGTATGTAGTACGCTTCGGCCGCCATCGAAACCGCAGTTCCGAAACTAGTTACGATCAAGGAATTTTTCTTACTTGAACGAAACCAGTTGCGAACAAGGCTTATTTTTTACTTGTACGTAACTGGTTTCGATAGAGGAATTATTTCTACATGTACGTAACTGGTTTCGATGGAGGAATTATTTTTACTTGTACGGAACTAACTACACTAGGGTTATTGTGGCATTTTAAAGCGCTGGTAGTCAGGTTTTATTATATATCGTCCCAAGCGCACGGACGTTGACCAAATCGGATGCGTACAGGGGGTCTACCATGAGTTTTCACCGTACTTTACTACTGTAGTTACGTCACCAATTTTGTATTGAATTTCGTACAGCGCTCCAAGTGGTTACGTTGAGAACTAATTTCTGTCATACGAATTGGCGACTTAACTACAGTAGTAAAGTACAGGGAAAACTCATGGTAGGCCCTCTGAAGAAGGGCCAAATAAAAATGTACCCGGAACCGACGAGCTTGTATGAAGAGACTTATGGATGTTGAGGAGGCGAGAGATGTGTGTCAGAATCGTAGCATGTGGCGATCTATTGTCTCTGCCTACCCCACTAGTGGGACATAGGCGTGAGCATATGTATATATCATCATCATCAGCCTATATACGTCCCACTGCAGGGCACAGGCCTACCCTCTAGGAGGGTGTTTGGGAGTTAGTCCACCACGCGCGGCCAATGCAGATTTGTAGACATCACATACGCGTTAGAATTTCTTCTTCTGCATATGCAGGTTTCCTCACGATGTTTTCCTTCACCGTTTGAGAGCAGTCGGTAATACGTACCTACATAAGTTGGAAAAACGAATAGTTACGTGGCATGTTGTACGTGCGGATTCGAACCCGGACCTCATCCTCTCCGCAACGCTTCATGTATGTATATTATTCAAAAATTGTTATTCAAACTAACATAACATAGACAGCTTTTTGAAGTCATTTCATTGACTCTACCACCGTGTCGGAAGTTGTTTAGCCGTAGAGAAGATGCTGCCAGAAATTACAACACACATACAAACAAAACAGCATTGATGTGCTTAGCATAATAATGTCAAGACCAGGCATTTTGGCTATTCATTTAATCGAGTTTATATTAAGCCTTTTACAGTAAGATGGGACTTATATCATCGTGAGGAGATGAGTCTCTTCACCAAAGAACAAGTACTAAGTCACTTCGTCAGTCTATGTTCCTTTCTATCTTCGTTCGCTTCGTATATTTAATCTTCGCTCGGAATCGGTAATACCATTATTTTAGGATACAAAATATTTTATTTATGTATGTATAAGCTCGCGAATACATTCACCAAAGGGCTAGTGCTCCCTTAGCATATTCAGAAAATCTACATTTCACAAGTTCCAAAGCTCTCTATAAAAGGTAGCGAGTCGTCGCCAAATATATTTATCTACTAGTATAAAATACACTATAGTGCATAGTTCATTAGTGAATAAAGCGAAATAACGCAAATGCAACACGAATGCAGTTTGCAATTAATTGAAAAAGCCACACACTTAATTGTTTCGACCAAATATGAACTGAACACAAAAGGTGTCGTTCAGAATTACCTAACGAAGCGTTTACCAAAACATTTCATAATGTACGAAGATCTAAAAGTTAACATTTCCATTAGTTATTTACATCAGGCAAAACAATTAAGACCTTAAATTATAACTGTAAGAGCTAAATTAGTTCGGAACTATTGAATATTTCACCTAAGCTAGCTCTATTTTAGAGTAAAACGGCGCGTTCGTTGGTCAAAGAGAGTAAGGGTTATTTTACAGTAGTTACAAGCATAAACAAAATATACTATATTCAGTTTATGGTTACAAGTCACTTTCAAATTCTAATAAAGTCAAGAATTATTGAAATAATAAAGTGCCTCGGTGGCACGTTGCGGAGAGCTATGGAAACTCATTCTTGAGGTCCGGGTTCGAATACGCACGGACCATAATTGCCATGTACCGATGAGATTTCTAACTTATGTGCGTAATACTGACTGCTCTCAAACGGTGAAGGAAAGACATCGTGAGGAAACCTGCATACGCTGAAGAAGAAAGTTCCGATACGTATGTGAAGTCTACCAATCCGCATTGGGCACGCGTGGTCGACTAAAGCCCATACACCCTTCGCGAGGGTATGCCTGTGCCCTGCAGTGGGACGTTTATAGGATGTGACGATGATGATGAGTCAAGAATTACGGGCGTTCCGTTGCAGCAGGGTGTGATTCTTGTCATAAAGGTGAGGTAATAATTAAGAAATAGAAGTAGACCTTACAATAAGATTTAAGATTCAGACTCAAAATCCTTGTTACAAAATTTTTAAACGCTGAATTGAATAGTATTCTTATTAACATATAAGACTACAAGTATTTTGCTGTATTTTGCATGATTCCTTTTTCTGTACGTTTTTAAGTTTGAGTTCAAACATCCAAATCCATACATTTTCACCCTGCTTAGACTGAGCTCACTCTCAAAAGACGCGTCTGAATCGAGACCCTAGTCTCATTTTGATAGCAACAGCACAAGACCAACAACAAATTTAAACTGACTGATTAAATTTAAGCTTTCTCATTCTTATTGTGACAAAGCTAAAGATACAAGTGTCCTAAGCTGTAGGAGTGGAATATAAATCGATTGTGGATATGTTACAACGTCCGACCCCGTAGTGTCAATTTGAGATCAGTGCAATAAAATGTGATAAAGTTTTATCCAAAAGAAATGAAATAAAGGATAAAATTATATCAAAAGCAGCAAGCATGTTAGTTGGATTGTATATCAAACATAATTTCATTTCAAAATTACCGAACTGTGTTTTAATACTTGCAATTTATATTAAGCTACACATAAGTAGCTAGAACTAAGTTTATTGTACCATGGCTGCAACCTTAGTCATTAAATAGTAAGCTCGCTACATCTTCGGCCCCATCTTTGTCCTGAGAACTAGATTGGGGTCAAGAGCAAACCCATCAATAATAAAAAAAAAAAAAAAAAAAAAATTTCAACAGACTTGTAAACTGAACCTAGACCTCCGTTAAATACTGAGTATTTATAGCACTGCAGGTCCGAAACTACGGTGCGGTGCCGCCGTGCCTGACTAAAATATAGACGTGCGAGTTATTTTACAGCCAGGTCTCGTAGCAAAGACTCTTATGTCTTCGTCATTAGTACCACTGTGGCTTGATTTGAGATACTTGTTTTATGAAACGACCTATACTTGGTAAAGTTTAGATTTGACGGTTTATTACGCAGTTAGAATAGTTAAAATTGTTTAATGGATGAAACTCTGAGCCTTTTTGATCTTGAAAGATCACAATTCTGGATGTGCTACTTAGTTCATAGACCGTTTGACCTTCAGGATACTGAATTAAAGTCTATAATCCAATAAGGGGCAGACAGAGTCCCAGGAGGTGAACCGTTAATATTGGTAAAGATTATCATATTGGATTAAAATATTCAATTAATCGAATTGGAGAGTCATTTATCAAAACTTTCTTTACATTAAATATTCGTAAAAAATATAAGATTGATTAGATTTTTGTGGATTACAATTCTGTGACAGAACAAAATGGATGCTCACCAATATATCATTATTAAACGATAAAACTAAGACCACGAAAACAGCTAGTTCCAGAAAACAATTCTTTGCAAGTCGAGTGAAAAGCAATATATCTTAACCATTTTCCTTTCTAGCTTTGCTCTGAAAAATTACCATCCGCGAGATTTTCCTGAAATGTCAACCGAGAGGCAAGCTAATAAGATTACACACAACCCGCTGTGATATCCAGGATTTGCCTGGGAAAAACTAAAGCGAATACGGATTGTGATACAGAGGAAAGGAATGGGATTCCAGTGGTAACCCGAGGTGATTTACTGAGTTCCTGGAACAATTTTTTAGAAGAAGCTGCCTACGACGTGAGGCTAGAGGGAGATACCAGGGATGAGTCTGTAATAAAGCACAAAGTGTGAATGTTACTGGAAAGGTAACTTTAAACAGAATCCTCCTCATTTAGGTTAAACCAAAATTCATACTCAATACTATAATAATTAATAAGATAGACAAATATTTTCTAAGGATCCACGATGATGTTAAAAAACAAATGTTACTCGGGAATCGAAACTTCTTTTAATTTAGACTCAAGGTTCCACAGCAACATTTACTACATAATAATCATTATCGTAACAAAAAATCAATGTCAGTATAGAATACGAGTTTTTTTTAAATCGATGAATACAGATTTTCTTATCTCTAAAATCGACGACATGGCTCCTTAGAACATATTTTTCTATCTCCCTTATGATGTCAGAGGTAACGATCTCGATGTCTGTATACCATCTTACCTTAGAGTAAAAAAATTGAATTGAATGAATTTATTTGAAAACAATTGATTCTAACATAAGACATTCTGCGGCCATGAACAGAATAATTGATAACAAAAAGCAACCGCTCATTAGTTATCCACACACTACGGTTATGAGCGCAAGAAAATATCTGCTGGTAACAACCGAAATGTTTTATTCACATGTCTAAACAATGAAACGCCTTTGTACTGGAGGAAAGCAATTTGGTTTGTGTAGTTCAATTTGAATGTACCTAACGTAAATGCAGGGCCGTCTTAACCATATTGGGCGCCGGGGTACAAGAACAAGCCAGCGCCCCCGTTCAGCGCCCCCTTTATTAGCCCGCCTGGAAAAAAAAAATTAGACTTTATCCTCTATTTTACGCCCCACGACGCTCTCTGAATTTGCCGCACGTGTGTGTTAGAACATCAATTTCATTCTAGTAGTAATAAGATCTAAATTGGCGATATCCACATCGCTAGACGCAACCAAGCGAGCCGATTGTGCCGAAAACTGCACGTATTATTTGTAAACAATTTTGGTGCCTATTTTTTATAGGTATAATCGAAGTTGGTCTTCGCGGAGCGCAGCGAATACCAATGATTAAATTAAGGGTTTGTTAGGTAATTTTCAAAACTAGCAGATTACGCATGGTATGTGTAGGCGATCGGCTTGCGCCCCCTAGGTTGCGGCCCCGGTAAAGACGGCCCTGCTTACATGCCTACTTTACCGTATGAATTGTTAGGTGTCTGGGTATTACAAGTATATTGTGTTCAAAGGATTGACAGATCCTCTATCTCTTTGTTTCGTACTTATCATTGTTACAGTCTTCACTTGTTTGCACAGCTTGTTATACATAATATGAAGGCTTGTAGTAGATGCTTGCGTTCAAGATTATCTTCTGGCATACTTTTTACTCCATAACTACAGCTTCTTTTAAATACCTATCTCACAAGCGATTTTTAAGTGTAGGCGATGTAGCAAAGAATCTCACTGCAATGCAAAAACTGCGCAGGTACATCGGTAAGACTTATAAACCTATGGTACTACTGTAAACCTATAGTTTTAATAAAAATCGCGAATTCTTGACTGTAGCGTTCATCGCAATTGAAAAACAAAATAACTGGCCAACGGCAACGGCACGGTACAGTGTTGACATTAAAATTTATTTTAACGATATTTTCATTACAAAACATAATATCCGAGGCAGGGGCCGTTTCCCGCTCAGAATATACAATTCGGCTAAATAATGGTCCAACTTCGCTTGAATTATGAAGGAACGGCTACTTTTGTACAATGCTGGATAACGTTACCGCTTTAGATAAGTGCGCTTTTGCTGTATCAGTTCCATTCAAACCTTAAAGGGTAGTTGGTTTTATTTTTAATTCCTAATTCGATATTTTACTTATTTTCAAATATTTATTTTTGATTCTTTGCCTCGGTCGGCGTCGCGGCGGTGCATTTGGCGGAAGGACATGTTTAACAATCGCTTATTGTAAGGCTGCGTTTGATCCTTTAGAATAATTATGTTATGTTTTATTCCGACACCGACTGAAGAGTACAGAGAAGAGGTAAGTAAGAGTTTACGAAAATCTTCACAATTAACGAATCTTCTCTTTTTTTGCTTTTTTTGCTGTAGACAGAGGCAAAAATAAATCTTATCAAAAAGAAGTTTAATAAACGATTGAATAAATAAAATGCTGATAATTCACGCATATTAATATTCATTCTGTGGTATTAACCACAGAGGACGTTTAGTTAACTTTAAGTTTCAACCTTTAAAACTGTCTAACCTAAGTAGGGGAGACTGGGGCTTGTTGTAACGGGGGTAAGAAGTAACAGTCAATTTTCAACGCGACATTTTAACATATTTGATTCATGTGTAGGGTGAAAGTTCATCTTATAACGCGAGGCATTGTTTAAGTATTGATAGTTCCCCGTAGGACAGCGCAATGAGAGGTGGTGAACCCATGGTCAATTTCGGGTAGGTATTATAAAAAAATGACACAAGTACATTTTGATTTTCATGGTCTAGATTTAATAAATATTTGATTGTTTTTAACCTAATAGAATCAGAATATATCTGGCTTCTGATTTATGCTTTCGTTTTCTT
This sequence comes from Agonopterix heracliana, assembly GCA_963693445.1. NCBI lineage: Eukaryota > Metazoa > Arthropoda > Insecta > Lepidoptera > Depressariidae > Agonopterix > Agonopterix heracliana. The sequence continues at coordinate 15,077,410 of OY856323.1, read as the reverse complement.
CCATAGGTTACTAGTTTTTGAGAAATTTTGACATTATGAAAATATGAGTCAGCGGGGTACGTAGTAACAAATTTTCTGGGCAAGTTGTAACATAACGATATGGGTTCTAGCTACCTCAATAATCATTTAAATTCGACAGAAGCAGACGAAATCATAAATAATTTGGTGTTACATCTTGAAAACCCTAAATTGCTCAAAATAACCCCCGAAAGAGTCGTAAACAATTAATAAGTGCACAATTGAAGCTACTGTTCTCCCCCTGGTCCTTCAATCGCCCAAATAAATCCAACACCGAATCTACATGCCATCTAAATCCAAGGAAAATCATTCAAAAGAACTTTTCATCTTCTGTGATAAGAAAAACGCGGTCTTGTGTTAACTTTACACCGGAACATGATATGTTTTAGAGAAACCCCATAAAAAAGAGAAAAGAAAGTAAAAAAGAAGGCAAGTGTAGCAATAAAGCAAAGGCTAAATCCAAATTTGGTGTATGTCTATTATTCTATATATTCACAATAATTATTATTGAGCTATTTTGTTCAGGTATGTTACAAGGAGAAATGCTGTTGTTGATCATTATAAGTATACTTATAGACACGTGGATTAAAATGTTTAAATCTTTTTACTATTAAAAATGTTCGTTAATACTGTTTAGTTAATAAATATAAACGAATATTTTATCGAAAATAATGGCGGATTCTTATTGTTACAACCTGCCCCGAGCCTGTTACAACTAACCCCAAAGAAGGGGCAAATCGTAACACCTCCCATTTTTTGTTAAATGGTCTCTCACGGAGGATAGGAAAGGATTTTAAAAGGTTTTCTATCTTAATATAGTGCTCAAATAGTTACTCAACATACACACTAATTCAACATTTTGAAAATGTTTATGGATTGGAAAATACAAGCATTTTCCCAAAAACTGTTACAACAAGCCCCAGTCTCCCCTACCTATCATATAAAGTATACATTAGACGCGGTTTTAATGGGTTTTGTGAAGCTGCGTGAACTTAAAAGCTTACGCCATTTTATATCAGTTTATGTTACATTTACTTACTGCATGTAGCGAGATATCTGGTGGTGGGCCCAAATTATTTTACAGATAGGTATATTTAACAAGTAGATGACACGATTGTGTCGTAGACAAAGTTGTATTCCGTTATGCAATACAACCTGCCCACCAAATAATTTCTACTCTACACGTGTTTCGCACCACCAAGGAGCATCCACAGGAGTTAGACCGACGAACGTTCGAAACGGAGTTGTTACCCCCGCCGAGCGTCCGACACCGAGTCGCCGTCGTCGGCGTGTCGCTCGGCGGGGGTAACAACTCTGTTTCGAACGTTCGTCGGTCTAACTCCTGAGGACGCTCCTTGGTGGTGCTTTCCGCAAAGTAACGCCTGTTTCAATAAATTAGATAGGTATGTCGTTTCGACTAAAATATTATGTTTACATCATACTCCAGATACGCTTACACGCTTAGGTCGCTGCTAAGCTCAAAACAATGATACTCGCGTAGTGCTAACACTGTGGAATGCGATACAAACCTGACTCACCGGGCGAGTCGTGCTCACTTTTTGCTGACTTACGTCGTAGGTCGTCAGCATCCAAAGTGTTAAGAGCCTACCGAGCCTATTGTGCTGCCCTCAATCATATTGTTGTTATTCCTATGCAATTAAACAAATTAAAATTTCCAAAAAACAAGAATGTCACATTGTAGTCCTGATTGGCTTTCAATTTATCGAAACATTACGGATTATTATGTTTTATGCTTGTAGCTATAATCGTTAAAAGGTTTTAAAGATAATAACTACAAACATTATGAAAACAAATCCGCGGTGACCCGATAAATTGAAAATCAGCAATGACTACAATGAGACATTCTTGTTTTTTGGAAATATTGTTTAATTGTTAAGAAATAAAAAAATACGATTGGGGGCAACAAAATAGGCTCGGTGCAGCCTTAAGAGAATCAAAGAAAAGAAAATTAAATTGATATGAAGGACCAAGCACTAATAAGTATCCATTTTGAAAATACCCCTTTTTAGAATTAGCTATTTATCGAAAAGTTTAAACGTTTCTTCGGGGATCGAATCTACTCGATCGACTAAGCAGCTGGTAAAAGAATTAGTCATTTATCGACTAAACGGACACAAGTTTGTTATACAATCGATAAGACCCAATCTTCGCCTCTGCAGTAGTTTAGCATCATTTCTCAACTAGCCCGCATGACTACGAGGTATCTTCATGATAAACGATTGTAGTGGGCATGAAAAATGCAGACTAGGACAGAAACGCTATCAAACTTAAAACTTCACTGCCGAACGTAGATAAAGCTAAACGAAGAATCCGCTCGCACTACAAAGTGTTAACAATTAATTATATGAGTCAGAAGGAAGCGCTGCTGGGGAGCTGTGTGCTAAAAACTTTACGCAGGAAAAAGCTGAATAATAAACGTATCATTATAAAATCTTGTTTTGTTCCAAGATTTTACGCTGATCTTGTATCTCATACAAGATTTTACACCGATAAGTTCAAAGTTCAAGAAGTTATTCAATGTTTTCTCTTTCCTATGTGAAGATTTTCATATAGCACTTACGCAGTCGCAAATGCTAGTTAGGCGCTATTGCACTATCCCCGACGATTTGTACGTGTTAGCGGCTGAATAAGGAAGACCGAGGCAAGAGTTTGAGTTGACGACCCGGTTGGTGTAATGGTTACCACGCCGGACTGCCAAACCAGGGTCCTGGGTCCAAATCCCGGTTCGGTCATGGATGTTATGTGTTCGTGCCGTTGCTGTATGGTTTCCATAATAAAAGCCTTTAGTGCTAGTTTGGGATCATTACAATGTATGTGCCTGTGAGCGTTATTTTTTTTGTTTTTTTTTTAAGTTTGTGGCGCGCGCTGAGAGAAGCCTATGCTCAGCTGTGGTCGATGACAAGCTGATGATGATTTCTACAGAACCTGCGGGTCTGTTAAACTGCTGGACTTTGATTAACCGTATTATTTGAGTGCACGTTGAGATTAAAAGGATATAATTCGGAGCGCGCTCCTTATAAACGTACTACTGGTGATATTTTCAATACTAACCAATTAAACTCAATGAAATTTTTCAGAATCAATCAAGAAACAAATTTCTTTGCTTGCATGGAGTCAGATTTTCGTTTAAATTCACAGTTTTAAAGTTACAGTGCCTCAAAGATTTCCATACAAATCTCAAATTAATCATTGAAACTGTTTATTTTAACGAAAATCTGTCTCCATACAAGCATAGAGATTTTGCTTCTAGATTGTTTCTGCATAATTTCATTGACTTTAATTCGTTAGTATTGAAAATATCACTATAGTACGTTTGTATGGAGCGTGCTCCGAATTATATCCCCTTAAGCAACATTTTTTTTGTTAATTGTTTATAGGTAGGGGAGACTGGGGCTTGTTGTAACAGTTTTTGGGAAAATGCTTGTATTTTCCAATCCATAAACATTTTCAAAATTTTGAATTAGTGTGTATGTTGAGTAACTATTTGAGCACTATATTCAGATAGAAAACCTTTTAAAATCCCTTCCTATCCTCCGTGAGAGACCATTTAACAAAAAATGGGAGGTGTTACAATTTGCCCCTTCTTTGGGGTTAGTTGTAACAGGCTCGGGGCAGGTTGTAACAATAATAATCCGCCATTATTTCCGATAAAATATACGTTTATATTTATTAACTAAACAGTATTAACGAACATTTTTAATAGTAAAAAGATTTAAACATTTTAATCCACGTGTCTATAAGTATACTTATAATGATCAACAACAGCATTTCTCCTTGTAACATACCTGAACAAAATAGCTCAATAATAATTATTGTGAATAGATATACACCAAATTTTGATTTAGCCTTTGCTTTATTGCTACACTTGCCTTCTTTTTTACTTTCTTTTCTCTTTTTTATGGGTTTTCTCTAAAACATATCATGTTCCGGTGTAAAGTTAACACAAGACCGCGTTTTTCTTATCACAGAAGATGAAAAGTTCTTTTGAATGATTATACTTGGATTTAGATGGCAGGTAGATTCGGTGTTGGCTTTATTTGGGCGATTGAAGGACCAGGGGGAGAACAGTAGCTTCAATTGTGTACTTATTAATTGTTTACGACTCTTTCGGGGGGTTATTTTGAGCAATTTAGGGTTTTCAAGATGTAACACCAAATTATTTATGATTTCGTCTGCTTCTGTCGAATTTAAATGATTATTGAGGTAGCTAGAACCCATATCGTTATGTTACAACTTGCCCCGAAAATTTGTTACTACGTACCCCGCTGACTCATATTTTCATAATGTCAAAATTTCTCAAAAACTACTAACCTATGGAAGAAAACGAAAGCATAAATTAGAAGCTAGATATATTCTGATTCTATTAGGTTAAAAACAATCAAATATTTATTAAATCTAGACCATGAAAATCAAAATTTACTTGTGTCATTTTTTTATAATACCTACCCGAAATTGACCATGGGTTCACCACCTCTCATTGCGCTGTCCTACGGGGAACAATCAATACTTAAACAATGCCTCGCGTTATAAGATGAACTTTCACCCTACACATGAATCAAATATGTTAAAATTTCGCGTTGAAAATTGACTGTTACTTCTTACCCCCGTTACAACAAGCCCCAGTCTCCCCTACTTCCTTTTTCTGGTTATATTTAAACAGCCGAACGGAGTTTATATTTCCAAGTGGATTTACGGCATTTTTACAACGGAAAGGAGCGCGTTATTGTCAATTTTATAGTTTATTTCCTTCTAATACCGTCGTGGTATTAAAATTTATAGTTTTATGTTACGATTTGAGCTGTAAATATTTATATTTGCTGGTTTTTTTTCTCTTGAAAACTATTTTCTTCTAGCATGCATCGCCATATGTCTAGCTTGTTCCCTTGCGAAGAATATAAAATTGCTGTTATAAGCTGTATTAAGTATCACGTGAGCAACCCGTATCTGACAACAACAATAATATGCAACTGCAAGTAGTGAGAAAATGTACATTACAGAATTCAGTGTACAAATAAATTGTATTGTGATGCAGAATATTGTACCAGAAACTGGTGGACACGATAAAAACAAAACTGTTTAAACATGCAAATATTTCAGCACTGTAGTTAGGTACCTTTCTTTATGGTAGGAAATGTTGTTATGATTTGTTTTGGTGCAGATTTAGCAAGGGTTCGATCACTAACAAAAAAAGTATATTCTCCTGTAAAATCTTTTTTTTTTATCGAAATCGATATCTGTATTCGTAACGAGAGGAAGCGATGTACTACTACTAGTTTTTAATTAGTAAGGAAACTTTAAGGGTGTATTCAGACCGTGAATATGAACAACTTTCCCCTAAGGATCATGGGTGGAAAAAAGAGAAAATTTTTTGGATATAGAAAATCGATCGGCCGATCCGCACTTTTGTATTGAAGTCAAAAAAAAAAATCGTTTTCGACCCATGTTCCTCAGGGATAGTTGTTCAGATTCACGGTCTGACTACACCCTTAAAGATTCTTTACTAATTAAAAACTAGTGGTGTACAGACCATAGTAAAAACGCTAACGTGTATGCGTCTGGGGCAGGCAGAGACAATAGATCGTCACATGTGACGATTCTGACACACTTTTCTAGCCTTTTCAACAGCCATAAGTCTCTTCATACATGCCCGTTGGTTTTGGGTATATTTTACTTGGCCCTCAGTTAGTACGCATCTGATTTGAGACCTTCTTGAGACCAGATACTTCGTTAAGTGCAATTTCAGTTCTGCCATTTTTGGACCATTGATCGTATATCTAGTTATTTTACGGATCAGCAGCCTTCAGCAAATTAGGGGCTCTATACTACATTCCATTTAAGGAAGAAAATATTTTCCGATTCCTATATTTAGCTTTCTGGCTAATTCTGATTGGCAAATATAATTTATTTATTAGAATGATATTCTATCCTAAATAATCTTGGACGTTACTTAAGCTGTTCTAGGAATAAGTGAGAGTAAGGGTCTGTTTCACCACGATTTCTTAGTAAGTTCAAGGTAGCTTATGTGACACATCGTTTGAAATTTTTGCATGAAAAATATGTCAAACCGTCTGTCATATGCTAACAAAAACTTTAACCAAGAAGTGGCCCTATTTCAAACCCGTTTCGTTAATTCAAAATAGCCTTAAAGCGCTGTAATTTGGAATGGAGTAATAGAAAATAAGAATTTCCTACATCGTAAATAAGCGCCACAGCATTTTTCCCCGATACTTAACCCTAAATTGATAGCGGCTAAAATTAGAAATTTGCTGTATGACCAGTCACCGTAATCGCCCTTAACCCTGTCATTAAATTTAAATCGTTAAGAGGAAACATTTAATTAAAAGGGGATGAAATTAAAGGCACCGCGGGGCACAGCCGATATTCCGGCTAAGGGTTACTTCCATTTAGACTTGTAGGCTCGACTAATGAAAATAATTTATACTAGATTCCATTAAAATGTCTAAAAAAAAACACAAAACATGTCGGAAATTGGTAGGATATTTTCATAGCGTGTTTTATATTCGTTTATTTCAGCTTATACCATAAATTGTGTACCGATCAGATCATCATCATCGGCCTACCTATACAGGGTGTGAGGAAAAGTATCCATTAAGCTGCTGTTCCATACTAAACTGCAATACCTACTTGCACAAACGTATGGAATTGTTTGTTTTATTCTGACAGGTTTGCTCTCATAGTAAAAGTTGTTTTGTTTGATGGGTAGAGTATGTGGTTTAACGGTTAATTATGCTTTTCCTAATAACCTGTATACGTTCCACTGCAGGACATAGGCCTACCCTCAGGGAACCCTGTATGGGCGTCGGTCCACGGGAGTAAGTCTACCACTGCCCAATGAAAATGGGATTTCTTTTTAGCGTTTTCCGAATTTTCTATACCTAAAAGCAACGTTCAACAAAACCTTAATTAGGAATTCAGAGAACACGCACGACAAACAGGGATGATGCTACTAACTGGGAAGATCTTCCCTATCCTCTACACGAATCAAACCAGTAACAGCTCTAACCTATAGCTGTAACAGGAATAGGCCGGGCGACATGTTTGCGGCGGCACCCGCAGCGGTGTAATTGTGCATTCGATCGCCGCGGCATCGGCAGTAGACTGATTAAATCGTGTTCCGTTCGACACTAGGCTCATACCGAGGCCTCTTCCTGTTTCAGAATCACCGGTTATCACGTGCAGACTATATCCCCTCCGGTCATGTGGTCCGATCGATTGGACGACAAGTTGCACAGAATGAGAGATACGAGTATTGAAATATAAGGTCTCCCAGAGTAATTACAACTATGAAGCAATTGCAAATTGCACTTATAAGAATAACGAACTCTTAAAAGACGCATGTCTATTGTCTATTATCTAGAAGGCAAATGATGGTATCAAGATAAGAACAAACAAACAAACAAAAAACAACAAAAAAACAAGTATAAGTGCATCAATTGATCCATAGTTGAAGTTCTTAAACGACGCATGTCTATTCTTAATTATCTAGACAAAAAACAAAAAAAACTAGTATAAGACCTTATGCTACCTTTTTACCGCGACTTCGTCCGCGTAGAAACGATTTTTTTTAGGTTATGAATCGTCGAATCTACAAAACAAATTTATTGTGTCAATATGACTTCAATCGGTCAAGTCGGTCAGAAAATACACGATTGGCTACTATCAAAACTGCAAAGGTACCAAAAAAATATACTAATAAAGTAAAAATGATTCAGAATATCTTTATTGTTCATTCGGCCATGGCCTATGAACAATAAAGATCCTCTTACATGTAAGAGGATATATAGATGTAAATGAGGCGAAAGAGAGCATGTTAGGATTGTAATTAGTGGCACACCGTAGTCTCTGCCTGCAACACTGGGAAAGAGTCGTGACGTTGCAGTTATAAATTAGATAAATATTCATTTAACAGTCCCTAAACTATCCAAAGGACAGGCGATGAGCTCGTCGTAGCTTTTTAATGGACGATAGATATAACACTTTAAATAAGCTCTGTTTTGTTAAACTTTCAAGACTATCTTGAAGAAATATTGACAAAGAAAGGTTGCTGCTACATTGCTGCTATTGTAGACGCGTTCTTTAGCTTCATTATTGCTTTCAGGACTTCTTCAAAGGTAGGTGGTTCTACTTGGACTTCTTGAGGGCCACTCTCCCTCTCCGGTTGGGCACTTTGGGCAGGTGCGACCGGTGCGCAGTTAAGGAGCTTTTCGAAATATTGTTGCCAGATCGCTTTAAGTTTTTCAGGGTCCGAAACAAGATTTCCTTCTTCGTCTTCAAGGAGTTGACTTACAGGCTGGTGCGCTTTCTTTGCAGTTCTAACCTCTTGATAGAATTTCCTTGACGCATTTGATCTGATAAGATTTTCCATGTTTCGGAGTAGGCCTTCTATGTGTTCTCTTTTTTTTTTTTTTTTCAATCCTACTGGCTGATCAAAATCATAGCTGACCCTACCTTTCCCTTTGGTCTTTAGAGGACCTTTTCACTGCCAGGGGACATGTAACCCTGATGATTTTTGTTTTCTGAATGTAAGGTGGTATAATGGCAATGCTGCAAACCAAGTCTAATTGGACATTCAATAGCCACGACAGTGGACTGATTAAACCGCGTGCCGGTCGCTGCTAGTCGCATGATGTGGTTTAACTTTGTTTACTGTTCTCTGAGGGATACCTGATAGATTCTGCTTGTTCCTGATACATGTTAGGTACTAGTACATATACTACCTACTCTGTAAGTCCTACTTTGTAAGCTGATCTTTTGCACACGAACTCTGAAGTAATAAATTTTAACTGAAGCATAACAGCATACAGGAGTGAAAAAATATCTCTGAAATTTGATAACGCTTATTTTGTGACGATGTCATCGTTGTATGCGTACGCATCCGTTCCGACGCGGCGCGATGCGACCCGGCAGGTCTAAATCGTCCCTCAGGCATCACTTTTAAAGTTCCAAGGAATCAAAAAGCATATCCGCTTAAGTTTTCGTATCTGAAACGTATGATTGCGACTCAAGTCATCGATGCGACCTAACCTAACCATGCATTGGATAGCCACGCGACAGTGGACTGATTAAATCGTGTTCCGGTCGCAACTAGTAGCATCCTGCGGTTTAACTTTGTTTACTGGTCTCTGCGGGATTCCCGACGGATTATGTGCGCGTGACTGCACTGGTAGAGGTTATTTTGGAACTAATTATGGGACTGATGGATTAATTACTTGATTGGAGAACGTTGATTAGGGTAAAACTCGCTTTTGTTCATCACGACTTATTGTATTGTAATCTATACTTATAAAACAGTTCCGACAACGCACAGCATAAACCTCTGAAGATAGAAAGAATGGAAACATGAAATTTAGAATATATTCTAGGATGTAGGGGTGAACTGAGAAAGGATTTTGCGATAAGGATTCTAATTTCACAGTTTTACATTGTTTTTTTTTTACAATAAATTAACAATCTAAGAACTAAGAGAAAAGTTGTGTTTTTGTGTACAATAAACAATCTAACTAACTAAGAGATAGGTAGATAATATGTAGAGTTGGTTTGAGACTAATTATGAAACTGTGATAAATACATTGAAAATTAGTGTGATTGCTGATTAGAGAACGTTGTGGTCTGAAAGAGTATGTAATGACAAAGATAGAGAAAGATATGTTGAGATGGTTTAATTGGTCATATGGATATAATGGATGAGAGCAGATTTACGAGTGCGATATAAAGGCCAACGTAAATGGGAATGTTGGAAGGGGGCGGCCTAGGCTTGCGCACACTGATTAAATTTGTGATGAAAAAGGGTCAGGTCTGATTTTCCCGAAACCGACGGGCAAGTATGAGGAGACTGATGAACGTTGAGGAGACGAGACCGATATCTCAGGATCATATTTTTTTCTGCCTACCTAACGAGAGACAGGCGTGAGAATATTTATATTATAATTATTATAAGTGATGTGATGTCCCAACTACTTTATGACACTGTTCTTTATTCTACCGTGGAATAAAAAACTGCTGTTCTAATTCTACAGAAAGCGTCAATGGCGACTCGACCCAAATGCATGGGTTTCAATCTTTCAATGTTGGTCCCATAGTGAAAGTTGTTCAGTTTGATGGTCTGAAGCACCCCCTTAAGTATGTAACGCATTTAATATTACACCCTGTACATTGAGTTACAATGGTGGGAAAAAGTGATGACCCAATTAAAACGACAATCAATAGACTTATCTAGAAATTATAAAACAAATAACCAAGCAGTTTAATTAAAAGTTTTAACTAGCAATTGGATACCTTAACAAACTTCTAAATTTACCGTCAAAATTAACGAAGTTCAGTTATAAAATATAATGATTTTTTAAACAAATTGTCATTCACAAGAAGCAGCACTTCACATTGAAACGGGCGGTTGTTCATTAAAAAGTATTTAATTTGCCCACTTGGCCGGGAGCTCTTGCAAATTAATACAGAAAGGAAACGGACTCAAGGGCTGCCAACATTGAGTACATTTCGGTTTTAAATATCACACATATTATCCAGTCCCATATAAAGTACCAGAACACAGCACAGACTATAATTATGATTTCTTTCGGATTCGTCGTGTTCCGAACTCGTCGTATTCCAGATTCGTCGTATTCCAGTTTCGTCGTAATACAGTAGATGCCATATTATTAATCAATATGAAGTGATGACACTAAGTTTCACCACTATTAGTTTTTATTGCACAATGATATTACTATGGTGTTTTGTTGCACCTTGTGTAACATTAGTTCACCCATCACTTACCAGGTTCTTTTTTGCACGAAGATGAATTTGTAATTAAATCTCTATTTGAGTCGGAAATCACACATCACTATACGATGTATAATCATTCTAAAAATTATTATATAGAACATAACAAAATCCTATGACGTATCACGACACCGAGTTAAAAGATATATGTATGAAACTAAATACATAAACCTGTCATTCTGTAGTTGACAACCCTACGTAGGATATCTCAAGGGTCGTCAAAGGCAGCGCGCGGCCAATCGGGTACTTACCTGGAAAAATAAAAATTATACTGTTAAATTATAGACGCAAGGGTCAAATGCAAATGACATTTTATAAGAGATTATAATTTACAATTTCAAGTAGCTTTCGAAATTATGGCGAAGAGTATTGGAGCTGGGTAGGTAGGTACATTAGAATTTCATAAATCGATAAAGCCCATTTTATTTCTGTAACGGAACCGGAGACTTAAAACTTTGACCTTTTATTTACTAAGGTCCTCTTTCACCAATTCTGGAAAAGTTCTTAATAGCTTATCAGAAAGATCGTTTGACATATTTTTATACAAAACTAGTGTTTTCGCGCGACTTCGTCCGCACAAATTATATACCAGATTTTAAGTCAGATCATAAGCTATCAAACAAAAAAAGTTTCATCAAAATCGGTTCAGTAGTTTTTGCGTGATGCGCGAACAAACAAACAAACTAACAATTTTGTCAATAGATGGCGCTGCACGTTTTAAATCGCGCTATTTGAATTTATATGAAGAGAACCGCTACTTTTTTATTCCTTATGAATTTACGGTTTTATAATAGTTAAGATAAACTCCTGTGAATGTAAATGTCAAACGACCTGTCAGATAAGATATTAAGAACTTATTCATAAGTGGTGAAACGGATCAAAGTATTGCACCGACCCCAAAAAATGGGATAAATGATGATAGTGATAGATGAAGCCTGAATTAAGAGGTTTCCCTGACCGAACGACCTTGACTCTTTCAGAGCCGCCTCACCTCTACTAAACTACATCATTTTAGTAGGTATACCTATTTTTGACTGGTTTGTCCTTCATTATGTCACTACGGTGCCTTCTAATCAAAGAAAATCAAATTCGAAAATCATAAGAATTCGCACCAAATTTTAAATTTGAAACTCATTAAATACAGGTCTCAATTTACTTCATAGCATTATTCGATCTTAACATTGTGTAGACTCTACACAATGGTGTGTGTCGCAAGTATGATTCAAAAACTACTGAACCGATTTTGAACTACTGAACTATTTTTGTTTGATAGCTTATGATTTGACTTAAAATCTGCGGTATATACAATTTGTGCGGACGAAATCGCGGGTAAACTCTAGTAAGATATAAAACAGTAGGGGGACTGACCGACTGGCAAACGCATACAACCTAACCCGCTGAAGACGAAAACATGAAATTTTGGAAATCTAACTTATAAATTGGGTGTCCATTGAAAATCGTATTCTCTGTTTGTATCCTAAATCCAGAAAGACGAAGTCGCAGACAAGAGCTAGTTCAGTATAAAGACAGAAACATTTATATTTAAAGCTAATTAAATTATTCAATTCCATTTATAACTAACGAACAAACTCGATTAATTAATGCTTTCGAACATAATGCAGGTAGCTTTTTGATTCCGTTTGGCCTTTTGATACGTAAAATCTAATTTAATTAATTAGACAAGTCATTTCATCGTAAATAACTGTCTGACATAAAAGGTACCTGAAGGTGGAAGGTCTCGAGTTATGCTCCATCGCGGAGTAATAGCCGTGTGTGTGCTTCATATTAAAAAGAATTCGTCACGACTATATTCCTAGATGACCATAGACCCTAATGAGGGTAGGCTGACGATGATGCAGACGGGCGTATACAGGGTGTAAAGGATAGCCATCCACAGACTGAAACAGTGAACTCAGACCATCAAACAGAACAACTTTCACTATGGAGCCAGATTTTTCGCGTTTCCTGAGGTAGGCTCCATAGTGAAAGTTGTTCAGTTTGATGGTCTGAGTTTAACGTTTCAGTCTGTGGAGGGCTTACACCCTGTATAGGCTGATGATGATGATATTTCTCGGCGGGCTGGACAGGGCAATTCCAAGACATATCAAGAAAATGGGATTTAAAGCATTCTTATTCGTACAAACATTATTAATTTATTCACTTTAACACTTGCATTGTTGGTAGTTGTGTCAATTTCTCGAGAATCTTGAAAGGGATAGTGCTCGTGAATTTTTATAAAATATTAATCTTTTTTTTAAATACTTAAAACATAAAAACAAATATCAGTTTCCCTTCTTCACTTGTTTAATTCCGTAAATAAAATTTTATTGTATTAACTTTCTATATTTAAGCTTGTAAAGAGCACGGTTCGTGACGCTTCACCTTAAAATCAAGTCCAGAAAATATAAATCTGTAACTTTCAGTTACTTTAAGGGGACCGGTAGGCCGGACTTAATGACATCAAAGTTTTTAAATTGATATTTTTATTCTAACAGGTATTGCCTATTCCGCAGTAAATTCAGTCATCTTGTAGTTTCAGTTCCAGATGGATGGTCTAAGTCTATCCTAAAATATTATAAACAGGGTCCATCTTAATCTCACGGTTTTTTAAAGGGATGATCAGCCCATCAAACTGAACAACTTTCTCGAAAAAAATCTGCTGTCCCATGAATTTGGGTCGAGATGGTTTGTGTATGTTTGGAGCTCTTGATATTTTTTCGCGATTCCGATGTTGGTTCTATAGAGAAAGTTGTTCAGCTTGTTGGTCTGATCATCCTTTTAAAATACCGTCAGCATATTTAGAAGGACCCTATAGGTAATTTGGAATAACTCAGGGTAACGCATTTAGGTTTACACCATATAAGTCGCCACTTAGAAGAAGACGAAGTACTTATGAATAAATTACAAATTAAAAAGGTTTTAAAGACGTCACAAATTCTAAGAATTCCTGAATTCGAATACAAATACAAAAGTGTTTGATTCAAATAGAATACGACAGTACTTACAATAATTACTATACCTCATTTATGAATAGTTCATTGAACTTAGAAAATAAGTCAAACAGCAATTAACAGTAGTTGAACACTAACAATCGACAGTAAAAGTTGTCAGTCACGGTGATCCGATCGACAAAGAGATCGTTATCGGCTAAAACAATGGGATAGGAAAGCGGATCGAACCAATTAAATGCGGATATTTTGTGGACTCAGTTTTAGACAATGAGAACTAACTTAAGCGTCACTGGGGCCTTTATCACAGCTAAACAGTATAAGAAAGACTCCCTGCCCCTAACAAATTTTTTACCCACCCCCTCGTGTATGGCGGCACAAAGCTACGCTACGCTGCGCTATTTACGCTATGGGTATTGTATGGGCATAGCGTAAATATAATAAAGTGGGTGCGCTTAGTGGTCGCGGCGAGTCTATGCTTGCGCGGAGTGCGGGGGGGCTCGCGCGGTGTGCGGAGGGGTGAGGCCCCGGCAGTTGGGGTACAGCGCGTAGGAGAACGGGTACTGGGACCGCTCCCCCCGCCACCCGCACCACCCGCACGATAGGCCTATCGAGACTCGAGAGCGCCCTCACTATGATTATTATATTCACTTTGGTATGGGTGACCGCATATCTCTCCGCGGCGAAGGAGCCGAAGGAGGAGAACAAAACGAATTTCCTTTTAATTCTTTGACAATTCGTCCAATTCGCCGCGGACAAGTGTGCGAGGTGTCATAGAATTTAATAAAACCAATTCTTAAATTATATTCTTTCGCCTCCTCCGGCTCGTTTGCCTCTGACAAATGTGCGTAAATCTTAATTCTTCTGAAGATCCGTCCGATTCGTCGCGGATAAGTGTGCGAGGTGTCATAGAATTTAATAAAACCAATTCTTAAATTATATTCTTTCGCCTCCTCCGGCTCGTTTGCCTCTGACAAATGTGCGTACATCTTAATTCTTCTGAAGATCCGTCCGATTCGTCGCGGATAAGTGTGCGAGGTGTCATAGAATTTCATACAACCAATTCTAAAATTCTATTCTTTCGCCTCCTCCGCCTCGTTCGCTTTTGACAAATGTGCGTACACCTTAATTCTTCTGAAGATTCGTCCGATTCGTCGCGGATAATTGGTCGAGGTGTCATAGAATTTCATACAACCAATTCTAAAATTCGATTGTTTCGCCTCCTTCGGCTCGTTCGCCTCAGATAAATGTGCGTACTACTTAAAAGTCCTTTCTTACTCGCACTCATTCAGTATCTCACTGCCATGAAGTGACAGACAATGTATACTAGGCCATTTTGTAAACACCTTCCAAATGTTCACGGGTGGTTCAGACCATCAAACAGAACAACTTTTACAATTGGACCAAACCTGAAATTGGAAAAATAATCAGCTGTGTCATATATTGAGTCGAGTAGGCATTGCTGTTTAGTATGGAAAATTAAGGGTCGGCACTACCTACGGCCCGTTTGACATATCTGTCAAAAGAAAAAGACCGGTGGCCGACAACACTCAACCCTATCTTATAAGATTAATGAACAAATCAATTTGATAGCTTTTGGTAATAAATTTCTTGCAAAAAACTTGGTCGGCTGCAGCGCGCGGCGCAGCTTGGCTGGCACGTTTACTGGTGTGAAGAAAAAAGAGAACCCTACCTGGTGACACAACATTTTACCTCGTTGAGTTAAAGGAAGTAACTAGTCTGTTGGTCTAGAGGCCAATTAGTAAGGCCTAAAAAGTCTGGTCGGCCGATGCAATCCTGGCAGGTTCGTAGGTCCGACCGAATTTAGGGTACCTACTACCCGGAAGGCAGATTTTACCACATTAAATTAATGTTGAATGTTTCGTTGTGCGTGGCAATACTCCTGCAGCATCTGTATTTGAGAGCCATAGGTCGAAATTGACATTTACAGCAACAGTACAGTACCGTGATGGACCTATGTGACTGATCAAAGATCACCCCTGGTGGTAGGATAGGATGGGTCCCAACTAATTAGATCACAGTATTACTAAGGCTTAAAAAAACTTAAAATTATTATAACAGAACAAATTAAAACTTATAACAGAATAATGAAATTATTATAAGTTTAATATTATTGGTATTAGCAAACTAAGGGTTTGTAATCTTTTATCATCATAATCATCATCAGATATAATATTTTAAGCACGGAATAAAAGTTAATTTTGCAGTAACTGGAACGATTGCCTTCAAAAACATTTGCGCAAAAGGACATCAGTGTTACCACTTTTAGTAGATTTATTCTTTATTGGTAGATTTAGGACAAAATTGTTTAGTAGATTTTAGTAGAAATATAGATATTTAAAAATTCAAGGATTCAGGCTAATAAAATCTAAGCTGGCAATACAAACGGCTGAGAAAACGATTGCAGGGTTTGCAAGTTTTCCGGAACTTCTAGTACATCATCATCATAATCATCAGCCTATATACGTCCCACTGCAGGGCACAGGCCTACCTTCTAGGAGGGTGTTTGGGCGTTAGTCCACCACGCGTGCCCAATGCGGATTGGTAGACTTCACATATACATCAGAATTTCTTGGTCTGCATATGCAGGTTTACTCACGATGTTTTTGTTCACCATTTGAGAGCATTCGATAATACGTACATAAGTTATAAAAACTCATTGGTACGTGGCATGTTGTCCGTGCGGATTCGAACTCGGACCTCTTGATTGAGAGTCCATACCTCTCCGCAACGCGCCACCGGAACTCACTTCTAGTACAGCAAATATTAATCATATCGCCTAATGTTGTTTTTTTTACAAAAGAGGGCTTCTGAGCAGAGTTGGAATTTTGGTATCTAGCACTTTTAATATGTCAAAGGGATTGCATGTTTATCGACTATAATGTCGATAATACGGGTATATTTTATATCACTGCGGATAACTTCAGCATGTATCGAACTTCAAAATAGCGAAAATAAATTAGCTGTCCCATACATTTGAGTCGAATATGTAGGTACCTACTGCAGTTTTGTATAGGACAGCAGATTTTTTTTTGCTCTTTTGAAGTTGGCTCCATAGTAAAAGTTGTTCAGTTTGATGAGTAGAATGCATGCTGGAGTTATCTGCAGTGATAAAAAATTACCCGTATATCGACACAATCAAAAGTCGATAAACGTGCAATCCCTTTGACATATTAAAAGTGCCACCAAAATTTCGGACTCTGCTTATGAGACACAGAAAACTGTACTAAATTTAAACTTGCATAGGGACGAACTTATTTAATATTTATTTGAAAATTGAAGCATCCATGTTACAAAATGATGAAAACCAATAAAAATTATACAAAAATGCGAAAATGACATGTGTAATTTTGAGCGTTTAGATAAAATTGATAATATTTTGTTCAAAAACGTGTTTTATATTAAATTTTAACCCTGTAACGACATACATATTATTTGGTAGAATTTAAGTAGAATTTGAAACAGGACTGGTAGTTTTTGGTAGATTTCAGCAGTAATTTTGGTCACGCTGAAGGACATTGTGCGACACAAGAACATATACCTATAGGTGTTACTTAGTAGCTAAAGTGGGTACATGAACCCTGAAAGGGCACAGCAATATTATCGAGAAGTAATTTTAAAGATAAAAAAAAATTTTTACAATGTCAATAGTTCTTTAGGTTCTTTTGGTAGGTTTTGGTAGTTTTTGGTAGTTTAGTTTTTTTTAGTTTTTGGTTATTTTGGTAATTTTTGGTAGAGTTTAGTAATTATATTTTGTAGTTTCTGGTTTTTTGGTTAGTTTGGTAGTTTTTCGTTGTTTCTGGTTATTTTGGTAGATTTTCGTAGTTTTTGGTTATTTTGGTAGATTTTTATACTTTTTGGTAATATTTGATAGAAGAATGAAAATTACCAAAACTACCATAAAAAACAAAAGAGTTCTTGACGGCTTGGCTACGGGGTGGGTCTGTTGACATAAATAAAATATTTGTTTTGCAAAAGAGGTGCATTCGAATCGTAAGCGGAATTCAGTCAGTAAGGGTGTCATGCCGATCCTTGTTTACCAACTTTAAATTACTCACTGTGACAGCTTTGTATATCCTCGATCTGTGCAAAATCGTGAGACGATACCCCGTAGTATTCCGTAGCAAGAGATTAAATGTAACTCGCAAAAATGAGCTACTGGTACCAAATTACCCACTAGCATCGATGCAAAGGACTACAAAATAAAGTCGAATACTGTTCTTGTGTATAATAAAATACCAGATGACATTAAAGCCGACAAGAAATTTCTAAAAAGGTTAAAGAATTACTAATCTAACAGTATCCCTATAACTTTAATTAGTTTCTTTAGTATAAGTAAACAAACAGGCATCAATCTGAGTAGAAAAAAATGTGTTGCAGACCGATTATTTGTACCTCAATAGGTTATTATAATTTTTAACTAATCACATTGAACTGATTTCATAACATTTAACTAATTTTATTGTAGTAGTGAAAGGTGGTAGTTAAGTTATTGTCTGGCACCTATTGTTTAAATCTGTTATTTTTAATGTTTATAAATGATATTGTAGTGTGACTAATAGGTACTCTGTACTTAAGTACCATAAAGTTATTATACCTTACACGAATAGAGTCAGTGACATGAGTTGTCAAATGAAACAGTTTTTTGATGTTTTTTAGAGACTATTCGCAGGCAAAAATTCTAATACTGTCTATAATTCTGAGTCTAACGTAAAATCGTGGATAAATTAATGAAGTAGTGTCAGTATATTTCACAAAATTATCTACGATTTCACTTTAGATTCCCAATTATTCACGAAAACCGAATTTTAAAAATTGATTAGTGACTAAAAACGGTTCTATTGATTCGCGTCACGTATCTCTTTCTATTATACAGTGGTGCCGCTAGGTACATCTCGCTCTCTCAGCTGTATGTTCCTCTATTCCTTCCTACCTCTATGGTACTTACCATCAGCTGTCCCTTATGTACCTACCTACAATTTAAGGTAAATAAATGAAATGAAATGAGATGAACCAAAAAGTACCAAATTAACCATAAACTACCAAAAAGTACGAAAAATTACCAAAATAACAATAATCTACCAAAAAGTACGAAAATCTACCAAAATAACTTTTTGGTTACTTTTGTATGAAAATTTACCAAAAACTACCGAAAGACTCAAAAACTACCATAAATTACAAAAATAACAAAAAACTACCAAACAGTGCCCGGAAAGTAACTTTTGCAAAATTCCTTTGTGTTGTCCTGTGTCGCGCAATGTCTTTTCGCGCAAAATTCTGTCATGCAAATGACTTTCGAAGTCAATTGTTTGAGTTACCTACTTCGGTACAGAATTCACTCTTATTCCATTCTTATTTAAAACATATCTGACGATGATGATGATGATGATTTCAGATTATAAATCCTTAGTTTGCTAGTAACAATAGTAATAAACTTACAGTTATTCTGTTATAATAATGGGGACAAAAATTTACGAGTAATAGTCGACCAATTTATAAAATGTACTTCTAAGTCCACATATCGTGACGGGCAACTACGGAACCCTACATTGCATGTGGCCCGACACCCACTTGCCCGGTTTTTTATAAGTTACTTTGCCTACTTTAGCTAAAAATGGATTTGTTCATTAATCTTCTAAGACAGGGTTGGGTGTTGCCGGTCACCGGTCTATTCGCAATGATTTCGAACGATTGACGGCCCATAGTAATTTGTATGAAGAAAACGTCCAAAAAAATATGTGATTTTTGGTAACAAATTGCAAAAAAACTAGAAGTCGTATCGAAAAACTGATTTGTTTAAAGTGTTCTTTGATGTTTTGCCATTGATTAGAAATATATTTTGTTGTTTTATTTTGTTTCACTAAATCACAGGACTCGGAACGCGGCAGTGCTATTCTAGAGTTTTTCATGAAATTCTCGATTACTTTCTGATGTAACTACACAATTTTACTGAATTTTTTTTTATTCATCTTGTACTTCATCTTTTAAAGAAGCGATGGTATTAATTTTGATTCTAAATATAGCTATTTACTATCCTCAAAAGTCGGAACGCCGAACCCTGTTTGGCCCGATTAGGGTAGTGCCGACCCTTAAGCTGTATTTTTTTTGTAAAAATTGTTCAGTTTAATGGTCTACCACCCCTAAAAATTTGGAAAGTGTTTATAATATCACCCTGTATATTTATCAGAGGTTGAAGGAGTGTGCTAAATAATAATTTTTCGAATATCAACCCCTGGAATGGGGTGTAAACTTTTGTATGGAAAATTATTTTCCTGTTTGTATTCGATATTCTTGTTTCTCGTAGACGAAGTCGCAGGCAAAAGCTAGTTATACGATAAATAGATAAGTCTCAGTCTTCTACTGACGGATCCCGGCCTAATTACCCAGCCAACTTTTGTTGCCTTTTTGTAACAAAGCATTGATTTTATTAATCACCATCTTTTCCGAAGATTTAACATAATCCTCTTTGATTGATCGAGGGGGATTGACAGCTTGCCAATCTTGGGACCATTTAAATTTTGTTTCATCTTTTAAAGTAGCTTTTTCTTTCTATTTTAGGACTAAGCGAGCTTTTACCCGCGCCTTCGTCCTCACAATTTTATATAATATTCTCACGCCTGTCTCCCACTGGGGTAGGCAGAGACAACGGACCGCCACCTGCTACTATTCTGACAAACCTCTCTAGCTTCCTCAACATTCATTAGTCCTTCCATGCATGCTCGTCGGTTTCGGGTAGATTTGACCTGGCCCTTTCTAAGCACGTCGCCAATTTGGTCCGTATATGTACAATTTGGCCGTCCCCTTCCATAATTTCCACTTAAGCTTGCCTTATAGATAGCACTCGTCAGTCTGCTCTGATCAATTCTTCCCATATGACCAAACCATCTTAACATACCTTTCTTTATCTTTGTCACTACATCCTCTTTCAGACCACAACATTCTCTAATTACAATATTTCTCAATTTGTCCATCACAGTTACACCACACATACTTCTCAATGAGCGCTTTTCCACGAGGTTAATCCTAATTTTGTGCGTCTTCTGCTATATCCAAGATTCACCTCCGTACATCGAATATACCAGATTTTATGTCAAATCATAAACTTTCAAAATCAAAACAGATTCTGTAGTTTTTGCATGATGCTCCAACAAACAAACAGACACCCAAAAAATTCTTGGTGTCAGGCAGGGACACCTAAAACCCATATCGTAATATTTTTCTTGAAAGTATCTCAATGTTCAAAGTCACACTTCTTTTACAGTTTTATAGAGATTAAGATAAAATAAGAATAGGTTCTCAGAACGCAGGTCTGCAGTTCTGATAATCACATGGGAACCTCGAAAAATTTTAATCAGATACCTAAACATGGGGTACAACAAACCTGATTACAAGTTTTAATGTCAAACAGTTTAGAAATTACAACAGGGACACATATTCTGCAAACATTACCTACGACTGATAAAATAATATGGCGTATAAATCCTGTAGGATTTGATTGAAAAAACAACTTTAACTGACAAGAGAGGAACTAAAAAGGGGGGGGGGGGGGTTCTCAAATGCCCCCCTAAAGGGAAAAAGTTCGGAACCCCCCCCCCCCCCTTTATAAATAGTATCCGGTACTCATTGTACAGTCCTTCCATTTAAACATCAAAAATTTTGACATTTAAAATATTTGTGAGAAGTGAGATTAAAAATGTTGGATTTTCATCACCTACTACGTAATACTCGTCAATAACTAGGTCATTAGACATATTTTCAATTGATTGAACCTAAAACATTACCTACAAAATTAAATAAATCATACCTTCTTCTATGGAAATACCCCCAAGATTACGTGCATCATACATCAGACATCTGACATGAAAGAGGTACTTTCCTATTCATCCGATCCTGAATGGATTGAAAGTTGAAGTGAATAGTTCTACCTCTTTCCTCCTTTAAAGAGATTCGTGATAGATTAAATTAACTTCAAGTTTGTGGGTTTTCTTTCATTGTAAAGTTTTCTGTTTGGTTCGATTTTCACAAGACAGGGATTAACTTCAAATATAGGCCAAAGGTCTTCATAATTTTTTAGTTAAATTGCAATTTGTATTTCTTGAATAGGTGAAGTTTTCCGAATATCTCCGACTCGAGGAATATAGTTGTGAGTGTATGCATGCATGCAACTGAATGCATTATTTTTGAGAAATACCTAAATGTCCATTACCACATTTAATTGTAATATTGTAAAATTAAAAAAGGGAGTATTTTTGCTACCTTCCACTCTTCCAGTTTCACAAAAAACATGTTGTTGAATTTTACAATAACCGTTCAATGGATATTGTATTTATAAGCAAATTAAAAGCATCGTCCTCCGTACTTTAGGGACACGTTATAACAACAAAATTGGTCAGTTTCGATAAAATGGTATTAAGTAGGGTATATAAACGACAAGACGGCTTGTACCAAAAAGTATTTAGGGCTTAAACGTAAACATATGTGTTTAGTATGAACAACTTTCACTATGGAGCCACCCTTAGGAAACATGAAAAAAAATCTGCTGCTCCATACAAAACAGCTGTACCTACTCGACTTAAATGTATCAAACATCTGTTTTTTTTTTCACGTTTCCTGAGGGTGGTTCCATAGTGAAAGTTGATGATCTGAATTCACCGTCTCAGTATTTGCTAGGCTGTCACTTACACCCTGTATATGAGCAGTGTGAGAAACTTAACTTAATACGCCTACTTTTTGGTGTTATCCACCCACCCACCTACCCTAAAACTAACAAAATGCATTTTAATTAAATAAACACAACAAAATATAATAACACGTTCTTACATAGTTAAGGGTATATTACCGTTGGCGCGCTCCATACAAACGTAGTTTGGTGATATTTTTAATACTAATCAATTAAAGTCAATGAATTTTTTAAAAAACAATCTAGATACGAATCTCTATGTTCGTATGAAGTAAGATTTTCCTTAAAAAATACAGTTTTAATGCTAGGATTAATTTAAGATTTGTATGGATATCTTTGAGGCACTGTACTTTACATTTTAACGAAAATCTGACTTCATACGAAGAACATAGAGATTAGTTTCTTGACTGGTTCAGAATTTCATTTACTTTAATTGGATAGTATTGAAAATATCACCAGACTACGTTTGTATGGAGCGCGCCAACGGTACGAGTAGTTTTACACGACCGTATTCGCATTCGAGTTTTTCAGAAACTCTATCAACAATCTTTTTAAGCGTGTAATTGCAGGAAGGTTCACTTTAAGCATTATGACAGTATAAATAATCAAGAAAATGCACAGGAAATCGCATGCACATACATTTATACGAACAAATTGCCACTCAATAAACTATCAATAGTTATGATCATCTACGACTATTCAAATAGACATCCATTGATATAAATCTATTAACTAATGGCCATCGGAATAAAGGTTTATCGCTGTGTCCGATTGAAACGGTATCTAGTCCAGATATAGCGCGTATTTTGCATATAAAAAGATCAATTTGAATTATCTTAGCACACAATTGCGGCTTGATGGTATTGACCTACAAAAGACAAGACCATAAAAGACTAGAATTTACACGCGACTTCGTCCGCACAAATTATATACCAGATTTTATGTCAAATCATAACCTATCGAACAAAAAAAGCTTCAACAAAATGGGTTTAGTAGTTTTTGCGTGATGCTTGAACAAAAAAAAACAACAGACAGACAAAAATTCTAAAAAGGGTAGATCTTTTTCTTGTACATATACTCGTATTCAATGTAATCCACTTCTGTTACAATTTTATAATAGTTTAGATTCGATTAGTCAGAGGGTAGACTGCAAGTATACCGAGTGTTAATTAAAATACGTTAGAATATCAATGAGGGTGCTTCATAACATAAAACTGAACAACTTTCACTATGGAGCCAACATAGAAATGTCTAAATGTGTAAACTGATTGTCAATGTAAATAACAATTGTCATGTTTATAAATAAAATAGGCCCTGCCCGAGGTCTACAATGTTAACTTTGATCTCTTTCTTCTTATTTACTATATAATATAATTCCATACCGTCCTAGATACAATCGGGCTACTAAGAGGGACATTTCTCCCGACCCAGTACAATGGCAGCCCACTGTACCACTCCCAAGATTGGTCGGCTATTGAAACGTCACAAATGGAACTATGAAAGCCGTCTTCGGACATCGGTAACGGACATGCAAATTGTTCGAATAGTTTAGCAGCCAGACGTCTTTGTTATAAACTTATACGAACTAATAACGATAAATTGTTCAAAGGACTTTAAGAACAAGTGCTTCCGTTTAGATTTCAGCGCTGTTTCTTTGTCTAAATGTTGTTTTGCTACTTACCAAAAGAACACTATAAAATTATCCTTTAAAATCAACAAAATTGACACAACGACCGGATATGCATTCAATGCAGATATTTTTTTAAATTGTACGATTAGATACTATCAAAGATTCTAAATTTTGCTATACACTTACAACCATACTTATAGGGGTGATTAGAAGCTACAATAAAGCTATAATTACATTATGCATTCTGCTATAATATGCCTACAGATGTAATAGGTACCAAAACAAAAAGTGTTTTACGTGTTTCCTAATAGTAAACTGTGTTAGCCTTAATATGTTTATCTTAGTATAAATATTAGCTAAAGGCTGAAATGAGACTACTTTGAGAATAAAGTCGTGAGCAAACAGTAACAATTGTCCAGGGATTGTACCAGGAAACTCTAGCGTGTCAATGTGCATAAATTTCAACACCTAACCAACCGACTCCGTAGAGACAAAGTGGCACATAGAATTCAAGAAAACAGGACACGAGCTCTTCAACCACCCTCGCCTTGGGCTACTTTGCGGATATGTAGGAGCGTGCGTTTGACGAAAATTGATTTTGTATTAAATGTTTTCATATCTGTGATCTAGCAAAGGTTGAGCGGAAGGTTAAAAGGAGTCTTCGATTGACTTACACTCTAGCGATAGACAGGCCCTTTCATAGAAGCAACTTGTTACACTTGAATGCATTGGGCGCACCGCATTGATGTTCCCGAGTTCACGTCGTCACTATGGCAATGACAGACCGCAATGCGTTTTGTGTTGTTTTGTGTGACATATTGTTTGTTTGAACCAGCTTGTCTATCGCTAGAGTATATGTCAGTGGAGTCTTCTGTATTCCCGGATACTTCGGTGTATACAAGGCTAAAAGGAAGTAGGCATTTTCAGAGTAAGCTTGTTCTACCCTCGGGATCGTCATTCCTTACTTTCTGAGGACATCTGACAAATGTTGTTAGGATATCTGACATAAAAATCGCGACTAAACCTTGTCATTCCCTAGAATGAGCCCGTTCCCTTTATTTCACTTGCATTTATAAACATAAAGATACCTAGGGCGCGATATCAATGATATACACACACTATACAGAGTGCTAAATCAAATACGTTACTTATTTTAGGGGGTGCTTCAGACCATTAAATTGATCAACTGACACTATACACTACACACGAAAGCTGATCCATAGAAAACGTCCATGGCTACTCGATCAGAATGTATGGAAGAGCTGATTTTTCCACGCGATTTTGATGTCGGCTCCGTGGTGACAGATCAGTTTGATGGTCTCAGATGAAGCACCCCCTAAAATGTGTAACGTTTTTAATTTTACACCCTGAATTATGGCAAAGTTGTGGACTAAGATCGTATCGTATCAATTTACAATTTCGTTTTTGAACAACATTTCGAACGAACCATTTGATAGTAGATTGTTCATTCTTCGCATAAAATTTTTGGATAATCGCCTATCGCTAAGCAAAGCAAAGCAATAAAACGATATTGAGATATCAATATAATCGTGAGAATCCAGTACAGCACACCATCGGCATTCATTCGTAAACCCCGTAAATCAAAGTTCACGAAATAGCTATAAATTTAATAGCGGAAGACAATATCCTGAGATCGATATCATTCCGAAAGTTCATCCGTTACTATCCGACTTATCTGACTAACGAAGGTCTTTATTAATTGACTCATTAGGTTCAATTTATTCACTAGAACCTTCTATTTATCAGTTACTAGACAATAAAAGTAAGAGATTATTCTGAACGGACCTTAATTTATTAAAAATCGATGTATAGTAATTGTAAAAAAGTAAGTTATAGCCTATAGAATCCCACTGCAGGGCAAAGGCCTCCTCTCACGAATAAGGGTGAGAGGGAGTGGGCCACACTCCACCACGCGGGCCCAGTGCGTGTTGGTGGAGGCAAGTTAGTGGTATACTTGCTGTCAGAGAATTTTCAAGCCGCCTCAATAGGCCTCTGACCTGGCTTAACGAATAGTTACAACGCCATCTGACGGAACTATCCGAGACCAACTGCTTAACGTGCCTTCTGAAGCACGGAAACGCTCGAGATGAAATACCACTAAACGGTCACCCATCCAAAGACTGACCGGACCTGACGTTGCTTAACTTCGGTGATCGTTTCCAATACCGAAGCTCCACTACGCCAACGAGCGCTATAGTAATTGTATGTTATTTAAAATAATTCGAAAGACACACATGCATGTATGTATAGTATACAGGATATTTTTTAAAGCTAGCAGTTTTGAAGGGTATGGTCAGACCATCAAACTGAACAACGTTCTCTATAGGACTAACATCGAATTCGCAAACAAAAAATCTGCTGTTCCATACAAAATGGCAAACCTACTTGACGTTATATTAATGGCAAACCTACTCGACGTTGATGTTTGAGACAGCAGATTTTTTTTCGCGATTTCAATGTTGGTCCCATAAAGAAAGTTAAAAAATCGCCAGCATATTAAGAAAGACCCTATAATGTACATCGCTTAGGCTAATCTCATTTTTTATAGTTTACTTCTTGATGTATTTTATTGGAAAACTAATACAATGTTGTATAAATAATACATTAAAGCTCCAAACTATAAAGTCCTTTCAAACAACTATCACGTTGTAGCAAAGTCTAATCTCAAAAGCGACCTCGTTCATAAGCATGAATAAATGTTGTTTTATATAGAACCAAATTCTAGAGTATTGTAACAAAATTAAACGTCGGTTCATTGGCAATGCAAAGACGCGTAAATCCAAAGCTAAATCAGATTATTGTGAGCTAAGTCTACAAGGCTATTTCCCGCCCAGTGGCTTCCAACAACCGAGCCAAAACGATTTTTAAAAGCAGATTACTGAACGTCAACATTTTGATACAAAATCAGAACACAAAGAAATTTAACCGAGATTGGTTTGAGATTATTATTTTTTGAACCGTTGATAATTTTGGTAAAAAAGAAAATAGATAATGTAGGAAAGCGAAATTAAAAATTATAAACTCGACTAGGTAGGTATTGTTAGTGGAAACGATAAGTGTGAACAAGTCAGTAAATTAATGTCATTATTTTTTTTACGATTTCAGGTTTGCTCCACATAGTAAAAGTTGCTCAGTTTGATGGTCTGAATTACTCCTGAAAAAATGGAAATTGTTAAAAAGTCACCCAGAATAAATTATAAAGTACTTTTACTGGATTAAACGGTATATAAACTAGGTCAAAATTCCATTTGGTCCACATTTCTAACGCAATACTCATCGCAGCGGCACTCCTAAACATAATAACATAGTCAATCTGTCTGACGACCCGTGTCGGAGGTGTGGCCACAAAGAAATAAGCACCTTGTTCGGTCACGCGTGGGAAAAGTGGAAAAGCTAATGGTTACGTTAAATTTAGTCGATTGTTATGTGACTGAAGATTTATAGAAGATTCATGAAGTTTTGTATCTAAAAGTACATATCTTGACACTGTGTACAATAAACGCAGCGATATGATTGGTACTTTAGTTAGTGTATTTTCTGTTTTGAAAACGATCACCAAAGTTACAAGTCTGTTTCTGGGCGGATGCCTGCTCTCCGGCTTGCCACGGATTTTCGTGATTTTGACGTGCTTACAATTTTCATGGTAATTTAAATAAATAAATAAACAAGGCAAGATAAATAAAAGCTTGTAAAAATAGGAGTGCATAATGTCAAATAATGGAGGGACAAAATTAACACTAAACAGATAAACTAAAAATCACAACAAAACCACATTTAACAAGATTCGTTCGCAGTAACCTAGAACAAGAGTTTTAAAAAGCCGCAGAAGACTCAGAAATGTTCCAGCCAGTTATTAAAAACTGGGTAAAGGCAGTAAACACAGGTAAAACGGGCGATATTACGAACAGCACTGTTTGTGTGTAAGTACTTTATAAAGGAAAAGTTGCATCGCGTCGGCGTACTAACGAGTTTTTAACTTTTACGATTAATAAACACAAAATAATGGTGGTCCCGTATAATGCCCGTACAAGTTTAAAGCCTGTTATGCATTGAAGCGGAGATGAGAGGAAAGGAGATGTAGGTAATAAAGAACCAAAACTGGTTTACAGGAGCCATAACGGTGGTAATTATAATGGTGACTCTAATCCGGGTAAAAAACCTACTGAGGATGAAAATGAGTAAAGGTTAATATTAAAATCTATATTTTCCTACACTCTTCATCCTGGATAGTGTTTACACGGAATAGGGTCACCATTCCCACTGCTATAACTCCTGTAAACCAGAATCAACATCGACGAACATTCACATCACAACACCTGACAATGAAGTCCAGCAAGCCCGAGATGACTCTATCTGTCTAAGAATCTGCAAATTGTATAAGAGAATTAAGCGTACTTTTGGTAACCATCAGCTGCAAAGCTGATTCAGTTTCAGTTTGACGGCCCGACAGCACAGTCTGTAGTGAATCTGCCTGCTGTGCTGGGGGTCGCGGGTTCGAATCCCGTAACGGACAAATATTTGTATGATGAATATGAATATTTGTACCCAAGACATGGATGTTTGTATCTATATTATGTATTCTATATCGTTGTCTAGTCATCATCCAGGCTAGATTCTGGAACTTTAAATTTGACTAGATAATTTGTGTGACAATGTCCAAGATATTTATTTTTATTTATTTTATTCATAGTGTGTAGAGCATCTCTGTGATGGGGATGGACCTGGTCTGCCGGCATAACTCCAGTCGGTTTAGGAGTTACAGCCGTTCAAAGGTCTGGTGTGGTTGCTAAAAATGAATATGCTGGTCAATCAATCAATCGATCAATCAATCAATCAAAATTATTTATTGTTTTTTTTTTGTTTTATTGTAATATGCACTGTAGCTATGCGAACAGTACAAAAACTAAAACGTCTAGAACTCGTTCAACCTCTCTCTCTTCTCCACCCACTGCTATGGTGTATAATAGGCCTTACGTTCATACAAGTTTAATAAGCTCTGTAAAATGTTTAAAGTAAACTTAGTTTAAAAATACTGATCGCGCAGTACGCTTCTATTTCGGTGACGTCGGCTAGTTTCATAGCTGGTTTTTAATAGAAAACTTTTAGAGAAACTAGTTGGCAAGAAAAATAGGTATCGATTTTCACCGATGGCGCCACGTGGCGGTAGGAACTAATACTTCTTGTTTTAAGTTTAAAATTTGTTTTATAGGAGCTCTGTTTGAGATAAGAGTAGTTTGGTTTTAAAAAGAAAAACGCTTTCAACGCTGGTTGTTAAGGAGGTTGCAAAGTTGTCAATTTCATACAAAACTTTGTCGTAGAACACTCGTAGACGGTATTAATAAAATTTATGTTTTATACATGGTGTTTCATAAGTAAGAATAAATTTTTAAAACTCATAAGGGGGTTGTTTAGACCGTCAAACTGAACAACTTTCTCTATGGGACCAACATCGAAATCGCGAAAAAAAAAATTTGATATCCCATACATATTTTAGCTCTAGTCGATTTGTAGAGTATAGAACATAATTTTTTTTTTTCGTGATTTCGATAATGGTCCCATAGTGAAAGATGTTCAGTTTGATGGTCTACACCACCCCCTTAAATGTTTATTTGTAGTTGTAACACCTTGTATATGAAAAAATTGCTTAGAAAATCTAGATTGCGCGTATCAAATAACATTTACAATTTTTAATATAATTACGAAGATACAAGGCTTTGAAATGTTGTATGAATAAAGCTTCATATCTTCGTAATTATATAATAAATTGTAAATATTATTTGATACGCGCAATCTAGATTTTCTAAGCAATTTTTTGATATATTAAACATTACTTTTATTAATACCTAACCTGAGGTAGGTATAGCCTCTTTTTTTAGGATTTTCATACAACTTTTGCCGGCCGCTGCTCGCATGTATTTGGCCAGTGCAGCAATTTCGATTTATCTCGAAGAAGGTTGTCAAAATAATGCTCAAATTTCCAAGCATGTTTGAGAAAAGCTAATTTTATTACGTTGTAAGATTAAGATCAAAACAATTTGTAACATAACACCCCCTACCGAACATTAGTGAAGCAACTCGGCTCAACTTGTTAATGTAATCAACAGTATACCGGTAATTATGTAACTAATCCATCCATCATATGTGATCCAATCCACGATCCATCAAGTTTATGTTACGCGCACTTATAGGTTAATGTTATCGTTTAGCGAGGGACTGTTTGGAATATCACACCTGATTGAAAGACTTGTTTTAATACACATACTTTGATTGGAAAAAGTTTATTGTACTCATTGAGGTACTATGTTAACTAGAGAAGCTACCGAGGAGTAAAGTTTTGTAACACGCGTTAGGGTGCACGCGCTCTAACCCACTTAGCCTGTGCCAGGCGCTCGTCGCAGCCTGCATGACCTCCCAGCACGCGCCCCGCACTGCTGATCATGGTGCACAGATTTTGTTCGCGTTGTCTGCTCTATACATAATTACTCAATGATTGTACTCGCAACTGGCTCTCAAACGGTGAAGTTCTTCTTCTTATCGTGTGGGCAAGCCCTGCATAAGTAGCATGCCACCGTGATACGGCTGTATCACGTCTTTTATCTCGTTCGTTCGCGCGCAAATAGAAAGAAAGCGAAGGTGTGATAGCGCTGTATCACGGTGGCATGCTACCCATGCTGGTGTCAGAGTTTTTTCAGACCACCTTACGGCCTCTGACGTGGTTTTTATGTAACGACTACTACGACCAGAGATAGTAGCCGGGACCAACGGTTAACGTGCCATCCGAAGCACGGAATCATCTTTCTTTTCAGACAATCAGGTGATTCGGCATGCAATGTCCTAACCAACTGGGGGAAAACGCACAAAGTGACATATCACTAGGGTACCCCCCGTGGGAATGGAACCCACGACCTCCGATTCGAGAGCCCAATGCTCTTAACCCAATGACCACGGAGGCTGTAAAGCGGTGAAGTAAAACTTCTTGAGGAAACGTCAATGACCACGGAGGCTGTAAAACAGTGAAGTAAAACTTCTAGAGGAAACGTCAATGACCACGGAGGCTGTAAAACGGTTAAGTAAAACTTCTTGAGGAAACGTCAAGTGCTTGCGCTGAACAAGAAATTTTGATGCGGATGTGAAATTCGCCAATCTGAATGGGAAGTTTTCTGACTGCTAGTAAAACGTAGTTCAACATGCTGCGAGAGATGGCGTTGACGTGACTTGGATCCAAAGTACAAACATAAAATTCATGTCAGACGAGACCGTTGACGAAGAATCTTTTCAAATTTTTCAGATTACTTAAAAACACTCATTGAGAACGCGTGCTGGACTAACGCCCGAACACCCTTTACCATGATGAAGTAGGCATGGGAATGCTAGAGACTGTTCAAGTATGTTATTCATACATTCATTTAAGACGCTGTTATCCCGTCGAGGCCGTTTTTTGAACACGAACGAAAGTGTTTTAAACTGTGTTTTAAAGTCTGAAATTAAATTATGTCTTATTTAAGGATCGGGCGGATGGGCGACTGTTCTCAATTACACGATTAGATTAAGTTTAATAGATAGAAAAACATCCCAAAGTTACCCCTTCTTGTTATGTTTTTTCAATACTATGATTTAACTGCTGATATTTAACTTTTTATTCTTGTACTTAACTAAATACATTAAATATTTCTAGTGAACTCAGAAGAATTTTTAGCTTAGAAACTCCCATGAGCAAAGATATTGACGAAAAACACGTTTTTTTTCGATCTTGCTTTCAATTGGAGCGGGATGGCTAATTGTAAACTTATGCTTGCAAGAAAGAGACGCTTGCACTGGGATAACCTAGCCTTAATCCTCGACCAAAATAAAAAAGCTTTCATTCGACAAAAACCCAGTTCTATCCCTCCCATCCAACGGGTATCACAAAATATCCCCTAAATCCAAAGCACTAGAGCCCCAACTAAACTAGACAGAGGGTTAGCGCAACACAAATCACGACACTGTCGCTTCCAGCTCACCCGTAGCTGCATTATCACTGCACTGTCCGCACTGCAGTTTAAGTATTGGGCCACTTATTGTCGTGCCGCTTTAATTTCTCTATTTATATTCTAGAGTTTGGGAAAACGTGTGCTGATATCGTAAGCAAAAAATCATTTACCTAAAGCATACCCGCACGTATTTGCTTATTGTTAAGAGTTCTATTCGTATTTCTCAATGCATTCCTAGTACCGTATTCCTTTCTGGTTGGTAAGATACATAGCAACAACCACTACCTTTCAAGGTTATACTTGTACGGTTTAAATTGAGGTGAAATAATTCCATCTGTTTTCTGCCTTATCCAACAAAAAAAACAGGGTCCTACTTAATATGCTGACACTTTTTAAGGGGATGATCCGACCATCAAACTGAAAAACTTTTTATAGGTCACCAAAATCGAAATCGCGAAAAAAACTTATGTTCCATACAAAACTGCAAACCTACTTGAGCCAAATAGGACAGCTGATTTTTTTCGCGATTTCGATGTTGGTCCCATAGAGAACGTTGTTCAGTTTGATCGTCTGAACATCCCCTTAAAAAGTGTTAGCATATTAAGAAGGACTCTATACATATAATAATGCACCTTCGATACATTTTCAAACATAATTATGCACCTACGATACATCTAATCTAATCTAAACTATTATAAAACTGTAACTGAAGTGTGTCTGTACAATGAAGATGCATATGCTCACGACTATATTCCCCGAGTCAGAGATATTCTGAAACCTCAGAACATCCACGTTTCATCAGTAGTACCGAAACTCTGTCCAGTGTGACGGGGGGTGAGCCCGTCGCCACTTATAATGGACAGTGGGTACAATACACGCCTCGAAATTGAAGCATGCAGGTTTCCTCACGATGTTTTCCTTCACCGAAAAGCCAGTGGTGTTACAAATCGTACATAAATTCCGAAAAACTCATTGGTACGAGTCGGCTTGGACGGGGATCTAACCATCGCCTCCTGCACGGCAGGCAAGGTTACTCGCCACTGGGCCACCACGGCCACGAAGATATTTACAAAAAAAAAGATTACGATATGGTTTTTAGGTATCCCTGACTCGAAATCAACCTTTTTTAGAAATAGAAAAAATCTGTCTGTTTGTCTGTTTGTTTGTGTGTTTGTTTGTTTGTTTATTTGTTTGTTTGTTTGTTCGCGCATCACGCAAAAACTACTGAACCGATTTTAATGAAACTTTTTTTGTTTGATAGCTTATGATCCGACTTAAAATCTGGTATATAATTTGTGCGGACGAAGTCGCGGGAAAACACCAGTAGTAACATAAAAGTTTCCGTCAAACTTGTGCCACATGTTAACCGTAGACGATAAAACACGTGTATCAATCAGACGGGAAGGCAATCGAGTTAGTCATTAATCTAACCGGCCGTGGTTCGTTAGCTAATAGAGTCGCGAGTTTCACGAGCCACGTAGTTGGGCTCCTCGATATCACCTGCAACGCGGTCCTGGTGTAGCAGAAGTGATACGGAATTAACTAAATTAGGATTGAGGAAATACTGGTAGCGAACGGGATTTGAACTTAGTTCCAGGAGTGATTTTTGAACTTCACACATACAGGGTGAAATCGATATCATTAGCATCCTTTTAAACTAAGAGTCTACCCATCAAACTGAACAACTTTTACTATGGGAGCAAACCAATCGGAGCAAAAAAAAAAATCTGCTGTTGCATTTGAGTCGTGTAGGCAGCGGCGGCGGGTGCAGTTTAGTATGGTACAGCAGATTTTTTTACGGTGACTGGTGACTTACATGTGAGGTGGTTCTTTATATCTTTGCTCATACCTATTGAAATAAGTTTGTACTTTTTCTTAACGATACCTTTGTCAAAAATACTTATAAATGTACACAGGTTTCGTTTAACAATTTTTTTTTTCTTCCTTATTGTATCTTAGTTTACTTTCCAGACGGAGAGAGAAAAAATAGGTGTCTGCATTTTTAACATGGTAGTAGGTATTGTAAGTAGCTGGTACCTATAATTGATATCATAATTTGTGAAACCGGATTTTGAACGCGTCTACTAAAATTATTGTCTTAATAACAATAACACTCATTGACCGATTTTGTTTTCTAAATAGTTAAGTTTATAAAGTTACTAGATGTACTACCAAACACTTGACAAAGTTCTGGTGGATGCGATTGGAAATAGGTATTTGATTTCCTCATCTTTTTCTCTCCCTGTATGTACGTCTGCCTGTTAGTTGATAAGTTACCTTATGGATAGCTATAATTGGCCATCAAAAAATGTAAACATTGTTGTAAATTATGTAACTAAGGCTGTTGTTATCCTGAATAAAACAAAATAAAATAAATAAATATCCCTAATGGGGACATTCCTACAAACATACTGGGAGATTTTTAAACACTTTCCAAATTATCTGGGGTGGTTCGGACCATCAAACAACTTTTACTATGAGAGCAAACATAAAATTCCATAGCAAACTGTAATGCCTATTCACTCAAATGCATGAAACAGCTGATATTTGTTCTTTAGGATTTCATGTTTGTTTTCATAGCAAAAATATTCTTTATTTGCACACTAAAAATACAACAACAAATGGCGATCTTATCACTAGTGATTTCGGCGATCTGCGCCTTTCCCCGGTGGTATTGAAGAACTCCATGGTTAACCCCGGCAGCGGAAGACTGGCTTAAACATGTTGACCTTATACTGTGTTGTGGTGTTAGTACTTATTCTTTCCATTTAAAAGCCCTGTTCCAACTAAACATACAATTATTAATTGTTGCAGAAATTGAATACGATCGTGACTAGTCGTGTCATACATAATGTATCGGTATATTTAGGTATAGATGTTTTTTTAAAAGCTTTTTCTTTATGAAGACCAAACAATGGACAACAATTAACAGAACTGGGTTTAGAACTCAGGAATATCCTGTTTGTCAACACGGGGCGTGGTTACCAGCTGAAACTGATGACCTGATATGAAATTTGGCTGCCAAATTAAGAGATTTTAAACACCTATGAGGACCACAAATCGCTAAAAATAATCAACCTTTCAAAACTTAAGCCAAGTCAATAATTCAAATTTCAACCCTACTGCATAAGTGCATACATATAAATGTATATATAAATAGAGAAAAATCTTTTTTGAAGAACATAAAGAACCGGAATACCTAGTACTATCTATTATATCGGAATACTATCACGATGGTAACAACACTTATAACTGAAAGCTCTGACTTCATCATCATCATCTCAGCGGATGGACGTCCACTGCTGGGCATAGGCTTCCCCCAAGGATCGCCATAACGACCGGTCCAGCGCTGCCCTCATCCAGCGAGTTCCCGTCGCCTTCACCAGGTCGTCGGTCCACCTGGCCCTCACTGGGCTTACATAACATAAGCTAAATATTTGTCAGCTAAAAAATTCCGTCAACAATTCAAACATCAATTCTGCAATTCAAAATAGAAAGCTCATTTCTGCAAACGTAGAGAACTGCAGTGATGACGTCATTACATCCAATCACCGGAGGGGACACCGATAAGATCGCGATGGTAACGAGATTTTACGACGGCCATCTCAATCAGAGCGAGAGAAGCAATTTGCTACAATTGAAAACAAATAAATGATCGGCGCCATCGCAATTCAACACGCTTCGAACGTTACGTTTTTTATACAATTGCTTTTTATTGTTTGCTTCTTCATAACTTCTTTTTGATGTTAGTTTTTGTACGTAACATTTGAAATGGCTTTTCTCTTCGAATTTACGCAATAGTTTCTCTTAATTGATGCTCAAAGCTTCATTTATTAGATCCTATGGACGTGGAGAAGCTACGAGAAAGCTGATCAAGCAATAATGCCAACCCAAAGGGATGTAAGGATGAGATCGTCTAATGTTAAAGCGAATTAATTGAATTCCAAATAAAGCTATTCAAGATTTCAAAAGACAGTTGGATCGACATTACAAAGCAGTGAAAAATCTTCACATGAAAGAACGTATTTCGTGTATTATCGTAATCAGTTTTTCATCACGACGAAAATAGAAGAAAGAATGAAAAACGTTAAATTTTTTTACCAATTTGCAATTTATAAGAATTGTTACTCATTTCATAAGGTAACTAGACGACTTGATTACACCCGGCTATTTCGATTTCCGAGAATTGTTGTTAGTAACTTTTCCTAGTATCCCTACAAAATTACACCGATATTCTAATGAAAACAAAAAGCACTCAATTTATAACTTTGTTACACAAGGCCTGTATTTTTATTTCAAACATTCTGTTTATTCACTCATATTTATTTTTACTTGGCTAGCCTAGAAGAATTTGGTTCCAGAAATAATTGTCCTGGAGCTTGAAATATGCTAAACCCTTTTGCAAGCTTTGAAGTTTTAGATCGCCTTAAAAAGAATATGGTACTGAAATATACATGTTTATTATGAATAGGTGTATTAACGCAGGTCACCAAACTTACCATTTCTAGAAATAACCCTCCTCAGCATATGTCCGAACCTCCGTGCCCCCATACACTTACTCTGCTCCCGAACCACTTCATCCAAACAGTCACTATCAGTAGCCGTATCTTCCTCAGTATCATCCTCTGACATGAGAGATCCATGCTTAACACTTTCTCTAAAACTCAACACTGGTTCACTAGCACCGAAACTTTTAGTTTCCGTCCAGTCCTGAACACTTTCATTGAACAAATCATCCAAATTTGTTTCTAATAAACCTTTGGCACTACATATCACTTTACTTTTGGCATCGTTGTGGGTTACTATGTTGTCTACACTGTTTGAAAGGCACTTTTCTCTCCTTTTAGTTTTTGTATCTTCCATTTCGTTTATATTATCGTGCGTTTTCGTTCTCAGTTTTGTTCTAAAAGAACTATGTGCTGATAAACTGTCTTCTTGTATCACTAGGTTGTTTTTCTCTTTTGAGACGTTTTGATCGGATATTGCGTTAAATTCTCTGGCACCCATCTTGTTTTGTGGATGATTCGCGCGGAATATGTTCGACAGAACTAACATTTTCACTGTTTTTGCACCGACACTGGTTAAATATTCCATCACTGCATTCCTCTATCATTTCACTATTATAGATCTGTTGTTGAAGTTGACAAATTGTTGGTTTTGTGTTATTAGAGGCTAGGTATCTGATGATTTTCTGATTACTTTGATATGTGCCCATATCTAATTATTGCAAAAATTTTACCATTTATAAGTAACAAATTATACACGGTGTAAACTTAAATGCGTTACGTTGCTACAAATCGCGAAAAAAATTAGCTGTTCCATAGAAAACAACAATCGTGACTCGACCCAACATATATGGAACAGCTGATTTTTTTTTCGATGTTTCTATGCTGCTCCGATGATGAAAGTTGTTCAGTTTGATGATCTGTCTGACTGAAGCTATTGATAATGTATCTTTTAGAGTCAATATCGTTATGTGAACACTTTTAGGTACTAACATTTTTTAATTTATTGTACACTTTTTAGATTTCGTCTCTTTATGTAATGTTATGTTATGTAGATGTAAACAGCAAGCTCATATATCAAGGAAGAAAACTGCCTGTTGCAGTGCAGCAATGTATGCAAATGTGAATGCATTCTTCATGGAAAACTAGGCATTATTCAGCCGTATAGAATATTCTCAAGGCCCGGGTTTAGGTTATATTTCGTTGGAGCGGACGCCGGCGTCGGACACAACTCTGAATAAATAAAATATCCGCGTTGAAACAATCTGCCACTTTATGGCACTTCGCGTTTTATTTTCACTGCCGAATTCCGAATTTCGATTAGAAGTTGTGACTTTGTTTCCGAACACTGTATTCTACTTACCTACTTTATATTTTTTCATACTTTTTTTTATAGGCAACATTATAATGGACGACTTTTCGGAGCAGACAATATTTTTTTATAAAGGTGCTGCTACGTCATTCGTTCAGAAGTGCTTTTTTGACACACTTTAGTGTGACGTTCATATCTTATTTTGATATTTCAGTAGGATACGAATAAACGTCAGTGCACACCTAGCGGAGAACTGTTCGAGCAGTTTTCATTCATCGCGGAGAACTATTCGAGCAGTTTTCATTCATCAATTGATAATGAACTCAATGACTATTGAGATAGATTTGAAAATAGCGTGTAAGAAATGATGTGAATACGTCACAAAGACAGGGATTTCTTGCACGCTATTTTCAACTCTATTCCAATTGGTATTGAGTTAATTATCAATTGATTAATGCATACTGCATTCCCCGCTAGGAGTGCGCTGACTAAGGATGTGTGAGATTAAAAAATAGCACTTCAGTACTTTCAAAGAAAACCTGTATGACTGCTGCGATAAGTACCTACGGCGCCGCGTATCGCACGCGATACAGGCTGTCGCGCGTTACGGCGTATTATAGGTCATCGTTCCTGAAGCGCAAAGTTCGAAATTCGAAAAAGCTCGCGAAAATCGTGGGGTGGTATCTGTTACGGTAGTAGGTAATCATTTCACTATTTCGAATTGACATAATAATATGAGTAGGTATTCATGTAACACCATAGTGATATTGGAGTCGCGTTGTAGATCTGCTATAGGGTAGTCGCATCGCGAGTCGATTGTTGGTTGCCCCCTCCCCGGCCTACAACGAAGCTCCAGTGGTGGCTCAAGATAGAGTTCTTTTCGAAACAATCCTTGAAGTCACCAAAATACACAAGTTACCGTACAACGTCAAGCACTCTTGCTACAAAAACTAGACATTGGCAAAATCATCACATACCCAAGATGGCAGCCATTTTTTTTAAATATAGAATAGAATAGAATAGTGATATTGATATTTACGATGTTGGTTATATTGGTATAATTATGTTGTGACAATAAACCTGTTAAATTAATACTTAGGTACTAGAACCATTTCTCTCAGCTCTAGTAGCGTCAACCGGCAAAGCTTTAAATCTCAAAAGCTTACCGAGCTTATCTAACTAGAGTTTCCTTAAAACGTGACACCCGTAGCGGAATCTCATCTGTCACCTAGGAACAAAAGGCCAAGAAGAACGGCGTGATAACATTTCGCGCCACGTAAATGTTATCAAGGAGATTTGGCCTGGGTCTTACAGTTTACTACGACTAGGTCGCGCTACATTTTATGCTTAAGTTGCTGAAGGATTTTTAGAAGGCAAATAAAAATAAAATCGGTCAAGTGCGAGTCGGGCTACTCGCGCATCGAGGGTTCCGTACCACACCACCACAGAACACAACATATTAACTTAGAAAATAACTTTTTTTTCTCCGGGACCTTAATCGTGAGACCGACTCACACTTGGCCGGTTTTTATTATTTGTAGTTATTCTGTAGAGTTTTTTCTATAATCACACCAAGTTTGAAGCTCGTATTTATTACCGTTTTTACTGTAGATCGAGATGAAAAAAAACGTCGATAAAAACCAGTTTCTTGTTGAGAACCCCCCTTAATTTGTAACTTTTTGACATTTTTATTATTTGTTAACAAATCAGAACACATCACACATCACAACACAACAACAGAAAACATCGAAGGTGAAGGAAAACATCGTGAGGAAACCTACATGCTTCAATTTCGAGGCATGTATTGTACCCACTGTCCACTGACAAGTGGCGACGGGCTCACCCCCCGTCACACTGGACAGCGTTTCGGTACTACTGGTGAAACGTGGATGTTCTGAGGTTTCAGATATCTCTGACTACCCCCTCGGGGAATATAGTCGTGAGCATATGCTATGTTAACAAATCCGCCGTAATAACGCATATTCTTTGAAAATTTCAACTATCTAGCTATTACGGTTCAAAAGTTAAAGCCCTAAATGGGTAGGACGGACGGACGGACGGACAACGTAGGCTTAGTAATAGGGTCCCGTTTTTCCCTTTGGATACGGAACCCTAAAAAGTTCCAAATGATACACGTCAGACATCGATACATGATGATGAGCAACCTTACTCTTAATAAAATGCAAATACAGGGTGTTTCATAAGTAACAATAAATTTTTGAAACTCGTAAGGGGGTTGTTTAGACCGTCAAACTGAACAACTTTCTCTATGGAACCAACATCGAAATCGGGAAAAAAAAATTTTTAAATCCCATACATATTTCAGCTCTAGTCGATTTGTAGAGTATAGAACATAAATTTTTTTTTTCGCGATTTCGGTATTGGTTCCATAGTGAAAGTTGTTCAGTTTGATGGTCTACTCCACCCCCTTAAATGTTTATTTGTAGTTTTGTAACACCTTGTATACAGGGTCCTTGTTAATATGCTGACACTTTTTTAAGGGGACGATCAAAAATCAGCCGTCCCATACATTTGGCTCGAGTAAGTTTGCAGTTTATTGTGGAGGGGAGATTTTTTTCGCGTTTTCGATGTTGGTGCCTTTGGGGCCTCCAACGGTTGTGTGCGACTACCATAGGAGGAGTAATTCACAATTTCTGACAGCTAACAAAACGTAGTTCAAAATATATTAAATATATAGGTAGTTGATACATTCTGTCCAACCCGGAAACGATTATGGTCGTGTGATTATGTCTTATAATCACCGTAGCGATAAGCACGAGCGCCTTAATTCAATATTATATATTAATAAATATCCACACATTAAAATTATTCAGTTCATTACTTACGTAGTTATAAACATGTATGATGACAGGTATTATATACAGGTTGGCCCATTTATAGTGGCCCAAACTTTTTTTTTAGTACAAATGATATTTTATTGGGTAACGACTCGACTACCGACTCTGTTTTAAACTAACCATTCTTTTTACCCGACTGCGCGGCGTAAAGGAAGGGTAATTTATTTATTTTATATTATTATATTTGGGGAGCTTACAGCTATAAAACAAATAATTCACAAATTTAGTTAGCTATAGGCCAATTACAAGCTTCCACATATAGGTTTCTACTTAACAAATTTGAAAACGCTTAAATGCTATTAACACTTAATGTGTTTATTGAAAATAAAGAAATGGATGCTACATGCATGCCATTAATACCATTTTATTTTAATGTCATCGATTTATTTTCAAACTGGCGCGGTTTTATGAGACTAGAGTAAATTATTTATAATAAGTTAAAAAAAAAAAAAAATTTTAAACGATAAGTACTTTTTTGAGGAACTAATGTTGTAAAAATTCATATTAGGTAATAGATAGATGTCATACAATAATTCGTCATTCGTTACGTAACCATATACTCTACCAAAAAAAAAATTGAACCAAGGTAAGTGGGCCACCCTGTATGTAACATACAAGGTTCACACATAGTAACTACATGATAACCGGCATATACTCGTACATATTTTACTCATATCGCGGTCCTCGTTAGTAATGTAAAATTTACGCGATTTCAGAGCAGAGAGACGTGCGCGTTACTACGATCTACGAGTTGGCAGCTCACTGATTTCACGCACTAATCTTATTTGGTTGGATTTTAACAAATTGCTTGCTTGCACGATTGCACGCAATGATAATAAAATCAGTTTCGCGCCGTAAATGGATAGACTTTGTATTCTTGGAATTCATATTTAAAATGCCTATTACTTAGTGATTATTCTATCGAGTAAGTCGGCTTAATATGACACCAGGACTTGCCCACAGGATAAGAGATTCTATCGAGTTAAATATTATTCTTGAAAAATTAAATTACTTGTTTTATCTGTTTTGATTGTCACCTTGAATTATAAATGGTCTGAAGAATATCTTTGGCACAGTCAAGTCAAGCAAGTTGTAGCTTGCAAGAACGTAATATTATGTATCTTATCCACTTCAGTATTTAAAGGCAAAGGCAAGTATGAAATGTAAGATTCGAGGCGTGTATTGTTTCCACCACCGTCCATTAAAACCTACTATAAAAAAGAACTTATTCTGAATATTTTACATTCATAAATTAATAACATATCTGCCGAGGGGTTACCTCTGGCAATATAGTGATGCGTGAGCAATTATATTAGGATATGCCTATGAAGTTTACTTAGTACTTATATACCACCATTTCCATTGAATTTACATTCATTACTACAGAGAGCAAGCATATCATTATTAAATACGTTAAAACTTTGAACATGGCGTAAATGTGAATTATACAAGAAAATGTTTAAAAGCGAGAACTTGTAGAGTTACCATGGTAACCCGGATCGCTATCGAGGTGTACCCCGGCACCTCCATTATGCAGTGGCTTACGGCAGCCAGCTTTTTGCCATAATCTTGTTTAACTGACGTGTTTCGGTTACTATTTTATTTATTTTTAAACTAGTTTTTGAAAAGGTGTGACAATTTATTTTGGAGGAGCAGATTGTATGGTAAAACTGATATTTTGGTTATGTAATCTAGACAGCTTGAGAGACAATGAAATAACTGCGTAGATTGATCAAGTTGTTAATATACCGGGTTCTCCTTAATATGCTGACACTTTTTTAAGGGGATGATCAGACCGTCAAACTGAACTACTTTACCTATGGGACCAACATCGAAATCGCGAAAAAAAAAATCAGCTGTCCCATATGCCTGTATCAGATGGTCTGATCATCCTCTTAAAAACTTGCAGCATATTAAGTTGGACCCTGTATACAAGGTGTTTCATAAGTAAAAATAAATATTTAAAACTCTTAAGGGGGTTGTTTAGACCGTCAAACTGAACAACTTTCTCTATGGGACCAACATCGAAATCGCGAAAAAAAAAATTGATATCCCATATATATTTTAGCTCTAGTCGATTTGTAGAGTATGGAACATTATTTTTGTTTTTCGCGATTTCGATATTGGTCCCATAGAGAAAGTTGTTCAGTTTGACGGTCTTAATAACCTCCTTAAGAGTTTTAAATATTTATTTTAAATGTTTATTTGTATTTTTGTAACACCTTGTAGAAGGGTGAAGTGTGTAGACGAAACTTAAGGGTAAGTATGAGCATGAATGACTCGAGCGCGACACAGCCCTGGGACTAAAGGTACATAAGATATGCCCTCTATACAAACTAAAGAAAAACTATAAAACTAGTAGTAGTCCAACCGATTTCGGTTATGGCGACTGCTGTACTCTCTCACGCCGCACATGTGCTCTCATGTGGCTGGCGTAACCAATTTTTGCCTTAAATGTTCGGCTGCAGAGGGCACACGTCAGCACTCCATCCACATAGTTGTAATGGTAGGCCACAGGTGGGCGGGCCTTTAGCTCATCACGCTTCCTGTCCAGCTCATCACGTCTGCGCTCCTCGAAGTCAGTACACTATAAAACTTATGTACTACTTAAATATGTCATGCCAACATGCATAGTTGAAACCTTGCCACAGTATCAATTCTAATTGTATTGTTCTATGTTGTGCATGTTGAAATAAAAATATTTTTCGTTTCATTTTCATTCATTTTCATTTTCATTTAAAAACCAGAAAGACTTACGGCATGGCACAATGGACCTTCGATTAGTTTCATGGAGTGTTCGTTGAAAAATAATCCTAATATATCAACAACTGGAACCGTTGCCTCCGTGGTCTAATGGTTAGAACATTGGGCTCTTGACACGGAGGTCGTGGGTTCGATTCCCACGGGGGGCACCTAGTGAAATGTCACTTTGTGCGTTTTTCCCCAGTTGGTTAGGACATTGCAGGCTGAGTCACCTGATTGTCTGAAAAGAAAGATGATTCCGTGCTTCGGATGGCACGTTAAGCTGTTGGTCCCGGCTACTATCACTGGTGGTAGTAGTCGTTACAAAAAAACCACGTCAGAGGCCGTAAGGCGGTTTGAATAAACTCTGACACCAGGGCTTTGCAGCCCACTCGATAAGAAGAAGAACAACTGGAACAAAAATTATTGTGGAAAATAAAGATATTTAACAGTCGTTTCTTGTAGAAACCCGGACCACCGAAGAAGGCTATACTTTACACTCACAGGAGTGTAAATTATAGCCTTCATTGGTGGAGAAGTTTAAAACATATAAGTTATTTCTATTTCTATTTTTTTTAAAGATAGAGATCAATATAAGGTACCTAGGTATAAAATTCTCTGACATCGTTTATTTCTTTACATTATTAACTTGTGACTTATAAATACTATTTTATTTGAATATTGTATACACCTGTCTAAGGTAACACCAATTGATTGTAGCTGAACATCTGCTTTCTATAGTTATATTTTATGTATAATTCACCTTTAATTCATGCAACAAATAATTTTTTTTTTTTTTTTTTTTTTTGTGACTAAATACAGCATTGCTCAGGGAGCATTTACTGCTTTTTACTGCGGACTATTGGCGGGACCTCGAAGGGTCTACCGAACCAAATGCAAGAGCTTAAGCAACCATCAGCCCAGGGGGCACACAAAGTGGGTACGGACCTCGGCCATTGGCGTTGCTGGGACTACGCGGCCTACGTCGTAGTGGGGATCGGTGAGATATATTGAATTATTTGTACTTTATTGCAGTAATAATAAATATTTAGATAAT
Organism: Agonopterix heracliana; assembly: GCA_963693445.1. Taxonomy (NCBI): domain Eukaryota; kingdom Metazoa; phylum Arthropoda; class Insecta; order Lepidoptera; family Depressariidae; genus Agonopterix; species Agonopterix heracliana. The sequence continues at coordinate 15,032,833 of OY856323.1, read as the reverse complement.
AATTAATTATAAACCTAGATCAGATCAAGGCTACGAATAAAGAAATAAATATGGAAATATAATTCACGTCAAAAAATGACCCCACGAACTTTGGTGTACACCACGCAAGCGCGCAAGACTCAATCATTATGGCGACTCCAATTACGGCGTTTGCCGCCAAAACTCATGGTGCAAAAAATTAAGGAGATTTTGTTCGGAGTTATCGTTCCATATTTATTTCTTTATTCGTAGGATCAAGGACGTCATTAAAAAATGCCAGGTTAAAAGCAGCCGAAATCGACAGGAATGTACTATGACAGAATGTATGGACTTAAAGGAAGCAAGAGAGGTGGGTAAGAACCGCCCAAAATGGAGATCCATAATCTCTGCCTACCCCTCTGGGAAAAAGGCGTGAGTTTATGAATGTATGTATGTAATTAATTACACCTACCGTTTTTCTATGAGACGTAATAAAAAATTACTACGAAGTTTGTTTAAATCATTTAATAATACCACTACGCAATTCAACACTTCAATTGGCTTCCACGTACGCGATACTAAACACAATATATTTATTAAAATGATTGATTGATTCAACCTCGAATATTACGCGTAGTACAAACATTGTCTAGACTATTAGCATAAAATGTTTGTGCACGTTACTAAATGAAACTTTAAGCCTTAGGGGATAGCAGGTTTTGCTGAAATGAAATCTAGCAACTCCCATGAGAACGAAAGTTTTGTTAAAATTTCTGCACAACGCAGACCCAATTACGAAAACTTTAAAAATCCATTCATTAATGTGTACTGCATATTGTGTGATTCGTAATATTATTAGATAAAGAGACAAGGGACAATTTGTTCATGATACCGAGGGGTCAATGACTTAAGGCGTAATAGTAGGTGGAAATACCTCGGAGGCATCTTTTATTTTTCATTTTTCGACTAGATTTATACAAGTTACCGAAACCAAAGTCATATCTCAGTATTCTTGGATAATTTATCTAATGAAATCATGAATTGAATACACGATTAGAATTACTTCACTCGATAGAAAATCGTCACAAAGATGACGTATTTTCATGTATTTTTAAACATTTTTCTCGTTTTAGAAGAACTTAAAATAGGGTCCGAATAGCCCATTTGATAGCCAACCTCCGATAGGAGTGGCACCACAATAAGAAGAATTAAGAAGATGAATTTTTGAAGCCATAATTTTTTATTTCTTTTGAAGATTCTAAATAAAATTTGTATTCTTAACATGTTTGCGGACACCGAACGAAACTCAATAGTTTCATTGATATAACTGAATGCATACGTTTTGATAGTTATATGTGTTAAAAGTGCAATATCAAAACAATACTAAAAGTACGACTAAAATAACCGCGAATTTCAAAGGTCTTCACATTCAAGAAGCTATAACAATAAACGCTTAAAGACCCATCTAAAAACAAATAGAACAATTCCAATTTAAATTAACAGAAGCAGACAATAATAGAGAATTCTCACACTAAACAGAATTGTTAATCGTCTGAGTAATCAAGATAAAATAAGTGTTCTTTCAAAAAACATTCAAGGTCAGGACAAGGAGATAATGTGACGTCATGCGCCTTAAGGCACAATGTTACAATGTCGAGAATGCATGCCTAATGTGTTTTGTGATGTACACATGCGAATACTTAAAACAATAAACATAGCTGAAGAAGAATTGTTTAAAATTTACATATTTTGAGTACAATATCGGATAATCATCGTGTTATAAAATGATTAATCAAGAAAAATACATTCATAAACTCACGACCATAATCTACTTCAAAGTATTCACAAACTTTGCTACAACTACCAACTATACAGGGTGTAAAATTAAATACGCCAATTACCAAATATCGCGTCCAGTCAACATTTCTAGTAACAAAAAAATCGGGTAAGCTTTATCAGCGAGGCAGCCGCAGTGGCATACGGCTTCTATCCTCTAAAAGTCTAATGGCAATAAAATAATGCCAGTAGGACCTTTACTTCCATAGTAATGTACTTAATAAACAATCTTGACATAACATATTTCGTTACTTATATTTTTGTGTGATTGGGCCGGCCATGTATGTCGGATGCATCAGGAAAGGTGGGCAAGAATTGTCACGCCCTGGATCCCAGAAAACGGTTATCGGCGTCCAGGTCGTCCTAGGAAGAGGTGGCGGGACGATCTGGATTATTTCGATGACGCGTGGCCAGAGCATGCCCAGGACAGAGATGGTTGAAGGATTAAAGGGGAGGCCTTTGCCCAGCAGTGGGATGAAATAGGCTAGAAAAAAAAATGGTTTCTGCAGTCCTACTGCCTGAAATGAAAGATATTTCGTATCAAAATCTGCAAGAGACTGACTGAGACTGAGAGAATCTTCATAATATTCCAGAATCAGAATAATTTTACTGTCAACCAAATTCTAAACTAGTTCAAATATCAACCCTATGAAATGTGAGAGCAAATTTCACTTTTATTTCCAACACCCGACACCCTGGTTACATTTTATTCGCGTCAATCCGACACAGAACCCACAGGGAGACAAGACAACGTCTCTGGTTTACGATTCATTCCGCCCTGAACGAAATTCCTGACACCCAATCGATTCTTCGTGATTGGAACGGGAGAGGACGTAAGTGGTTATCAGTATGAAAATATATTACGTTATTACGTTAGGTGCTTTTGCGTTTTGTTTTCTCGTTCTTAGAGTGGGAGAGATAGACTTGTGTTCATCGGGAGTGCTAATTTGGAATTCCACACGTTGTAATACGTTTACGACATACATAACTTAACCGATTTCGATAGTTTACACATAGAGCTTATATAGTTTGGACTAACATTTAAGTGATGTAGTTTTTAAGTGATGCGTGTACAAACAAACAAACAGACAAAAAGTTTCAACAAAATGGCTTTAATGCATTCTATTAAACTATCCTTAAACATTAAGCCATTTAGTTTAAGTTATGAATATGATATATCAAGTGAATGTTCTATATCCTAAGACAGAAACCGCATAATAATAATTCAAATAAAAAATACAGTCGAATTGAGAAATTCCTCCTTTTTTTAAGTCGGTTAAAAATACACTTTGTTCGTTTCACAGTAATCACTATAAAGAGGACCAATGCTAAACTTTCCAGTCTTTCCATAACAGATTGGAAAAATGTATTAGCATTTACTTTTAGCGTCTATTACGTAAACTGAAATCACTAATTCAAAGCACACAGAGCGCTACTACATTTCCGGAACATTTGGTCTTCGCTTGCTCCAACTAATTAATCGCCTAATTGTGGTACTAACTATCGTTACGTACATTAGGTTTTTTTAGCAACACGATATCTATGTACTATGTATACTGCCGCTTAAACCTAAATGAAAATTAATACGTTTCATATTTTTAGGGAGAACCTACTTCAGGTCATCAAATTAAACATCTTGCACTATGTAGTACTTTGGCTTGACACCGATGTCAATTATAAAAATCGTCGTCAATGTATTCCAACGTAAAATTCATCGGCTGCAAGCCTGCAGTATTATACTTAACTTTTTTTAGATTTGACGTCGTCGGTTTTAATTTTGAAGGACAGTGTTCCATACATTACGAAACACGTTCAAGTTTACATCCAGTATAACGTTCAGTGGGTCTACCATGAGTTTTCACCGTTCTTTACTACTGTAGTTACGTCACCAATTTTGTATTGAATTTCGGACAGCGCTCCTAGTGGTTACGTTGATAACTAATTTCTGTCATACGAATTGGCGACGTAACTACAGTAGTAAAATACAGAGAAAACTCATGGTAGGCCCTCAGACTAGTCCAAAAAGCACTACAGCAATGACTTTATACATGTATTCTTCGTACCGTTCCTTCCCTGATGCCTTGAACATGAAAACATGTTCCTTACGAGCTGCCTCGACTGCACTTTTACATAAGATTTTCAGTAGACACGTTATTTACGTGGCGGAAATGGTAACAGGGTACGTTTCACGTACCTACTCCGTGTTCGTATGTGGGATTCTGTATTTTGATGTCGGGAAATAGGAATTGCGAAAGAGCTATTTAAAAACAAGATTGAAATAAAATATGTTAATAAGAATAAAAGGAAAAGGGGTTTATTCGACAAATGTACAGTTTTTAATAATCACAGACAAGTCGGAATTTGCTCTGTGGTTTCACAATATCTCTTGACTATACCCTCGGGGAATATAGTCATGAGCATATGCTATTCTACAGACGAGTCTAGAAACAGTAGGTTCTTTCAACACAAGCTTTCATCTCACTAATATTATAAATGCGAAAGTTTGTGACGATGTTTAGATGTTTGTGACGCAATCACGCAAAAACGGCTCACTAATATTATAAATGCGAAAGTTTGTGACGATGTTTTAGATGTTTGGATGTTTGTGACGCAATCACGCAAAAACGGCTGAACGGATTTGGATGAAATTTTGCACACAGATAGAATATGTTCTGGATTAACGCATAGGATACTTTTTTAAGGTCCACGCAGACGGAGTCGCGGGCAACAGCTAGTTAGCCAATAAAACGTACAAAGCCCAATTGTTTCCCAATCTCTTCACCTTAACAATACAGATTTATAGGACCACAACTCCACCATGTTTCACTTCAACGCTCACCAAAAATAAACACCTTGATTCACACGAAGAAAACAGCCTAAGACCCCAAATGAAAGCTCTATTTCTCTCGGGAACCATTTGTCGTACTCAAACACATTTAAATTTCATTGTTATTTTAAGCGAAGACGCCATATTGAGTCTAAATCAGCACAGCGAAGGCCCGCTCAATTGTGGCCAATTATCTTGGCAAATAAGGGCGGGTGCTCACCCAAGGCGACACAATTGGCTTCATAAATTTAGTAAAATTATAACCCTGCAAAACTAAGACCATCTCTTTTCCACTCGTACTGGAGAGATAGGGCTGACAATGACATTTATGAAATAAACATAGACAAGGAGTTTGAAAACTAAAGTACGTAAAGGTTTTTGGGGCCGGTGAGCCGGAAATTGTTATAATAAAAGTCTTTCAAAAGACTATAACATAACATTGTAATTCGGAAATTTACTAAGTGCTAAGAATTAAATCCAAAAAAATCTTTTTTTAATTTCAATGACATACCAAAGTTTCAAAACACGAAGAATGTGTAGAAAACATGACCGGACCGTCCGTCCCCGAACACTCGCAAACTAGAACAAATCCGGATACCCCGGACGAATGGCAGCCCTAGGTAAGAACAATGTTTCTTTTGTTGTTTATTCTGGTCGCTATCAGAAATATGCGTTCCTATTTACGACCATGTGTGCGATGATGTCATACGAAATGACCAATCGGTTGATAAGTAACGAATGGGGTAATGGCATGACTGCAATAAAGACTGAACATGAAATTGTGATCGAAGTTTTCCTAACACGAAACAGATTAAATCAATATTATGTCAGCGTAATTATAAACCAATCGTTGTCTATCAAATCTAAAAAGATAGATATTAATCATTAATAACTATAATTATGCTTCATCAAAGAACAAAAGTAGTAGCAATAGCTCTAAAAATTAGCAAGCTGAAGTGGCAATGGGCTGATCATATCTGTTGAAGAACTGACAACCGATGAGGAGTCAGAACACAGATTACTTAATAGTTAAAAGATACTGCACTCAACCCGATTTCTCGCGCTTTTTCGAATTTCGATCTTTGCGCTTCAGGAACGAAAACTAAAATGTACCCTATTTGAATGGGCGACAGCCTGCATCTTATCAACATCTTGCAAGATGCAGGCTGTCAAAGTTAATTATCGCAGCTGCCAAACGGGAGTGACGGGGCACTGGTCAGAGTTCTAGAGTGCAGGCCAGTGATGCCAACTTAGCAACTTTATAGCTAGATCTAGCAATTTTCTGATGTCTGGCAGCTACAAATTTGTAAAACTTGTAGCTAAACTTTTTAGCTACTTTTTCTAGCAACTATTTGGATTGAGAGTTTTTTGAAGCCAGAGCCATAAAATTAACTAAAATTGAGCGATAAATAAGGCCAAAGTATGAAAATAGCAAAATATTTGATTTTCTTTTACTTTCACTCACTCAAGTAGAATATTTCACCCTCGTTCTTACTTATTTTTTTGTTATGGAAGCAGTTTGGAACACTGTTATTTTGTTACTTAAGTAATCCTTTTATACGTGCGATACATAACATTTAAAAACCTTTAATTGAAAAGAAATGGCCGTAACATGATAATAATCAATAGCATTATGAGAAACTTAAAATTTTCAAATTATTTGCGTTGTTTTAACCGATTTTGATGTTTAGCTACTTCTAGCAACTTTTATGGGAAAGAAAAATGGGCAATCTAGCAACTTTTCGTGAAGTAGTTAGCTACAGCCCTAAGGTGGCAGTTGGCAACACTGGTGCAGGCGTGGTGTGGGACGTGCTGGGAGTGCTAGGACGGAAAACGGTATCGGGAAGCGACTAGGGATTGCAATCCGGTTTTCCGGATCCGGTAATCCGGCGGATCAAGTACCATTTAGATCAAGTACCGGCACTAGCTAGCCGGATCCGGTACGGATCCGGAAAATGGCTTGAAAATCGAATAAAACCGCTTTTTTAATGAAAATTCTGGCGGTGGACGTCGCTTACGACGTTATTGAGTCACCTGCTACGACAATCCGCACCTACACGTACATTTAAAATATAAATTTGTCCTAGGTATGGAGTTTTTTTCTTCCCTACCATATAAACATGTCATTATAGAAATGACAGCAGAAAAGTTTTATTATGTTATCCTGTTAAAAGTACTTATTTACAAATTAACAGTAGGTATTGTAGTACATACCTGTCTCAGTCTGACAAAAGAAAAATAACCATAAATGTGAAAAGTGTTTATATTAGGCGGTCTCTCTTTATGTTAGTTAATACTTTGAGGCCTAGAAAATGTTTTTTTCGCATTAATAATACGATAGAAACTATCACTTCGTAACAATAATAATTTTTTTCACAGTTGCTAGAAACACCTTTATTGTTTTACAGTTGATTTTACAATGAAAACGCAAATGATTATGGATATTACCAATCCGGTCGGATCCAGCGGATCCGGCCGGATCGGTGAAAATCCGGTCGGATCCGGCCGGATTGAAAATTGCACCGGATTGCAATCCCTAGAAGCGACTGGATGAAGAAGGCCGAGGAAATAGTTTCATGGCGCGCATTGGGAGAGGCTTATGTTCAACAGTGGATGATGATAGGCTGATGATGATGATGAAAATACTGAATAAAATGAGATGGTCATTGCAGCAAAGTGTCTGACTACTCTCAAAAGGGAGTTTGGTATCGAGTATTCTGCCGTACAAATTGAAAACGCTGCAGACCGTTTCTGCACTTTCGAAATCACAATTGAAATGACTACTCCGTTTTTTGTTATCAGCTTTGCCACTTTAATGACTTGTTTGATTCTTATAGATCTCATGACTCGTGACAATGACGTGATCAAAAATCTATAAAAATATACATGCGGAATCAGTCAAGTCAGATCAAGACAAGATTCTGTTTCAAATAAAACACGGCTACTTTTTATTGTTCAAAATTATAAATCTGGCATCAAAACGGCCGAAGCGAGAGGTTTCGTTTAAGTTAGTTGATAACAACGTTTGAAAAGGACCTCGAAGTTAAACAATAATCGAGATTGTTTGCGCTTCCGTACGGTCTCGGGCAAATTTATAATTTCGCCGCCGATACAAGTTGAGATTGGAAGCGTAAATGCAAGAAATTGAATTTGCAAACTGGCTCGCTTTGGCTTCCGGAGCTAAAGCTACAGCCTAGAAACTTCGTTGACTTCATCATCAGCCTCTATCATGCCCACTACTAGGACTTAAGATCAAAGTAAAATGAATGCTTAGGCCCAAAGCTCATTTAGTTGAAACTTAAAGCACACGAAGTGGGCACTTGGTCCGCACAAAGTAGTACACTTGGTCAGTCATCTCGGTTCGTATTTGAAGTATACTTGACGTTTTGACAGGCCTACCCTCGTGTTGAAGGTGTTTGGGCATTAGTCCACCACAAGTATCTAATGCGGATTAGGACTTTGATGGTAAATTGGGTGTGTGGATTTCAGACAAGCATCAAGATTTCTTCTTCGCAAGTTATATCTCGACGTTTTCCTTCATGAGATGAGTCTAGTCAGAAATCTTTGAGCTGGCTTAGGATTGACAGTAAGTAAACCACTAACATGTCTTTCCTTGGAGTGGATCCGTTTAATATTGCTTGGTACATTATTTAAAGATGTGCCTATTTCAGGGCCATTATTTTCAATGCTAGATTGCTACCTTGTCCTCAAAATATACACCAACCACGATCAAGGTTTTTATAACATTTGCATTTCCCGTCCTTCTCTAAACCATTACGCGAATAGACGCGGAAAAGAAAACGGCATATCAGTCATGCATACCAACCTTAATAAAGAGCGGTCAAGTGTTGTGTGAAGTTAAATGGGTACATTACGGTTCGTTCCACATGAGAGGTCTCCTGACATGAGTGTTATTACCCACGTCTTAAGTATCGGATTGGCTTGATTCGAGGCATTTCGCTTGTGGAATGAACATTAGCTTCGAGTGTTATTCTTTATGATGAGAAGGGGTATGACGTCATCATTGATTGTTTTGAGATGGTGTCTGCGTTTATACGCTTGCATGAGTAAAACATTTTTGTATGAGAAAGATAAGTAAGTTTTAAGTTCACATGCTATCCTGGTCCTGACCAGGATTGACCGGGTGCCTAAGAGAATTCGGGGACCAGATGTGGGAGTTGGTCCCATTAGTAACCCAAACGGTAAACAATACGAGGAATCGAGTAGGTTTTTACTTATTTACAACCCTAGCTGGAAAGGTACTGTCAAATGAAATAATGAATTCTGAATCACTGAATATGCTAAAGCCAGTGATGCTCGCACTGACAAGAAGAAGCTAGCACATGCATGCTGACATTGCTGACTGAGTGAGTGCGATAGAGAGAGAAATATACCATTGTTCTGCTATCCCATACATTTAGCTCGAGTAGATTTTTAGTTTAGTGTGGAACGATTTTTTAATTCGCGATTTCGATATTGGTCAAATAGTGAAAGTTGTTCAGTTTGATGGTCTAAGAAGCCAACCCCTCAAATGTTTATACCTATGTATTTTTGTAACACCTTGTACAGTGCTAAAAGTGAACCTTGTTACAGCTGCAGGTTTAAAAACGTATAGTTGTTTACCTATGTACATATTTAAAAATATACTAAAATCAATTCAAAACGGAAACTCTGTGAGTCAAACTTGTCTGACTCGCAAGTAAATCAAAAGAAAACAAAGTCTGCGGAAATTCAATTGTCTGTGTCAACGTCTTGGATTTAACATGTTTGTGTCAACAGCCTTTGAGTTCACTGCAGGACAAACCTTTGTCTTCTCTGGTAAGTTTAATAATAAACTGCCACTGGAGGTTACATTGACATTTCTAAACGAAGTTAAGTTATAAGACTGTAGGACCTTCTCTAATAAAGGTGAGAGGGAGTGGGCCACACTCAAATCAATGACATTTTGAAGTCAATGTTATAAAAAATTAGACAGACCGACCGATTGCATCTTAGATTTGGATATTCAACAAAACTGTAAGACTGCTCTCCAAGATCAACCGATGAGTGACAACATCTTGAAGATCGTAGAGAGAAGAAACATTTAGTTTCTTCAGAGAATATCAGTTCGGTCAGTAGATCCAATAAACACGGATACTGGAAAAAAATAGTGTGTGTAGCCGATATAGCCCAAAGAATTCGGGATGTCAAGTTTTTTTTGGTCTTCATTTTTATTTTTTTTACGGATAGAAGACATAATTTTAAGACACCTATTTCATTCTTATTGCGATTCATCGAGTTCATCAATATAAATTTAATTTTTAAATTATTTTGATCTGTAATCTCTAAGTGCAAAAATGGTGGAGAGAAAATAATTCGAACTCCGTGGAGAAAAACTACCTACAGCTGTATTTAAAAAAATTAAAACCTGCCTCCTCTTTCTAACTCTATGCTGGAAAAAGATACGGCAACATCAAATGTCAAATTCTGACATTATGAAAGTATTTTTTTTTCTTAATGGCCGGTTATTTTAAGTTGATTTTATGTTTACCAAGGAGTTCACAGGTATGCCAGTGACGTCACTGCACGGACCGAAAAACGACGTATTTTATTAAAAATATCTGTAATCCTTTCATTTTAAAATCTCTGACATAGAAAATATGATTAGTGAGACAATTATCTCGAAATGGTTTTCGATTCAGCCCTCCAAAAAAATACTTGACATACCGAATTGCTAAACTGAAGTGCTGATGAGCGGGGGCGAGGCACATTGCCCGCAGAACAGATGGGGGCCGAAAAATTATCGAGTGGCGACCGACCGCGTACCGGAAGGCGCGGCGTGGTGGATCGACGACCTTGTGAAGGCAGCGAGATCCCGTTGGATGAGGGCAGCGCAGGACCGGTCTTTGTGGCGATTATTTGGTAATCCTATGTCAAGCAGTCAAGCTATCGTCTGAGATGCTCATGCCTTGTTGGAAACTGAAGCCCAACGAAGGTAAACCAAAAAGGTTCGGTACCTTAAAATAGCAAGCGTCCATCCATGCTCACACCCTCAAGATGCAAATTACAATAAATATATCCTTGACAAATTATTGGCCTAAAAAAGAAACATTCATGACTTACAAGTAGCAAAACTGTTCACTAATGTCACTCTGTGCTATTGTCATTGGTAACAAAGTAGAGCCATCAAACAATTGAATACAGGAAAACTTTACCACTATCTTAGCCGTTATGTTAAATCAAACGATAAAAGAGTACCTACCTTCTAAATGCAGGAAACTAAACAGGAAGAACGAACTCATGTGTGTAGAAAATCGGAGGAAGGCCTTTACGTTCTAATGACTATAATGACTGTACCACCATCACATTCGGCAGAGGTCATTGCGTATGCGCACGATAACTTACAAAGCGAAAAGATGTACATACTGTATACATGCAGGGTCTTTGTTTAGACAAACAGCATTTTTGTGAACTTTGATATCTATAAATCGTATACAGGGTGTTACATTATTAGGATATCGCGATATGATAGAATAACATCATACATTAGAGCCCAAAAGGAAAACAAAAATATGTTCATATCGCACTGATCTTTTGACCGTACGAAGAACAGCACTCAACTGTATGATTCAGGAGAGTACGGACGAAAGAGTGCATCTGTATTAAGTTAAAGCACTTAAAAATATCCTGCGCATCGTCAGCAGTCATTTGCTTATAATAAAGCGGGTACTTAGGCCAAAATTGGTTATAAGAGTAAATTTATCCATTACGAACTAAAGATTATTTTTGGTAGCTCCGTAAAGTTTTACCTGGTTTCCCTTCCTTGTCAGTGGACACGGCAAAGAAAGACATAAGATAGTCAAATCAACAGCTCTTTGTCGAAACGCGCGCTTTGTATTGACATTGTACTAAAACGTCATGTTACTAATCATACTTTTTATAGTGCTCATAAGTGGATGTGTAGTCAAATTTTTTGTTTCATTCTAATAGTCAACTATTCCAGTTACTGAAATAAAAAAACGCATTCGAATTGATAAACAAATAAAGGAACAGGAACGTTTTTTCTGAACGAAAACAGTCGCGCGGCTCGCAGCAACGTGGTGCTAGTCAGGTTATAATATATAGTATGTATTCAAACTTGTGTATTTCAGCTACTTCCATAGTATTATGTCTTATGGTATTTTGCTGTGGGGCCGTGCTACAGACGTTGAGACAGTCTTTATCCTTCAAAAACGGGCAATTCGAGCCATTTATAATCTGCGTTGTCGAGATTCATTACGAGATCTTTTTAAAGATATCAGTATTTTGACTTGTGTACTTCAGCTACTTCCATAGTATTATGTCTTATGGTATTTTGCTGTGGGGCCGTGCTACAGACGTTGAGACAGTCTTTATCCTTCAAAAACGGGCAATTCGAGCCATTTATAATCTGCGTTGTCGAGATTCATTACGAGATCTTTTTAAAGATATCAGTATTTTGACTTGTGTACTTCAGCTACTTCCATAGTATTATGTCTTATGGTATTTTGCTGTGGGGCCGTGCTACAGACGTTGAGACAGTCTTTATCCTTCAAAAACGGGCAATTCGAGCCATTTATAATCTGCGTTGTCGAGATTCATTACGAGATCTTTTTAAAGATATCAGTATTTTGACTTGTGTACTTCAGCTACTTCCATAGTATTATGTCTTATGGTATTTTGCTGTGGGGCCGTGCTACAGACGTTGAGACAGTCTTTATCCTTCAAAAACGGGCAATTCGAGCCATTTATAATCTGCGTTGTCGAGATTCATTACGAGATCTTTTTAAAGATATCAGTATTTTGACTTTCTACAGTCAATATATTTACGAAAATATTTTATACGTTCGCAAAAATTTGTCTCTCTTTCCCAAAAACAGTGACGTTCATAATTACAATACAAGAAATAAAAATAAATTAGTGTTCCCACATTTTCGACTCAGTAAGGTCAACACATCTTTCATGGGGCACTGTATACGCTATTATAATAAGATACCAGAGGATATTCTAAACTTGCCAGACAACAAGTTTAAATCCCATGTTAAACAAGTACTCTGTAAAAAAGGTTACTATAAACTCGATGATTATTTGAATGACCAAAATGTCTGGTCTTGACAATGTTACACTATGTAATTCAATATTTGTACTTTGTATATTTTGTTTTGTTTAAAAGAAGTGTATTGTAGAGTTTCTGGCCGCATCTTCTCTACAACGGAACACCTTCCGAAGCGGTGGTAGAATCAAAAATGACGTCAAAAAGTTATCTATGTGATATTATTTTGAATAAAAATTTTGACTTGACTTGACTTGACTAACAAAATACTGAAAATGTGAATTTACCGTTATTTTTAAATTTTTTTTATTTTTCTTTTTAGTCATATTCTCTATTGTAAATTAAAAATGTATTTCGATAATAATTGAACCAACTATCCGATCACCCTGTCTAGCGACACAACTGTGTGAACATTCCCATGGGTGACATTATGAACAAACAGGCAGTTTTTTGTTAAAAACGTTTCTAATTTTCATATACTTACCGAGTAATTTACGAGTTTCGAAATGCGATGTTTAAAAGAAAATTATAAACCAAGAACAAAGGAGTGGTCGAAAAATTAAAACTGTGTTTGATTGACGTTTTTGTGTTTTTATTAAAACCGCAATCATACCTTTGAAGTTCTTGACTTCATTAAAATTAAAAAAAAATGAATTGTGCAATTTGTGCAAAGTGACGTTAAGCATAATAATTTATCTTTAATAACATATCTTCGTTCTTTGACACTAAAACGAAAAACAGATTTCTATGTTTTAAATAAAAGTAAGTAAATCTAGTTTAAAGTTTTACTCAGATAAGACAGTATGCATAAGATCATGATTATTTCATTATCATATTATCATTATACTACCTGAGGGATTACTCGGAAACATTTAAAAGATCTTTGTACCTAATGCAATGAAAATATTATCATCATCATCATCTCAGCCGATGGACGTCCACTGCTGGACATAGGCCTCCCCCAAGGATCGCGACAACGACCGGTCCTGCGCTGCCTTCATCCAACGGTTTCCCGCCGCCTTCACCAGGTCGTCCGCGTCGGTCCACCGTGTGGGGGGCTTACCCACGCTGCGCTTTCCGGTACGCGGCCGCCACACGAGAACCTTCCGGCCCCATCGGCTATCGGTTCTGCGAATATTATAGTAATACTAAATCCTAGTCTTACAAGAAATTTCCATAGACAGCAGATTTTTTTTCGCATTTCCTGAGGTTTGGTCCATAGCGAAAGCTGTTTAGTTTGATCTAAATTTACCGTGTCAGTATTTGATAGGCTGTTTGTTTGTACCTTAAACCCTGAATAGACTGTTAATTCAGGTCGACAACATTTTACGACTATTTAGGACAAACAAATCTTGTTATTAAATATAAAAAGTTTTTTTTTTATTTAATTACTTATAAACTGTTTAATCAATCTGTCAAAATAAAAGTGTCAATCTTGTTGTAAGAAGAGACTTCGGGTAATCGACGTTAGCCTGTTAGGCCACTATAACGCTAGCGTCTTAAAATGGGCTTTAATGATCACGTCCTTGGTTGTAGGACGACCTACTTTTGACAGGATATATTACAAGTACAGTTAGTAAACATATCCATATAAACAAATAGTACGAAAAACCAGTTCCATCAGCTCAATGCTTAACAAATACTTTCACCAAGCTTAGGTTCAGATCAGATACCCGTCACATTCTGACATGAATAAATGGACATTTGCGGGAAAGTGACACACATATCGGTGCGTGCATGACCGGTGCATTGGAGCAGAACAGCTATTGGTTATTTTCGGCCTTGAGTGAAAGTTGGCTCTTGCGAAACAGACGCGAAATTATATTGGTCTTTGATTGCTATTGGATAACGTTTGATAGCATATTATTAATGTTATTTAAGTGTTTGTGTTAAATACCCTGATGTAATATGATACGTAAAATCTTCAATAAACTAACCAAATGACATTGCTAATTGGAAGAAAAAGATCAACAACAATGAGCGGATATGTTTTGTGGGTTTACTCGTGCCATATGCTTGAAGATTTAGATTTTTTTATTTTATTAATTTTAGGGAAAATTACGGACTAATTACAGGATAGTAAGTAGGCATCTAAAAGTTTCCACAGATAAATACCATTCGTTTTACATACTTGTGTGAAAATAAAAATTTAGAATCAGTAAAAGTAATCTATTCTATTCTATTTTTATTTAATGGTGTTTCCTTGTTAGATTTCGCCAGTGTCAAGTTATTTGAGGTAGTGTCTATCCAACCTCGAGGATTGTTTTTGAGTAAGAACAACTGAGAAGGATTTTGGAGCCTCGTGGCAGGCTGAGACGCGAACCGCGCGAACAACACGCGAGAGACAAGTGTTCGAGGCAAACCCTGCAACGTGACTCGTAAAAGTAATCAAAAGTTACATTACAAAAAGCTCCAAGTTTGCTGGTACTTCAAACCATCCACAAAAGAAAAGGAATTAAATATTAACTAAAAACTAAAAGCAAAGAGGTGCTGAGAGAGCCGCCAACTCATTAACCTAGGTAGGTATTTTTCAGTAAGAACTCGTTTAACTGATGTCGTGCTTGTGCAAAACAAATCAAAGTTAAGGTCAACCGAGACACTATTAAAGCTATTAGCGCTGCGCAGTAAGAATGCATTTTGTCTATAGTTCGTTTTTGCAAGGGGAACATGTAACAAGGGACGTTGCCTAAGGCATAATTGATTTGTACGAAGATATATTTTACAGACTAGATCGGATGTATCGCAAAGGGGTTAGCAATGTACGACAAACTTCTAGGATGCTCTGAACTTAACCGCAGCGCTAAACCGAACTTTACTGTCAATGCAAAACCACTGAACTATTATGTACTACTAGGACTAACACGACAAACAAAACGTCGTGCGCAACATGAGGGTACGTCGATGTGCAGTGTTATTTATAGTACGTACATAATAGTTGATTAAATGCAAAACATACTATTCGCTCTACAAAGCAGCTGCTTGCATTTCCTACAAACTAAGACACATCCTGTAGCCCACTGAAGCTTTTTATTTCACTACAAAAGTTAAAGAAGATAACAATAATATATCTTTGACAGTGTATGTTAGTAAACTTGCTTGCTTGCTTGTTAATGTCATGATAAGAAGAAAGAAGATCTCTATCTAGACATTCGAATGACGAAATACCACTAAAGCATTCCCATCAAAAAACCCACCCTAATGTCCCTAAACTAAGAAATTAACACACTCCTATATCGTTAACAATCATCTCATCTTCTAATACTAAAGAAACAAAGTTTAATCTTTTCAATGTCCCTATAAAAATAACTCTCCAAAACTTGGATGAAAATTCTGCAGTCCCAATTAAGTTTTGCCATCAAGTTAATAGATTTAATGACAGTTTTATAAACTTGTACTGCGGACCGAGGCCACCGGTTCCATTTATCTGGGGCAGCCAATGCAATACATACATACATCCTCCTTTACACCGTGTGGTTATGTGCTAATTCTAGCAAATTGTCTTCTCACAGCTGTATTGCGTTGGTATGGTCACACTTTCTGATGGTGAAGAATAAGTTTATTGTATTATATCTCAAGTTAAATTATATGTTTGTATGAAATTATCTAGTTTGTATGCTTAGTGAGCATTATTGGTTTATGCTAGGTATAGAGAGAAACCCGCAAAAGTTATGTGATTTAGTGAATGTGTAATATTTATCTGCAAGTAATTATTGTTGTCATCCTGGAACACCGAAATTATGTACCGATGTATTTCTTATAAAATTATCAGATCGTGTCGTACTTAAGAGAAAGAAATGCGCAAATTTAGCAATTGGAGTAAATGGTTTTAGTGAATGAGTTATACTAACACGACTGCCCCTGTGGTATGGACAGGACACCTGTAGGCCTCGCATGCTAACCCCGAGAAAACGATAAAAATCGAGATGTGCATTTATCCATATTATATTACGTATGCCAGAGAGAGAGCGGGAATGACGATTTTCTCGTTTAAACGCCTTATCGTGGGTGGCATGCTAGTCGTGCTGGTAGACTAAGATGGGCAGAAAGTAGTAGCTAACTAAAATATTATCCTTGTTGATTACAAGATAAAAAAAGTCCTCACAGGACACCTATTAATTTCTCTCACATATTTTTGAAGAAAATAATACAAGTGCATATAAAATCAATGTTTAACTTAACCCGTTATTTCTTTTCAAGACGATTGTCCAAAATGTTTGTTCACAAAAAGTCACTTACAAAAAAGAGGCAAAAAAATGACCACAAGTACCACAACAAACGTGGTACAAAACGATCTAATCACAATGGTAATCAAAAGAAAAGACTTGAAACTACGGCAAAAACTCACGATTACTTAAACAGTTAGGGTCTCAAAAATTGGCACCGGCACCGGTTCGAATCGAGGTGGAGACATCAATTTGAAAATTTGTCGGTCTAGTAAACCTACAAGAATGATGAATGATTACTTATTCTTTTGGTAAGCCTAAATAATATCAAGGTCGATAACCCGTTTTGGCCTACATATCGTAAAAAACTACTCGTGGAGGATCTTATATAGGGGGGAAAAAATCATACCTTTCGTAGGTATACGGCAATAAGGAAAGGATCGAAGGATATCATTTGATCGTAATTATATTGATATTTCTGTGCTTTTTCATTTTTAGACTTCCCCTGAAAGCCAAAAAGAATGCAATCAACATTAAACTACATAAGTAAAATTTTTATTTTCAAGTAAAAGATACATTTTCATGTACCTTATAAAGATACATGTACATAATGTGAGTGTATTATAAATATTATAATAATAGGTATTGAATGTTTTACAAATCGAGTTTTAATAACATATTATGGCTTTGATACTTTGTAAAATACTCGATGGCCGCACACGCAGACTGTATTATTTCTGAAAATTTTAAATTCGCCTATCTCCCCATTTAGTGATCCGATTATGATAAAATTATGAATAACTGTTACTTTAAGTTAGGTCCCATGTTTTCACGTCAGGAGTTTCTTTCTACGTAATGTGTGCACAAACAAATAGACCATAATGCTAAAACTTATCTTAAGACGCTGTTATCCGGTCGAGTCCGTTTTTTGAACACGAACGAAAGTGTTTTAAACTGTGTTTTAAAGTCTGAAAACCAATTATGTCTTATTTAAGGATCTGGCTGATAGGCGACCGTGCTCAATTACACGATTAGATTAAGTTTAAGAGACAGAAAAAAAATCCCTAAAGTTACCCCTTTTTGTTATGTTTTTTCAATACTATGATTAAACTGCTGATATTTAACTTTTTATTCTTGTACTTATCTAATACATTAAATATTTCTAGTGAACTCCGTAGAATTTTGAGCTTAGAAACACCCATGAGCAAAGATATTGATGAAAAACACGTTTTTTTGCGATCCTGCTTTCAATTGGAGCGGGATGGCTAATTGCAAACTTATGCTTGCAAGAAAGAGACGCTGGCACTTGGATAACCTGGCCTTAAAGTGTTCTATACTATCCTTCATCCGATCCAGTCAATTTTTGTCAATGTATAGACACAATAGATACCTATAGTTGTATGTATATATTTGTTTGTACACTTGACAATCCACCTAAATAATACAACTCCCACGATCTATAAACCATCATAATAATAACTATTACACATTATTTATGTAAATCAACGCAATAATTTTGTGAGTCATGCCTTATGCTGAGATCAAGGTCTTGAAGGGAGGCTATTGGCCTATCCAAACATATTCTAGCAGCAAGTTATTTTACTTTGTTATCTTTTCTTACTTTGTTGTATGTTAATTTAACATTTTATAGACAGTTTGTGTTCCAATTAGCTCAATCTACAGGAAATACTTAAGGAAGGCGAAGCTTGTCGTATTGTATCTATGTATCCCTATAAGGGTTCCGTATCAAAATGATAAGTCACTTTCTGAGTTCAGAATTGAAGAAGGATGTTTCGTAGGCGAGTGTGGATCATAATAATAATTAGTACCTATTTCGGTCGGCTCAACCAAAAAGTTAAATACATTTTTTTTAAACCCATAAAAAATCTGGATGAATCAACATTGGGATGATATAAGGAACGTATTCGTCCAATTTGCAATGCCACCCTAATCAACAGGGTTCATGTTCTTTCATACCTAATCAATAATCATATAATGTTAGACCTTTAATATTTTTAAGATCGATGTGGATGATCTGAGGTTTCAGAATATCTCTGACTAACCCCTCCCTGACTAACTCGTCGTGAACATATGCATGCATGCATGCTTTAATATTTTACATGAGGGCAATAAAATAATTGAACGTTTAGGACTCGAAAACTCTCTAACAAGGCGCGCCACAAAACTCCATTTTCGGCCTTCCAGTAGCTCCCCGCTAACTTATTTACCAAGTTCAGCAATGATGATGATGATAAAAAACCAAGGTATTTCATAATAAATTGTATTCAAATAGCCCAATTAGATTACAAAAAAAAATTGTACTTTGGTAATATTGTCGAATTTGTCGATTATCTGACGATACAAGACATTGTTACTATTTCCCCAAAACCCTTACAACGAAGAAATTAAATTAGATAGCGAACATTCTCCTTGATTATGTGTTCTTTCCATGCACTAAAAACCCCTTTGTCCGAGCTAATGCGACAGACTCTAGTTTTATTTCGTCCAAACTTCGCTTTTGTACGTGGTTGTTTTTTTTTTCTTTGTTTTTTTACGCTCTCGCAGAAGGTCAGTCGACAAAGACACTGTGATACATTCAACCCGCGTTTTCTGTTTTCTCTCAAGATAAGTGAATAGAGAACTTTGTAGAATCATTTGTAAGTAACGTAGGGATGTTATACAACTGTATCCGTAGAAAGAAACTATCGGATATCTGAAAAAAAGTTTTTTTTTGTAGCCATGAACGAAATACAATTTCTAATGTTACAGCCAGCATGCGTTTAAACCAACAACACCTATGCCAACTTCCTGGTTACAACAGATGGTGTTGGTTAATGCATTGATTGAAATCTTTTTAAAATCGGGTGAAGGTTAAAATTAGAGCTTAATTTGAAAGGATCCGTCATTTGTACTTCATACTTCAATATCAGTATTTTACAATGACATTCTATACATAAGACTCACCACGTCATACAATAACAGAACCAAAAAATGGAATATGTACTCTAATGTCAACTTTGTATGCAGTTATGCTCGGCTGTCATACATTGCCGCTGACATTCCAGTCCTTTCAAATGAATTCAGTCACAAAACAGTAATGTAAAACAACTAGGCATAACTTAGTTCCGTTAATAGCGCACTGAAGAGAAGCCCTTGTGTATAGAATGTCATTGGTATTTTATAATTTAATTTTTGATCCGTTTATTGTTTTTTTTTGTTTCTGTTAAGTTTGTTGCCTGAATATTATTTTTGTACTTTTTTCTTTTTGATTTTTTTTGTTTACTTACTCATAGTTTTTGTTAATAAAAAAACATAATTTGTGCATATACTTAAACAAAATTCATGTTTTGTTATTTACATTTAGAATTTCACACAAGAATCCGAAAACATTTGTCATTTATCATCCCAATTGCGATTTCTATCCATAAACGAAACGAACCCAATTCTAGAAAATACAAGCATCCCAATTCTATCCGAATCTGAAATCTCATATCAATAATACAGCTAATCTGTGGGTTCAATAGATGTATATATCTAAATGTTGACTGTTAAACAGAAACAGCGGGTTTGGGAACTTATTTGCAGCGGGCAAACACGTGAACAATACGGCTCAATACCTTATCGGCAGCGTGTTTAACGTCCCGCATTAAATCCGCCGGTGGAATTGCGATACCGACGTAAATATCGCGAATTCAAAGGATACAGGTACCTGTCTACATAAACGAAAAACATGTAATTACTATATCATTTGTTATTAATCGGAATTGGGGACGTTTCGAAGCCGGGAAGGGTGATTCAGACAATCAAACTTTCATTATTGAGCCAACATTGAAATAGCGAAAAAATATCAATTGTTCCGTAGAAAATGTCAATCTTCGAACAAAATGTAAGAAACAACCGTTTTTTTTGCGTTTTTAAAGTTGGTCAAAAGTTGTTCAGTTAAATTGCGCGAAAAAAAACTGTTGTTTCAATCTAAAGTTTGTAACGCATTTAACTTTACACCCTGTTTATAATTTGTCATGAACATGGAACAGGCATTACATAGTAGTTAAACTCGCGGAATCATATCAACAACTTTTTTTAAGCGTTGCATTGCACCTAGACAACTTTATGCAAATTCGGAGTTAGTTAATCACTTCCCTTCAGATGTGGTTCAGACTTTTACTTTGAGAGACAAAAGCATTTTTTTTCCAGGTTTTCTCCCATAGTAATTTGTTCAGTTTGACGGTCTGAACCACACAGGAAAATTTGGAAAGTGATTAAAAGTCACCTCGTATCTAGATTTTATTCTTGATCGAAGAATGTAAACAAAAACCTAACCTCAAAAAAAACATTTTCTTTTTTAATTTGCCAGTTATTTTTCTGCTTTGCTGGTACCGTATAAGATTTCAAGTACCATTTATGATTAGCATAATACGTATAGTTTAAAAATGAAGAAATTCAAGTTTTATTCCTATTGGAATAGAACTTACAACATCTAACTTACGCTACTTTAATGTTGGTCACCGTAACGTTATCATGTCTGATAAAACAAAGAGACAACTTCATTCCATAGCACCTAATAACACAAAACCTCAACAACTGTCAACAATAACAAACCACTGATTTCACTTCACATTTTAATAACACCGCGATGTATAAAACGCGAATTCGCGCGCAGAGACGCGAAAAACGCGCGCGTACGCTCGCATTTCCACAATGCCACTGTTTGGTGTTTGCTCGGTGCGCCCGCGCAGTCAATTAGCCGTCACGGCCGCTCAGACTATCGAAACGTTGTCGAACAATGAACTTCGATGAGATGAAATGTACGAAAATTTACATAACCTCACTTTGTACTCGTAACTGTGAGGATTGTTTGTAATGTTTCTTATCGACACTTCCTAGGAATAACATTGTAACTCACTTTAGCATTTTGCAGTGGGATCACATCAAATATTCAATTTCATATTTATTGACTTGGATCTAGAACGATCCTGGAATGACTACATGTAAACCAAGTAAATGATTAGTTGAATATCGTTATTGATTGATTTATTATTGATTCTAATTGTGGCTCTATTTAACTTTTAAATACATTACTTACTTACATCTATTGTCATTATCAGCCTGTATACGTCCGTTCCACTGCAGGGAGCCAGAGACCAGAGAGGGTGTATTTATTATGTTCTATTTTCAATCAGTCTCTTATCCATCTATCCACCTATCTAAACCCACTGCAGAAGAAATGGGATGGTCTATTCTCAACTAACCACAAAAAAAAACAGTCTAATCTTAAGGAAATGGCAACACGTACATTTCCCGACGATACACCACAAAAGCAAACGAATTCAGTGCAAAACGAATAAGAATACAAAATGAAATAGTATATTGTCTGTAACTGTCACTCACCTCCAAAAACACAAGAGGGAGTTGACCTCATTTTGGAATTTCCGACTATTCCGCAGTTGCAGAACCGGCTTGACATATTATTGTGAGACTTGGCACTTAAGGCCGGAACAAAAAACTATTTGTTCACTTATGCAGAAAAATAAATGTGCTGTAGGAAAAAGCTAACGTTTGTTAACAAAAAATGGATATCTACTTTTGACTGCACGCTTGAGCTAGCTTTTATTTGAACCAATATTTCTGAACGCCTTAGAAGGGATTGTTGTTAGGAATTATTACAGTTTTCTATTGCAGTGTGGTTTTCTGATTTAGCCCGTCCTATTTCTAGCCGTGCGAGGGTGTCGAACTAGGCGACTAAGTGATAAGATTTCTAACCACTCATCACTTGATACGGTCAGTCCATTTAGAAACCTTAGTGTTTCTTGCAACAGCTGCAAACTTGCAAAGATAGTTGCTAGATGGAGCAAAGTTTCTGAACACCCCTAAAGAGTTCAAGGTCGTAAGCTTATGCTTATGCCCAGCATCAAAAGTTGATGCACATTTCTCACCAATATTTTTATGAAAATAAAAATCAGTCCCTTGAAGTGTTCCTAAACTTTTGATGCTGAATTTGATTGATGGATTAATTTTTTGGGAGATGTATCAGTTCAGTGTTTTTACATCTCGAGACAATCCTGCTGCGATGGGATATTGATACTTTTGACGGAAGCCTATTAATTAATCTCAAACTCAAATCATCAAACATAAATCCTATGATCAAGTTATTCAACGCGGAAGCAACCCACCATCATAAACAAGACGGTATATTCCCATTAATACCCGTTCCCACATATCAGAGATCCTCTGCGATTGGTCGAGCCTGTAATCATAACGAGTGTGGACCGGATCATAATTTTTATGATGAGACCAAATTGGCGCGCGCGCACGTGACGTCACGGGAGTGCGCGGACGTTGCCCGCGTAAATTATGTGTCAGATTTTAATTAAAGACTTGTTCGGTTTCGAGAATATGCGTCATTAAGTTTTTTTGTCTAGTTATTTCTTACATGAAGAGAGCCTCATCGAGTGACGTTTTGAACCCTAGATCCTAGCAGAAAGGTGTTAATTTTGTACACAAAAAACACATAAAAATAAAGACAAAACAAAATGAAAATTGTCCACGCATGAAACACTTTTAGTCCTGAATGAACCTACATTAACTAAAAACCTTTTTATTAGGTTTCGAATTAAATAAATAAAATTGTCTGCCATCTACAGGTTGTTATTTGCAATAGTTGCATTACTTTAAGGGGTGATTGTACCCATGATACTTAACAACTTTCCATAAGAAACCAATAGAAAATTAGATTTTTTTTTTTAGACTTTCCATACTAAATGCATCCGGCTGATCAAACGTGTGTATGAAAAGTTGTTTTATGTAGTATAGTTCAATAACTTATTCAGTTAGAAAAACCAATACCTATAAAAAGGAAAAAGACTCAGTAAACACCGGAACGTCTTAGCATTGCATAGCTCCTTACATAACCAGTCAGGAAAAATCCTCTTAGTTTTTTTTCAAACGCAAATTTACTTAATGAAATATAGTCAATGTTGTTTGAGTCTTACGGAAAAATGTGCTCTATAACCAATTCTATTGAAAGGAAAGACACAAAATGCAACAGGATTTCAAACAAGCGTACCGCGTCAAAAGAGACCAGTCCAATATTGATTCAAGTAGTTTCACTATCTTCTAGGGATGTCTGGCAAAATGAAAGACCGAATCTATTTGGTCTATTTGCTTAAGTTGGTCTAGGTATTTTATGAAAACATACATTTATACCTATTTACTTATTACTGAAGATACTTATACAGGTGTAAACTTAAATAGGTTACAATTCCTTAAGGGGTGAATTCATAAACATAATATACTTACGATAGTATATTATGTTTAATAATGCTTTGAATTCAATACTATCGTAAGTATATTATGTTTATGAATTCACCCCTTAAAGGGGTGAATTAGACCATCGAACTGGCAAATTATCACAATGAAGTATGAACGCAAAATCGAAATCGAAAAATAAAATTGTTGTTTCATAAAAAAAGGTCAATGACCACTCGGCTCAAATGTATGAAACAGCATTTCAATGTTTGGCCCATAATAAAATCTGTTCAGTTCGGTGGCCTGAAGCACCCCTTAAAGCATGTAACATATTTAAGTTTTCATCTTAAAAACTATATCTTCACCCCACCCTGTATAGCAATTATAAGAATAATATCTACTGCAATATGCAGGCGGTCGAGATGAAAAATCGCTTGTGATCACCGAAACTAACTTTGGCAATGTCGCACCTCGGATTGTTAGCATAACCAAAGCACCAACTCTGATGTGAAGAGAAACTTTCAAAGAAACCAAATATTACGTAATTGTCACATAATTTACATAAAGTTACTTCGGGAATTTAAAAAGAATCGTAGACTCGTAGTTTTCAAGTTAGCCCATGGGCTTGTGGAGGCTTGCCACCTTAGATCAAAGTAAAATTAACCTGCCACCACTGACACATACTCTAGCGATAGACAAGCTCGTTCAAACAAACAACGTGTCACACAAAACAACACAAAATGACACATTGCGATCTGTCATTGGGAACATCGATGCGGTGCGCCCACCTCATTCAAGTGGAACATGTTGCTTCTATGACAGGGCCTGTCTATCGCTAGAGTATATGTCAGTGCATGCCACAGATGTCAACACCCACAAGCTATAGCTGCTAAGCCCTCGGAAATATGCTCGATACAAAGACAACTGTCATCGTGAATACATAACCCGTAATAACCTAAACCTAATACAAATAAGGTTCACAATCGAATGCTAGACATAAATCGCGCACACCTAGCCTGGCGGAAAATCTTCCCTTTTCAATGAAGGAACATTCCCAGTACCACCATAGCACTTTAGCACGCACCATAGGCTTTTGGACACTGAAAATCTCCATTCGCTTTAGTCGTTTCGGGTGATGCAAGATTTAAAAAAAACATATTTGTGTGATGTACAGACTCTTATACAGTTTAATACACTACAGATACTTAGATAGAATTGCCGTCAATCTATTAAACCCACATTAAACCTAACCTAACGACTACTACTTAAAACAATTCAGTACAATAACCTTAGCACAGCGATCCCCCGTCAACTCTAAAGGCAATGAAACTATGAATTTAATATAGAACATGAAAGTTTTCGAGACAGGCCGCGTACACCTAGATACATTAATTAAGAAGTTGAGCGCCATCTTGCGTTCCCGTGGTCCCTACCTATTATTACGAGGCCAATTTACTTGCGAAACTATTGCTGTATCATTCACTTGTTCGAGTTTCATGTTTTAGTTATAAATGAGCAAAGCAACTTTTAAAATTATGCTTTGAATCCAAACACAGCCAAAACTATACTAACTCTGGAAACAAGAAAAGGCAACAGCGTTTGTTACATAGACGCCTTCAATGCCGACACCCTAACCCAACTTACCTTAGGGTAAAAATCGGGGTGGGATTTGCCTGTTAGCAGCAGTAAAGTTTTGTAACAATCTTGAGAAATGTCTTCTATCAAGATTCGATGAAAACAGAACGTCTTCAAGATCAAGACCTCCTTGCAATTTGTCACGACAAGAAAAACCAAAAGAATCGGTTCGATTAATTAGGATAGAACAAATAAGGACGTGTCCAAAAAACCACAGAAAATTAATTCACGACGACGATGACATTATCTGCAATGCGAAATGAGTTTAATTTACGTCCTTAACCAGGTCAAACATTGCGCCAGATACCCAATAGCATAAACGAGCACGCATTAATACGACCCCACACGAGCGGAAATAAAATATTATTGCAACTGATATCTTTTAATAGGCCATCACATGAGCGCAGCTAAAACGCTGCGAAGGTTACATTGTAACGAACAATACATTGTTTGTCCGATACCAACTAGTTTTCAACTCAGCAAAACGGATGCGCAGAAGACTTCAGAAACAAAGCGTAACAAACAAAACGGAACTAAACAAACATGGACGTAATCAGCAACAGCACATAACCAGCAATTCCATCCTCGCTCAAACCACGTATTCAATTAACTGAATACGATTCAGAACCGTTCATAACACACAAAGTTAATTAAAATATCCCTAATTGCGCAGCGACAGCTACAAGCGTATACTAAGGCCCCAGTTTGGGCGCCAAAACGCCCCACAATGTTTGCACTTTATTAGAGCAAGTTTCTCCTCTGTTTGCATACAAGTTTGGGCCGCTTCCGTTTTATTTACACTCGGTTTGGAACGTGCCAACTTCCACGGACGGAACACTAAATCCTCTCGAGATGTACTATCGAACTCATGCAATATCCTGGATTCGATATTCCCGTTTGGGATAACAATAACCGTGTGACTTGCAAGCAAATGAAGCGAGTTCTCCGCGCTGGTATGTATAAATGTGATAAGTTTTAGTGGTTTGAGTCTACTTTGTGCTAGATATATTTGGAAATGCGATGGACCAGTGGGCCCAGTGAAGCATGGGGGTTTCGGAGCGTGAACGATGAGGTAGTGACACTGTAAGTCAAGTACTTTCTCCTAATAAGATTAAGCATACAACTCTTTAACGAATTAATGAAAATCTGAAATAAAATCTCAACATCTAATCTGATCTGATTATCGAAAATCTTATGCACAATTAAACTAAAAACAATTTTTAACAGAATCTATAATGACTGTAAACAACCATAATATTATAAACATAGAATTTAGGGTTGAACTACATCACGTAGCACAGCATCGCATTTTTCCGACGCTCCATCCTTTTCTGTCACTCAGGAACGTCATTTGCTAGAGCATATAAGATAGACGGAACGCGATCGCACGCGGCGTGCTGTCGCGCGTATCTTATATGCTCTAGCAAATTACGTTCCTGACCTGAGTGACAGAAAAGGATGGAGCGACGGAAAAATGCGATGCTGTGCTGTGTGGTGTAGTTCAACCTAGAGTTCAACCCTTCATAAGATGAATCTAAGTTCTTGAATTTAACGTTCTTCTGTCTTCAGGTATGTCACAATTTGTTCTTCTTACTCTATAGAGTAGATGGCATGTCATTCTATATTTTTCCAGCCCAGAATTTGCCAAGCTTAAGTGCTAATTAATGTTTATACACTAATCTCACAAAATCAGATTTTACTTCGGATTATTTGAGATCAGGGAGGGATGAAACATTTTCACTATTTATTTTCTGACTAAACTTTACAACAATTATAAACCACCTATGGATCTAGAATCATAAAGGATCCCACTCTTCCTTAGAAGCATTGATACAAGAAAATTGACGTTCGACTCCGTCGTCGATATTTCAAATTTTACGTGTGTCCCTTTCTATCCAATGACGTCACAACGAAAATTGAATGACATCAATTTTTGACGTTGGATTAGAAAGGGACAGAGCTGGGACAACGTAGAAAGAGAAGGAACTAGAAGGAAGCACGTGTCTTGTCATATCACTCAGTAAGAGATGCACATAGCAAATTCGCTCTAGTTAAAAAAGGAGATCGCTACTTATTGCTGTCCTTATCGACGTAGCCACTTTTTTGTTCTACGACGGCTGTCTGACTCCGGAGTCAGACATCTGTTTTCATACAAATTGTATAGGATTTTATGACTATCGCTGTCTCATACGCGGTTACACTGATGTTTCGTCTATCAGCGTAAGCGAAAAATACTTCGCCTATGTGGGACAAAGTTCGTAAAAACGTCACTAAAAAAAACTACGGAGAAGAACGATCCTTCCTTACCGACCACAAAGGAGTATTATCATGTTTCCCGTCTTGTTAGGCAGTCTGCACTCCACTATAGAGGATTCCAAACTTCTTGAAACCACCTTAATAAAGGTCAAAATTCATATAAAACTAAATCAGTATCCCTAATTCCCATTGGAAAATTCATTAGAACTGGCCCGCAACAGCCCAGTAACACAATCAACATGAGGTCCGGAGCTGAGCATAAATTCGAATAGTACTCCGTTTAACTAATCCGGTTCGTACCGGACATCAGTTTGCAGACGTTTGGTAATCCTCGACAATCTGAGGTGTATAAATAAACGTTCAGGTTTCGAACCTATGCAGATATCACTAGAGAAATATAACAGAGAATTCTTCTATTATTGAATCATAGGAAATGTGAGAATTGAAATAATAAATCTGTCGGCTTCCTGCCCTTATCCCATTACTTGGGGACGTAGCAATATGTCGTCTTCCTCCGTTCATTTCTGATGAAATAATTTGTGATTCTGATTCATCTCAACCACTGAGGATCTTAACTGCCTCCGTGGTATAATAGTTAAGAGCATTGCGCTCTATACTGTGGTCGTGGGTTCGATTCCCACGGGGGACACCTAGTGATATGTCACTTTGTGCGTTTTTCCCCGTTGGTTAGGTAGGACACATCAGGCTGAATCACCTGATTGTCTGAAAAGAAAAATGATTCCGTGCATCGGATGGCACGTTAAGCCGGTGGTCCCGGCTACTGTATCTAGTGGTCACCGGCCGTAAGGCGGAATGAAAAAACTCTGACACAAGGGCTTGCAGCACACGATAAGAAGAAGATCCTTAGAATTACTCAGCACTGTGTTTCATACAAGGCAGTTCAAGCTGGTCATAGTAATCCAAAATATAATGAAATCATGAATTTTACTACATAAAACAATCTAATTTCCACGCAGACAAAGTCAAGCAACAGGTAATTATTTAAACACGTTTGACCAACTCGAAGGAATTGGTCCTTTACGGGATTCGAACCCGCGACTCTCAGCACAGCAGTCAGGTTCACTACCGACTGAGCTACCGGGCCGATATAATAGATGGTTGGTGTGTGTTTCTGTTCTATTCTACAGTCTGCAACGGTTTGTTAACATTTATTCACCCTTATATGATTGGGAATAGGGTTCAAAAGTATTCATCAACTTCCATTACCATACGTAAGAAATCACACCTCCGAATGTAATCTAAATACTTTATCAAACACAACTGCAATAATTCACGTCCAAGAAAATAAGATGTTTACTTCAACTGAAATGCCGCGACAGTAGAAAGCAGTAAAATGATTACACAAACGTACGTGCCAGACGGAGGGCATGAAAAATAGATTGTGTAGACAGGACCTTGGATCCGAATCCCCGATGACTACCAAAGAGCCACCGCAGAGCAAAACAATCATGGAAATAGAAACAAAGCTATTACTCAAACTGATGCTGGCTGGACGTGACCCGGTATGTGATTACTATGGATAAAAAACGAGTAAACAACGTATGTCTTCTGTGGGTTCCGAACGAATCAAACTAAACAACCTTCTCTATAGGGTCCTTCTTAAAATGCTGACACTTTTTTAAGGGGATAATCAGACCGTCAAACTGAACAACTTTCTCTATGGGACCAACATCGAAATCGCAAAAAAAAATCTGCTGTCCCATACATTTCGCTTGAGTACGTTTGCAGTATAGTATGGAAAGGCTGTTTTTTTTTTCGCGATTTCGATATTGGTCCCATATAGAAATTTGTTCAGTTTGACGGTCTGATCATCTCTTTAAAAAAGTGTCAGCATATTAAGTTGGACCCTATATGGAATCACCACTGTAAAGGCGAAAAAAAAGTGTTGTTCCATTCAAAACTGCAATCCTACTCGACCCAATATGTATGGGAGAGCAGATTTTTATCTCGTTTTCTTTGTTGGTCCCATAGTGATAGTTGTTCAGTTTGTTAGTCTGGTCATCCCCATAAAAACCGTCAGCATATAAAGAAGGACCCTGTATACAGAGTGAAAAATTTAATGCATTACATATTCAACGAGGTGCTTCAAGGCCTCCGCACATTGCAGCGATATTATCGAGCGATTTTATCGAGCGATATTATCGACAGCGATATCGCGACACATTACACACTGCAGCGATTCCGCGATTCGCGTCACGCATGCGCCCTACCACTGAATGTAGTCGAAAGAGATTGCGTCAGGTTGCGATAATATCGCGGCAGTGTGTGGGATCGAGCGCGTCCCCATACAAAATTTACTGAGAACAATTATCGCAAAATCGCAGCGATATTATCGCTCGATATTATCGCTCGATAATATCGCGGCAGTGTGTAGGATCTCGCGTACGTCCCCATACAAAATGTACTGGAAACAATTATCGCAAAATCACAGCGATATTATCGCTCGATAAAATCGCTGCAATGTGCGGAAGCCTTCAGACTATCAAACAGAACAACTTTCACTATGAGACCAACAATGAAATCGCGAAAAAGAAATATGTTGTTTCGTAGAAAATGATAATAGCTACTGTTGCTAGCAGTATGAAACAGAAGCCTTTATATATCTATAAGGTTACTTTTCGTATTCTCTGTTTAACTTAAGAATAGGTATTTGTTTAGTGCAGTATTTGCATTTGAAATCTATTCTTGAATCTTATTTGAATTTAAAATTTACGAAAAAGAACTCAAGCGTATAAGCAACAAAGTCTTAAATTTAAAACTAGATTGCTAGTAGACAAAACGCTGAGTTTTCAATCAATACTAGAGTTACATTGGAACATCTATGTTGCCTTAAAGGTTAAATAGATACAGTCAGCGTAAAAAGTTGAACACTTCGTCGAGCTTTATAGTTTTATATGGATCAGTGATTTTTTTTTTTCGATTTCCATGTTAGTCCCGTAGAGAATTTTCTTTAGTTTGATGGTGTGATCATCCCTTTAAATATATTGGGCATTATTTAAGGATCTTATTGAAAAGTAAAAATAACCTGCATGTCAATTTCAAATATTCAATCAATTCTTTTCTTTTTTGTTTCACGGTTTAGATAACCGCAAAAGACATTAAATTTTTAGTGCGACTCGATCAACGTAATATAAAACACTAGACGAACGAAGAGGCAAGAGAGAAACGATTGTTTAAAAAATTCGACGTTCGGGGAATTAGTAGTTCATAATTATCTTATTCCCCGAACGTCTAATTCTATGAACAAGTGTTGCTCTCTTGCCTTATATATTACACTGATACAAATGGAATGTATTACGTAGTATACATGGTGTAAGGAAAAGTATCATTAACCTTTAAAGTCTTTAAACCACAGACTCTACCCATCAAACTGAACAACTTTTACTATGGGAGCAAACCAATCGGAGCAAAAAGTTTTTGCTCACATAGTAAAAGTTGTTCAGTTTGATGGGTAGACTCTTAGTTTAAAAGGATGCTAATGATATCAATTTCACCCTGTATAAGGTCTAAAAATTAGTTGAAACTATTTTAAGGGGATGATCAGACCATCAAACTGAACAATTTTCTCTATGGGACCAATATCGAAATCGCGAAAAAAAAATCTGCTTTGCATACATTTGGGTCGAATAGGTTTGTATGGAACAGCTGTTTTTTTTTGGGCGATTTCGATTTTGGTCCCATAGAGAAAGTTGTTCAGTTTTATGGTCTGAGCATCCCCTTAAAAAAGTGTCAGCATATTAAGAAGGACCCTGTATATGAGTTGTGCGACACTTGGACCTGGTACAAAAACTGCTTATACCCACCCCCCTTCCTCTAGTGTTTTATATTCCACGGTCACCTCACCAAACACAACATTCGTGGAAAGCCAAAAAAGCGGGAATAACGACGACGCCGGAACGCCAATCTAAATATGGAAATGGATGCCAACCGGATTCGCAATGCGGCCAGATAAGAGCGTTATGGCGAAAATCTACAGTATGTTCACAAAATAAACAGGGTAGGTTTAATAGGTGCTGTATACGTACTGTATAATAGGCTGAAGATAAAGACGGGCGGTGATATTTTTTTTTGTTGCTTTTAATTAGGTTTTGTTGAATCTTATGACATCAAATATTTACTTATAACATCATGAACGTGTTCTTTCAGTGGGTCAAAATCTTATCTGCGTCTTTTACATGTCGTAATTTTTTTTTTTAATTTCAGAGATGATTGCTAACGATCTTGTATCACATAATATTCAGAAATCAGAAATTCAACTGTGAAGAACACATACATTTCGGGGTTATTTTTCCCTGAAAACTAAGCGATTTTGTATCATTCCTTAAACTCTTAGTTACCTTAGTTACCTTTTACGATCCGAGATCACGGGCAAAACAATGCACGTGCATTATCTATTCAGTGACTGACTTACGTACAACCTTAACCGCTGAAGATACAACTTAAATTTGGAATACATATTCTACAGAGTATGTCCCCTATATACTGCACTGCAGGATTTTTAGAAAACCATCCCGTAAAGGGGTGCAACGTGTTAGTTTTCCTAAATCCATGCGGACGAAGTAGCGAGCAAAAGCTGTTTATAAAAATTTTAATACTTTTCTCTCAGCAACCTACAAAAGCGCGCTTCAAAAAATTTCCCTGCCTGGCTGGGGAGAAAAGCTACCTCGAGCTTCTAATGTAGTGTCTTAGGTATTATTAAATAAAGATTTGACATTAACAAAGATCTCATTTTAAATTGTATCGAAAAGAAAACGTTTTAATCTATGCCAAACAAACAAGAAAGCAACTTTAAAAATCTTTATTAAAAAGTTATTCCAGCATTTGTCTGTCGGCAGACAAGAGCGACACGGAAATAGACTGAGCAAACGCATAAATAATAATATTTGTTGAATAAATTATTCATTTATGGTAATGCTTGATACGGCGACGATCCAAATTTAGAGTTTTCTTCTGATTTTCAACGGAACCGAGCTTCCCTACATTACGTCCTTGTCAACGTTTCCGATTTCCATCTGAAATATTGTATTGTGTCAGTCAATGGCTGACATACTTATTCAAATCACGAGTTATGTTTCGTTGAAAATGTAGCTAACGATCTTGTATCCCATAATATTCAGAAATCAGAAATTCAGCTGTGAAGAACACAAATACTTCGGGGTTTTCTTGATGGTTCAATAGATAATCAATCAGGTCAATTAGTTCACTAGGAAGTTTTAATAACATTTTTTACACTGAACTTCGGTTCATAAAGTACAGTTTCATACCTAATCAAGTCGTAAGTAGTCCTAAGTAGTCAAGACATACCTAATCAAAACGTTCCACTGATCAAATTGATCTGGCAATCTAGGCTATTGATAATATGATTACTAAGAACGAATTTCGTTTCAGCGCTGTAGATACCCGAAGTCAAGATGTTAGATTTTAAAGTGCTTACGAAAACAAAATAGCGGATATACGAGTACAACCAAGCTAGCAGCGTGTGATTTAAAGAATTGCTGAAGAAAAGTTTTATAAAATGTTGCTGAAGTTCCTGGTCCAGTGTTTGCATATGCACTTTGAAAACACTAGATATAAACTCCTTTTATATGTCTAACATCCAACAGCAAAAGCACCTACCATAACACAAATAAAATAAATAACTTAGCATAGATACAAATTAGCAACGAGGTGGTCATAGTCATAGTCATAGTATTTTATTGCTATTGGTCCTACAGACAGAGGATGAATAATTATAAAAACTCGGAAACGACAGTACCTCCCTCGGCTACATTACGAGAAGTGAAAAATACCAACTTCTCCAGATTATTCTGCAAGAGAAAATTTAAGGGCGACGATTGCCTGATAGGACTTCCTGGCTTAAGGGGCCATAGGTCCCGACGAATATTTTCTATGAGAAACGCGATTGCTCAGGGCTCCGAAAAGTGTGTGCGTGAGCCGTATTTTCGATTAAAAAGAACAAACCAAAGTACTTATTCTAGTTTTTTTTTATGATTTCACTAGTTAAACTAATGGTGAATATGTGAGTATTAATCACGTATTAATGCAAAAAATCGGTAACTATTTTAAGTTCAACTAAAACGAGAAAAATGATGAAAAATGCATGAAAATACGTCATCTTTGTGATGATTTTCTATCGAGTGAAGTAATTCCAATCGTGTATTCAGTTTATGATTTCACTAGATAAACTATCCAAAAATACTGAGACTTTAGTTTCGGCATGGTGTCCTATCTCATACAAATGAAATTTTTGTTGAAAAAATGGCAATATATGGCGTTATGGTATCGATTTGCAATTAATGTTTACGTAAAGGTGTAAATTGTTACTAAAAATACATGATCTGACTACAAAAAAATCTCATGAGCCTCGGAAAATCAAGCAATTTACTTTGCCCGAAGACTGCCCGCGTTACGGCAGTCGCGTTCCATTGTTTGACGTTGGGCATCTGTACTGTATAGTATTATATAATCTGTGGTTTCGGTAAATAGTATAAATCTAGTCGTAAAATGAAAAATAAAAGATGCCTCCGAGGTATTTCCTACTACTATTACGCCTTAAGAACCTATGTGAATGGATCCATATGAACACCACCTCACTAATTCACTATTCAGGACTGCAGTGTCCAGAGTTCGAATTTCTCTAATAATAGCCGATAGGAGATGGCACCACAAGATGAAGAGGATAGATATAGTAGATTACACACCGAGGACAGGAAAGTAAGAAAGGTCACAGATCTCATGTGATCTGAGGCTTTCTTATTTACTGTCCGAGGTTAGTATACTATTTCTCTCCTCGACCGAGGTGGAAAGCGGCAATTTCTATTAGCGCAGCGGGACGACAATTGACGCTTTCCGTCCGGAGGGGAGAAAAAATATTACTACAAGACTTGTTTTCAATTAGGAACTGTAGTTTTTTTTGTTTTGTTTGTTCTAAACGCTTTCCCAACTATCTCGAGTCTATCTCATGCGATTAATTATATGCCTGTTTTGTGACGATCTTATAACAAACACAACTAATCTACGAGAACCTAATGATTTATTAATGATAATAAATTAATACCGCTTTAATACCAAATAACATAAGATCGACATAGCAAACTAAACTACACAATCTAGGCCAATAATTCATAGCGAATAAATCACAAGGTACAGCCGTGCGAGAATTATCACTGATTTATATCTATTGGCACTACAATACAGGGTGGCGTAATAACGCTAAGTGCTTGCGTTAGGCTAGTCAAATGAGCAGTAATTAGTCAAGTGGTAATGGAGGTGGTATCGGAATAGTGTTCCTCAGTAGGTATGTTATGAGTGTTAGCTTTGATGTTTGAAAGCGGTGAAAAAACGCGAGCAGCCTTTCACTACCGATCCCTTGGCCATTTCCTACTTTCGACATTGAATATGAGATTGGACCTATTTCCGGATTACATATTTAGCTTTATTTTTTCAGTATTAATGCTATTCATACAGTGTCTCTTTTTATGCAACTCATGCTGTTTGGTTCAAAGCATTCTAGTTTTTTCATCATTGGCCTAATTTAGCAGAAGTGTAGACCAGTAAGCGCCCTTGCATGCTATCTATTTCTCAGCGAGGCGAAATACAGTGTAGCGATCTCACCGCGATCAGCTGTAAGATGATGTCTCAGCGGGGCGTAGGTAAACAAATAAATCATAATACTAAGAAAAAATTGCATGTGTTGTGAATTCGTTTTCGTGAGCGCATTTGAGAAGCATATAACCAGGGGAGCGTGTAATTTCTCTATGATGTAGCCCAAAAGTGACCATTACTTGATCTTTGGATCAATTGTATAACGCACGGAAAATTAAATTTTCCAGACACTACAATTTTGTTACATATACCTGTCATTATCGCATTAAAACTAAAATACTTAAAGACTCACAGCTCAAATAATGAGTAGCCTGTCAACTACTTAACTAAATGTGTAAGAATTATACTAAGCACCACTAATTATAGTAAACTTCTTATTTTAAAGACGTACATAAAATTTGTACTCTTTACTTAAAACAAACAACTGCTTATTGTTCTCCTTGACCAAGTTTGTAGACTACGAACAATTTGTTCGTAGTTTGTAGATAATAAATTTTATAGATAAGTAGAAAAATAATTTACAACTTTAAACAGTTGTGTCATATCACTTAAAAAACCGGCAAATTGTGTGTCGTCCCAGGAGCGTAAATGTAGGAAAACTACTAATAATTGATTGATTGATTGATTTTCTTACTTCAGGAGATTTTAGTGCGCTAGCAATAGCGCGTCTTAATTTGGTTGAGCGCCCTCTAGTTAGAGGCATGAAAATCAATTTTCAATATTTATGTTACAGTATCCATACAAAAGTAAAGTACATACTAAGAAATATAATATTTGTAGAAAAGTTTCAGATTTTCAAGTGATAAAATAGTTTGATATAAAAAAAAGAATTTCCTTTGCAATAAGGGTTATTATTAACTTTACTATTAGAATGATCAAAGTGAAAATTTGCAAAGGTCCTTTAGTTCGCCACTAGCTTTTTTGTTTACATCAACTGGCCGATCTGCACGGCTAGCATGCCACCCACGACAAACCGTTTAAACGAGAAAAATGTCATGCGCGCTCTTTTTGGCGTACGTAAAATAATAAAGATGGAGGCACGTCTCGAGTTTTCTCGTTTTCTCGGCGGTAGCATGCTAGAGGGGTTGGTCAGACAAAACTGTGAAAATTCGGCCATTCCAATATACGAACCAGACCAGAACACACGTCATCCCTTTTTCCACCCGGGGAGCACCAGCTCCACGAGCCAACAATGGGACTGACATGTATGTATAATTTATGTACAAAACTCCATAAACATACAAGTACATACCGTGAACAGTGAGCTCCGAGTCCCGATTCAGCTCATACAAGCGCAGCGCCTCGTCCAGCTCCAGCTGCGTTGATATGGTGCATGGATCACCTTCCTCGTCCACCCACTTCATTGTAAACACCTGCAGCGTAGATATGTTTTATTATTATAAGGTAAGACAAAAAGTATAGCAATGTGGAAGCTGAATCAAAAAATAATTGTCTCAATAACAATATTTTATATGTATGTCACAGAATCACTACATAGTATAAAACAAAGTCGCTTTCTCTGTCCCTATGTCCCTTTGTATGCTTAAATCTTTGAAACTACGCAACGGATTTTGATGCGGTTTTTTTTAATAGATACGAGTGATTCAAGAGGAAGGTTTATAAGTGCATTGCACCCGTGCGAAGCCGGGGCGGGTCGCTAGTTTAAAATAAAAGGATTACAGATATTTTTAATAAAATAACTTTTTATCACAATAATGTTGTTTTAAGATCCAATGAGTGACGTTACTCGCTGGACCTACTCCTTGGTAAACTCAAAATCAACTTAAAATAATTGGCCATTAAAGGTTGAACTACACATGGCCGCACGCGATCGCACTTTTCCGTCGATCCATCCTTTTCTGTCACTCAGGAACGTCATTTGCTAGAGCATATAAGATAGATAGACGGAACGCGATCGCGTGCGGCCATGTGTAGTTCAACCCTAAGATCAATGAGTCAGAATTTGACATTTGATCTTGTCGTTTCTGTTTCCAGCATAGAGTTAGAATGAGAAGGCAGATATACACTAATTTTGAATTACTAACATAACTTTAAGGGTGTATTCAGACAATGAAACTGAACAACTTTTCCTAAGGAACATGGGACGAAAAACGAAATTTTTTTTGGACCTTTCATACAAAAGTGCCGGTCACGTATTTTCTATGCGAGGTCCAAAAAAAATTCTCATTTTTTGACCCATGTTCCTTAGGGACAGTTGTTCAGTTTATTTGTTTGGGTACACCCTAAAAGTTATGTTAGTAATTAAAAACTAGTGGTGTGGTCCCTGCTAACAAAGAAACAATCAAAGTGGTCCTTGATCGAAAAAAGGTTAGGAACTACTGCTCTAGATCCATACATATTGTCCAAGAAGTTTGGCATAAGCATAAGCATATGCTCACGACTATATTCCCCGAGGGGGTAGTCAGAGATATTCTGAAACCACAGAACATCCACGTTTCACCAGTAGTACCGAAACTCTGTCCAGTGTGACAGGGGGTGAGCCCGGGGGGGTGGGGTGAAGAAGTTTGGAATCCTCAATAATGGAGTGCAGACTGCCTAACAAGATTTGAAACATAATAATACTCCTTTGTGGTCGGTAATGATCGTTCTTTTCCGTCGCATCATTGTTTTTTGTTACGATAACTTTGTCCCTTTCTAATCCAACGTACAAAATTGTAGCTCCTCTCCTGTGATTTTCGTAACAACGTCATTGGATAGAAAGGGACACACCTAAAATTGGAAATATTGACGACGCCATTGCCAATTTTCATGTATCAACGCTTGTAAGGAGGAGTGGTATCCTTTATGATATAGATCCATGATCTGGTCACACTCCTCGTTTAAACTTGGCATTTTTTAATGACATCTAACTAAAGTCATAACCGTCGTCGTTTAGTCATAACTCTTTTACAATAAAATACAAACCTGATCAGGTAAGAACCGGCATATCGCAATCATCTCCTGCGTGAACTCCTCAAGCGTAATATTATGGTTGATGTATGTTATCATCACATCCCCGCTGTACACCGTCTTCACCCTCACATCGTTCGCATGGTTCTCCTGGCTCACCAGTTGGCTCGGCATCATGTTAAACTCTCTACCACGTCACAGAACACCTGCAACACAAAATCAATGCACCACTGCAACCTCTAACAAGATAACAAAGTAATCATTCTAAGGTTTCATTTACAAACAACTTATTCATAACCTATGAATGAAATTATTAATGATTACGGTGTATGTGAGGTTTATAATGACTCTAATAAAAGCTGGGAGGCTAACAATGTGTTGTTTAGCCAGTTTACTTCCTGTTTCGGACTCTATATTGGGCGCTGTAATGCGATAATCCAGTAACATTCCCCCGTATATGAATCACTTTAACAGATATACAAACCTTGGTTAAGCACTCGATTTTTAAACGACGAAGGCACCTTGGAATGTTTTAGAATAGGATTAAAATCCCATTGATAAAAACCTAACTGTATTTCAAGATAACTCGCGTAAATAAAAAGTAATATCAACAAAAGTTTGACACAACATTGGAATGACAAACTGACATTTCACAGGAAACTATGATGAATGGCAGCCAGTTTTATTTAAATGCAGCACAAGAAAGTATGTTTTACCTTGTCTAACACAGAGGTTTGGCTTAGGAGAAACAGAAACAGCTATACCGGCGTCACACAGAAACGGTAAACTTAACAAAACTCTTCAGCTGTTTCCGTTAAAAAACATGACGTTTGTCAAACCAGTGCTAACGGCAAGCGAGACAAAACACTAGTGCTGCTTCTCATTCGCACATTCTGATTTCAACCAAATGGAAACCAAATAATTTTGGGTTATTCAAAGTACCGAAACACTATTTTGAACATCTTAAAAGTAGTTAAGCCGAGTTAAGCGAAATAATAGTAGTTAGCATTCCCGTTATGCTACTCAAAACAGACTTTATAGGTTCAATATTGTAGATAATATTATGTCGTATTAGATGTATTTTTTTCAAAGCAAAAATATTTGTATCTCCAGTTTTGGTACTATAAAGAACCCACAAAAAAAGTTCGTTCAGAAATGTATTTTTTAGTCCTATGTGAAATATTATTTTCCTCATTTATATACGCAATAATGAACATAGTTTAGCATGTCCCTGTACTAGAGGCTGTAAAACTGCGTTTTATTGGAATAAATGCAAAGTTATATTTAAGTAATTTTTTTTTAAAACATTACAATTTCCGAGCTACAGATAAAACTGTAAATCTAATTTCTAGACGAAAACTTGCTTATGTCAATTCGGGAATTTTGGGAAGCGAATTTTATTTTTCCCAAAAATAATTACTATTTTCCGTTTATTTCTTTTGTTTAGTAATCCATTAGACGTAATCTAAACCATGGTAAGAGTTAACATAAAATTAACAGTCAACATTCACTTCAAAAACACCCTGTTCTATACAGGGCTGCCAGATTGTATAATTGGATACAAAAACTGTATAATTGGGTAGCTGTTTGTATCCTCTTTGTATCCTGGACCCTCATGTATAATTGGATACATAAACAATATTTTTAACTGAAAAGCTCTGCTTGAGTCGGTAAATCACAGAAGAGAAAGATAAAAGCCACTATAATCAGTCACGTCACGTTACAATTCAATAGAGTAAAACTCCATGTTTCGTTCAAGTTTTGTCTCTCTCGATTCAACCGAGACCAAAAGATGCTATAAAGTTGATAAAAAATACCAGTTGGGAATGAAAATATCGATCTGCAGTGTGATTTTTGAAAATCATACGAGCGGTTCGGCAGTAGAAAGA
Source organism: Agonopterix heracliana (assembly GCA_963693445.1). NCBI lineage: Eukaryota > Metazoa > Arthropoda > Insecta > Lepidoptera > Depressariidae > Agonopterix > Agonopterix heracliana. Next base: position 14,992,438 of record OY856323.1, on the reverse strand, counting down.
TGCATAATCTCCATAGTAATTCTGACATTTTCTACTGCCGAACCGTTCATATGATGTTCAAAAATCGCACTACTGAGTTCAAATTCCGTGATGAATAATCAGAAAAAACATTATTTTATACGTTTCGGAGGTTTTTACACCTGTATGTATCCTGCGAGTCAATTTTGTATAATTTTGGGAACCTGGCTGAATAATTATAAAAAATCTACTGGCAGCCCTGGTTCTATATCTTGTTGTGATGACTAATACTGCGAAATCTTAACATTTTTACTATTAATCTAATAATTTCAGACGGAACAACAAATGGATTGCGCTCTTGACTTAATGCGGAGGCTGCCTCCTCAGCAAATCGAGAAGAACTTGACGGATTTGATCGATTTAGTGCCCAGTTTATGTGAGGACCTTCTTTCGTCTGTAGACCAGCCTTTAAAAATTGCCCAAGACCGAAGTAACGGTAAAGATTACCTGCTCTGTGACTACAATCGAGACGGAGACTCGTACAGGTCTCCTTGGTCGAACACTTATGACCCGCCGCTCGAAGACGGGTCTATGCCGTCAGAGAGACTGAGAAAGTTAGAAATTGATGCCAACCATGCATTCGATCAGTACAGAGAGATGTATTTTGAGGGTGGTGTCAGCTCTGTGTATCTTTGGGACATGGACCATGGGTTTGCAGGTATGGTTTCTATGTTAATTTGTTTTTTTAGGCTTAGACTATTTATATATGGACAAGTTACGCATGTAATTCTACTAACAAACTTTTCTGCCACTATTTGCGGGAGGCGAGGTAGCATGAAATCCGCAACTTTGTATTTTAAACTCCATTACTTAAGATTCTATCGAGATTAGATATTCTTTTGAATGATAAAAATCATGAAAAACAGTGTCATGTGAACCCCAAATGTGATAAGTTCGAAGTTATTGTTCTGCAATTATAGGCTGTCGCGTTTAGTAATAAGGTATGGCAATCTCTTCTCTGACACGTGCACAACTATTCTTATTCTCACGTGTGTAAAATATTAACCTTGCCAAAAAAGTATAAAATTGTATGTAAATGCGTAAGGTTTCTTGATCTTGTACATTAGCAGAGGGGAAATGCTAACAAGAGACGGGTCCCTATATAAATCATCTAAGTTTTTAGGTGTTATCTGTGACAGGATATGTTCATTAGTTTGTGACACAAAGTCACAAAGTTTATTACCGATTTAAACATTTACAACTGTAGTCTTTGTTTGTACAGGAATTTGATAAGTAGCCTTATGATGAAACGTCAATGCATCTTTAATTTATTGTTAGTCATGTGCCAAAATACATGTTTGCTAACCAGAGTTTTAAATCTTTTCGCTTACGCTGAAAGATGAAGCCAAGAAATCGAGAGTGAGATAGCCAGTTACGAAACCTTATGTAAACAAAAAAGATAAAAACATGATTTTTTTGTTTCGGTCACCGTGGCCGTTTATTGGATAATTGGATATGGCAAAATGTCAAGCCTATAGAATAGTTGCCATACAAATCATCTTTTAGTATGCAAAATTCAAACTATTGCTGCCCATTTGACGGAACGTTATGGCTTAATCTAGTGGTAAATCATCTCTGTTGCTAACTAAATAACTATGGTGCTGCAAAACCAAAAAGAGTTATAGAAGTTTGACATTGCCTTCTTAATTTTACGCGTCTGTTTATCTTGAATGTCTAGGTTTCCTCATAAGGTTTCCCTATTCCATTTATGTAAATACATTAAATCACTCATTCATTGAATGGTACATACAAGATACACCTACCTACCTACCTTGAGGATACAATAATATTCCACATTGAAAAAACAGAAATGCAGTGCTAAGCATTAGCAATCAACTATTAAATAATAAATAAATAAAAAGAGATACATCTGGTTCTTATACATATTTGAATGACATTCCTTTAGATATTTACTTATAGTAAATACTAGTGTTTTCCCGCGACTTCATCCGCCCAAATTATTAACCAGATTTTAAGTCAGATCATAAGCTATCAAACAAAAAAAGTTTCATCAAAATCGGTTCAGTAGTTTTGCGTGATGTGCTAACAAACAAACAAACTAACAATTTTGTCAATAGATGGCGCTGCACGTCATTTAAATCACGCTATCGAGTGTTATTTGATTTTATATGAAGTAAACCGCTACTTTTTTGTTCCGCATGATTTTACGGTTTTATAATGTAGTAAATAATAAATAATAAATAATAAGTAAATAATAAATAATAGTAAATATAAATATGTATTGTATTGACCGCCATTTGTACCCTTACATTCATCTTTATTCTGTTTTTTTTGCTGTATTTTTTTTGGTGTGCAAATAAAGAATATTTATGTTATGTTATGTTATGTATATGTATTTACTTACAGTAAATATGTAAAGGAATGTCACTCAAATATGTATAAGAACCAGATGTATAGTCTCTTTTTATTTATTTATTATTTAATAGTCGATTGCTAATGCTTAGCACTGCATTTCTGTTTTGCCAATGTGGAATAGTATTGTATTCTCAAGGATTATTTATGGTCACAAACCATAAGATTCGTTGTAGAATCAAAGATCAAAGTAAAATTAATGGATAGGCCCTAAGCGCGTTAAGTAGAAGCACACACCTAGTACACTTGGTCCATACAAACTGGCACACTTGTCTGTCATCTCATCTCGGTACATATTTGAAGTATACATGTCATTTGTTTTGCCTTATTTTTCTGGCTTTAAATGTTCCCTTAATTTTACTTTGCTCTAAGTATATTAATACCTTTAATTTAATTGAACATTAATTTAATTAATGTTTTAATAATAATGAATTACTTACTAACCCAAATATTTAATAAGAAAATACTAACAAATCAAATATATCATTATGTAATCAACTATTTAATGTCTGAATAAAGGGCTATTATTATTATTATATAAATACCTTCCAGGAGTAATATTGATAAAGAAAGCCGGTGACGGTTCACAAAAGATCAAAGGATGCTGGGACTCCATCCATGTTGTGGAGGTAGTGGAGAAGAGTTCTGGACGCAATGCCCATTATAAATTGACCTCTACGGCGATGCTCTGGCTGCAAACTAACAAGGAAGGCAGTGGGACTATGAACCTTGGAGGAAGCTTGACCCGGCAGGTAAGAAATAATACAAAGGGGATGGGAAAGTACTTTGATCTGTAACGCGTCATATGGATAGTATACTAATATTATAAAGAGGGAAGATTTGATTTTTTGTTTGTTTGTATTGAATAGGCTCCGCGAATAAGGCGCGCCTTAGAATCTTCCCGAAACACACTTTGCCGTTTTTTAGCCTATGTTCATCACGGATAATTTAGCATTCATTAGAATGCCATTAGATGAAAGAATTATTCAGATTGGTCCAGTAGTTTCGGAGTATATTCAATACAAACAAACAAAAGGCGGTACGGTCATCTAGTTAAAAATAAGATAGTGATCCCTTTGAGCAGACCCCAGGCAGGCCTCCGTCACTTGGCCGTAGGGACCAAGATAAAAACCTACACTTTGGCGCATCGTAAGTAATGTGCTTGCTTGATTTCTACCACTCGCTCCAAACGGCAAGGTCCCATACGTTGCGCGCTGTAATAACGAAGTAACAATGCTGTGTCAAGCTTCACTAGGTACATTTCTGCGTGTACCATGCGGCAGTAGGTAATTAAAGCATAAGAATTTATCGTTGTCTAAGTAAGTGATGTATCTGGTGATCCCGGCACAACGGAAACAAGATGGCCCAGGCGCAGGCGCCAACCAGCTCAGATGCTGAAAATAATGGTGCACTCATCGGTCCAGCGCGGGTGTATGGGGCACGGGGCACCGCGCTTTGTCGGTATCGCGTGCAGGCAAATCGGTACTAGAACGCCTTGTCACACTCAATCTCAAAAATATTTCCTCTCTGAATAGCTCTCAAAGTAAGTTTAATATTGTTATAACCGTTTGCAGGCGGAGCAGGACTCTGCGGTGAGCGACGTGACGCCACACATCGCCAACATCGGCCGCATGGTCGAGGACATGGAGAACAAGATCAGGAATACGCTCAACGATATTTACTTTGGTCAGTAATATTGTTTCTAACGTAATCCATAGTTTACGAGGCTTATAGAAGCTGTGGAATTAACTATTTTAAAAACTCGCGAACGAAACGTGAGGGTCTACGGCTGCGCGGCAAGAATTTTCCTGTTCCCATTAGCAAATTCACTTAGCGCTTGATGCATGAGTCATGCGTCATACAGTATCTAGTATAATCAAGAAATGTTTGTCCATGTTTACGGTACAAATATTGTCTGCTTCAGAGTAAAGTGTAAAATTAAACAATTCGGTATGTCAAGTTTTTTTTTGGAGGGCCGAATCGAAAACCATTTCGAGATAATTGTCTCAATAATCATATTTTCTATGTCAGAGATTTGAAAATGGAAGGATTACAGATATTTTTAATAAAATAACGTCGTTTTTCGGTCCGTTCAGTGACGTCACTGGCATACCTGTGAACTCCTTGGTAAACCTAAAATTAACTTAAAATAACTGACCATTAAGAAAAAAAAATACATTCACAATGTCAGAATTTGACATTTGATGTTGCCGTATCTGTTTCCAGCATAGAGTTAGAAAGAGGAGGCAGGTTTTAATTTTTTTAAATATAGCAGTAGGTAGTTTTTCTCCATGGAGTTTGAATTATTTTCTCTCCACCATTTTTGCACTTGGAGATTACAGATCAAAATAATTTAAAAATTAAATTTATATTGATAAACTCGATGAATCGCAATAAGAATGAAATAGGTGTCTTAAAATTATGTCTGCTATCCGTAAAAAATATAAAAATGATGACCAAAAAAAAACTTGACGTACCGAATTAGCTGTCACTTGCTGTCTTTTGTCTTACATTCCGTGGTATACAAGAAGGTAACCAGGATTGGAAGAGGTATGAGTAATGAGTAGACTCACTAGGGAGATTTATCGATTCAATGTGAGCGAAACAGACGCGATAGGGCGTCCAAGGAGAACTTACCATTACCAAATAAATGTCCTTCTCCGAAAAGGACAAGTGCGTAGCACCCTCAAATGTCAGAATCGTAGTGTGTGGCGAACCATAGTCTCTGCCTACCCCTCTGGGATAGTGGCGTGAGTATATGTATGTTTACAAGAAAGTGTAACAAAACAAAACTCACTAGTAATATTTAAGGAGGTGGTTTAGTTAGACCATCAAACTAGGTATAACGTCGAAAAAAATCAGCTGTCCTATACATTTGAAACGAGTAGGTACTGCAGTTTTGTATGAAACAACACATGTTATATTTATTTTTCTCTGTGTTGACTCCACAGTGAAAGTTGTTCAGCTTGTCTGAACCAACTCTAGTGTTTTGTTACACCTGTATAATGATGCTCTTACTTATAATTTTAAATCAATATTTCAGGCAAAACAAAGGACATAGTGAACGGGCTAAGGTCCGTAGTTCCAGCGGACGTGGCGCGACGCACGGCTGCCTTGCAACAGAACTTGGCGGAGGCACTGCAGCGCAGGAACATGGCGCGCGCCGACTGAGCACAGTCTAATGGTGAGCACCTTCTATACAATGATTAGAATCATATCGATTTGAATCACATTGATTAAATCCAGGGACCGAAACTTTTCGGTAACCTTTATTTAAATGTTACCTTTATCGAGGTAACAACCGATTTTAATACCGGTAACCTAAATATGACCTTCAACAGTGCGGGAAAGGGTCGGTGTTTTCAATAACACCGAAAAATGAACATTAATTTCTGCTACCTAATCAAATGTAAGAAATTGATTCAACAACGTCGTTGGTGTAGCGGGTGACGAAAAGCTAACGCGAGACGGGTCCCTATACAGGGTGGATTTTTGAGACGGGGCAGTAAGGGCAGGTACCTTAACCGTTGTAGCTACAGCGAAACGTTCTTAGGAGACTATCCTTAACTTTTTGAAAAATTTCGAACTGCATTCACAGATTTCGAAAAAAATGTACAGTCAGCAAGAAAATTGACAATTTACACAAAAACTTTTTTTGATGCCAATCGATCCTGTTTCTTATAAGGATCAATAGACTCTATGGGACCAACCGAGGTTTGAGTACTAGAAATGTCAGAAATCGCAAAAAACGTTTCCCATACATTTGGTAGGAAATGAGACTCCAAATTTACTTTTATACATTATTTACTCTTTCTTATACTGTGCGACTCGGCTATTTTCGCGGCAAGCGCAGCTTTCGCTCTCCGAAAAGCGCGCGAACAGGTTATTTTGTAAGCAGCGAAGGCGCGTCGCGCGCGTGTAGAGAAATCATACTAGACGTTCAGTTCTTGTTTTTGAATACTAAATTAATTATAAAATATCAAAAGTTATAAATAAAATTGATATTTAATTTTCAGATGAGATGGAGATATTTGGGGTTAGCGGCAACACAGTGTAAGATAATAGAAAACGATTTTCCTTGGCTCAAAATCTTCTCCCTTTCTTCAATGTAAAATAATTGAATCGAAAAATTAACTAAATTGTCTATTTGAGTGCTGGTAAACTTTACTTCATTTTGTTCTACGATCACTATTAAAAAACGTCTAGCTGATGAGGGTGAAATTGATATCATAAGCTAGCATTCTTTTAAACTATGAGTCTACCCATCAAACTGAACAACTTTTACTATGAGAGCAAACGGATCAGAGAAAAAAATCAGCTGTTCCATACTAAACTGTAATGCCTACTGCCTAATCGACACAAATGTATGCAACTGCAGATTTTTTTTTTGCTCGGATTGTTTTGCTCCCATGGTAAAAGTTGTTCAGTTTGATGGGTAGACTTTTAGTTTAAAAGGATGCTATTGATATCAATTTCACCCTGTAAAGTAAGTGTCCGTACTGGATACAAGCACGTATCCAGACTTTTGTTTCGGGGGGGGGGACATTAAATTTTCGGGGGGGGGGGGGGGATATTCATAGAAAAACAATGAAAAAGTAAGTGCTGCATGCTGTAGCCACTATTCCATACAAACATTCGGATTTCGGGGGGGGATAAATCCCACCTATCCCCCCCCTGGATATAGATTTTAGGAGAGGGTTGCATCTAATCTTTGAATAGTGAGTGATCGAAAATTTTAATTAATTTAATTTAATTTATTTTATTCTCTACAATAATTTTCATGAGACTGCTTTTAAAGCATGTCTGCAAAAGTAAAATTTGCAAGTTCTCAAATAATAAATTATAAAATGTAGCATAGTTATACAGAGTGTGAGGAAAAGTATAATTAACCTTTAAACCTATCTATCAAACTGAACAACTTTTACTATGTTTAAAAGGATTCTAATGATATTAATTTCATCCTGTATAGGCAAATCACTGCAACCGCAACGGCTGCTTTGAAAGTCCATATTTCTGTCGTCTAGAAAATATTTATAGTGATTTTATATAATACTTATAGACGTCTTACGTGACTATCAAACTTTCTATGGAATAGATTTGGACGCAAATCTATTTAAGTATATATTCGGAGACGTTTTTTAAGTCTATTCAAATAAAACTCCCGTATGTCTAAATCCATACCTATTCAAGCTTACTTGGACTAAGCTCATGCTTAAAAGACGTCTCTGAAGGAAGGAAAGCTCGGCCTCAGACGAATGACACTTTAGTAATGTAAGGGTCATTTCACAGGCGGAAAAATGCTTGAGCCGTTTTCATTGATAATAGACGTAGAGTTGAAAATAGCGTGCCAGAGATAAATATCTGTCTGTGGCGTGTGTTCGCGTCATCTCTTCCGCGCTATTTTCAACACAATTTTAATTTCAAATGAGTTTATTATTAATTTATCGAGCTCTGTCAAGCATTTTCCCGTTTGATGTGAACTGACCGTAAGATGGTGGTTGTGTTAGTGTAGGGACACAACTGCGGAACCTATACCGGGGACACGCCATTGCGCGCCAATTTTCCTAGTAGACGCGTATTCAACCGAAAGTTCGGCGCGGAACGTTCCGCAGGTGTGTCCCTACACTTATAGCTATAGCACCCACGTAGAGTAGTGTCGTTAGAAGTGACGTATCCCTTTAAGTATCGACATCTCCGATGCCCACACCTACTAAAGTCACTGCATTGTGAAAGAGATGTAAGACGCGATTGTTATGTCGCGCCACCATGTCGCCGCAGTAGGTCTTATCTACTTTATACTTCTTACAATTTGATTGACTCTACTCGTCGCCAAGTATCATCCACTCTCATCGATCGCAATTTTGCATTTTTATTGCTTAGTATTTTTTTATTGTAAATTAGAGGATTATTATTGTATTTAATTAAGGCTATCTAATTAAGAGATTCAGTATATTCTAATAATGTTAGTTGTAACAGCAACGAGCCAATTTTGATGTTGCGATTTTTTATTTCACAACCTAAAAATTGTTTTGAATTGGCATCTCTAACTAAATAAAGAAAATATTTATCTGAAACTGTTTTTTGTGTTCTTTAAGGGTTGAACTACACATGGCCGCACGGGATCGTATTTTTCCGTCGCTCCATCCTTTTCTGTCACTCAGGAACGTCATTTGCTAGAGCATATAAGATAGACGGAACGCGATCGCAAATGACGTTCCTGAGTGACAGAAAAGGATGGAGTGACGGAAAAATGCGATCGCATGCGGCCATGTGTAGTTCAACCCTTAACCGCAGCCCTTTGACTATTTATTATAAGGACTCGCCTTGCGGTAGCATTTCCCCTCTGCCACGGTATAAGATCAATTTGATCATGTGCATTAGTAGTCAAAGCCGCAGCCTAATGAGCGTTTTACTTTTCTTTTTTAAATTTAGTTCCTAAAAAACTCTACAGATGGCATGTTTATTGCCCCCGTAGAAAGAGAAGGAACTAGAAGAAAGCACGTGTCTTGTCATATCACTCAGTAAGAGATGCACATAGCAAATTCGCTCTAGTTAAAAAAGGAGATCGCTGCTTATTGCTGTCCTTATCGACGTAGCCACTTTTTTGTTCTACGACGGCTGTCTGACTCCGGAGTCAGACATCTATTTTCATAAAAATTGTATAGGATTTTATGACTATCGCTGTCTCATACGCGGTTACACTGATGTTCCGTCTATCAGCGTAAGCGAAAAATACTTCGCCTATGATTGCCCCATAAAGCCGTTCGTGAGATCCTGTCAAAATCTTGTCATGACAGTGCCTACCTTTTTTTGGAATGCCAAGAGATCGAGCCCATACAGCCATGTCAGGCGTAAAAGTTTAGAATTTGCGATTAAAATGATTAGCAAATAATGAAACATATAATTAAAAGATGCGTTGGCTTCTTCTTGATCATCTTTTCACTCTTTATTATATATTTTTTTTTTTTAAATGGCCGGTTATTGTGACCGCCACAATACTTTATTATTTTAAAGAAACACTTATTGAAATGTTGACGTTTCTTCGCACAGACCGTAGCGCCATCTATCGATCCCCAAGGAAACTAAAAGAAAAACGCTCGAGCGTTTTTTTTTTTTAATGCCGTTTTCTTATAACTCAATAGATGGCAGTAGTGTCTGTACGACAAACTGTCAAGTAAAAAACTTCCTCTGCAATGTCCCCTATAGATAGACTTAAAAACGTAGAGATTTCATTCCCTTTGGTTCGTATTTCAAAAAAAATCATCAAAAAAAATTTGGCGTTTTGCGCGGGAAACAAGACGAAACGGACGGACTTTGTTTCTTAATTTTCTAAATTAGTTTTTCGTGGCTATTATTGTGATAATGTGGTGGAATTAGTGTAATAATGTGCCTTTAAGGACAACAATATAGTAGAAGTGAGAAATAAAGTAAGGCGCGACCGTTCGATTCGGATTGATTTCATCGCGTAAAACTTCCTTTAACATTTGAATGTGTAAACCACCCTCGCATTTCAATGGGTTAGGTTTAAGTGAATAAAATGAAAAACTGCTGAGGAAAATGGATTCTTGACAATATTGGAAACTATGTATTGAAGACATCGGACACTAGAAACACGATCTCGGATATAATTCAGAATATGACAATACTACAGAAAAATTACAATTTACTTGAATTTTGAAGACAAGAAGGAAAAGTTATAATAAATATAAAACAGAACAGGCACATAGTGCCTTTTATTATGGATTTAATACAAGAAAATACAAAATCAGACTTGGCTGCATGGGCTATGTACCATTTGCCTTTCCGTAAGGAAAAATTGAACAACAACAACACAAAAAAAGTTTGAAATTATTTACGATTTCTTTCTTAGTCAAAAATACAGTCCTTTTTCGTTGTTTTTCAGAAAAGCAGTTTGAAGAAGTTTGAAGAAAACTGTTCTATTCTATTCTTATTTAATGGCGTTTCCTTGTTAGATTTCGCTAGTGTCAAGTTATTTGAGGGAGTGTCTATCCAATCTCGAGGATTGTTTTTGAGTAAGAACAACTGAGAAGGATTTTGGAGCCTCGTGGCAGGCTGAGACGCGAACCGCGCGAACACCACCAGTGTTGCCAAAGTCCACTGTCTGGATTACCCAAAAACCTAACTGAAAATCCCCAATTTTGGGGAGAGTCAAATCGATATTCCCCACATTTTCCCCACATGTTTTTAGCAAAGAAATAAATACTATTCATAGAAATCTCATATAAATTTATTACTTAAACTTCAGTAAGTATTTAGTAATTTTAATCAACGTATTGCAGCTCTTCATTGCGCCATAGTTAACATCATTTGACGGATCCAATTTTAGGTTCCCTGGCTCCCTCCATTCTTCTTAATACCTTATCTAGTGGCCAGAAGCGCTACTTACTTACTACTGTCATTGTGCAGGCGATTACGATTCTCAGTTTTTAAATTCTTCAGAACCATTGACCGGAAATACTATAGACTCACAGTCTCATACAAAATCTTAGCTAATTTTTGTGTCCGAATTGATAATACTTTTTAAACTTCTGCCTTTTTTCTGTAATCTTTTCGCGTAATACGTATCAATGGAACATATACTTTATACTCCAGGTATAAAGTTGTAAATACTTCTTACATGTCTTTAAAATAAATTTTATTTCTAAAACGGCATTTTGAAAAAGGAACAAGATGTCATCTATCAGACGATGACAAGAGTAGTATTTTTGAAAGTCACACGTTCAAATCTGCAGTAGAAAATGTCAAAATTTGTATGGAAATCTTTCGAATGCATCTTTCCTTAAACGTAATTTCCGAGCTCTTTTGAATGTGCCATTTTTGGACCGCTGATTGTGTGTCTACTTCTGTTATATAAGAGGTCAATGTTCAGAACGCTAAATTTTCATTCGACAGATGCGTTTGAGAAAGGCCGATTTTTGTTGTACTTTGATTTGATATGGACATAAACGCTGCCATAAAATAAACTCTAAAACCTACTTGCCGGATAAGTTGAGTTAAATATACATAATTTAAAAAATTTTATGACTTCTAAGTTCAGTTTTAGTGTAAATGTCTCAATTCCCCGCATTTTCCCCACATAAACGCTCTCCCCACAAATTACCCAATCGGACTGAAAATCCCCGCAGTTTGGGGAATTCCCCACAGATTGGCAACGCTGAACACCACGCGAGAGCAAGGGTGCCAGACGTACGATAATTATCGTACATGTACGATAATTTCGACACCGGTACGATGTACGATACAAAATGTATTATCGTACGCCAAAGTACGATAATTTCCAACCCCCCTCCGAAGTGGGGTGAAAAGACTAGGTATAGGTATAGCTTGGCCATAAAGTCATGAACGTGGTGACAGGTGGAACTAAAATTTGAGTATGGTGGTGTTGCCAGGTTATGCGTGATTTTGACGTTCTTGCGTGGAGGCAGCGCCCTCATTTAATTTCTACTCTTTTTGGCCAAGCTGTACTCTATCCAGTGCCTTAAAATCATCTAAAAATACAAAATAATGTCTATGGTCGAGGATTACTCCTCGAATCTAGAGGTAGAAGTAAATAGTGATTCCGATGATCTCACTCTTTTATAAAATTCATAAGTTATTTTTACAATTTCTGTCTTATTCTACAACTTCCTAAAATTCCTATTCTATTTCTAGTTTTGCGAAATAGCGCGTTTTGCGCGGTTCTGGCAGTTGTACGATAATTTTTCATCTGGTACGATAATTTTCGAATTTTGGTATGATAATTCACTCGCACTCGTCTGGCATCCCTGCGCGAGAGACAAGTGTTCGAGGCAAACCCTGCAACGTGACTCCTGAAGAAAACTAACAAACACGACAAAGTAAATGCTACGATACGAGTTTGATTGGCAATGACATTTGACAGTTTCAAGTCAAGTTTTCTTATTGCCAGTTCAATTTCAGATTTTGTCTTAAGATCAAAGAGTTTTTATATTTATTTTAGTCAAATTGTAGTCTTGTATCACCATAAAGAGTAAATTAGCATAAGAAATATAGTTAAATATCATAAAAACTATGTTTCACTAGTGTTTTCCCGCGACTTCGTCCGCACAAGTTATGTACCAGATTTTAAGTCAGATCATAAGCTATCAAACAAAAAAAGTTTCATCAAAATCGGTTCAGTAGTTTTTGCGTGATGCGCGAACAAACAAACAAACTAACAATTTTGTCAATAGATGGCGCTGCACGTTTTTAATAATAATAAGCCCGCAGGGCAGCTTGTGGCGAGTTGTTGGTGATTGGCGACACCACGGACCCGATTCTCCAGAGGGCCCGGATTGATTTGGCCCTCACCTCCTGTCTTGCCTTAATTGGCTGGCCAGGAGTGGAGTCGCAAGAGCGGAACCTATGCTCCAGGTTGGAAGTGTAAAATGTCATAACGCCGGGACCTGCTGACTGGTGCGCTTAGCACCGGGAACCGGCGCCCGCAGACTCACCTCTCTACAACCTTAGCCGCTCACTAGATGTTGCTGCCTTGTCGCTCCTTGCGAGCGGTCGTTTTGGGGGGCCCATCAAATGAGTTGGCAAGTCACCGTCTGCCATTTTTGACAAACTTAGAGACATTTGTTACGGCAGGCGTCCCGAGTCTCTCCGCAATAACCCAGAATTCCCAGTCCACCCAGTTCACCCCCATAACCCGAGTAGTTTTTGTCCTTTCTTCAATAGTCTCTGCACCGAACGTGGTATGTCTTCTGGTGCATTTGCATAATGCATTCAGAGATAGACCACGGTTGGTGCATCCCATTGCATTTAGATAAAAGTGTCTCAAAGGGGCCTCTACGTGTTGGACCTGTGTCCCCATGCAAGCCTTCCAAAGGTCTGGGCTACGGCCCGTGAAATACCGTAAATAATAATAATAAATCATTTATTTCTTTCTCACATATAAGTACATTTACAGACAGAATACAGATAAGACTTATTCTAGGGAGTCTAAACCTATATGTGAGAGACTGGAGCTCGTCATAAATTTATAAACCGTAGTCTATAAATCTGGGTGACAAGTCACCAGGCTCTCACCCCGTGCTATTAACAAGAAGGCAATAAGTTGGCTTGAATACCTGACATTACAGACTTGTAACATTATAACGTGGGAAAGTAACGTGAATAATATAGCTGGTAGGTATGAAAACAAAAACAAAAAACAAGAAAAAAACAAAAAATATTAATAACAATATACCTATTGAAGTTAGATACTCATATACAGAACTAACTAAAATTATGATTGAACAAGTGTGTGCGTGCGCGCATGTGTGTGTGTGTTTGTGGGGGTGTGGTTTTTAAATCGCGCTATCGAATGTTATTTGAATTTATATGAAGAGAACCGCTACTTTTTTATTCCTCATGATTTTACGGTTTTATAATAAGTTAAGATTACGTTCCAAAAGATTTTTGTTTTTTTTTTCACTTCACTTTTACCCTCATTTCGGGGAAAGATAATTTTTCAGTGTTTGACATAGATTCGTATAGACCGTAGCGTCATCTATCGATCTACTATGAAACGAAAAAAAAAAACGCTCATTAGGCCGCAACGTCGCGGCGCGACCGCGTAGGTAGGTACATTTTTATACCTACAGTGCGGAGTGAGACAGGCCTGCTTTAGGCTAAAAAGTAAACAAAAATGCATGTCACTGAGTCTGACGCATCCGTTGACGAAATATATGCTCTTATTATATTTTTCTGCTTACTTAAAAACACAAATTCATACTATTTTATTTGTATTTTACTATCTGCAAGGTCGCTTGCCCCTGTCTGGTCAACGCCATCTATTGAGCCATTAGGAACTATCTTTTCTTTTTTAATTGCTTTCTGAAAAGCCCTCACGGGCTTTGTTTCTTAATTTTCTAAATTCGTTTTAATTAGCGGCTATTACTGTGTTAATTTGATGGAATTAGTTTAGTAATGTGGCACTAATGAAGAACAATTCAGAAAAAGTGAGAAATAAAGAATGGTTCCCGTTTGATTCAGATTACATCCACGATTTAACATTGGAATTTGTTCCATCCTCGCATTTCTGTGTTTTAGGATAAACGTAATGTAAATTGACTTTAAAGCCTGACCAGGAATATAAAAAACCTGGTTTGGGGGCGCTGCAATCGACTGTCACCTTTAATGTTTGTGTACCAAGTACAAAAATTAGTTCCAATGATTTTCGCTGGGACGCTGAGAAAGATAATTTTTCAGTGTTTGACATAGATTCGTATAGACCGTAGCGTCATCTATCGATCTACTATGAAACGAAAAAAAAAAACGCTCATTAGGCCGCAACGTCGCGGCGCGACCGCGTAGGTAGGTACATTTTTATACCTACAGTGCGGAGTGAGACAGGCCTGCTTTAGGCTAAAAAGTAAACAAAAATGCATGTCACTGAGTCTGACGCATCCGTTGACGAAATATATGCTCTTATTATATTTTTCTGCTTACTTAAAAACACAAATTCATACTATTTTATTTGTATTTTACTATCTGCAAGGTCGCTTGCCCCTGTCTGGTCAACGCCATCTATTGAGCCATTAGGAACTATCTTTTCTTTTTTAATTGCTTTCTGAAAAGCCCTCACGGGCTTTGTTTCTTAATTTTCTAAATTCGTTTTAATTAGCGGCTATTACTGTGTTAATTTGATGGAATTAGTTTAGTAATGTGGCACTAATGAAGAACAATTCAGAAAAAGTGAGAAATAAAGAATGGTTCCCGTTTGATTCAGATTACATCCACGATTTAACATTGGAATTTGTTCCATCCTCGCATTTCTGTGTTTTAGGATAAACGTAATGTAAATTGACTTTAAAGCCTGACCAGGAATATAAAAAACCTGGTTTGGGGGCGCTGCAATCGACTGTCACCTTTAATGTTTGTGTACCAAGTACAAAAATTAGTTCCAATGATTTTCCGCAACATGGCGAGGTTTTTTATTTTTCTGGTCGGGCTTTACATCTTTACATTGGAATTAAGCCTTCGGCCCATATGCAGAAGAAAATTAACATTTGACTAGGCTGCATGGGCTCGTTCCCCATGCCTTTCCGCAAGGAAGAATTAAAAAAACAAGTTCGTTCCGTTCCGTTTTCATTCGTTTTTTTATTATTCTCGATTTTATTTCATGGATATTATTATTGTACCAATTTCAGCTTTTATATGATGATTTGTGAAGATCTAGTGAATCTAACAGACGATGATAATATTACGGAGGTAGGTAACCCATTGATTTGAATAATTAACAACCTGTAATAAATTGTCTAAATGATCAAACTTGGATTCAACTTTGTTCAAAATCTTAAACCAATGATGTTTTGTGCAAGACGTGAAAAGAATGCTTTATTTAATATTTACATTTTCGCAAGGAATCCAGGCCAAAAACATACATACATGTATACATATGCTCACGCCTATGTCCCACTACTGGGGTAGGCAGAGACAATAGATCGCCACATGCTACGATTCTAACACACATCTCTCGTCTCCTCAACATTCCATAAGTCTCTTACAAGCTCGTCGTTTCCGGGTACATTTTATTTGGCCCTTCAGTACGCATCCGATTTGGTCAGCGTACGTGCGCCTAGGGCGACCCCTTTCAACCATTCACACTTGTCTTGTAAATTTCATACGTCAACATACTTTCGCTCATTCTTTCCACATGACCAAACCACCTCAACATTCCTTTTTCAATAAAACATAGTAAGTCATATTTTATGGTTCAAAATTTACATAGAAATTTCTAGATTGAAAAGTTTCAGACCATTTGGTCTGAACTTCAGAGTTAGAAAATTTTCTAAAGTTACCGTAGAATCTATAAAACGATAGACAGGATAAATAAATGGTAAACTAGAAAACAAACAAAATCTGTTCAACTTTCCACCACCCAATGCTGGGTATAGGCCTCCTTTTGATTGCATATCGGACCAACATGCTGGTGGAATGCTTACACCAGTAAGCCAATAGGACAGTCCAGGCCAGTCCTTCCTTCTCTTGGCCACTACTCTGGCACTGCCTTACTTTCTTCTGTCTTCTCTCCTAGCCACTTAATTACAACCTTAGGCCATAGTTATCATCATCATCTCAGCCGATGGACGTCCACTGCTGGACATAGGCCTCTCCCAAGGATCGCCACAATGACCGGTCCTGCGCTGCATTCGTCCAACTGGTTCCTGCTGCCTTTACCAGGTCATTGGTCCACCTTGTGGGCGCCCTACCTATGCTGGGCTTTCCGGTACATGGCCATAGTGAAAAAAAATATAGTGGAGCTGGGAGAGCTCAGCTGTTGTGAATGATAAATCGAGCACGGTGTAGGGGGGCTGCAGTGTGACCCGGTACCGACTTGCCTGCGCGCTGTACCGACAAAGCATGGTACCCTGTGCTTCACACGCCGCATTTGACCGATCCGCCGCCATCACTGACCTTCCCCACTTTTTTTTTAAGCTATGTTTAAAACTCAGGGTGCCAATACTAAAGAGAAACAGCATATACATGTTCCTCCTGGGAGATGGTTATCCCAAACTGGAAGGTAACAGGTTTATTCCCCTGAACGGTATTGCCTCCCGCATTTACCATGGTTTTAAAGGATGAACAACACAAAAAATATGATCGGCTCAATGTGTTGCTATCATTCCAACTCCCATTACCATAATAAGATAAAAAAGGGAGATATCATTAGAGTCCCCGAGATCTTTGACAGATTTTTACATGTTTAGTAATGGACCCTTAATTATTATGCTATTATTTTTTTCAGATCATCACAGATAAAAACAAAATCAATAATAAATCAACTCCAGTCATAGACACGATTATCCTCGACGATGAGTCACAACACAACGTAACAGAAAACAATAACATAATTACAATCATAAATGATGATGTAAATTCAAAGTCAACAAACAACCTTTTCACAGCCGTTTCAAGAGAAAACAAATTGCTAGGCACATTTATTGAAATATGTCTTAAATTGGAAAATTCGACAGGAATGGGAAGAGTTATAAACAATACGCTTATAAAAAGTTACATGGAAACTAACAAGAGTTATAAGAATTCGGTGGAGTGTATGAGAGTAATAAGAAAAGCTATAAGTAGCTTGGAAACAACACCGCATTTGAAATTTTCTCATGTAAAGAATTTATCCGAAACGTTTAAATCGAAACGGTTTAAAAAACGAGCTAAGTTAACTACGCTAGTCGTCAATTTAACAGGTAAATAGAAGATACTTAAATTAATTTCAGGTTTAAAAAAAATCGTGAGGAAACCTGCATGCTTCAATTTCGAGGCATGTATTGTACCCACTGTCCATTATAAGTGGCGACGGGCTCACCCCCCGTCACACTGGACAGAGTTTCGGTACTACTGGTGAAACCTGGATGTTCTGAGGATTCATAATATCTCTGACTACCCCCTCGGGGAATATAGTCATGAGCATATGCTATGCTATGCTAAAAAAATGAATAAAATTTTTATTCAGACTAAATCGTGGTCTGTCTTGATTTTTTCGAATCTCAAATGCCTCACCAAGAGGTGTTTAACATTATAATTATTAGTAGTTCAGTAGCATATCTGAATTAAAAAAAAACAGCATACTGATTCATGGGAGTAGCATTGCAAGCCTGGCTGGTCACAAGTTGTTCATGTTTAAAGATGCTGTGAGGATCTGCCATCTTGTTTTGTTAATAAACGGTTCCTTGGCATTACAATACTCCCTCAAACTACTTGACATTGTCAGAACTCGAATGCTTAGCATAAGAAACCAGCCATTGAAATCAAAATAATAAAGTTTTTATTAAGACATTTTTCAAACTGATAAACTTACATTCAATGTTTTGCTGTAGTAATCTGTTTCCCATTATCATCATCACAGCCTATATACGTCCCACTATGGGCGTTAGTCCACCACGCGTGGCCAATGCGGATTGTTAGACTTCACATATGCATTGGAAACTTCGGCATATGCAGATTTCCTCATGATGTTTTCCTTCACCGTTTGAGAGCAGTCTGTATTATGTACATATGTTAGAATAACTCATTGGTACATGGCATGTGATGCGTTCATTATACCTAACCTAATTGCAATATCTACTAATATAAATATTTTAAATTTTTCAGATAAACCAGAAATAACAGAATTTACAAAACCAAAGACTATAATAATAGATTCAGACGAGGAACAAGGACCTGTGATAAACCTGGATGAAGATCAAAATGATGTCATAATATTGGACACAACAATGGCAGTTGATGATGAGAAAGAAAATAAAATCGAAGAAAATGAAAGCGAAGAAAATAAAAGCCAAGAAAGTAATTACTTAATATCACAAGTAGAAGTAACATGGGAACCTCATAGTTTTGCTAGTACTGTAGACACAGAACAAAAAGTACCTGAAACTCCAACTCCTGAAATGGAAAAAGTAAAAATTATTGAAAAGCAAATTGAGTATTATAAGGAAATGATTAATGCATTGGAAGAAACAGAAGTTGATGATGATTCAAAAAATTCTCCTTATCTCAAATGTGAAAGGTAAGTTGCTGGCATGATCTTAACGCATTCAGTGCCTCACCTGTAAGCCGTAAATCACCATTAGAAAGCTGAGTGCCACAAACATTTATAATTGTTCAAAAAACTGCAATGCTTAGTGGCTGAACACTTATGCTGGTCCATATAATTCTTATGCTGGGTGCCGTTTGACACGCAGGATTGTCCGGTTTATTCCACTCAGTACCAACAAGTTAGTATGTTAGTATATCTTTTGTGGGACAAACCATGAAGTGCTATATGCCACAGAACATTATAAAAGGGGTTAGAAGTACAAAGTAGGCGTGGAACGCGTCGCCACAGGCTATGCAATGATTTGCATAACACAATAAGGCGCGCGGCGTGATGCGAGCGAGAGGGCATGAGTATTTGTAGCAGCGTGAGCGGGAAGACAAGTGACGACAGCGTCTTCGAAGCAAAAGCGCTACTTTGCATTTCTAACCTCTCTTAAAGCCTGACCAGAAATATAAAAAACCTCGCCATGTTGCAGAAAATCATTGGAACTAATTTTTGTACTTGGAACACTAACATTAAAGTTGACAGTCGATTGCAGGGGGCGCTGCAATTTAGCTTTAATTTAGCTTTAATCCAGGTTTTTTATTTTCCTGGTCAGGCTTTACAATGTTCTGTGTGCTATGCAATAAAATATGGACATGCAGTAGTCAGAGTCACGTAATGTATCTTTCCTTTCAATACAGGATGAAAAGCAAAATAGTATCCCTATATTCTGAACTTTGCCAATTAACTGGAAGCGAAGCTGTCAAACGGAGAGAAGTACGCCTAAAAGTACTGGAGGGTCATCCAGCGGGCCCCATAAGAAAACTGGAGAAATTCATCAACGAAAATATAGGCAGTGACGGAGATCCACCCTTCCCCGATTTTAATGATGTTGTAAATTGTGTAGCCGAGTCCAATGTTGAGGATAACATGGGTTGGGGTAGACACGATATACTGAAAGAAGGTAAGACAATTTTGTACTTAAAAAAATATTTCAAAGCAAAAAACAAAATATTAAAATCGAGTTTATTGATTCTACATGTATGCCATATTAGCTTATAGATTGAAAAAGTCGGGCGGCGAGCGGGATTCGAATCTACGACCTATTTACGCGATTTCGTCGTGGCTTGCGGGGCGACGACAGCTCGGTTGGAGTAGAGCATGCCCCAGATAGGCATGTCGTGGGTTCGAATCCCGCTCGCCGCCCGACATTTTTAATCTTTAATTTGATTAAGCTAACATATAGAATCAATAAGTTCGATTTTAACATTTGTTTTTTGCTTTGCATTTTTTTACTACAGAATTTCATTGTACTTTCTGCTATTGTTGTGCGGCCACCCGCGCGTCGTCTTTTGCCCCCTCCCCGGCCTACAACAAAGCTCCAAAATTTATAACCGTACAATGTACTTCTAGCACTGTTACAAAAATACTAATAAACATTGAAGGGTATGGTTTAGACCATCAAACTAAATAACGTTCACTATGGGACCAACATTGAAATCGCGAAAAAAAAATTTAAAGTTCCATACTACACAACAAAACTCGAGCTTAATGTATGTTTCATACAGTTGAGTCGAGTCGACGGCAGTTTAGTATTATATAGAACAGCTGATTTTTTTCTTGCTTCGATCGGTTTGCTCCCATAGTAAAAGTTGATCAGTTTGATGGGTAGAGGGTTCTAATGATATCAATTTCACCCTGAATAAAATAGCAAGGGCTCGAAACTATTTGTCTTTAAACCAGTGGCACAGAATAAGAAAGACTACTTACTAGTGGTTGACTTCCTTCTGCCAACATTACAAAAATAAAAACATTGAAGTAGAATACTATGGACGCTGGGTCTACTACAAAACTCTCGAAAAAAGTGTCCGAGACTAACCTACACAATCTTAAGTGAGTACGTGTATAGTAATATAATCATCGAAAATGCTGAAATTCTTTTTCATTTTGTTTGCGTAGTTTTTACCCCGTCGCGGCAAGGCGTGCACCGCGCGCGCGTCGTCGACCGTTCAAACAAAGACTGTCGCGTAATTAGAATTAGGTCTCTTTATACGTTTTAAGTCTCTTTTGGTTCGGACACTTTTGAGCGCGGACCCTTCGTCGAGTAGAAGTCAATAAATAAAAACAAAAAAATCAACTCGTCCACAGCAAGCGCGCTGTTCACGCAATGCGGTCGGGCACTCCAGAAGCGGCGTCAGAAGCGAGAGTGGCGCGACCTGCTGCAGAGAGTGAAGACTGAAGAGGCCGACGCCGACCCCGCCGATCAGGACCCCGAGCTGCTGGCCCGGCTCGACGAGAACAGACGGATAGCCGTGAAGAAGGAAAATGAATTGCTTGAAAGGTATGTTGGTGTTGTTCCCAGGTTAGAATAAGAGCGGTTTCGCACTAAGTCAGGTCCGAATCCGAAAAGAAACTAATCGTCAAAAAAAGTATGCATTTTAAGTGATAGTCATAATTCTGTCTCGGATGGAATGTACATACTATTTCCATACATAAATAAATATCATCATCATCATATCAGCCGATAAACGTCCACTGCTGGACATAGGCCTCCCCAAAAATGGTGGGATTTGCCATAATCGCCACGCTTGGCAGGCGGGTTGGCGATCGCAGTTGGATTGAATGTGTGTACTCCGAGGATGCTGCTGCCCATCCTCCGGTAGATCCCTTAGTCGCCTTTTACGACACCCACGGGAGGAAATGGGATGGTGCTACTCTTAGCCGACACCACACGGACAGAATAAATATAACCGTAATATAAATAAATATTACTATGTGATAAATGTGACAAAATATCATTTTTTCGTATTCGGATCGGACGTAGTGCGAAATCACTCTAAGGGACGATTCAGACCTGCCGGCTCGCATCGGCCCGGCCCGGAACGGGTACCCGTGCCACGGCAGCCGTACGGCCGTCGCGACGCGTCGCAGAATGCGAACGGAAAAAAAATCCATAAGTTGCATGCAAATATGAACTGTAATTCCTGTTTACACATTTCAATATCATTTGCCGCATCCTCCGTCGATCGCATGTCAACGGAGCCGGTTATATATCAAGGAATCTGTCGTCGCGACGCGTCGCGGAATGCGGACGGAGAAAATATGCACAAGTTGCATGCAAATATGAACTATAATTCCTGTTTACACATTTCAATATCCTTTGCCGCATCCTCCGTCGATCGCATGTCAACGGAGCCGTTTATATGTCGCAAAATCTGTCGTCGCGGAATGCGGACGGAGAAAATATGCACAAGTTGTATGCAAATATGAACTATAATTCCTGTTTACACATTTCAATATCCTTTGCCGCATCCTCCGTCGATCGCATGTCAACGGAGCCGGTTATATGTCGCGGAATCTGTCGTCGCGACGCGTCGCGGAATGCGAACGGAGAAAATATGCATAAGTTGCATGCAAATATGAACTGTAATTCCTGTTTACACATTTCAATATCCTTTGCCGCATTA
This sequence comes from Agonopterix heracliana, assembly GCA_963693445.1. Taxonomy (NCBI): domain Eukaryota; kingdom Metazoa; phylum Arthropoda; class Insecta; order Lepidoptera; family Depressariidae; genus Agonopterix; species Agonopterix heracliana. The sequence continues at coordinate 14,970,043 of OY856323.1, read as the reverse complement.
AAAAATGCCGTCCTGGCCGGGCCGATGCGAGCCGGTAGGTCTGAATCGTACCTAAGGGGTTCAACTTCATCGTACCTAAGGGGTTCAACTTCATCGTACCTAAGGGGTTCAACTTCATCGTACCTAAGGGGTTCAACTTCATCGTACCTAAGGGGTTCAACTTCATCGTACCTAAGGGGTTCAACTTCATCGTACTTAAGGGGTTCAACTTCATCTGGCAGCACGGAATCGCATTTTTTTCACGCTCCATCCTTTTCTGTCGCTCTGGAACGTCATTTGCTAGAACGAGAAAGATAGCGAGAACGCTATTATATAGCACCGGCAGAGCTGTAACCTTACTCGCTCTAGCAAATGACGTTCCTGAGCGATAGAAAAGGATAGAGCGTGAAAAAATGCGATTCCGTGCTGCCAGATGAGGCTCATCCCTTAAGAGCCATTCAGACAGTTTCTTCCCTTGGTGTCGTAACTCGTACGACAGACAAATAAAGTTTTTTTATGTCCAGCCCAAAGCTAAAGGCGCTCCACTTGGCACGTAAAACTTCCTCTTCGTCACACTGATTCTTCTTATCGTGTGGGCAAACAAGCCCTGATGGTGTCGGAGTTTTTTCAGACCGCCTTAGCATCTGACGTGGTTTTTGTGTAACAACTACTACATCCAGAGGAAGTAGCCGGGAAATAACACTTCATATAAAATTTAACCTTATCAAGAAGATAAAGCAACTCAAAACACTGCCTCAAAAAAACTTTTCACGTTTTAGGCTATAATTAAGATCTTGCCAATTCTGATATATTCCTAATCTATCTTTACAGGTTTTCAATGATGCAAGATCGTCCGAAACCACCAAGTTTGGTTGTACCAAACAAAAGTCCTGTATCAAATGCAATGGAACAACCTATTGAAAGTGGAACCGATACCAATACGGAAAATCATAGAAATGTAGAAAAAGAAATTTATGAAGTGAATGATTCTAGTTCACAAGAAAAGAGTAAAACTTGTTTAACTGAAGTGAATGAATCAAACAGATTATTAGAAACGATGAAACCAGAACCTTATAGACAAATTATAGATGAACCCAAAGGTACATTAGAAAATAACGAACCAATGAATGATACTAACAGAGAAACTAATGAATCTAATTCAAAAGATAAGAGTGAGACTCCTTTATCTGAAGAGAATGGTTCAGAAATGTTATTAGAAACGAGTAAACCTTTCATACAAACTATTGATGCACCAAGTCAATTAGTAAATAATGAACCAAAGACTGAAACTGATGTTACGAAAGAGCTTCATATTTTTAATACTGAAGTAAACATTAAGATAGAAAAGGAAGATATAGATATAATAAGGCAACTAGAACAGCTTGGAGATAACTTTACAATATCTGTAGCTGATATAGAAGACCCGTTCCTTGTTATAGAAGTGTCTTCAGACAGTGACGACGAGGACTATAAGATATGTGATGAATGATGATGAAATTACATAGCTTATTACATGCGCTGTTATATAAGATGTTAGGGTAAACAGTTGCATTACTTTAAGGGGTGATTGTACCTTAATATACTGAACAAATTTCCCTAAGAAACCAACAGATACTTACAAAAAAAGGGTTTTCCGTACTAAATGCAATCAGCTGAGCGTACGTTTGTATGAAAAGTTGAAAAAAAAATACGAAAGTCTCTTTGTTCCTTTGGGAAAGTTGTTCAGTTTCATGGGTCCAATCACCCCTTAAAGTATTGCAACTGTTTTTAACACACTGTAGTTTCGCACTGTTCAAATTACCAAGATCTAATAGTTCCAAAATTGCTGTTTTTGTTGCTTTTGGTTGTTTTGAACTACATCACGCAGCACCGCATCGCATTTTTCGGTCGCTCCATCCTTTTCGGTCACTCAGGAACGTCATTTGCAATAGCATATAAGCTACGAATAAGAATAAATATGGAAGAGTAACTCTAAACAAAATCGAAATCATTTTTGGCACCCAATGAAAAATGACATTTTGTATGAGTTTTGGCGGCGAGTTACAATTTTTAAAGAACAAATTTAGAACGCGTTACAATTTTTTTGGTGCCACTTTTTGAGCTTCATTTATACTTCTATACATTCTCTTATTCGTAGCATATAAGATAGACTGAACGCGATCGCACTCGGCCGTGCTGTCGCGCGGATGGAGCGACGGAAAAATGCGATGCGGTGCTATTATATGAGGTTCAACCATAGAGAAATTACGCGCTCCTCTTGGGGTTCAACCCGTTTTCATTTCGTATCACAATAAAAAATCATTGAGAAAAACAAAAGAAAACAGTAAGAATTTTTTTTTTGTGTTGAGCCATTGAGTAATTATGTATAGAGCAGACAACGCGAACGAAATCTGTGCACCATGATCAGCAGTGTGGGGCGCGTGCTGGGAGCGTCAGGCTGCGACGAGCGCCTGGCACAGGCTAAGTGAGTTAGAGCGCGTGCACCCTAATGCGTGTTACAAAACATTACTTCTCGGTAGCTTCTCTAGTTAACATAGTACCTCAATGTGTTGAGCTTATTTTTTCGCGAATCGTTTTCGGATACACATGGCGTGATGTTAATAGCTCAAGTCTTGTTTTTTAATTAATTTTATAATTATCAACGTATATGATAAGGGGTTAAGCCTCATTTGGCAGCACGGACTCGCATATTACACTATCCTTTTCTGTCGCACAGGAAAGTCATTGGCTAGAGCGAGAAAGGTCGCAAAACTGCTGGTCCTACCGCGTGCGATCGCATTTCCGCTGTCTTTCTCGCTCTAGCAAATGACGCTCCTGAGCGACAGAAGAGATGGAACGTCAAAAATTATATTCCGTGCTGTCAGATGAGAGATGAGGTCAATGGCGGATACAGATGCGGGCGCTGGTGGGGTTTATGTAGGGTCATGTCTGCCTGCCTTACGTAATTAAATTATGTTGTTTATAATTGTAACAAATATAATGTTAAATAAACTTTTAATGTTATACGTGATTTTTACTTAGGGTAGACCCGGGTTATTAGTAACAGTTTTTACTTCTACCTCGATTGCGGGGAAACTATTCATATCTAAGAAACATTACATACACATTATGAAAGGCAGTTTCTGGATTTTTCATTTAAAGTGTTCTGAAGTCTTATAGAACCTTTCGCAATTCGTTCTTGATGTGAGCAGTGACCAGTGTTACAATTAACCCTTACCCCGGGTCATTTGTAACAGTTTTTTAAATCTAAATAAACCCCAAAATAATCAATAAATCGGTCTTATTTATTTACCATCAAGTAACTTACCTCTTCTTTATTAGTAATATTTTTATCGTATTAGAATATTATCAACAGTTTTTATAAAATTTTAAGGAAAAACAACTTAGCGTTTAATTGCTTTAAAGTAAAAACTTGAAATAATTGCTATATATTATTAATCACTTTATCAACCATAAAGGTTTTCATACAACCAAATGTTACTATTATACCTGGCCACGTGGATTTATTTACGTTTAAAGTGCAATCAAAAATCATATAATTCTGTCAAACTCACGACTGCGATTTCGTTGTGTACTATTTAAATTGGAAGTTTAATTAGAAAGCAAGTCTACCCAATAATATTCCACCTAACATACTATAAAAAATCAATCTAAATTAGAGTTAGAGGGAGCGGCCGTTCTCAATCCAACGCCGAGGTTGGTGCGGGTTGGTGGAGGCAAGTTAGTGGTCAACTTGATGTCAGAGTATTTTTAAACCATCTTAATAATAAAAATTTGATCATGGGTCAATTGTAACACAGTGTTAATTGTAACGTTACAATCAACCCCATCAAAAGTGTTACAATTATCCCTTGGTGTCAATTTTAGATAAAAACATTAAAAAACCATGATACCAACGAAAATAATGAACTTCTCATCATCTTTAGCATTCTCTAGTACCTATTACAACGTATGATAGTAATATCTGTTTAAAACATGGATTATTTCAGAAGTTACAACGTAATGAATTGATCGAAAATAATTGAAATGACCGCACATAAAATTAATTCCTCTGTAACATAAGTCACCTCCACGTTGGACACACGGCAATTGGAGAGTAGGTCCGGACATGCAAGAGCCATCACCTCTTTCCACACACATCCTTGCCTTGTTTAGTTACCGAAATATTGTCAATGTTACTATTAACCCGTGTTACAATTAACCCGGGTCTACCCTACTTCCTGTTCAAAATGTAGATTTTAAGGCCACAAATGTTACCAAATTATATTTTCACTGCTAAACCACAATCGCCTCAAGTAGTTACGATCTTGGGGACTAGTATTTTTGTTATTTGGTTTTCGATGTTATTTCAACGCGGGCAAAGTCGATAGTGGTTTGGCAGTGAAAAATGCTTGAGCTGGTCTTCGCCAAGTGTGCGCCGGCTCATAGCGTCAGCGCACACCTAGCGTAAAACTGTTCGGAGCATGCGCGAGCAGTTTTCGTTGATTCAATTGTTAAATGAACTCTATTCATACTGAGATCGTTGAAAATAGAGTGCAAGGGATTAAAATTAAACCCTGTGGCGTCTCTTCTAATATGCTCGCGTATATTCGAACAGTCTCACGGATGCAGATGCTCCCTTCACAGAGGATTCTAAAGCCCGACCAGAAAAATAAAAAACCGCAGTGTTGCAGAAAATAATTGGAACTAATATTTGTTCTTGGAACACTGACATTAAAGGTTATAGTCGATTGCAGCGCCCCCCAAACCAGGTTTTTTATATTTCCGGCCAGGCTTTACTCCCGTGTTGCTACAGTTGGACGTTGTGAATTTTGCGATTGTGTTTACAATATTTGACAGAGTATGGTAGACTGGGATTTGGTAATTATTGGGTTACTAGCAGAGGAAAAGGAGCAAGAGCACATCAATAAGCTGAAGCGGCAATGACCGTCGCCAGCGCGCTGGCGATCGCGTTCCGTCTATCTTATATGCTCTAGCAAATGACGTTCCTGAGTGACAGAAAAATGCGATCGCGTGCGGCCATGTGTAGTTCAACCCTAATCGCTCTCCTGTAGTATGATTTTTAAAATCAAATCGCCGTCAGTAGAAAGATGCATATCTCCATAGTTATTTAGACATTTTCAACTGCTGAGCTCACCGAATGAGATTCAAAAATCGCACTCCAGATCTTCGCTATGCGCGAGCATATTCTTTACAGTCGCGCACACCTAGCGGAGAAATCCGCCGGTGGCAGCGGTGGATGATTCAGCTTATTGATGTGCTCTTGCTCCTTTTCCTTGTCGAAGTTCAACCCTCAGAGTCAAATCCGCAGTAGAAATATGCTTATCTCCATAGTCATTTTGACATTTTCAACAGCTGAGCTCACCGAATGAGATTCAAAAATCGCACTCCTGTTCGAGCAGTTTCATTAAATTGATAATGAACTCAATACTATTGAAATAGATGTGACAATAGCGTGCAAGAATTATTGCGAACAAGTCACCGGATCTCTTGCACGCTATTTTCAACTCTATTTCAATTACCATCGAGCTCATTATCAATAGAATAATGAAAACTGCTTGAACATTTCTCCGCTAGGTGTGCGCCGAGCCTTAGGAGATAATAAATGACTCGCTGAATGATTCTGCACTCGTAGCATGTTACACGTGATACAGCTGTATCACACCTTTTATCTCGTTCGTTTGCGCGCTAATAGAAAGAGAGGGCAGTTTTGATAGCGCTTTATCACATTGTCATGCTACCTATGCTGGACGACAGGCTTTATACAATTTAGATGGGGTTCGGAGATAATTTCATAAATAATAATCATAAGCCATGGTGGTCCAGTGGCGAGTAACCTTGCCTGCCGTGCAGGAGGCGATGGTTCGATTCCCGTCCACGCCGCGACTCGTACCAATGAGTTTTACGGAATTTATGTACGATTTGTAACACCATTGGATTTTCGGTGCAGGAAAACATCGTGAGGAAACCTGCATGCTTCAATTTCGAGGCATGTATTGTACCCACACTGTCCATTATAAGTGGCGACGGGCTCACCCCCGTCACACTGGACAGAGTTTCGGTACTACTGGTGAAACGTGGATGTTCTGAGGTTTCAGAATATCTCTGACTACCCCCTCGGGGAATATAGTCGTGAGCATATGCTTATTCTTCATAAATTATTTCTTGAAAATCGTCTCCGTCCCGGTTGAGCACCAACTTGGCTCCACCTATCCGCTCTGGGTCCTCTCCCACTCATCATTATATATGTGACAGGAGGCCTTTACCTAATTTTGCCCTTTTGCCTGCTAGATAATCCGCTACGAAAGCTCTTGAAAGTTGACGTTATTTTCATTAAGGCGTAATAGTAGGTGGAAATACCTCGGAGGGATCTTTTATTTTTCATTTTACTAGATTTATTTTTACCGAAACTAAAGTCATACCTCAGTATTTTTGGATAGTTTATCTAGTGAAATCATAAACTGAACACACGATTGGAATTACTTCACTCGATAGATAGATAAAATTAGGAAAATCGTCACAAAGATGACGTATTTTCATGCATTTTTAAACATTTTTCTCGTTTTAGAAGAACTTAAAATAGTTTCCGATTTTTTGCATTTTATACTCACATATTCACCATTAGTTTAACTAGTGAAATCATAAAAAAAATCTAGAAAAAGTACTTTGGTTAGTTCTTTTTAATCGAAAATACGGCTCGGAGCACTTTTCGGAGCGCTGGGCAATCGCATTTCTCATAGAAAATATTCGTCGGGACCTATGAGTGTCCGTATAGTTAGCAGCCTCACCAACGAATTCGAAGATTTTGACTAGGCCACGATTTAGTACCCAATTAGTACTGTTTAGTGCTTAAAGCACAGATTTGGTACTCCTTTATTTTAAAAGATATTTGGGTTACTTACTGAGGCTGCTAGATAGACGTCAAGGTAGCAGTCGCACTAAGAAATACTGTTTTTATCAATGTGATTTATATGTCTAGATTTAGTACTCATTTAGTACTTCCTAAATCCAAAATTTCATTAATATTGATTCAATACAAGCCTTGATATGACGGTGCATTGTTGAGGCTGCTAGCTAGACGTTTATTCCAACGATGATTCCAATAAAACGGGTGCACATTACAAAAAGATAAATACATACAGATTTAGTGCTCGATTTGGTACCTCCTATGATATTTATGAAAAGTTGAATTTTCATTCCTGCTTCCCAAAAAAATTACGTAAACTTCTACATACTAATCGTAATTTAGGTCCGTCGAAATCGTTAATCAAATTTAGACTTTATTCAACTGTAATAGGGTTTACAATTTATTTTAATTCTGTGGTTGGTACTGTCAAGCAAAAAAGTGAAATGATATTAAATTATGTAATATCATTACTTCTCAATCTCGTATGTACCTATGTAATGTGAGTCCAGAAGACTATTATTCTTCTTTAAATCTGCTCTACTATTTTTGTACTGGAATTTTTTTTTACCGTTCCGAAATAAAGCGAAGCAATAAATATTGATTTCATTGTGGTTTGAAACTTTCATGAGTGGTTCAGGAGTGCGATTTTTGAATCTCATTCGGTGAGCTCAGCATTTGAAAATGTCAAAATTACTATGGAGTTACGCATCTTTTTACTGCTGATTTGAATGTCAAAAATCATACTACAGGAGAGAGATTTTTCAGAGTCAAATCCGCAGTAGAAAGATGCGTATCTCCATAGTAATTTTGACATTTTCAACAGCTGAGCTCACCGAATGAGATTCAAAAATCGCTCTCCAGATCATCAAACTGAACAAATTTTATTATGGGACCAATCCTGAAATCGGAAACAAAAATCAGCAGTTCCATACTAAACTGCAACGCCTACTAGACTCAAACGTATGAGACTAGTACTTCTCAAACACTACAGTGCGATTTTTGAAAGTCACTCGTTCAAATCAGCAGTAGAAAATATATAAATTACTATGTAGATTATTCATCATTCGATCGACGAGTTACTTTCAAAAATTGCATGTTCACAACATAAACAAAAACATAAAAGACAATTTAAAAACATCTATGATAGAACAAGGTTCATCATAAACTCGTTGTAGTCCCTCGGCTGCACTCATTTGAATCAAGCAATTCTTCGACAAGTTTTCGCATCACCCACCGTGATTAACGTAAATAAAATCCCGCCATCTCTCGGTATTGCTATGAACTACTTGCTAAGATCGCGTGCGCCAGCTCATGGCAGTAGAGTTCCGATAAATGATAATTGTTGTTCATTATTGTACCGATAATCGAATGTATGTAGAACTTTACATTGTTTTTTTGGGAAGTAGGAAAGAAAATTCTACATTTCATAAATACCATAAGAGGCACCAAATCGAGCACTAAATCTGTATGTATTTATCTGTTTGAAATGTGCACCCGTTTCATTGGAATCATCGTTGGAATAAACGTCTAGCTAGCAGCCTCAACAATGCACCGTCATATCTCGGCTTGTATTGAATCAATATTAATGAAATTTTAGGTATAGGGAGTACTAAATGAGTACTAAATCGTGACATATAAATCACATTGATATAAACAGTATTTCTCGGTGCGACTGCTACCTTGACGTCTATCTAGCAGCCTCAGTAAGTAACCCAAATATCTTTTGAAATACAGGAGTACCAAATCTGTGCTTTGAGCACTAAATAGTACTAATTGGGTACTAAATCGTGGCTAAGTCAAAATCTTCGAATTCGTTGGTGAGGCTGCTAACTATACGGACACCTAATTTTGCCCTTTTGCCTGCTAGATAATCCGCTACGTAAGCTCTTGAAAGTTGACGTTATTTTCATTGAGGTAATTTAATTCATGTGACAACATAAATAAAAACCAAAAACGAACTACTCAAAAAATAAAAAAGGTATTGAATCACAACTCACGATAAATCGTTTTGTACAGATTTAATTCGACAGACTGTTAAATAATTACTGCATATACATTTATTGGCCGTTACTATTAAATTCGGTACTGTTTGCATATTACATCGACAACATGACATCTTTGAGAACCTTATGAGAAGTACACAGTGTTCATTATTGGTTAACTGACATTCCTAATTATCCATCGCTCTCAAATCTTACGTATTTACAGAACTTCATTAGTCACAAAGTTAACCAGACCTATGCCCCATTATTTATTTCCTAAATAAAATCGCACATTTAAGTTTTGATGTAGTTTTCTTACGCACATGGCCTTTTGTGTTATAAACGTATGTCACGAGTTGCCTTATTTTTACAGTATCCCATGTACTGTCGGCAAAGAAAGGATATAAAGCGAAACCAGTTTCGCACGACCGTGCTCTGGCTTCATAAAACATCAATTAGCAGATTGCTAAAATATAAAAAGACCACGTGTACAAGATAACTAATTTCTGACTTACAAGTGCATCGATTCTAAAATGGGTATATTCCATAATGCAAACTTTTTCCTATACCTTTGAAATACACCTAACGAAAAAGGAATTTCACAAGGTCTAGGGATCGACTAATCTCCACACAATGAAAAGTTATTAATTTTTTACTAAAGTATTTTATTGTACACCTCCCAGATGTCTTTACAAATACCTTAGGTTTTTGATAAAATAAAAAACCTGATTACAAGCTGCTAATGTATAAAAAACTTCACCAACAATAACGATTATGCAATTTCGAAAAATTTACAGTTTGAAACAAAAAAAATCTGTTACCTGTATTCTATAAACAGCCTAAAATTTTTTAGTCTACAACTTGCGATGTACGAATTTTGAATGCATTAAAAAAATATTTCTCATTATAGGGCCTTACCTTACATTCTTACATTAATTCTCGTATATCATATCGTCTTTGACAATTTGATGTTCTAAATTAAATAAGAATTGAAAAGTCCACTGCCGTACAAAGTGAACTATACTATCTGCCCCTTGAATGCAACACTTGCTGTCACAGAGGCGGTCAAACATCAAATGTAGGCAGTCAATTATAAGCCACTCAATATGTGTAACATCACATTTGTTCAAATAGCATAAATAAAGAGAGCAAGGGAAGGCCGAGATAAGCATTTTCCTATTTTTTTCATTTATATAAAAATTAACTATTTTTCCTTCTATATAAAATGCATTTCAGTCTCAACTGAAGATATTGAATTCAAGACAGATCAGTCAGTCTTCGTCATTGATTTAGCACATGTAATGCAGCGGTACTCAACCCGCGGCTTTGGGCCAAGTAATGCTAGTTTCCATACCAGCGGACGTAATATGATGCGCGATAAGGCGATATCACGCCTTTTATCTCGTTCGTTTGCGCGCAAATAGAAAGAGAGCTAGGGCATGATAGCGTTATATCGCGCTCTGCCATGCTACGGCCGCAGGATGAGGTTTCAATGATCAATTCTTACCCTTATTTGCTCAGAGGTGATGAGCGATCGTGACCCGCGGCGAGGAAAGGTTGAGTATTGCTGGTATAGATGTTAAACATCTAATAAAATACTAGTTCATAGGAACACTTTAAGTGTTGTTTGATGTTTCGACACGTTTATTTGAACAGATGGCAAGTGTTACACATGAAGGGATATAAAGCCTCCGACGACCCTGCGCGCGCGCACCCGAGCACGCAAGCGCCATCTAGGCGTAAGCGGAGCGCGTCATAGACGATCTCCAAGAAGAGGACTATTCAATCACACACCACATTCAAGAATTTCCTTTATTTCTATTTTTTTGTAATTTTTTCTTGATTTTTATATGTATTTAATTAATTTAGCATTAAAATATGGTAATAACTTCAAGTTTGCGTCCGTCTTTTCGTATTATAAACCACTATAAAACATTTAATATCCACGCACGGAATTTCATCACACGGTTGTTGATCGACAGGCTGGTGGCCCGCGGAGCACTGCGCGCAACCTAACTTTAAGTAGACGTAGTAAGCGAAAAGAGAACAAACAAAACAAAACAAACGTGAAGTTGTGGCCGGCTCGGCGCGGCGCCAGCGCCCGTCCACCGCGTCCCTCGCGGATTTACTATAAATTAAATAATGCGAGCGTCGCCCCTCGCGATACTAATGATAGACAGTATGCAATAATCGTGCCCTCGCCTTAGAATCATGGTCGGCCAGCGACTCCTTTCACTAATAACCCGATCGCATCACCTCTTGCACATTATTTGTGCGTAATCGAGATGAAATACAGCAATAGATTATTAGTATAAGGGCTAGAGTCCTTAACAATTCCATTATACAAACTTCATGTCTCTAGAATCATATCCTTAATACAAATATACCATATAATAAGCCTATACGATTGCGCTAATTATTGCAACAGTAGAAAAAATACAGTGAGGAACTTGTAATTATCGTTACTAATAGACTTGAACACAGCATTACAAGCGATCCGGCATGAAAAGCTTGTGAAATACAACTGAGCGTGCGCCGGTTTCCAACGATATAAAATTCGTCCACTGTAATTCATTACCACCATCATAATAGTCCGTGAGAGTCATAATGTAGTCAGAAGCACAAGCTCCGCGCCAAACCACAATATTTTACGTTAAATTATACATAATATTATGTTTTACATTTATGTAAGAGTTGTTGATTGTAAAAAAATTATACGCTTGTTTATATCCCTATAAATGCTGTGTTGGTTTATTTGTCGAGAGCTGTGTTTGCCTTAACCGCGATCACACACTCCTCACCGCATGACTTCAGCACGGTGCACTGGAACAAGAAAAACATACATATTAATTGAGTGAATAATATGTGAATTAATCACAAGTTTGTACCAGAAAATAAGTTATAATCTTTATGATTCTACAGCACGCCATTCAATAAAGGTGAGTTTGAGAGAACCATAGCTAATATGTAAGTTAGTTATCAACTTGCAATAAAAAAATCGACCATACTGTTTAGAATCGATAGCTACACATTTTATAAGCAAACATTTATTGTACTTTACCATAATTATTTTCTCAACTTAACATACAAAACAAAGTTTCATAGATATATGAAGAAACTATTTACAGCTTTTGACATACACATATGTGTGTATGTCAAAAGCTGTAAATAGTTTCCTCATACTCACGACTATATTCCCAGAGTGGGTGGGTAGTCAGCTTATGATTCATTTGTTGAACACTTGTATAGTATGGAAATGTGACAATATGCCAACCATTGTGTGCAAATAGGAGTGAATCATGTAATATTTATGACGTCAAAAAGCACGAAAAGCGAACTTAACTAAAATATTAAAACAGGATAAAGCAAAGGCACTGACAATTTTGTCTCTGACAATGTTAAATTTCTAGAAAATTTACACATTTATGCAAAACATTTGTATATATATATATTGCTCCTGACCGATTTCGGCCACGGCGACTGCTTCAACTCCGTTGCTGGCGTTGATGGGCCCTCATGTGGCTAACATAGCCAATCTTCTTTGAGAAGATCCTCGCACATAGCGGGCACGTGAGCACGTCATTCTCATAGTGATATTGTATAGCCACCGGCAAAACATTTATCCACAGTACAAGTACCTAAATTTTAATTTAATTCATACAAAGCAGCATTTGTTCAAATGTACAAAGAAATGTTCAAATAAAGAAGTATTGTACTCCAAATCCATGATCCATATGGCTTGCGACAGCACAAACCCAGGTAAAGGGCGGAGAGTTCATTTACGAGTAGATTTAGCACCAACGCACTACATAAGCGTGTCAGAGACTCTATACTCGAGTGTTTTCATTGATTTGACCGATTTATTAATATGATGAACGTAAGGCTAAAGGTCGCGGCCTTGGCATTGGCACCTAGGTATTAATACACAGGTTGTATAAGACACATATGCTATTGCAGGCGACATGTTTCGGTTCAATGCCAATTTAAAACACTGTTGATATAGTAGCAGTTTACATGTATGTCTTGGCAACCCTATTTATGGTATTAATAAAAAGTAACAGTGGGCCTACTGCTTTCGAGGAAATGAAAAAGATCGAGATGTGCCTGTCTTTGTTCCTTTGCGTATGCCCGTATGGTAAAATATAGTCATTGCATAGCATGCTAGCTTAACAGATTTGCTGTAAGAAAGTCACACAATAAACTAATATCTTTGCCTGTTTTAAGTTAATAACACAACAGAAAATCAATACCGTAATACTAATGCAGGCGATGAAAAAAGAAGTTTTGTAATGTTATTAGTAAATACATTAATTTCATTACCCTCTCTTTTCACTGCGCTTTCAATGAGGGATTTTTCGAAAGGCATTAAAATAATATTGTATTCGATAGATGGCGTCGATGGGAGATTAGACATGAGCGCCGCGCCGGCGCGCCGCCGCCGCTGCGATTTTTTCCACGCCGCGACCAGTGCGGTCGGCGCGCCGACCTTGAGCTGAGCGAGTTAATTCCCTCAAAAAGTCAGTTTTCTGAAGTCGTATTCACATTTATTCAGACATAGCCGTTATTGAAAAACTGCTTAGAAAAATAAATAGTAATGTTTTAAGCTGAATAATTATTTTATTAGGTACTATAATAATAAACATACTTTGTTTTTATCGAATCTACGTTGAGCGGTTGGCCGATATTGATGGCTGTGCCTAGGACTCTGTTGGTGTATGCCATGCATTGTTACAATAAAATAAAAGCTAGACTAGGGCGTGCTCAAAATTTTTCAGACCTCTCCTATCTGAGCCAGGGAAATACAAAATCCTAGTAGGTATAACACTGGAACGTGACATTTCATAAAACGTACATAAAAAGCCTTTGATTCGATCGAAACCTGGGCTGTTCTGCAGTCTCTTCAGGACTAGCGGTACATCAAGGTGCTGAAATGCTTGTACAGTATGTCAATATGTCAGTCCGACTACAGGACCAGAATTCAAAACCTATACTACTGCAGCGAGGTGTGAGGCAGGGAGACGTTTATACTCGTATCTCCTTAACTGATCACCGCTGCACCGGAAGATGTTTTCAAGGTTCTGGACTGGAAAGGGCTAGGCATCAACATAAATGGCGAGTATATCAGTCACCTTCGGTTTGCCTATGGTATAGTCATCATGGTGCAGACCATGGAGAAGCTCAGTAGAATGTTCGATGATCTTAGCAGCGAACTAATAGGTCTGAAAATCAACATGAACAAGACGAAGTGCCTGTCAAATGTTGTACTAACTCTTGTAAAGATCGGAAACTCTGCGTTCGAAGCTTTTGACGATTATGTTTATCTGGGAAAAACTGTCCAGTAAGGTAGGTCCAACATCGAGAAAGAGATCAACCGTTGGATCCAACTCGACTGGGCAGCGTTCGGGATGATACATAGTATCTTCACATCCCAAATACCGTAGTCAAAAGACGAAAGAAAAGAAAAACACACTGGTTTTGCCAGTAATGACAGACCAGAGAGGTGGTCGCTCATTCAAGGTCTCATAAAAAGGCCGAAAGGCTGCCCTAAGGGCAATTGAGAGGGCTATGCTCGAAGTTTCCATGCGAGATTGAACCAGAAATTAAGAGATCCGCAGAAGACATAACTCAAAGAATAGCCAAACTAAATGGGCAATAGGCGGAACATATTAATCGCAGAACCTATGGCCGATTGGGTTTCTCGAGTGGCGTCCGCGGTCCGGGAAGCGCAGCGTGGGTAGGCAGGCCCACCCTAGTAGGTGGAACGATGACCTGGTGAAGACTAGTCAAAATTGACTGCATTAGAGTGTAATGTTATATCACAACTCTCCAAGTGCATGTAAAAAACAAAGAAAGACGCATATTCTTTTCGGCCGTAACCCAATGTTTGTAATCGAAGGTAAAGGAACTCAATCACCTTGTGGTATCTGCCAAAAGAAAAGAAATGAGAACTCTGAGCACTCAATCTTCGTGAAGACATTTTAAACTAGGTAGTTGAAATAGGTCCTAAAATTTGTAAGCCATGAGCTATGAGCTGGCCAATTAGATACCTATCGAAAGGGAGTTAGAGTAGTATGAAGACCACTAACTGGAACGTCCCTTAGCACTTGGCCGACAACGACGGGAAGCGACAGGATGAAGTCGAGTGCAGAAGATTTGTGTTTTGTCGCGCGCCGAGGAAGAGTCCTATCTATTCAACAGTGGATGATTACATGCTGATAATAGAGTAAAAACTGTCGTGTGGAATGATTAAAGTCCTACTCAACCTTTATTTTAATGTTCTATAGAATTAACATGTACGAAATGTGAGATTTCACAATCTAACACATATAAATTATTTATTCTTACAAAAAAACTCGCTCCCTACCTTATTTAAGGTATTTTCCCTACATGTACAGTTTGTTTTTACTATCCTGGACCACAAAAGATACTAAAACCATGGTTTTTAATTTTTCTTTAAATAAGGTACATTTTTCAAGGCCACGCCGCCGACGCCGGCCCCTAAAAGTCGGCGCGCCGCCGCCGACTGATTTATAATCGGCGCTCATGTCTATGGGAGATAGATGTGAAAAGCTTGTGTTATAATAAAAGTTTAAATGAGCAGGAAAACATGAAAAGACACTCAGTCAACACATGACCAAAAACATGCATTTATTTTAACTTTTTGAGCATAAATTACAATATTCGAAAGCTGGTCGCGCCAACGCCATCTATCGAGGCATGATCCACTACGTTTGAACTAGCTGTACAGCTTGGCCAAAAAGAGTAGAAATTAAATGAGGGCGCTGCCTCCACGCAAGAACGTCAAAATCACGCATAACCTGGCAACACCACCTTACTCAAATTTTAGTTCCACCCGTCACCACTATCATGACTTTATGGCCAAGCTAAAAAACTCCCCAATCGTTCGCGATGGGCTCACGCTCATGTATGGATGGCGGCATAAATTCGGTCTGGGCACCATAGTAAAGTCCGTAAAACGCGTGTAATTATGATTATCATAAATGGATAGCAACAAACTCACCAACAACTCTTTGCCACTGTCAAAGTCCGAGCGAAGCTGAGTACCGAGGTCGCCGTCTGGATACTTAAGGTCCTCGCGGAGGTCGCCGTTGTCAGCCATGAGGGTCAAGTAGCCGTCGTCAGATATGTCGGTGAGCTGGTAGTCCTCGCGCTTCACGTGGGGGACGTCCATGTTGTGGGTGGATGGGCAGATATCTTCGTATCTGGGTAGGGTGATTGACAATGTTAGCGGTGTTTGAATATCCATTGTTAAAGATAGGATATGAAGATACATAGAACCTGTAATTTTTCTATTTTATCGATAACTTATTTTTAACTACACTAGGCTTAGGGCCTGTTTCACCACTTCTTAGTAAGTTCTTAAGAAATTATTGCAAAATATCTGTCGGATAAACTAACAAGAACTTATTGGTATTGACGACCCGGTTGGTATAATGGTTACCACGCCGGACTGCCAAACCAGGGTCCTGGGTTTGAATCCCGGTTCGGTCATGGATGTTATATGTTCGTGCCGTTGTTGTATGGTTTCCATAATAAAAGCCTTTAGTGCTTAGTTTGGGATCATTACAATGTATGTGCCTGTGAGCGTTATTTATTTATTTATTTATTTATTCAGAAGTGGTGAAACGGGCCCATAATATTATTTTTCTCTAATATCATATAAAATTATAAAATAAGAGGCAGAATCACCAAGAACTTAAACAACACTATGCCAATTTAATTTGATACGGAAAACGATCGATCGAATAGGGTTACTAACAAAATTAGCTGAAACTATTTCAAGGGGATGATCAGACCACAAAACTGAACAACTTTCTCCATGGGACCAATATCGAAATCGCGAAAAAAACTAGCTGTCCCATAAAAAATGCAAAGATAATTTTCGCGATTTCGATAATGGTCCCTTGGAGAAAGTTGTTCCATTTGAAGGTCTGATCATCCCCTTAAAATAGTTCCAGCTAATTTTGTTAGACCTTTGTATAGTTCCACAATTTCTAGCACAGGGGGTGCTGTATTTTATAATGAATGCAAATAGGTAAATATTGATAGATTGTTTGATTGATTAAAAATAAGTGTTCTCAATCAATAAGCACGGATTTTCACACCACAAATCCGTACTAAGTTTTACTTATTCAGTACGTAACTATCTTCAAGTCAAAAATATTTAAGAAACTTTTAATTAATGGTCAATAGTGAGACTAATTTTGTATCCTGAAGTGCAGAGTGCAGACTATTTATTATTGACGTTTAATAAGTGTGCTTTAGGCTCCTATATTGAATAATTTTTGTTTTGAGTTTGAGACTATTTATTTATCCAGAAAATCCAGAGTAAAAACTAGCACTTTATAATGACTTTATATTGTAATTTAATTTCCTGTTTAATTAATAGCCATTTAGAATATATCTAGCTACCCAATCGGGAAACACAGTCATGATCATGAGCATACATGTTTATGATTATTTCCAAATAAGTTGTACCTAATTAATGATTAAGATGCATTTAATAACACCATTGACATTGATTGGTGATACTAAATTAACCAAACAAGCTTGACATTGACACTGAATTTGTGGCCCTGTACGGTGATCCCAGAGCACAGTTGTGCAATGAGACGCATAGTCGGGCCTGGGGTATAGTGTTCGAGTACCCTCAGCACGAGAGCAGTATGGGACCGCACTCGCGACTCTATGGGCTCGCAAACTTTATAATTGCTTGTTCGTACCACTATTGCAATGACGTCATAGTCTCATTAAACGAATGATGAAAAAACTTTGCTGATACAGTTTCGTTTTTATTGTAGAATTCTGTGATGATCATTTTAAAATGAATTTCAATGCAAATGTAATTTAAAGTCCCCGCCGCGATTGTTTGTCGTAGGTACTTTCTGTATAGGCTAATCTCAGAAAATGCTGTAGTGATTTCGACATTGCTTTCACTAATAGATAGACTGATTAAAGTATGTTAGCTAGTTGAGAAATAAATATAACAGGCTATTTGCTAACCTAGTCAAATCAGCAACTACAATGTTGTTTTAAAACATTTTTTAATGAGGAAAAATGTATATAGATATTTCATGTAGGCAAATAGGTACCCTATTGATTGCTACAATATTATAGCCATGTGTTCCCAAATCCGATCTGCCACATCATTTTTATACAGCATGAAATTGCAAATAAATTACAATTACTTAGCATGGTGACTAAAAAGAGGATTGTTTATGATCTTATGAACCGTGTTATCTTCTTTAGATAGCGAAGTCCAAATTTCTTTGTTTCACAGATAGTAGTTGAATATAAAACCACTTTAAACAGAGAAAGTTGGATTGTTTCATCAATAAATTACAATGATTTTTAATTTTTAGCCTCCTAGGACCTAAAGCTGCCCAATAAAACACAGAATGCTTCATGCAGAAGCAGAACATCTGATCATGTTTCATGGCTGTGTTCGATCACAGTGACTGATTATGGCTGTTGACTTTGAGAGCTTCGTTGATGTGCTCTTAGATCGCTGATGTAGCCCATCTTCTATCGGCTTCAAAAGTGCATCTCCACTGCTATATGTCAATACATATATTAAGATAGTTTACTGGATCTAGATGGCTGCAGGTGCTCTGGCTTTAAGTTCATCGTGCTTAGCATTGAGATCACCCTATGCTTAGTCTAGCTAGGCACAACAATATGATCAATATTTTGGACATAATCACCCAGATTCTATTTCAAAGTAATGTACTAGAAATCTTAACTGCTGATATACTTATATGTACACATTTGCCTAACCTTATTTGACAGTCAGCCAGATATTTCCTCTCATAAAAGGCAAAAATGATAAGTAATATGACACAAATCAATGAACAAAACTCATGTAATTTTCACATATGCTTGTCACTCACATGAGCGACATATTCCTTTAATACTAGATGACTTGGTTGGTGACCATGCGGGACTGCCGAACCAGGGTGATGGGTTTGAATCCCAGTTTGGTCAAGGATGCTGTGTTTGGGCTGTTGTCTTATAATTTCTATTACAAAAAGCCAAGTAGTTTACTTGGGATCATTAAAATCTATGTGAGCATATTTATTTATTTATACTTACTTCTTGCCGTTGAATATGTCAATGCCGACCAAGTGGACCTTAGCGTGGCCGTGCTTGCCAGTTTTGGAGGTGGACATCTCAACAATCTTGCACGGGCGGCCCTTCAGCATGACGAAACCGTTCTTGCGGAGGGCCGAACATTGCATGGGGAAGGTGGCCGAAGCCCCGGAGTCCCCGGTCTCAAAATGTGTGTCTTCAATGTCACCCATGTTGTGTGCCGGGTTTTAGCTACGGTCAGGAGTGATCTGGTGAAAGAAAATTGTTTATTATTATTAGTTAATAGTTTTTGCCCATGGTGATGTCTGCGTCGACTCTAAAAATATCCTATGTCCAGAATGTATTCTATGTGTGAACCAAGTTTCATCCAAATTTGTTTAGCTGTTCATGCGTGATTCGGGTCTCAAACATACAAACATCATCACAAACTTTCACATTAATAATGAAATGAAATGAAAGTAGGTTGTTCTTGGATTACATAATGTATGTAGCAGGTTTTGAGGTGGCTATTTTTTTACCCAACTGCGACAGAAGGAGGGTTATTAAAGTTACTCTATTGTTTATTATCAAGTCAAGTAGGTACCTACTTCAATTAAGCTATCCAGATATATTTACAAGGTCAAACAAAAATAGCTGAAACTATTTTAAGGGAATGACAAAACTATACAACTTTCTATGGAATCTGTGCCAAAATAGCAAAAAAATGGGGTGCGGCTCCCATAGAAAAAGTTGCTTCAGTTTGATGGTCTGACCAATCCCTTTAACACTTTAACTGCCGACGACCTACGTCGTAGGTCAGCGACACACCATCACACCTCGAGTCAGAATTGTATAGGATTCCACAGTGTTAGCACTGTATCATTGTTTTGAGCGTAGCAGCGAAAGTGTTAAAATAGATTCAGCTTATTTTTATGGACCTTATACTAATATAATCTTATCATTCAATAGAAAACATTTTGAACTTGATTTTCAAAAAAGAATTAATTTCAGATAAAATGTGGCCCTGTACGGTGATCCCAGAGCACAGGTTGTGTAATGAGACGCATAGTCGGGCCTGGAGTATAATGTTCGAGTACCCTCAGCACGAGAGCAGTATGGGACCGCACTCGCGACTCTATGGGCTCGCATACTTTATAATATCTATGATTGGTACGCAGAACATGAATTGAAAAACGACAATGAATAGTGGACTAAACTAGACAAAAGACAATGTGCAGAATTTCAATAGTATGCTTTGCCATTGATAGAATAACCATTCATTACAGAACCAACGACAGCCAATTTTCTTCTTTCTAAGCCAAATAGGAATCCAAGAGAATTTCAGGTTAAGCAAAAAATCAATGCTACCAGACAAATTCTAAACCGTGCACCATTCCAAATGGCATATTCGAATAATCACAAATAAATATGAGGAGTCAAGAGTCCGTTTGCAATACTGTGTAGTTATTCAATTTTACTACACAACTTACGTATGAACTTATACCTAAGACCTATACAAGAGCTAGTCGAACTAAAAGATACTCAAAGACATGGTAGAAACAGCTAACTAAATACATCTAACCATCAAGACCTTGGCATTAACTGTGAATTATAGAAGTGACAAAAAAATTTAGCACTTAGGTTATTGACCTCTCAAAGTCAATGAACCTTAAATTCACATGTGTTAGGCAGCAGTAAGAAGTAGCAAAGGAAATATCCAATATTAATTTTGGCATAAATTGAGAAATTAAAGAATGAATAATTAATGATGTCTCGAGGCACCAGTGGCTGGAAATATATCATACATTTCACCAATGTGCTTTAAATACTTAATAATTAATCAACAATCACATGAATAATAGTTCATAGCATATAAGACACTTTTTGATACAATATTATGCTGACTTGACATTAGCTTATTACCAGCATATGGTATTTGTTAGCTAAATCTAGATTGTGATGTAGATACTGTTAACTTATCTAGACATTCAGGTGTCTTGAGCTTTACTGTAGTAAAATGACATCATTCTTGCACAAAATCAACATTAAAACGTTAATAAAAATATAGTAAAATCGTTCTACAGATGAAAATATCATAGCTACATTATTTCGTTCATGGATAGGTATTCCACCTAAGTGAATCACTCTCAAATTTGTCTAGTCATAGGTTATACATGTAAATAAAGTACATAACCTAAAAACCAGACAGTAAATGATAAATGTGGCGAATTTTACGATACCTTATGTTTCACGAAAATTTTGACACGACCTAACCCCACCTACTAAAACTGGAAACCCTTTGTAAGGAGCTTTTGTTTCTGAATACGATATTTATATACATGTGAAGAGTTGTTCTATACAAAGAGAGAAAAGGTGTTTGGACAGAAAATCAGTCCTGATAGAAGGAGATGCAGCCGATACCAACACCGCCGAGTGGAGTCCGAACATGTGGCTTTTAGAGACATCTTGGACATGTCTTCATTTCACCAAATGCACTAAAAACATATAACCACAAACCGTTTATCCCCTACACAGCAACTTTAATCACCTCAACAATCGTAACAAAGAAATGTAAATCGGATCTTTCACCCGAATCAGAGAGATAACGAAAGAAAAATAGCAACTTGACAAACGTGCCGGCGGCGCCGCGGTTCAATTTACTTTCATTATTTACACAATATCCACACCGCAGTAACGCCGCACTTTCACAAAAACTTATTCACCACATAAAATACTTACGAAAACTATTATAATTACTATTTTATAAGGAATTCACCACAAAATCTAGATATTTATCGACACTCACATGTGACCGACGGGTTCTTCAACCGAAAGGTCAATTTGCGCCTGCGTAGCACCTTCAACACTCACTTCCTGTCGTGGGGTTCGCAAAATGGCCGAAACGCCGCCGTGTTTTGGCGGTAAATACAAATATGATATAATATTTTTAATGCTACATGAATACAAAAAAAATAATATCTTAAAATAATATCTTATCAGAATTATTGACACTGAAGTCCAAAAATATTTCTGTAAAATTGTCAAAGTCACGTAAATAATTCGTAAATGATTTTGTTTGCCAAAACTGTTTTATCGACTGCACAAGATTTCATAGGACTACAGATTACTACCAATAGGTGGCAGTGATGTTCGCTTCATGCCATGTCGGTGCGATTATTTGTTTCGCAATAAGCGAATACTTTTTGCAAAGAAAAGTATTCCAGCTGATTAAGGCTTCTTATTGCTTATATTATTTTATTTTCCCGTTACTATATTATTAAATAAATATGATTGATTGTCTTTTGAAATGCTAAATCGCATCTGATATGGATTGCTATCCGTAGTCTGTTTGGTTCTCGTTTTTCTATCATAGCGAAAAATGTTCATAAAAAACGGTGCTAAGTAGCTAGTTCTAAAGTAACAAACCAGATGACGCTAGTAGGACAAAGTTTAGTTCTTGAAATTTTCAAAAAAAATACCTACTCTACTCAGTTATCTGAGGGAAGAGATTCTTGGTTCAAACTTTTGTTGTAAATATTTTCTTTATTTGTGATTGATTCAAAGTCGATTAGATTTTGAGTTTACAGATTCGTTTATATGCTACATGTGTTGTGTGTGTGTGGTAGTAGGTTTGTTAGTCAATGTTTGACACCATCAATAGGCAGGTACCTAACTCCTACCTAACTAGGTATCTATATGCTAAAAGTAAGCCTTGCTTGCTAACATAATTTTTTTTAAACTACCTACTTATAACTGCGCTTTTTAAGGTAGGTCAGGTACCTAGCTGGGTCCGGTCTAGGGTTGCCACCTTTTTTATGTGCAATTAAAGTACATTGATTATTAAAGGTAAGAAAAAAAAAAAGGTCATCGCGCCACCTCGCGCCATGGCGCGGTGGCGCGAGGTGGCGCGATGACCTGGACAAATTTGACGACCACTGGCCAGAGGTTGCCCAAAACAGGAACGAGTGGAAGAGCAGGGGAGAGGCCTTTGCCCAGCAGTGGGATGAAACAGGCTAATAAAAAAAAAAAAAAAAAAGTATCAAAATAAAGTACAATTTATTTTTCTTTATTATTATGTTTAAAAACATATATCTACTAACTGCACAGCATCTTTACAGTCTATAATTAAATTAAAGTGAATAAGTGAGATGCTCTGTTCTTTCGTTCTTTCGTTTTTCTGTTCGTTTCGTTTTGTCGTATCATTTTTTTTTGTACATTTTTTCGGTGTAACATATTCATCATCATCATCAGCCTATCATCGTCCACTCCTGAACATAGGCCTCTCCCAAGGCGCGCCACAAAACTCTGTCCTTGGCCTTCCTCATCCAGTAGCTCCCCGCTATTTTTTTTTAGGTAGTCTGTCCAGCGGGCAGCAGGGCGTCCCACACTACGCCAACCAGTTCGCGGTCTCCACTCTAGAACTCTGACACCCCATCGGTTGTCAGTTCTTCGGCAGATATGACCAGCCCATTGCCACTTCAGCTTGCTAATTTTCTGAGCTATGTCAGCCACTTTAGTTCTGTGACGAATCACTTCATTTCTGATGTGATCCCTCAGAGAAACACCGAGCATAGCTCTCTCCATAGCTCGCTGAGCGACATTGAATTGATGAACTAGTCACATATTCACTACCTATCTATTTGATCCGTTTCACTAACTTGTCAAAAACTCAAAGAAATCAAATCATGCAAAATAAAGTATTTTCGTGTACTTTATTATTCGCATAAAGTGTAGAGTACAATTACCTGAAATAACGTA
This sequence comes from Agonopterix heracliana, assembly GCA_963693445.1. Taxonomy (NCBI): domain Eukaryota; kingdom Metazoa; phylum Arthropoda; class Insecta; order Lepidoptera; family Depressariidae; genus Agonopterix; species Agonopterix heracliana. Next base: position 14,946,328 of record OY856323.1, on the reverse strand, counting down.
CAATACTTTATTATAAAGTACGTGTGGCAACCCTAGTCCGGTCCGAATGTATTGTTATAAAATGTTTGACTTCCACGCTACTACGGCTATAGCAATGAGTTTTTCCCATTAATCTAGGTAAGTATAACTATGTAATATTACACAGTACCTATATTAAGAGCCACTTTTTGTTTCTTATTTAGTACTTAAATTGAATAATCACTGTTTTAATTAGATTTAACCTATGGAACCTCCATTTGGAATTTTGAAAATTTTGCTTCTTCTAACTCAAATTTCACTTTCGACCCTTTTTTCGGTAACTTGTATGGATGTTGTGTTGTTACGTAAACTATGGAAGAGTGTTTTCAGACGATCATTTTACTAAAACAAAATGTAAAAAGTTCTTAATAACTACTATGAAAAAAGTTATGACAGTTTTAAGCAGAAAATTCTCAAATATTCGTTCAAAAAATCATAACTTCTAAACTACAAAAAATCGCGGAACATACATGGGGTATTTTCGGATACACCTAGGTGTGAGGAGTCTTAAAAAAAATTTTTGGACGCCTCTGTTTGGACCATCCTGTTAATGGACAGTGGGTACAATTCATGCCTCGAAATTGAAGCATGCAGGTTTCCTCATGATGTTTTCTTTCACCGAAAAGCCAGTGGTGTTACAAATCGTACATAAATACCGAAAAACTCATTTGTACGAGTCAGCCTGGACGGGGATCGAACAATCGCCTCCTGCACGGCACGCAAGGTTACTCGCCACTGGACCACCACAGCTTTTTTTGCTTTGCTTTGCTTTGCTTTTAGAGCTCATAAATTTTGCTTTTGGCACGTCTGCATGAGTAGCATACCCCCTACAGACACAAAGCTTCTATGGATCGCACAAAATTATCACGAGTCGCGCCTACCCATAGAATGTCCCGATTGCCAACTGCAGCGGTTTTTTCAAAGTTACACCTTCAAATCACCAGTAGAAAATGTCAACCCCTTATTGCATAGCATGCCATATCGGGCATCAAAGGTTTTTGATACATCATTTAAATTTGCCGCTCATTTTAAATGATCTATGAAAAACCATTGATGCCCGATATGGCATGCTATGCAGTAAGTGCGTTCACAACCCAGGTCGGTCGCAGTAAGGACAACATGTTCAGGTGGGGATTCTCGGATGCGCAAAATGTGAGTTGCTTGTGTGGAGCTCCACAAACGATGGCCCATCTCACATCGTGCCCTGCGTGTCCTTACACCTGTACGCAGGAGGAGCTCATGACCGTTAGCGATCGGTTGCCCACTTCTGGCAAGGTACTATTTAGCGACTTTGTTCAAAATTTGAAGTCGACACGATAAGAAGAAGAAGAAGAAAGAAGTGCGTTCACACACGATGACGCACAGACGGAGCAGCAAACGTCAGTCCGTCATTTGTGAAGCAAGGAGTTGTATGAAATCGCACGTAGAAGCACACACGGTGACGCATTGACGCACTGGGTGTGGTTCTATGGACTGTCATCTGCCGCTCCGTCAGTGCGTCATCGTGTGTAAACGCACTAAGGGGTATGTTCGTATCATGTATACCTATTCAGTCACTCAGTATGACACATGCATGCTTACCTCCGTTTTTCTCCTTCATATTATGAAAACCCGGGTGTGACTGAACCTTGTGTGATAAGACTGGAAATTATTTTTTAGTTCATTTCGGTGGAATCGGATCACGCGATCAGATTCTACAAAACCGTGAGAAAACCATGTATTTTATTCTAGATTTTATTTTAGGCGAAACTGATCTCGTGATCAGGGATGCGATTTTTGAATGTCATTCGGTGAGCTCAGCAGCCGTCTACTCTGCTGATTTGACTTTCAAAAATCATACTACAGGAGGGAGATTTTTGAGAGTCAAATCCGCAGTAGAAACATGCGTATGTCCATAGTAATTATGACATTTTCAACAGCTGAGCTCACCGAATGAGATTCAAAAATCGCACTCCAGAGTACACCTTTCGCACGTGATCCGTTTCCACCGGCAACGGATCACGTGATCAGAGTGGACTAACCCCCAATTTGCCATCTCATGACGGTCTGATAGCACGGTCGGTAGTGAACCTGTTCCAAGGGTAGCGGGTTCGAATCCCGTAAGGGTCAAATATTTGTACCCAAGCCATGGATATGTTTGTATCTCTGTACCTAGGACTGTTTTTTTTCTAAGCAGGCCAGTATATATACTTTTGTTTTTAACTTATAATTAATGGACTTTTGCTTGTGCGTTAGCACTGCATCTCCGCCCCAGTGTCAAGTAGTTTGTGGGGGTACCTATCTATCCCAATCTAAGGGATTGTTTTGATCAAGAACAAGAAAAGATTGAGAATTGTGGAGCCTCGTGAAAGGGAAAAACGCGACGCGCGAACACCACGCGAGAAAAGTGCTCGTGTCAGAACCTGCAACGTGACTCAGGTATATACCTACCTATATTATTGTATGACGTTGTTTGGTAATTATAATACAAGTCTGGACTGGATTATGGTGCTTTAAAATGGGACCAGACAATATTTGTGTGACAAAGTCTAAGATATTTGTATTTATTTATCCCGCAATTCACAAGAAAAAGTAGGTAACAATGACCAACATTACATTAACAGCGCAAATCCGAGCAGTAATGATCCATCTCATAATACAATACAAGACACAAATCTACAACAATGGAAACGGGTTTAAAAGCTTTCTTTAATAAATCACTTCGCGTCGAGGGTTGAAAAAAGCTCGGTAGAGGGTTGGCTTTTCGTTCACAAAAGATAGATACAATTACGTAACCATTGATGTAGTTATTATGGGGCTATTAAGTGGTTTTGATAGTCATTGCCTATACTGCGGTCTTGTATTTTCTATTTAATATAAATACTGAAGTGCACATTATGACAAAATTAATACTTAAATAAAATTAAATATACTTAAACACGTCAATTAATTAACTTGTCATTTTTGCATCTTAAACATTTACCTAATGACAATGGCAAAAATTTAAACGGTTTCCGAAATGTATGTTTTGTAGGTATTAATTTGGATTGGATTAATTGGACAGATCGAATAACAAATGAAGAAAGAGGTGTAAGTGCGTTCACACACGATGACGCATTGACGCAGCGACAGACGTCAGTCCGTCATTTGTGAAGCAAGGAGTTGTATGAAGCCGCACGTAGAAGCACACACGGTGACGCATTGACGCATCGGGTGTGGTTCTATGGACTGACAACTGCCGCTCCGTCAGTGCGTTATCATGTGTGAACGCACTAAAGAATAATTAAAGAAAGGAGAAATATTATAAAAACAATAGACAACACAGGGGGCGAAAAAATTATCGAACACTTGCAGGAAGGTGGCATAGGGACACTTGATATGACACGACAACTTCTATAAAACGATATTGGAAGGAAATATCCTATCCTCTATATTGGAAGAAAGGCAGAGGACGACCTAGACAGAGTTATCTAGCACATGTTGTGGAATAAAAGGTTGACATCGTGTCGTATCAGGAACTGGCGGAAAAGAGACTGGATTGGCGAGGACCAAACCGACAAACTACGACATATATTCTCCTCGGCCCTACAATGCCTCAAAACTAAGGTGTTCAATCAGTGCGTTCTGCCAGTGATGACCTATGGTGCCGATACGTGGACCCTGACGATAGGACTAGTTCATCAATTCAAGGTCGCTCAGTGAGCTATGGAGAGAGCTATGCTCGGTGTTTCTCTGAGGGATCACATCAGAAATGAATTGATTCGTCACAGAACTAAAGTGGCTGATATAGCTCAGAAAATTAGCAAGCTGAAGTGGCAATGGGCTGGTCATATCTCCCGAAGAACTGACAACCGATGGGGTGTCAGAGTTCTAGAGTGGAGACCGCGAACTGGTAGGCGTAGTGTGAGACGCCCTGCTGCCCGCTGGACAGACGACCTAAAAAAAGTAGCGGGGAGCGACTGGATGAGGAAGGTCGAGGACAGAGTTTTGTGGCGCGCCTTGGGAGAGGCCTGTGTTCAGCAGTGGACGATGATAGGCTGATGATGACACCGACAAAAGCGTAGTAATTAAAGAAGTATGAAAACATAGTTATTGTTTTTCAAAATTCACAATTTCTGTTATGCTTATTTATGTTAATTATGTAGGTAACCTTCTATAATCAGATAAGCATCCCAAGAGTATTGTAACATAGAATAATGAACAAAACGTGAAAATTTAAACATGGTTCGGCTAATCTAAGGGAATTAATCCATAGATTAGCCGAACCGTCTTGGTAACGATGTAAATACCCATTTAATGTTAAAATTTAATTAGGTAGAGGCATTAGGCTGTCTTTAACGAGGAGGCTTCAGTTAATTATTAAGAAAATGCTTAGGTTTAGCCTTGATACTAAATTAGTTCAGGTTTAGCTAAAGAAAGTGTTTATAAGCGTGACGTCAGAGTAACCGTAGTAGAAGTACTTAGATTTAAAAAAAATTATATGAGCCTGTAATTAAACATTTTAATTTTAAAGTGTTCTTACTGTAGGTATAGAAGTAGCAGTTTCTGATCAAAATAAAAAAAATATACTCGTAATCATATCACATAGGTGCCTAATACATAAAATCATACGCTTTAGTAGAACGCATTTTGAAGATATTTTTTTTGACTACTATCGCGTCGAAGTAAATAATGTAGTCGTAGAAAAGATGCGGCCATGTACCTACTCCTTGAGTCTTGAGTAGGTATGCCGGAATGTAGGTACTCGAATATGAAAAACGTGGTAAAAACCCGTTTAATTCTTGTTTAAATGATAGACCACGCCGATGGCAGGAAAGTAAGAACGGTCTCTGGAGTGCGATTTTTGAAACTCATTCGGTGAGCTCAGCAGTTGAAAATATCCAAATTACTATGGAGACATGCATCTTTTTACTGCTGATTTGACTCTTAAAAATCATACTTCAGGAGTGCGATTTTTGAAAGTCAAATCAGCAGAAGAAAGATGCATATCTCCATATAGTAATTTGGACATTTTCAACTGCTGAGCTCACCGAATGAGATTCAAAAATCGCACTCCAGACCGTCAAACTGAACAACTTTCTCTACCGAAATCGCGAAAAAAAATCAGCTGTTCCATACAAAACCGAAAACCTACTCGAGAGTAGGTACGTTTGCGGTTTTGTTTTGTCTCGACTAATGTATGGGACAGCAGATTATTTTTATATTTCGCTATTTCGATGATGGTCCCGTAGAGAAAGTTTTTCAGTTTGGTGGTCTGATTCTCCTCTTATAAAAGTGTCAGCATATTAAGTTGGACCCTGTATAGTTAAGTAAGTAGTTACGTACCTACGTACCTACCTCCTGGTATTTATACGGCCTACGCACTACATCATATTCTGTCAAATACAGTTTTTCCGAATAGACAGGATGCTGCGAACTGCATTGAATATGTATGGGGTCGGCATAAAGGGCGATAAAAGTCAAGTGCCGCAATAAAAGCTCGCAAAATAAATTCAGCGCGTAAATGAAAACGGTACGGACAATGGAGCGCCGGGACTTTCCACGCGCCATTACCCGCCCCCGACGATTACGCGAAAACGGCAATTCAAATGAAATCATTTTACCATATTATTTTCATTTGGAATCCCCCCGCGCCCGCCCGCAAACTCCATTTCGCCGCCAAAACTCGTACGCGGCTCAGCCAATTTTTTAAGTGTACCCGCTCAAAATAAATTATGTAGCAAATGGGAAGAAGGCGCGCGGCGGACAAACGGGACAAACAAGAAATAAATAAAACGGATGAGCGCGACTCGCGGTCGGCTAGAGCGGGACGACTGTATCCAGCACGCTCCTCCTCCTGGTCCCCCCTCGCACCTCCCTCTCCACCGTTCCACTTGAAGACGGCCCCGAGAGCTAAGCTCCCGTTTTATTGTCACTTACACCTCTGCTAAGATTTGTTTACCACTCAAAGAGTCTTATTTGGAATCTTTGTTATCCTACCATTATGTTAACAAGGTTCAAAATCCTTTTCAAATCACTTTTATTTGTGGTAAAGTTAACTCGGCGAAGTTGTATACAAGACAAGTAAATTTTGAATCAGAGCTATGATTAAAGAATCAGACGCTGAAACGATTGCTTATAAAGTATTTAGCAGCTTATTTTGGATTGTCCAAGGAGATTTGATAATAAAAGTCATCTTTTTGTTTCTTTACGAATTTTAGAGGCTGTTTTTTTTAATTTAGGTATGTCTATCTTTAGAAGAAATAATTAATGTCGTTATTCAGAAGGTATATATCTCGGGGTAAATGAGTATATTACACATAACCGAGTTATAGGAAAATAACCACTACTGTTAGTTCTCACTTGTTGCTGTCGAAACGTAGGGTGGCAGAATTTGTAAAGCCAAGTTAGTTGAGATGGCTTGAAAATATCCCGATAGTAAATTTAGGTAAGTACCACTACTTAAGAGAATATTATTCCGAGAGCGAAAATGCGCGCTGCATACAAACGTACTTTGGTGATATTTTCAACACTAACCAATTAAAGTCAATCAAATTTTGCAGAAACAATCATAGAAACAAATCTCTATGCTTCTATAGAGTCAGATTTTCGTTAAAATCTACAGTTTTAATGCTAGGATTAATTCAAGATTTGTATGGAAATCTTTGAGGCACTGTAACTTGAAAACTATACATTTTAACGAAAATCTGACTCCATACAAGCATAGAAATTTGTTTCTAGATTGTTTCTGCAAAATTTCATGGACTTTAATTGGTTAGTATTGAAAATATCACCATAGTACGTTTGTATGGAGCTCGCTCCGAATAATATACCCTTAAGAAAGCAAGAGATGTGTGTCAGACAGAACCGCCCAAAGTGGAGATCCATAGTCTCTGCCTACCCATCTGGGAAATAGGCGTGGGTTTATGTATTTATGTAAGTATGTCATAAAGTCTCTAACACGCAGTTGGAGAAACGTTCATAAAAGTTAATCCTCCATTTACTATGGATGGACTAATTATGTTGTCTGAAATAAATGATTTTAATTTTAATTTATTATTTTTATTAAGTAGGTACTTATTTAATGTCTTGCTGTTACTTTTTGTCTTGTTAACGTAGTAAAAGCTAGCAAGCGATTTAATGAAGGATTAACTTTAATGAGCGTTTCTGCAAATGAGTGTAAAACAAGAATCAAAACAGAGAGGAACGCTAGTAAGGGTCTCGGGAGTCTGTAACCGAGCACCGACTGAAACAAGAGTTTGTAAAGGGGTCACGAACGCCATTACAAGTTAGTTTGTCTACTAGCTAATACGATGACGGATAATTGGATAGGTTAGAGCGGGACTGGGAATTTGTTAGAGGTTTCTTAATTTTTTTCTTGAGTTAATATTTTAACCATGGCACAGATTATATAATACTATACAGTACAGATGCCCAACGTCAAACAATGGAACGCGACTGCCGTAACGCGGGCAGTCTTCGGGCAAAGTAAATTGCTTGATTTTCCAAGGCTCACGAGATTTTTTTGTAGTCAGATCATGTATTTTTAGTAACAGTTTACACTTTTACGTAAACATAAATTACAAATCGATACCATAACGCCATATATTGCCATTTTTTTAACAAAAAATTAATTTGTATGAGATGGGACACCATGACCATGGATTTAAATCATAAAGGATGCCACTCCTCCTTTCAAGCATTGAAACAAGAAAATTGGCTATGGCGGTCGGTAAATTCGGTAATATTCAATCTTCTTTCGTACTTCTCCGTCGTCAAAGAAAATTAACCGTCGTCAATATTTCCAATTTTAGGTGTATCCCTTTTTATCCAATGACGTAACAACGAAAATTGAGTGACGTTGATTGATTTTTGACGTTGGATTAGAAAGGGACAAAGTTAACGTCGCAAAAAACAACGACGGAGAAGAACGATCATTACCGACCACCGAGGAGTATTATCATGTTTCACCGCTTGTAAGGAGGATTGGGATCCATTTCATTCTAATATTCTTGATTTTAACTGTCATAATTAAAAAAGAAAGTGGTACAAGAACACTATGGTCGAAATTCAGACCTTTTTAATTTAACTTTTAGTTCGAACTCCCGCATGTCAAAATCGATATTACATTTTCTCCCCTCCGGTCCGAAAGCGTCAACTTTCGTCCCGCTGCGCTAAACGAAGTTGCCGCTTTCCGCCTCCGTCCATCGAGGTGAAAAATAGTGTAGGTACACACCTCGGGCAGTAAATAAGAAGGCCTCTCATGTAATTGTTGGCCGAGGCAAAACTTTCCAGCCATATTAGGTGTGTAATGTACCTACTATTTCGACCCTACTTAGGCTGGCTTGCACCAAAAAGTGTTTCAGGCTTAAACATGTTTAAATATGGTGCTGTCACTGTCATTAGTATGAGCAGTGCGAGAGACAGAGTGATCACTAAATACGTTTTGAGCCTAAACACTTTTTGGTGCAAGCCAGCCTTAGAGCAAACTCACGCTCAAAAGTCATCTCAGAATCTCAGTCTCAGGCGTTTCTTCAAATACTTTAGAATCTTACAAATAAATAAATAAATAAATAACGCTTACAGGCACATACATTGTAATGATCCCAAACTAAGCACTAAAGGCTTTTATTATGGAAACCATACAACAACGGCACGAACATATAACATCCATGACCGAACCGGGATTCGAACCCGGGACCCTGGTTTGGCAGTCCGGCGTGGTAACCATTACACCAACCGGGTCGTACAAATAAATATAGTTTTCTAGTAAGTACCTACATTTAATGAAACGTACTAGGTACTACCTACCAGGAAAACGTACCTAACTACGTGTACGTTCCGACTTTTCAGAATAAATATCTAAGACTTTGACCTCGGGGAATAAAATAGTCGTTAGCGTATGCTATGTCATTTAATGAAAAATGATTAGAATGCAAGAATATAATATTTGATACATACGGAATTGAATAAGAACAAATGGATTGATACAATATCATGATTTTTTGTCGTGATATGTCTCCGGTACGGTGGTATAGCAGATTGTTATAGGTGGTATCTTCAAGTCAAGTCATGATTATAGAGGGTTTTATTTTTTTATATCGTAATGTGCAGACCACCGAACAATTTCTCAAAGGTATATTGAAATATAAAATAAAATATTAGTAAGAAACGAAATTAATAGGTAAGCGGTGAATAGAAAACTTTAAAATATTCTTTGCAAGAAAATCATTTTTGTAACACGATACCTACTTAACTTGATCATTAGCACTGACATATACTCTAGCGATAGACAAGCTCGTTCAAACAAACAACATGTCACACAAAACAACACAAAATGACACATTGCGATCTGTCATTGCCATAGTGACGAAGTGAATTCGGGAACATCAATGCGGTGCGCCCACCTCATTCAAGTGGAACATGTTGCTTCTATGACAGGGCCTGTCTATCGCTAGAGTATATGTCAGTGATCATTAGGTATAATTTATTTACAACAATATCCGTACAACTTTATAAACAAAACTAAAATAATCCTTTTTTGACTTTAGGTAAGTACATTATTTCAAGATTTGTACCTAAGTATATTAAAACAGTAAATAGCTAATAGTTAATAGTTATTTTTTACTTAACCTTCACAAAACATTTTTAATTTAAGTCGGTTATTTATACTATTGGTACCTACTGGAATAGGTAGAGTACCAACTAAAATTACCTCACACTCACAGTTATAGGTAACTGAACTTTAATTAACTCCATAAACCTATTTCAGATTAGAATATTAACTAATAACTATCCACGTGTAAATTCAACCCAAATGTAAACTTAACTTCGAAGTTCACGTCCACCGGTCAAGCCATATTCCAGAAAGGTTAGCGTTGGTAACCGTGGAAAACGGATTACCTCTTCGTAGTTAGGTACATAATTGATTTATTGGACCGCCGCATCACCTCATGAGATCCTGTTATCCACTCTTCATTAGTGTCTAGTTGATCCACCTTTATTGTATTTACTTTTCCTTCTTTTTATTACACAGTGCCATAGCCCCTTTATTTAGTAAGACGGTAGATTTGCAAATTATATTGCCTAGATCCGGTCTCGAAGGACCAAAATTTGCATCGAAGATTGACTTGATGGAATCTAAAGTTACTTTATGCTGTAACTCTTTGATATAATTAAATCAAGCAAATTCCATCCGATTTGCATTTCAAAGGTGATCAGAGAGAGTCCAAATTTGATTTGCATCATCGCGTCCCGCGCGGTAATCTCCCCGGCCGGTCACTTAATTCGGCTCGTTTTAAAGCAATCTTTTTGGCGGCCCGAACACACCGTTAAAAGTATTTCCAAACGTATAAATAATTTACGAAACGAGGACATAAAGTTTGCGGAGCGACCCCCGCTCGCATGCAAATCGAGTTGGAGAAAAGAAGTGTCCGCGACCGCGACGCCGTCTCTTTCCGCCTCTACTTTTCGTAGCGTGTGTGAAGGAAAGAGATATGGTAGAGTGGATTACGATATAAGCAGGAGCGAGAGAGAAAGAGTCGGTAGTTGCGTTCGGCTAAGTGAATCAGTGCCCGCGCTCGCTATTAAATCAGGGCGCGGGGGCGGGGGAGGTGCGCGTGCTAAAATGCTCTTTACGGCGGGTGGGGTTTTGTTTGGCGAGGGCGGTTTCTGAGCGATTACTCGCAGTTCGGTGCCGGCGGCGAGCGCCAGTCGGTATCAGTCGCACAGTGCCGCGGCCGGGAGTGCTCGCGCGTGTTTCTGAACGGATAATGGGAATGTCATCGCGGTGACCGCGCTTTCTTTCACGCGGAGTTCGGCGGGAAAACTTCCCGCCCTTAACGCTGCAAAATATTTTCGGACGCTAATAAGGTAAATTTTGTTAAGTTTGTCTATGTTATTTTATGTCCATTAAAACGTGTCACTTCCGCGTGTTCAGACTTTGAAGTTTTCTTAAAAATTTTCAATGTATTGTCCGAAATGGCTTTCGGGAACGGGACGAATAACGGTTTCTTTATTTAACTTTAAAAACTAATTGAACCCAAATAACTATGTGTGTTTCATTTCAAACAATAGTTACCTATCTAATGTGGCAAATTATTGGTGTGCGATAATGGATCTCCCGCTAAACCCTTTAGAAGTATTGGAGAAAGTTTTTATTTTTGAAACAATCTTGTTTGTGAAATATTAAATAAATGAAAAAAAAAGTACCTATTAAATAAATGAAAAAAAAAACTGCCTTTTCCTTCTGGTGTAGTTTTTTTGTTATTGTTAAATAAACGCACATATACATAGGTACCTACTGCACATTATAGCCATGAAAATGTTGTTAAAGTTTAAGAGATATCATTAAAACTAGACTTTTATCTAGGCTTCCATATTAACAATTTATCTTATACTTAAGAGTTATAAAGTAAAACATAAAGAAGTAAAAATGTCTTGCACATTCACTTTTAATTGAGTTCGTTAATTGTGTACAGAGCCGTAGATAATTGAAATGTATAATAATTTGTTTTATTAAATATAAGCCTTTCATATAACTTAACGAATAAACTGTTAACTTCAATTGCTGTTTTTAACGGTAACTAAAAATCAAATACGATTATTAGGTGTGAAAATGGACGTGATCTGACTGTAGGTACTATACCTACATTATACATACCTAAGTTAAGTAGTATGGATTTCGTAGCAGGTTGCCTATAAACGTTCCAGAACCGTGCTTAGATTTGCGTATTTATAGAAGACCATTGATCTTAAATGGTTGTATGATTGTCCAAGACCAAATCAACTTAATTTTTCAAAGACGTCAATTTCATACAAAAGTTTGACGCAGTATACGCGTAGAATGGAAAAGTACCCAAGTTTAGAAAATCTACATGCCGCATCACAAATAATATTTGAAATTTTTCATATAATTAAGTAGTACGAAGATATAAAGCTTTTAAATTATTCATAGAAAAATTCATTTTCTTTAATTGGTTAATAAATAAAATGTAATTTAACTTCGTTTGTATGGAGTAAGATAAGGAGTGCGATTTTTGAATCTCATTCGGTGAGCTCAGCAGTTGAAAATGTCAAAATTACTATGGACCTACGCATCTTTCTACTGTGGATTTGAGTTTCAAAAATCGCACTCCTGCAGTATGATTTTTGAAAGTCAAATCCGCAGTAGAAAAATGCATATCTCCTTAGAAATTTCGACATTATCAACTGCTGAATTCATCGAATAAGATTCAAAAATCGCACTCCAGACCATCAAACAGAACAAATTTCTGTACGGAACTTTTATAACATCATCATTTAAGAGCTACGCTCTTGTCAGTGGAGTATATTCGTATAACATCTAAATGGCAAAAAAGTCAGCTCCATGCCTACATATTTATTGATGTTGTCATAAATAATGCCTTAACCTTGCTTGCCGTGCAGGAGGCGATGGTTAGATGCCCGTCCAGATCGACTCGTACCAATGAGTTTTTCGGTATTTATGTACGATTTGTAACCCCACTGCATGCTTCAATTTCGAGGCATGTATTGTACACACTGATGTCCATTACAAGTAGCGACGGGCTCACTCCCCGTCACACTGTTTCGGTACTACTAGTGAAACGTGGATGTTCTTTTCTTGGATTTTCTTCCCTCGGGAAATATAGTCCTGAGCATATGCATGCATGCATAATAGTACATTATGGTACAAGTGTGTAATGTTGGTGATTACCGCTGAGGCGCCATTGAGACACGAGCCGCCAGGCGAAGGTCTTTAGAGAGCCGAGGACGGTAATCATCAATACACACGTGCATCATACGACGTTTTTCAACACACTTGTGAACAAAATAAATACTAAAAATTATATTATTTCGTAAGGCGTTCTTGAAATATTCTTTCAGAAGGACCTTGTTTTATTCCTCGAGCGTGTTCGACTCTCAATAAACTAAACAAATTGATTCGTTTGATTATCAATTGGTTTATTAAAAACGTCACGTCGCGCTGCACATGGACCGGTCTCAATCAGCAAGCTGTGCTGTGCTGTGCCTGTGCTGGTAATACAATAAAGGCCAATAAGCGATGCGTCCAATAAGCTCAATTACTGGTAAATAAGTGTATTGTATTGATATGCAATCGCAACCGGCGCCCGGGTAATTGATGTGGCGCTGTGTCTTATACATACTTACCTACCTACTTCATCATTTTATACAGTGTCCTTTGATAAGTTATTATGTGAAGATTGACAGTCGAAATACGAACGCGTCGAAAAAAATATAAGTAAGTGAAGTCTTCACTAATAAACCGTGTAAACACGCAACACAGATAAAACTTGTATGGCGCCTCACGCACACCAATCTAAGAAATTTGGCCACTTTTGTTTTATAAGGTAAAAGCACGAGGTGCTATTTAGACAACATATACTTTAAAGACCTCGGTGGCGCGTTGCGGAGAGGTATGGACTTTCAAACATGAGGTCCGGGTTCAAATCCGCACGGACAACACGCCACGTACCAATGAGTTTTTCTAACTTATGTACGTAATACCGACTGCTCTCAAACGGTGAAGGAAAACATCGTGAGGAAACCTGCATATGTAGAAGAAGAAATTCTGATGCATATGTGAAGTCTACCAATCCGCATTGGGCACGCGTGGTGGACTAACGCCCAAACACCCTCCTAGAGAGTAGGCCTGTGCCCTGCAGTCGGACGTATATAGGCTGATGATGATGATGGTGATATTTTGCCTAAGGGTCCTTCTTAAAATGCTGACGGTTTTGTATGAAGATATGACCAGACAATTTAATTGAAAAACTTTTTCTATAGGACCAACATCGAAATGGCAAAAAAATTCAACTATAAAACATGTGGGACTTGGTCGACTAGGTTCGCAATTTTGTATGGAACAGCCGATTTTTTTCCTGATTTCACTGTTCACTTTGATGGCCTAATCAAAACCGTCAGCTTATTGAATGACCCTGTTTTGAAGAAGAATTGAATAGCTATGAACCAAACCCGACAAAACAAATATATTGTGTGAATATGATCTCAATCGGTCTAATTGTTCGGAAGATACACAATCAGTAATAAGTATACGTACCAACGATTATAAGGGCCTGTTTCACCACTTCTGAGTAAGTCCTTGTTAGCTTATCCGACAGATATTTTGACATAATTTCATATGAGTTATGTCAAACTATCTGTCGGATAAGCTAACATGAACTTACTCAGAATAGAAATATAATATACCTACCTAAAGATTACCAACTTAAATCACTAATAATTGCCTATACGTACACGTAGCATATTACATATTAATAATACTCTAAGCTAACAAAACAACAAATACTAACAAATACCACAGAGGTACAATATAATCCTCTGTGCAAATACTATCCTACGCAATGGACACTCCAAAAATGACAGATTCAAATTAGCTAAGATTTTACAAAAGGCTGTAAAATCTTTACCTAGTTCGTTACAGTATACCATTTTTAGAATATCCACATTTAACTAACAGTGCCCAAACCCTAAAGTCACAATTAAATATACAAATATTGTCATATTTCACTTTTGTATGAATTAAAAGCAAAAATAATATCGTGAGTTAATAATTGCTACGAGATTGCTACGCGACTGCTACGAACGAGCTACGCAGAGACTACGCTTCGTAGAGGAGCGAAGCTTTTTGAAATTATGCGTACCTACAGCGGTTTGACTTCTGTTATGTATTCTTGAGGTCACAAGGATAAATAGTTTTGATGTAGTTTTGTGGTCAAAACGGTAAAAAAAAAATTTTTTTCTTAATTTTTTCCTTACGTAATCTACAGTAAACCACAATAATTGCAAGGTGTACCGATATATTAGAACTGCCGTAAAAGGGGCATATTATATCGCCATACATTTTCTTAGTGTATGGCGATGATTGCCAATGCCTTTCATTAGTAAAATTTTCAGAAAGTTATCTGCAAATACCATCAACTCTGCATAACACAAAAAAATAATCAGAAACGTTTATTTAATTCCATAATAATCAACTTAAACTAAGCAAACCTATTTATAGTTATCCAGAAAGGCTTTCACAGTTTCAGTTTAACTCGATCCCGATATATCTACAGTATGCTCAGTTATATGCACGGTCCCGAACTACAGGGGGAGCATTATTTGACTCTTTGTGAATAGTAAAGTGGGATACAGGGTTGTTTGCGTTTTGGTATTTAGCACCCTTGTTATATATCTTAATTCTATAAGTATATTCCATAAATTGATAAGTAGGTACTTTAGTAAAATTAGGCGTGAGAAGTTTTAATCGTGAGAACTTTTTGTTTGTCGACCGATTTAACTCTGACCGTCTAACTAAACTTTGGTCACACCTTGGACACTCGGCTGTCACTTCATGACATGGGAAAACTATCAGAAAAGGTAAGAATGTGCCATACTGAATGAGTGACAGAAAATCATTGCCTACCTTTTTTTCTGTCGCGCTTGACTATAAAATTCATCAAAACGGGAACGCAAAAACAAATGCAAACACTTCTAATAGCCATTTATGAATCGACAAAGAAAACGGTTTCCTCTAAATCTGTCAAATGGCTTTTGTGGACATTTTTTCTTCGAAAATGGCCAGTAACGATGTGCCAAAACCAGAGAACAGCTTATTTAATGGTAAGTCATTTAACATCTAACTGGAAGAGATTTGTTAAGCAGGCACTACACTCTCGCGAGAACTTCTAGGCTAGAATTCTCGACAAGAACTTCCAAAGGAAAATTTCTACGGATCAGGATGCCGCGAGAACAATGAAGGGCATCCACACTCTCGTTCTCGACCTTTCTCGTCTGTTCTCGGCGAGAATGAATTGCTTGCTTTACAATTCAATCTATTAGGAAAATTAATCTTTTCCAAATATAAGATAAGATATGATAAGATATGTAATTCAGTTCTTTTCGCAGAATAATAATACCTAAACCCTACGAATAAGAGAATGTATAGAAGTATAAATGAAGCTCAAAAAGTGGCACCAAAAAAATTGTAACGCGTTCTAAATTTGTTCTTTAAAAATTGTAACTCGCCGCCAAAACTCATACAAAATGTCATTTTTCATGGGGTGCCAAAAATGATTTCGATTTTGTTTGGAGTTATTCTTCCATATTTATTCTCTTATTCGTAGCCTAAACCTAATAAAACTATAGTTCAAAACACATTGCGCAGACTCGTGCACCCACTAATGGAGCATAATGAGTGGCAAATTGGATTGCAAACTCGACAGGCCAATACAGACCCGATACAACTTCTGAGTACCTACCTAGTTTAGATATTATGCTATTAGTTAATTTTGAATTTAGCTACAAGGATTTGTTTCCAACTGGCTTTCAGTGGGTACTGAGGGGAATTCTTATTAGGAAATAGATTATGTTTGTGAGACATAGTTCACTAATATGATGAGGATAGTAAGAATATTTGCAGCGAATCAGTGAAGCATTATAGGGGCGACGGGCTCACTCCCCGTCACACTGGACACAGTTTCGTTACTACTAGTAAAACGTGGATGTTCTGATGTTTCAGAATATACAAGGTGTTACAAAAATACAAATAAACATTTAAGGGGGTGGTTTAGACCATCAAACTGAGCAACTTTCACTATGGGACCAATATCTAAATCGCGAAAAAAAAAAAGATTTTCCACTCTACAAATCGACTAGAGCTAAAATATGTATCGGATTTTTTTTTCGCGATTTCGATGTTGGTCCCATAGAAAAAATTGTTCAGTTTGACGGTCTGAACAACCCCCTTATGAGTTTTAAATATTTATTTTTACTTATGAAACACCTTGTATAGTCGTGCGTGAGCATATGCTATGCCATGCTTACGATGGTATATGAGCATATGCTATGCTTATGATTGATGATTATGATGATATAGTATGATTGCGCTTTATGTTTTAACGGAAATGACTAAATACATAGACACAGAGATTCGATTCTAGATCGTGTTTAAAAATTTCATTGACTTTTATTGGTTAATATTGAAAATATTACGAATCTTTTTTAGCTCGGGTGCTATCGCAGTTGGATTGTCTTAATCACAAAAAATCTGTCTGGTACGCAAGATATAGCATATATATAGGCTTGTGCTTACTTTAAAGGAGGGTGATTCTACTCAGGATTTTAGAAAAAGTAGGTATAATTATTAGTGATGCAACGAATACGAATACGAATATTCGTATTCGCCGAATAGCAGCCTATTACCGAATATTCGTATTCGCCAAATATCAAGAAGACATTCGTAATTTAAGCATTTTCACAAAACCCACTTAATTTCCGTCATGAAGACATACATTTTCCTACGCTGAAGAAATTTTCCAGAAATAGTAGGTATCCTTTGAAATAATCCGCTGTCGTCAGAAAGCCTATTTTCAACAGAATTAACACAGAAAAAAACAAGATAAAAGGAATCACCTATGACCCAAAAAAATCAAATGCCGTGGTTGTTTTAAGTTTAAGAGGATAGTCCTTCATCGCCCGGGTGGGTATAGAAACGAAGTTTGATCCTATTTTCAAAACTAATCAATTAAAGCCAATGATTTCATTTAAATACAATCTAGAAACTAATCTGCGTGCTTGTGGTTTGTCAGATTTCCGTTCACAAATATAGTTTTAATGCTAAGATTAATTTAAGATGGTGTATGGAAATATTTGAGCAACTGTATAGGTATCTTTGAGAACGTAAATACATTATTACGAAAATCGAACAAACCACAGGCACAAGATTAATATCTAGATAGTGTTTGAAAAAGTTCATCATCTTTGATTGGTTAGTATTAAAAACAGCACCTTACTTTCTTTTGTATGTAGCGAGTTCAGTCGCTCTGCAAGGAGGACTATCCTCTTAAGATTCCGTAGTTAAACAAAGAACATCGTTTTTTCCATTCAGTTGTCTCTTGGTCTGTCTTTGTGTCCAATCTGAATTAAGTACTTTATCATTTTACATCCCGTAGAAACAAATGGCAAAATTTGTTTCAATTGCAAAATTGAGAAAACTTTATTACTTACTGAACCATAACCCAAAATCTGATAATAAGTGATAATAAAGGAATCATTTTTTTTGACGTGTAACGAAGTCGGTTGAAAATGAGGCTTTTCTTTTATCTATTGGGATAGATTCCCATAAAGGTCCCACATAGGTCTTTTAAAATAAAACAAAAAATAGGTCATGATAAAATTTAAGTGCTTGACCGACACGCTTTCGGTCGGTTTTTAAAATTACCATACTTATTAGCTTTTGATTGTAAAATAATAATTAAAGGTAATTAACGTGTATTTTAAAGATTTTTAAATTATTTTTCACTATTCGTATTCGTATTCGTATTCGCCGAATAGCAGAATCAATATTCGTATTCGTATTCGTATTCGTAAAAGTGGTATTCGTTGCATCACTAATAATTATGTCTAGAATGAGCCTCACGCTTCTGCCGTTTAAAACAAAAGGGACCAATTTTCTTAGGTTGGTGTGTGTGAGGTGTCATACAAATGATGTCTGTGTGCGTGTATATGGATAGGGTTTAGAGGCCATTGCTGGTTGCAATTTTTTTCGACGCTTTCGTAGCTTCGCTAACTTATCAAGTATTACAAGCTCATGATAATGAAAAACTTTTCCCAAGGGACAGGGAAATTCGCAAACAAAAACACTTTTTCATACAAACGTTCGATCAGCTAATTGCGTTTAGTATGGCAAGTCCATATATATTTTGCTAATTTCCTATAAGTTCCTTAGGGAAAGTTGTTCAGTTTGATGAGTACAATCACCCTTTAAAGTAATGCAAGAGTCTACTTTACATCCTGTATTTAATTAAGGTGCATTATGGCTAATGGCTACACCTACGTTGAAGCGACCGGACGAATCTCTAGTTTCCGGTCAGGTCTACTCGGACCTTCGATATTTAGGGTGTAAGGGACAGCCCTCCGCAGACTGAAACGGTGAACTCAAACCATCAAACTGAACGAACTTGCGTGAGTAGGTACTTTCACTATAGAGCCTACCTGTAGAATCGCGAAAAAACAACAGCTGTATCATACAAAACTGCTGTACCTACCCGACTCAAAATGTATGGGACAGTTGCATTTTTTTCGCGTTTCCTGAGGTAGGCTCCATAGTGAAAGTTGTTCAGTTTGATGGTGTGTGTTCACCGTTTCAGTCTGCGAGGGCTCTTACACCCTGTACATAATATCGTGAACGTTGTCGTTCAAATGTCAACTCTATTCCAATGAAATTCCGACAGAAACTATCACGATAAGTTTTATGTAAAATAGAGAGTGAAACGGGTTTGACCCCTGCGGTCAAATCTCATCGTGTGTAGAAAGTACCAATAAGGGTTATGACACATTGATCGACAGCGATCGACGGTATCTCCATACAAAAAGCAAGATTAGTGTAGGAAGCCGTACGCATCACTTCGCATCGATACGTGTCGAACCGCGAACCAACAATCGTGCTTTTTGTATGGAAAAACCGTCAACTTCATACCTCATGGAGAAGTCAATTTCATTCAAAACTTTGACGCAGAACACGCGTAGAGGGTATTAATTAAAGTAAAATTTTATATATGGAAAAATATACTAATACTAATAAAGGGTATTAATAAAAGTAAAATAAATGACAGTAAAACAAATAAAATGATGTATATGTCTATGTCTAAAATTTTATATATGGAAAAATAGTTTAGAAAATCTAGATATATATTTGATTTGATTTGATTCATAGCGTCTACGCGTGTTCTGCGTCAAAGTTTTGTATGGACTAAAAAAGAAATGACGTATAAAATGAAAGTAAAATTTTAAATCACAGATAACGAAATATAAGTCGGAACATTGAATCGGCATCAATTTGCTTTAATACAAAATAGATATGAAATTATTGAGAGTGGAAAGCGACGTTAATGAGTTATATTATAGTATTATAGATAATGCGAATCGGGATGCCCGTCGAAGTTTGTTATTGAATTTGTTGGAATTCATCCGCTTGCAGGGCTGCCACCTGACAGTTTTACATTCCACTCGTGTTATAAAATTGTGAAATATAGGATGTAAACTTAAAAGCAGCATTACTTTTACTGTAAGACCAACATTGAAATCGCGATAAATAAAATCTGCTCTTTATACAGGGTGAAATTGATATCATTAGCATTCTTTTAAACTAAGAGTCTACCCATCAAACTGAACAAATTTTACTATGGGAGCAAAACCCATCGGAGCAAAAAAAATCTGCTGTTCCCATACTAAACTGCAGTGCCCGCTCGACTCAAACGTATGCAAAATAAGATTTTCTTGTTACTCCGATCGGTTTGCTTCCATAGTAAAAGTTGTTCAGTTTGATGGGTAGACTCTTAGTTTAAAAGGATTCTAATGATGTCAATTTCACCCTGTATAGGTAGGTACCACTAGTTTTTAATTACTAACGTATGCAGACAATGACAGTAAACCTAATAGTTGGGTTAAAATGGCTCTAACCAAATAAGTTTGAGATTAAACTTGTTCATTAATTTCTGTTCAACAACACATTAGTATTAATACTTATGTAAATTCATTCAATTCAATTGATACAAATTATTTTACGATTCAACCCGCTTGTCGCGAGCTAAACAATCAATAATATTTAATTCTCAATTTCTAGAGCTCGTTCATTTAATATCGAACTTTTATAAACTGTAATGGAGATCAATTGAACATTTTAAATTAACTATTAATGTTGTATTGGATCAATCGGGGCGCGACAATCTGATCTAAGTATGAATGTCTGGTTAATAATTATGTTGGTATTATTTGTATTCCTTAACAAGCATGTTATGGTAAATTAAATATATTATGTTACGTTTGTAGGGAACAAGTGACAACACCGAGAGGTAGGCGTAAACTGTTTTTATTTATCACCGTCATACACTAATATTACAAACTTAGGTGGGTACCACATAACTATAGCTATGAGTCTATAACTATACACTACACTTTCCCCCCCATAACTGATACAATCATTCAAACCCAAAACGCACAGGTGAGCGTCTAACCCTGCGAATCCGATCATTTACCGAATGCCCTTGAGGCGTGTTTGTGTTCATAATGTTATCTGCCCGGGCAGGGACAGCAGGGTTAAACCCTTGACCAGTTAACAAATTGTTACTTACTACATTATTATGAGGAAGCGTGGAATCAGGGTTAAATAGAGACTCAAGCGATACGGCATCTTCCACCTCCTCGTTTGGTGGCGAAGGGGGAGAGCCTTTCACTGATCTATTCGGTGACCTATTCGGTACCGGTGACTCGAAACTACCTGACGTAGCCTGATTATCCATACCCTCCTCCGATAGTTCACGAAAACAATCATTAACACTTGGATCGTAGTTGTTTTGTTTCGGTATTTTAAACAATTGCTCAATATGACGTCTATGCGTCTCGTTACCCCATTTAATTTCATATATATTCTTTCCTAATTGTTTTATTACTTCCCCCTTTTCCCATACTTCCTTATTACATTTCCACTTTTTAAACATAACAGTATCTCCAACCATTACTTGTCTATTGTTACCCTTGTATTGTCTAATTTGCTTTTCCTGATTTTTAGTTACAGTGGTTTCAATACATGGTTTTATTAAATCTAAACAAGATCGTAATTTTCGTCCTAGCAACAATTCACTTGGCGATTTTTGCGTTGTACTTTGTTCACTATTGCGATAATTCAACAGAAACCTACTTAATGCGATATCAGTAGCGGTTCCCTCGTGCAATGCCTTTTTCAGACATTTTTTTACTAATCCCACTGCATTTTCCGCAGCACCATTACTGCGAGGGTGGCGTGGCGGTGTTAACTTGTGTACGATTCCATTTTTCGTCATAAAATTGTGAAACGATTCACTACTAAACGGCGGACCGTTATCTGTGACGACTTCATGAGGTAAACCAAACCTTGCGAAAGTATAGCGTAACTGTCGTATGGTTACATCCGCGCTGGTGCTACTGACTTTACACACCTCGATCCATTTCGAGTGTGCATCTATTATAATTAAATAGTAGGTATTTACGAAAGGCCCGAGGAAATCCAGGTGCAATCTATACCAAGCCGTGGTAGGCCAACCCCATGGTATAAGAGTGCTTTTGCCTGGGTTTGCTCGCTCCTTCAAACATACTTCACAAGACTGACACATTAACTCTATATCTTGATCAATCTTCGGCCAATACACATAGTTTCTAGCCAACGACTTTGTTTTGACTATGCCCATGTGACTCGAGTGTAATTGTTTTAAAATGTTGCGTTGTGAAGCTTTTGGTACTATAACCCTATATCCAAACAATAAACACCCATGTTCACTTGTAATAAAATCTTTTCGGTTATAAAATTCTTTGCATTCATCTGTTATCTCTTTGAATGTTGGCCAACCATACATCGTATAATTGAAAATTCTATTCAAAGTTGGATCCTTTTTAGTTTGCTCTGATATTTCTTTAAACGATACAGGTGATGTCGCTTCAATAAAATAAGACAAATCTGAATTACTTCTTTCACTACTTTCCCCACCTTTCCTTTCCTTACTACTCTGACTTACTTCCTTGTACGACTTATCTATACTCAAATTGGTAGCCCTCGACAGATGATCAGCTAAACAATTTTCCTGCGACTTTACACATTTCATTGTATAATTGTATTCGCTTAGAATAATTGACCAACGTTGTAAGCGTCCTGCCATCATTAATGGGATACCATTTTTAGGCCCAAAGATGGAACATAATGGTTTACAATCACTAACCAAAGTAAAATGCCTTCCATACACGTACTCATGGAAACGCTGTACCCCAAAAATGATAGCCAGACCCTCCCGACAGATTTGACTATAATTCTGCTCCGTGGTGGAGAGCGTGCGACTAGCATGCGCGACCGCGCGCACCTGTCCGTCAGGCATCTCATGTCCTAGCCACGCGCCTATACCTACCGGTGACGCGTCACACGATAATACTAACGGTAGTCTCGGGTCAAAGTGCATTAAAACGTTTGCCTCTGTCAATAATCTTTTTACGTTATGGAATGCATTTTCGCATTTATCCGTCCACTTCCATGAACTTTGTTTCTCTAGCAGACCGTATAACGGTTTTAATTCTGTACTTATATTGTTTATGAACTTTGAATAGTAATTTATCAGTCCTAAAAAGGCTCGTAGCTCTGACACATCTCGCGGCCGTTGTGCAGCGAGCACTGCATCTACTTTACTCGTTTCTGTGTGCAGCCCTTCGGCGTCAATGACGTGCCCCAAATAAGTCACCCGTTTTTGAAAAAAACAACACTTTTCTTTCGTAATTCGCAATCCACAATCATTTAAAATTTGAAAAACTTTATATAAATTTGTTATGTGTTCCTCTTTTGTTTTTCCTGTTATTATTAAATCGTCAATAAAAATAGCTACGTTATTCAAATTGAAAAGACTGTCCATAATTCTTTGAAATTTATTCGGGGCCGTTTTAATGCCGAAGGGCAACCTGTTATAAACAAAATTACCTTTATGCGTCACTATCGTACATAGTTTCTTGGACTGTTCATCTAATAAAAATTGTTGATATGCATTTTTCAAATCGATTTTTGTAAAACTTTTCCCTCCGCGAAGGGAAGCGAACAACTCCTCGATACGTGGTAGAGGATATTTATCGTCACACAAGACTGGATTCACCGTTACTTTAAAGTCGCCACAGATACGAATACTACCGGACTGCTTTTTAACGGGGACAATAGGCGTGCCCCAAAAGCCCACGTCCTCGAGCGGACTGATGATGCCCTCGGCTTGCAGGCGCGCCAGCTCCTCGTCCACGGCCGGGCGCAGCGCGTGCGGCACGACGCGCGCGCGCCGCCACACCGGCTCGGCGCCCGCGCTCACTCGCAGGCTAATGGTGCCACGATTAAATGTACCAATACCAGGCTCGAACACATTTTTAAACTTTTGTTTCAAGTCTGCTAGTATTGATTCCGCATTCTCACAGGAAATATGAGCTATAATCGGTAAAGTGATTTCTAGCTCCCGCATCCATGTTCGACCTAGTATTGGGGGACAATTACCGTTATCGATAACGTATAGCTTTGACTCGAATAATTTATCATTATGAACAACATTAACCGGCATTATGCCTACCGGCTTAATTCTGTCGCCACTATACACCGTCAACAACTTACT
Organism: Agonopterix heracliana; assembly: GCA_963693445.1. Taxonomy (NCBI): domain Eukaryota; kingdom Metazoa; phylum Arthropoda; class Insecta; order Lepidoptera; family Depressariidae; genus Agonopterix; species Agonopterix heracliana. Next base: position 14,922,170 of record OY856323.1, on the reverse strand, counting down.
CGATTCACAAAGGGGCCTGCCCTTAAAATTATTTTCATAAGTACTTTTAGAGATTGCACTTACCGAGGAACCGCTATCGACCTGCATCTTTAACATGACTCCTTCTACATCAACATTACAATACCACGGCCCTTCGGGGTCTCCCGAATCGAGCCGATATAATTCCGGCAACTCATCCTCCACCTCCGTATCACTTCCTTCGATTTGATATAACTTGTGACCTTTGCCACTTTTACACATGTGGCTAATATGGCCCACTTTATCACAACGATAACACTTTGCGTTTATGTACGCACAACGATCGGCCGAATGCTGCCGCGATCCGCACCGATAACACTGGCCGGGCGGGCGGCCGCCGGCCGCACCGGCGCCCCCGCCTTAGACTAAAGTAACAGTAATGGACGGGCCTTGCGCGAATATTACAAACGAGAAAAATGAGTCAAAACAAATGCTATCGATGTCCTTCCAATATCACCCTTATTGTGATGCATATTATAATTATATATGTCGTAGTCAGATAGTAAACTATCTGGATCAACCTAGGCATTTCATAATACGCCGTCATTTCATAATTTGGCCATCTAAAAACCGCCATATCCATGCAACTCTAATCGGTTTGCGATGTGCCGAGCTATGCTTGGGTAGCAGATAAAAATGTGTCTAGATAAAATTGAACTCTTTTATTTTCCGCACTATTTATTATTTGTGTTAAGTTATTTAAGTTTTTTATGTTATTTGTACGAAGCGGACAACGCGGAGACAGCATAACTAGCAGCATGTAATGCAACTACCTACTTTACGGTATGCCCAGTCATATCATGATAAACTGGGGAAGTGTTTAGCTGGAAATATCGACAAATACTCGCCCTCATCTGACGACGACGTTCTATCGGGCACATCAACCAAATCATCGAGTTCGGTGGCGCGTTGCGCAGAGGTATGGACTCTAAATCAGGAGGTCCGGGTTCGAATCCGCACGGAAAACATGCCACGTACCAATGAGTTTCTCTAACTTATGTACGTAATTACCGACTGCTCTCAAACGGTGAAGGAAAACATCGTGAGGAAACCTGCATATGCAGAAGAAGAAATTCTGATGCGTATGTGAAGTCTACCAATCCACATTGGGCACGCGTGGTGGACTAACGCCCAAACACCCTCCTAGAGGGTAGGCCTGTGCCCTGCAGTGGGACGTATATAGGCTGATGATGTTGAACCAAATCATGAAATGGCGGCGTAGAAAGAGAAGGTACTAGAAGGAAGCACATGTCTTGTCATATTCACTCAATAAGAGAAGCAATTAGCAAATTCGTTCTAAGTAAAAAAGGAGATTGATACCTTATTGCTGTCCTTATCGGTTATCTTACCCAAAAGTCACCTCATACAAATTGTATGGGACTGCCACCTGACTCCAAGATGTCACTTCATATACATTTATGACTATCGCTATCTCATACCCGGTTACACTGACATTCTGTCTACCAGCGAAAGCGAAAAAAAATCGTCTATGAATGGCGGCGTATCATGAAATGTCCAGCCAGATCACGATATAGCCAATTCTACGATCGGACTACGACATTATATATACTTTTCAAGTCACAAAGAAGACAACAAATTGAAAAACTACGTGAAGGAAGAGAGACAACTATTTTTAATACTATGCGTTTCATAATATAGTATATAAAAGAGATAGGCTTATTCAACTTATAATGCGAGTGTAAAGGAAGCTATACTTCATTCCAAATAAGAACGAAAAAAGATCATAGAAGCAGGGCCATGAAACCTTTTTAGACCGTGATCATTCTATAAAAATCAATTTACCATAAGAAAAATAACGTCAAAATAAAACACAAGGACATTGTTAGTGTTGTCTTATAACACGGGTGATGGGAAATAAGAAAACGTCTGTTATCTATGTAATTCAAATCCGTAATTCCATATAACAAATCGCACTGAAAATCGATTTTAAGGACGAAATAAACGAGTTCATAAAAAAATGAAAAATTGTTGCTTAATAATTTTCGAGTATAAAAATCAAGTCGGTGTTTGTAATATCACTTAAGGCGTAATGAGTCGCCGCGCTTTAGGTATTTGAGGGGGTGAAGCACAGGAAGTGGCGGACGAGTAGTCCCGCCCGCGTCTTTACAAACCCTATACCGTTTCAGTCCGGATCGGTACCATAATCGATTAGGGTTTTTTTGCGCAAAATCGTGAAAAAACCTAGCCCGTTACAGTACGAAATCGGACCAAAATCGCATAGGGTTTCTCATCGACTCCGCTAGGTAATTTACGACTGCAAAAGCTAGTCTATTATGGTCTGATTCGCATAATTAAAATTGCGAGTAGGTATATCGTCACATAGCATTTATGTGTGTAGGTACCTACTGTTTTATGTATTACATACAAATAAATAGTGTTATACTTATGATATGAATTTATATTATTGTAATTAAACACAAAACACAGAGTTCTAAAACAGAAAAATATAGAACTATTTGAAGATAAGTAAGTAGCTTAAATAAACTTAAATTCTTTATCCCTAAAATATCAACAGAATAATATGAAGAACTACAATAATAATATATATGGTAACTAAGCCTACAGAACTGTATTTGTTAACAACATAACCTTAAAGTAATAAAAAAAAGATAATTATACATAAACCTTATAATATAATAAAAAGATACATACATAATAATATATTTTTTTGTCTGTTTGTGTGTAAGTTTGTTTGTGAACGCATTTCGTATAACACTACTGACACTTACGATACTTTATTATACGTATTTACGAGAAAAGCCTTTAATAAAATTGTCACATTTTTCTTTGCAAGTATCAACGAACACTATCACCCAAAATGTTATTCAATATTTCTTTTATCATTTTTTGGCAAAGTTGAAAACTAAAAACACAGAGTATTACAAGACCACAACAGAAGTGAAGTAACGCATAGGAACAAAATACTAAACCATCAATCACACAATCGCGATAAGATTAACTATCAATCATTATTCAATTAGGTTTTATCTACGAATAAGAATAAGGTTTTATCCAATCACGATCGCGAAATAATCATCAGATGGCGAAGGATACTATATTCGACTAGGTTTTATTGGACGTTTGACTTTTAAAAAGCTAATCTATTTGAGTCAACCGGGTTAGGGTTTATGACTACTAAATGTACCGGAATTAATACGCACAAACCCTATACTATTAGAGTGCCAATTTTGACTGAAATGGGATAGGGTTTTTCAAGCATTTATCGACAGCAAAACCTAGTCTATTATAGTCGGGATGTTGACTGAACCAGTATAGGGTTTGTAAAGACGCGTCCCGCCCACCGGCGGGGCGCCCCGCGTGTGCCTGCGCGTCTCACGTCTACGTTCATATTATGTCGCCATTCGTATTGACAACTGATTCCGGGATATGTTCGGAAATTCGAATAAAAAAAAGGCTTTTACTGTGACAATTATTTTTAAAATTCAATCAAAAAATCACGTGAGCTATTTATTTGATTTAAAAAAATTGACTTCAATTTTGAATGAAATAGTAAAAAATAACGTCTTTGTGATGCATCAAATCTAAGTACCTAAATAATCGTGAAATGATCACGTCACGTTTTACCTAGGTCCCTTAGTTTAAGGTTTTTGAAATCAACTATTTATTCTATCGTTCTCCACATTGGGTGTTCCACGCCTCATTATTATTCCGTAGCGATTTTACTGATAATTTATTTAAATTCAACAATATCAAAAGAAGAAGAAGAATATTTATCTTATTTTTATCTTATCAAAATTACAAAAATATAGGTAGATAACTAAATGTTTGGCGTAGAGAGTTTTAACATTTTTAATTTAATGTTATTTCATAATTTTTCAAATATTCAGAAACAACCGTTTAGCTGGCAGGGGGGGGGGGGCACTTCTCTAACAAAAATTATCACTTTAAAGCTTAAAATTTCGCTATTGGATCCCTAAATCAAAAAAAGGTTCTTCCACACCCACCGTATTTTTAAAAGACCTATCCAACGATACCCCACACAATGGGATAAACGAGAAAATAAAATTGCATCCCCACTTCACAGGTATTAAAAAAATAAATATACAAAGAAATATCGACACTATACTGCCGTGCTAAGCCAAAAGGGCAGATGTCCGAAAATTACCAAATCTGTTTTTTTTTATTCGGAAACCATAAATTCCTTACAGGGAATCCGATTATGTAAAAAAAAGATTTTTTTTCTTTGCTAGAAGTGCCTGAAAAACCACTAAGAAATAAGACGTATAGGTAGTAGTTTTTGGCACCGATTCCTAGATATATTAGACGTATGTCTGAAATGCTAAGGGGAAAAGTCGTATGATTCACTTACTAAGATAATAAAACGTAAGTCTTGTTCGAAAAAAAACGATGGTCGTTATAATTTTAACCGCAAATTATAACAACAATCCTAAGCGGTTTGGACTTATTTCTTACTGTGGTGATGTGTGGTGTAAGGGAAAGTGACGCTTAATAATTTAAATAATTATTACGATTTAAGACAAGAAAAGACAATTATTTCAAAGTTTTTATAGTGACTAAGTTATATAAGTAATGATTCCAGGACGAACATAGTCATAGTCATATATTTTATTGATTTTGAACTACGTTGTCTACGTCGATCGTGATCATCATGAATTGTTCTGCCTATGTCAAGCCGCCTCAACGTCGATTCCCATTACGGTGCGTTTCTTTTCAATGAGCGGATTCAACGATGATTCTCTTTACGATGCGTACTGCTCACAAAATATTTTAGTGGGATAAACCTAATGAAATACTCGTAAATTCTTCGCTAAGCATATAATTTGATTTATTTATAACTAAATATAACTTATAAATGCTCATGACTAAGTACACAGGGTGTTAGGGTAAACAGTTGCATGACTGGGGTGATTGTAACCACGATACCTAATGAACAACTTTCCCTAAGGAGCAAAGAAAAATACGCAAAAAAATAAAAAGAAAATTTCATACAAACGATGTCCTATCAGCTGATTGCATTCTGGAAAGTAAAAATTTGTTTTCTTATTTCCTATAGGTTTCTTAGGAAAAGTTGTTCAGTATCATGTATAATCACCCCTCAAAGTAATGCACTGTTTACCCTTTCTAACAATCTTTACTCCCCGAGGGGCCAGACGGACATTCCCAAAAATATAATATACTCGATTTACAAGTTTAGGTACCTACGTGATTCATAAATAAATACGATGATGATTTATCATAACATACCACAAAACCTACTCTGAAATAGTCTGAAACAAAGACGAACCACATTTTGTGCACCACTGCTACTTTAGGTCTTTCAACATCGTCATTTTATTGTTTTATACAATATTCATATTTCTTTAAAGTTTGTACCATAAATACCTTTTTTTTCGTATTTTTTTGTAATATGTCATTTTCAAATCTAATTCGTTGTGAGAGTGTTCGCAAAAAAAATTGGTACAGAATTTTGTACTAAATATAAGTAAGTACCAGTAATTTTCAACTAATTATCTAAACTTCGTCTCTTATCAAACAAATATGATCCGTAGTGTAATTAATAATTAAGTTAATTGTAATTTAAAAAAACAGCTGTTTCATACAAAACTGCAAATCTACTCGAAAAAAATGTATGGGACAGCTGTTGTTTTTCGCGATTTCGATGTTGGTCCCATAGAGAAAGTTGCTCAGTTTGATGGTCTGATCATCCTCTAAAAAAACTGTCAGCACATCAAGTTGGACCCTATACATATTTTATTTTATTTTTTTATATTTGCAGAGCTTACAGGTATACAATAAATAGTTTACAAATTCATAAATTAAAAAAAACACCTTTTGGTACCAGATTTTTGTTTCGTACATGTTTCACCTTTTGGTACATCTTTATTGCTATCGGTACTTTGTGTGTTCTATATAGTATATACTATAATGTGAGTCTGTCTTTATCGCACTTGCTATATTTGCTTATTATCTATTCTTGTCATGCATCAAAACAAAATGGTGATTGTTTAAATTATTTAATTGTAAATAAATAAATAATAAAATTACTCATGAGTGGATTGCGACTCCTGAGCTTGTGGTTCAATTTTTTGTGGAATTTTTGCGTTTTGGAAATGCACATGACGGCATCTTTTTCCTTATTTTTCTTGGTGAAATCCCGTAAACGTCAAATCGAGTGGCACGTTAGACTTCAAGGACGTTCCTAGACTGACTGAGACCAAGTGCACCAGCTAGGGCACTTCGTTTGCTTCAAAAAAATGCGCTATCGCCCTGTCCATTACTGTTACTTTAGTCTAAGGCCCCCGCGGCCGCGAGCCCTAACCGCGCGCGCGCCGCTGCCGCCGCCGCGCACCGCGTAAGCGGCAGCGCGCGATGCCTCGCCGCTGCTGCCGCCGCCGGACTCGCCCACTCCGAGCTTCGCCTCCGACTCGGATGCTTCTAAAGACCCAGCCAACCGTACCGCTTTTTCAAAAGTCACCTCCCGTTCCGTTAAGATTCGTTGTCTATATTTGTCATTCCTTATTCCATAGACAAACTGATCCCTCAAGTTCTCTTCTAAGGAATTTTGACCTTTAAATTCGCACGTGGTAGCCATTTTCTTTAAACGAAGTAGGTACTCGTTAATGGACTCTGACGGTAATTGGTAACAAGCTCGTAATTTCATTCTTTCGGCGAGCGAACTCGCCTTTGGATTCAAATGAGTTTCCACTAACTTAACCAATTCGTCGAAGGTTTTCTTTTCTGGCTCCTCAGGGCTACATAACACCGTCATTAAATCGTAGGTCTCGTTTCCAACGAGCGTAATCAAGTACGACGTTTGCACATCTCCTGTCACACCATTCACTTTAAAGAATGCACGCACTCGTTTCACATAACTAGACCACGAATCATTAGAATTTAAAGAGAATTCTTTAATATTTCCGATAACTGCACTCGCGGCGTCCGCCATCTTTATCAAGATGATCCGCGCTCGTCGCCAAATGTTACGTTTGTAGGGAACAAGTGACAACACCGAGAGGTAGGCGTAAACTGTTTTTATTTATCACCGTCATACACTAATATTACAAACTTAGGTGGGTACCACATAACTATAGCTATGAGTCTATAACTATACACTACATATTATAATGTGGAAGTTTGGATGAGTTTCAAGAAGAGACCTTCGCCCAGCAGTGCACGGAGAAAAATATCTAGTAGTAGATATATGTGAAAACTAATTAAGTTGCTATTAGTAAAATTTCCTAAAAAAATTGTTGTTTTCAGTAGATTTTAGTTATAGTAGGTTTTAGTTTGCCGATTCGATGTTATTTGTATTTCAGATATTTATCTTTTTATTCTTGTGCTTGTCTAAGTAAATTTATCGATGTTATCGATTTTAGTTTAATCTACCAGAATTCGATTTATACATATTTTCTAGAAAACTCTACTAAAATTTTTTTTGTTACATATCCATATTATTATATTGTTACTAGTTAGGTACCTATATTTCTCCGTGTGACAATGGAGGTTAGTTATTTACTATTATAACAAACACAAAAATATAGAAAAATTTTAATAAAATAGATACAATACCCCAAAGGTAAGCCTATTAATATTAATAGTAAAGTATCTGATCACTAGGAAAGGGATAATAGACGTGAGTTTATGTAGCTCTTGTATTTCATGGTCGGTAGGTATGGATTCCTGGATTCATAGGTTCTCATTGAACGCTCACACTATTGTAATCATATCGAATCATATCAAAATAACATTGGAAATATTGGAATCATTACCACTGTACTTGTTCCTAGTTACCACTGTCAAAATTGTCAAATTAATAAACCAATGAAGCTATAACGACGTCATAATTTCTTAGGTGGCAACCCTAGGTCGGGCTGTCAGTCATAATTTGCGTAACCGGGTCTCACTGGCCTGTAATCTGTTTATTCGACGATACGCTCGCTACGTCATACTTTTGATTCAATTTATTGCTTTTTGTAACCGAATCCTGTATCGGTGTAGGAATGATTTTTTGTCACTTGTAATTTGATTAAATTTTTATGAAAGATATGACGTTGTTGTTATCTAGACGCTTACTGCGGCAATGGATCAGGTTAAGGTGTTGGTATAGTAAGTCAACACTTTGATGGTCTGAAACACCCCCTATACGGTATAGCTATACTCTTTAGTTATAGTGCTCACTGTAGACCCAACACCGAAATACCGAAAATTTTGTGTTGTGAAAGTTGTTCAGTGGTCTGATATGTCGAGCCAACACCGAAATATCGAAAATGTTGTTGGCTCCATAGTGAAAGTTGTTCATTGGTCTGATGTAGAGCCAACACCGAAATATCGAAAATGTTGTTGGCTCCATAGTGAAAGTTGTTCATTGTTCTGATGTAGAGCCAACACCGAAATATCGAAAATGTTGTTGGCTCCATAGTGAAAGTTGTTCATTGGTCTGATGTAGAGCAACACCGGAATATCGAAAATGTTGTTGGCTCCATAGTGAAAGTTGTTCATTGTTCTGATGTAGAGCCAACACCGAAATATCGAAAATGTTGTTGGCTCCATAGTGAAAGTTGTTCATTGGTCTGATGTAGAGCAACACCGGAATATCGAAAATGTTGTTGGCTCCATAGTGAAAGTTATTCATTGGTCTGATGTAGAGCCAACACCGAAATATCGAAAATGTTGTTGGCTCCATAGTGAAAGTTGTTCATTGGTCTGATGTAGAGCCAACACCGAAATATCGAAAATGTTTTTGGCTCCATAGTGAAAGTTATTCATTGGTCTGATGTAGAGCCAACAGCGAAATAGCGAAAATGTTGCAGGCTCCATAGTTGAAGTTGTTCAGTGGTCAGATTTTTTGTAACTCATTGATGTTTATACCCTGTACAGAACTACATCATCCCCTTCTATCAGCTCTGTGTATCTAAGTTTAATCATTCGATATTTAAACACTAAAAATAAAATATACGAAACAGAAACTAAGTAGAAAACAAGTAGTACCTACAAATAATTTTCAAAGTGTACACTAAAAGCTAACTAAAAAATTAAAAATCCAAAACCACAAAAAATTTGTGTGGAAGATCTGAAAACATATTTTAGGTACCTGCGTACAAACATTTGTAACGTAGTACCTTCTTACTTACAGGTATTCAATAATTATGTTCGTATAATAAATGAAATGTGAAACATGTTGTCTCACGATAAGTGGAATCACACACGATGACGCAATGACGGAGCGGCAGACGTCAGTCCGTCGTTTGTGAAGCAAGGTGTTGTAAGAAACCGCAGGAAACGGTAACGGATTGACGCACCGTGTGTGCTTCTACGTGCGGTTTCATACAACTTCTTGCTTCACAAATGACGGACTGACGTCTGCCGCTCCGTCAATGCGTCATCGTGTGTGAAAGAGCTAAAAATACATTTTATAATCATCAAAGACGTTTAAACATAATTAAAACAGCATTAAAGCTGTAACTAATTACTTGAATTGAGTGAAATTAATCCAATTGCTTAATTCCGTGGAACTCTGATCGAAAATTGAACGGTACAAATATAATTTGGAGGTTAAATTACGTTTGCCTTCGGTATTGATGGAGTGAATTTGATGTTTGCAATGTAAATACTGAAGATGGGTAATGAAACGAACGCTCCTGAGATTTTCTTTTTATTTTTATTTTTTCTGAAAGCTATGGAGCCGAAGAGATAAGTATTTAAATATTATAATGTATTTACACTATCCAGGGTGAAATTGATATAATTAGCATCCTTTTAAACTAAGAATCTACCCATCAAACTGAACAACTTTTACTATGGGAGCAAACCGATAGGAGCAAAATAAAAATCTGCTGTTGCATACATTTGAGTAGAATAGGCATTGCATTTTAGTATGGGACAGCTGAACTTTTTTTTGCTCCGATCGGTATGCTCCCATAGTAAAAGTTGTTCAGTTTGATGGGTAGAGTACATGTTCGTTGTTTCTTCGACTGTCTATCTAGACAATAGGTATAACTTATCAAAGGCTAAATCCTGTCCTGTCTGTTTTACTGTAATCTGCGATCTTGTCTTAAAATAAATAAAATATTTTGAGAGGAGGTAATAAATAGGTAGAGGAAGATAAATAATCAATTCTCACACTAAACCAGTCGGTGCTTCACAAAGAACCTCGGGCCCTCCAAGAGTGTTGTACCGGCGACAATAATCTCGCCTTTCAAAGGTTGAATGTGCTAAGTTCCTTAGCATTAAAAACAAAACCCTAAAATGAAGAAAACAATTAGCTTTTGAATTTGGAATGTTTATTCGATTTATTTTTAATTTCCTTTTAGCTGTTTGTAGGGCGAATGCTAAATGAAATAAGTGGCTAAAACGCGATGTTAATCTTGATTCTTGAGGTTTAAAGAAGAGGATGTTTTGTACTATGAAGTGCGATTCAGACACGCTGCTCTTTTGATTATATTTTTTCCAGATAAACTTTTAGAATTATTATTATTTTATTATTAAATCAGTGATCACAACTTTAAGTACCTACGCTACCTACTTATTCGCTAGTAGCGCGCTTGCAAACTTATACCTATCTGTTGATCTATCAAATCTTTGGACGATCAATAAAATTAATCGTTGGAATTATTAGTTTACTGTCGATGTCGTCGTACCGAATACAATTTTATATTGTTTTCTTTTGTCCGTTAATTGTGAACATCAAGATGGCGGGATCTGCAAAAATTTTCATCCAAATTAATTTTATGCGTCGAAATTTCGCTAGACAACTCTTATTCTGAATAGCATAAATATTTGCTCATGACTATATTACCCGCAAGGGTAGTCGAAGATATTCAGAACATGCACATTTCATACAGTAATATGATATTTGCAAAAAGCGTTCCCCGACTTGTCAAGGTTAGATGTGCAGTGCGGATGTGCACAGTGGCTGTCGTAATGTAGTAATGACACAATAATATAAATAGGATTAGCTCAGGACCCCACGCGCGCAGACAGGACGAGCCAATACACCAACTGCACTGTGGTTCCATAAGACGCTCGCGTTGGACATAACATAATGCCTACGGGTGTTAACGTCGATTAGCTTATTTTTTTCGCGATTCCTGAGGTAGGCTCCGTAGTGAAAGTTGTTCAGTTTGATGGACTGAGTTCACCGTTTCAGTATTTGCTAGGCTGTCACTTACACCCAGTATTAGGTGATTATCACAATAACATGACACAGGGTTATGCCTGTTCCATTGTGTGTTTTAGACATTGACTCTCGGTATTTTGCTTCATAGGCATGGTGCATTTTAGGTACTTCGCTCCAAAGGGATTGGTAACAAAGCATTTGTTTCTTTTGACGTTATCTTGGTTATTATTACAACCATCACAGTAACGCAAATATTCTCCAGGAGGTTTGAATTATCATCAACACCCGAACTAAAACAATTTAATAGAACAGTAGTTCTACCATTTTCCTAATTGGAAACAATTTTTTTACTATCCTAGACAGATATCATAAAAGCGTTTAAACTCAAAGAAATAACATAAAATTGTTCTATAAAATTTGGATTCGAACCGCGGTGCGCGACGTCACCGTCGGCATCGAATGCGCCCGCGCATCGTTTAGCCGATCCATTGCTCCATTAATGTCATTTATACAAACTGCTCGCCGCAAACGCACGTGGGTCACCTACTCTTTACGACGTGCAATTGAATTTCATTGCCATTTTCCTCTCGCAAATAAAGTTATGTCATTGTGAATGAAATCTGTAGTTATAACACCTACACGAGTTGTTACATAATACATTTAATATAAGGCGAGTTTAGGCTCTCATACCAGCTCATGATCAAGAAAATTAATGCCCTTTTGGGCTTGTATTTAGTAAAAATATCAGCTGTTCCGTACAAAATGCAGTTCTACTGTAGCGAAATGTTGTATTGGCACTTTTTTTCGCGATTTCGACTTAGGTCCCTACAAAGTTGTTCAGTTTGATGGTCTGATCGTCTTATTGTAAAAACGTCAGCATAGGTATTAGCTTATTAGATCAAATTAAAATTAATGCATTTTATAGAACCGAACATTTCGAACCAGAAAAAAGAGGCAAAAGAAATGAATGGTATTTTTCAATTTTTTTAGTTTTGACAGAAAATAAATAAATAAATAAATAAATAAATAACGCACACAGGCACATACATGCAAAAAAGGCAAAATTGTGGTAGTTTGTATGGAACAATTGCCCTAGCTGTGTGCTTCAACTTCACACGCTTTAGGCCTATCCATAAATTTTACTTTGATCTAAGGGTATTCCAGATATTAGAAAGACTCAATCTAAATATTTGTCATTTTTGTTCAATTTATTCCTATCGCGCCAACACTGGACGATATATAAATTCGAAACTTAACAAAAATGTCTATGGGGAATTACCTATATGGGAATTTAGTTGTGAAGCACGGGTATGGAGTTTCTATACATATACATGGTGTTACAAAAATACAAATAAACATTTAATGGTTTAGTTTAGACCATCAAACTAGACAACGTTCACTATGGGACCAATATCGAAATCGCAAAAAAAAATGATGTTCCATACTCTACAAATCGACTAGAGCTAAAGCTCAGGCCACACAGAGGCGGGACTGCGGGAAAGCGGGCCGGGGGCGGACCTGCGGGAAGCGAATATCTCCGGACCAGCGCTTATTTCTCTGTTACTGGGGACATACAAACTCGGACATGACCTTTCCACCACACCATACACTACAAAACACACAAAAATCTTCGCTGGTCCGCAGATATTCGCTTCCCGCAGAACCGCCGCCGGCCCGCTTTCCCGCAGGACCGCCTCTGTGTGGCCTGAGCTTAAAATATGTATGGGATATCAGATTTTTTTTTTCGCGATTTCGATTTTGGTCCCATAGAGAAAGTTGTTCAGTTTACCCAACCCCCTTAAGACTTTTAAATATTTATTTTTACTTATGAAACACCTTGTACCTAGGTACCGACAGTACAGTTGTATTGTATCAAATAAAATATAAACGAGTGCACATTCGCACTTCGCACGGTGCAATCCAGTGCTGAGCAATCTAGCAATTTACTCATCGAAATTAATTGATTTATGTTGGCAGCGTCCTTTGCAACTAGTCACCGCTGCCTACTCTGGGGAAGTGGAGAATTCTATAATGTATCTGATGTATCTAGATAGCTATAGGTATCTATAATGGGATAGAAGTTATTATAGTTTCAAATATGCGTTAAAAGCATAGGTAACCACGACGTTTCGGTTAAGAGTTTGGTAAATATTTGGAAAATTCATGTTTGAGTCTTATGAGATATGGGTTACCTATATCACACCTCTTTCTGGTGCCCAAAGTTTTTTCTTTATAATAATAATATGCTCTTTTATAGCAAGGTTTTAGATTTAGAGTCCAGATATTTATTAGGTTCTGAAATACTTAATATCCCTAACCTAACCTGTGTTTAGAAACATAGGTGGGGTGCAGTAAATTACTGTAGTCCTTCCTTCTAATAGTTTTATAAAAAAAATGAGTCTAGTCTCTTTGTAGTTTTTATGAAAGCTTAGTACTCGGTATAATTGGAAAATGGAAGTAATTCCATTTGATACATAAATCCATACATTTCAGTCAATAGGTATCCAATAGGGTGGGGGTGCCTGGAGACTTAGGGCCTGTTACACCACTTCTGGGTAAGTTCTTGTTAGCTTATGCGACAGATAATTTGACATATCTTGTATGAAATTATGTCAAAATATCTGTCGGATAAGCTAACAAGAACTTATTCAGAAGTGGTGAAACAGGCCCTTACAATTCTCAGATGGTTTACCTGCGTTAGGCTCCAGTCTCCTTCAAATTGTTGTTTGTATAAAAATGCGTGTATTATTTCTGTGTAACTATGTGTGTATTTGTATTTTTTTTTTTTTGGAGAAAATAAATATTTTTTTATTTATTATTTTATTAATATTCTTTGGAAAAGCTGTTTAGCTTCAAAAAGTGTTTTTGGCGTAAATTTTTCATGACTCTACAATAAAGAGATTTGTGCAGATCAGACCAATTTTAGTCTCACGCACCTGCCATCACTATGATATTCAATCAAACCTAAGAATTAACTAACGTCACTTAATGATCCATGATTAGAGATCAACGCCGATCACAATGACACTCGGCGGCGCGGGATCTATCGCCGCACTTTATATTCTGCGCGCGCGCACCGAAGGACTCGCGATTGTGAAGGCGCCTTATTATTAAAAGCGGTGTCGTTTCTATGATAATGCGATGAATTAGATCGATTGTGTAATGACTATTGCAGATTTGTTAAGGTATTTAGATTGAGGTTGTGATAGTTTGTTCTATGAACAGTGATCTAGCTAAGTATATGGCGTACCTATGGAATAATAAATGCTATGGTGCAACATTACATTTTAGGATAGGTAGCAAAAGTCAAGAAACATTTGGAGCCGAGTCCTATAAAACTTAAAAGATTTTTCTATCCATTATAGCCCGAATTATTTGAAAAATACTGAAACATTAATTCTACGACGGAATGGGATGCATTTTCCTTTGCCTGTATCTGAATCTAATCATCGTTTGACATTTCTTTACACATCACCTTTTACATGATCTCCGGTCAAGGTAACAACAATGGAAAAAATAAATTCCGAAAAACTCATTGGTACGAATGGGCCTGGACGGTTATCGATGAACCATCGCCTCCTACACGGTAGGCATAGTTATTCAGCACGCCACTGGACTCCACAGCTACTTATAATTTACATGGATCATAAATATTGTTGCAGCTGGCGAGCGGTGGCGGTGGCGGCCGCAGCCTCTTCTGTTACCACTGCCCGCCGAGCTTGCCGCCCCACCAGCATCGGCTGCCCACCTTAGAGTACCCATTCACTGCTTCACATCCTTGTAAGTACAGTTAACTTGTAGGTATACAGAGCGGTGGTGGCCGCAGCCTATTCTGTTGCCACTGCCCGCCGAGCTTGTCGCCGCACCAGCATCGGCTGTCCACCTTAGAGTATCCGTTCACTGCTTCACATCCTTGTAAGTACTGCTAACTTGTAGGTATACAGAGCGGTGGCGGCCCCAGCCTCTTCTGTTACCACTGCCCGCCGAGCTTGCCGCCCCACCAGCATCGGCTGCCCACCTTAGAGTACCCGTTCACTGCTTCACATCCTTGTAAGTTCAGTTAACTTGTAGGTATACAGGGCGTCGGCGGCCGCAGTCTCTTCTGTTACCACTGCCCGCCGAGCTTGCCGCCCCACCAGCATCGGCTGCCCACCTTAGAGTACCCGTTCACTGCTTCACATCCTTGTAAGTACAGTTAAATTGTAGGTATACAGGGCGTCGGCGGCCCCAGCCTCTTCTGTTGCCACTGCCCGCCGAGCTTGCCGCCGCACCAGCATCGGCTGCCCACCTTAGATTTCCCGTTCACTGCTTCACATCCTTGTAAGTACAGTTAACTTGTAGGTATACAGGGTGTCGGCGGCCGCAGTCTCTTCTGTTACCACTGCCCGCCGAGCTTGCCGCCCCACCAGCATCGGCTGCCCACCTTAGAGTACCCATTCACTGCTTCACATCCTTGTAAGTACAGTTAACTTGTAGGTATACAGAGCGGTGGTGGCCGCAGCCTATTCTGTTGCCACTGCCCGCCGAGCTTGTCGCCGCACCAGCATCGGCTGTCCACCTTAGAGTATCCGTTCACCGCTTCACATCCTTGTAAGTACTGCTAACTTGTAGGTATACAGAGCGGTGGCGGCCCCAGCCTCTTCTGTTACCACTGCCCGCCGAGCTTGCCGCCCCACCAGCATCGGCTGCCCACCTTAGAGTACCCGTTCACTGCTTCACATCCTTGTAAGTACAGTTAACTTGTAGGTATACAGGGCGGTGGCGGCCGCAGCCTGTTCTGTTACCACTGCCCGCCGAGCATGCCGCCCCACCAGCATCGTCTGCCCACCTTAGAGTATCCGTTCACCGCTTCACATCCTTGTAAGTACAGTTAACTTGTAGGTATACAGGGTGTCGGCGGCCGCAGCCTCTTCTGTTACCACTGCCCGCCGAGCTTGCCACCCCACCAGCATCGGCTGCCCACCTTAGAGTACCCGTTCACTGCTTCACATCCTTGTAAGTACTCGTATATAGGGTGTAATATTAAATTCATTAAATATCGAACGGGAGACTTCAGACCATCGAACTGAAAAACTTTTACTATGGAGCCAATATTGTAATCGCGATAAAAAAATCATGTTCATTGAAAATATTAATAGCGACCCGACAAAAATGTATAGATACTATACAACTTTTTTCAAAAGAAACATAGGGGAAATTGACAAACGAAAATTTCACTTTTCATGCAAAAAAAATGTTTGATCAGCTGATTGCGTTCAGTAGGTATGACATGCCCAACAATTTCTTTGTGAATTTCCTATAGGTTTCTTAGGGAAAGTTGTTCAGTATCACAGATACAATCACCCCTTAAAGTAATGCAACTGTTTACCCTAACACCCTGCACAGGGTTTTTCATACTATTTTTTAAGGGGATGATCATGCCATTAAACAAACTCGACAACGTTCTGTATGGAACTAAAATCGAAAGAGCCAAAAATAAATCAGCAGTTAGAAACATTTGGGTCGAGTAGGTAGCTTTGTTTCTCTATGGAACCAAAATCGAAATCTCGAAAAAAAACAGCGGTTCCATACATTTGGGGTCGAGTAGGTTTGCAATTTTGTAAGAAACAGCAGTTTTTTTTCTGTTCGTCCCTTAGATAATTATTCAGATAGTAGTCTGATAATCCCTTTAGAAAACCATCAGCATATACCTATAAGATTATACAAGGTGTTACAAAAATACAAATAAACCTTTAAGGGGGTGGTTTAGACCATCAAACTGAACAACTTTTACTAAGGGACCAATATTGAAATCGCGAAAAAAAAATTGATAACATATTCCACAAATCGACTAACTAAGTAGATCTAAAATATGTATGGGATATCAGATTTTTTTTACGCGATTTCGATGGTGGTCCCTTAAAGACAGTTGTTCAGTTTGACGGTCTAAACAACCCCCTTAAGAGTTGCAAATATTTATTTTTACTTATGAAACACCCTGTATAGATAAGATTATATAGTCGTGAGCATGCTATGCATATGCGATTCTTAAGATAACTTCGAAGACAAGCTAACAGAATGAAATAGTTAACGATAATGCATTCAAATTATCGGGATAGCATTTAAGTGCTGCCCTAATATGTCCGCATAGTCCAGGAGCCCGCGTCGATTAGTTCACTTATCGGTCGACAAACTTCCCTAACAGAGTTAACCGAAGCCACGGCTCCCGGTCTAATGGCATTATTGTCGTTAAAGCTCTTGTCTTGTTAACTCGTGTTTCGATTTACTACTCGATTTTCAAGAAAACTCGATTCTATTCCGATTATAATCGACGGTCGGCAACGAATCCTTTGGAATTGATTTTTGAAGTTTGTTTAACTCAATTCAGTGTTTGGGATCTTTTTGCTAAAGTTTCAGGTTGAGTTTCATGTGCAGTAACTGAAACTGAGTAATTCTTTTAGTAGCAGAAACGTGAGGGAAACAAAATTTTCTTTACAAAGAATTAACAAACGGGTTAGCCGGAAAAGGTAAAAATCAGTTTCTTTCGCTTTATCCTAACAGACTCACGTGCTAAGGGGTGGTAATGTGCTAATGAATAGAGAAGGCAGGCCAGGGGTGCCGCGGGGGTGCGGCGCGGGGTCGCGGGGCGCCGGCGGGGGTGCGAGTGGGCGGTGCTCCCCCGGGATTGGTCGCCGCCGGCGCCATCTATTATTCATAAAATAGTTTTTGAGTCGCGCCGCCGGTCGCTCTAACTCGGTTACATTCCAAACTTAATAAGGATCATGTCACTTTTGATTAGTCCCAGAGCTCACCCGGTTTTTTACTCATAAAACAGCGATCAAAGGACGCTGTATAACGATGTTAGTGAGTGCCCTTATTTCATTAGGGCCGTCGAAAATGACAGCCCGCCCCGTCTGCGTAATTGCGTAAATGTATTAATTTTTAAAATCTATTAACGAATTGCTAGAGTTTGTTGGGTGGGCTCAACCCCCCCTTTTTAAAAAGCGCGACGAGCAGCGGTCGGCTAGGAGGCTAGTGGATAAAAAAGCGGCTTAAACGAATCTATTAAAAATGTATAAAGCAATTTGAAGCGTTATGGAACGCTTAGCGGCGGACTGCGGGCTCATTAGTGCTATCGTATCGCACGGTGATGGAATCCGCACTTTATTTTGCTTTAAGAGTTATTTACTTCGGTTAGAAATATTTGAACTAATTACTTAGGTATACTTCGATAGTGCTAGAAACACTTTTAAAATTGATGACAAAATGTTTTACATCGGAAAGGCAACGTAGAGCGTACGTATCATAAAATCAAAGGCATTTCCAGAAAGGTGATAGGATTATCGGATACTCTTCCGGCAAGAAATTTCCTTAATAAGATACCTACCTACCTAAAAGTTGTAGTACCTAAATATGTGTACTAGGTATCTCTATGTTTTTGACAAAAAGGCCCTCAAGCTAAAGAAGCACCCCGAAAAATTAAAGACAGTGATTTTTTTGAAAAATATTAAATTGTCCGAAGTTTTTCCGGGTTTACCAAAGGACGCTCGACTACAGACGCAGGTGTTACTCTGATTCAGCACATATTCAACGCTTGGGAGGAGCACCAAAATGCGATAGGCGTCTTTTGCGATCTTTCCAAAGCATTTGATTGCGTTGATCATAAAACTTTGCTGTTAAAACTAAGGAATTAGTGGTAGAGCTCTTGATTTGATGGACTCCTACTTAAAAAACAGAGTCCAAAAAGTGCTAGTGAATGGATCTAAATCATCTGGATCACATGTGCAAACAGGCGTGCCACAGGGTTCAATTTTGGGCCCGTTCCTTTTTTTGGTCTACATAAATGATTTGCCACATATGGTACAAAACTTGTCGAACATAGTATTATTTGCTGACGATACTTCTCTGATTTTTAAAGTAAATAGGAAGGACCAAGAACTTCACGACGTAAATGATACCCTTCAACAAGTTTTGAACTGGTTTAACGCAAATAATCTCGCACTTAATGCAAAAAAAAACGAAATGTATAAAATTTGTTTTGCCGAACGTACCAATTGTAGATAATCAAGTAATTTTAAACAGGAATAGTCTAGATTTTGTTGATAATACAGTGTTTTTGGGAATAACGATTGACTCTAGGCTGCAATGGGGTTCCCACATTGAAACTCTGGCTGGTAGGCTAAGTTCTGCAGCATATGCAGTCAGAAAAATTAAACAACTAACTGATATTAAAACTGCCAGACTCGTATATTTCAGTTACTTTCATAGTATCATGTCCTATGGTATTTTATTGTGGGGTCGTGCTGCAGACATTGAGACAATCTTTATCCTACAGAAACGGGCAATTCGAGCAATATATGGTTTGCGCTGTCGTGATTCGCTTCGCGACCTTTTTAAGGAAATTAATATTTTAACAGTTTATGGACAGTTTATTTATGAAAACATTTTATATGTAAGAAAAAATTTGTCTTTGTTTCCAAAAAATTGTGATGTCCATAATTACAACACTCGAAACAAAAATAAACTGATATCTCCGCCCGCACTTTCGGCTTAGTAGGGTCAACACGTCTTTCATGGGTCACTGTATACGTTGTTATAATAAAATCCCCGAGACCATTTTGAATCTTTCCGAAAACATGTTTAAAACTAAGATCAAAAATGTTATCTGTAAGAAAGCGTATTATAAACTGGATGATTATTTAAATGATCAAAATGCTTGGGTCTGAGGTCACTAACTTATAGTTTATTTACATTACTGTGAAGTATTAACTATTTTATTAGATAGACTATGTATTATTGTATACATAACAGTAGCTTAAGAATTTATATTGTAATAGTTTTAAGTCGTGTTATGTTGTAGAGTTTCTGGCCGCATCTTCTCTACAGCGACAACACGTTCCGACGCGGTGGTAGCTTAAAAAAGATTTGACGTTTAATAAGTGTGCTTCAAGCTCCTATATTGAATAAATTATATTGACTTTGACTTTGACTTTGACTTGAAGTAAAATAAATGAAAAAATTAAAATATGTATATGCAATAAATAAATATGAATATGAAATTCAAAAGAAAATCTACAATCTTATGTAAGATGTAGTAGGTACCTACTAGAATTCGGATGAAAGCGAAGTAAAAACTCGAAAACAGAGGGTCTACCATGAGTTTTCCCTGTACTTTACTACTGTAGTTACGTCGCCAATTCGTATGACAGAAATTAGTTCTCAACGTAACCAATAGGAGCGTTGTACGAAATTCAATACAAAATTGGTGACGTAACTACAGTAGTAAAGTACGGTGAAAACTCATGGTAGACCTACAGATTATTTGTAAAATCTACTACTTACAAACGATTGTTATCTCCATTGCAAACAACGCCTTAAAGATTTAAGACCTCTAAAAAAGAGCAAATCTGAATATTAACTATAGAAGGAACCTACTTTTGCACTCGTTAATCCACCCGGCGCCGCTCAACTTTTACTGCACTCAAGCTCGGCCGGACGACCGGATGTGGAATACTTTTTAATTTCCGCCGCCGAGGGATTTTTCTAGCAGCGCTGATGAAGGCTCAATTATTAACATTCAATTAATGAAAATATTTATAATCCCTTAATCCTGGCTGGTTTTATTCTTAACATTTGTTTTTTTTACGATTTTTTTTAAGAGGCGGTCAAGTATTTTTGTAAGCTTTCTCTAGAGTAGTTTTGAGGCTTTGAAAATATGTTTAACATTAGCAAACTATGACGTAAAGCCGGCCCGTTAAGGTACAGTCATGTTAATTTTAGGGCGTTTTTGTGTAACCTACAATTTTCTATGCTATCTTTCAATAGAAGAAAATAATTTAGTACATATACATATATATCATTCTTTTTGTTTTAACTTGGTTAATATGGTCCATATGTATTGATTTGAGAACAATTTGATGAGATTCTAAAAAAACATTACATATCATTAGTTTAAAATATAGGTTTGCATAATATGCTATCAACAAATCTTCTCATTAACAAAGAGAAAATGATTTCAAAAAATCTGTGATTTGCAGTCCTAGGGACTCTAAACACTATATCGTAATCTTTTTTTTTGTAAATATCGTTAATGTACCTACTTTTATAGGCACACTTCTGTTACAGCTTTAACCTTGCTAGGCACTAGGCTTCCTCTCACTAATAAGAGAGAAATAGATTCCAAAGAGAATGTAATCACTAGCGTTTAAAGAAATCGCACGCTCTAACTTGCTTCAAAATCCAAAATAGTTTGAAGCTACATCCTTAGAGCCCATACAATCTAGTGCATTTTATACAATCACGATTTTGTTCTAAGTGTCGTAGCAATGATCAAGTCTTTTCCACCAGCGGGCCTAAGATTACCAATTACCAACTCAAGTATCCAGTAAAGGTTTGGAGAATTACACCAGCAGCGGGACAAACTTTAGTAACCCAGTATGTTTGGAATTGCTGGGACCCAAGTTAATTCACATGCGCTATACAGAGTGCCCCGTTATACAGTAGAGTTGTCAATTAGTCTCGCCGACAACACCTGCCTTGCATACACAGCATGCAGTGTAATATTGGGACACGCTGTGTAGCAATGTGTTTACAATTTGCCATTATTGTTTCATATTCCATGGTAATCTGGAGAGAGTGTGAGAGAGTTAATCTGATAATTTACTTGTTTAGTGAGGTGGACAGTCTCATGAGATTAAAATAATATCCTAAAAATAATATAATATACTTACTTACAAAGAAAAAATTAACATTTTATAGGTTCTTTTAAGAGGGTCGTTTAGACCAACATCGGAATCGCAAAAAAAAACAGCCCATACATATTAGCTCAAACAGCTCAACATCCGTTTTTTTTTCCTTATTTCGATGTTGGTCCTATTGTGAAAGTTGTTCGGTTAGATGGTCTAAACCACCCCCTTAAATGTTTATTTTTATTTTCGTAACACCTAAGGTTAAAAAAATTACGCTGAAAGGCGTAAAAATAATTTTAAAAGAAGCTTAAAATTTTTCTCCATATTGGCTAATTTACACAGAAAAATATCAATATTATTATAATATTTTGATGTAGATAGATACCACATTTTTTTCTACCACGATGGTTTTATAATTTTTCTGCCAACCCGAAATTCCTTTCGGAGATCAGATTTTAGCTTAAGTAATTTTTTTTCTTACATTTTAAAACCTTTTGAATGATCACTAAAAATTGATATCAATTGCTCTATAAGAATTATCGACCCATCAAAAACATACCTAAGCTCTACCACACCTAGGCCACAGCTGTCATTTCATACAAATGTGAAAAATTTTACGAGAAGAAGACAGGAATACGCCATTGCCTACATTTTCCACCACGTTTCCTCCCAGAGGGGGTGAGGTTCAAATTGGTGGGGGCAGGGAGTTTTCGTACTAAATTATTAATAAACTCTTTCTTATACTGTCGCTCTGCCAAGAACATTGTATACAGGGTGTTACGGTAAACAGTTGAATTAAGGGGTGGTTGTACCCATTATACTGAAAAACTTTCTATATCTTTTCTATATTCCCCGAGGGGGTAGTCAGAAATATTCTGAAACCTCAGAACATCCACGTTTCAACAGTAGTACCGAAACTCTGTCCAGTGAGAGGGTGAGCCCGTCGCCACTTATAACGGACAGTGGGAATAATACATGACTCTAAATTATTGCATGCAGGTTTCCTCACGATGTTTCCCTAAGAAACGTATAGAAAATTCGTAAAAAAAAATTGACTTTCCATACTAAGTGCAATCTGCTGATTGAACGTTTGTATGAAAAGTCATTTTTTTTGGGAATTTCCAAAGTTTTAACTTTCCCCCTAAGAAACCTATTGGAAATTCCAAAAAAAAAAAGACTTTTTCATTATCATAAATACAAACACCCCTTAAAGTAGTGCAACTGTTTACCCTAGCACCCTGTATAAGGGCTCTACTACCTAAGCAATAAAGTCAATCCAGCCTGTGAATAGCAACGCAAATTGGACCAATTAATTCACTCCATTAGCTCGCCCGGACAGCCAATCGCTGTATTCGAACAAAAATTCAAAATAACGTACATAATTTAGCGCGCGCTTTTTAAAATAACCGCATTTAATTGATTTCGGTTGTCGAGCGAGTGCTATTACATTTTTAAATTGCGAATTATATCGTTTGGATGAGATTGCTTTGTATTATTTCAACTAGTATACAGAGTGTTAGGGTAAACCATAAAGTTATTATACCTTACAGGAATAGAGTCAGTGACATGAGTTGTCAAATGAAACAGTTTTTGGATGTTTTTTGGAGACTATTCGCAGGCAAAAATTCTAATACTGTCTATAATTCTGAGTCTAACGTAAAATCGTGGATAAATTAATGAAGTAGTGTCAGTATATTTCACAAAATTATCTACGATTTCACTTTAGATTCCCAATTATTCACGAAAACCGAATTGTAAAAATTGATTGGGGACTAAAAAAGGGTTCTATAGAGACGCGTCACGTATCTCTTTCTATTATACAGTGGTGCAGCTAGGTACATCTCGCTCTCTCAGCTGTATGTTCCTCTATTCCTACCTCTATGGGGTAAACTAAACAGTTGCATTACTTTAATGGGTGATTGTACCTGTGATACCTACTGTAAAACTTTCCCAAAGGAACATTCGCAAAAAAAAAAAAAAACACTTTTCATACAATCGTTCGATCAGCTGATTGCATTTAGTATGGATTTTTTTTTTCGAATTTCCTGAAGGTTTCTTAGCGAAAGTTGTTTAGTATCATGAGTAACAATCACCCCTTATAATAATTGTTATCGGACGTTGACTTTCCCCTGGGGTCTGAATTAATAAATTGACGTAGGTACGTAATAGATAGATAAGAAGCGGTAGATAAGAAAGAGTTTAGTATGTGCTTGTACTAAAGTTGGATACCCGGCTTCACTTCGCTATGTATTCTTAATTCCCGCCCTCATATTCACATTCGTTATTTCAAAGTTTAGTTCATGTGAAAGTTGTTCAATTTGTTGAACCTGAACCCTTTGAATATTACAACCCACTTTTGGTACACCTTGTATAACCCTCCTCTCCCAAGTCGGTACAATAAAACAAACGTCATTATTTCAGAAGACAGCAGTAAATAGTCGCTATTACGGGTAATTTTTCTCATAATGTATGGGAAGACATTATCAGGTCGAATAATAGAAAAGTTTCGAAGGGGACCGCTGATATTTGTCATTGATTGTGAAGTTAGGGTGAGTATGGGTTTGAGGAAAACATATTTTTATCCATCTTTGATTTGTAGCTCTATCTACGGGTGTAACAAAACACCCTAGTAATACTTAAGGGAGTGCTTCAGACCATCAAATTGAACAACTTTCACTACGGAGCCAACTACGAAATTAAAAAAAAATCTGCTGTTCCATACAAAACTGCGGTATTTTTTTCGTGATTTCGTAGTTGGCTCCGTAAAGTTGTTCAGTTTGATGGTCTGAAGCACTCCCTTAAGTATTACTAGGAGGTAAGTACAAGGGTACCTAGGGGTACTCTACATGTTGTACTACCCTGTGGGTACGAATATGTAACTGCATGTTAAAAAATACACAAATACAAATACAAATAAATTTATTTGCCAATAAATAGGGTACAATTTCAGATGTTGTTATAATAATGAAAGAAGTTTGATCACGCCTATTTAGCCATTATGTCAATAGCATGCAAAATTGAATATTGAGATCATCACGGATAATTAAATTTATACATTATTATTATGTCAGAGAAAAGGAAGTTAAAGCCATGTCAAAACAATACCAAGTTAAACCATGCATTGATTATCGGTTACCGCCAAGATCAGAGTACACCAAAAATTCATCCACCGAGTAAAAAGTATTATCTAGGAGCCATCTTTGTAGTGATGACTTAAACCTATTAAAAGGTAGCAACTTAATGTCTGATGGTATTTTATTATATATAGTTCTACACATTGCATAGCAGTTATTTAGAAAACGCTGCGTTTTAGGCACTGTCCCAAGAACGATACAATCTGGATATCTCATCCTTCTCTGTACAACATCTCTAGCCTGTATTACTGTTTTGTTTAACGAATTTGCCTACTTCAAGGATATACAGGCAGGGTAGAGGTAGTATATTTACACGGTCTTTCTTAACTAGTCAGATTACAGAACGTTTGTTCCCGATAACAATTGTTTATGTAATAGGCTAATATGGCGACGCTAATTTTAAGGGGATGATCAAATCATCAAACTGACCAACTTTTTATGTGACATCAAAATTGCGAAAAAAAATCTGCTGTTCCATACAAAACAGCAAACCAACTCTACCCAAAGTTATAATGGGATGGGACAACAGATGATTTGTTTGTCCCATAGAGAAAGGTGTTCAGCTTAATGGTCTGATCATCCCCTTAAATACCTATCAGGATACATCAAGCATGCTCTTCTTGTGCCGTCCGTCGCTGTATGGTTGCTGTTTTCCATAATAAAATTATGGACCTTTAAAATGTATATCATATTGCGCAATTCATTCATCTATTATTTAATTTATCAGCGTAATTCATTTATTAATCTTTTTTATTTTTATTTTATACCAACAAAAGGGTATTACGGTCGCGGGTTGTATGTACCTTGAACGTTCTGGGAAACTTATCGCCAAATAAACATCGCGTTATTAACCGTCGTCGGGTTAAAAACACGACATTAAAAACGCATTCCTTCCAATCCGTTCAACGAGTAGCCACCCCACAGAATGATAATCGCCTCATCAATTCCCATAGTTCTCGTAAAGCGCGGACACCCTACACGTACCCAATAGTGGGGGCGGCGATTTAGCACTCTCTGAGCAATGGGCCAGCACTTCCGGTTCCGCCTCTACTTTATGGGATGAAAGGTCAAAATGTTTGCAGTGTTTGCTTCTTAATTTTATTACTTTTGTACGCGCTATAGATTAATATTGACACGGAACGGGAAATATAACAATTTAAAAAAATCGAGCAAACATGTCGAACTATAAAATGAAGATAAATCTAGGATTATTTTGAAGTACTGAAAATGATCTGGAAAGCTGGAAACCGTTTCAGAACCTATGAATATACAAAATTTGATACTGTAATTTGTAACTTTAGGAAATTCGACAATTAAAGGTTTTTTTTTAATTGTAAGCAACGATTATGGAACTTGTAAATTATAAAGATATGGGAATTGAAGAGTGTCATGCATTCTCAAATTGGTCAAATTATTAAGGCTTTTCATCCACGATCGAACGGAGTCGATGCGATGCGAAAGACATGCTCCAGCCGGGCGCTATTTTTTAAATTTCACTCCGTCTCATTCGCAGGTTCGCAAAAACATCATCAGGCTGATGCTGATCAGCAGATGGTGATGATTATGAAAAAAAAAAACATAGATAGGCTTGAAACGCTATTGTCTTGTACAGTCAGCATCTAGTATCTAGGCATGTTAAGTGTTCATAAATATCTGGACAACTTTACGATAGCAAACCTTATTTCAACTCACAAAGATATCAAATTAATTTATGTGTCATGTTATTATTTGTTAAGTTAAAAACAAATGGTATCTAGTAGGAAATAGGGTTTATTTTCGTGTAATTGTTCAGATGTTTTTGAACACCGGAGATGCTTAGATACTTTTGATGCTGACTGTACCAATTAGAATATTTTGTGGAATTTAAAATACCATACGGTTAAGAGCCATTTGCAGGGTAATAGATTCGATTACGTATACCTATGCGGGTTTTTTTTAATGTTATAACGATTGATTATAGTATATGTTTCCAGATACGAGTTACTCATACCACCCGGCGATACACGATGACACGTTCGTGCGCCGGAAACAGAGGCGCAACCGCACCACTTTTACATTACAACAGGTAATTTTTTCATATTTAACAAGTAAAGGTACCTACGTACCTAAATGTGTATCAAGTGGAACTGGATAACGACACAATGCACTTGTTTTTAAAGAACAAGCAAATGAAGCGAAACGTAATTACTAATTACAGTCTGAAAAGTGTTAACGAACAGGAGTGCGATTTTTGAATCTCATTCGGTGAGCTCAGCAGTTGTAAATGTCAAAATTACTATGGAGATATGCATCTCTCTACTGCTAATTTGACTCTCAAAAAACATGCTTCAGGAGTGCGATTTTTGAAAGTCAAATCAGCAGAAGAAAGATGCGTATCTCCATAGTAATTTTGACATTTAACACTGCTGAGCTCACCGAATGAGATTCAAAAATTGGACTCCTGATAACTAAATCAATCAGTTCTGAGGTTTCAGAATATCTCTGACTAGTGTCCTCGGGGAATATAGTCGTGACAATGCTATAACGAAATCAATATTATGAATGTAATAACGAGATACACCCTGCATATTTTTATTTTTCAGCAATTAGTATACAGGGTCCTTCTTAATATGCTGATACTTTTTTAAGATGATGATCAGACCATCAAACTGAACAACATTCTCTATGGGACCAACATCGAAATCGCGAAAAATAAACCAGATGTCCCATACATTTGGGTCATGTAGGTTCGCAGTTTTTTATGGAACAGAAGATTTTTAGGGATTTCGATGTTGGTGCCATAGTTATTCAGTTTGACGGTCTGACCAACTCCTGCAAAAAGTGTCAACATATTAAGAAGGACTCTATATAAAATAATTTCCTTCAGTCTTTCATTTTAACAGCCAATCGTAGTAGCGCAATGATCGGCAAGTTAAATAAAAGCTCTACAGATTTTGCGGTCCAATTGTAATCACTGCTAATAATTTGCCAGCTGGAGGAGTTGGAGACGGCGTTCGCCCAGACGCACTACCCCGACGTGTTCACACGGGAGGACCTCGCTCTCAAGATCAACCTCACGGAGGCCCGGGTACAGGTGAGTGCCCCTTGTACCCCTTGTACCTACTGGCTAATATCGGGATGGCTCATCATCATCAGCCCATCATCGTCCACTGCTGAACATAAGCCTCTCCAAAGGTGCGCCACAAAACTCTGTCTTCGGCCTTCCTCATCCAGTCGCTCCCCGCTACTTTTTATAGGTCGTCTGTCCAGCGGGCAGCAGGGCGTCCCACACTACGCCTACCAGTTCGCGGTCTCCACTCTAGATCTCTGACGCCCATCGGTTGTCAGTTCTTCGACTTCGACAGATATAACCAGCCCGGGATGGCTCACTAACACTCAGTTGCAGAAATGCCTGCCTTTACTACGTCAACAAGACAAAAAGTGACAGCTAGAGTTTTAATGGAGGATTAACTTGGATAAGCGTTTCTGCAATTGAGTACAAGAGCATAAAAAAAGGAAAAAATTATTTAAGTAAAAAAATCTAACTATCAAATTGAATTTGAGTCGAGAATGTTTAAAACATTTTGTATTACATTATACAGCGTGTAAACTTAAATGCGTTACATACGATAGGTGCTGAACGTTCGAACTGAACAACTTTCACCATAAGACCAACATCGAAATCGCCGAAAAAATCTGCTGTAAACATTCGGGTCGAGTAGATTTGCAGTTTTGTATGGAACAGCTGCTACTAGTTTGGGCGATTTTTCGATCGCGTTGTAGGTCCCTTATAAAATTAAGTTTTATGGTCAATTGGTCATCCACTTTGAATGAATTTTCTTCTGCCTTAGACTGAATCTTAAGACGTAATAGTAGGTGGAAATACCTCGGAGGCATCTTTTATTTTTCATTTTACGACTAGATTTATACCATTTACCGGAACTAAAGTCATACCTCAGTATTTTTGGATAGTTCATCTAGTGCAATCATCAACTGAATACACGATTGGAATTACTTCACTCGATAGAAAATCCTCACAAAGATGACGTATTTTCATGCATTTTTAAACATTTTTCTCGGTTTAGAAGAACTTAAAATAGTTTCCGATTGTTGGTATTTATACTCACATATTCACCATTAGTTTAACTAGTGCAATCATAAATAAAATCTAGAATAAGTACTTTGGTTAGTTGTTTTTAATCGAAAATACGGCTCACGCACACACTTTTCGGAGCGCTCGGCAATCGCGTTTCTCATAGAAAATATTCGTCTGGACCTATGGCCCCTTAAATTCTATTACTTCGATTTGAGCTGTGAACGATAAATCAAGATATGTTTTTATAATAATTCAACCAAAAACAAAAAAACACTCAAAGTAAATGATAATACCTCCAATTTATTAAATGTTGAGACATAAGCATAAAGCTATGATTTACGATGTTTTGGAGCGCGGGGTGACATGCCACTGATGTTATTGAAGACGGCGGGGTCGGGTGGGGAGAGTTTAGGGGTGGGGAGAGAGACAGTTTATGTCGAGACGACACTTGTAAATTGTCAACTTTACTAGGGTGTCTAGTCAAATTAGGAATAAATATAATGTGACATGTTTGGCAGTCGTTTAAAAATGTATATTTTTGGCATTAGACACAAATTATAAAGCCCGACCAGAAAAATAAAAAACCTCGCCATGTTGCGGAAAATCAATTGAACTAATTTTTGTACTTGGGACACTGACATTAAAGGTTATAGTCGATTTCAGCGCCCCCAAACCAGGTTTTTTATATTTCTGGTCAGGCTATACAACCGTTATAAGACCTTTGCCAGCATCCTGGATATAAGTCTGCCCGATATTTGATTGATTAATATAGATGGGTGAATGAAGTTATAAACCGGTATGGAATATTTAAGATCCTACAGCCTTTTCTTACCTCGTGAAGTGACTTTCTGTTCATGAAAAATTCGAATGAATTTTTTTATGATTGAAATACTCTTACGGTAGTATACAGGGTGTAAGGAAAAGTATTAACCTTTAAACCACATACTCTACCCAACATACTGAACAACTTTTACTATGGGACCAAACCTGTCAGAGCAAAAGAAATATCAGCTGTCTCATACATTTTAGTCAAGTAGATATTGCACTTTAGTATGGAACAGCAGAGGTTTGCTCCTATAACAAAAGTTGTTCAGTTTGATGGGTAGAGTATGTGGTTTAAGGGTATATTATTCGGAGCGCGCTCCATACAAACGTACTATGGATATATTTTCAATACTAACCAATTAAAGTCAATGAAATTTTGCAGAAACAATCTTGAAACAAATTTCTATGCTTGTATGGAGTCAGATTTTCGTTAAAATGTATAGTTTTCAAGTTACAGTGCTTCAAAAATTTCCATACAAATCTTAAATTAATCCTAGCATTGAAACTACTATATATTTTAACGAAAATCTGACTCTACAAAAGCATAGAAATTTGTTTCTAGATTGTTTCTGCAAAATTTCATTGTCTTTAATTGGTTAGTATTGAAAATA
The DNA here is from genome assembly GCA_963693445.1 of Agonopterix heracliana. NCBI lineage: Eukaryota > Metazoa > Arthropoda > Insecta > Lepidoptera > Depressariidae > Agonopterix > Agonopterix heracliana. The sequence continues at coordinate 14,891,721 of OY856323.1, read as the reverse complement.
TCACCATAGTACGTTTGTATGCAGCGCGCATTTTCGCTCTCGGAATAATATTCTCTTAAAGGTTAAATGATACTTTCACTTACACCCTGTGTAGTACTCTGTGCTACTACTTACTATACTCTTACTCTTTTACGATGTAAAAAAATCATTTTTCTCCCCTCCGGCCGGAAAGCGTCAATTTTCGTCCCGCTGCGCTAAACGAAGTTGCCGCTTTCCACCTCGGTCGAAGAGAAAAATAGTATACTAACCTCGGACAGTAAATAAGAAAACCTCAGATCACATTACATCTTACTTTCCTGTCCTCGGTGTGTAATCTAAACTATTATAAAACTGTAACTGAAGTGTGTCTGTACATTGAAGATATTTACAAAAAAAAGATTACGATATGATTTTTAGGTATCCCCGACTCGAAATCAACCATTTTTAGAAATTTTGTCTGTTTGTTGTTTGTGTGTTTGTTTGTTTGTTTGTTTGTTCGCACATCACGCAAAAACTACTGAACCGATTTTGATGAAACTTTTTTTGCTTTTTTTGCTAGCTTATGATCTGACTTAAAATCTGGTAGAAAAAAATCCCTAAGTTACCCGTTTTTGTTATGTTTTTTCAATACTATGATTAAACAAATCTGGTATATAATTTGTGCGGACGAAGTCGCGGGAAAACACTAGTCTTACTATAAATGCCGCAGACAAAGACAAGGAAACTGTGGGAATGTTTTAAAATCTAACTTATTCATAGTACTTACCAATTTTAGACTTTGAGACATTAAACAAAATACGCTAAACTAAAATAATGTCATAAATAAATATGGAATCTCGTAGCGTGTCAGCTCAAAGCAATAAACCCAATGCTCCTGCAGTGCAATAACTTTCTGAAAGCAAATTCGTTTTAGTAAAAAGCATTTTCGTATCGGCATGCAGATAGAGTGAAAGATATTGAACTAGCCGACGGTAGGTGAATGAGAAAACCTGCACGAGGAAATGTTTGAAAATTCCTCGAATAACCTTCGAATCGACTCAGTACATTAAATGGTATTGGTGCCTTGGTGCTCAAATCAATTTCATTCATTAAATGAAATTTGATTTAAATTAAGGGAATTACCTATTTAGATAGCGTCGGTGACACTTTGCGAAGAGGTGTAATATAAGGGTCGGCACGGACGACATGTCATGTACCAATGACTTTTTCTAACTGTTCACAAACTGTGAAGGAAAACATAGTGAGGAAACCTGCATACGCTAAAGAAGACAACCTCCCTGATGAGGATAGGTCTGTGCCCTATGAATTTAGTTGGTATTAAGCATAATTTGTTAATACTAATTAATTAACTAACAAAAAATGTGTTCTACTTAGTGCCAACCTGGGTATACCTACCTACTTCGTTTAAAAATGTATTAAATTCTAAAAGCGATCTCAATTTATTCAGATAACACGATTCCTTAATTGCACTTTTCAATACCCGAAATAGACACAGGCAAAGCAATAAATAACCGGTTATACGCGGTTCGTGAGCCGGGTAACAGTCATCGCGACGCCCGGTTTTAGGCAAATTGCACGGCGCAACCGGGCGTGTTTTATTTATGTCGAAATAAAAATTGCCCAATTCCGTTGGCTGAGCACGCCACACAGCCACAATTTAGTGGAGCTCTTGTCGTTGGAGGCGTACGTGAATACGCTTTATGGCCGTTATATGGGAGTTCGGAAATCGGTTGAATGGCAAATGTTTGGTTAGGTACCATTAAAGGCTTTGGGAGGGGAAAGGGATCTTTTTTAACTTGAGCGTAAAGTTGTATGTGATTTTATAGCTTTTATTTATGACTTGCTTAATAAACCAAGTAAAGTGATGAAGAAAACCAATGCTACACATAAACCTTTGCTACAACAAACATAATATGCTCAATTGCTCACGCCTATGTCCCACTAATGGGGTAGACAGAGACAACAGATCGCCACATGCTACGATTCTGACACACATCTCTCGCCTCCTCAACATTCATAAGTCTCTTCATACAAGCTCGTCGGTTCCGGGTACATTTTATTTGGCCCTTCTTTCTACAACAGCATGCATAATGACGTAGTTTTAGTGTTTGTTGGAAAATTTTTGACTACCACAGCCCCTATAGTAGGTATTATTTCTCTTACTCGCACGCAAAATGAGCTCCTCCGCGCTTTTCAGAGAGCAAACGTCGTGCTTGCCGCGACAAGTAGTATCTATGGAAAAAAGAGATCTGAGTCGCAAGTAGAGGAGAAATCATACTAAGGCCAGAAAAATTTACATACATTTGCAAGTGTCACATGTCAGTGTCTCAATTAAAATAGCCATCACTAACAATTCCCAATCGACATAACCATTTAACAGAAATATCCAATTTCGTTCCCGTCGATCTCGAGGAATCCACTTCCATTAGTTAACTACCGTCCATTGTCAAAACCCACTCTAGTTCGTTCGCAAAACCACCAAAACAGTTGAGAATTGAACTTCTATATCCAATCGTATTTGATCTGCGAAAGTTCATTGGATTTTACCGATATTGGTGTGGATTGTGAGGGACCGATAGGTCGTGTTAAGCTGGTGGTCTGTAACGCGTTTAAGTCGCTCATCTCGGAATGGTATTACGGTATGAGGCTGTTACCCCGTCCCTCGCGAGCGCACCTCACCCCCTCTCTCACCTTGTGGCACGTGCTAGTGGGATTAAGGGGTGTCTCTACGGTTAAGCAGTCAAGTTACATAGCTTAGAGTTTAGAGGTTTACTTGAAATGAAATGAAATGAAATGAAATGAAATGAAATGAAATGAAATTTATTGCGATAAATGTGGTACATACTGGGTAAATAGGTGGTAACTTACAAATAGATCAGCACATTTAGTCAGATGTCTGACATACAATATTATTAATAATAGATAAGATATAAGAAATAAAGAAATAAAATGGTGCACATTTTGCATACAATAACATAAAATAGTGCACATTTTTAAGTTGCTTTTGAAATGTACATTTTATTTTAATACTTCCAACAGCTTTCATGCATTAGGGCTAAGTAGTTCCTTTAGTGCGTAAAATTGTTTTTCTTGGAGCCATTTTACCAGCCTACGCCGGAAAATTTTTAAGGGCAGTTCTTTTACATCGATGGGGAGTGCATTAAATCTCCTAACACACATGGCATAACAGTTTTTATGATGTACTGCAGTTCTAGGAATTACATCATAGACCAGATTATTTCTGTATCTAACGTTCCTAGAATGAACTTCTCTTGTTCTTAGAAATAAATTTTCGTTCTTTCTTACAAAATGTGCTGCCTCTAATATATATGACGATGGAAGTGTTAGAATTCCTAGCCGTTTAAATAGAGGCCTACAAGAGACATCAGGTGCTACGCCACACATAGCCCGAATGCACTTCTTTTGAGCAATGAACACCTTTTCAATGTCCGTGCTGTTGCCCCATAGTAACAGACCATACGAAAGAGTTGAATTTACATAACCATAATAGGCCGTCAGGAGAGCTTCTTGCGAGGCTACTCTACGGAGTCTACCTAATAAATAAACATAACTGTTTACTTTACTACAGACTTTAAGAACATGCGCTTTCCAGTTACAAAATTTGTCCAATGTAATTCCCAGAAATTTAGTTTCATTTAACTCTTTAATATTTTGACCATTGTAGTTTAAATTTAGTTGGCTCGTTTTTTCGCCATATTTAGAGAATTGAATGTAATTAGTCTTGTTCATATTTACGCGTAAGTTATTATTATCTAGCCAGTTAGTAATAGAATTAATTGTAATATTTATATCGTTTATGAAGTCATTGATTTCCATATTTTTATCAGAGGTAATTGTAACGGAAATGTCATCGGCAAATAGGGTACAATTTTTTTGGGTTATGTCAGGAAGATCATTAATAAATAAAATAAAAAGTAGAGGCCCAAGAATGCTGCCTTGAGGTACACCAAATTTATTTATAAGTTGTTCAGATCTGAAAGGACTTTCCACCATTTGGTTCCTGTTAGCGAGGTATGAGCGCAGCCAATTTATTGCTGGTCCTCTTATACCGTAATTATCCAGTTTACGTAGTAATAGATTATGAGGGACAAAATCAAATGCCTTTGACATGTCGAAGAATATTACCATTATCTTTTTTTTATCATTCAATGATTTAGTGATTTGGTCAATGAGGTTAAAACATGCCATTGTAGTAGATTTGTTGGCCTGAAACCCAAATTGTTCTTTTTTGACGATACTATATTTTGTGATAAAGGAAGTTAATCTCTTGAGCATTGCCTTTTCAAACACTTTTGATACTACTGGTATAAGTGTAATGGGTCTATAATTTCCAGGATCTTTCCTCTCACCTTTTTTATACAAGGGCTTTACAATCGATGTTTTAAGTAAATCTGGAAAACAACCGTCCTCAAATGACAAGTTAATTAGATAAGTCAAAGTAGGTGCCAATTCTCTTTTACAATATTTTAAAACCTGGGAAGATATTTCATCAAAACCTTCTGCCTTGGTATTACTGAGTGAAGTTATGATATTTTCAACTTCAGTTATACTACATGGATTAAGATAAATGCTATTTTTGATAGTGGTGTTGTTAGTATTAAAGTTTAGAGGCTTTGTTGTTAAATTAGTTGTATTGATTAGATATTTATTAAATTCCTCAGCAATTTGGAAAGGGTCAGTCAGTAACCGATCACTAAAATTAACTTCGTCGATAAAACGATTTGCACATATTTTTTCTTTTTCATCCTTAATTATATTCCAAGATGCTTTACATTTATTTTTTGATTTTAATATGAATTTATTATTACTATTTTTTTGTGAAGTATCTAGACAACGTTTTAATAGCTTTGAATATAACCTATACAGATTTTTATCATAACTTGTCTTTGTTCTGTAATATTTAAACCTCAATTGTCTTTTTGTTTGGCAGCTTTTCCTCAACCCATATGTGATCCATGTCGTTTTGACACGGTGAGGTTTAATTTTATGTTTTATTTTCGGAAAACACAAATTATAGAAAAACATGAACCATTTGTGAAAACTATTAAATGCTGTATTTAATTCGATTTACTTATTTTGAGTACGTAAGTTGATACTTTTACAAACACCATTTTATATTTTGAAGAGATTAAATTAATGTCTGTATCACAATTTTTACAATTTATTCGGCTCATTTTATTGTTAAAGACGATAAGGCATTCTTATCGCTTAGATGCGATTTCTTCCAGGTTACATTCTCCTTCTTATCGAGCAAGCCCTGGTCTCAGAGTTTTTTCAGACTGCCTTACGGCCTTTGACGTGGTTTTTATGTAACGACTACTACCACCAGATTATATGTATTGGTACGAATAAAGATTTATTATAAATATGTGAAACAACGAAGCACTCTCACGATTGTGAACGTTTTTTTCGAAAATTGAAAACGAATTCGCGGCTGTCAATTGATAACGAATTCTTCTGACACCGCAAAAAAATTTCAGAAATTTTGAATCGGCGCGCCAATAGATGTTTCACATCAAAAATGAATTTTTGATGTCCTGTAGAATGGAAATCCGGTCTTGAGGTAGGTCTTCTTTTTTACGTCCAATTATTCGAAGTTTTTTCGTTTTTTGGGGTTTTGAACTATCGATATTAGTAGTTTAAGCTTAGAGCATGGTTTAAATGTACGATTACAAATTTTTATTTTTTTATTTTAATTAATTAAAGTTTCCTTTACGGCCAATACTGTTTTTTAATGTGTTTATTTTAAATGACGTGACAGACAGAGTGGTCTTTTTCAGCGGAGACAACATTTTGGCTTAGATACACGGCATTTTATGAAAATCTAACGTTTGAAAAAAACTCTGGTAAGAAAAACTAAAAGATTACATATTATTAATAGATAGAAATATATAAAACCGAAAATATCAATACTATAATGAGATGCCATAATAAGACGAAGGATAGGTTATTGTAGGTAAAAAAGAAGAACGACCCAGGTATGCTACGGTTTAAAGGGTAAATTATAGAATATTTAAACGTACCTACCTAATCAATAGGTTACGTTACAACCCTGCAAGAGCTTGGTAATATAATTGAGTCGGCTTTCAATTTGATTCGCATCCTCGTCCGGCCGGGGAGTGTCGGTGATAATTCGCCCGAAAAATATAAAAAGGAAGCTTTGGGAGCAGCTGTCAGACATATTGAATTACGAGGCGAGGTGGGCGCGGGCTCGGACGCCACGGGTGTAAGCGGAACGAACCTTTTTGCTAAATGTTGTAACTAAAGTGGTTGCAAGTTTCGTTGTGTAAATGGCTGAAGAATTTATTTGTGAATTGATTTTATAGGACCCATGTTTAACTCAAAAAGATATTTGGTACCTATACTGAACTGAACAACTTTCTCTATGGCATCAATATCGAAATCGCGAAAAAAATCTGCTGTCCCATACAAAACTTTAAACCTACTTGAGTCAAATGTATGGGACAGCTGATTTTTTTTCGCGATTTCGATGTTGGTCCCATAGAGAAAGTTTTTCAGTTTGATGGTCTGATCATAACCTTAAAAAAGTGTCAGCATATTAAGACGGACCCTGTATATGTAGTTGTAGTATATCAAACCACAAGTTTTTATTCGACACATTGATAGGTTTTAGAAGATTTTTTTAACTCTACTGTAGCGTCGGAAGTTGTTTTGTTGCTTGTAGAGAAGACGCGGCCAGAAACTCCACAACTGCAAATATACATCTTTTGTAGCATTCTTAAGGCTTCCGCACATTGCAGCGATTTTATCAAGCGATAATATCGCTGCGATTTTGCGATAATTGTTTCCAGTACATTTTGTATGGGGACGCGCGCGATCCTACACACTGCCGCGATATTATCGAGCGATAATATCGCTGCGATTTTGCGATAATTGTTCTCAGTACATTTTGTATGGGGACGCGCTCGATCGATCCCACACACTGCCGCGATATTATCGCTACTCTTTCGACTAAATTCAGTGGTGGGGCGCATGCGTGACGCGAATCGCGGAATCGCTGCAGTGTGTAAAGTGTCGCGATATCGCTGTCGATAATATCGCTCGATAAAATCGCTGCAATGTGCGGAGGCCTTTATCACTCCAATTAAGGGAAAATATGGGCAAAATGTTTGTGATGATGTCATTTCAGTAGGTAGCACATTTTTGTTTCGTATTTCCATAAAAAAACCTGTTCATACATAGACTTATATTTAAATTTTCCAAGAGCTAGTTAAATTCTGACTTCTGTAAGTAGAATTACAACACGAAATACAATTTCCCTCTTATATTTGCAATCATCCTCAGAAATAAGTTGTAATTTGCCGTAATGTTTTCATTCCGTATTATTTGTAAAATCCGTTTAATGTATTTTTCGTAAACATTTTTGTTTGATATAAGTACTTTATTTTACATAGGTACCTACTGTAAAATGTCATTGTATTATTACTAAATAACTTATCATTATTTTGTACCTGTTTATTTATTTGTATCCTTAAATTAAAGATGTAAATGTACCTGCGTTCACACACGATGACGCACTGACGGAGCGGCAGATGTCAGTCCATAGAACCACACCCGGTGCGTCAATGCGTCACCGTGTGTGCATCTACGTGCGGTTTCATACAACTGCTTGCGTCACAATGACGGACTGACGTCTGCCGCTGCGTCAATGCGTCATCGTGTGTGAACGCACTTACTCTAAATAGTAATTTTACTCATGATACTTACCGAACAACTTTCCCCAACAAAGTGGAAAAAAAAAAACATCTTTCTATACCTACAAAGTCTACAAACGTTCGATCAGCGGATTAGGTACTTTTATTTTAATAACAGCATTCTCCAGTTCAAGTACAATGTTCAAGTATTCTATTGTATAGAAACAAGTGTAATAAGTGATTAATGATTATACAGGGTGTAATAAATAAAGTAACAGGAAAAGTATCATTTACCGTTTAACCACAGACTCTAGCCATCAAACTGAACAACTTTTACTATGGGAGAAAACGATCAGAGAAAAAAAAAGTCAGCTATCCCATGCTAAACTGCAATACCTACTCGACGCAATCGTATGGGACAACAGGTTTTTTTTGCTCTGATCGTTTTGCTCCCATAGTAAAAGTTGTTCACTTTGATGGGTAGAGTGTGTGGTTTGAAGGTAAATGATACTTCTCCTTACACCCTGTATAAGTTTCACCGGATACATGATTGATTACATTCTTTGATACATACCTACTACAGAAACTTTGGATCATAATCCTTCGCGGGGTAGTCAGAAACCCAAATTTCTTATAATCGAATAGACTCGAACCAAGCATTACCTCTACCCTCTTTCTTTTCACATAATCCAAAATTAAACAAATCTCTCAAACTCCGTTTTAATTGCACTCTTCTTTTCATAAAACTCTTAACGCCTATCAGAAGAGAACAAAAAACAATTTAAAAATGTAATTCTCCCAACGTTGACAGAGGGCTCTCGCGTTGCTAAAACAATGGGCCCGTGACAAACAAAACAACACATTACAACAAAAACAAAGGCACTTGTTGTGAGGGCGCGAACGTTTCCGATTGTTGTTCGATAGGGCTGCCAATAATAAAATAATTGTTTGTTGTATAAAGTGTACTATTGAACATTGTTTGTTTAATGATATGTAGCGTGTGCGTTCGTATAGTCGTATTGTTCCTGGAGTTTATCTTGAATATACTTACTAGCGAACCAGTGGCTTCACATGGGTACAAAACCTTCCTCTTGAATCAGTCTATCTATTATATATGTTGATCCTGGTTCACAGGAGATACAGTGGTGAGAATGTGTGGTGGGCCTATGCCCGAACAAAAGTATATCTATTAGTGAAAGCCGAATCAATATCCATACAGTACTACCTATCTGAGATTAGCCTATTCAGACAGGGAGGAAGCCAGAAAAACACAGGTACTCTTACTTACTTTAAATTATAATATTTAGTGACTTTAGGTACTATTATTGATGATATCCGGAAGAGAACTTTGGTAATAATTCAAAACTGTTCTGTCTAAACTAAATAGACGATTACTACAATCTAAATTATTTTAATTAATGACCTACGAATAAAACTTAAGGATTAAAATTAGGTTGGAAACCGACCATAGGTACTTCAATACAGTGCTGCATAATAAGTAATAAAGCAATTCTCAGGGGGGGGGCAACCCTACCCGCGTGTGACAATAGCTAACAACGCGTCATATTGAACTCTTGTTTACTTGTGCTTTACTTTTGAGTTTAATACGTCCTTGCGTTGCGTACGTGCCCGTTCTTGGATATTACAAAAACTTATCACCTTTGAGACTGTTAGAATTTTACTTGGATATCACAATCTCAGAAAGTACTAAGTTGACATTTCTGGCCATAGAAAGAGCACCTACTATTCGAGTAAAAACAATTTTTGTTCGATTATAAATAAAACAAAAATAATACATTTTATCATACATAGCCACCCTACGAAAAATTACGGTTTATATGAGGTGTGGCGAGCTCACTTAAACTCGATACATTCCCATGTCCGCATTCCATAAGTATTGTGACATAGTCACATGTCAATCGGTATACCTACATACCAGTTTACTGGTTGAAAAAGATATTCTGATGCATTTTTGAAGTATACCGTTTGGTTGTGGTCTAACGCCCATAAACCCATTCCATTCGCCCATTCGCCCATTCGGTCATGTAGGTAGAGTTTTCAATGTGGTGACTTTTCCAGTAATTAATTTATTATTAAGACCACTACAGGAACGTGTCAAGCCAGCTATTTTTTCCGGTATCCCCGACGAGCACGCCCAAAATACCAAACCGTATGTTTTCGTTCACAGTTTTGTTTTCGTTTTGGACCCTTGACATGAGCCCCGCTGTTTTAAGGAAGGAGCCACACTCCGCGAGGTCTCTCCATCAATCATAAATGCAAGGACTCAAATTAAATCAGGGGTGAAAATATGACACCTTTTTGTACCTTGTTTGAGTTTTTGAGTAGGGTTTTGTGTTAGGTAACACGCTAGAATAAGTAACAGGTAAATGATAGAAAGTTTCAAGTTAGAATGTGTTAATAAATATTGTTTTATGTATTCTAGCATTTTATTGTATGCACCTGCTAGCAGATTATACGTCAGGAAATTGCACTGGGGGGGGGGGGGGTGCATTTTTGAATGTCATCGGTGAGCTTGAACGGTTTTTAAATCTCATACAAAAGCGTTCTCATGCATCTTTCTACTGCTTATTTGACTTTAAAAAATCGCACTCCTGACGAATTATGATTTTTGAAAGTCGAATCAGCAGTAGAAAGATGCGTATCTCCATAGTAATTTTGACATTTTTAACTACTGAGCTCACCGAATGAGATTCAAAAATCGCTCTCCTGATCTTTGATTTCATTCAGATATCAGTCAGTCAATTTTCTATTGTTAGGTAAATAGGTGTATAATAAACTATAATTCGACGACCAAGCCTTATTAAACCAACCTCGGGGTAAAAATTAATAGACTTCAGAAAAAGAAATCTTCGGTTTATGATATAATTTTCAGTAAGTACATATTTTGGTCAGTTATATTCCTCATTTTGAGGAAGTGCTTAAAATGTTTATGTAGTTCAATTTCAAAAGTAAAAAAAAATTAATTCAGCTTTTGTTTACATCTTGAGCCGGTCCTATTGGAATAGGATGCTTATATCTAACAGTCGGGGGGTTTTTCTTCACCATCATCAGCCTTTATAGGTCCTGTAAGGCCGGCCTACCCTCACGGAGGGACTTCTTCTTTTGTGTCAGCATAAGCTATATCGCATATCAGCAAAGGTTGTATCGAGGCAACCAAGTTTTTTTTTTATGGTATAGGGTATAGGGTTTATGGGTTAATTTCACTATAATAAACATATTTGCTACGAACTACTCGAAGTCTAATTAAAAACAAACGTAATTGAGATACGTAATTGAATTAGCTAGATGAAATCTAACGCAATCCTATACGCGTGGGATGTTGAGTGGGTTGTTTTGACCCCTCTATTATTTGTGTTGTACAACCCCTTCTTATTTTTTTATTTATGATACTATTGTTTGGTTAACCATAAGTATTTTCTTGATGGTTTTAAATGTTACTCCTACGTCAGATTCAGAGAATCGCGCTTATAAAAGTCGTAATTTATTGTCAGTAGTTCAGTGGTTCCGTCGCGGAATAGTGAGATTTTTTCCGAATAGTTCCGCGGAACCACAGATTATATAATACTGATGTAGAACAGTGAACGTTAAATTTTATTTATGTTCAAAAACACACGTTCGTTTCGTAAAAGATTGTTTTTTCCTTTATTTTGTGAACAGACTTATACAAATAGAAGCCTATAAAAATCAAACATTACTTATGACCATCTTTTTGGGGTAACCGGAAACTTTCTACAACTACCTATAAAACCTAATTTTCAACACACATGCTCGTAAAGTGGCTCTTATTGCATCGCTTTTAGGTACATAATGCTGCTTATACACGCGTGCGAAAATGTTTACCAGTGCGGTTACTTTTATTCTATAGTTTGTTTTTAAATCTCAGCAAAGAGTTTTTATATAAAAAACTCATCTGCGACTCGTGCTGCAATCACCGCCTTGGCTGTAATAAGTAATAACCAACTTCGCTCACTTTTATCATAAATGTACTATCAAAATATCATTCAAGACGATTACATAAATCGCAGGATGATAGATTTCAAAGTAATTGAAATGAAAATCAATTTCAGGAAAATTGTTTTCCAATCGAGTGAGAGAGGATTCTAGATTGAGTCTAGGCAATTTTCCACTCCCATGGAGACGTTTTATTTGAGGACTTCCAGTAGGCGATTGAATCGCCTACTCTAATTTTCATTAAAGGTTAATAGGCGTGTGTATACAGGGTTCAACTTAATATGGTGATGGTTTTTTAAGAGAATATTATCCCGAGAGCGAAAATGCGCGCTGCATACAAACGTACTATGGTGATATTTTCAATACTAACCAATTAAAGTCAATTAAATTTTGCAGAAACAATCTAGAAACAAATTTCTATGCTTCTATAGTTTCAGATTTTCGTTAAAATATACAGTTTCAATGCTAGGATTAATTTAAGATTTGTATGGAAATCTTTGAGGCACTGTAACTTGAAAACTACACATTTTAACGAAAATCTGACTCCATACAAGCATAGAAATTTGTTTTTAGATTGTTTCTGCAAAATTAAATTTACTTTAATTGGTTTGTATTGAAAATATCACCATAGTACGTTTGTATGGAGCGCGCTCCGAATAATATACCCTTAAGAGTATGATCAGATCACAAACTGAACAACTTTCTCTATGGGACCAGGAGTGCGATTTTTGAAACTCATAGGATAAACTCAGCAGTTGTAATGTCAAAATTACTATGGAGATATGCATTTTTCTAATGCTGATTTGACTTTCAAAAATCGCACTCCAGCATAGGTAGCATGGCACCGTGATAAAGCGCTATCACACCTTCGCTCTCTTTCTATTTGCACGTGAACGAACGAGATAAAAGGCGTGATAAAGTCGTATCACGTGTAACATGCTACGGGTGCTGGAGTATGATTTTATGCGCATTTTTTTTTATGAGCAGTAGAAAGATGCATATCTCCATATAATAGTAATTTTGACATTTTCTACAGCTGAAAAAAAAAAAAAAAAAAAAAAAAATCTGCTGCTTTCAAAAATCGCACGCCTGGGTCGAAATCGTTTCTGTTCCATATTTTTTGGTCGAACAGGATTGCAGTTTTTCAGAACAGCAGATTTTGTTTACGATTTCTGCTTTGGTCCTTTAGAAAAAGTTGTTCAGTATGATGGTCTGACCATCCTCTTAAAAACCGTCAGCAGATTAAGAAGGACCCTATATAAAACCGACCGAACGACCTACTGGCCGACGTCCAGTGGGTCGCCCCAGGTATCGTTGGAACGACATATTGGAGACGAACGGCGACCTATGTGAACTGCGTTGGAAAAACTGTCGTTCTCTCGTTTCAAAAGCCAAGACCCACTTTGGGTCGCCGAGCCAGAGTAGTTTATCGTTTTTAGTTACATTTAAATATCCAAATTGATCATGCAAAATACCTGCTATTAATAATAAGTAAAGTCAGTCAAAGGATGTAAAGAGTAACCGCAGAGGCGGTAAGTCGATAAGATCCAGAAGAAAATTTACTGATAAACGTATTTTCTGCTATATAATTATGATACACAAATTACACCACTCTACGTCGAATCTAATTACATAGAGTAACGATGTTTGAAGACACGTTTTTAGAGGTGACTGTTATTTAAAAATGGAAATTATGCCTACAAACAACATGAAAATCTTGTATAGCTGCGAACTGATCGAATCTTAATTTTTTTTTTATTTTTGCTCTTCATTGATCATGATGTAAAAAATGCAGTGTTTACTGCCAATGCAGTGCAATTCTTGTTACCTGTGTAAAACACAAATTATTGTGATACAGAACTAAAGCTTCTACTGTCATAAATTTAAAGTTCCATTTCGATTAAGTTCTTTTGACTAAGTAGGTACATCTTTGAGCATCTTGAAGTCATTTTCAGTTTTATTTCATCGTTATATTAGTTCATGCCTTATCCTTATTTTATTTCTTCTTATTTAACTATTTTATTTATTTGTAATGATGTGTACCTATTTATACGCACAAAAGAATTTATAACCTCTTTGCTGTGAATAAAAAAAATGATCACTGAAGTTACTTTTTAACTATGCCATATCCAAAACGCACCAACATCCTTGCTCAGAAAGCTAAGAAAGCTCTCGGCGTCTTAGTGGGGATAACAGAAGATTTACCGGATCCAGACCCAAAGTCCCCGAGCCCGGGTGCTGCGGGGGGGACGGGGGGGGGGGGGGATAATTTGCCCCTAATCATGTGATGAAAAACTTAACGCCGGGAAGCTTCGCGATCTGTTAATATTACATTACGTATTGATTTTGCTTGGTTTATGTAGTTTTAGTTATATAGATCCGATAGAGCTTTGCGCTGTGACTTCGTCCTTTTTGATATAGATACAACGGGTTAATAAATGAAATCAATGACAAAATTTGATAGGTATTTTAAAACATTTCAAAAGTAAAAAAAAATTTTAAACATTTCATTTTGGAGATTTTAATTTTTGAAAGCGTTTGTCTAGGTGTCGGTCTTATCCGTCGATTGTCCGATATCGTTCGAGGTGGAATGCGACCAAATGTACGTAAATGTAATGTTTTTTTTGCGAATTTCTTGCGATGATCTTGATATTTATTATATATATTTTGTAAACATTTTAGTATTTGGTGTGGACGTTGATGTCTTTTGTATGCACAAAAGTGAAAGTAATTTTAAATGAACATTTTTGTAATGGCCCTGACAAGTAAATTCCGATTCTTTTCAGCATACTTACATTACATTACTTTTCTCCCCTCCGGACGGAAACCGTCAATTGTCGTCACGCTGCGCTAAACGAAGTTGCCGCTTTCCAGCTCCGTCGAGGAGAAAAATAGTATACTAACCTCGGACAGTAAATAAGAAAGCCTCAGATCACATGTTTGTTGACCGAGGTTGACCTTGGCTTCGCCTCGGTCAACAATTACGTGAGATCTGAGACCTTTCTTACTTTCCTGTCCTCGGTGTGTAATCTACTATAATTTGGTTTGCCTTTTCCAATACACAATTTCTGAAAACTCTTTGGTAAGGTACCGCTGTTCCAGACCGGAATCGAACCACCGCCTGCACGGAAAGTGCAGCCTCCCAGCCTCTAGGCTTTTTTACTTTTAATTCTCATTCAAAATTAACCCTTTCAAGCACTTTTCACATACGGCCACCTAACTCACAATAACAAGCGAATTCATAAACTTTCCTCTCGAAGTCTACGCCAGCATGAAACATGAAAGATTAAAAAGTTGTCGGGTAAATTAACGAGCCCGCGAGCACGCATTAGCGGTGTTTAATGCCTCCCGTGTCAGTGTGCGGAGAGCTTAAATGTTTAACTTGTGTGTTTAGAGCTTAATGCTGGGGAATTCAATTATTTTTTTGAGAAAATGCTTTTTTAATTGCAGAGTTTCGGGTATTTTTTTAAAGCGGGAATGCGTCGTGACGGAGTTGTTTTTTTCTCCCCTACAGACGGAAAGCTTTTCGTCCCGCTGCGTTTAAGGGTATATTACCGTTGGCGCGCTCCATACAAACGTACTATGGAGATATTTTCAATACTAACCAATTAAAGTCAATGAAATTTTGCAGAAACAATCTAAAAAAAAAAACTCTATGCTTGTATGGAGTCCGATTTTCGTTAAAATGTATAGTTTTAAAGTTATAGTGCCTCAAAGATTTCCATACAAATCTTAAATTAATCCTAAAAAACTGCAAAAAAAACTGTACATTTTAACGAAAATCTGACTCCATGCAAACATAGAGATTTGTTTCTAGATTGTTTTCGCAAAAGTTTATTGACTTTCATTGGTTAGTAATGAAAATATCACCATAGTACGTTTGTATGCAGCGCGCATTTGCGCGCTCGGAATAAAATTCTCTTAACGAAGTTGTCGCTTTCCACCTCCGTCGAGGGGAAAAAATGTACACTAACCTCAGACAGTAAATAAGAAAGCCTCAGATCACATGTTTGTTGACCTCGGCTTCGCCAACAATTACATGAGATCTGAGTCCTTTCTTACTTTCCTGCCCTCGGTGTGTAATCTACTAAGTATATTCCTATACCTAACTGACCTAAATCAATCTTGAACTAAAGGGAGGCTTAACATTTTCTGTCATCAAGGTGTCGACACATTTACATTTAAAAAGAAAATATTCAAAAAACTTCAACGAAATGAATCCTGCATAAAATATTTCTTCTGACAACCAATTTCAATACATTACCCCGCATTTAAGGCTCCTTACACACGAGCTGTCACTTAACGTAAACTTCCCCTTTTCTTAATATTTTCACCGGAAAATAACTTTCCCGTTAACTTCTCATATATGAAGTGTTTTAAAACATTATCGTGTGCTGACATAATTAGAAAGAGGTAACTTTTAAGTAGTTAAGAGGTTTTTACTTAGAGTTTTAATGTGTGCTTGAAGTGGCAGGTTGGAGTTGGTCTTGGGGAATATGAAATCAGTTTGCGTGTTGTTGGAAACAAGTGTTTTATAAGCTTGACGTAGCACGCTTAAGTTTACTTCTTTGTTTGCAGTTTTCTTTAATAAACAATAATTTACAAGCTCTAAAAACGTTCAATTGATAGCACCGACTGAATACTTTTCCCAAAATTGCTGTAAAATAATGTTTGTTTTACGCGTACGTAGTGCGTGTTTATTTATTTTTTTTTTTTTTAATTTATTTGGTATTATAAACAGTCATATATAAACTTATAAACAAACACTGTAACAAACAGACCTAGAGATCCACAACTTAATAACAAACAATTACAAAATTTTGCAAAACACACAAGAGACGATAAGTACAATAAACTAATTACAAATAATATAAAAGGAAACAACATTTATCTTTATAAAGAAGCAGTTCGCCAATATTTCTTTTAAATTTGCCCAAAGAGAATCTAAACAGATCAACACTAGTAAGATGTCGATTGTAGTTGTCCAAAGAACGTCGAAAGAAGCTATTTTTTTAGTATAATTTGTATTTATTTATTTTACATTGGCTGAAATAATACTCGATACAAGAAGAATGTAACTTTTATTGCACATAACCTTTTTTTGTAAACTATTAGGCAAGTAACATTTCTGTTAGAACAATTTTCATCTGATTTTTTATTTGGGGCGTAGCAATTGCGACTTTGATGAACATGCTACGATCTAGATTCTAGAATACCTTTTGTACGAGCGGGTTATATTGGTTGACCCACTCATTCTACTAATATCTTAATGATGATATATCACAATCAGCTTATACAGGGTCCTTCTTAATATGCTGACAGTTTTTTAAGGGGATGATCACACCGTCAAACTGAACAACTTTGTCAGCATATTAAGGGACCTTGTATACATACGTATATACGTCCTACTGCAGGGCTCATGCCTACCAAGCTTGCAGTTCAAGGAGAGTGTTTGAACGTTAATCCATCACGCTTGACCAGTGCGGATTGGTTGACTTCACATACGTATTTATAGTCTCATACTTGAAGCATGTTGTGACATATATTAAACAACAATTCTAAACATAAGATGACACTTTTGCTACTATTTCTCAATAAAAATTAAGTATTGCATCGAAAGCAAAAGTTTCAAAGGCCCTTACACATCCCTTACCAAACAAAATAGTCATCTAATCGCGCGTACTACAACTCTACAACATAAATAACAACCAAAACCAACAAATATTTATCAACAGCTCCTTTACCATTGTAATAAAAATGTAACAAAAGAGGCAATTAAAAGAGACCTCCTGCTCAAGTGCTATTACCACCTCTTACATTATAGTTACCACGTATGAAGTCCCGTAAATCAAACTATTTTCATACTTGTTACCGATCTATAAGGGTTTATAAGGGGAGTTGGTTTGTGAATTGAATTCTAAACAATGTATTTGTAACTGTTTAACGGGAGTGCTCAATGCAGTGTGTAACAAACGCAAACAGAATGTTGCCGGGTAATTACCGGACCCCCGATGTGTGCCACCCCTTATTTTTGAACAGTGAATGGGAAGGGTGGTTTAGTTTGATCGTTTTCAAAAATATAATAAAGTTGCCAAAAATTTTGGGTTTTGATGATGTCATACTTTTTTATTCAGTGTAGGTACCTATCTGTGTTTTTTATTCAGTGTACCTATCTGTGTTTTTTATTCAGTGTACCTACCTGTGTTTTTTATTCAGTGTACCTACCTGTGTTTTTTATTCAGTGTACCTACCTGTGTTTTTTATTCAGTGTACCTATCTGTGTTTTTTAAGTCTTTTCTAATTACGGTACTTATAGCGAAGTTTTTAATCTCAACCGTATGTTTAAAATTTAAAGTTTAAACTTTAAGCGATCAATCATTATCATCATACGTAACGAGTACAATATTTTATTGATAACTGTATTTTACTGCCATTTATTAGAATTTCCTATAACAAAAAATAGCGTTCTTTCTAAAAACTTATTTTTTATTATATATTTTTATTTGTATTTTTAATCATTTGACGATTCAAAAACAAACAAATCTTTAATCTAAAATTATTCGTTAAAAAAACGACGCACACAGGGTGAAATTGATATCATTAGCATCCTTTAAAACTAAGAGTTTGCTCCCATAGTAAAAGTTGTTCAGTTTGATGGGTAGACTCTTAGTTTGAAAAGGATGCTAATGATATCAATTTCACCCTGTATAATCGCATGTAGTTAGTAATGAATAATTATATAAATTATTTTACATCTGCTTCAATAGTGTTTAGGTACAGTCAGCAGCAAAGAGATGTATGCACTTTTACTACGTCGTAGTATAAAGATGTATCCACGTTAGTACTACGCGTAGTACTAAAGTGTATACATCTTTTGCATGAGGAGGCATACATGTTTTTGCTGCTGACTGTACAACATAAATCTAACGCGTTAAGTTTTCATGTTACTTTACGACCGAAAAGGAAAGTGTAGCTACTTATAAGTTGTCCTAGTAAAAATACAGACAATACCATCTTGACTTCACCCCAAAATAACAATAAATTTATAAGAATCATCGGCGGCGTTGTGTTAAGGGGCAGGTTGAGTTAGGAGGGTGCTATAATAAAATATTAATTCTAACCCTTGTAAGTAAGAGATAAAAACTATTAGGGCCGTCGGATTATGGTGGGATTATTATTTTAACGAAATTAGCTTACGATCGTTAAGGGACCATGTACGCTTTGTGATGTGTCAAAGATTATTATATTTCTTGTAGAGGGGTGGAGAAAGTTTTTTTTTTTCATTGTCTATGTCACAAAAATTATCCAATCACATTTAAAGTACCAGAATCCAGCCTGGACTTGTATTATGATGACTAAAAAACGATATAGAATACATTTATATAGATACAAACATCCATGACTCGGGTACAAATATTCATATTCATCATACAAATATTTGTCCCTTACGGGATTCGAACCCGTGACCCTCGGAACAGCAGGCAGGTTCACTACAGACTGTGCTATCGGGCAGTCCAAAAAAAAATTAGTGTGCTTTTTTTTAGGTTCTAGGTTCTTAATTTTGTAAGAATGTTATGAAATAAAAACAGAGCCATTCATAATCAATTTTTTTGTATTATTATTATTTATGCATCTTTGATTTTGTTAAAATGATGATGATTGGTGAATATTTCTCTTAATATTGAAAATAAAGAAAGAAAAACACTTCTGTGCAATAATAGTTTCTTTTTTCATTTCATCATTCAAAATAGTCAGGTCCCAAAAGCGAAGCGATTTAACGAACAAATTAGGTAATGCAGTTTTGGGGTAGAGTTCTAGGTACTTCAAAACACAACCTTTGACTTAAAGCATATACTATTTCAATTACGTAACCAAACATGAATTAAAGTTGAGTCAAACAAGCTTAGACTAACTCGAAATCATTTTCTACCTAATTTCACGTCTGCCAACATAATCTGTAACAAGATTTCATAGCACTCACCCTACACAGGGCTTATTAAAAGTAAATTGCGAAAATTGCAGTGCAAATGTGGTCCTCTCAACGTATTTGGGTAACCAGCTTAACTCTGCCGCCTTAATTAGAACCCCCGTAGCATCCACTTGTTTCTGCAACCAAGATCTTTTGATTCTGGTTGTGATTAGACTAAAGCCAGTTTATTCTGAGCTGTCGTAGCGTTTAGTGTTAATTATATGGTAGGTCAGTATTCTGGTTTTGGTACCCCCTCATGCAGAATGTATGGGTAATCTTTGAGTTATAGACATGGAATTGGGGTGGTAATGATGGGTTATAACATTCTGGTAGTGTTGACAGTTAGGCTATGGGGGGATTATGGTTGTAATGTGTTATTTTTAGGAGCATCGCAATTTGGTTGGTTTTAGTGTATTTTTTATGTTAAAAATTATGTTGGTCCATTGGTGATTTACGATTGTTATGAAATATTACTAATTTTGTTAGGGTTCAATTCAAATCATCAAACTGAACAACTTTTACTATCGCATCGGTCTGAAATTGAAATCGCAAAATAAAAATCTGCTGTCCCATACATTTTGGGTGGAGATGTACAAAATCATTCAAGGCTAAAAATGGTGTCAATTATGTGTTATTTATCCACTACTTACATTTTTAAGTTGTTTATCTTTATTACCAGGTTTGGTTCCAAAATCGACGAGCGAAGTGGAGGAAGGCGGAGCGGTTAAAAGAGGAGCAGAGGAAGCGGGAGGGAGCGGATGTTCTTACCAAGAGGGACCCTGTGGATGACAAGGTATCAATCTTTACTCCAACATACTGGGTGATTTTGTAAACAGATTCCGAATTTTTAATGCTGGTTCAGACTATCAAACTGAGTAACTAAAAGTTGGGAGCAAGAAATCGTTACAAAAAATCTGCTGTTTGAGCTGACATTTGAGTTGAGTAGGCACTATACACTACACTACAGGCACGCAAAGAAATGACACGCCATGAGTAAGCACGCTGCAGTTTAGTATGGAACAGCAGATGTTTTTTTTGCGATTTCAGGTTTGCTCCTATTGCAAAAGTTGTCCAGTTTGATGGTATGAACCACCCACCATGATGATGTAACATCTTTTAACCCCATCGTAGCAATAAATGATATGACTATGACTATGACCCCTTCGTAAAGTATGTACTAAATCACCCAGTATTAAACAGCTTTTGAGGTTAATAGTCACATTACTTTAAGGGGTTCAAATCACCCCATGATACCTTTCCCTAAGAAACCTATAGGAAATTGACAAAAACTTGGATTTTCCATACTAAATGCAATCAGCAGATCGAACGTTTCTATTAAAAGTTGTGTTTTACGAATTTCCTTCGTTACTTTTAAAAAAGTTTTTCAGTATGTTGAGTGAACCAACTCAAGTAACCCAACTTTCTACCCTGAAACACTATATGTATAACCACCGTATTATTTTTTCGGTGCCCAGAATATTTCTGCAGTCGAAGTCAACTAGGAGCTGTTGTCTAACACAAACTATCCAATGTCCAGGGTTCATCAGAATGTATGTCGCGTGGGTCGGCGGAGGCATCTCCCGTCTCAGGAGGGGCTTCCCCTCGAGCGACGACGCCCGTCAGTCCAGGGTCACCGCGCCGGTCCCCACACCGCTCGCCGCGCCGCTCGCCGAACCGCTCGCCGAGGCAGGAGAGGTTGGTTTATAGTTGAGGAGAAGTCTCAGGGAGAAGAAAATATCTGACTGGATACGCGCTGGGCATACACGTAGTTGCGAATTGCTAGGTCATTTACACCTGGCTTACACATACTTTCTGGCAATGAACATTACATGGAACCATGTAGGTACTCAATGGTCCACTAAAATATTATAGTTTTTCTAGTTGTTCCGATATCTCTTTCGCATCTTCGAACGCGGGATAAATGGAACCGACGGGTATTTATGAAGAGATGTATGGATGTGAATGAGGCGAAAGAGGAATGTAAGGACGACATTATATAGTTTGGCACTACCATACCCTGGACGCTTCATACAAACGGGCTCACACTGTCATGAAGAGGCTAGCACATGTATTCTGAGACAGTGCAAGAGAGAGAGGAATACACCATTGTTTACGGTCGTTCACCTCCCATAGCACCGAGAGGGGTTGAGGTCAAAATTGGAGGCAGGATGTGTCCGTAGTGTACGTAGATATAATATGATGATGACTCTTTCTTATACCCATAGTCCATGATTAAGAATTTGTGTCTATCTCTCCCCAGCAGGTCGGAGAACAGTTGTCCGTCGCCAGCGCCCTCTGTCGGCAGTGCAGGGTCCAGAGAGCCGACGGAACCCAGGCCCCCCCACCACATCTTCTCGCCTTTTGACCAGTAAGTGGTTTTCACATTTATTCTAGGGAAACAAAAGAAATAAGTTTTAAAGCTAAGGACCGAATTAATGAACCGGTTCCTAGAGCTTGCTCCTACACGATTTTTTTCAGTAACCACTTGAAAGTAAGCGTCAGGCACTTTTAATGTCCGACTTTGAACTTCGAATAGCACCATCCCAGTCGGGTGTCGTAAGGCGACTAATTTGTTCAGGCGTCTTATAATAATCTTTGACGCCCAAACCGTGTGACTAGCGGTTATAGGCACTGCATCTGACCCCACCTCTGATCGTATCGGTCTCCCGTTCCATCTGACACAGGAGGGTAAGGACGAGAGTGCATCTGTGTTTAGCGCGTACACTTATGCACTTCCAAATATCTTCCGTACCTGACCGCTTTTCTATAAAGATCAGCAGTTGGCGTAGACGAAATACAACAAGGAATACCATCAACTACATAATTAGAAATTAAAAAACATACAGGTTGTAAACATAAAATATGTTACATAATTTTAAGATGGTGCTTCAGACCATCAAATTGAATAACTTTCACTATGGCACCAACAATGAAACTGCGAAATAAAAATCAGTTCCATAGACAACTTTAAACGCTGCTCAACCCAAATGTATGAGACAAGTACAATACATTTTAATGTTTCCTACTGTCGTATCTGTCGTTAACGCTAATCAAAAGATACTTTGTCTAAAGGCCCTGCGCCCGCGGCATGATCGCGCGATAAAGCGCTATCGCGCCCTAGCTCCCTTTCTTTTTGCGCGCGAACGAACGAGTTAGCAGGCGCGATAAAACGTTTATCGACGCACCATGCCGCGGGTGCTGGTCCCACAGAGAAAGTTCAGTTTGATGGTCTACAGTTGAATTTTACACCCTGTATATTTAAAAACAAAACTAAATCAAACTAGATCATCTCCATAATCTACAAAATTAAACGCAATCGCAAGACAACAATAACTGCGCAATATAATTAACCGTTGAGCGGCCGGCGCACGCGCATCCTTCAACTAATTGCTATACTCATCGCCATCAGCTTAATTCGACCACCAGCTATGACGACACTGCCATAAAATTGTATGATTCACTTTGTTAGGATCTCTAATTTGATCTAACCAGGCCAGTTGTTTGAATTAAAGGGTTGAATATCCGGCTCGAAGGAGCTGAAAATATTTAAGGAGTTTACGAATATGATAAGACGTGACAGGAAGTCCTGGGAGCTTTTGTAAACCATTAAAAGGCGAAAAATCGCCTGTTAATGGTTTACAAGTTAGGCGATTTTCCGCATAACTTGGTTATATCTTAAGAAATAAGCGATACAAGCTACTCTAGACTATAATAATGGGAAAATTAGAGGGCAAAAGAAGCTTCAATAGTCAACGAATGTCGTGGCTCGAGAACCTGAAAGAGTGGACATGCCTCGCCAGCGTCGAAGAGCTGTGTCGGTTGGCGAGATATAGGCAGGGATATGGAGAGTTGACTGCCAACCTTCAACAATGGAAGAAGAAGAAGAAGAAGAATGAGCTTGATTCGATCACCCTAGGCTAGCTATAATTTCTTCAAATGCTAACTATGTTTTGATCGTTCCCCTTCTGGAATTACCCACCTTTGTTCTTCGAGAAAAAAAAAAATTTAAATTTTAAGTGGGATCAACACGATGACGCACCGAAAGAGTAGCAAACGTCAGTCCGTCATTTGTGAGGCAAGGAGTTGTGGAGGTGCGTCCGCACCGAGTGTGCTTCTACGTGCGGTTTCATAGAACGGTTTCAAAGTCAAAGTCAAAATTTTTATTCGAAATAATATCACATAGATAACTTTCTGACGTCATTTTTGATTCTACCACCGCTTCGGAAGGTGTTCCGTTGTAGAGAAGATGCGGCCAGAAACTCTACAACATACTTCTTTTAAACAAAACAAAATATACAAAGTACAAATATTGAATTACATAGTGTAACATTGTCAAGACCAGACATTTTGGTCATTCAAATAATCATCGAGTTTATAGT
Source organism: Agonopterix heracliana (assembly GCA_963693445.1). Classification (NCBI taxonomy): domain Eukaryota; kingdom Metazoa; phylum Arthropoda; class Insecta; order Lepidoptera; family Depressariidae; genus Agonopterix; species Agonopterix heracliana. The sequence goes on along the minus strand of OY856323.1, from coordinate 14,867,746 downwards.
AACCTTTTTTACAGAGTACTTGTTTAACATGGGATTTAAACTTTTTGTCTGGCAAGTTTAGAATATCCTCTGGTATCTTATTATAATAGCGTATCAGACAGCTCTTAATCCTATTTGTAAAATAACTTATTCTGTAGAACTAATCAAATCTAAAAATTTGCAGCTTTCGGTGGCATTGTGTTAGCCAGCACACTGAGGCCTTTAGAACAAAATAATTATAACGGTCGAAATAAAGAGATCGCAATCAGAGACCGATTGACTATCATTGATTTAACACCACTCAAACAATTACTCACAAATGACAAGTTATTCAAAGTATTTAGGTCACAACTACAGCTGTTACATTAATTTGTTTGTTTTTATTTGTTTGTATCTATGTTTGTATTTGTAGACATGAATAGGTAGGTACACTACTTTAGAGAAGGTTGTAAGCTGAATAAAATTTTGTGTCAAGGATTGGAAAAGGTGGTTCCTAAAAGGTTTTTTTTAAAAAACCTTTTAGGAACCACCTTTTCTGTATTGAAATTCCGTATTGAAAAGATTCGTATGGATGACGTATGAATAAGGTGTAAGTGGTACCTACCTAAATGTATCACCGGTAAGTGCGTTTCTATGTCAAATCTGTGGGTCTAGCATGCCACCCCAGATAAACGACACAAATCGAGACGTGATGTCTTTATTACCTACTTCTCGTTTTGTCACTTCTTCCAAAGCCACCTCCTACTTGTGAGGTTGTACATTCAAACAAATTAAATGGGGTTTCATATAAAAACATTCTTCTGTGACTACAGATTTATTTTTTTACATCCATTGAAGTGAATCTTGCATCTCTTCTTCAAAATTTAATTAGCTTTTCTTCGATATCGCTCGTTTTTCCGTCCTATAACTCAGATCAATCCATACCTAGCTAGTTAGACGTCTAACTAACATATTATAAGTATATAATTGTGTATTCGTAAACAGATTGGTTCAATTAGAGTTAGACGTGTCTGTAACGGTGCGGTGGTCCGATTAAATTGAGGAGGTCGTTCGAATTGATTTTAATGGTTATTTGAGCCGCGGTTTATTGTTTGTGGTACAATACACTTGCTGATGACTTTAGTCAATTATTTTATTATCATTTTATAAGACGATGAGGTTTTAAGCAGACGATCTCGGTAGTTTCTTTTTAGGGTTTAATAAAATAAAATAAAAACCCAAGAGAAAATGGTCCGATTACTTGGATACCTTCCTGAACGATTGGCCTTCTAAATTGCGCTATATAATAGAAGTTTTCGCTTGCGTGAACCTTTTAAATGAAAGTACAATTTCATCTCGATCGCCTCAGAGTGCTTCACAAGGCACGGTATGTAATAGGTACCGGATTATGCCCTTAAATGGTGGTACTATGTCGTCTTATCTGTAATGCCAAATCATGCCTGTTCAGGCGATATGAAAATACTTTGGCTGCTTATAACTTGCTTCTAGAAAGAGTGGTGGAGTATGGCCCACTCCTTACAGTAGTACCATAGGTTTATAAGTCTTACCGATGTACCTGCGCAGAACACCATGGCGCACGAAATTATATTGACCAATCAGGATGTGCCACCTTCAATCCATTTCCGCTATTGGCTCCCTTTTCGCTGCTATCCGACTTTGCACCCTTGCCTTAAAATGACTTCGGGTTTTGACGGGGATTCGGGTATGCTCTGCTCAAACGAAGATTGACGAGCGGAATTATTTTCCTGGTCGTACTGAACCCACTCTTAGTTTAATTACTTACAAATTAAGAAGATAACATTAATTCGCCGGACGCCGTGGTGGTCCAGTGGCGAGTAACCTTGCCTGCCGTGCAGGAGGCGATGGTTCGATCCCCGTCCAAGCCGACTCGTACCAATGAATTTTTCGGAATTTATGTACGATTTGTAACACCACTGGCTTTTCGGTGAAGGAAAACATCGTGAGGAAACCTGCATGCTTCAATTTCGTGGCATGTATTGTACCCACTGTCCATTATAAGTGGCGACGGGCTCACTCCCTGTCACACTGGACAGAGTTTCGGTACTACTGGTGAAACGTGGATGTTCTGAGGTTTCAGAATATCTCTGACTACCCCCTCGGGGAATATGGTCGTGAGCATATGCTTATGCATTAATTCAATAATGCTTTAACTTGTACCAGATCTCGGGTTGTCAGTTCAACTTGTTCGTATGATTCTGTCTAATAGAATAAGGTTCAGCTTAATTGTCAATAATAATGATCCAGGGTCAACTTCCTTCTACTTTAAATTAACTTTCAGAAGTTCTTGCTTCTAATTCGATCATGATTTACAAATTTTCTTATCAATGTCTGTTATAATTTGAATTTACGAAATGTTTCTGATAATTTTATAAGTTGCGATTAAACTTTATAAATAGAATCTTCAACAATAAGACTGAATGAGCTAGTACATTTATTTCCGTAGATGTAATATTACTATGGATGGGGTGACTAAGATATAAAGGTGCATAATATGCAGTGTTTTCGACATGACTCTTCACCATTCTAAAACTGTTAAAATGCTAAAATAAGCTTGTACCACAGAATAGGTAATAGTATATCGTTCTACATACTTGTACGCTTAAAAAGCTACATGAAAGGAAGTAGCAGTGGTTCTGACCTTTGACCAGAGATTTGGATAATACAGGGTGTAAATTTAAATGTGTTACATATTAAGTGCTTCCGACCAAACTGAACGTAGGTATTTCTCTATGAACCCAACATAGAAATCGCAAAAATAAAATCAGCTTCAATTATCAGTTATTTTTAAAATGTTATATGACTATACAGCCATGTTGTGCTGTAAAATTTCAGCTGTTCAATACATTTAGGTCGAGTAACCATTGACGTTTTCTATGGAACAACAATTTTTTTTACCGATTTCTATATTTGCTCCATAGGGAAAGTTTCTCAGTTGGTCAGCCTGTACATGGAATTTGGAAAGTTAATATGATTTTGGAAAATTGAGAATTTGGACTCTACCGCCGTCACGTATGAACTTTATCGGAACTAAATAACACGATAACAAAGAAACAGAACAGTACACTAAGCAACTCACGTTTGGCGCCTTCCTAAACAACATGGCGGCAGATCCGGTCAGACCGGAAGTGCCTTTAATGCGATCTGCCCAAAGCCGGACTTATCGCGCCAGCGAGCTATCGCACCGATCGTGTGAAGGTGGCTTTATTTCGTTTTAGGGATATTGTTACGCAATATTTATTATGTTAAGTTGTAAGCAGGATTTTATTTTTATATTCAGTTTTTTTTAAAAGTAGATCGTTATTGTTAAGCTAGGCTATATGTGAACTATTAAATGTAGTTTTAATACAGACTTCGTCCACACCGATCCCCGTCATCGTAGCGAGAAACTGATACATATTTCATATTATACTAGTTTACGAGTCCGGGGCCTTAAGTCTAATTCAGCATAAGCATATGCTCACGACTATATTCCCCGAGGGGGTAGTCAGAGATATTCTGAAACCTCAGAACATCCACGTTTCACCAGTAGTACCGAAACTCTAAGTACCTAAGTAGTTTAAGGGCCTGTTTCACCACTTCCGAATAAGTTCTTGTTAGCTTATCCGACAGATATTTTGACATAATTACAAAATATGTCAAACTATTTGTTGCATAAGCTAACAAGAACTTACCGCCAGAAGTGGTGAAACAGGCCCTAAATCTAATTAAAAGCTTTTAAACACAAAAAGTACCTACATGGGGCATGTATTGTACCCACTCACAGTCTTTTAGAATCGCTTGGGAGCGGAATCTTCACTAAGCAAGTCATTCTTAGCAAAATGCTAAAAGTAACCCATGGTCACAGATTATATAATACTATCCCATGGTCTATCTTTAACGGTTTCAGAGAAAACCATTTAGTGATGGTCGCGAAACGAAGAAAATATCTTCTCTTTTCCGGTTGAGAACTTAACATGATTTTGTTATTTGAGTGATAACTCCTAAAAAATAACGAGTTTTTTAAGCTATACCCTATACCTCAAGTGCCAAAGCTTCGCAGATCCGAAAAAAACGTAAAATAAGTGATTTTTTTGTTATTTGAGTGATAACTCATTAAATAACGAGTTTTTTAAGCTATACCCATACCTCAAGTGCCAAAGCTTCACAGATGCGAAAAAAACGTAAAATAGGTAAGTGATTTTTCGTTTTTTTTTTTATTAAAATTTTACATTTCTGGCATTCAATTCTTATTGCTTGTGACATAGGACCTTTTTTGATTTATTTAGGAGCAAAAAATTATCTGCCTACGTGAAGGTGCATCAGAGAGAAGTAATTACTTATATAAGCCTAATCTTTCTAATACTTAAATAAATTATCTTTGCTAATCAGAATCGGCCAGAAAGCTAAATAGGAATCGGAAAATCTTTCGTTTTATGGAATGAAGTATAGACACAGAGGGTATAGATAGATATTAAATTCAACCTGTCATCTTCTCCTTGCCCGCCATGAATAGAAATAATTTAAAAATTACTTTGTCATTCTTAACCCCTTTCGGCGAGACGCATACATTATCAATTACTCGTCTATTCGTTTACACGCGCTACGCATTACCGTAATAAGTGTATTGCCGTCTCACTTGTCCATTCAATTGTTCAATTTGTCTTATTAGAAGTAGAAGGATGACCATAAAATATGTTGAATGCATTATTTAAAACAAAAATTATAGAATTATTTTACAGACTTCACCGGAAAAAGAAGTTTTGTCAAATGTAAATGAACCAAGTATATACCTAGCGACTACAAAACCATTTTGTAACAATTACCTGACCAAACGATTTTAAACAATAACTTTAACTTTAGTAACATAGTAATTAGTTTTGTAGTCACTATAGATATTTCGTTTACTTTTAAGAAAACTTTTTTTTTCCTTGATTGGCTTGAAATTTGACATGAACGGAGGTACATAAAAGAAAAAAAAAACATTTATTTTACTGATTCTGGTTAAAATACTATGCGCTAAAGTGCTTATTATCTTATTAATTCCATTTTAGCATAGGTAGGTTCCTTACGACTATGTCCCCGAGAGATATTCTAAAATTACCATTACCTAAGAAATAAAAGAGAAAATTTTAACAATAAAAAAAAAGTATTACCCACACGCATTTGTCATTAACCAATTTAAGCGGTCATTTGATCATTTCATTAATTTTTGTGGAAAGCGTTGCGTTGCGTCGTCATTAAATCAAATTAAAAGTCGCAATTAAAACGTCATTAAGTTTGTTACAGCCGGCCACTGTAATTGGTGTAATGAACCCGTTCGGTGTTGCTATATTAACCGTAATTACTATAATTTACCATTATTAATTAATAAATTGGTTTGGTAGAAATAATAAAATAGTGCATGGTTATTGGTTATTTGCTCTGACAAACTTAAATGTAGACTTGTATTTCGAGTATACAGGGTGTCCAGATGGATATACAATTTTGTTAGATTGCTGACTTACCTTACCAGGGACTGATCTGACAACGTTTACGCTGGTAAGATGAGTGACCATGTTTTATTTTTCCTCATTAAGTACCTACTTTATTTGTATTTTTTTGTATTATATTGTTCATTCATTAGACGCATTTAATTTATTTCTATTGTTGTGTTTATATTGCAATAATTATTTTTGTATTTATTCGTCATCAGTGCTACAGTTTCGCGTTAACCCTTCCCGCGCCGTCGCGCACCACACCGCGCCCGCATGCGTCTCTAATTGCCCACATTAATATGACAAATAGGTTTACATTGACGCGTTTCACCCCGGTATATGGTTCTTCCTTATTCCAGGTATAGCTGACGCATTCGATCCTGACCTGAGGTCTCATTGTGTAAATACCCGATTAGATCGGTATGAAATCGCCATGGTGTTTTGTGTCAGTTTTTAGCAATTCTGCTTCTTAATATTTAGCTAAGTAATTTTAGACAATAGATTTGATGAACTTGTTCTGAAAGCCATACAAATAAATAAATGGATATTACGATCACAGAAAGAAAATATTACTCAAAAATTGCCTAGTAACTACTGACTAATGTTACTAAACCTAGCCTAGTACTGTTGGAATTACGTAACCGATTTTGTAAACGATAATATAATATCCATAAAGGTCTTTTACTCTGCGTAACACGATTCGCAACTGGGCTTGGTGTAATTTATTTGGGCTTGGCTTGGTCGGTGATACGATTACAAAATCGTACTTCTTCTACAGTGTGCAATGGGAGTACATAAACACGCGTGGACACTGAGAGCGATTGTCGTCGTGTTAAATTCGTTAAGGGACCATTTGTCGACGCGAGCGCTCGCTAATTCCACCGAGCGAGTTAATTTTTGTCGAGCTACTTTCTATTTTCATTGTAAGGAAGCTGGACGGTTCAGAAAATAAGCGTAAGAGTAATAGATACATAGTCTAGTCCCAATCCCAATTAAAGTAAAACAGTTGATCTATAAGGTCCCAATCACAAAAAGAATCTAAAAACTTTTTTTTTTTTTATTAAAATGGTTGTAAGAAAATAAATCCAGATTTGTATGACTTTTTAGCAGTCTAAAATTAAAAAAAAATTATGTAACCGATAGCCCTGTTTAGCCACATCATCTCGCTGCACGTCCATCTAGTACATCCACCGGCTGAGATGATGATGATGATGATCTAGACACTCTACTGACGTAACATAGTAGAGTCACAAACAAATAAAAGCAAAATTGTAATGTTTTTTTACTCTTTTTCTATAAATGGTTTTATTACTTCAACATAGTTAGGTTTATTAAATTGGACCTTATACACCACTCCACGACGTAGTAGCCGCACAATAATTACATAAACATGGTACACAACCCAGTTGTCTATTTAAGTCAATTCAGCTCTAATTAATGCTGTTAATGGAACGGCTGAGACGCACTTTATTGCCAACTCTTCCTTCACTCAATCATTGTTTGTTGCTAATATTTCTTACAGGGTGTCTCAACATTTTAGTTCTATAAAAGAACTATATGTGCCTTGGTAGGGATAATTTTTGAGGACCGTATCCATTGAATGTCGAAATCAGATAGCACAAAGGTAGTCAATATTGGTGATTTGAGTGGCTGTAGTTTATGGCAGAAGACCGAAGGCAGTGACTAGCTATCAAGATAAGATGGCGGTGTCTGTTAAGTTTAACACTATTTTCATAGGGTATTATTATATTACTTAAGCCGTAAAATTTCCCCCGCACATAAAAGCCACATTCAGCGCCGTTACAGCACCATTGTAGCGCTAAAAGAGCACCACAAAAGTAGGTCTGTGGCATCGGCGACCTTCTAATCCAAGACATGCTATTATTTCTACCATCATCTCATACATTCTTCTTAGTCCATATATTGCACGTTCTAATCATGCTAATGACTTCAATGTTTCTTTGATAAAAACATAGTAATTACTACAAACAAAAAAAAATATTTTAGAAACTTAAACTTGAAGTCGTATAATACGATCAAATCAAGAAAATCTAATTTGAGCAAACATCATGTACCAGGAGAGGAGCTACTCTCAGGCGGGATGCATGATCCAATTGCCGTCCGCTAAATTGATACTCTATTTGGCTCAATTAAGCATTAATTAATGTTCGTAATGAACACCGCGCGCTCTTCTATTGTAGAGCGGCGTTGACGTTGACTCAGCGAGACTTTACGCTCTTTTGCTTTAATGGCTATGCTAAACAAAAAAGTTTAAATACTAACGTCCGTTTTTAAACTTAGTTGCGAATAAAATTATGGCTTAATATGCTGCATGCTAAAACATGCATACATTTGGGTCGAGTATATTGTTTTCGCGATATTGATGTTCGTCCCATAGAGAACGTTGTTCAGTTTGATGGTATGATCATCCCTGATAAAAATCATCAGACCCTCTAAATTAATTACAAATTGATTCATACCTGCGTCATTTGTAGGTATAGAATGCGTCATTAGAATAGAATATAATCATCGTTATTTGCTCTGAATACATCAAACAACAGACACACACAGCTGTAAAGATCTTAGTTAGATATTTTGTTGGCCTAAACATGGGTCTCTAAATATAAAAAAAGATTAAGGGGCTACCTGCCGGTTTTGGGTAACTTTGTAACCATTTTATTCATTAACTATGACATTTTTTGAGCTGAAAAATAAACTGAACCATCTATAGGATATGAGAAGTGGTGTGGTTTTTCTAGAAATCGATTCTAATGAATAAAACCGACGAAAAGGGACTCTAAAGTCACCCCTTTTTTTCCAGTTGTAACCATTTTACTCCTACATCGATCTGAAGAAAATGAAAATTTACAATATTGTTCACAATACAATTTAGAATTGATGTGGTTTTCTTACTTTTTAGAAATTAATAAAAATCTTCAAATTTTTCAAAGAAAACAGTTAAATTCTGACCGGAGTCACGCGCTCGTTCGCATCGATTATGGAGAATTGTAGTCCAGGGCTGATACGCCTTAATAGCTCTACTAGATTTTAATGTGTATCTATAATCTACTAAATAAATGATACAAAATAATCTGCGATTGCTCAATTAGCAAAAAGAAACTACATAGGTACCTAGTTTTTAATGCGTTCTATATTTAGGTACCTATGTAAGTTCTTTGTCATGATAAAACAATTCACAAACAAGTGATTCAAATGAAATTAAAGATTGTAAAATGATGTCTCAGGCGGGACTTGAACCCGCAATCTTCCTAAACCGGGGAATCGCTTTTTTCCAATTTAACTACTGAGCCAAACTACGCCAGAGAACGAAATGCACATGGCTGTAACATGTTTATAATCACAAATATTTGAAATTGAATCAAAGTTTGGGTGTTTATATGAATCATAAAGTGTCTCATTACGTAACGATAAAAAGAGTACACGTACTTCATTATTGTAACTGTAAATCAAAATCCCATCGATACACCATAAAGTCACTATAATCATTAATCTAACACTCCATAAAAAAAAACTAAAAACGTCACACAAACAATAGTCTAACAGCGGAACCGATACCAATCAACTACTGAATATCTTTCGGACAAAGGGCACGTACACACTGTCCGTAATAAATCGCGCCGACCCGCGGTGCGCTTAAAAAAGCGGAAAGTCATTAATAGCCGCAGGGGTGTGTCGCAATAGGCGATCACTTAACGCTAAATTGCCTCGAATCTGGTGGATAAACAAAACGGAGGCGAATGACACGTGCCGGGCGGAGCGTGCTCTCGAACCATTCATGCTAAATGTACCGTTATTGAATCTTGATTCTTTATTTCGTTGAATGAGTTGATGAGTCATTTGAAAAGAATTACTGAGATCTTAATGAAGACGACTAGATACGGGTAGGGTAGGTATTGGCATCAGCAGAATTGATCGCAGAAAGAAAAGTATCAAAAATATTTTGAATTGCGTCACAAAATCGATAAAAAAAATCTTGGATTACTTATACCTTCTATTTAACCTACTAAACGTATTCTGTCATTCTGCATTAAATACAGACCACAGCAGATGAAGAGCATAATGTCTTGTTCGAAAAATGTAATCTTAACACAAATCAACAACCTTTAGCAATAAAATTTTAATGTTCATTCAAACGTTATATTTCAGTATTAGAAGCGGGTATACAAGTAAGTACTTTTAAATAAATAAAAATACACGTCTTGTTATGATACGTCTGTTTCCATGAACTACGTTTAATTTTCTTTTCATTATTATATGAACCTTCTAAGCAATTAACACTGAAGTTTTTAACACTAAGAAGTAACAACCAAATAGTCCGAGTCAATGTGTGGACAACCCGGAGCGTCGCCACGGGCTCTCGTCAATATTGTGCGAGCACATGCTGAGGGCGCGTGCCACCGTACACTGTGAACTCGACCTTACATTTCAATAGCAATGAAACTGTGTGCGTTTTCAAAAAGCGGGTTATAGTTTTTGAAATAAGCTTAGTTTAATGAAAAATTTGTCTTTTATGCGGAAAAATCACTCTAAAATAAAAAATAAACAAAAGTTATTGTCATTATCGTCATTAAGTATTTCCATAAATCCTAGTCTAGACAGATTATAATTGGCCATTTTTTTTCAGGTGTGGCTCAAAACATCAATCTGAACAACTTGTAGGTACTATTTGGATTAAATGGATTAAAATTAGCCTAATTTAATTGTACCTATTCTCTTTTGTCGTGAAGATAAACATAGCTACACTGCAAAGAGTACCTTTATTGATATTGGATCAAATTTAGCCACTACTATTAAAAACCACAGAAACATTACAATTTTTAACCCGCTTCAGCTACCACGATTCCACCAAACACAAACCAACCCTTTAAGCCCTTTGACCAGGATTAGCAACGCCTGCATAGAAAATAAATACAAACGTTTAAAAGTGGCCATAAAGAATAAATCAGGCGTGCGCACGCTGATCGCCGGCGCGTAAAGATTGAGTGGTAATCATAGGCCAAGTATTTCGCTTACGCTGATAGACGGAACATCAGTGTAACCGCGTATGAGACAGCGATAATTTCATCCAGTGATACCATAGGAAATCAAACTCCCATAAAAATGGGTAAATGAACTATGATATTTTATGTACACACGGCGTGTGTGTACACAAGTGCGATTTTTGAATCTCATTCGGTGAGCTAAGCAGTTGAAAATGTCAAAATTACTTTGGAGATATGCATCTTTCTACTGCTGATTTGACTTTCAAAAATCATTAATCATACATAGCGATTTTTGAAAGTAAAATCTACAGTATAAAGATGCACATCTCCATAGTTATTTTGACATTTACCATAGGCGTAGCAAGGGGGGGAGCCAGGTGGGCCCGGCCCACCCCAGAATCCTTCTGGCCCACCCCAGAAATCAAATGAATCACTTACTAAAAATAAGTTACTTGTGAATAGGTAAATGATAAATAAACACTACACAATACACTACTTTCGCAAAATCTTGAAGCAAATTCTTGAGCTCGCTCCGCTCGCTCCTGTTATTACAGCGTACTGCTTTGATCTTATTAATATTACTGTAAAATCTCAAGCTCGGCTAGCAAGGCTAGACACATTGCAGTAAAATCTTGAGCTGATTTCGCTCGCTCCAGAATTTTGTGAAATGTCGAGCTCGCTTCGCTCGCTCTAGGGTTTGGGTCATATATCTTTTCATAGAGTAGTCAAATCTTGAGTTTGATTTGCTCGTTCCAGCTTTTAGGTCGTAAAAAACTCGAGCTCGCTACGCTCGCTCCAGGATTAAAATCGTATTAGGTACACTAATCTCACTGTATTCCAACAAAATCTTGAGCTTGCTTCTGGCTAGACACATTGCAGTAAAATCTCGAGCTCACTTTGCTCGCTCCAGAATTCAGTGAAATGTCGAGCTCGCTTCGCTCGCTCCTGGCTATGATTGTATCACAAAGACTTAGTTGCATTGCAGTAAGATCTCGAGCTCACTTAGGTTCGCTTGCTCCAGAATTCAGTGAAATCTCGAGCTCGCTTCGCTCGCTCTAGGTTTTAGTTTTTATTACATCAACCTCGCCTGGGCCTGGCCCACCCTGGGAAAAAATCATTGCTACGCCCATGACATTTACAACTACTGAATTCACCGAATGAGATTCCCGCGCCGCTCGTAGGGTGAATACTTACAGTCCTTTGAGTCTAGTACAATTTCACTACATGTGCGCACCGCGCCTTCGGCTGCTTAGAAAATAACCAGGGCCTCTAGAAAAAGTACTTTCGATTAGCATTAACGACAGTAGAAAAAATAATAAACGTATGGACTTGACGTATGGTGGAGAAAGAAAACGTCAAAATGTTTCGATCGCCAATGTCAAATCCATACATTCTGTCATTTCTACTAGCGTCTACGCCAATAGAAATGTTACCTTGTCTATAGCCCCTGTAGTGCGATTATTGAAAGACACCCGTAACTCGCTGTAAACAGCAGTAGAAAATGTTAAAATTACTATGGAGATTATGCGTCTTTCTACTGCTGATTTGAACGTGTGACTTTCAAAATTCACGCTGCTGTTCTCGCGCTTTTCAGAGCGTCGCGCTAGCTGCGACAAGAACTTAGTATGGAAAAAATAGAGTCGGCACGCTAGTAGAGAAATCATACTAGACGGGCTGGTACCCATTGAACATAATCCGCCTCCGTGGAACTGCCTCCGTGGTCTAATGGTAAGAGCATTGGGCTCTTGACACGGAGGTCGTGGGTTCGATTCCCACGGGGGGCACCTAGTGAAATGTCACTTTGTGCGTTTTTCCCCAGTTGGTTAGGACATTGCAGGCTGAGTCATCTGATTGTCTGAAAAGAAAGATGATTCCGTGCTTCGGATGGCACGTTAAACTGTTGGTCCCGGCTACTATCTCTGGTGGTAGTAGTCGTTACATAAAAACCACGTCAGAGGCCGTAAGGCGGTTTGAATAAACTCTGACACCAGGGCTTGCACTTGCAGCCCACTCGATACGAAGTAGAAGAACATAATAATAGCACATTATGCAATATGCAATTATCAATTTATTGTTACCTGTTGTGTTGTTATAATAACGAGAATATATTTTAATAAAGTTATTTATTTGTATCAAATCATAAATTATGTTGTTAACTTATAGAACATTATCATATTTTAATGTAAGATATGATACACACCTTTTCTGGTAAGCTATAGAGACTCATATTCTGTACTATAATTGTAAGACCTTGCTAAAACCTACAGTTAAATATCAAAATCCATACATTTCGACCCTACTTAGCTCGAACTTAAGCATCAATTACATTGAACAATTTGCAGGGAGCCAACATTTAGTGTACCTAGTTTAAGGTGTACAGAATCAAATGAGATCGAAACCCGAACCTGATTTTTAGTAGGCTTAGGTAGGTAAACTGGTTTTCGCTTCTTGTATGAAAACAATCATCTCGAAAACATTACTAGAACTAAAAAAAGAAAGCAATGCTACCTAACATTATTTAATAAAGAATCTAACCAGCTTTACCGACATTGCCCAATGAGGACAATGCCTTAGGGCCTGTTTCACCACTTCTGGGTAAGTTCTCGTTAGCTTATACGACAGATAGTTTGACATATTTTGTACGAAATAATGTCAAAATATCTGTCGGATAAGCTAGCAAGAACTTATTCAGAAGTGGTGAAACAGGCCCTTAGTCTTCCAGTTTACAAATAATAAATGACCTATACTCTTTCCTACCTAAACTAGATATACCTACTTTGACTATTATAATTATCTACTTGTGTACTATCTACCGACATATTGAATTTACCTTTATATACCGTGTTGGAGTGTCACTGTATTCCATTTCTCTTATACGTATATTTTCAATAAACAGATGTTCTTCAAATACGCGAATTTATAGTAGGTGACCAATTGAGTCTGCCAGTTGCGAAGACCCATATATTTTTAAAATATTCGGCGCTTGGAAAACTGAAGAAAAATACATCACTTAAAAACGCAAAAAAGCTACTACTCCCTACCCTACCTATACGAAAAAATTGGTAAAGTAGTTTTTACGTGATGCTCGAACAAACAAACAAACACACAAACAATCAAACGAATAGACAAACAGACATAAAAAAAACCTCATAACTATTCTTTATGATCCAACCTTAGACGATTTATATAGGGACCGCCTCGCCTTAACATTTCCCCTCTGCCAACGTGCCAGATCAAACAATCTTACGCATTTACATACAATTTGATACCTTATCTATCACTAAACAGCCTTTAATTGCGGAACAATAATTTCGAAACTATCGCGTTTGGGGTTCACACGACACAGTTTTTCATGAATTTTAACATTCAAAATTAAAATCTAAAGTAATGGAATAAAGTCCAAAGTTGCGGATTTCATGCTGCCTCAAACATACATACCTCATGCTACCAAAAAGTGGCAGATAAGTTTGTTAGTAGAATAAATAAATACTCTAAGGGCCTGTTTCACCACTTCTGAATAAGTTCTTGTTAGCTTATCCGACAGATATTTTGACATAATTTCATACAAAATATGTCAAACTATATGTCGGATAAGCTAACAAGAACTTACCCAGAAGTGGTGAAACAGGCCCAAAGGATTCAACTCACGTCAACGACATCTATCATGGTATGTTTTACAGGTTAACCTAACTAAAGCTGCTGGCACGTTCACAGACACATACAAATGAGTTCGATGCGACATTCTGCGTGCAGTGAGACAAAGGCATTGCGTAAATGTGTGGCACGCGCCAGCTTTAGTTAACCGACCTCTAATTTTAATGCTGTTTTTTGTTGGAGCTTTTAACCCTGAGGCAATGACAGCTATCCATGGTATGGTATGCCTAACTACGTTTAACTAGCGGTTACAAAACTTCCTCATGAAACCTCTTCCGGCTTACCCTTGGCACAGCCCTTGGTGTACCTTATTTTCAAGGTGGAAACAGGGTAATTTTAATTTGACATCTGACCACCCTTATTGAGATTACAAATCACAAAATTTAGCTTTAACTTTTAAGTTATTGTCTTTATCACTTGCCCGATGAATGAAACTATTAAAATGCGTTTTATTATTAATGTTTCCTGCAATAAAACGTGAATTAATGTTAACATACCCGTGGAATGAAATATTTTCTTTGCAACGTTCAGTGCGGCTCTTGCATCCTAAAACGCTGCACGCTACCATGTTGTGAACTTAAAGTCACCCAATCGCAACAAATTACAATGAATTAAATTATTACGAAATAACTATTCATCGAAATATAGAGCAACAAACATTTTTATGAAATTTTTGTTGTTTGACTCCGATGTCAGACCATAGAGGCTAGAGCAAAAATATGGCTACGTCAATAAGGACAGCAATAAGGTAGCGATCTCCTTTTTTAACTAGAGTGAATTTGTATTATGCATCCCTCAATGAGTAAATGAGACAAAACACGTTCTTCGTTCTATTACTTGCTCTTTCTACGGTGGTAATATAGCCCTTTTTTATTGGTTACCCTTTTGGTGACCAGCGACCATAATATGCGGGTGTTGGGCGGTGTAGGGTTAATTGTATATTGATTTGGAGATATCGGTTTTTGGTTTGCGTGATTTGGTTAGGTTATATTGTAATTTGGAAAAATAAATAAAAAGCTCACGACCATTTTGTCCTTTCGGGGTTATTTGAAACGCCTACTTATAGAAAATATAAAGAGGAATCAGGTTGGAACTTAGGTATATTATAACACATGTATAACATAATATAGTTCATTTTTGAATAATGATTGAATAGGTACTTACTATGAGTTAAATCAGTTCTATGATCGAACCGATTCGGGCTAATATTTTTATGATTTTACTTTGAAACTACATATTTACAAAAAAGTAAAGTAGAATGCGTAAGACCACTTTTTAGAATTTTGGTCATTTTGTCTGTGCACGTATCCTACCACGTATCACATAAAAACTACCGATCTGATTAGGATGAGATTTTCACAAAAGTATAGGGGTTCGTTTAAATTCACATTTAGTGCGTTCACACACGATGACGCATTGACGCAGCGACAAACGTCAGTCCGTCATTTGTGAAGCAAGGAGCTGTATGAAACCGCAAGTAGAATCGCACACGGTGACGCATTGACGCACCGGGTGTGGTTCTATGGACTGACATCTGCCGCTCCGTCAGTGCGTCATCTAGGCGTCAGCGTGTGTGAACACACTTAGTTTTTTTTTTCATAAAACATAAAAAAAAAACATACAAAATTTCTTTATTGAAGTTTTACAAGTTGTAAACTGACAATTGCGGCACTGGCTCCTAAACTAGTCAAGTCTGGAGCCAGAGATCATCATCATCATCATCATCACAATAGATTTTCTCCATTTAAAGTTATGACTCATAACTTATGAGTAATTAAAGTTTTCAAATACGTGATTCTGTGATCTGCGCAAACGAAGCCGCGGGCGCAACTAGTGATAAATAAACTCTTTAGTAAGGAAAGAGTAAAAACATTATCAACAAAATAACAATTTTCCTTCAAACCAAACGAAACTATAAAAACAAATTCAGCGGAACGCTACAACGTGCCAACCGAACTAACTCTCATTGAATAGAGTCCGGCTCGTTACTGTAACGAAACTAACGGAAACTAACGGAACTAACGGAAACGCTAACTAAACTAACGGCTAACGAGTACCGAGTGTAACGACGTTACGCATTCGTTTGTTTTTTATTTAACATAGAGCTCAGAAAATGTAGACACGTTTTAAATAAATACGTTTAGGGCCTGTTTCACCAATTCTGGGTAAGTTCTTGTTAGCTTATCCGACAGATAGTTTGACATATTTTGTATGAAATTATGTCAAAATATCTGTCGGATAAGCTAACAAGTACTAATTCAGAAGTGGTGAAACAGGCCCTTAGAGTAGTGGAATTGAACAGCTAAGGTATCGCATCAAGCCCTTATATACCAGACACAATACATAAACAATAGTTATCGGGCACAGACGTTACGCATGGGTCTGACTTACTAAGGTATAATTGTCTCAATAACAATATTTCATGTGTCAGAGATTTTAAAATGAAATGGTTACAGAAATTTTTAATAAAAGAACGTCGTTTTTCGTTCCGACGTCACTTCCAGGACCAGTAAACTCTTTTCCTTGGTAAACTAAAATAACTGGGCATTAAGAAAAAACTTTAAACACACACTAATTATTTGTTAATTATTACGAAAAACGACGTTCTTTTATTAAACATTTTAGTAACCATTTCATTTTAAAATCTCTGACACATCAAGTATTGTTATTGAGACAATTTACCAAACTTTTTCCAACTCAGTCCTAATGAGATGCGTAACTACAAAACTCGGTCTATCAATCTCTCAAATTAATTCGCTCTGTCATACAGATATCGTTACAAAGTTAGTTAGGAAGTTAACTTGTAATACGCTAGTTAATTGCGTCGGATCCAAATAACAAATTAAAATTTCGCCAAGTAATTTGTGCGGGAGTTGCTCTATCATTCCCTACAATTTGCATTGCAATTCTGTAGGGTGACCGCTTTTGTTAGACTGTTGCCGGACAGTCCATATTGAACACTTGTTGGGAATAGTTTAATTGTCGGATTTTTATATTAATTCTGTTTAATTATCGGATTACCCGGTTAAAACTAAATATAACATTTTACTATAAGACAGTCTATAATTTAATCTAGCACCTAAAAAAAAGCTCGTTCTGTGCTTAGTTATACAGGGTGTAAGGAAAAGTATCATTAACCTTTAAACCACATACTCTACCCATCAAACTGGACAACTTTGACTATGGGAGCAAATCTGACAGAACGAAAAAATGATTGATGAATTAGGAAAAATTAGTATTGAAAAGCACATGTTCATATCAAAGAAATACCTTTTTAGTCTAAGTTTATGGTGACCCTGCAGCCGGCGCTGCGAGCGGGCGCAAGCACTTTTACAAACTTGGTGCGATGAAATAATTCGCCGCTCCCTCGCCGACAATGATTTACCTAATAAAAATTATGCTGATCTATTTACAACTTTCATCATTTCCCTCCCGTACACAATTTGTGCCGCACGCCCGCTTATTTACCCACTTATGTACTCCCAGCTTTATTTTCACAGCTTTAATGGAGTGTAAATAACAGATTTATTTTTACATCGACGCCTTTCATTGTCTCCAAATTGTATTTTCACATTTCTTTTCGCAATCAAAACACATTTGTCACTCACGCCTCTGGGAGTGTTAGGTAACGGAGTTTTCTTGTTACGTCCTCGCATGTATCGTAACGTAACACACATGTAGATACCGAGGAGCAAACAAGCAAATCTTCAAACGGCACACTTGCGATGCGAGGACGTCAAAGGCACGAGCGATTCCTTGCAAATTGCATTTACGCGTCCCGCGGGCGCGGCTTTATCGAGTTTGCTCTCAAAGAGCCGCCATTTTTAAAAGTTCCATCGAGTCAGGTAGAGGATCGATCCTCGGTACGGCCAATTGTGGTTCCGCTTTGTTCTTTACCTCCTTTATAGGGTTGACGAAGTTAGCGAGTTTCGGCGCACGAATAATTTGTGTTCCCGGCCGCGCGATGCGATTACGGGAGTTTCGACGGAATCCGATCCGCCAGTTTCCAGAATCGAATTCCGGCGGCCGCTTGAGCACACCCGGCTATCGTGCCGTGCCGGTGCCGGCGAAAACTTCATTTGTTTGAATTACAATGTCGACTGACTGCTGCCGCGCCGTGCCGGCCGGAATTAAACTTGAACGAGTTTATCAAAGAGACTCGACATGCAAATTGTTTCTCAGATTTCTGTTCTAATTTATATTGTTAATAATTAATACTGTTCCTAAACTAGATTCACAATAAAATAATGCTCTCGCATATAAATGAGAAATAAAAACTCTTAATCCGAATAACACATCCAGGCGGGGAGCATGAAATGAGCTCATTTCTATTCAGCTCGCAAACGAATTCGTAACTCGCTGAAACTCATAAAATCATCCGCGGAACACACTTTTATTAAACGAAAACAAGCTAACGCGGTCCGTGCATAAGTTAACATAACATTCCGTTGCTTGTTAAAGATAAATTACAACGTTGCGTCGGACGTGGCGCAGGCAGTAGGCAGTAGGTAGGTCGTGGGTAGGTGGAACCAATCTCTCGCTCCCCGAGGCGCGCGCGTAATTGCTTAAGAGAAAAATCCAAATGAGAAATGAAAAGGGATTCCCTTTTCAGAGGAAAAATTATATAATTGAATATCTTTTTCGTAAGTATTATGAGGTATAAAATATGATAATTGAGTTTTTGCTTACGGTGAGTGAGACGGACCGAAATTGTAGAGCGTCGGGAGTTCATCATTTTAGATGGATTTAGAAGAGTGGTGTAATTCTAATTTGTGTACCCTTAGGATGCTTTGTTTTAACAATTAAATTGTCAGTTTTAGAACTTATATTTAGGACATATGAAGCGTTTCAGTAAGCAGCTATTGTTTATTACTGCGGATAACTATTGTGGCCACGAACTGTCTACAGAGCCAGAGAATGAACTTAAGCTACTGACCTAGGGGTACCCAGAAGGGTACGGCATAGGGCATTGCTGGGGCTACGCGGCGAATTGGGTAGCGGGGATCAGTGAGAGAGAGTGCCTTGTAGCGTCTGTAGACGTCAGACAGGGATCTGTCGGCGGAGACAAGCGCACCAACTGAAACAGTAAAGGGCCTGTTTCACCACTTCTGGGTAAGTTCTTGTTAGCTTATCCGACAGATATTTTGACATATTTTGTATGAAATTATGTCAAAATATCTGTCGGATAAGCTAACAAGAACTTATTCAGAAGTGGTGAAACAGGCCCTTAAGCTTCTAACGCTGATTGGCAGATCTTTCACCACGATATCAACTCAATCCTCAATGACAACATCGAATCCACGAAGATAGATCTAATAATTACCTGCGAAAATATTGGTGACAATGACGTGCGTCATACCAGCAACCGACGAGCATGCATGTAGAGACTAATTCATGTTGTTCCTCCACATTTATTAGTCGAAGTCTAGGGAAGTCTGCCAGGATCGCAGTCGCTGTCGTTCCCTTGTCTCTGCCTACCCCAGGGAGAGACCGACGCGACGTGAGACTTTGTATGAGAATCGTAAGATAATCTTAATAGACTTTACAAATCAAATCAAAGCCAGTTGCAGACAAATTCCTGCAAAATCGGAATCGTATTCAGTGTCGCCGACGGTCGTTAGCAATCAGTTGTGTTTGTTAGTAAGGACGTTAGGAGGAAATGTCGCCAGAGATCGTGACTGGATTTCTTATGCCTTTGGTTATCGAGGCTGCTCGGACTTGGGGTAGTTTTTGAGGAAATTCTTTCAGTCGTTCGTTGGCAAAAGATGTAAACTTGCATTTGGATTTAGAATGGATTTGATGTTTTGTTTTGTTGCATTACAATTTTAAGAATGCACGGAACTAAAATATGGATAGACTTTGCTAAAAAAGAATCTACATTTCCTTAATTTCAACTCCTAAGGGCCAATAATTGCAGTTAAGGGAACCAATCTACGAAAACCTAAAATTATTATCTAGGTAAGAGTGAGAAATTCAGAAATATGTTCTTTAAATAACAATTACCTAATCATGTTTGTCTTAATATTCGCGTGATGGATGGTAGGTACCTGTTTGGTACTGAAGGCGAATTAGAAACCCCATCAACTAAAACCACTAACATTTCACAGTAAACCGTGTTCACATAGCGTTAAAATACACTATTTGGCCAAAAAAGTAAAGTAATCCATAAAGGCAAACATACCTAAATAAATCACCCCCGTAATCTACCTAAGTTTAACACACTTCAAGTAGGGCGGGGCCAAACACCCCCGATAACTGTTATTACGCGGAACGGTTATAAATAATAGCTCCCGGAACGGAACAGGTATCTACGCGAGGAGCAATTTCACTCATGAATAATGTAGTAGAGTCCGCCCAGTAAATGCGTTACGATTTTTCATAATAGCCTCTTTTTGATGTTCCTTTACTCTATAGTAAGTTTACCTTTTATGTTATGCAGTTTAGTTTTATTCCCTTTTTTGAATAAGGAAATTTTTCGTGAAATATAGTTTGTTTCGGATTACACTTTCGGTTGTTACACGGGTTGTTAGTTTAGTGAAACGACCGGCTATTTAATTTTTGCTGGTACTTTTGCGATATTGTAGTATTTGGGTACATAAAGCCTACGAGCGTTTTCCTTTTAATGGTATTCAGAAGCTTTTCTATAATAAATAAAATAAATATCTTGGACAGTGTCACACAAATTATCTAGTCACATTTAAAGTTCCAGAATCTAGCCTGGACTTGTATTATGATAACTAGACAACGATATAAGTAGAATACATTTATAGGTACAAACACCCATGACTCGGGTACAAATATTCATATTCGTCATACAAATATTTGTCCCTTACGGGATTCGAAACCGCGACCCCCGGCACAGCAGGCAGGTTCACTACAGACTGTGCTGTCGGGCCATAATGTAACTTGCTTTCTATTTGTTCGTATACAGGGTCGTAGACAATTGCAATACTTTAATGGGTGATTTTACTCATGATACCTACGGAACAAATTCCACACAGGAAAATATGGGAAATTCGCAAAAAAATCTACTCCTCATACAAACGAGCGATCAGCTGATTGCATTTAAGTAGTTAGAAAAAGTCCAAAAATATGCGAGGTTTCTCAGGAAAAGTTGTTCAGTATCATGGGTGTAATCACACCGCCCAATAAACTATATAAGGCACATAACCTACTTGGTACATAGCTATTATTTTAGACCCCTATTGCGCTAAACGTTAACTAAAACAAAATAAATCTAGTATGGTCCTTTTATAAACATAGAAGACCTAAACTGGAAGTATTAAAGTTAAATAATAGGAATACATAAAGTGCATGTTCTGAGGTTTCAGGAGGAGTCACGTTGCAGGGTTTGCCTCGAACACTTGTCTCTCGCGTGGTGTTCGCGCGTTTCGCGTCTCAGCCTGCCACGAGGCTCAAAAATCCTTCTCAGTTGTTTTTACTCAAAAACAATCCTCGAGATTGGATAGACACTCCCTCAAATAACTTGACACTGGCGAAATCTAACAAGAAAACGCCATTAAATAAGAATAGAATAGAATAGAGGTTTCAGGATATATCTGACTAACCCGTCGGGGAAAATAGTCTTGACCATATACTATACTACTCCTACTAAATAAAGGCCTCAATTTAGTTCGGGCCGAGGTAAAAGTAATGCATCTGTTTACCCTAACACCTTGTTTGAGCTTTCTGTGGCTACCTATTATCTAAAGTAGCAGCATCCGACCTTGTCTCTGATCGTATCAGTTTCCCGTCGGCAGTGCATGAAACTCCATGCCACCATGCCAGGAAACTTCCCATCCCTTCTGATTCAGAAGGTTAATGACGAGAGAGTAAGTCTGTACTACTACACACTTGACTCTGTACCTACTACACAGAGTCACCTGCTTGTGCAACGCAGCAGTCGCTTTAGCTAACATTTATTCCGGAAAATTGTTTATTATCATAACAACATAATAAACAAACACAATAGTACTTATGGTAATGACCCCTATAAAGTTAACAGGCGCGAGAACAATGACGGATCGGGTTCCGTGGCTAAAATGCCGTTTAATTTGTGACGGAACCCTTTGCAGCGTTCTAATTAATACAATTTAAGCGCGTAATTAGAGCGGGGCACACACGTGTGAAGCGGCTTAGTGATGGGAACAACTGGTTTAGAGAAATATCGATGATCGAGTTAAACTACTAAGTTACAATTCAAAGGACATGTTACAACAATATTAATCGAATTCAACCAATTTGGTAGATATCCCGTTAGTTCAAATGGAACTATAATTTTTCTCACAAACAGTAGATTGTCCTAAATTATAGTGAGGCATCTAGAAGAAAAGGCGTTTATATTTGCGTAGTTTTGTATCAAATTAGATCAAATCTCAAACAGACTCAATCGAAACCGACGGGCATTCATAAAGATATACATTGGATGTGAATGAGGAAACAGGTATGTCAGAATGATAGTACACACGGCGACACATCAAACTATGCAAAACCAAAATAAGGTGGCCGCGCGTACGTCGAGTAGTGTATAACGTCGCGCGGCCAGCTTATATTGGTTTTTTGTAGCTAGATGTGTCGCCGTGTGTACCCACATGGCGCGCCCTATTCTCTGCCTACCCCGATAGGAAAGAGGCGTGCCGTTATAGATCCTATACATAAATAGATATGTCTCAGTATGTATGGCAAGAAAATAAATAAATGTTAGTACGATTTACAAACTAAATACATTCTGCGCAAATTCAGCCATAAAATACTTCAATGGAAAATTATCTCATTCACAGAATCGTCAGTCTAAATGCCATCGTGAAATTGAAATGTACCTAACGATAAACCCGTCATTTCCCACCCTTATTCCACTTGACAATTACACGAACTGCGCGTCGTAGTCGCATGTTTCGTTTTCCTACCATCCGATCCATCCCGTCTCTCCAACGCATTAATTTATGCCTTTTTTACGCAATAACGCTTAATTGGACTTTATTTATCACTTTTAATTTTTCTAATTTGATAACCGGCGGTGTGTTTTTATTAAAATTTATGACGTTACAGTCTCGCCGCGGCGGGCAGATATTGTCTCAATTTATACGCGTTATTTGACCAAATGTGTTTCGATTATTGCTATGAGAATGCGTTAGTCTTTACAAGTTTAGGCTGGCCTTTTAAATGATACCTACTAGGAATGTGTAAATTAAAGATACTATTTGGTCTGTAAATCTTCCTGTAAGCAAATAAATAAATAAAAATAAAATAAATAAATTGCTTATGGTCTCTCAAACTGGAGAGTTTAACTCTGATTCCTGTTTCGTTTGATTAAAATTGAATTTTTTAGAATATAGTTCGTACATATTTTTTATTTTTACATGTGCATCTCGGGGTTTGAGATCCTCGTACATTAGCATATTTTTTCAATCTGTAGATAAAAAAAACACTGTCTCTATATGCCTATAGTACCTATAGGTTATCATCAAGAGTTCATTGTTTAAAACAAAAATTAGATAAAATGAGACCAATTTTCAAATACGCAGGTTAAGAATAGCTGGTTTTGGTTGCAGGAAATCATCAATTAAGGCCTAAAATAGTTCAAGAGACTGATTCTATGAAATCTATACCAATATACGAACTGGCCCTGATTGAATCATTAATGTTATAGCGTCAAAGGGCAACCTGACCATTCGTTTGGAGAACATTGAAATAGACTCAGTTTCTAGGAATGCGTACAAATGACGCCATCGGTATCTGAAACTGTATTTCGCATTCCAAAAACGATGTCCTGTGAATCAAGGCATTTCCTAACTTACACCGTGGAAATAAGAGATCTTTACCGAATCTTCTTAAATGAAATAAATGGTAAATGTTCAGCACAAGCCTGATTCAATTGCGAATAACGAATGTGTCATATAAACTCGTAACTAGTCGTATTATAAAGCCGTTTTTTAAATATATTTACAAATTGAATATACGGCATTGAAATAATGAAGTTTAAATTAACATTATAGGGTCGATATGAATTCATTTCATTTCTCAACTGACAACGGGTTTGGGAAGGTTAACAAGTGGGCATTTTGTTCTAAAAATTATCATTATTATATTCTCATTATTATAGTCAACACAAACAACCATGACCGAACCGAGGAGAAGACCAGGACCTTAGGCACGGTATAAGATATAGGTATACCTTCGTAGGTAAGTACAGCACGGACACTCCCCACCAATTTTGATCTCATCCCTTCTCGATAATACGGGAGGTGAACCACGCTACGTTAAGCAGTGGTTCTTCTCTCACTTGCACTTACAGCATATAATTGTGCTAGGCTCTTCTAGTCAGTGCAAGCTCATTTGTATAGAGTATCTAGGGTGTGCCGTAGATTTCGTAATCAACGTCAGCAGTTGTCCGAAAATTTAATAAGACCCACTGTTCCTAGCACTGTTCCCATATACTTCATCAATCAAGTAAATAAGTGATACAAACTTATAGCTTTAGCCACCTAAATCTTTATATCTTTCTTGTGTTTTTTTCTGTATGTTGACGAAGCATGTGGCGGATAAGGAGTATATAGGTTTAAGTATTGACGAAGCATGTTGCTGATTGTGATCCTGTTTATAAATTATTATATGTTTAACTTTTGACGAAGCGTGTTGCAGATGCAGATAATTATGTTGCCATTTTTGACGAAGCGTGTACTTATATCTCTATGACATATTTTAGTTTATCTATCGACTTAACCATGTCGTACTTATATCAACCAGCTGAAATCCAATAGTTCAAGTAGTAAATCACGGCATTGTATCTCCACGAGCCTCTTATCGAAGCTTATAAAAACAAAAGCAGGCATTTTTAACCCACTGTAAGCAGTTTAAACTCCGCGGGGAGCGGGTACATTAGCGGACGCGGGATTTTCGCAAATGTTATTATTTTTCTCCGCGGGATTACCGGGATTGACGACCGGGGCCGGGACTTCAACCCCCTCCCATTAGCTTTGTCTTATCGACTTTTGATATGACCTCGGGGTGTGGGGGTTATAATGCTATAACAAATGTGTGGTTTTCGGCTTGTCGGTTTTGATTATTATTGTCATGTGGTTTTTAATATTGGAACACCTGTTTTCAAATATGTTCGGTTTTTTTTATTTAATGGTTCAAATCCCCTTTGGGACGTATCGATCGTGAGTCAATGGTTGTGAGTTGGTGCTTAAAGATGAAAGGAAACTTATTATACAGGGTCCAACTTAATATGCTGACGGTTTTTAAGGGGATGATCAGACCATCAAACTCAACAACTTTCTCTAAGGGACCAACGTCGCTTAAGCTTTTCCATAGGTACAAACCAGCAATCCCATACTCTACTCAAATGTGTGAGACAGCAGATTTTGTTGTCGCGATTTCGATGTTGGTCCCATATGTAAAGTTGTTTAGTTCAATGGTCTGATCAACCAATTAAAATATAGGGTCTTTCTTAATATGCTGACACTTTTTTAAGAGGTTGATCAGACCGTCAAACTGAACACCTTTCTATATGGCACCAGCATCAAAATCGCGAAAAAAATCAGCTCTTCCATACAAAACTGCAAACCTACTCGAGCCAAATGTATGGGACGGTAGATATTTTTTTCGCGATTTCGATGTTGGTCCCATAGAGAAAGTTGTTCAGTTTGGCGGTCTCATCATCCCCTTAAAAAAGTGTCAGCATATTAAGAAGGACCCTGTAGTTTCAGCTAATTTTGTTAGACCTTGTGCAAAATAATGTTCTTCTTTAGACGAATGCAATGCCAAATTCGACTAGTTTTTAAATTTAAGGTTTTATTTATATTAACCACGAACTGGACTCAGACGAAACTACATCGGCACCGAGGCAGACCTAGACGAAGGTGGTGGGACGAAATTTTTATTTTAGCGTCCTTATGAACTGGCCTGTCGAAGCAGAACAGATATTCTTGGAGAGGAATTCTTCGCCCATCAGAGAGCCATATCAATAGTTTATACAATAAAAACATGATTTAAATTATGCAAATAGGTTTAGACGGGATAACAAATCGAATTTTTAATATCGCACGTATTTATTCCATCAGTTGTTGGCCCAAGAATCGTCTCACCATGTCGTATGGATATTCTCCGTTGCACACGTCACATTTTTTCTTTGCCAGCCCTACAAAAAACAGCAATCACAAAGAGTTCACAAAACAGTGTTCAGGACACTTGCTTATTTATACACAACGTCGCGAACGCATTACTAGATTAGGTACAGTCGTCTCCGCAGTCGAGGAAGCCTCCCATATACCGTGTCTGAAGGATAACCATGTACCTATGTTCTGTTTACGTTAATAAAAACAATAGGTGAAGAAAGAAGATGCTAATCTTGTGTACAAATTTTCTCTGAATAATTTTTTACTTATTTGTGTCCCTTCATCCTCAACCTTATGTGAAACTTACGGGAACAAGTAGCAATGGGCTGGTCATAACCTTTGAAGAACTGATGATTAGTCAGAGTTCTAGAATGGTGACCACGAATTGGCAGGCGTAGTGTGTGATGTTCTGGCGCTGGACTTAAGACGCTCTTATCCCGTCGAGGCTGTTTTTTGAACAAGAACGAAAGTGTTTTAAACTGTGTTTTAAAGTCTGAAATTAAATTATGTCTTATTTAAGGATCGGGTGGATGGGCGACTGTTCTCAATTACACGATTAGATTAAGTTTACTCGATAGAAAAAATCCCAAAGTTACCCCTTTTTGTTATGTTTTTTCAATACTATGATTAAACTGCTGATATTTAACTTTTTATTCTTGTACTTAACTAAATAAATTAAATATTTCTAGTGAACTCAGGAGAAGTTTTAGCTTAGAAACTCCCATGAGCAAAGATATTGACGAAAAACACGTTTTTCTGCGATCTTGCTTTCAATTGGAGCGGGATGGCTAATTGTAAACTTATGCTTGCAAGAAAGAGATGCTTGCAGTGGGATAACCTAGCCTTAAGACACGTAGCGGGAAGCGACTGGGTGAGGAAGGCCGAGGATAGAGTTTTGTGCCGCGTCCCGGAAGAGGCAGTAGGTAGACAATGACATGCTGATGATGATGTTGAAGGTGTCATAAGAATCTGTTAACATATTAAGCTTTAGTCTAACAAAGATAACCGAATATAAACTGGATATTATAAAACTGTTAAAGAAGCGTGTCTGTAGATTGAAGATATATCTAAAAAAAAAAGATTACGATATTATTTTTAGGTGTCCCTGACTCCAAATCACATATTTTTGGATTTTTTGTCTGTCTGTCTGTTTTTCTGTTTCTTCAAGCATTACGCAAAAACGACTAAACTGATTTGGATAAAACTTTTTTTGTTCGAAAGCTGAAAAATGATTTAACTTAAAATCTGGTGTATAATTTGTGCGGACGAAGTCGCGGATAAAAGCTCGTTTTTAATAATTTTATTTTACAACATTCAAAAGTTCAACCATCTTCTACACGCGCAACCCCCAAGTCTAACCCCACGGCCGCAGTAATTCCGCAAATGGGAGTAACTCGAGCCCAAGCTAGTCGGTTTAAAATTGAAATTTATATGTTCGCATTATACATGAGCGCGGGATTACGTCGGCCCGAAAGAAAGTGATCGTCGGCCCGACCGCGCACCGTACGTACCCGTACCCGAGAGATATAGTTCGTGTAATAACGTGAGTGGATTACTTGCCTGTGACATTTGAGACGGTTCAGTTTGTACATTTTTTAATAGAGTAACGTATCATTGGAGAAGTTAAGCTTTGAAGATCAGTAATCTGCGTAACATTAGTCGTCACAAGAATTGAGAAAAGCTCCGTTGGTTTCAAATTAAAGATTGAAAAATTTGTCTCGGGCGGGACTTGAACCCACGCTCTTCCAAACCGGGGAAACGTGCTAACCAATTACACCACCGAGCCCAACTATCCAGAGAACGAAATTTTCAATCTGTTTCGTCTTAAGGGGACGTGCGAGCCATCTACTGGCAGTATTACAACCAACCAACTTGCAACTTGTTTTCAATCTTTAATTTGATTCGAAATAGCACAACATGGCTGTAACATGTTTATAAACTAGGGATGGGTAATATCGAATTTTCGTAATATCAAATCGAAACTATATATTGATATTGAATATCTGATTCTGAAACTATATATTGGATATCGGTCGATATCCAGTAACGCTATATCAGTCAGTATACACTTAAGGTTTGATATTGTACGAATGCATAATTATTGCTATTTCACTCTCTAGCAGGGTGTTGGTATACTTTTTTCACTCGGCTTTCCTCGGTTCAGATCGGCATATTTGTTTATGTGTTAGGTATTGGATAAAGATAACAGGTTTCTAAAAACATAATTTATAAAATATCTCGATAACGGTGAATCCTAGCGAAAAAATAGCAAATTTTTCGAACCCCTGGGGTACCCAGAAACCCACCCTTCCGCATGCAAAAATAAAAAAAAAATTGATTTTTGAAAATTTTGCAAGTCCAGCCCCATACAAATTTCACCCGAAAAATCGTCTAAGTCGATGGCTCATACGAAATCGTTAAAAGCCGCTAGCCCGTAGAGCGATGCGATACGGTTTGATATTCTATATCTATGAATCTCTGATATCTTGAAATCGAGGCGAATCGAGTTTGTGCGGCAATATAGTGTTTCACCAAATATA
The DNA here is from genome assembly GCA_963693445.1 of Agonopterix heracliana. Classification (NCBI taxonomy): domain Eukaryota; kingdom Metazoa; phylum Arthropoda; class Insecta; order Lepidoptera; family Depressariidae; genus Agonopterix; species Agonopterix heracliana. Next base: position 14,838,977 of record OY856323.1, on the reverse strand, counting down.
TAGTTTCTGTACGCATCAATATCTGATTTTAAGATATTCATGTGATATACGTTTCAATAACTATATACGATATATATCGCCCATCCCTATTATAAACAATAATATCTCCGTTGGTTTGGTTATTTGTGGAGAAGATAAAATGTTAGCAGATGTAGGAAAGAGATCTATTATGCGAATTTGGATGGAGGTCGCCATCTGATGTACTCCGATTAAATCAGTGAAATGATGAGATGCGGCGGGCATGTATCAAGAGATGTATGGGTTTGAATGAGGCAAGAGAGGTATGTAAGGATCGAAGCAAATGGCGTGATCTAGTCTCTTCCTTCCAAAGTAGATTATTTGTTTCCGGTCTTATAATGACAGCGTTTTTTTTCTACTTACTAAAGTCTCGCACCAAGAAGTTTGGAATCCTCTATAGTGGAGCACAGACTGCCTAACAAGCGGTGAAACATGATTATACTCCTTGGTGGTCGGTAATGATCGTTCTTCTCCGTAGATGTTTTTAGTGGCGTTATTTTCTTGTATCAATGTTTGTAAGAAGAAGTATCGTTCTAGGCTATCCTTTATGATTTAGATCCATGTCTCGCAGCCTCTGTTCGTTGCCCATGAGAGATGGCCCGGCCCAGCAGTGGACTTAGTACCTATATATTAAGCATGATGATAATTTTGTGATGTTATTTCTGAAAATTGTAATGATTTTTCCGGGAAATAGAAAATGTTGGAAAGAAAATAAAAAAACTGGCATTACAAATACAACCAACTTCATGTTGATAAAAGCGTATTTTAGTAGGTATAAAGAGAGGGGCGGCCTTTGCCCACCAGTGGGACACTAAACAGCCTACATTTAAAAAAGTAAGTAGGTATGAAGTAAAAATAAAACCATTAGAGCGCCCACGTCTTATAATTCAACGAGGGAGAGGCGATTACTGCTATTAAATATGCAATAACGAATTTTTCTTCTTAAAAGCTGAAGAAAAAACCGGCGTAAAGAGAAAATTGCCAATTAAGCCCCGACTACCTACCGTTCTAAATTAAATTTGCTCCTTAAAGATATACAAAGTGAGTGTTAGGATGTTTTAACATTTCTCTTTTGGAATAAGGTCTAAAATTACCTAATTTAAACGTATACCAGTTGTGTGGTTACTCTTTTCTGAAACATGGTAGAGAAACTCTGAAACTGTATTATGCAAGGGATTGGTATTTACCTAATTCCGATGTTACGTTTTAAATAGGTAGATAAATTTTATTAATTTATCTGCGACTAACCTTCTGTTGCGGGTCTGCTGGAAGAAATCTCTTTAGAGATAAGCTCGCCCTTTGTACATGTCTACTATAATTGTTATTTCTGTATTATTGTGTACAATAAAGTGTTAAATAATAATAATAACCTTATAATATAACTCTGTAATTAGTTTTGTTTTCGTTTTTGTTCATATACATATAGGGTCCTTCTTAATAATATGCTGACACTTTTTTAAGGGGAGACACTCCAGGTGAGTGCGATTTTTGAATCTCATTCGGTGAGCTCAGCTGTTGGAAATGTCAAAATTACTACGGAGATACGCATCTTTTTACTGCTGATTTTACTTTCAAAAATCGCTCTCCTGTAGTACGATTTTTGAAAGTCAACTCAGCAGCAGAAAGATGCATATCTCCATAGTGATTTTGACATTTTCAACTGCCGAGCTCAGCGAATGAGATTCAAAAATCGCTCTCCAGACCGTCAAACTGAACAAATTTCTCTATTGCACGTATACCTAAATTGCGGGAAAAAAACGGATGTTTCATACAAAACTGCAAACCTACTCGAGCCGAATGTATGGGACAGTTGATTTTATTTTCTCGGGTTCGAATCCCGTAAGGGACAAATATTTGTATGACGAATACGAATATTTGTACCCGAGTCATGGATGTTTGTATCTGTACATGTATTCTATATCGTTGTCTAGTTATCATAATACAAGTCCAGGCTAGATTCTGGAACTTTAAATGTGACTAGATAATTTGTGTGGCACTGTCCAAGATATTTATTTTCTCGATTTCGATGTTGGTGCCATAGAGAAAGTTGTTCAGTTTCACGGTCAGATCATCCTCTTATAAAAGTGTCAGCATATTAAGAAGGACCCTGTATACACGTGTTTAAATTCTTGCATAAACGTATAATGATGAAATAAAAATAATATTTAAATGCAAGCGCAATGTTAAACAAATTAAAATCACGCGGTTGTAATTACGTTGCGTTAATTATGTCAGAACATAATATTTTATTAAAATAATAACACGAAATGATATCCAAAAACGTTATTTACGGCTACATTTCTCTGTAATAAAAAAATTAATAATGATATGGGTGGGTGTTAAATTAAATGCATTACTTACATACTTTAGGGGGTACTTCACGCTTCAACTTTCAATATGGGACAAACATTAAAATCGCGAAATAAATCTCAAAACAAAACGGCAAATGGTGACTCTACCAGAATATGTCTATATAACAGCTGATTTTTTTTCGCTATTTCCATGTTGATCACTCAAAGAAAGTTGTTCAGTTTGATGGTCTGAAGTATTATGCTAAGAAAAAGAATTTCTCTGACTACCTCCACGGGGCATAAAGTCGATATCATGTATGCATGCTTATCATAATGTTTACAAAGATGGAATGTAACATCTGTTGTCTCTGCCTACCACAATGGGAGACGGGCGTGAGTGTATGTAACCATCTTAAACCAGTTACCTCGCACAGAACTTAGCAGACTTGTCTCACAACATTATTTGATTGTCTACCGCGCCTTTGATATCCAGCTTCGTGAAATGCCTGACGCGCACCCATGAATAAATGATCAAAATATAGTTGTGCTGTAACCAAATACACACTTGCCGTTCACAAATGAAAATTAATTATGCAACATGATAAATTGACGGTAATTTCGTGATACAGGGTGGCGACGGGCGACGGGCGCGGGAGACGTAACACCGTGTGTGCTTTACCGTATTAGGTTCCTACATTGTGATGCATACATTAGGGCTGTTACCATTATAGGAGTAATTTTGTCTTATTTGTGTAATAAATTTTGAAGAGTGTTCGGAAGGGAAATTGGGCGGAAGAGCAGCTGAAAATCTTTAAACTATAAAAAAAACAGATTTTGATCAGAACTGTATTAAACGCATTTGCACATACTATGGAAAAGAATAGTCAAATGTACAATCTTTGTTTTTATTTAAGAGGCTGAAATGTGCCAAATTGAGCTGAATCAGGACCGTTTTGTATAGAACCTATAGCTCTTAAAATTACCAAAAAAAATACAGTTATAATTGATCGTATTTCTGATCTGGTGGCCGAAGCCGAAACACGATTTAGTAAACTTCACACGATAGAAAACCTCTTCGAAGTAGCCTCTGAAAACTACTTAAATTCCAACTTTACTCAGTTCTGCTTTGAATAATATTCATGATATTAAACACAATTATGAGTCATTTGTTAACAAAGCACGTGGTCGTTTTCGATTTTCAATAAAGTGATTCATTTATTTAAAATCATTTATTTTGTGGTTTTTCACTAACGCCCTTTCATTCCAAGCAGCGACTATGTAGCGCTTTCTCTGTCACTCCCACTCAAACCGACAGAAAGCGCGAAGGCGCCCTGCTGGATGGACCTGTTTCGCTCTTACGCGATCGGCTCGCGAAGTAAAAACAATTCAATTTGTCATATTTATGCATGTTAAGAAGTTTCTTTGAATTAAAAAGTTTTTACTAGGAGTAAATATAATTTTTGAGTGCATTTACAGTTTGTGCAAATGTTCTTTTTGGACACTAAACGAAAAATAAACAAGAAAAGAGCTATTAAACATTCATACAAAATAATTACCGTCATTGAAGTTGTAAAGTAAGTGATTTCTTTGTGAAAACAATTAATTCTTACCTATTACTGTTGATTTGATGCAACTCTTAAAAAGATTATAATCAGGGCCGGATTAAGCCATGCAGAGGCCCCTAGGCAATGCAAGTCCTGGGGCCCCTATATCCATGGGCGTCGCAATGATTTTTTTCCTATGGTCGCAGTAAAATAACCACCAATCAAACAACATAATAAAAACACTAAAATGTGGAGCGAGCGAAGCGAGCTCGAGGTTTTACTACAATATTATAAAGTCGCGTTTCGTAATGCTATCTAAATTCTGGAACAAGCGAAGCCAGCTCGAGATTTTACTGCAATAATTGCAGTGAAATCTCCAGCTTGCTTAGATTTTTATGAAAAATAAGAGACAACTGAAATACAGTTCTCTTATTTTTCATTAAGTATTCCTTTTAAGTCTGGGGTGGGCCTAAATCTTTGAGTTTACACTTAGTTTATTTTTCTCTCGAGCCGCGGGGCTTACTGATGGGATCATTGCAACACCGTCTCAAACCAAGAGCTAGCGAAGCGAGCTCGAGATTTCAGTATAATATTATAAAATCGTTGCGCAATGCGATCTAAACCTTGGAGCGAGTCACTGATAATATAATTCTATACTAGCGAGTGAAACAAGCTCGAGGTTTTACTAAATTATTAATAGTCGTTGCGTAATGCGATCTGCATCCTGGAACGAGCGAAGCGAGCTCGAGATTTTACAATAATATTATAAAATCGTTGCGCAATGCGATCTAAACCTTAGAGCGAGTGAACCAAGCTCAAGGTTTTACTAAATTATTGTAAAGTCGCGTTTCGTGATGCTATCTAAATTCAGGAACGAGCGAAGCGAGCTCGAGATTTTAATGCAATTATTGCAGTAAATGCAAGTATTGCTTGCTTCGCTTTTTACGAAAAATAAGAGACAACTGAAATACAGTTCTCTTATTTTTCGTAATTCCTTTTAAGTCTGGGGTGGGCCTAAATCATTGAGTTTTCACTTATTTTTCTCCCGATTAGCTCCCGAGCTACTGATGAGATCATTGCACAACATCTAAAACCAAGAGTGAGCGAAGTGAGCTGGAGATTATAAAATCGTTGCGCAATGCGATCTAAACCTTGGAGTGAGCTAAGCAAGCTCGAGGTTTTACTACCATATTGGAAAGTCATTGCGTAATGCGATCTAAATCCTGGAACGAGCGAAGCGAGCTAGAGATTTTACTGAAATAATTGTAGTGTAATCTCCAGCTCGCTTCGCTATTATGAAAAATAAGAGACGACTAGAATACAGTTGTCTTTTATTCTTCATTATTCCTTTTAAGTCTGGGGTGGGCCAAAATTTTTGAGTTTTCACTTATTTTTCTCCCGAGCCGCGGGGCCCCTTGGCGGGGCTGGGCCCATAGGCTGGAGCCTACTCTGCCTGTATGGTTAATCCGGCACTGGCTATGGGTCAGATAAGGGTAGTTCTTGGAGGTATACTTACAGGGTGTTAATAAATTTTGTTTAGACCGTCAAACTGAACAACTTTCTCTATGGGACCAACATCGAAATCGCGAAACAAAAAATCTGATATCCCATACATATTTTAGCTCTAGTCGATTTGTAGAGTATGGAACACCAATTTTTTTTTCGCGATTTCGATATTAGTCCCATAGTGAAAGTTGCTCAGTTTGATGGTCTAAACCACCCCCTTAAGAGTTTTAAATATTTACTGTTACTTATTAAACTGTTACTTATTAACCAACATCGAAATCGCGAAAAAAATAATTTGATATCCCATACATATAGTCGATAGTCGTATAGTCTAGTCGATTTGTAGAGTATGGAACATCATTTTTTTTCGCGATTTCGATATTGGTCCCACAGTGAAAGTTGTTCAGTTTGATGGTCTACACCACCCCCTTAAAGGTTTATTTGTATTTTTGTAACACCTTGTTTAAGAATTTTCTTCTCGCTTGGATTGGAATATGGATTGGACATGTAACGAAAGAAAAGGGGTGCGATATAATCTTAAATCAGTCGGTTATAAAATAGCACTCCAGGAGTGCGATTTTTGAATCTCATTCGCTGAGCTCAGCAGTTGAAAATGTCAAAATTACTATGGAGATACGTATCTTTCTACTGCTGGTTTGACTTTCAAAAATCGCTCTCCTGAAGTATGATTTTTGAGAGTCAAATCAGCAGTAGAAAGATGCATATCTCCATAGCAATTTTGATAGTTTCAACTGCTAAGCTCACCGAATGAGATTCAAAAATCGCACTCCAAGTCTATTTAGCAAAGTACCTTGGTAGGTACCTACTCGTATGTACCTACTTAGGTGCAGAAAAAGCCCACCATCGATTTCTGTTAGGCAAATAATATATTTAGCCATTTTAAGATCAGTGTCAAATTATTGCAAATCATAAAATTGTTCACAAGAAGGTACCACAGAGTTATTATAAAATATTGTTCCAGGTGTTCATAAGACTATGTTACATAAGACAGTCACTTAACTTAATTCGACTGTAACATGAAAGACATAAAATGAAGCACTTGTACAACATTTATTAAAATAATCACAATAAAAATGAAGCGTTTAATCAGTAGGATGAGAAGATTCAGACGACAAGGGCGATGGGGGCACGTTCTCCATGTCTTCAAGAGTGTGGTTGGCCGGATGAGCGTTAGCGTATCTATACTGCCGGTTGCGGTACAACTTCGCTTCGTCGGTGCACTTCGTTGTTATACTGGCTCTGTAATAAATAAAAAAGATTAATACCTGCATATTACGTTAAAGAAGAAATTCCGATGCGTATGTGAAGTATACCAATCGCAGCATTGGGCACGCGTGGTGGACGCCCATACACCCTCCCTGAGGGTAGACCTGTGCCCTGCAGTGGGACGTGTATAGGCTGTGATGATGTGATGAATTGATTGTGTAACTAACTTTCCCGATTGGATCGCGATCGGTATCGCTCGACATGATTTTTTAAGTAATCGAAATCTCACACTCAAGCGTATTTTGTAGTCTAGTTACTGTTGCGGTAAAAAGGTCGTCAATAATAATAAGAATTACCTCACTAATCTCTTAGGGACGCCACATCGCACCGAGACAGTATCCACGATATCTTCAACGAGGTTCGAGTCCAGTTGCTTTTTCGGAGGTTTATTTGCGAAGGCGGGAGACTGCTTACCCGACAGCGAATGAGTCGCTAAAACTCTGAAATATTATTAAATTTGTAGATCGAAACCCTCGCCAGGAGTACCTACAAATACATGTTTAACGAGCACTACAAACAGTAACTGTAGTAACAAAAATGTCTCACCTGCGAGGGAAGACGGCCTGCAGTAACTGTCTCGTAGCAGTAGAATACGAGCTCCAATTTATTTCATTGATCAGTCGTGCTGGTACTGTGGCAGAGCCTGAGCCAATTGGTACCTAAAATGTAGTATAATTTGTTTAATTAGCAGGTAGTATCGAGGATCTCTGACTGATTCCATAGCGTATTAAACTGCTAAGTCGTTAGCAACCCTCCCTACATCCTGGACGCAACGTCGCAGTAGGACCTTCCAATGCTCCCAAAGCAGTAGGTACTGGAAAGTCGCTTCAAACGTTATAATTATTTAAAGCTAAAAAACAATAACTAACCATATCAGCACCAAGTCCAACATTACTTGTTTCGACAACATTCGTCGTATGTGCCGATACTCTTCTTACGTGCAAAGTTCTAGGACCCGCACTATGCCCGTTAGGTTCCATTTCTACATTCGAATTATTTAAATGTTGCCCTTCACCAACCATATTTTGGTCTCTATCAGATTCTTCGGTATCATCTTCAGTAGTAGGGTATGATCTATGTCAGATTCGGCAAGGAAATGCTCTCGTGGTTCATTTGGTTGCAAAGCATGCAGTTGCGAAGCCAAACGGAGGAATTGAGTGTACGTAGCATTGAGTTTATTTTCCATTTCGTTAAGTTTGGCCAGGGAAAGATGGTCGCCGGTGCCGTCAGTTTGAGTTCCTTGATCGAAGATAAGCTTCACATCGATAGTTCTAGGCAGCGGTGTGCTACTCGTCATTGATCCATCGATAGTTCTAGGCAGCGGCGTGCTTCTCGTCATTGATCTTCGAGACTGGACAGGGGATACATTTCTGTATCCTGCAGTTGATGATTGGAGTCTAATTGCAGGGTTTTGACTAACTGTAGGTTGGAGTTGACTGTTTCGGAGAGTTGCTCTATCTTCAAGCTTAACCTGAAATGAACGTAAAATAGAAACCATTAGAATATAGTTAGGTAGGTACATTTCAGAGGCACGTCATCGAAATTAAAGAATATGTACAGTGCCGGATTAACCATAGAGACAAAGTAGGCTGCAGCCTATGGGCCCACAGCTGCCAAGGGGCCCCGCGGCTCGGGAGAAAAATAAGTGAAAACTCAAAGATTTAGGCCCACCACAGACTTAAACAGAATTACGAAAAATAAGAGACAACTGTATTTTAGTTGCTTCTCTCGTTCCAGGATTAAGATTGCATTACGCAACGTCTTTCTAATATGGTATTAAAACCTCGAGCTTGCTTCGCTTGCTCAAAGGTTCAGATCACATTGCGCAACGATTTTATAATATTGCAGTTAAAAATCTTGAGCTCGTTTCGCTGGCTCTTGGTTTTAGATGGTGATGCAATGATCTCATCAGTACATCCCGCGGCTCGGGAGAAAAATAAGCGAAAACTCAAATATTTAGGCCCACCCCAGACAAAGGAAATATGAAAATAAGAGACAACTGTATTTCAGTTGATTGCAGTAAAATCTCGTGCTCGCTTCGCTCGTTCCAGAATTTTTATCGCATTACGAAACGTGACTTTATAATATTCTAGTAAAACCTCGAGCTCGCTTTGCTCGATCTTGGTTTGAGACGGTTGTTGCAATGATTAAAAATTCGAGATCGCTTTGCTCAGTCCAGGATTTAGATCGCATTGCGCAACGACTTTATAATATTAAAAGCTCGAGCTCATTTCAATCGCTCCACATTTTAGTGTTTTTAATGTGTTGTTTGGCTGGTGGTTATTTTACTGCGACCATAGGAAAAAATCGTTGCTTCGCCCATGGAGATAGGGGCCCCGGGCCTTGCATTGCCTAGGGGCCTCGGCATGGCTTAATCCGGCCCTGAGAATAGCAGAATAACTATGAAAAAACGAAAAAAATACTTTCTTTGATTATGACGCTGTACGAACTTCCCCGGGTCAGCTAGTTAAATAAATAGAAAGTAATTTATTTTCTTCTATATCATTGTTGATCACCGAATAATTTTTTTACATCCATCGTCTCTGCCAACCCCTCTAGGAAAATACGTGAGTTTATGTTCAAGAGAGTCTTCAAGAAAAGACAATTTCAGAAGAAGAAGGTGACCGCATAATTTTCAATGCATGAGTTAATTAGGAAGAACTAATGATCAATTATTCCTATATTTTAAATACCACATGCTAAGTTATCTACCAAGCATGAATCCATACAGTAGTAGACACATAACACGCTCCGAGGGTATTAGGAAGGGTCCTAGTGTCGCTATAATCAGTTAATTGCATGAATAATTGAACATATTGCCAGCTCAGTTTATAGTCGATAGGTCTAACTAGGTATAGACGTAGATATATGTTGTGTATAGGCTGTACAGTAAGAGGACTGTAACTCCGTTGATATAGCGCTAGCGTCAGCACATCTTTAAGGAAATCAAAGGTGATAATAATTTTACTTAATTAAGATTGTAAAGGCGATTTTTTTAAGAAATGTGTGATTGTAGAGTTTTCGGCCGCAAGTTTTTTATTGCTATTACAACCTTGACCATATAGTACCCACTGTCCATTATAAGTGGCGACGGGCTCAACCCCCGTCACACTGGACAGAGTTTCGGTACTACTGGTGAAACGTGGATGTTCTGAGGTTTCAGAATATCTCTGACTACCCCCTCGGGGAAATTGTCGTGAGCATATGCTTATGCTTATGCATACAACCTTGAACAGCCATAACATAGTAGGAAAAAACGTTATACAAGGTGTTACAAAAATACAAATAAACATTTAAGGGGGTGGTTTAGACCATCAAACTGAACAACTTTCACTATGGGACCAATATCGAAATCGCGAAAAAAAAATGATGTTCCATACTCTACCAATCGACTCGAGCTAAAATTTGTATGGGATATCTGCATTTTTTTTCGCGATTTCGATTTTGGTCCCATAGAGAAAGTTGTTCAGTTTGACGGTCTAAACAACCCTTAAGAGATTTAAATATTTATTTTTGCTTATGTAACACCCTGCATAAAAAGAATTGAATTTTACCACTTTAGTAGGTATTATAGTCATATGGTATTATAGTCATATATGGCTATATAGAGACAGTGTCAGGGACTAACTGCTTAACCTGCCTGAAGAACCACGAAGGCGCTCTAAATGAAATACTGCTAACACCCACCCATTCAATTACCAATACCTATCTGCTTTGATCTTCGATGATAGTTTCGGACACCGAACCTCCACTACACGCCTGTCCGTTTACCACCAAACACCCAAACAGCATTGAATGTCTATGAATATTCTACAGCACTCAATTTCGAAGGAGCCAGCTAATCAAAACAATTACTAACGGCATTAAGGGTTACATCAATTCTCTTTGTTGTTTCTTGTATTAAATTCGCTAGTTGAATATTCATATTAGGTAGGAGGACGTTCGGAAAATGTCCCTCCTCAGGCCCTCTACGATCAGTTAATAGAGGTGATCGTTAGAGACCAATTTGGCTTGACCTAGTAGCGGAGAAATAGGAACCAACTTAATTATTTTTTGCTAAAAATTTACTGAACAGCCATGAGAAAAAGTGCTTCTCCAAAAACACTGCTTAAATCATCTGCCACAGATAAAGATGATGTATTTATTCGTGTTTTCTACTTATTTTGTAAAATATTTGATGAGTCTAGTCTGTCCCTTGTTAACCGTACCTACTCTATGAGTCTGCTACAAAACTCAGAAGGTCAGAATTCTACATTATTTTCTGCTAAGAAACTATAGTTTGAACTCTTGTCACGAATGAAAACGACAGCGAAAAGATGATTCAACTATGTTTTTTAATTTATTTATTATTAATGGACTCTTGCTTGTCCGTTAGCACTGCATTTCCGCCTGCGTTTTTTTATCTTTGTCTTCATGACGTCATAGTTTCTACCCCCACCACAGTCTGAGCGCTTGTCATCCCATGTTCAAGAGACTTATGACAAACTGATTTAAGCGACTTTTTGTTGATCCGCCAACCTAATATTTATAGGTTTGTGTTTTGATTTTGAATTATAAATGCTTAAAAATTGAGGTTTATTATTTTAACTGACTCTTAAGCAACTTATACTATTAGGTACCTAATTCTGTGTCTTTAGTTCGTCATTGATCAAATCATCAAGTCAGGATACTCTATTATTTACATTGCGTTTTAATACTTTCGTATTTTTCAAAAAGAAATTAAAGACTCCAGAGTGGGAGAAAGGCGTGAGAATGTGTATGTAAAAGTGAAAACTTAAAATGCGTGTTCAAACTAAAACCATTAGAGACACATCTGCGTGCGAAGTGCGGGGCGGGCACGGGGCACGGGGCACTACGGCAGCGAGCAGCGAGCACTCGACGCGAACCATCAATTATTACAGCCTGTAATGAACGCAAATCCTTTGATTCCATTGAACGAGTGCCCGAGGGAATGCGTGGTCCATGTCACAGGAAACTAGACTATTCAAGTTTTTAAATGAAAGCCATGTTCAAAGAACCAAATTATGTAGTCAATTTTCGCGTCAAAAAGGGGACCATAGTCGAAAATCCACATATAACAACATATACCATATGTATCATTGTTTGAATGAAAAATGGGTCTAACGTTTTTTTAAATTTTCCATACGAAAACATACGTTAAGTTTATTTGCAATAAAAAGTCGAAAATTCAAAGCGATTGGGTGTTCTAACATTGGAGGGTGTAACTACTTCTACAAAAGCCTGCACCCGTTTCCACCTGTTCCTTAAGTTATTGTATCGCTTTATTAACTATGGACTGAGCTACATTAATGGATATCCCTTAAAATTACAAGAAAAGTTGATGTAGAGTCGTACCAGAAACTAACAGCACTTGAAAGACAGGATTGGCGAATACTCCACGGACAAGAGCTCTTCAATAAAAACGATATGTACTATCACATTACTATTAGCCCGCTCCTTCTGCCGCTTGTGCCCTACGACCCCGTGTCGCTACATCAACTAAGCACTGAGGGAATACCGAAGCCTTGGCTCGCGTTCGTTTCATTGTCTCTCTCTTGTATTCATTATTATCGACACTAAACTCGCCCGCTCCCCGCTCCCGCCGCCGCTTGTACCTCGTGCACTCGTGTCGCTAGATCGACTATGCACTGAGGGAATACCGACGCCTTGGCTCGCGTTCATTTCATTGTCTCTCTCTTTTATTCATTATTATCGACATTAAACTCGCCCGCTCCCGCTCCCGCCGCCGCTTGTACCTCGTACACTCGTGTCGCTAGATCGACTATGCACTGAGGGAATACCGACGCCTTGACTCGCGTTCATTTCATTGTCTCTTTCTGTAATATTATATTACTATCGATACTAAACTCGCCCGCTCCTACTCCAGCCGCCGCCTGTGCCTTGCGCCTCCGTGCCTCTACATCAACTATGTACTGACAGAATACCGACGCCTTGGCTCGCGTTCATTTTATTGTAGGACAATAGTAATGTAATACAACAGAGAGAGCTCTGTTGTATTACATTACCATCCACTTTTATATTACATTACAAACAACACTAAATCGCCCGCTCCCGCTCCTGCCTGTGCCTGTGCCTCGCGCCTCCGTGGCACTGCACCAACTATGCACTGAGGGAATACCGACGCCTTGGCTCGCGTTCATTTCATTGATTCTCCCTTAGATTATACTAGCCTGCTCCCGCTCCCGCCGCCGCCGCCTGTGTCTTGCACCTCCGTGCCGCTATATCAACCATGTACTCAAGGAATGCAGGCGTCATGGCTCGCGTTCATTTCATTGTCTCTCTCTGTTATATTACATTACTATCGACACTAAACTCGCCCGCTCCCGCTCCCGCGGCCGCCCGTGCCCTGCGCCTCCGTGCCGCTACATCAACTATGCACTGAGGGAATGCCGGAGCGGCGCGACACCTCGGCCCGCATTCATTTCATTGTCTCTCTCTTATATTACACTAGTGGAACTACTCTGTGATGCGATGTAGTTTTGAATTTTGTATCTTGTTTGGGACAGTTGCCAGAATGTTTTCGCTGATTTGTTGTTTGGTATCTATCTATGTATTATCATTTTTATATCTTTTACTTTGGTCGTTGCCCTGCAATGTGGCCATATTTTATACGCTACTGACGATGCATCGCCTTATACTCTAGCAATAAAACGATGTCTTAGTGATGATGTAAAAATTACGAAAAAAACACTAGAGTTCTTTTTGAACGATGGAGAATTATTGTGTTTTGTCATAATTTAAAATCTTGTTACTTACTCCATGCGTATTTTTTTCCATTTCTAGTGTTTTGTATGTGATCGAAATAACTACCGTATCCGATAATTTATGTTTTTTTAATTAGTCGTAGAATGTCACAAAACTGAAAATTTAAAACCGGTCTTTTGACGATACATGCAATTTATTTTTGGCAATGATATTTTGGAATTATCTTTTGCACTATTATCTTATTTTATCTACTCTACAAAATATCTGGGCCCCTAGACAAAGTACTTTCGATTAGCGTTAACGACAGTAGAAAACATAAAAAATGTATGGAATTGAAATGTAACTTTGTCTATAGGCCCCTTTTTCAGTATTTTTTATTAAGAACTTGATTTTGTTGTCGTTTAAACCCGAAAATAGCACCCTTACTTATTTTAAAACATGGTCGGGTTTAATAAAGAACGCAGCTGTATAAGACAAGTAGCATCTCCCCGCGTTGCACCCCGACACGGTTTGTTGGTCCAACTGGCCCGGCTGGGATCAAAGCTACCCATCGATATGCACTCGCCTAACTTGCAAATTTATTTACATCTTATCTCTTTTCTAACTTCACCTTAGTTTTTGGAGTTTACTCTTCAATTATGTTTAATTGGTGATTTTTATTGTTTTTCTAATTATACATCAAAGGGCATTAAAATAATAAGAGTACATTTTCTTTATCATGCCTTTTAGTATCAGTGACTGTTTATAATTGCTTTTTATCCGAATTTTTTGTTAGGTGTATATATTATAATTGAATATATTAATTGAATATTACTCGTAAGTGGTAACGAGAAACTCCCAAAAAACACTAAAAATTGTACATTGGTCGTTCCCATCCACGGCAAGAAAAGAAGTGGTATTTTAAGTCGCGAACCACATAACACGGTTATGTTATGACTCAATCTGAATATATAAGTTCTTGATGTGTATGGTGATGATGTAGGTACTCCAGACCGATTTCTACCGTGGTGACCGCTTCAACTACGTTTGATATGTCATTGTCTCTCTCCACCAATTCCCTGCAATATAATCCTACAAGGCTATGAATCTAATCTAACTGTAACTGAAGTGTGTCTGTACATTGAAGATATTTACAAAAAAAAGATTACGATATGGTTTTTAGGTATCCCTGACTCGAAATCAACCTTTTTTAGAAATTTTGTCTGTCTGTTTGTCTGTTTCTTTGTTTGTTTGTGAAACTTTTTTTGTTTGATAGCTTATGATCCGACTTAAAATCTGGTATACAATTTGTGCGGACGAAGTCGCGGTAAAACACTAGTAATAGTTATTTGTTATGCTAGGCTGCAAAGTTGCTTTTTAGCGCGAGTACTTGTATTGAAACCTGAGCAAGTGAAGCTAGGATTGGTTCTAATAATAGAATCCTGAGCGCCGCGAAGGTTTCAAAGGTACGAGACGCAGAACAAACAAACAAACTAACAATTTTGTCAATAGATGGCGCTGCACGTCATTTAAATCGCGCTATCGAGTGTTATTCGATTTTATATGAAGTAAACCGCTACTTTTTTGTTCCTCATGATTTTACGGTTTTATAATAGTTAAGATTTCAAAAACTCTTTCCACGCTAGCGTATAAAATACACAGAATCTTTCCGAGCTTGTGAGGTGAAAAGAATATTATTCGTAGCCTACTTAATTGTTAATGTAACTAACAATGAACTAACAGTAAGTTTCTTGTTACAGCACCGGAGCGTTCCGTTCGTCGCCAGGTGGCGCGAGCGAGCCGCCCCCCGCGCCCCCGCCGCTCTTCCTGCCCCCGCACCTCTCCCACCTCTCGCAGCATCTCAACCATTTGTCGCAGCCTTTCTTCCCTTTGAAAGGTACGTAATTTTTTTTACCTACACCTGATTAATAATGAATCTGACAGATACAGATCCTCAGTACCCTTACCCATACCTCTGGAACCAAAGACGATAAACCATAGAATTATTATACTAGGAATAGAGGAACTAACAGCTGAGAAAGCGAGATGTACCACCGTAATGCACCACAGTAATTATAATAGAAAGAGATACGTGACGCGGGGTAATAGAACCGTTTTCTAATCTCTTATCAATTTTTACAATTCGGTTTCCGTGAATAATTGCGAATCTAAAGTGAAATCGTAGATATCGTAGATAATCGTTTTGTGAAATATACTGACACTACTTCATTAATTTATCCACGATTTCGATAGCCGATAGAAGCCCCCTAACATTTTGTGATGACGAAATTATGAAAATATTATACAGTGTGTTAGGGACAGCCCTCCGCAGACTAAAACGACGAACGCAGACAAACAAACAAACTGAACAACTTTCACTATGGAGCCTACCTCAGGAAACGGAAAAAAACATGATTTCCTTATATATTGTATACGTATGGGGCGTTTCGAGTGGTCTACGATGGTCTACAAATGCTACGATTCCGCTACGCCGTAGCGCGTAGCAGTTTACAATATACAATCCGTTCAGCCGTTTCAGAGTTTTTAGCTTCATGTATCACCGAATATTATGATTTACTCATTTAACTATCAAATAGTTCATTCCACAAAAATATTGCCTATTTTATGAATAAATGAAAAAAAAAAGATTAAAATGTATACCTAATTATTTAAATACGACAAAATTTTGTGGACCTCCCAAAAGAAAATCGGTTCGTTGATCTGCGGTATGGAAGGTCCCACAATTGTTCTCGTTATTCGACCCATGTTCCTGGGAAAGTTGTTTAGTTCCATCATCTGAGCCCTTTAGCATTTTTATGGTAATTAAAAAATTGTGGTATATACCAAACCTTTACTCCACCAGGATGGGGAGCACCGTGCCCATGCTGTCCAAAAGAAGAAGCCCGCTCCTCCAGCGTCGCAGAACTTCGCCGCAAAGCGCACGAACATTCGGCAGCGCTGCTACATTCGCTCGCGAGCTTCCAGTCGCGCATGCTGCCACTGCCGCTGCACTTGCCACCGCTGCCGCTATCACTGCTGCCGCACGAACCGCCACCCCCGCCGCAACCGCCTAGCGATCCACCTAAACATCAAGAATAATTTTATTGAGACCTTGTAAAATACAGCTTAATAGTCAGCCATTTGTAAAAACAAAATGGCGTTTAAGTCAGCCATATTTGATTTATTATGTCGCTAAAAAATTTCCCAGATCAATGCAATCTAGCATCACATAATTTTCCTAGACTCCGATTGGAAACTTTAGGCAATAGGTAAAGTATCGAGCATTCGTCAGCGCTGCTATATTCGCTCGCGAACTTCCAGTCGCGCCGCTATCTCTGCTGCCGCACGAAGCGCCACCGCCGCCACAACCGCCTAGCGATCCACCTAAACATCAATGTAAAATACTCAATAGTCAGCCATTTTTAAAAACAAAATGGCATCTAAATAGCACATTAGATTTAATATGTTTATATATTACTATATAAACATTTCCCAGATCAACGCACATTAATGTTTCTAAATGCGATTGGAATCTTTAGTTTAGGCAGTTGGTAAAGCATTCGGCAGCGCTGCTACATTCTCTCGCGAGCTTCCAGTCGCGTATGCTGCCACTGCCGCTACACTTGCTGCCACTGCCGCTACACTTGCCACCTCTGCCGCTATCTTTGCTACCACACGAAGGGCTACCGCCACCACAGCCATCTAGGGATCCACCTAAACATGATTCGTATTATCGAGAAACAATTTATTTAAACTACAGTTCAATAGATACCCGTTTTTTAAAAATAGCGTTTAATGTCGGCCATATTTGACTTACCATTCGCCATCTTGTACCTACATATTGTTTACCCTTTACCTTTTTGAACTAATGATGACGTCATCGTCATGTACCTACTTTATGCGGTGTACGTCATTAATATTTCTATGAATTAATCATAAATTAAACACAACCTCTGTTTTAGAAATCGCTTGGAGCCGTAGTGGGATATATTTTATAAGGCCGAGGATAATCTAAGGATAGGATACTTTGGATAGGGGTTGTTCATTTTATTATCAGCTTGAACCCGTATACCTACTTTCCTATGATTCGAATCGCTTCTTCCAAGACTCGTGATTTCGTCAGATATACTCGTAGTAGATTTCACACCGAGGACAGGAAAGTAAAAAAGGTCTCAGATCTCATGTAATTGGTCAACAAACAAGTGATCTTAGGTCTTTCTTATTTACTGTCCGAGGTTAGTATACTATTTTTCTCCTCGACTGAGGTGGAAAGCGGCAACATCGTTTAGCGCAGCGGGACGACAATTGACGCTTTCAGTCCGTAGGTAGGGGAGAAAAAGTGATTAAATCATGAGTCTTCGTGGACTTAATGATTTCTTAGCGTCTTTTGTAAGTGAAATGTAGAAGAAATCAATGTTAAGTAAGTATCAAAACTGTTTTCAGTAGGTATTGTTTTTAGTTCTAACCGTGAATTCACATGTGCCATAGTATTAATTTCTTGTGCCAATGCTTTGTGCCATACGATGTAGAAACTTATTAGTTCAAAACTATATTTTTAAGAATTATTTTCTATTCTAGTTTTAATTTCATTTGTAAATAAATAATAAAATTAAATTGACCGGAATCTCATGAAAATAATTACGAATAAAATGAATACTTATAAACAGGGCAAGTTAAACAAAAGCTTGTAAAAATGTAGTTTAGACAGCAGCCAACAATTTGTTTTGCAAACATTTTCATGAGTTTCTGGTTGACCTAACATTTAATTACCATTGCAGTATTCGACCAAAAACTGTTGTGAATATCTTCCTCTCTGCTAACATAAGTACATAAGATGTAAATAAAACAAGATAATGTTTAACAATTATAGCAATTTGGTGTTTGTATGTTGTCAGTAGATCTAGTTTTGTATATAGAAGACACGGTTACATAATATTAGCACATAATTAGTTTTAAGTATGAAAAAAGTTATAGTTACTAATCACCTCGGAAGATTATACTCTAGAAACTGACTTGAGAGTCGAGTTGGCCTCATCCGTCTAGTATTTAGGATGGACATGAATCAAAAGTGTTGTAAAATTTCCAAACCTGATAAAAAATTCCACTGTGTTAGCCAGACATTTACCACGTGGCTAGCTAAGCCGCGCACGAAATCGTCCGTCCGCGAATCCTCTAGCCATGCGATTCCATTAACGTATTTAGTGAACGCACTATCTCACACTGCTCATACTGTTAACAGCGCCAGCATCATGTTTTAACACGGTTAAGCCATAAAGCCTTTTTGGTGCAAGCCACCCTAAGGTGATGCAGTTACCATTTTGAGATTCGTGAACTCTATCGAGTAGACATTAGTAATCTCATTCATAATAATAATAATTCTTTATTTCAGACAGTTAGTCCATAAAAGTGTTAGTAACAGAAACATAGCGAGTCTACTGTTCGTAAAACAAAACAAAACAAAACTCATTTAAGATAACATCTTAATTCAATAGTTTACATCAATTTGTAAGTAGGCAAGCTAAATGTCCTTCACTAGCAGGAGGTGGGTCGCAACTTTGCAAGCTCACGGTTTCTAGATTATAATTCATCTAAGCTAATCATAAAAAGAAAAATCACAAAATTGTGTACCTACCTATTGTAATTCATAATCAGTTTAAAAGATCAATTTGACTATTTTGTTCTGTACAAGCTTGCTTCTTTTTAAATGAAAATTGATGCTTAAGATTCGTTCCATTTAACAACACTTTTTTAGCAATGTTCCGTACAAAATAGGTAATTAGCAGAAAGGTGGCCCAATTTGTCTATGATACATTTTTGCGATTTTAATGTTGGAGCCACAATATAAGTTGATCAGTTTGAGAAATGGAATCAATCTTTCCACTTGGTACTTATAAAACGTTATACCACTTGTAAGTATCCAGGGGGAGATCAGACCATCAACCTAATCAAGTTTTTTTATTTTAACTTAAAAATCAACTTTCCTATACATTCACAAAGTTGTTCAGTTTGATGGTCAGGTTGATCATGCCCTTAGAATAGTTTCAGCTAAATTTTGTTTGGACCTTATAAAAAGAATGATGTCCACTTTTTACCTGTCAAATAATCTCAGTTTTTTTTCGATATTACTTTTATTCCTCACTACTAAATTAAATCAAATTACTACCAATGTAAATGGATTTAACCTTTAGTTTTTCTATATCAATATTTATTGTATACATCAACCACATAGTACTGTAATTACTTCAACTAAATCAAAGAAAAATTGACAGGTAAACGAATGTATGGGAAGTGGTCATGATTCTTTCCACAAACAAGAACGATTTAAGCAAAATAAAATGTAATTTCAAGTTCAAAACAAATAAACCTTAATTCATATCCATAATAAGATAAAGTTTTGCCCGCGCCATGTTTGTACATAAGCGTGAAAGAGATAGGTAATACCGCCACTGCACTATGCACGACACGTGGAATTGCGGGCGCGGGCGTTATTGTAACATAGTATAAATAAATACATTATGTACCTAGACTACATGTAATTAGTTGTTTTAATTATTACAAAATATACCATTATGTACAAGTATTGTCGACTTTTTATTTTTATATCCCATTTAGGTAAATAAAAATAAAATAACGCTCACTGGCACACACATTGTAATGATCCCAAGTAAGCCTCAGGCTTTTTGTTGTGGGAACCATACAACAACGGCACACACATATAACATCCATGACCGAACCGGGATTCGAACCCAGGACCCTGGTTTGGCAGTCCGGCGTGGTAACCATCACACCAACCGGGTCGTCGTCGTTAGGTACCTATCTAATGGTCAATAACAGAGGCCAAGAAAATCAATACTAGTGTCATTATCATCATAAGCCCTCGTACGTCGGTCACAGGCCTACCTTCAGGGAGGGTGTATGGGCGTAAGTCCACCACACATGTCCAATTCGGATTGGTGACTTCACATATGCATCAGAATTACTTTTTCAACATACTTGCTCGTAAAATGGCTCTTGTTGCACCACTTTTATTGCACACTTATAGAACACGCGTGCGAAAATGATTATATTACCGCCCTACCGAAATTTTAGTACTTTTTCCTTGCAAATATGTTGAAAAACGTCGTATGAAACGCTTGAGCATTGGTCATTACAGACTCGGCTCTTATATTGCAGCACTCGTCTGCGACTCGTACTGCAATCCCGCCTCGTCGTTTAGCCCAGTCATTTTACGCAGTTTTGTTAGAAGGGGTAGGGAGTAATTAAGAATGGTACTTTTAATCTGTAACCGGTACCATTTAGTGACAAAAAGACTATCTGAAAACTTATTAAAAAAAAATTCACTACGCAACATAGAATTCCAAATTTTACCTCCCAGAAGGCTTTTAATTTAATAACATTAATACCGATGCACTCATTTTAATTAGACTCAACAATGTAAATGAGTTTTGAGCAATAAAAAAGTCATTTAATAATAAAAAATGAGTTATTCCTTAGAAAATACAAATGTATTTTTCAAAACTTTCCAAGTAGACGAAAATATTTACACGGTGTTTTAAGTGTGTATAATGGTAAAGCCTTTAAAATGTAAAAAAAAAAAAGTTACCATCAGTTTTTTTTAGAACGAGATAAACACAAATTTTTAAATTTTGGGTTGTTGCTGACGCGATTTTTTTTTTATTTTTGCATATTTCTATGCTCAAATTGACTCTTAAATGATATACCGAAAAAAATATCAATTCTTAATTAGTCCCGGCTCAAACCGTAAAATGACTGGGCTATCTAATTTCAGCGAAACTCGCGATGTTTTCCATCACTGTTTGTGAGAAGTCCGCATTAGCGTCAGTGCACACTTTAGCATTGACCTGTTCGAGCATGCGCGAGCAATTTTCATTGATTCAATATTGATAATGAACTCTATTCCCGTTGAAATTGATTTGAAAATAGCGTGCAATGGATTAAATCCTTTGCAAACGCTTTCCGTCCGGAGGGGAGAAAATATAATAAACTAGTTCTTTTTGAAAATACAAGGAAAATCTAAAAGGTCGATGAAGATTTTAGGTTTTCAAATTCCATTTGTTGATATTCCATTTTATAGTAGGTAACCATTCATAAAATGTTGTTCCTAGAACTTTAAACCGTAGCGTAGCACAGGTTGGAAGCGTTGTGGTATTTCCCAAATGAACATTTTTCTTGCCAGGTTGCTTCAGCCCATATTCTTCTTGCAATTTTCTGTTGTCCTATTGATGTGCTCTTCTTGCTCCTCTTCTTCTGCTAGTATCCCAATAATGACTAAATCCCAGTCTACCATACTTTAAAAATGCTGTTATCGCATGTCTTTACTATCAAATATTGTAAACACAACTGCAATACGTATTGACTACGCCGATGCCGCCGGCGGATTTCTCCGACTGCAAAGAAAAGTTCTGCGCTAGGTGTGCGCTGACCCTTATATACAAGGTGTTTCATAAGTACCTAAGAATAAATTTTTTAAACTCTTAAGGAGGTTGTTAAGACCGTCAAACTGAACAACTTTCTCTATGGGACCAACATCTAAATCGCGAAAAAAATAATTTCATATCCCATACATATTTTTGCTCTAGTCGATTTGTAGAGTACATAAATATTTTTTTCGCGATTTCGATATTGGTCCCATAGTGAAAGTTGTTCAGTTTGATGGTCTACACCACCTCCTTAAAGGTTTATTTGTATTTTTGTAACACCCTGTATACGTAAGTTTGAAAAACTCATGGGTACATTCGTCCGTGCTGATTCGAGTCCGGACCATAATGATTGAGTGTCAAATAATTCTCCATACCTCTCCGCGGAAGAGCTCGTTGGCGTAGTATTGGCTTCGGTATTGGAAACGATCACCGAAGTTAAGCAACGTCAGGTTCGGTCAGTCTTTGGATGGGTGACCGTTTAGTGGTATTTCATCTCGAGCGTTTCCGTGCTTCGGAAGGCACGTTAAGCAGTTGGTCTCGGATAGCTCCGTCAGATGACGTTTGTAACTATTCGTTAAGCCAGGTCAGAGGCCTATTAAGGCGGCTTGTAAAGTCTCTGATAGCAAGTTGACCACTAACTTGCCTCCACCAACCCCCACTGGGCCCGCGTGGTGGAGTATGGCCCACTCCCTCTCAATTAATAGTTCTTTTGTAAGTGGTTTGTGTGACTTCGCTAAACGATAATTTTTAATAGAAGAAAAACTCTTAGCAGCGTGGTCTAATTCCTAAAATTGTAACTATTTAAGCCAGTTAAAATAAGAAAATTAAAGCTGGTCTCAAAAAAGTAACAATATAAGATTATTGTAGAAGATTAGAGGATAAATGTTATCTGAATACATTTTGTGTTTTTGTCTTAATATCAGCACCAGCGTGGTGTATGTATGAAAGTGACCCTCAACGCGGGGAACGTAAATCTAGGTTTTTTCAAAGCCAAATTATTATTATATTATTATTTATTTATTAGCATTTTAAATTTTTATTTATTTATCATTATTATTATAAAAGTAGCATCAAAGTTTGTTAAAATCTTTCTTTTCTGTTAATTCTGCAAGAACATAGATTTTAAGAAGACCGGGGCCTTAAGGTGGTTTCAGTCCATAAAAGACTTACTTTTAAAAGAAAAGACAGAAAAGACTTACGTCAAAGTTTTGTATGAAATTGATGTTGGATTAAAGTCTCCTTAGAATACAAAAATGAATCTATTCGTATTTTTTTTTTTTCTTGTTGTCTGTCATCTGTCACTCTCTGCTCCAACTTCTACATCATCCTAGTTGAAATGATCTAAAGATATTAATATAATCTGATATCCAAATCCTAGTTGCTGGTGTATTTATTTCATCCAGATCCCCAATTCCAATAGGTTATGGGCCCAGTATACGTTTAAAATAAATGCGTAAAATTTTTGGGGTGTTACGCAACTACGCAACTAGGAACCCATTGTTACAAAATGGTGTTATGTAAATTTTTCTTTCAGATTTTTTTTCAGAAAGTAAAATACACGGAAAATATCAATCTATGATGAATTCTTGAGATCCGTGAACCGTGAATGGATGAAAATATAAAAATCTGTCATTGTTAAATCATTTCCTATATTTTGATACACTTTATGAAAAGGGAAGTATTGCAACTAAAACTTATAGAAAACAATGATTAGCGTTAAAAATACAAGGTTATGTAAAACTAATAAAGTAAAGGAAACTGATGGTATGTCAAGAGCCATAATACTGCGTATTGAAATAGAAATGTGCATGGAAATGGAAATTTGTACAATTTGAACATTCCAATAGTCAGAAAATTATTACGAAAAGAATTACAAAGATAACGCTGATAAGATAACGCTGATAACGTGTTGCATAAAACTGTCTTCATCACCCGAATTGAACATAAAAAAAAAAAAAAACCGAATGCTGCTATTTTTGAAGAATGAATCAGCAGAAATTATCAATAAGCCGATGCAAATAATAATATGAAACATTTTTATTCTAGAGAATAAAGATCACAGTCTTAATTTTCAGAAAACCTGTTTGCTCATATTGATTTATTGTCAAAGTTCTGTTACAAATGCATTAAACCTGCCACACATTTTTCTACAAAAAGATAAATTTTGTGTACGGAGGAGGAATAATTCCAAAACGCCCACTCAAAATTAATCACCATGTATATAAACTTTACATTGATTTAAAAATTTACTAACAGAACAAGAATCATTTAGTTCGTCCTAGTGCTATGTTATTTCTCAATGCACTTCACATCACTATCTATGCACTATTATGCATTTATAGCTTGTATGTAGTTCACATCATTATGCATTTATAGCTTGTATACATTTCACATCATCATGTATTTAGCTTTTATGCATTTTAGACATCACTCATGCATCTTAGCTTGTATGCATTTACATCATTTATGCACTTAGCTTGTATGCATTTCAGCTTGGATGCATTTTAGACATCATTTATGCACTAAGCTTGCATGCATTTCAGCTTGCATGCATTTCATTTTTATTATACTTTTAGCGGGTATACATTTCATTTACATTATGATACATTTAGCGGGTATACATTTCATTTATATTATGATACATATAGCGGGTATACATTTCATTTATTTACTATTATTTTGTGTCTTTTACTTCATCGACATGGCCTCCTCATAAAGGATTATAATGTAGATTATACTTTTCAGCCTCTTGTAGGTATAATTTCAATAACATCGAGTCTACATATTCACAAAAAACATTTCTTGTAACATTAACTTAATTTGTACCTATGATTATCTATGTAGTTCGAGGGGCATATTGCAGAGGTCACTACCAGCTTAACGCTTTTTATTTTCATCGACTGACCCCTCTGGTCGGACAAAACATTTGACCATTCCAATATACGATCCAAACCAGAACACACGTCGTCTTATTTTACTTCACCCGGGGACCACCAGCTCTATGAGCCAATTTAATTATTAATAATATTTCTCAAGCGAAATGAGTTATGCATTTCATTATGCACTTAGTGTACCTTCATGCATTTTACCAACATGTCAACAATTATGCATTTCCTTATGCATTTAGCGTACCTTCATGCATTTCAACGCCATGTCAACAATTATGCATTTCATTATGCATTTTAACACCATGTCAACAATTATGCATTTCATTATGCATTTAGCGAACCTTAATTACCACCTATCTACGCACCCTTTTAAGGTATTGCTACATTTTCTTATGTGCTGTCTGGACGAGTGCATAACATTAGGTACATTTTACAACTTATATAATAACGTTGCTACACAGAGCATTATATTACTCTTCAGAGTTCAATACATAAAAAAAATAGTTTACTTTCTGTGTGTATGTTATTTACTGATCGGGCACACCATGCATATTAAACGTACTCAAAACTGTTTTAATGTACACACTTTGATCTAACGTAAACTTAGCATGAGACTTTAACTTACTGACTAACTGACTGTACTTTGATGTCGGGAAATTACTCTCTTTCTTTTAAATCTGTCATGATCTCATATACAAGGTGTTCATTTTTGAGGGGGCGTGTTGGATTAAAGTCTCCTTAGAATACAAAAATGAATCTATTCGTATTTTTTTTTTTTCTTGTTGTCTGTCATCTGTCACTCTCTGCTCCAACTTCTACATCATCCTAGTTGAAATGATCTAAAGATATTAATATAATCTGATATCCAAATCCTAGTTGCTGGTGTATTTATTTCATCCAGATCCCCAATTCCAATAATTGACTACTCTGAAACCACCTTAACACTTTGGAGGCGCGGGCCATGTTATCGTAGTAGGTACCTAGATCTCATGGTAAAAATCGTAACTATTATAAAATAGTAAAATCGTGAGGAATAAAAAAGTAGCGGTTCACTTTATATAAACTCAAATAACACTCGATAGCGCGATTCAAATGACATGCAGCGCCATCTATTGACAAAATTGTTTGTTTGTTTGTTTGTTCACGGAATAACGGAAAAACTACTGAACCGATTTTAATGAAACTTTTTTTGTTTGATAGCTTATGATCTGACTTAAATCTGGTATATAATTTGTGCGGACGAAGTCGCGGGAAAACACTAGTTAATACATAAAACTAGGCAGGTGCTTCAACCTTTATTTCTTCTTATTTATTATTACAATATACATGTAACAGCAGTGCAAACAGCAGTATATCTTAACAAATTAAAATCTTAAGTTAAACAGTTAATCACAGAATTTGACGTAAACAAAACTCATAAATATCTCGCTGATGTATTTATGCATAAAGTTTGTAATAAACTGGTCTCAGATTCCACTTCTAAGCCTTTGTTAGTATAAAAGTTTGATGTAATGTATTGTTGCATAGCGTAAGTTTTATTTTTTTCAAAAATGTTTCAGAGAAAGATATAAGTTTAAATTACACCGAAAGTCCGATAGTCACAATTGATTCTTTGTTTTCTGATTATTATTTTTTTTATATTTGTTTGTAGAGTTTTTTTATGAAAAAATTAAGTACATGCAAAACTTGACCTGCATGAATTAAACAAATCACTCATAGACTACAAATTTAAGTAAATCTCGAAAATGAAAATGGTCAATTAAACTGTACGGGATTTTTTTTACCCCGTTATTGATCTGTACATCTTTTTGAGACATAATTTGTTTACTTATACAGGGTGAAATTGATATCATTAGCATCCCTTTAAACTAAGAGTCTACCCATCAAAGTGAACAACTTTTACAATGGGAGCAAACCAATCGGAGCAAAAAACAAATCTGCTGTCCCAGACAGTGATTTTTTTTGCTCCAATTAGTTTGCACCCATATTCAAAGATGTTCAGTTTGGGGGGTAGACTATTAGTTTAAAAGGATGCTAATGATATCAATTTCACCTTGTATAATATGTTGATAACTTGCATAGATAGTTCAAAGTTATGCACTTGGTATGTAGAGAAGGATTGTAGTCGAATGGGTCGAATGAAACTATTTGTGTAGATGTAAATTGATACAAAAATGTGGAACAAAAGCAGTATTTAAATCATTGAGGTACTATGTTAACTAGAGAAGCTACCGAGAAGTAATGTTTTGTAACACGCGTTAGGGTGCACGCGCTCTAACTCACTTAGCCTGTGCCAGGCGCTCGTCGCAGCCTGACGCTCCCAGCACGCGCCCCACACTGCTGATCATGGTGCACAGATTTTGTTCGCGTTGTCTGCTCTATACATAATTAATCAATGATTTAAATAAGCTTTTGTCCACACAAACCTCTTTTTGAGGCTGACTGATGAATTCGATTACCTTAGGTCAAACAATTTAAACTCCAAGATATATCTTGTAGGCATTTATTTAAATAGAAATAACAATAATAAAAGAACAACACCCCTTTCTCAAGTAACTCCGCTGTTATTGGTGTTCTTGTTGGATTTATGTACAAAGTTGCCGGCGCAGGTGCCGTTGTTGTAAACACGACAACTTTACTATTTACTGCTATCTACACACTGATAATAACAATCTTGTTCATGTTAAGATTAAGGTTCGTTTAAATTGGTACCCTTAGAAAAAGTATATGTCTAGAATGAGCCTCACACTTGTTCCGTATAAAACAAAAGGGGCTAACTTTCTAAGGTTGGTGTGCGTGAGGCGCCATACTAATTATGTACGTGTGCGTGTATATGTATAGGGTTTTGGAACCAGTACTGGTTCCTTTTTTTTTTTCGACGCTTTCGTAGCTTTGACTGTCTATCTTGATAATCTAAGTTGGTACCATATATTTATAATTCGATTGATTTTAGACACGTTTTTGTTGATTTAAACATGATTTAAAAGATTACTAAACTTGCTTTCATCTTAAGAGGTAAAGGCAAATTGCCAATCCTAGATTTGAATGTATCTAAATCAAGTCTAAATCATAAATAGATATTGCATATTATTTTCAGTCTTAGGCATTGATTATAATGATAATGGTTAAATTTCATGGATGAAAGTATCTTCGATAAAAAAATCACAGAGTTAGGTACCGCTTATTTTCACAGATTTTCGATTTATTCTGAGTATGGTCCAATATATTGAGCCAAAAGATTAATATAAGTATCACTTACACTTACATATTACAAAGGGCAGACATAAGCGTTTTTAGAAAATCTGACCATGAAACTGAAAAACTTTCTCTGTAGGACAAACAAAAAATATCTGCTCGGAATGTATGGGAATACATTTTGGGGCAAATAGTTTTGCTGTTTTGTATGGAGTAGTCTATATATTTTTTTTGCTATTTCTTTGTTGGTCCAATATAGAAAGTTGTACAGTTTCATGGTCTGCCCCTCTAGCATGCCACCGCCGAGAAAACGACAAAAATCGAGACGTGCCTCCATCTTTATTATTTCACGTACGCCAAAAAGAGCGGGCATGACGTTTTTCTAGTTTAAACGCTTTGTCGTGGGTGGCATGCTAGCCGTGCTGATCATCCTCTTAAAAATCGTTAGCATATTAAGTTGAACCCAGTACCTATACAAATCCATTACTCGGGTACAAATTACATACAAAAATTTTGCTAGCTTTGTATGCGCTCTTAACCCTTTATCAGGCCTTGGCCACCATATTTAAATTCAATAATGAACCTTATTGTAAGTTTTTAGTAGGTACATTGTCAGTTACTTTTATGTGGTCGATAAATCGTACTATGCCTGATTAAGGGTTAAACAGTGCATGCTCTAAAGTTTAAACCACTGGGCGGTCATCACCACTTTGCAATGAATTTCTACAATCTTCTTCATATTTAATTACTTCAATTCCAGACACAATAGAAAAGCAATTGTTCATAGCTCAGATCTGGGCAATGGCGCGGCGTATGAAAAGCTAAGAAACGTAGCGCCATCTTATGGCGTCATTGACAACTATATTTCACTTTATCCACTTACAATTAACTCAGGCAATTAGTTATATAATCAGTCTATGACACTAAGTCCATTGCTAGACTTATTTAACTACTATAACCACTGACTTATACTCTAGCGATAGACAGGCCCTTTCATAGAAGCAACATGTTCCACTTGAATGCGATGCCCGCACCGCATTGATGTTCCCGAGTTCACTTCCTCACTATGGCAATGACAGACCGCAATGTGTCATTTAGTGTTGTTTTGTGTGACGTGTTGTTTTGTTTGAACGAGCTTGTCTATCGCTAGAGTATATGTCAGTGACTATAACATATCCTTAGTGCGTACGTTCCTACGCACGGCATTGTTGAACCCCTCCCTGTATTGATAGAACACGCTGCTTGATGATATGGCGTCCGATACCGCATCTGAAGACAAATGTAAAATATTAGAACAAGTATTGTCTAGATCTAGAATGAGCCTCACGGTTATACCGTATAAAACAAAAGGGGCCAACTTTCATAGGTTGGTGTGCGTGAGGCGCCATACAAATTATGTATGTGTGCGTGTATATGGATAGGGTTTAGAGGCCAGTACTGGTTCAAATTTCGACGCTTTCGTATCTTCGACTGTCAATGTTGACATATAACTTTATCAAAGTGTAAAATTTTAATGCGTATAAATTATTTAAACTGAGATCCTCAGTAGCTTATGGCCTGGTCTTCTCTCTATGACCTGCTCTTCTCGAGGAAAAGAGGTGGTTAGGTATTAAACAACTTGTGAGGAACTGACAACCGATGGGGTGTCAGAGTTTAGAGTGGAGACCGCGAACTGGTAGGCGTAGTGTGGGACGCCCTGCTGCCCGCTGGACAGACGACCTAAAAAAAGTAGCGGGGAGCGACTGGATGAGGAAGGCCAAGGACAGAGTTTTGTGGCGCGCCTTGGGAGAGGCCTATGTTCAGCAGTGGACGATGATAGGCTGATGATGATGATGAGGTATTACATAAGCAACGGGCACAGACAAATCAACCTAATAAGTAATAAGACATCATACAATGGCATGAAGACAGAGCGTCTTCTAAAATTCTCTCTCTTGTCTTTTAAAATACTGGAGTGAAAAAAGTGTGTGCAAAAATAGTCTAGCAGCCACAAGTTATACAATGGTTCAGGAGTGCGATTTTTGAACATCACACGTTCAAATCAGCAATAGAAAGATGCATAATCTCCATAGTAATTTTGACATTTTCTACTGCTGATTTTCAACGTGTGACTTTCAAAAATCGCACTACAGTAGGTCTACTATGAGTTTTCACCGTTCTTTACTATTGTAGTAACGTCACCAATTTTGTATTGAATTTCGTACAGCGCTCCTAGTGGTTACGTTGAGAACTAATTTCTGCCATACGAATTGGCAACGTAAATACAGTAGTAAAGTAAAGGGAAAACTCATGGTAGGCCCTCAGAACACTTTCATGGGCGTGCTCGACACAACCTTGTTTCAAATCTATTATTGTCATCTGCAGATTTTTTGTTTTACTAACTTTGGAAAACGCCACATTAGGTAGAATAAAAAGGCCATTGCAATCTTTCCATTAGTGATTATCATGCGATAAAACTCATCCTGACAGGAAAAGAAGATGAAGGTAGAATACATTTAAATGCAGGACCAAATTACACTATAATAGGCTACATAAGAGACACAAACATAATAGCATTTATTACATAGCTGGTGTGGGCGGCGACGGCGCTCAGGCACAATGGGGAACAATTAACTGTACAAACATCGCCGCGTTCCGTACGTGCGTCGCTGTAAGTATGTACAAACTTTGATTATACAAGCTTACGCGGCAATTCATTACGTGCCGGGGTAATTATTATGTGCTTAAGGAAACTATTGTGTGACTTTGTTAATGATGCTATGGATTTGATTTATATTATTATGTACACTATTATGCACCACAGCGCAGGACCGGTCGTTTAGACGAGCCTTGGGGAGACTTATGTCCAGCAGTGGATGTTTATCGGCTGAGTTGCTTTAGTTAGACAAAAATTATGAGTGAAGAAAATTGTGAGGAAGTCTTTTTTCAAAAATATTAAAATTTTCGGATCTCGGTTAGGAAAAAGAAAAAAGTGTAGAATTAAAAGTTGTAAAGGATTTCATGAGCTTTCATTTCAGTTACGACAAATTTTCTCTATGACACACTGTTTTCGAAATATAAGCGAAAAACCCAATAGTAGGACCACGTGGGACCTTCTTTCTGAAGGATGTGCGAAGAAATTGGGTTCACGCTGCTTTTAGCATATCTAGAATTTCAGGTTTCAGTAATGACGCGTTAACCCGCTCACAAAAAACGTTGGCAACACGAATAAGCTCGCTAGTAAAATAATTAATATTAGTAGACAGTTAAATCAAACAGTAAAGTCGATTTCGGAGCGCCGCGGGCCCCGGCGCGGCGGCACACAACCGTGGAACAATTAGCTTACCAAGCCCTCATTATAACTTCGTCTATTGTCAGTACAGTGAGACACGGTGACTTGTACTTGTTACTATGTGAACATTTATTATCATCATCGTCAGCCTTTTATCGTCACCACTGCAGAACAGGCCGTGGTGGTCCAGTGGCGAGTAACCTTGCCTGCCGTGCAGGTGGCGATGGTTCGATCCCCGTCCAAGCCGACTCGTACCAATTAGTTTTTCGGAATTTATGTACGATTTGTAACACCACTGGCTTGTCGGTGAAGGAAAACATCGTGAGGAAACCCGCATGCTTCAATTTCGAGGCATGTATTGTACCCACTGTCCATTATAAGTGGCGACGGGCTCACCCCTCGTCACACTGGACAGAGTTTCGGTACTACTGGTGAAACGTAGATGTTCTGAGGTTTCAGAATATCTCTGACTACCCCTTCGGGGAATATAGTCGTGAGCATATGCGTATGCTATGCTTACTGCAGAACAGGTGGGATAGACTAAACCCTTGGCCTAAGGCGAAGCTGCCCAACACATTTTAAGGGCCCTAATTGAGGTTCATAGCCTGCCAGCTGGCTAACTAATACCATAATGATTAACGTTGCATGAATCGGTCGTTATGGCGATCCATGGGGGAGGCCTATGTCCAGCAGTAGACGTACATCGGCTGAGATTTTCCTGGACTAAGCTAAGCTAAGTGTACAGATTCAATAAAATCAAAAACTGAGAGCAAATCTTGCGTTGTTTACGGATAAATTGAAGCAATTTTGCCGGGCCACTACGTGGCACGCGAGCTTTGAATTGGGCAGCTTTGACCAGTTGTATGGGCGTTAGTCAACCACGCAATCGTAACGCGGATTGGTGGACTTCACATACACATCAGAATTTCATCTTCAACGTATGTCGGTTTCCTCGCGAAGTTTCCACCCAAAAGCCAGTAGTATCACAGAAGAAAAAAGAGTACAAATACCTACGCGTACGTAGGTATGTACGAAATTTGCGAAGGGCAGGGATTGTCGCAAATTTTAGCCTCAACCTCTCTCAATGGTAGGTAGGTACGGGAGGAGGACGAAAGCTTAGTGTTGTATTCTAATGCCTGCCTTCTCCTGTCAGTGTTAGCCAGTTTTTATGAGTTGTGGTAGTGTTATAAATCCTTTGTTCGAACCAATCTTACACGGAAAGCACCAGATCGCCACGACACTTTATTTTATCACCTAATCAGCAAGTCCAACTGTACCTTACAATTGAAACAATAAGGCGAGGGGACGGCGCGGCGCGGGGCGGGGGCGGATATCCACTCAATCCCATTACAAATCGCGTTGAGATTATTAAACAGTCACCTTAACGAGAATTGTGAAGGGGGAGTGGGCTGGGGAGGGGGACTGCGGGTGTAAGGCGGGTGCAGATAGCGATATTGTAATCTACTTTAATTATTTATACCTACTTTAAATGTTATTTCTACCTACTTTATATTCGCAGATTTGATTCAAATGTAAATTATCAGTGATAGGTATTTAAATATGGGCTCTGCTCAGCTGAAACAGAGTCTTTCTAGAGATGAGACCTATCTGAATCGATTTTTTGTTTCCATAAACCGCCATCCTAAAATTTTTATAGAAATCCTAAGAGCTGTTTGTAAAACTAGTAATTTGCGGGAGTATCTATCCCAATCTCAAGAATTGTTTTACAAGCTGTCAAATTTGAGACAAGATGGCCTAGCGGCAAGCTCGAACGCGAAGGAGACAACCACTCTCGGCCTCTGGCTTGAGACGTCTCTTGAGCGTAAGTTTAGTCTAATTAGGGTCGAAAATACATAAGGGAGTAAGGAGTAAAAAAACATCGGAATCTCGGCCTTTTGTATGACACCCATGAGGAGAAAGAAAATGGTGGTACCATGGATTTAAATCATAAAGGATGCCACTCTTCCTTACAAGCATTGAAACAAGAAAATTTGCAATGGCGTCGTCGATATTTCTAACTTTAGGTATGTCCCTTTCTATCCAATGACGTAGTTACGAAAATGACAGGAGAGGAGCTAACATTTTTGACGTTGGATTTGAAAGGACCAAAGTTAACGTCACAAAAAACAACGACGCGACGGAAAAGAACGATCATTACCGACCACCAAGGATTATTATCATGTTTCACCGCTTGTTAGGCAGTCTGTCCTCCATGGGTGGTAAATTCTAAGCCACACTACACAATCGTTTCTGGCCACATCTTCTCTACAACGGAACACCTCGCGACGCGGTGGAAGAGTCAAAAAATTATAAGTATTATTTTGAACTAGATGACCGCTACGAACTTCTTACCGCCTTAGAATCGTCCCGACACACAGTGGGAGATTTGACTAATCTGGCCGATGAAAAGTATTAGTCCTAGGGGTATGCCGTAAAATCCCGAATCGATGTACAGAATAGCAGTTTGCCACATGTTTACGACTAATTAAAAAAAAATTTTTTATGAATATGTACTTAATAAAAATTTTATTTTTTATTTTTATAAAAAAAAAAAAAATCTACATATATGTTCGCGTAATTTTATACTAAGATTAACTGCAATAACGTTTATTAAAAAAATTACTTTAATTTTATTTGAATACTCTCGAATCTCGATGTAAAGAATGTATAGAAAACATTTATTTTTATCTATTTATCATTTTCAATTTTTGAATAAATCGGGCAGATTGGGGCAGCTAATATTTATACTTCTGGAGACCTGAATAAAGTATCTGATAAATAGATACAAATTCAAGACTGATCCGGACCCATCCTGGGACTTATAGACCATTAAACGTAGCAAATTTTATAAAACTATGGCTTTGTATTTTGAATAGAGGTGGGCGCCGCGCCGGCGCGGCGCCGCCGCGCCGGGTTACCCGTGCCGCCGCCGCCGCCGAGTTAGGCGCCGGCGGCGCCGGTTGCCGTGGTTGCTGTGTGCGTGCCGTCTTCAAGCGCTAGTTGACGGCTTAAACTGTACTTTACATGGGCTCTATGTTGACGACGCCAGCGCTGGCAGCCAAGTTGGCTGCTGGCGCTAGTTACAGGTCTAAACTGTACTTTACAAGGGCTACTCTCCGCTGACGACGCCAGTCGCTCATTGGTTTTCCGGCACTGGTTATCCATAACAGTGCTGGCGCTGGTTGCCAAGCTAGCTAGTGCCGGCAGCGCCGGTTGCCGAGATAGCTGCCGGCGCTGACAGCCAATTTGGCTGCCGGCGCGAGTTACTGGCTTAAACTGAATTTTGCACGAGCTACTCTTCGCTGACGGCGCCAATCGTTCATTTGGTTGCCGGCGCTAGTTCCAAGCTAGCGGCCGGCGCGCCGGTTGCCGAGTTAGATGCCAGTGGCGCCGGTTGCCAAGATTACTGCTAGCGATGACAGCCAACTTGGCTGCTGGCGCTAGTAACATGCCTAAACTGCACTTTACAAGGGCTACTCTCCGCTGACGGTGCCTATCGCTCATTTGGTTGCCGACGCTGGTTATCCATATCAGTGCCGGCGCTGCTTGCCAAGCTAGCCGCTGGCAGCGTCCTGGTTGCCGAGTTAAGTGCCGGCGGCGCGGGCTGCCGAGCTGGCTGCTGGCGCCTGGGAACTTGGCTGTCTAAGTTGGCTGCCAGCACTAGTTACTGGGCTACACTGTATTACATGGGCTCTGTTGACAGCGCCAGTCGCTCATTTGGATGCCGGCGCTGGTTATCCATATCAGTGCCGGCGCTGCTTGCCAAGCTAGCTGCCGGTGGCGCTGCTTGAGAAGGTAGCTGCCGGTGGCGCTGCTTGAGAAGGTAGCTGCCGTTGGCGTTGCTTGCCAAGCTAGGTGCCGGTGGCGCCGGTTGCCGAGCTAGCTGCTGGCGCCGACAGCCAAGTTGACTGCCAGCACTAGTTACTGGGCTAAACTGTAATTTATATGGGCTCTCTGTTGACGACGCCAATCGTTCATTTGGTTGCCGGCGTTGGTTATCCATATCAGTGCCGCCGGTTCCCAATGACTTTATTTTTGGTTGCCAGCGCCGGTAGCAGTCTCAAGAATCAGGTTTCCCGAAATGATGCTGGAGATAACAAGCTTAAGTTCTATGCCAAGGACTTGGCGATTTTGAGAGATGTGCTTGCCTATTGGCGAGATAAGAAGGATGTGTTCTCAGGGCTACACTTGCCGGGATTAGTCTAGCGATTCCTGCTAATACGAATCCCATTGTTTTTTCTACACTCGGATTGGTTTTGAATGCTTAGAGATCGCGTTTGTAGTTGTAAAAACCTTTAACATGTGTGTACATTTTTTTTTCATGTCTTATTTTAATATTTCTGGCTTCTGGAGCTTCTAGATAATACATTTAACACCTATAGTGTGAATTTTTCAAAAAAAACACCCGCGCCGCGGCGCGGCCGACCAATTTCACCCGGCGCGCCGCCGCCGGCAAATTTCGGGTCGGCGCCCACCTCTAATTTTGAATAGTCTGTAAATACCGATTATTACAACTAACAAATAAAGTAAACATATTAAATTATTCTACATACCCGCATATATTATTTCCATATCAATTAAATTTGTTTTCTAGAAAAATATTTAAGCCACCTTAATTTTAAATTTCAACGAAATAATAACATTCGCAACGTGAAAAGTTTATTCTCGTCAAATATCATGAATTTGTAAGCGCGCACTAAAAAAAAAAAAATTATGCATATGGCCAGTACGTTATCAACTAAAGAGGTATCATTTGTGGTAGTTTTTATATCTTTATTTCACACATGTTTGTAATGACTTTTCATCGGCTAGATTAGTCAAATCTACCACTGTGCGACACATACTTGGCCGTTTTTTTATATGTTCAAGTTCATCATGGACAATGTAGCATACTAATGGTGAAAGAATTATTCAGATCGGCCCAGTAGTTTCGAAGACCAATTCAACAAACAAACAATAAATCTAATCTTTGCTCTTTACAATATTATGTAGTATACAGGATGTAAAGAAAACCTTTAAACCACATACTCTACCCATCAAATTTAACAACTTTTACTATGGGAGCAAACATGTCAGAACAAAACAAAAATCTGCTGTCCCATACTAAACTGCAATACCTACTCGATTCAAACGTATGGGAAAGCTGATTTTTTTTGTTCTGACTGGCTTGCGCCCATAGTAAAAGTTGTTCATTTGATGGGTAGAGTATGTGGTTTAATAGTTAATGATACTTTTCCTTACTCCCTGTAGATATACTTAAATAAAAAATTTTGAGTTTTGACAAGCTATTAAAATAAAAAAACAAAAGTTGAAAATGTAACCTAAACCTTAAAACCAAAATCCACTTTCAATTAAAATCCAGCGACAAAATTAAACAAGATTATTAAGAGACAATCGGGCTTATCGCTGGGATCAGGTGTTCGAAGCGGGCCGGTGTCACGAATGAATATTAACAACCCTTTCGAGCGCGCCTAATTGAAAATAATAGGTTAGCTAACTTGACGTGTGATTAACGTTATGTGCTAAACTGATAATGGTGGGGTAGTGCTATTTGTGCGATTGTCTGTATAATATGTTTTATTGCGCGTTTTAGGGAGATTAGGGTTTCGTTTAAAGATATATTTTATTCTTCTTCTTTTCGTGTCAGCTCGAGTTTATATGATGGCAGGCAGGCAGATTTATACAGGGTGAAATTGATATCATTAGTATTTTTTTAAACTAAGCGTCTACCCATCAAACTGAACAACTTTTACTATGGGAGCAAACCAATCGGAGCAAAAAAAATCTGCTGTCCCATACTAAACTGCACCCGCCGCCGCTGCCTACACGACTCAAATGTATGGGACAGAATATTTTATTTTTTTGCTCCGATTGGTTTGCTCCCATAGTAAAAGTTGTTCAGTTTGATGGGTAGACTCTTAGTTTAAAAGGATTCTAATGATATCAATTTCACCCTGTAAAAAGCCTTAACAGAGTGGTGGCCGAGGTTAGGCAAAAGAGAGGGTCGAGTGTTAGAAGTGGGTCGTTCGGCAGCCAGGTGGGTTGACGACATCTGGAAAAGTATCGGCAAGACCTGGAAGCGACTGACACAGGACCGAGAAGAATGGCAAAATCTTAGATTATCAAGATAGACAGTCAAAGCTACGAAAGCGTCAAAAAAAATAGGAACCAGTACTGGTTCCAAAACCCTATACATATACACGCACACATACATATTTTGTATGGCGCCTCACGCACACCAACCTAAGAAAGTTGGCCCCTTTTGTTTTATATGGAACAAGTGTGAGGCTCATAGACATATACTTTTTCTAAGGGCAAAATATGGAGGAGGCTTATGCCCTGCAGTGGGTAGATACAGGCTGAAAATTATGATGATGAGTTATATCCATGACAATCACTTATGCTGTAGTGGAAAGATTAGCCAGCCAGGAAAGGTAACAGAAATACTTTACTTGAAAGATAATAATGAAGCTGTTGCATCAATACTTTGAAATTTTATTTATTACTACAAATTTTAATGTTATAAGATCCTTACCTGTTCGTTGTACTTGTGATAGAGGAACTATGCGACCAAAGAAGTCTTTGTGAACCTGTAACAAGAGAAATACATTATAGTAACGCAGTCTTACATATTGTAGGTCTACCATGAGTTTTCACCGTAATTTACTACTGTAGTTACGTCACAAATTTTGTACTGAATTTCGTACAGCGCTCCTAGTGGTTACGTTGAGAACTAATTTCTGTCATACGAATTGGCGACGTAACTACAGTAGTCAAGTACAGGGAAAACTCATGGTAGGCCCTCTGATTAGTGATTGATTACACTTGAATGGTTAAGAACAACTAAGTACGTATATATTTTTTTAAACTAAAGCCATTGACCAGAAGTCAATGACTAAAGCACATTTTAAATGGTTCTCTTATTCTAACTGGACTCAACTTAAACTGACAAAAAGAAAAGTTAACTTCAAAGTTATAACTTTTGAATCCTGTAGGGCTAGTACGGCAGCGCGAAAAAGCAAAGTCACGCCCGATCTCTTTCACTTAGCGCAAAAGCAAACGTGCGGAATAACGTCTCTCGTATCATGCTAAGCTCTATAGTACCTTAAATACACCTTCTTTAGCGTATTTACGTACAATATACATTTATTTATTTATTCTACATTTACAACAATATCATCATTACAGGTTTTCCCTAACTCGATGTTACAACTATACATTTTTTGTTTTTATATTTACTTAGGTACACATAAATGTTTAATCGTCAATTCTGTGAACTTGGCCAGTGAGCAATTAAACAAGTCGACGTCTTTCGAGACGTGGTTTAATATTCTCAATGCTGTCGTGGCCGGAGCATGCGACAAAACTTTAGTCCTAGAGGAGGGCAATGCAAGCAATTGGGGCCTGTACATGTAAACCTATAGCAGTAAAGCGCGTGTCAAGTGCCGGCACTCACGCGCACGCTAACGAGGTATCGCGACCGCGACCGACGCTAACGACGTCGTCACGTTACACCTCTCCGTGAAATAATTGTGACGACGCGCCGCGGGCCGAGGCTTGCGTTGTAACGAGTTTTTAGCTTTTTTACTCGTTTGTTGGTAAGTGTTAGTAAGAGATTGTAGCATAGTGTAATAAAAACGAATGGTGGTGAAGCTCAGCGGTCGCGGTGTGCGTGGGACGGGCGTACCCTAATTGAATTCGATTTGAAGGTAGGCACGCAGAGGCCGGGACGCACTCACCGTGCTCGATTGGCCTGTCGCGACCACTGAGCATCACCACTATTAGTTTTAATTACACTATGGTGAGTGTTGTGGAAATAATTCGTCTCTGTGGGAAATTTAGTCATGTGTCCGAACTGCACACCAGTAGATGACGTAGGGATTGTGGCAGCATTATACCTGATAAACTTATATCTTCGTTGGGTTCCTATCCATTACTGTAGGTTGGCAGTCAACACTGCATATCCCTGCCTATCTCTCGGCAAACGAAACAGCTTTTCGACTCCAGCGATGCCTGTCCACTCTTTCAGGTTCGCGAGCCACGACATTCGTGGCCTACTGACGCTTCTTTTGCCCTCTACTTTGCCCATTATTATAGTCTGGAGCAGCTGGTATCGTTCATTCCACAATATATGGCCAAAGTAGGCTACTTTCCTTCTTTTAATTGAAAGGCAAAAAAAAGAAATTATACAAAACTGTTGATTTGATATTTCGAGATTTCAATGTTGGTCCAATATTGAAAGTTGTTCAGTTTAATCGTCTGAAGCACCCTCTAAAGATTATACCGTATTTCAGTTCTGTATGGTTAATCTAGAAATAAATCCTTAATCAACTCTCCCCATGACAAGTAACCTTCGTATAACACAATCTCTTAACAAACGAAATCCCTTATTATCTCCAATAAATACGGGATAACAAGAAAATAGTAAGGAATATAAAACAAGAAACAAATAGTTTGACAAACAATATCAATGACGGGCCAATAGCAAAACAATTACTGGTTGTTTCACGCTATGCGGAGGATCGAGAATAGAGTTCTGTCGTGTGGTGTGTGGGTGAGGCGGCAGCGGATTTCCAGCGGAGGGAGCTTCCACAACGCGCCTGTGGATTGGCAGAGGAGGAGGGTAGTAGTCAACTTACTGTCAGATAATTTTCAAGCCGCCTCAATAATACCTTACATAACGAAAAGGCACACCACCATCTTAACTCATTATCCAGGAAAGGAGTTGAAGATTTCAACTCAAGTGTGCTTCGTTTTGTGGTATTTTAACTTGAAATACCACTTAAAACGGTAACACTTCAAAATACATAACCTCGGTGATAATCACCAATCTTCTTTTGGTAAATAAATGGCATGCCAACGTGGTTAAAGATTTTCCAACCAGCATCTGAGGCCTGCTGATTGCCTAGGGCGCGCCAAATATATGGAAGATTCGGTATTCCACTTGGGAAGGCTTTCTTCGGGTCAAAGTGTAGGTACGCAACGAAAGGATCATGCCCAAAATTCTATGAAAGTTAGGCTGAACTTGCGTCTGGTCAAATTGTCACCTAAAGATAGGACATGTAATAAGCCTTATTTTAACAAGAAAACCGCTAAATAATTGATGTGCAATATTTAAAAAATCCTAAGTTAAAAATTAGATAGGTTATCAAAACAAAAGCATTAATTCCATACAAAAAAATACTACAAAATTGCATTTTATTTTTAAACCCCAATTCCCATAGGGCCAAATATACATTTAATGGGATTTATAACTCAGACAAAATATTTTTTTAAATAAATGATGATGAAGCATTGATGACGCATCTTTAGCCTGGTTTCGGGCATAATTCTTTATAACTTAGAAATGTTTAGTTAATAGAAGGGCTCCGGGTTCGGTTGTGAACAAAAGAAACCTAATACACGATCGTCGCTCCTCGCTAACCAGAGTCCGATAAGCTGTTTCAGCAGTTTCTTTAGTTTTCATCCGCTAAAGGTGTGTAATGTATGAATAGATCTAGCTCCCTTGCATGCCCTCTACCCTGTGAAGTTAAAATATGAGGTATTTAGGTCGTAAGTCCCGCTTATCACATTCCAATCTCTCTTTTTGCACTTCGGATGTTTCCAATACCGAAACCTGGAGTTACGCCCAACGAACGCCTAACTCTTAACACTTACACCATACGGTAACTTCGTTCCACCGCAATATTTCCGATTACTCCGCTGCGCAGAGAGTAAATCGCGACATATAGTCTCCTACCGGCATAAACACAATTTCACACTCATAAAAGTTATCGTCGTGTCGGAGGTAACGACTTACGGATACGACACGATTCGCTATATTGTCAATCAGGGTAGGAGGTGGGCGATATTGAGTTTTTATGGCTAATAACGTTTGGGTGTGATGGTATCATTTTTTAGGGTTCAGTATCAAGAATGTTACATTGAATGTCGAGGCGTGAATTGTGTCTATTAAAAAGTGGCGACGGGCTCACTACCTGTAACACTCGATAGATTTTGCATGTCCAGGGAAATGTAGATATTCGGAATAAGGTACATTTGATTATAAACATGTTACAGCCATGTTGTGCTATTTCAAACCAAATTAAAGATTGAAAAATTTGTCTGGGGCGGGTTTTGAACCACTTGGCACGTCCCCTAAAGACGTAACAGATTGAAAATTTCGTTCTCTGGGCAGTGGGCTCGGTGGTGCAATTGGTTAGCACGTTTGCCGGTTTGGAAGAGTGCGGGTTCAAGTCCCGCCCCAGACAATTTTTTCAATCTTTAATTTGATTTGCAGGTACATTTGGATTACCGGTAATAGTGGGTAGGTTCCCGCCGCCTTCACCACGTCGGCGGTCCACCTTGTTCCCCACAAAATGGACCGACAACGTGGTGAAGGCGGCGGGAACCCGGTGGATGAGGGATGCGCAGGACCGGTCGCTATGGCGATCTTTGGGGGAGGCCTTTGTCCAGCAGTGGACGTCCATCGGCTGAGATGATGATGATGATGACCGGTAATAGTTGTGATATCCTATGCTAATATAATTTGATCGATTGTTGGTTTGGATAAGTTTTTAGGTAGTTAATTACTTACGGAGTTGTATGAAACGACTAAGGGATATGGTTCCTTCTGTGGGTTACGTTTTGTTCAGTGTTGTGGGCTAAAAGCTGTCGTTTTGGCTGGATATATCACAACTGAGACATTATGGCCTGTTTCACCGCTCATGAAAAAGTACTTGATAGCTGATCTGAAAGATCATTTGTCATATCTTTTATACGAAATATATAAAACGATCTTAAACTAATCCAGAAGTGGTAAAACAGGCCTTTAATGTGATAAATATAAACTGAACCATATTTTCGTGATAACTGCAAATAAAACGTAGGGTAACTAAGATACTGACCACCCTTGAAGAAATTATTTAAGTTGCTAGCACAAAACCAAATTAATAACTTCAACCCTACCGAAACTAATTACGCCAAAATAACGCAGCTACCCAATAACTTGAACTAACTGACCAAAAAATCAACCTCGAAAACCATTCAATCTCGTCAAATATTTATCGCTGGCATACAGTGTAGATAACATTTTTCCGAGCGGGTGCACAACCCCCCGGGCCCCGGGGGGGAGGGGTAGGTATCATATCGCCCCGCCCTCCCCTCCCCCCCGCAAACAATACAATCAGAGCCAATCTGCCGCGCAAATAGGAAAATAGAGTGCACGATGGAACAGGGCCGCCTCAGGCATTGCTATTTTATGCGTGTTAACCAAGTGTTAACTATGAATTCTAATTGCTGTCAATAGAGTTGATAATTACTTGCACTGGGGAAATAATTTTATGATTTATAGTAGATTACACACCGAGGACAGGAAAGTAAGAAAGGTCTCAGATCTCATGTAATCTGAGGCTTTCTTATTTACTGTCCGAGGTTAGTATACTATTTTTCTTCTCGACGGGAGGTGGAAAGCGAGAACTTCGTTTAGCGCAGCGGGACGAGAATTGACGCTTTCCGTCCGGAGGGAAGAAAAAAATATAACATTTTTGTTTAGACTACGGTCGTGCTACGGAGATACTACGGCGTAGCAACTACGAGCTACGGATTTAGATCTACGCAAACAACTGAAAAAGGTTTCGAATAACTTTACTGTAATTCATATTTACAATTCAGGGTGTAAACTGCAATAATGCATTGAAACAAACATACTTTAGGGGGTAGTTCAGAGTTCAGACCATAAAACTGAACAATATTTAATATTGGACCAAATTGGTAATCAGATTTTCTAACATAAGTATAAAATTGACTGCTCTCAAACAATGAAAGAAAACATTGTGGGGAAACCTGCATACGCTGAAGGAGAAATTCTGATACGCATGTATGCAGTAAAGTCTACCGATCCCATTCAGCCAATCTGCATTGGGCATCCCTGAGGGTGGCATGTATCCTGCAGTGGGATGTGTGTATGCATATAGGCTGATGATGGTGTGACATTATTATACTTATAACGGATTAAGGATTCTTAAGACGCTCCCCATAAGTATACGCAGGGCCGGGTCATATTTTGCTTGTTTTTAGAAGCTCTCTTCTCGTTATTTGTGTTAATTAAAAATATTAAGATCTAAATTGCTATGAGGTAAATTTTTTAGGACCAATATTTAATGAGTTAATTAGATACTGAAGGTATAATTTAATGAAACCAAATAAATCGAAAAAAAAATACGAAGTGTGTGATTAGATACTAGTAAATTTGGTGCGAATTCTTATGATTTTCGAATTTGATTTCCTCGGATTAGAAGGCACCACAGTGACATAGTGAAGGACAACAAGCCAGTCAAAAATTGGTATACCTACTAAAATGACGTTGTTTAGAGAGGTGAGGCGATTCTGAAAGGGTCAAGGTCGTTCGGTCAGGGAAACCTCTTAAGGATTCAATGCGGGAACGTTGCTAGTGTTTTGGGTTCCTTTGAGCCAAGTGCGTTCCGTGTTGCGGAGGGCGTTTAAGTTTATTTTTATTTAGTTACTGACGA
Organism: Agonopterix heracliana; assembly: GCA_963693445.1. Lineage (NCBI taxonomy): Eukaryota > Metazoa > Arthropoda > Insecta > Lepidoptera > Depressariidae > Agonopterix > Agonopterix heracliana. The sequence continues at coordinate 14,795,322 of OY856323.1, read as the reverse complement.
AGCGTGTGGTGGATTTTAGTTTGGTAAGTTGACGAAGTTTCCCTGCGAGATCGGATCAGAAATGAAGAAATCCGCAGAAGAACCAGAGTAGCTGACATAGCCCAAAGAATTGCTAAACTAAAGTGGCAGTGGGCGGGGCACATTGCTCGCAGAACCGATGGCCGATGGGGCTGGAAGGTTCTCGAGTGGCGGCCGCGTACCGGAAAGCGCAGCGTGGGTAGGCCCCCCACACGGTGGACCGACGACCTGGTGAAGGCGGCGGGAAACCGTTGGATGAGGGCAGCGCAGGACCGGTCGTTATGGCGATCCTTGGGGGAGGCCTATGTCCAGCAGTGGACGTCCATGGCTGAGATGATGATGAAGTTGACGAAGCATGTTGCGGATCTCTAACTGTTTATCTAAGGTTTGACGAAGCATGTTGCTGATTACTGGCTGTTGTGTTATAATTGACGGAGCTTGTGCTGACTGCTTGTTTTGTGTAGACTTTAACGTTTTTTTTTAATTTTTTATTTTATTATCAATAAATCTTAACTATTATACAACCGTAAAATCATGAGGAATAAAAAGTAGCGGTTCACTTCATATAAACTCAAATAACACTCGATAGCGCGATTTAAATGACGCGCAGTGCTATCTATTGACAAAATCGTTTGTTTGTTTGTTCGCGCATCACCAAAAAACTACTGAACCGATTTTGATGAAACTTTTTTTGCTTATGATCTGACTTAAAATCTGGTATATAATTTGTGCGGACGAAGTCGCGGGAAAACACTAGTTATTCATAAAAGTTAAAGCAATGTATCGTTTTTGTGTTTCTAAAAAAGTTCGTCCTACGGTCCCAAATCCGTCCTCCAGTTATTCAGAAGTAGTATCAGTTGCGAATCCGTGCAATTTACCCTCGGTCATCTTTCATTGTTCCGAGTCTTTGGGCCCGCGGGCTACACCCCGACCCCGCCTCGTGTATACCAAGTCTATAGGTTACACCGTTCTTTGGCTCATGTCGTAAATACAATGGGAAGGTAGTTACACGAGTTTGTGTTTACGACTTATTTGAAGTGGGAGTTTTGTTAGATAAAGGGCTTTCCTTTCGATAAGTATAGTTGTAAAGTGTTGAGTTTGAAACTAAAATTCGTCTTAAGGGGGAAAGAAATGTATTGGACATTGAAAATAGTTATAAAATAATTGAGGGATTTCGGACAAGTTATGGAATAAATAAAGAAATATCAAGGCGGACGTTGTCACACAGATTATCTATACTCCATTTAAAATAGCAGCAAATGTTTTAAGGCTATTTTCAATTCGGTATGTCTAGTTTTTTTTTGGAGGGCTGAATTGAAAACCATTTCGAGATAATTGTCTCAATAATCATATTTTCTATGTCAGAGATTTTAAAATGAAAGGATTACAGATATTTTTAATAAAATAACGTCGTTTTTCGGTCCGTGCAGTGACGTCACTGGCATACCTGTGAACTCCTTGGTAAACATAAAATCAACTTAAAATAACCAGCCATTAAGAAAAAAAAATACTTTCACAATGTCAGAATTTGACATTTGATGTTGCCGTATCTTTTTCCAGCATAGAGTTAGAAAGAGGAGGCAGGTTTTAATTTTTTTAAATACAGGTGTATGTAGTTTTTCTCCATGGAGTTCGAATTATTTTCTCTCCACCATTTTTGCACTTAGAGATTACAGATCAAAATAATTTAAAAATTAAATTTATATTGATAAACTCGATGAATCGCAATAAGAATGAAATAGGTATCTTAAAATTATGTCTTCTGTCCGTAAAAAATATAAAAATGAAGACAAAAAAAAAATTGACATACCGAATTACGGAAACAGAGATTTGAAACACTTCCTCTCACTTATTCTTAAAACAGCTTTAGTAACGTCAAAGATATGTCGGGTAGTATATCTTTCTGATAAATAAATTATAATTATGTGCTAATCACAATTAGACAGCAAGCTATATAGGAATCTGAATCTGTTCGCCCTCATTTGAAATGTAGTATAGTTCCAGTCAACGATACAGACAGAATACATAATAAACATCCATGACTCGGGAACAAAACATTCATCATACAATTATATTTACCTCTTACGGGATTCGAACCCGCGACCTATGGCACAGTCGGCAGGTTTTCAACTGAGCTTTCGAGTCCTCTCTCAGCGATGAATAAAGAAACTGTTTATATTTACGAGATTTTTCTAAACAAAAGGACTGTATATTTAGAGAACTTACGTGTATCTTTTACTAGTTTTTTCCAGCGAATTCGTCTGTGTTCACTTTAAAAGTATCCAATGTGTTAATCCAGGACAATGTTCTATCTATGGGCCAAATTTCATCAAAATTCGCAACGCGTACTTCCAAACATCGTCACAAACTTTCACATTTATAATTATTAGTATTATTTATCACAATGGCTTACTTAATCATGAGATAAGCTATTTTAAAGTTTTAAATATCTACATGGCAGGCAAATAAAGCCAAAAGGAATATAAAATCACTACCTTTCGCTAAACAAACATAATCCTATCAGAAACAGTCCTAAATAGGCTGTATTATTTTCTTACTTGTTATTGACAAATTGCCCATTTATATTGTAATATTAGTACGGTTATATATCATGTAAGGTAACCTATTTGATATTTATTTAATGGTCCACATAAGAGACGTAAAGAGCTAAGATTTTGACAAGAGGGGTGAGACTGCAAATATTATTTAAAGCTTTCATGGATTTTAATTTACGTAGAACCAAAATAATATTTCAGAATTTATAAAACATTTTATTCTATTCCTGCTTTATTTCGAAACAGAAATTATGAGTCAATGGTTTATACGGGGAGTAAGTGACAGCCTAGCAAATACTCAAACGGTAAACTCAGACCATCAAACTGAGCAACTTTCACAATGGAGCCTACCTCAGGAGACGCGCAAAAAAATCTGTTGTCCCATACATTTGAGTCGGGTAGGTACATCGGTTTTATATGGGACAGCTGATTTTTTTTCGCGTTTCCTGAGATAAGCTCCATAGTGAAAGTTGTTCACCGTTTCAGTATTTGCTAGGCTGTCACTTACACCCTTTAGATCGTGAAATTTGTGGTAGGTAGCTAATTCACTACAAAATTACTTCGACAGAAACCTCAGCTCCTATAAGCAATTACATATGACAACCACGACGCAACACCGTTCGGAAACAATTTTGCACAATTTTGCAACTCCATATAAAATCTTAACTCAACGTCCACCCTTTCGTAAGTATATTGATATTGTTACAAGAATTATGAGCTAGTATGGGTTATTGTATACACTTAATAAAAGCGAACAATAATGGAGAGTGGCCGGAGACCAGTAAACAGCCTAACACATAAACTATTCACGAGAGGGCCTAACGTAATGGACGAATATGTAATAAATACACTTTTATGTTCGCGATACTGTTTAAAAGGTTATGGGTTTTTGTGAACGAGCTATTTTCTTATAGGGAATTTTTTTTATATCGTCGGTAAAACCAGAACAAAACAATACATTTAAATGGGATTGGTGCGGATATGTCTCTCAATTGCATCCGGAAAGTCGGGTCAAAGTTTTAACATTGAATTAATCATTATAAATATGTAAATTCTTTTGATGCTAACTTGTTTGGAATGCTACTTACACATTGTTTAGTGTATTATAACAATTTCTGGAAATAGCTAAAACTATTGAAACTAAAACATTTTCACCCTTTGGGTACGGAACCCTAAAAATGTGTATGAAAAGACAAGTGAATATGACTATCACGACGAAGACCACATGACATATTTGACTATCCTATCACATATTATTTTACAGTATGACAATATTTTCACGAAACGTGGATGTTCTGAATTTTCAGGGTATATCTATCTACCCTGCCGGGGAATATAGTCGTGAGCATATGCTTATATTATAAATAAATAGTGAAATAATAATAGTCTTTAGTTGTAAACTGCCGTGTTGTATCCTTTAGAGGTAGTCAGAGACTTTGCGACAGTTAGAATAAAATAAAATATTGGTATAAGCATATGCTCACGACTATATTCCCCGAGGGGGTAGTCAGAGATATTCTGAAACCTCAGAACATCCACGTTTCACCAGTAGTACCGAAACTCTGTCCAGTGTGACGGGGGGTGAGCCCGTCGCCACTTGTAATGGACAGTGCGTACAATACATGTCTCGAAATTGAAGCATGCAGGTTTCCTCACGATGTTTTCCTTCACCGAAAAGCCAGTGGTGTTACAAATCGTACATAAATTCCGAAAAACTCATTGGTACGAGTCGGCATGGACGGGGATCGAACCATCGCCTCCTGCACGGCAGGCAAGGTTACACGCCACTGGACCACCACGGCTTTTTACAGCATGAAATATTGGCATACTGTAAAATAATATGTGATAGGATGTGAGTAGTCCCGGAGCCCGTCGTCACTATTTATTTGATCACAAAAAATATAGGAAACAACAAAAAGTATAGCCCATAATGCTCTCAAGCAAATTACATTCTTCTAAAAACGATTTGTTAAAGTTAAAATTGAGAATTGATACTCCCCGAAGGCACAAACTGAATGATCGATCGCCTATCAGAGTCAATGGCAAGTTAAAAATAATTCCGCCCGTATTAACGTCTAAACTCCGATGCAGAATCAATTTTTAAAGGAAATTTTCTCGGTCTCTAGGGTTATTAACGTGATGGTAATTGTATTGTTTAGAAAGTTGTTTATTTTCCTTATTATTTTGTATAGAATTATCGGAAATTTCAACAGGATTGTTACAAAAAATATTGTCTTAGCTGTAAGCATGAGAAAATTGTTTAGTAATCATAGATTTCGTCTACTAGTGTTTACCTAGGTGGGTAATGAATAAGGCCGGCCGCATATTACGAGAAATTTCTAATAGGCTTTTACCGCTTGCCGAAAGGCACTTACATGCATTTTTATTCACTAGACCCGTACGACGATTCTGATTGGTGCTTGGGATTTTCCGATGGGAAAATTCTTATTATTTGCGGCCGGCATTATCCTCATTAGGCCAGGCGAGTTCACGATTGACGCTAGGTCCAAACAGGCCGATAGCGTGTTCATCAAATGGTCTCGTTTGTCTCTAACATTGTGTATGTTCAATTTTTCCGTATTGTCAATCTGTAGATACGAATAAGTAAATGTTTAATTGATCTTAACAGAGTGGAAATAACGATTTAAAATTTTTATCTATTTTACACAATATTAATTTAGGATGGAATAATTGTGGCCTAAGTCGAGTACCTAGTACAGGGTATATTTTCGTTTGTGACGTCATCACTTGCTGTCAATTTTCAATAAAAAATGTTGATAATGTTTTGTAAGTTTTCCGTGACCTTTTGTTTGAGCTCCCACCATCGATAAGAAAAGTGTTAAGTATTTTTTGAAATTTGGTTGAGTGAAGAATACCTAGTTAGTAGGTAATAATTTTTTTTCACACAATATGAAATTCATTACATAACTAAAACATTTTAAATTAACCAAAGTGGGAAGTTTCGGTAAATTTAAAGTGAAACCTACATGCATACCATTTTTTACTTTTTACACAATACGATCATCACTGAGGGCAAAAAAAATTACTATAGAGATACAAAAATTATGCTTTCACAATATGTAGAGTAACGGAATATGCCTTCAATTTATTTTATAAGTGGTACCTACAGATTGTTTTTAAATATTTCGAGTGTTTCAAAATTACACATGTGATATTTTCTAATTTTGAACATAATGAAAACAAAATTTACCGACATTTTCGTCAATTCGGTAGGTAGGTATGTCAAGTTTGTTTTGGAGGGCTGAATCCAAAACCATTTCGAGACAATTGTCTCATAAACAATATTTTATTTGTCAGAGAATTTAAAATGAAAGGATTACTCACAGATATTTTTAATAAAAATAACGTCGTTTTTCGGTTCAACAAAGACGTTGGACCTGTTAACTCCTTGGTAAACTAAATATCAACTTAAAATAACTGGCTATTCAGAAAAAATATATTCAATGTGTCAGAATTTGACATTTCATGTTGCCGTTTCTGTTTCCAACATGGAGTTAGAAAGAGAAGGCGGGTAGTTTTTATTTTTAAATTAAATTGTTAAACTACAAGGCCGTAGTGGTCCAGTGGCGAGTAACCTTGCCTGCCGTGCAGGAGGCGATGGTTCGATCCCCGTCCAAGCCGACTCGTACCAATTAGTTTTTCGGAATTTATGTACGATTTGTTACACCACTGGCTTTTCGGTGAAGGAAAACATCGTGAGGAAACCTGCATGCTTCCATTTTCGAGGCGTGTATTGTACCCACTGTCCATAATAAGTGGCGACGGGCTCACCCCCCGTCACACTGGACAGTGTTTCGGTACTTCTGGTAAAACGTGGATGTTCTGAGGTTTCAGAATATCTCTGACTACCCCCTCGGGGAATATAGTCGTGAGCATATGTATGCATGTTAAACAACAACGGGAATAATGTGGAGTTCGAATGATTTTTTCGCGCCCACGTTTGCCATTTACAGAATAAAGTAAAAATTAAATTTGTATTGATAAACTCCATGAATTGCAAAAAAATTAAATTAGTTTCTAATAATATCTTCTATCCGTAAAAATAAAAATAAAGACAAAAAAAATCTTGACATAAGTACCGAATTGTCTGAATAACAATATTGTCTATGTTAGAGATTTTAAAATGAAAGAATTACGGATATTTTTTTAAACTAGGTACCTAAGGTCGTTTTCGACCAGGAGCGCGATTTTTGAATCTCATTCGGTGAGCTCAGCAGTTGAAAATGTCAAAATTACTATGGAGATATGCATCTTTCTACTGCTGATTTTACTTTCAATTTGACTTCCAAAAATTATACTTTAGGAGTGCGATTTTTGAAAGTCAAATCAGCAGTAGAAAGATACATATCTCCATAGTAATTTTGACATTTTCAATTGCTGACCTCAGCTAATGAGTTTCAAAAATAGCAGGACCCTATTAAAAAAACGCGACAATGACAGGTGATGAGGTGACAGGCGACAATTCGACAATTTACTGTTCAATAAAAATTTACATTGACAAAATTGACAAATTTGACGGATTGTCGCGTCAATTTGACATATTTCTGTTCAATAAACATTTTCTCCTGACAGGCGACATGTGAAAATTTGTCGTGAAAAACTTGACATGTTAGTTTTATTTAACAATAAATTGTCACGACTAGTGTTGACAAATTTGTAGAATTGTCATAAAATCTCGACAGGAGACTATGGTCTATGTCAAAAGTTTTAAGAATTTAATATGTTAAGTAAAACGATGTTATTTCTTTTGGTTATGAAAATCGTGTGCTTGCCTTGTGCTTGCAAGTCTTAGTGAATCATAATTACTATTATTGGAGTGGAAGCACCCACGATTTTATAACCAACAATAATACCTAATTACTTTTAACTATCTCCTATAATCTGTACCTATATTATTCTGTATAGCTACTACGAAATGGGGGTTGCGAAGAAGAGTTGTCAAGACATAAGCATATATTATATGCGCTCAGAGCATGCTCAAAGTCAATAAAAACAGAGCGTACGAGACGCGGGCGCGCGTCCGACTCGCTCTTGGCCGGTTTGGTCAAAGTGAATTTACGCTATTGTATGGTGCTAAGGGACGCTTCGTAAGGCTCCGTGCGTGAGTCCGACTCACATTTGGCCGGTTTTTATTAAATATATAATTATATGCTTTAGTAGTTTTTACTAAATAAAATTGTAGAAATTATAGCTTTTTCTCAAACATGCTTGGAAATTTGAGCATTATTTTGACAACTTTCTTCGAGATAAATCGAAATTGCTGTACTAAGCGAACAGTTGTATGAAAATCCATATCTGTCGTGGTTTAGCGGTCAAATAAATTACATAGTAAACTCATATCTGTCGTGTTATTTAAAAATGGAAAAATCTTTTACTCCGAAACATGGCAACCAAGGAGGTAGGTAACTTATCAAAGGTTTTATTTAAATTTCGAACTGGTTTGCAAATAGACAGCTTTATAATGAAAAAAAAAACCGAATGGACACTTTAACCACAGATTAATAATAAGTTACTAGCTTCAACGAAGGAAAAAATATTTTTGTTCGTCATTGATTTTGAAAAGTTGATTGATTTTAATTTCCACGCATTATTTGAGAAAAGCACTATACAAGCCTTGGCCACAACTAGGCATTGATGAACTTACGTATGTGTGCCTCGGCTTCGCCTCGGCCCACATTTGCACGTTCGTCCATCAATGCCTCTTTTGCTGGCCGCTGCAGTAATGTAGGTACTTTACGACTAGTGGAGAAAAATTTGCCGTGGAATTTCAATATTCCCATTGTTTTGATGTCATTCGAAAGCAATTTTAGTCTGTGATTGGGTCATAATTGCAAACATGGCGTAGATGTACACTGAAGATATTTATAAAAATGTTAATTGGGGGCGTTTGGGATAGGTACGTAATGGAATACATAGAGACCATTTTTAGAATTTTTGTCTGTTGTTTGTGCACACGTTATTTTAAAACTACTGAACAGATTTGGATTTCACGAAAGCATAGGGCTCAGTTTGGATTAAAATTCACGCTATATTGATCAATCAAAAGTTGTGAGTATTAAAGGGGATATAATTTAAAGCGCGCTCCATACAAACGTACGATGGCGATAATTGCAATACTAACCAATTAAAAGCATAGAGATTTGTTTCTCGACCCGGTTGGTGTAATGGTTACCACGCCGGACTGCCAAACCAGGGTCCTGGGTTCGAATCCCGGTTCGGTCATGGATGTTATATGTTTGTGCCGTTGTTGTATGGTTTCCATAATAAAAGCCTTTAGTGCTTAGTTTGGGATCATTACAATGTATGTGCCTGTGAGCGTTATTTATTTATTTATATCTAGATTGTTTCTGCAAAAAATAATTGACTTTAATTGGTTAGTATTGAAAATATCACCATAGTACGTTTGTATGGAGCGCGCTCCATTCGCGAACGCCGCTATTAAATAAATATTTTCTATTCAATTATTCATTGAAATTGGTAGGAAGTAAGTTTTTAGTTGTTTTGATATTATTTGTAGTGATTTAATTTCAGAAGTAAATAAAAATTGCATGATTTTCTTATCAAGAATTTTATACTACGTAGGTAATTTAATCTTCTTGCTTAGAATTTATTTGAAACTGTGCGCGACTGTATTGGCAATTGTATATTGAAAAGCCGACCAAAGAGAATGGTAATAGATTTGGTATACTCTACTGTCATAATTGAAGTCATTTCAATTTGATTGAACAATATGACAAATATTATCCTAGAATTCGTTAATTTTTTTTGGAATATAACATAATTTTAGCTTTAGAAAAACACAAATAATGAATTATTCCATTCAATTACCTTTGTGTTTCAGTCATCCACAGACGGATCGAGAAAAAAATTGTCGCAAATTATTTTCAAAACATTTGACGCGGACGTGCTCCAGTAACGGCATTTCGCCGTACAATGAAAAAAATCAGAAACAAGGATAGTTTTGCAGTTGTCACAGAATGTCAAAAGATTGAATTTGTTCGCCATTTTGTATGGTAATCACAATGTTTGATTTTAACTAAAATGTTTTCAAAAATATTCGTGTTTCAGACTAGTATTTAAAAAAAACGATTCATTATGTTTTTTAAATTTATATAAACTTTCTTTTTACGTAAACTGTAAATTCAACCGTGTAACGTAACCCTTCTAAAAATGTTCCTAAAGTAACCCCATTTTTAGCAATATTTCGACGAACAGTGTCCGGATTTTATGCGATTACTAAAATAAATTATATGAAACATACAAAAAAACGATTCATTACATTTTTAAGTAAAGGCAGTTCTTTCATAATAAATATAAAACACTGGATATGCAATAGCATATCACTGAAAACAATGTTCCTAAAAGTAGGGGTTTTAGAAAATATACCCTAGCTTTTTATCCACTTACCTAAATAAACAAGAAGTCTCAGTGAGGACGTATTTTCAATACTAGACCCATGCCATGTTTCGACAATATAGCGGAAAACCTTTAAAAAAGAATAACAGCTCAAAACGTACAACAATTAGTCTGCATTTTTCTACCAAAGACACAAACGAATGCAATTTCACCATAAAAACCACACAAAAAACGCTCTCACATAAAAGAAATCTCTGTCCAAACAAATTGCAATTAACCAGTCCATTTAAAGCGGGAGTCATTTCGCCTGAAGCGTATGCCTCAGTCAAAGCGGCGATGACCGTACTGGGGCTCTTTACAAATTGTTTGCGTTAATCTGATAGGGTGCTTCAATATGCCACATGTTTGTTTAAGTATAGAAAGATTATGGAAACTGTTTAGCGCGTGTTTTTAGACTTTGAAGGTCACTTGATGGGGTTGGTTAAATGTCGAATGAAAGGGTACAAAGACCAATAAGATAAAGACGGAAGTCACAATACAAGTTTGGCCACGAGTGGTTGTGTCAATCGCGCAGTGTTCGCGCGGTTCGCGTTTGTGTTTGCCACGAGTTTGCCTCCTTCTTCCATCCTTGAGATTGGGATAGATACTTAGGTACAAACTACTTGACGTTGGTAGAAATGCTTTGATGCAGAAATGCAGACACAAGCAAAACGCCAATAAAATAACAAAAAAAGACATTGTACTGTTTTATTTCTTCGGCTGTTGTAAAACGAAATCGAAATCACCAAAAGGTGGCAAAGTGTGGAGCAAAACAGCGAGCTGTAATTGGTCCGATTAAGGACATGTCCTCTGTCCTTGGACAAACCAATTAGGGCATGATTTTGAGCGGAGCATACTCAGTTGTACTGATTATGTTCGGCGACCACGAGTGGCTAGCTTTTAGTGTGAGTATTTGAGTATTATTGAAGCCTAATATCTTTACCCCATTAATCATATTTCAATAAAGATTGAATGTGGCTTTCTGTCGGATCGGAAGACCAAAGAAAAGATGGATGGATTGTGTGAAAGATGACATTTGCAAAGAAGTTAATACTAAAAATGAAGACAAATACGAATGGAAGATGACAACTATATCAAACATGGGACGAGGATGATGATGATGAACCAAACACTAACATTAATAAGCAAATATGTTACTAATATAAGTACTAGATACGAACAAAGCTGTTAGACAACACAACAAATTCAAGACTATTCGAGTAACGAACCTTGAAAAAACCTTTGGATTGTAGAGGGATTGCCTGAAATAAATAAAATATTATAATGTTATAACTTGTCCCATACATTTGGCTCGAGTATGTTTCCATTTTTGTATGGAGCTGATTTTTTTTACGCGATTTCTATTTTGGTGCCATAGAGAAAGAAAGAGAGAGAGAAAGTTGTTCATAGAAAAAAGTAGTTTAATTTGATGGTCTGGAGTGCGATTTTTGAATCTCATTCGGTGAGCTCAGCAGTTGAAAATGTCAAAATTACTATGGAGATACGCATCTTTCTACTGCTGAGTTGACTTTCAAAAATCATACTACAGGAGAGCGATGTTTGAAAGTAAAATTAGCAGTAAAAAGATGCGTATCTCCGTAGTAATTTTGACATTTTCAACAGCTGAGCTCACCGAATGAGATTCAAAAATCGCACTCCAGATCGTACATCCTCTTAAACAACCATCAGCATAATTTGGACCTTATGTATTTGTACAAAGCCACAGGCAGTGCAGAGCTAATAAAAGCTGTTTATTTACTATGCGTTCACCCCACATGTGAATACATTGTGTGCTTTATGATCGTTTAGTCCGCTTCCGAACAAGTGCGACGGAGAGGCGCCGCCGCCGGTTCCATGCAAAACTGGTACGAGAAAATATGAACTACTTAGTTCGGTTTATTATAAACAAGTAGATGATATCCTTAGGGGTTACATTTTCAAAAATCCTTCCTAATTACGTTCCTGCCTAGGTTATGAAAGAAATGTTCCTTTAAAAATTCGGGTTTCTTTAGCTTTAGTAGTTTCAAGTCTTGAGTTGACGAGTCAGTCAATCAACCAGGAGTTCTATCTCTTTATACTATAAGTATAGATACGAATCTTATATAAGCTTGAATGCGTTACATATTTTCGGGAATGCTCCAGACCATTAAAGTTAAGAGGCCTATTACAAGCGCTGTGGCGCCCTCGCCCAAATAATAAACATTTCTCAATAAAGAAAGCCTAAATTGAAAAAGTGCTACTCCAATAAACTACAAAAGCCTTCAAACTATTTTCATAGAATACTTCTATAGACGGCCCGACAGCACAGTCTGTAGTGAACCTGCCTGCTGTGCCGGGGGTCGCGGGTTCGAATCCCGTAAGGGACAAATATTTCTATGACGAATATGAATATTTGTACCCGAGTCATGGATGTTTGTATCTATATATGTATTTTATATCGTTGTCTAGTTATCATAATACAAGTCCAGGCTAGATTCTGGAACTTTAAATGTGACTAGATAATTTGTGTGACACTGTCCAAGATATTTATTTATTTATAGATTCTAAACATTCCACTTTTAAGAATTTCGAGATAAAAATAAAAGCGGCCGTTTTTTTTTTCGTTTTTTAAAATGTTTTGACCTAAGTATATAAAACCTAAAACATTATTCTATAACGTTTGAAGGCTTTTGTAGTTTATTAGAGTAGAATTTTTTAAATGTAGGCTTTCATTATTGAGAAATCTTTATTATTTGGGTGAGGGCGCCACAGCGCTTGTAATAGACCTCTTAACAACTTTCAGTATGGAGCCAACATCAAAACCAACAATAACTAATTGTTGCTCTTTCTCCATTCTAAACATCTATTACAAGTTACAACCACAAGACTGTAAAAGTAACCTTTTTCCGTAGTCACCTTTATTGGACACCTAATGGTCCAATATTGACCGGCAAACCGAACGGCAACTAAGAAAACATTTCCATAAAGTATCAAAACAAAATGAATAAAAGTATCTCCAATTAACCCATTGCAATATCCACAAAAAACCACAACCAGCCTCCGGCGTCGCATATGGCGCTACTCTTTCAAATTTGAAAATTACACGCGTGTTTAAAGACCGCATTATTATAGTATTTGAATTTGGTACGACGCCGTTTGTAATCCGACTAGTGCCAAGATTAGTTACAATGGGGAGGGTTGGGGAGAATTACAGAGGTAATATTTGTCAAGAGCGAAATTTATATGTTTTATTACTGTCATAATTTATAACTGTAAGTAATGAGTAATCTGAATTGTTTGATTAATTATTATTTCAATGAATGATATATTAACTCTTTTTCTAACGTATATTTTTTTTTGAGTTTCTGTCATGGTGCAAGATGAATTCAACTGTGGCTTAACGCGTTAATTTTAGCGATATTTTATTTTATTAGATGCACAGTCGATAGGGATTCGGTATGCGACGTTTTTTATTTTATTTATCTTTATGTTTATATTTTTGAAGGATAGTAGACATGGCACGGGATAGAGAAGGCTGGAAAAGCTTGGGGGAGACCTTTGCCCAACAATGGGACGAAACAGGTTAAAAAAAAGTTGACCAAATTTTAAGAAACAATTTTTTTTCGGTTAATCAATTTTATATGTGATCTTTAAATGCAAATGGTCGCGAGAAAATATTTTTAATTCTATGGGGAAAGGCTTAGCACAGAAAAAATTACCAGTCTCCTAAAGAGCTCTTTATAAATCTATGCTGAAATCAGAAACAGGCAAACATCAAATATCAATTTTAAAATCTCTAGCATAGAAATTATTGTTACTGAGAGTTAACTGGAAATGGTTTTCGATTCAGATCTCCAAAGAAAATATTTTACATGAGACTGTGCATCTTATCTCAATTATTGATATAATTAACGCGTTAGCCATAGGTAGAGCAGTGCATAAAGGGGTATTACAGAAGGCATTATGCTGTTTACAGAAAGCAAGTAAAGTTTTTATATTTCACTACCAAACTCCCAACATTACAACCATTCACAACCGTGCACCCAAATTTAACCGTTAACATAATTTTCTGAAGGTTTACCGCATAAATTTCTTTTCCGAACGCATTCATTTGGCGAACATGGTGGAATTTGAATTTAGAATGCGTTCCCCGGCGGCGGGTAGTAGCAAATTGTGAATTAGAGAGCCGCGGGCGCAGCGCGCCGCTTGTTAGCTAGTTTTTACGCTGGCAACCCCTTTGTGAGCGAAATTGCATCAATGCACGCTAGTTACGGGGTTATTTAGACGATCTGTCGAGATTGTTACCATTCTTTATGCTGGTTTAGGTTTGAACGGGTGTTTTAATAAGTTAACTGTTTAGCTATACTCGTATGTTATATGCATCGCTGCTTTAATAGTTTCCTGAAATGATTATGACAGATATGATATGAAAGATAATTATGTCGAAGGATCTGTCATATTGTCATAATATAAGCTATCAAGAACTTATTTAGAAGTGGTAAAACAGGCCCTAAGTATATTTGTTTAAAATATAATATGATACAGGACTACTACAAATCGAATTACATTTTATTTATACAGCAAATTTACGGAAAAAGAGGTGTAGAGCGTACTTGACTGTAAATAAAAAGGTATTTTTCTCAAACATCCTTGGAAATTTGAGCATGATTTTGACGACCTTCTTCGAGATAAATCGAAATCGCTGTACTGGCCAAATACATGCAGTATACAGTTTGCCCAATGCGGATTGGTAGACTTCACATACGCATCGGAATTTCTTCTTCACCGAATGCAGGTTTACTCACGATGTTTTCCTTCACCGTTTGAGAGCAGTCGGTAATTAATTAAGTACATAAGTTAGAAAAACTCATTACTGGTACATGGCATGTTGTGCGTGCGGATTCGAACCGGCACGTCAAGATTGTATTTCTATACCTCTCCGCAACGCGCCACCGATTCTCGAAAAAAAAATTTTGACACTTAATAAATTAAATAAGCAAAATATGTAATAGGTATTTAGTTTATTACTAAAACCATCTAAAACACGCGATACAAAATAAAGGCCTCAAATAGATGATGCATAGAGAATAAGCCCGCGGGGGTGGGCCGTTCGTTTTACAAATTCAAATTATGTTGCAACGAGCCGGCGGCGAGGGCGTTGCGTTCGTAATGCACTTCTAATCTATGATATTACACGTGCATTTCATATTAGCTGCCTGCTACTTTGTCCGTGTGGATGATTCATTTGTTTTCTATGCGCAAAATCCGGACACTTGGTAGAGAACTGAGGGAGGTTTTAGCCAGTAGTGGGCCGATAACGGATGATATAATCCCATCCCAGCCCAGTGATTACCCATAGTTAGGTCTTTAACAATGTCTATGACACAATTACATTACAATTTTCTTGATTTACTATGAATAGGGCTGAAATTTCAGAGATGTTCTGAAAGTTCTGAATAATCTACTATTCTATAGAATACGTGTCCAGTTTGACCTAGTCGTCTATTTACAATGTTAAAGTAACTCTAATACTATGAATTTCATTTGATGATTAATTTGTGTTCGTTGAACAATGATCTCGTTACTAATAAGAGTTACAAGTCGTAGAAACTCTCATATCATTACCCGTCTAACCACCCTGATTACCGATCACGAATCAGCCCAAACAGGAAAACCCAACAAAATTACTCAACGCAAAGCAATTTAGCCGCAAATCGCGAACTTATCAATATAAATAATTCAGGGAGTAAAGCTCACATCAGCGTCGCGGCATCACGGCCTATTCTGTATCCATTCGTGGGGATTATGCGTAAGCCCCCGCGATGACGGACGATGCCACGCCACCGGCCAGACGTGGAAAAATCACGCTCCTGTAGGGTTGTCGCTGCAGCAAAGTTTGTCATAAAAATACGTCCGGGTTTTATTCTAATTCCGGAACAACCGCTTCATAGCGATAAGACCGCCATATTTTGTGCCTCTTGTTTTTTCTCTCTGTATTTTACTGTTTGTATTTTGGTGTAAAATAAAGTATATTTGAATGATTGATTGAACAATATATTTCTGCAATTAATAGCTTAAGTAACGATATTGTCTCAATTTATTTATTCAAAATGATGGCGATTTATATTTGCGTTCGGGTTTCTTAATGTTGGAAACCTGTACCGCTAGCTCTCCTAAATCAAGCAAGGATAAGGAATTCAGGGCCATTATAAGCATTAATTTGTATCTTATCTTGTTGTGGGGGCTGCCAAGCCCGCCACACTTCGACCCAATGGGATCTTTTGTGTATTATATTACTGGGTCCTTTATTTTGTATTATGATGATCATCACAAATATTACATTTACTTATTTACTTCACATTACACATACTTCCATAAATATTTTACATAAAATGTCCATTCATAACATGATCGTCAAATTCACAGTCTTTTAGAATCGCTTGGGAGCGGACATTTTACGATAGTTAGCAATCTTTAATAAGCAAGTCATTCTTAGCAAAATGCTCAAAGTAACCCATGGTCTATCTTTAACGGTTTCAGAGAAAAAAAATGATAAAGTTGCTCATTTAGTGATGGTCTCGAGACGAAGAAAATATCTTTTCTCCTTTCTGGTTGAGAACGTAGCATGATTT
The DNA here is from genome assembly GCA_963693445.1 of Agonopterix heracliana. Classification (NCBI taxonomy): domain Eukaryota; kingdom Metazoa; phylum Arthropoda; class Insecta; order Lepidoptera; family Depressariidae; genus Agonopterix; species Agonopterix heracliana. The sequence goes on along the minus strand of OY856323.1, from coordinate 14,778,722 downwards.
TGTTATTTGAGTGATAACGCATAAAATAACGCGTTTTTTAAGCTATTCCTCAAGTGCCAAAGCTTCACAGATCCGAAGAAAACGTCAAATAAGTGATTTTTCGTTTTAATTTTTTTAAATTAAAATCTTACATTTTTGGCATTCAATTCTTATTGCATATTACGTAGGACCTTTTGTTTTATTTAGGACCGAAAAAATACCTGCCTACGTGAAGGTGCATTAGAGATATTTGCCTTTGAAATGTCATGTTATAAGGTGCCTGGTGGATAGCACATAGCAAACACCTCTTTTCAAAATTGCTATTCAATTAATGACAGGCAGGTAGTAAAGGCAGCTTATACGCACTTACACTCGTTCTCGAGTAAGCCTGAGTGGAGACTCACACTTGCTGAATGTTTCGCGGCTGAACCTTCAGCGGCTGAACTATCGGTATTCGGTTGGCATGACACACTATGGCGTCGCGTGGAAGGTTACGTCGCGTTTAGTTCGGTCGGTATTGCAATCATGGAGTTGTAGCAATCTGGTATCTAGCTATCTACATATACCTACAGAGTGTATGAAAAAGTATAATTAACCTATAAACCACATACTCTACTCATCAAACTTAACAACTTTTACAATGCAAATGGGAGCAAAACCTGTCAGAACAGCAAAAAAATCGAAAAACTCTGATAGCATGGTCAACTCGGACAACATGGTCAACTCGGACAACATGAACAACTCAGACTACTGGGCCAACCTGGACAACACGGTCAACTCGGACAATACGAACAAAGGTGGAATTTGTCACAGTTAATTGAGTTGTCAAGAGTTGTTCACGTTGACCGAGTTGACCATGTTGTCAGAGTTGATCATGTTGTCCAAGTTGTTCATGTTGTCCGAGTTGATAATGTTGTCCGGGTTGTTCATGTTGTCCGAGTTGTTCATGATATTAGAGTTGTTCACGTCGACCGAGTAATGGTTACGTTATTGAAAATTAAATAATAAATCGATAACTAGGTACTTAATTCGGTTCACTCACACTAGCGCAGTGGGTGGAGGGGTCGGCACCGAAAGTTGTTCATTTTGATGGGTAGAGTAGGTACATGTGGTTTAAAGGTTAATGAACTGAAAATAACTGAACAACTCTCTATGGCACCAATATCTAAATCATGAAAAAAAAAAAAACTGTTCCATACTAACCCGCAAACCTACTTGAGCCAAATGTATAGGACAGGTGATTTTGTTTTTGCGATTTCAATTTTGTTGCCATAGAGAAAGTTGTTCAGTTTGATGATCTGATTCATCCCTTTAAAAAAGTTTCAGCATATTAAGAAGGACCCTATATAATAAACTGACCTGTATCACAGATTATTTAACAGTTACTACCGTAACAGTTAATTCATTCAACCCGATTTTTCGAATTTCGAACTTTGCGCTTCAGGAACAAAAAATAAAATGCGCCTTATATCAATGAGCGACGATTCACCCCCTCGGTGGGGATCGGCAGGCCTGCCTGTATGAAACGCCTGTCATTAATTGAATAGCAATTTTGAAAAGAGGTGTTTGCTATGTGCTATCCACCAGGCACCTTATAACATGACATTTCAAAGGCAAATATCTCTAATGCACCTTCACGTAGGCAGGTATTTTTTTGGTCCTAAATAAAACAAAAGGTCCTACGTAATATGCAATAAGAATTGAATGCCAAAAATGTAAGATTTTAATTAAAAAAAATTAAAACGAAAAATCACTTATTTGACGTTTTCTTCGGATCTGTGAAGCTTTGGCACTTGAGGAATAGTTTAAAAAACGCGTTATTTTATGCGTTATCACTCAAATAACAAAATCATGCTACGTTCTCAACCAGAAAGGAGAAAAGATATTTTCTTCGTCTCGAGACCATCACTAAATGAGCAACTTTATCATTTTTTTTCTCTGAAACCGTTAAAGATAGACCATGGGTTACTTTGAGCATTTTGCTAAGAATGACTTGCTTATTAAAGATTGCTAACTATCGTAAAATGTCCGCTCCCAAGCGATTCTAAAAGACTGTGAAATTGTACAATAAAATTACAATATCTTTATTAAAACGATTTATTTAAACCATTTATTGTACACACGGAAATACAGATGAATACAGCATTATAGACAACCATAGATAGATAGATAGATATCTTTGCTTAACTTCAATGATCGTTTAATAGGGTAAATTCGGTTATTGTGTAATGTGTCAATACAAAAGTTTATAGTGCGTCGATATAATGTTAATTTACGAAACATTGAATTGTAGTGTCATGTATCAATCAGTAAAGAAAAAATAATATTAAGTATTTATTTGAGCACATAAAATAAAAATATGAACCGAACAAAATCCCACTACAAATTAGAGAACAATACATTTGTAAATTGTCAATAATTTACACCTTTTAACAGCAAATAAAACGACGATTTCAGATATTTCAAAACCATCCAGTTTTACCCTCCAACCATCCGGCATCAACTGTCAACCCTAACCTAACCAAATAACCCTTCAGAGGGGTGAAGGGGGACTCCGTAGCCGGCTTCCGATTGGCCGCCTCCCAGGAAGGATATGACCTATAGTTTTTCTTCTTAAGAACTTCCTTCGGCCATTGTGCGCGTGATGAACGAGCGGGCGGGCGGCGGGGGCGTAGATTGATGATTGCGTGTTTCCGGCTCGCAATCGCATCTGTGCTCTGTGCTAGGCAATTTCCTCGCATATTCGTTTACTAGACGCATTATAGGGGCACTCTTCCCGAGTTTACGTTATTGTTATGTTGGGAGGCTTAATGATTTCGTTAATTTAATGGGTTTTGATTTTTTAGGTTGTAGTGTCGATTTCTCTGTCTAGTCTTCTTCTTATCGTGTGCGCAAAGCTCTGGTTTCAGAGTTTTAGACCGCCTTACGGCCTCTCACGTGGTTTTTATGTAACGACTACTACCACCAGAGATAGTAGCCGGGACCAACGGCTTAACGTGACATACGATGCACGGAATCATCTTTCCTTTCAGACAATCAGGTGATTCAGCCTGTAATGTCCTAACCAACAGGGGAAAAACGCACAAAGTGACATATCACTAAGTGTACCCCGTGGGAATGGAATCGAATCTGACTAGTGACTTAAAATAACAAATTGTTGTGGATTGAACAGCTCAGAGTGTACTCAATTGTACTGATGATACTGAACAACTTTTCCCAGGAAACTTATAATAAATTAGCAAAAAAGAAGTTTTTGTCTTGACTGAATGCAACGTGCAGCTGATCGAACGTTTGTATGAAAAGCGAGTTTTTGGTAATGTTGGGGCCCGAATGCTGTAGTCTTGATGTTGAGATGTAAACACTCACAGATTCACAATATAGTTTATTAATAGTTAAATGTTACAAAGTTAGATGTTGAATGCTCATCTGTGTCTACTCTAGGTTTACACTAACTCAATGTAGGTCGCTTACGCTAATTTATGTATAATTACGAATCTATCGCTAAGCACGGAAACTAGGTTGCAACGCGGGCAAAATATTGTTCGGTTCTACCGTAACAGGTAATAAAAATCAGTATTCAGATAAACAGATCTTTCTTTCCTTCCCAAAATTAACCTCAACAATAAATTAATACCAAAAATCCAAACTTAACTATAGTATTTAATACGAATGAGCAATTAGGAGCGGCGACGGTGCGACGGCACTTAGTGTGAACGGCGCCTTAATGGCACTAGCAGACTGTTTACGGCCCCTTACTACTTGTACTTAACTACTTACTGACTGTACGGCTGACTGATCGTTACAATCTTGGTTAGGGTAATGTAGGTCTTCGTTTTTATTTGTTACGAAATTTGTGTGATTCGTGGTTTGGTGGAGACTAAAGTTTAAGGTGACAAGTTAGCGCGTGACTGTCCCGCGGGGTACAGACGTGGGGGAGGCGAGGTATTCTAGATGATAACGGGAGGCGGGTGGTGAAGCGGGGAAGCGTACACCGATCACTAATTTCTTTTATTATATTCCTATTATATTCTATGTGACATCATCAGCCTATACAGCTTCCAACTTTATATGCTGACGGTCTTTAAGAGAATTATCAGACTTTTCTATCGCGATTTCGATGTTGGTTCCGAAGAGAAAGTTGGTCAAGTTTGGTGGTCTGACTAACCCCTTAATACCGAGAAACAGGGTCTTATACAGGGTCCGTCTTAATATGCTGAAACTTTAATACGGCGACGATCAGACCGTCAAACTGAACAAATTTCTCGATTTCCACATTGAAATCGCGAAAAAAATTTGCTGTCCCATACGTTTGGCTCGAGTAGATTTGCAGTTTATAATGGAATAGCTGTTTTTTACGCGATTTCGATGTTGGTGCCACAAAGAAAGTTGTTTAGTTTGACGGTCTGGTCATCCCCTTTAAAAGGTGTCAGCATAATAAGAAGGACCCTATATAAATCGCAGGGCACAGGCCTATCTTCTGGAAGGTTGGGTATGGGCGTTGGTCCACGCGTACCCAAGGCGGATTGCTAGACACATACGCAACAGAATTTCTTCTTCAGCGTATGCAGGTTTCCTCACGACGTTTCCTTCACCGTTTGTGAGCAGTCGGTATTACGTACATAAGTTACAAAAACTCATTGGTATATGGCATTTCGTCCGCGCTGGTCGAATAGGAGGAGGGGAGAGGTATATACACTCCGACCATACCTCTCCACACCGCTCCACAGGCGCTCCCAAGAAAATAAAGCAAAAGAAAATCACATACACTTAACACTACCACGGAACAAAAAAAAAGACGTAGTTAAAGCCCAGTCAACATCGGTCAGTTTAACATCTATTAGCGAGCTCTCCACTTCGGCCATTAAGCTGTACAAAAATGGGATTCACGCCCCCGTAATAAATTTACCCGCTGTTAACTAGCTGGCTGGAGACTAAACGACCGTTGAGTGCTAGTTTACTGGCCCCGAGTAAGAGCTTTGGACTGATTTTTTAGGGGTGGTAATATAATAGTTGTAGGCTTAACTGGTGTTGTAATTATCTTATCTTATACCGTTATAAAACTGTAAAAGAGTTGTCTGTTTGCAACCGAACTAATATTATAATTGAGGTTTAAATCAAACTCAAATATGCCATTGACTCGACCGAAGAAGAAGATCGCGAAAGCATGATAGTTAGCTTTTTTTACATCACAAGGAAACAACGAAACGTGATTTTATTCCACTTCAGCTTCCTATTCATAACAAATAGTGGCGAAAGGAACAGACTACATTCTACCACGATACTCCAGTTTGGATTGGTGGATTGGTCTTGGTCGTCATTTGTAGTCCGTGGCTCAAGATGGCTCCATTTCGAGCAAGATTGAGATGTTTTTGCCGGGCTTCGATTAGGTGTACGAACAGGACGTAAGAAGCAACAAATTCCTTCGGGCATAGTCAACATCTGTGATGCCTTCACTGTTTCTGCCGGTTATAGCCACTGCACCCAACCACACCTCTGATGGTAACGGTTTTATTTACGTTCTATCAGATTCAAGAGGTAAGGACGAGATAGTGCGTGTGTTTAGTTTTAATTTAAAACGCACATGACAGATTTTCTAATAAAGTGGTCGCTTAGACGAAATCGGCTAAAGTTTCAGTTTAAAGTTAAGTGTAAGATTCTGTCTCTCCATATTTTGATTGGTTTATCTAACGCTGACCTAGATATCGCAATACGCGAAAATTTATCCACGCATCAGTCAATATAGGTATAATGATTGGAGTAGGTACCTCGCAGTTCGCCTATCCTCTGTATAGATACATATAAATAAATAAATAACGCTCACAGGCACATACATTGTAATGATCCCAAACTAAGCACTAAAGGCTTTCATTATGGAAACCATACAACAACGGCATGAACATATAACATCCATGACCGAACCGGGATTCGAACCCAGGACCCTGGTTTGGCAGTCCGGCGTGGTAACCATTACACCAACCGGGTCGTCAATATTAAAGAGTAATAATAAATTACGTAATGAACGGTCGGCTTCAAACAACCCGCAAACCATTAACGGGAGAAAAACTTAAAGAAGAAGAAGAGTTAGGGGCGACGTACACACACAACTTTAGGTAATATTAAACTTTAGCCCAAAATGATAGTAACGTATTTAAATCAAGCTTATAAAGTTGGTTGGTTGTAATACTTCCAGTAGATGGTGCGCACGTCCCCTTAACAGATTGAAAATTTCGTTCTCTGGGCATTGGGCTCGGTGGTGCAATTGGTTAGCACGTTTGCCGGTTTGAAAGAGTGCGGGTGCGGGTGCGGGACAAATTTTTCCATCTTTAATTTGATTCTTATAAAGTTGTTTGCACAAAAAGCATTGTTTTATTAACTAACGTTATTTTGATGGCAAATTGTAGGTTTATGATGTGATCGATGATCGACCGAGGGAACATGGCAATAGTATATTATGCACCAAGGGGATAAGCAGTATCTTTTCTCAAGTGAATACTGAGTTCAGCGAGGGGTTCAAGAAAACCTACACGAAAACACCATTAGCCCCGAGGAGAATACTCTAGTTTTCAACAGAGACAATAAAAATCGTCGAAAAGATAAAACAGTAGCTTCTTGGATTTTTATACACGACAAATGCTGGAATATACTAAAAGCACTGCTACAACAGGCGACAGGCTCACCCCCCGTCACACTGGACAGAGTTTCGGTACTACTGGTGAAACGTGGATGTTCTGAGGTTTCAGAATATCTCTGACTACCCCCTCGGGGAATATAGTCGTGAGCATATGCTATATGCTATGCTATGCATGCACTGATACATGCGGACTTCATGCCTTTTGTAGTTTTCCATTTGTAGAAATAGTCGTAAGCGTCGTCATGGTTAACAATAAGTCGACACTCGACATTTTGATGAGAATTTTGTAGTTAGGAATAAAAAAAGTCATGTTCTCTGAACGTCGCGCCTAACTCACCCCTCCTGCGGAATTCTTACTGAGTTTTTAATAGAGAGGCGGCCGCAACCCTTTTATTGTGATTACTTATTGTATTTAGGGGCGGGGGCGCCGGGCGGTCGGGCCGTATTGACAAATTCTGAGCGAAGGCCTTTTAAGGCGACGGGGTGGACGTTTCTGAAAAATACTGTTTATGATGGCATACATTTGTGTAACGTAGCTGAATTCAGGGACGAACTAACTTAGGTGTTTAGTATACTAAACAACCAAGTAACTCGAAATCCGTGCCAATATGAGTTTAAGATAATTATTGATTTTAGGGCATTATGCATCGAGAGCCATTTGATTGAGGAATCTGCTAAATTTAGATGCACTTTAGAGCAAAAAAGGTAAGAAATCGCGGGCGACGCCTACGAGGCAGTAAAATGTATAAGTTGTCTATTTGATTACCTCATTTTATTTTAGTTTTATACTCATGTGATACTAAGTAAACTTCTTTAGCCTCTTTGCGCCCTACAATAGGACACAGGTTTCCTTTTACAAATAAATTATTTAGGCAATTTTAATTCATAAAAGATAGTTATGAAGGAAGAAAACTCTGCAGCTTTTTTCAGCTTGCTCTGAAGTCCTTGAATTAAAAGTAAACCAGATTTTCTAAGAGCGGTATCACCCTATCGCCTTAATGGGAATTAAAAATACCCGCTCCAGTGTTTTGACATTTATAATTTTAAGAATTTTGATTTAATGACTTTACGGTTGGATTTTTTGATGGACTTTTTGAATAATGGAAGTTGTAATTAGGCGGATAGCTTTGAAAGTAACGAAAAAGTCAATTATTACGAAGATCATCTTAGACGAAAAATTATTCTCAGTAAAAATCCCCAGCATCCGGAGTAATTAAATTGATAATTCATTGGTTTGGTATGGTACTTCAATTTAAAAACTTGATTTCGAAAACTTATACCTACCTAGCGCAAAAAGCCACGGTGGACAGTGGCGAGTAACCTTGCCTGCCGTGTAAGAGGAAATGGTTCGATCCCCGTCCAGGCCGACTCCGTACGTATGTGGCTTTTCGGTGAAGGAAAACATCGTGAGGAAACCTGTACGCTTGAATTTCGAGGCATGAATTGTACAATACACACACTGGACAGAGTTTCGGTACTACTAGTGAAACGTGCGGATATTCTGAGTTTTCAGAATATCTCTGACTACCCCCTCGGGGAATATAGTCGTGAGCATATGCTATACCTACCAACCAAAACATATAATATAGCCACAACCAAGTTTCATAATTAATTAAGTAGTTTAATGTTCTTTACAAAAGGATCTTTCTGTTTTTGGCAGAATTTTTGCTAGAGTAGGCTTAGGACGGCCAGATTCAACCACCAACACAAATCCGTTATACCATTTGGGGTGGTGAAAAGCTTTGCTACAACTGCAAACTATGTTTTTAATCATGCAGCTGTTAGCTAGGCTCACTTTTAGCATGTCAAAGATTTCAGGAAACAAAAACACTTCATAAGATACTTTATCCCATAGTCGCCTCATACGGCACCCACGTGTTGAAATGGCATGGTCAATTCCAAGTCGGAACCAACACGGCTTATTAAGCTTCCTTTCACGTCATTTCCATAAAACCATTTCCAAACGTTCCCATTAACGAAGCCATTAGTTATTTAGCCAAGTAAACAGGACAATAAAAGCTGGAACATGTTTAGCAGTGTTCGGTGCAAGTGTTCGCGATAAAGAAGCTCGTTACGGAATGAATGGGCGGTGCGCAGATTGCAGTTTACTCGCTTGATGGAATATATTAACGTTCTGAGCGAATGTCGTTGGCTGTGACGAAGGCAGCAGGCATATTTTTTTAATTGAGACATTTTCTTGGGTATGCAGTTTGGTCACAAAATGGGGTGGCATACAGAGTCCAACTTAATATGCTGACGGTCTTACTGACTTTCGAACTTTGTCTATGGGTCAACCATCGAAATCGATTGCAGTTTTGTATGGAGCAGCAGATTTTTTTGGTGATTTCGATGTTGGTTTCATAGAGAAAGTCGTTCAGTTTGATGGTCTAATCAAGTCAGCATATAAAGAAGGACCTACAGGGTACAGGCCTCTACCCTCAAGAAGGGTGTATGGGCGTTAGACCACGCGTGCCCAATGCGGATTGGTAGACATAATTCAGCGTATGCAGGTTTCCTCGCGATGTTTTCCTTTACTAGATAACAAAATCAAAGCCGTTTGGAAAGTAATTAATCATGAAACAGGCAAAACAAAACCTCGTGATCCAGACATAACTATTCAAACTGATCACGGTATTATCAGTTCCGAGGCGGGAGTAGCTCAGGAATTTGAAACATTCTTTACTAACATTCCAGTAAAGATTACAGAGTCACTAGGTTCCTCGTCTGCTGTGGCCGAGACAATACTACAAGAGAATGTAAATGCCTGTACTTCCGAATTCAGATTTACGCATGTTGACCCTGATACAATTGTTAAAATTTATAAAAAGTTTAATCTCAAAAACTCTGAAGATATATGGGGTATGTCGGTTAAGTTGTTTGGATCTGTCATTGGTGTCCTGTCACCTTACTTGGCATCAATATTTAACATCTGCATCGATCAAGGTACTTTTCCCGATCTTATGAAACATAGTAAAGTCGTACCTCTCTTTAAATCAGGCAATAGACATGATCCCAACAATTATAGACCTGTCTCAATTTTACCAGTTCTCAGCAAGGTTTTTGAAAAGATTATTCTCAATCAAATGCTGTCTCATTTCAATCTAAATAAACTGCTGCATGATCAGCAGTTCGGGTTTACCAAAGGACGCTCGACTACAGACGCAGGTGTTACTCTGATTCAGCACATATTCAACGCTTGGGAGGAGCACCAAAATGCGATAGGCGTCTTTTGCGATCTTTCCAAAGCATTTGATTGCGTTGATCATAAAACTTTGCTGTTAAAACTAAAACATTACGGAATTAGTGGTAGAGCTCTTGATTTGATGGACTCCTACTTAAAAAACAGAGTCCAAAAAGTGCTAGTGAATGGATCTAAATCATCTGGATCACATGTGCAAACAGGCGTGCCACAGGGTTCAATCTTGGGCCCGTTCCTTTTTTTGGTCTACATAAATGATTAGCCACATATGGTACAAAACTTGTCGAACATAGTATTATTTGCTGACGATACTTCTCTGATTTTTAAAGTAAATAGGAAGGACCAAGAACTTGACGACGTAAATGATACCCTTCAACAAGTTTTGAACTGGTTTAACGCAAATAATCTCGCACTTAATGCAAAAAAAACGAAATGTATAAAATTTGTTTTGCCGAACGTACCAATTCGGTATGTCAAGTTTTTTTTTGTCTTCATTTTTATATTTTTTACGGATAGAAGACATAATTTTAAGACACCTATTTCATTCTTATTGCGATTCATCGAGTTTATCGATATAAATTTAATTTTTAAATTGTTTTGATCTGTAAATAGGGCTAAAGACAGGTCTGACCCGAGTCTGTGTGGTGGGTGTTTACGCTCCCGTTATGGGAAAGGGGACAGAAAAAGCCTCAAAAGAGCGAGAGGAGTTTTGGGAGAGTTTACGAGAGATGCTAGGGAAATGTAAGGACAATGAACGGATTATAATGCTAGGTGACTTTAATAGCTGGGTTGGTGTGAAGAGAGATGGGTATGAAAGTATTTTAGGTAGTTATGGTGATGAAAGAGTAAATGAAAATGGAGAATGTCTTTTGGAAATCTGCTTAGAATGGAATCTTGTAGTCACCAATTCCATGTTTTGCCACAAAGACATTCACAAGTATACTAGGCGACAAGGTGATCAAAGAAGTGTGATTGATTTTGTGGTAGTGGACCAAAGATTGCGCAGTAAAGTGGTAGACACGAGGGTCTTTCGTGGTGTCAGCGTGGATACTGATCATTATCTGGTGGTGAGCCGGATAACTGGTCTGTTTACACGCTGGAGACATCGAACTCGGGAACCTATTACTGTGCTAGAAAGGATTAAAGTAGAAAATCTACAAGAGCCGAATGTCAAAGAGGAGTACAAGCGGGAATTGAGAGAAAGGTTGAGCGACAGAGAGGATGGCAATGAATGCAGTATTGATCAAGTGTGGGAAGTACTAAAAAATAGTATGGTTGAGACAGCCTCCGCAGTATGTGGGGTGACGAAAAGGAAGAAAGATAGAAGAATGGAAAATGCATGGTGGGACAGTGATGTAAAGAAAGCAGTGTATGATAAGAAGAAAGCGTGGTTAGATCTAGTGACAGTAGAATCTAACTTAAGAACATCAGGTTTAATAATATCTGAAAGTATGAAAGCGAAAGTAGAGGAAGCTAAAAATACTTACAGGTGTCTGAAAGGTAGAGTGAAAGAAATTGTGAAGACAAAGAAGAGAGTTTGATAGAGAAGTGTGAAATAAAACTGAATCAGGATTTCTATTCCAACAAAAAGATGTTCTGGAAGTCTGTAAAAGCAGCAAGAGGAAAGGCAAAAGCATCCGAGTTGACTGTAATTCGGAGTGAGAATGGTTGCGTCTTAAACGATGAGGAAAGTATACTGTATAGATGGAGAGAATACTTTGAGAGTTTGTTTGAAAAGGAGGAACAGGGTCAAAAATCCAATGAGGATATGACCCTTTCTGTGGGTATGAATGAATTGGAGATAAGCATGGATGAAATTGTGAAAGGTATAAAATGCATGAAAAGCGGTAAGGCTGCGGGGTATGATAGAGTGTCGACAGAAATGCTAAAATATGGAGGCATTGTAGTGGCAGATCAGCTGTATCGCCTTTTCAACTTATGCTGGAAGCACGGGCAGGTCCCAGATGACTGGGCCAAAGCAGTCATTGTTCCGCTATATAAAGGAAAGGGTGGTCAGCAAGAATGCAAAAACTACCGAGGTATAAGCCTCCTCAGCACTGTCGGAAAATTGTATGCAAAGATTTTGATTGAAAGGGTTGTGAAAGAAACTGAAAATAAGATATGGGATGCACAAGCGGGATTTAGAAAGGGTATGGGTTGCACGGATCAGGTCTTCTCCTTACGGTGTATAGTCGAAAAATTCCTGGCTGTACACCAAAAAGTATTCTGTGCTTTCGTGGATCTGGAGAAGGCCTACGACAGAGTGGTGAGGGATGAATTATGGTCGACATTGTCCTTGTATGGGGTGAACAGCGATTTGATACAGGCTCTGAAATCCCTGTATGAGAATTCCAGAGCCTGTGTTAGAATCAATGGAGCTTACACAGACTGGTTTGACATCCATAGAGGAGTCAGACAAGGCTGTGTAGCATCTCCTTGGCTGTTCAACCTATTCTTGGACAATTGTCTAGTATGTTTGAGAAAGAGTGAATGGGGTTTAAAAATGGGTGGATTACTGGTTCAGTGTCTCTTATATGCTGATGACCAAATTTTGATCGCTTCGTCGGAGTCAGAGTTACAGAATATGGTAGCCACTGTTGATGCAAGTATGAGTGAAAAAGGAATGAAAGTGAATGTTAATAAAACTAAGGTGATGGTGTTTGAAAGGGATGAATGCATGACTGGATGCCGTATAAAGATTGGGAATGAAATACTGGAACAGGTAAAGGAGTTTGTTTATCTGGGAAGTATGTTCACTAGGGATGGGAAATGTGACGGGGATATAGAAAAGAGAGTAAAAGCTGGAACGCAAGTAAATGGCGCCACCAGCGCACTTGTGGGTAGCCAAAATGTATCTACCAAAGCTCGTTTGGCTGTCCACAATAGCGTGTTGGTTCCAACTTTGATGTATGGGAGTGAAAGTTGGGTGTGGCAGCAGAAGAATGAAAGCAGAATAAATGCAGTGGAAATGAGGGCTTTACGCAAGATGTGTGGTGTGACTATAAGGGATAAAATGAGAAATACTGTGATTAGGGAACGTTGTGGTTTGAATGAAGATGTAGTGGTTAAAGTAGAGAAGGGAATGCTTCGATGGTTTGGACATATTGAAAGGATGAATGAAAGTCGACTTACAAAACAGATATATAAAGCGTGTGTGAAAGGAAATATTGGTATAGGCAGACCTAGGAGGACGTACCTAGATCAGATCAAGGACGTCATTAAAAAATGCCAGGTTAAAAGCAGCCGAAATCGACGGGAATGTATGAAAAGATGTATGGACTTAGAGGAAGCAAGAGAGGTGTGTCAGAACCGCCCAAAATGGAGATCCATAATCTCTGCCTACCCCTCTGGGAAAAAGGCGTGAGTTTATGTATGTATGTATGTATGTATGTTTGATCTGTAATCTCTAAGGGCAAAAATGGTGGAGAGAAAATAATTCGAACTCCATGGAGAAAAACTACACACTGCTATATTTAAAAAAATTAAAACCTGCCTCCTCTTTCTAACTCTATGCTGGAAACAGAAACGGCAACATCAAATGTCAAATTCTGACATTGTGAATGTATTTTTTTTTCTTAATGGCCGGTTATTTTAAGTTGATTTTATGTTTACCAAGGAGTTTACAGGTATTCCAGTGACGTCACTGGACGGACCGAAAAACGACGTTATTTTATTAAAAATATCTGTAATCCTTTCATTTTAAAATCTCTGACATAGAAAATATGATTATTGAGACAATTATCTCGAAATGGTTTTCGATTCAGCCCTCCAAAAAAAAACTTGACATACCGAATTGTAGATAATCAAGTAATTTTAAACAGGAATAGTCTAGATTTTGTTGATAATACAGTGTTTTTGGGAATAACGATTGACTCTAGGCTGCAATGGGGTTCCCACATTGAAACTCTGGCTGGTAGGCTAAGTTCTGCAGCATATGCAGTCAGAAAAATTAAACAACTAACTGATATTAAAACTGCCAGACTCGTATATTTCAGTTACTTTCATAGTATCATGTCCTATGGTATTTTATTGTGGGGTCGTGCTGCAGACATTGAGACAATCTTTATCCTACAGAAACGGGCAATTCGAGCAATATATGGTTTGCGCTGTCGTGATTCGCTTCGCGACCTTTTTAAGGAAATTAATATTTTAACAGTTTATGGACAGTTTATTTATGAAAACATTTTATATGTAAGAAAAAATTTGTCTTTGTTTCCAAAAAATTGTGATGTCCATAATTACAACACTCGAAACAAAAATAAACTGATATCTCCGCACTTTCGGCTTAGTAGGGTCAACACGTCTTTCATGGGTCACTGTATACGTTGTTATAATAAAATCCCCGAGACCATTTTGAATCTTTCCGAAAACATGTTTAAAACTAAGATCAAAAATGTTATCTGTAAGAAAGCGTATTATAAACTGGATGATTATTTAAATGATCAAAATGCTTGGGTCTGAGGTCACTAACTTATAGTTTATTTACATTACTGTAAAGTATCAACTATTTTATTAGATAGACTATGTATTATTGTATACATAACAGTAGCTTAAGAATTTATATTGTAATAGTTTTAAGTCGTGTTATGTTGTAGAGTTTCTGGCCGCATCTTCTCTACAGCGACAACACGTTCCGACGCGGTGGTAGCTTAAAAAAGATTTGACGTTTAATAAGTGTGCTTCAAGCTCCTATATTGAATAAATTATATTGACTTTTTTGACTTTTGACTGTTTGAGAGCAGTCGATATTACGAAAATAAATTTGAAAAACTTGTTTCTGCTCTATCGTTAAAACGGCAATACATACAAGCAACAAAGTTTGTGTGATTATAGACCATACTCTAAAGTAAAAAACAAATAATAAAAAGCGGCCAAGCGTGTTTCGTGCCCGCGCTACCCGGGATCACGTACAAAAAAGAATTTTCTTACCAAAACATCACAAATATTATTTCTACAAACTAACTAGATCTTAAACTCTAAAGCATTGTCAACGTTTAAAGTCTCCACAAATCTCATTCTTACTAGGTCATACTAATAAAGCAGTTCTAGTCTCATACAAGTAGTGGTAAGTATAAATGATAGTAAAACGCGACTCGGGCCGCACTAGAGAGCACTCGGAATCTCGCTAATTAAAACTGTGTTTGCTAAATTCGCGTCGTATTGTGAGAGCGTGAAAGCGCTCCGGCGGAGGTTCTTGTCAAAGAGTTGGCGGTTCTTTGTAGATGGTACACGTAGGTTATGTAATGCATGTCGTATATTGATTATCCTACCCTATCGTAATTTAACTAACATTTCTGTTTTTGGCTTATTATTATCTGTCTTCGTGTCGAATTTTATTTCAATAGGTGTGTAACGGTTTCGTTATTCTAGTTTTCAAGTTACTAGATAGTTTTTAAAATTATATTTACAAAGATAACTAATATAATAAACTTAATCTAAATTATATAGATAATATACTAGATAAATGCTAACAATTAAATTTCTAATTCTAAATTTCTATCTGTAACGCCTAAACGTTACAGGTGCTAAGCTGAGAGAGTAATTGAGGAGGAGCAGACAGACTGAATGGACGAAACTATAAGCGTTTCTAGTCTGACAACGGAACTCTAATCAAAACAAATGTTCGTTCAAATGATCGGATACTGAATTATAGCATTTTGAAAGGTATGAATTTTTGCAATTCGTTCTCATTGTCTTTAGTTGGGTAGTTAAAACGAAAATTGAAAAACATCACAAATAAAAAAAAAGGACATCCGGCGATAAATGCCAAATATTTGCATACTTCAAAAAGAAAAATGATAAAGCGGCAATAATACCAAGGCAATAAAAAATATATGTGACAATGTCAATTGAAATTACCGGTGACCGGTGTTTCCACAATTTAGAAATTTTAATGTGTTTTTTTTTACCAAAATAAGCAACATAAATTTTTTTAAGGGTCCATACATGATAAATGTAATATTCCATACATTATAAAATAATATACAGCTGTATACAACCGTTGGCATTTTTTCTATGGCCGGGGCCGCATCTCCTTTAATAGCGTACATTTTTGAACTTTTTAACTGTTACGGGTATTTTAAAAATATTTCCATATCGGAGCAGTTTTTGCCGGTTCCGAAATAAATAAGCTTAGTCATTACTTGGTCAATATTTTTTTTAACGGAACTACTGGAACTAGAAATACAGATCATGTGATCTGATGAGACCCCATTATACTTATGGGATGAAACTGTTCCGCGGAACTGGTAAGTAGAAAAAAATCTCACAAGTTGTGTCATGAAGATTAAATTATCTCTGAGACCTACATTGCGACGGAAATATTCATAATGGATTTCAGATACCTAATAATTTTAACGATAAAATCCCACCCGCTTCTTCTTACAGATTCAGATTCATTCATTTTGTATTAATGTTTAACTATAACAAGCACAAACGTAGAACAGATTACATCATCATAATGATAAAATTATCTACTTCTATGTTCTTGTCTCCCAGAGACATCTCGACCATTTCTACCTAAACGTCACGTCTACGATCTCTACTCGTCGTCACAGCGCGAAGTCACGTAATCGCGGCAATCTCCCGGCGAGGGGTCGCACAAAAAGAAATAATTAACCCATCCGCCGCTCGCACTTGTCACTCTCAGACATAGAAACACGGATATGAGATAGGGCTCTTATAAGCACTAGCTTTTGCCTGCGTCTTCATTTACTATTTCTTCCAATAACATTTATTAGGGTTTCAAGAGTAGGTAAAGTACATAATGCATACGCATATGCTCACGACTATATTCCCCGAGGGGGTATTCAGAGATATTCTGAAACTGCAGAACATCCACGTTTCACTAGTAGTACCGAAACTCTGTCCAGTGAGACGGGGAGTGACCCCGTCGAAACTTGTAATGGACAGTGGGTACAATACATGCCTCGAAATTGAAGCACGCAGGTTTCTTTACGATGTTTTCCTTCACCGAAAAGCTAGTGGTGTTTACAAATCGTACATATATTCCCAAAAACTCATTGGTACGAGTCGGCTTGGACAGGAATGGAACCATCGCCTCCTGCACGGCGAGCAAAGGTTCCTCGCCACTGGACCACAGCATTCTGGACCACCACGGCATACATAAAGTAGTTACCTAAATAATATCATTTAGGCCTCATTCGCACAGGCGATATTTTTCCATATATAAAACATTACTTTTATTAATACCGTCTACGAGTGTTCTACGACAAAGTTTTGTATGGACGGAAACGACCTGTAGAATATTAATTTCAGCACCTTAGCATGATATGCTCGATGAGGCCATATCCCGCCTTTTATTTCGTTCGTTCTTGCGCAAATAGAAAGAGAGCTAAGGCGCGATATCGCTATATCACGCTGCCATGCTACAGGCGCTGCATTAAAACCATTACCATTGGCAACGGAACCCAAAAAACGGTCTCCCTTATTAACAGACGACCTTCTTTACGAGTAAGGATTAAACAGTCGAACCGAACCGCAGACTAGCGATTTCAGCTTTGCTACCAAGTTAAGTCGTTCAGTTTGACGGTCTAAACCACCAAGTATTGGTATGGGCATGTTAGTGGTAGTTCTCATTAATTATCATGACTTGACTAACCTGCGGGGTAACTTTCTGTATTTCCTTCGGCTTTAACCTCTGTAGATGGTTTGGCAGAGCGACTGGCACTTCTTTGACAACGGTAGGTTTTGGCTCCGTTGCTTTCTTAGTGGTATCGTTGTTACTTCTACTGCTTACTCTGCCGGCCTGCACAGAAACATAGTTACTATCAGTTTAAAAGAAGAATAAACGAAATTTATATAAGAGATTGGCCGACGGCTACGTCAGAGAGGTTGGACTGCCGGTCTGGATCGTATCTCGTCCAAAGGATATCGCTGGCTATCCAGCGAGGCAATGCAGCCAGCATCATGGGTACCTTTGGGCGGGATTTGGTGCGGGGCGGTTTATTTGATTAGATTAAGTTGTTTGACGACGCATGTGCGGACTTATTTATTGTAATGACGATGCTTGTTGCAGAATATTCCCGTAATTGTGGGCCGACGACGCTACTTCTGGCAGAAAATTAATATTTTTAGTGTGGCATGCTTGTGACGAAACGTGTTGTGAATTATTTCCTTTGTACCCAGTAATGAATAAATACTTTTTTGTTTTAAAGAAGAATGTGCATGACCTTGCTCGCAAGTGTGACGTGCGTGCGTGCGTGCGTGCGTGCGTGCATTGCTTGCTCAATCAAACGAACTTGACTCGAGTCGTTTTGAGGATAGAGCGTGCAAAAAAAGATGAGCAAATATATTTAAGAGGATATAATTCGGAGCGCGCTCTATACAATACGTTTATGGTGATATTTTCAATACTACCCAATTAAAGTCAATGAAATTTTGCAGAAACAATGTAGAAACAAATCTCTATGCTTGTATGGAGTCAGATTTTTCGTTAAAATGTATAGTTTTAGTGCCTCAAAGATTTCCATACATATTTTCAATTAATCCTAGCATTGAAACTGTTTATTTTAACGAAAATCTGACTCCATATAAGCATAGAGATTTGTTTCTAGATTGTTTCTGAAAAATTTCATTGACTTTAATTTGTTAGTAATGAAAATATCACCATAGGACGTTTGTATGGTGCGCGCTCCGAATTATATCGCCTTAAGTATTTTACCACAATAAACACAGAATATATACCACTAGCTTTTAATTACTAAACAATTTTTAGGGTGTATTCAGACAATGAAATTTAACAACTTTCCCTAAAGAACATGGATCGAAAAAAGATAATTTGATGGACCCTATGGAGGGTCAACTTTTGTATGGACAAAAGTGTTTTTCGTTTGTTGACCCATGTTCCTTAGGGAAAGTTGTCTGCATACATCCTTATTGTTTTTTTTAGTAATTAAAACGAGTTGTGTATAAGATTATAATTTAAACTAGTGTTTTCCCGCGACTTCGTCCGCACAAATTATATACCAGATTTTAAGTCAGATCATAAGCTATCAAACAAAAAAAGTTTCATCAAGATCGGTTCAGTAGTTTTTGCGTGATGCGCGAACAAACAATCAAACAAACAAACAAACACACAAACAAACAGACAAACAGACAGACAAAATTTCTAAAAAAGGTTGATTTCGAGTAAGGGATACTTAAAAACCATATCGTAATCTTTTTTTTGTAAATATCTTCAATGTACAGACACACTTCAGTTACAGTTTTATAATAGTTTAGATTAGATGTAACTCACCATTTCATCGTTTCGCCTGATCATTTCAAGTTGCTGTTCTCTAGCTATGGCCTGTCGCACGGCGGGAGGCGGCCGGGCTCGTTCCTCGTTACCTATTCAACAAATTATTTTATTAACACAAGTATTTAACTGCATGCATATGCCTATGACTATATTCCCCGAGGGGGTAGTCAGAGATATTCTGAAACCTCAGAACATCCACGTTTCACCAGTAGTACCGAAACTCTGTCCAGTGTGACGGAGGGTGAGCCCGTCGCCACTTGTAATGGACAGGGGGTACAATACATGCCTCGAAATTTAAGCATGCCGGTTTCCTCACGATGTTTTCCTTCACCAAAAGCCAGTGGTGTTACAAATCGTACATAAATTCCGAAAAACTCATTGGTACGAGTCGGCATGGACGGGGATCGAATCATCGCCTCCTGCACGGCAGGCAAGGTTACTCGCCACTGGACCACCACGCCTTTTTTTAGTATTTAAGTATTTAACTACACTGTATCAGTATAACAAATATTTAAGACGGGACGCGTAAAATCAGTCTGGCCGCGCATTGGTGCATATTGTTGTGTGTACAAACAAGGCATAACAAAACAGTTCTTCAATTGAAGAATTTTCATGATGGAATCAAAATCGAGATTTGTAAATAGTTTTGTATGAAATATATGATTTTTTCTAGATGTTGGCTCCGTAGTGAAAGTTGTTCTGCTCGATGGTCTAAACTAACGGTACGTTCCGAATTACGCCGACAGCGCTGTGAGCACGATAAATGTCGTTCCGAATTGACGTGATCGCGATGCAGACAATCCGTCGGGCATGCGTTGTTGTGTTTATATAAGTAAAGTTACCGAAGAAGGCCTGCTTGTATATGTCCGGCTCCAGAAGGAAGGCGTACAATCCGTCGGGCATGCGTTGTTGCACGTACTGCAGCCCGTAGTCGCACATCGCGCCCGCACTGACCCGCAGCGCTTTGCGTTCGTTGTCACTGCATAGCTGCAACAAATTGTAGTGTCATTGATGTCTTTTCCTTTATTTAAAATATTAGCTAAAGGCGGGTACTGCTGGACACTTCAGCTATTTTGCTGAGGAAATTAGTAAGAAAATGATATAGTTCGAGGCAACTAAAAGATCACAAAGTAATGGCTACGTCCAACAGGCTTGACCGGTGTACCTACTTGCTTGATACTGGTGACAGCAGGACGGGGTGATGCGTTAAAAATAAGAGCGACAGAGATCTTTAAAAGTGGGGAGTCTCGTGGCTAAGGGGGGTAACAAGTAGACGTTTCGTCGGCTTGCGATTTTATTGGACACGTGCGGATCCGCCGTTTTATGTCGGTTTCAAGTGTGTGTTTTTGTTTAAAAACGGGGCTTTGAGATCGCCATATCCTATTACCGTAGGTACAATATCTAATAAATACATCTTCAACACTTGACACTGGCGAAATCTAACAAGGAAACGCCATTTAATAAAAATAGAATAGAATCTTTAAAAGTTACAGATATAAAGGCAATATTTTACAAACTGTTGTTACATTTCATAAAAAAAAAAATATTCAAGTCATTGTCATTTATGATGGTGATGATGTTTGTCATTTAATTTTGAGTGAACATTCGTTCGTTCTCTGATCACAGCCGTTGGACAACTGCCGGACATAGGCCTCCCCAAAGGATCACCCCAACGACCGGTCCAGTATTATATAATCTGTGGCCATGTCAATGATATTTCTACCTGAACATTGTTAGACCGCAGCGCAGGCGACAGTAGATGCGGCAGCAGCGGCAGTATGTCCAGCTGCAGGCTTGACCTGGTGGTTGCCACACTGGGCACACTGCCTCGCCATACACTGTGTACTATGCTCTCTATCTCAGTTTTCTTTCGCGACATCTGTAAGCAAAACATTTTGGTTACAATGCGCCCCAAAGCCTGTGCAAATCAAGTGAGTGGAACTTTGTGGACAACATTTGATTACAAGACACGTAAAATGACAGTTTAAACTATATTTTAACAGCACTAAGATAGGATTTCCTTCAATACAATCTCTAACGGACCTAATGAAGGCTAAGGCACAGACAGCAACTGCAAAGTATCCTAAATTGTTAACACGATACCCTCTCTCATATACGCATCTAAGCAGTCTGGGCATCGTTGTAAAGTCCGCAAAATGCGTATATGTCAGAGGGCACAAATGTGTTTCTGCATAAAAGATCTATGGACACATTTTCCCGTAAGTAGCAAAGTGCAGCTGTCCTTACAGTATGGCAACGCTCTTGATATGCCGCGCTCCGCCACCGTGCCGGTGTGTTTAAGTTGTCAATACCGAATCTTAATGCAGATCTCAGGAAAATCCGTTCCGCCCGCTTCCCCACAAGGATAAGGGAAAAATGAATGAAAGAGTTGTTGTCACATTTTCGGGAAGAGTTGTTCGATACGTTTTCTTTTCCGTTAATAGATATTATGTTTTATTTTAATTTTCGTTTTAAGAAGGAAGATGTTGTATATATAGCCATTAGAAAAGAAAAAAAAAGAGTTCTGTCATTCTGTCATAATCTACGAACGTGTTTGATTTCCAATAAAATTCTTAAATACATTATTTAACAGCCCCCCACCCCTCCCCCGTTGCTCTGCGCAAGTACATCCGTTGCCGTACTGTAAAGACTAGTATAGTTATGCTGTGGCTATGCTATGCTACAAGTTGGTAATGTTCAAAAAAGTTGTCTTAGGGTGTCCGCAATCTATCCGCGGCGAAGGAGCCGAAGGAGGCGAACGAAACTAATTTCCATTTAATTCTTCGGAGGATTCGTTCGATTCGAGTGGCCAGCAGAGCGTGGCACCTCGCCGCACAGAGCGGCAACATGCCGTACATAGAGTAGTTCTGCCGGCGCATGGTCCAGCTTTGTCTTAGAGCATTATAAATCTAACTGGCCTACCTCTAGAGCCTGTATAGGGAACTTGATCCTCTGCGGCGCTCTAGTGGCCAGCAGAGCGTGGCACCTCGCCGCACAGAGCGGCAACATGCCGTACATAGAGTAGTTCTGCCGGCGCATGGTCCAGCTTTGTCTTAGAGCATTATAAATCTAACTGGCCTACCTCTAGAGCCTGTATAGGGAACTTGATCCTCTGCGGCGCTCTAGTGGCCAGCAGAGCGTGGCACCTCGCCGCACAGAGCGGCAACATGCCGTACATAGAGTAGTTCTGCCGGCGCATGGTCCAGCTTTGTCTTAGAGCATTATAAATCTAACTGGCCTACCTCTAGAGCCTGTATAGGGAACTTGATCCTCTGCGGCGCTCTAGTGGCCAGCAGAGCGTGGCACCTCGCCGCACAGAGCGGCAACATGCCGTACATAGAGTAGTTCTGCCGGCGCATGGTCCAGCTTTGTCTTAGAGCATTATAAATCTAACTGGCCTACCTCTAGAGCCTGTATAGGGAACTTGATCCTCTGCGGCGCTCTAGTGGCCAGCAGAGCGTGGCACCTCGCCGCACAGAGCGGCAACATGCCGTACATAGAGTAGTTCTGCCGGCGCATGGTCCAGCTTTGTCTTAGAGCATTATAAATCTAACTGGCCTACCTCTAGAGCCTGTATAGGGAACTTGATCCTCTGCGGCGCTCTAGTGGCCAGCAGAGCGTGGCACCTCGCCGCACAGAGCGGCAACATGCCGTACATAGAGTAGTTCTGCCGGCGCATGGTCCAGCTTTGTCTTAGAGCATTATAAATCTAACTGGCCTACCTCTAGAGCCTGTATAGGGAACTTGATCCTCTGCGGCGCTCTAGTGGCCAGCAGAGCGTGGCACCTCGCCGCACAGAGCGGCAACATGCCGTACATAGAGTAGTTCTGCCGGCGCATGGTCCAGCTTTGTCTTAGAGCATTATAAATCTAACTGGCCTACCTCTAGAGCGTGTATAGGGAACTTGATCCTCTGCGGCGCTCTAGTGGCCAGCAGAGCGTGGCACCTCGCCGCACAGAGCGGCAACATGCCGTACATAGAGTAGTTCTGCCGGCGCATGGTCCAGCTTTGTCTTAGAGCATTATAAATCTAACTGGCCTACCTCTAGAGCCTGTATAGGGAACTTGATCCTCTGCGGCGCTCTAGTGGCCAGCAGAGCGTGGCACCTCGCCGCACAGAGCGGCAACATGCCGTACATAGAGTAGTTCTGCCGGCGCATGGTCCAGCTTTGTCTTAGGGCATTATAAATCTAACTGGCCTACCTCTAGAGCCTGTATAGGGAACTTGATCCTCTGCGGCGCTCTAGTGGCCAGCAGAGCGTGGCACCTCGCCGCACAGAGCGGCAACATGCCGTACATAGAGTAGTTCTGCCGGCGCATGGTCCTGCTTTGTCTTAGAGCATTATAAATCTAACTGGCCTACCTCTAGAGCCTGTATAGGGAACTTGATCCTCTGCGGCGCTCTAGTGGCCAGCAGAGCGTGGCACCTCGCCGCACAGAGCGGCAACATGCCGTACATAGAGTAGTTCTGCCGGCGCATGGTCCAGCTTTGTCTTAGAGCATTATAAATCTAACTGGCCTACCTCTAGAGCTTGTATAGGGAACTTGATCCTCTGCGGCGCTCTAGTGGCCAGCAGAGCGTGGCACCTCGCCGCACAGAGCGGCAACATGCCGTACATAGAGTAGTTCTGCCGGCGCATGGTCCTGCTTTGTCTTAGAGCATTATAAATCTAACTGGCCTACCTCTAGAGCCTGTATAGGGAACTTGATCCTCTGCGGCGCTCTAGTGGCCAGCAGAGCGTGGCACCTCGCCGCACAGAGCGGCAACATGCCGTACATAGAGTAGTTCTGCCGGCGCATGGTCCAGCTGTGTATCGCGTCGTGTAGTTGGAGCCACGAGAGGGTCTCACAGGCGATCGCGAGACGAGCGTCCACGCGGGAGGTTAGGTAGTTCTCGAATATACCCTCTACTAGTCTGGAAAAGAATAAGAGGACTTTAGGTGTCTAGTGGTTCCTTGGGTGACCCCAGGGAATCGCTGGAACAGCTGACATACGTGAGCTTCAAGCCAGCTATTGGCGAGAGGTGGTCGAGACGACGGAAAAGGGCCGTTTAGTAACTTAAGTTAGTTTTTGGAAATCTTATATTACTTATGTTACTAAAATATTTAGTTCCTGTTCAGTTTATTTAGTTTGGTTAGGTCTGTCACCGTTTTCTAATCTTTTTGGCCTAACTGTGGTTTAATTAGCAAAAAGGTATTGTTTGTTTGTGTTGTGGGTACATGAATATAATGTGGTGTAGGTAGGATTTATGGAAATAAATTCAGTTGTTGTCTTGCACTCGTGGACGTTTCATTTACAATCACTACATGGTGTCAGGTGTTAATAAAATACACAAATTATTAGTACCGGGAGTTTACGGGAGTGAATTAGTGGGAAATATTCATATATTTCGAAGTTTTGTGAATAAAAAGTGTAAACTGAGAAAAATATGGAACACGCGCGGCCGCCATCGGAATTGAACATGGACGGTGGGCCGGTCAGCCGGGCTGACGCGTGGAAACGGTGGAGGCAGCAATTCATGTTGTTTATGAAGGCATCCGGGGTGAATTCGGAGTCGGCAGGGGTACAAGCCAGCCTGCTGGTCAATTTAATAGGACCCGAAGGTTTCGACATATACCAAACTTTCACTTTTGATAAAGAAACCGACCGTGATGACGTGGATGTGACTTTGAAAAAATTTGATGATTATTTTGGTACGAAAGAGAACGTTACTTTGTTAAGATACAAATTTTTTACACGAAATCAAGAGGACGGGGAGACTATGCAGCAATATGTTACGGCGTTGCGACTGCTGAGCAGGAATTGCGGCTTTGTTACTCTGCAAGAGGATTTAATCAAGGATCGTATCGTGTGTGGTGTACGAAGTGCGACGATCAGGGATCGGTTGCTAAGGTGTGATAATCTCGACCTGGATAAAGCCATAAAAATATGCCAAGCGGAAGAAATTTCACAGGAAAGTGGACGTGAATTAATCGGTCGTAGTGTAAGTGGCAGTGCAAGTGTGAGTGCGGGTCCCGTGCACGTAGACGCCGTGGAGCGGCGCTGGCACCGCGGCGGTGGCGCGCGCGGAGGCCGGCGGGGCGCGCCGGCGCCGCCCCAAGCGCCGATGCGTGGCCCCCGGCCGCCGCCGGCGCGCGCGCCTTCCTGCTGCGCCTACTGCGGCAGCTGGAACTGTGTGGCCGGTCAGTGCCCGGCGATGAACGTTACGTGCTTCGTGTGCGGTAAGAGAGGACACTTCGCCCGCGTATGTAAGTCAAGTTCAGTTAATAACAGGGAAAAGGTGAAAAAAATTTACGAGATCGGACGAGACGACGACGACGAGTCTGAGTCTGATGAGTGCGATTCTTTCTACGTGATGGTCGTGAGTGAACAAAATAACAATGCCGACGAGTGGTACGAAACATTGTCGCGCGGAAATTTTTCAGAGAAATTTAAATTAGATACGGGTGCGGACATAAATGTGCTGTCATATAAAAAGTTCTCGCTTTTGGGATTGAACGATGATGTAATTAAACATAGTAATATTAGACTAGAATCATATGGTGGCGATTTAATCCCAATAAAGGGAGTGTGTGTGTTGCAGTGGTCGCATAAAGATGTGTTGTATGATTTAAAATTTGCCATAGCAGATATACAATGTCAAAGTGTGCTGGGACATAAATCGTGTGAAGAGTTAGGGCTGGTCAAACGCGTACAGTCGGTAAACCTCTCTGACTACGAAGAGTTATTTACTGGTTTGGGTTGCCTTCCAGGTAAATATCACATTGTTGTTGATAAGTCTGTCCAACCGGTAATTTGTGCGTCCAGGAAGATACCACTAGGTATACGTGATAGGTTAGCGGAAGAACTAAAGAAAATGGAAGATTTAGGGGTGATTCGAAAGGTTTCTCGCCCTACACAGTGGGTGCACCCGCTAGTGTTGGCGGCAAAAAAGAATAATGGTATCAGAGTATGTTTAGATCCGCGCGAGTTGAACCGGGCGGTGCAGCGCGCACACTTCCAGCTGCCCACGGTGACGGAGCTGGCGGCGCGGCTGCATGGCGCGACACACTTCTCGGTGCTCGATGCTAATTCTGGGTTTTGGAATATACAGCTGGACGAAGAGAGCGCAGACTTGTGCACCTTCGCCACACCTTTCGGTCGCTACCAGTTTCTTCGCTTACCGTTCGGTATCAACTGCGCTTCCGAAGTCTTCCACGCAAAAATGCGACAACTGCTGGAAGACCTGGACGGGACGGACAGCTTTATAGATGATATTATAGTATGGGGACGAACGAAACAGGAGCACGATTCGAGGTTGAAGGCCTTACTAGATCGGGCGAAGGAAATCAACATAAAATTCAACAAAGAAAAATGCAAATTAGGTGTACAGGAGGTGGTTTATTTAGGACACGTTTTTGACAAAAAAGGAATGAGGCCAGATAGTAATAAAATTAAAGCGATCACTATGATGACCGAACCGAGCGATAGGAAAAGTCTAGAACGATTTTTGGGTGCAGTCAACTATCTATCGAAGTTCATTCCTAATTATTCCGAGCACGCGCTTCCACTGACACATCTCTTGAGGAAAGAGAACGGGTGGCGGTGGGAGCAGAGTGAGCGAGCGGCTTTTGAGAAGCTTAAGAAGTGTGTGTGCAGCGCGCCCGTGCTCGCGCTGTACGACGTGGCGCGGCCCGTGCTGCTGTCGGTGGACGCGTCGCGCGACGCGCTGGGCGCCGTGCTGATGCAGGACGGCCGCGTCGTCGAGTACGCCTCGCGCACCCTCACCGACACCCAGCGCCGGTATGCGCAGGTGGAGAAAGAACTACTAGCGATTGTATTTGCGTGCGAACGATTTCACCAGTATATTTTTGGAAAAGAGAAGATTACAGTAGAATCCGATCATAAGCCGCTAGAGAGCATTTTCAAAAAACCGCTGATGTCTGTCCCAGCACGCTTGCAGCGTATGATGTTAAGAATACAAGGTTACGACCTAATTGTTAGCTATAAGCCAGGCAAATATATGTACTTAGCTGATACTTTGTCTCGAGCGCCGCTGCCCGATCTATACAGCGAACGAATGAGTGATAGTGTGCTATATCAAGTACAAATGATAGTTAACAATTTGCCAATATCGTATAATAAGTTAACTTTAATAAAAAGAGAAACGAAAAGGGACACTGACTTTGCAAAATTATTAGAGTATATAAAAACAGAATGGCCTTCGCATAAACATGAGGTGTTGGAAAGCTTAAGGGTATACTGGTCTATAAAGGAAGTTTTATTTATCGTCGATGATGTAATATTTAAAGACAATTTGGTTGTGGTTCCACCGAATTTAAGAAAACAAATGCTCGACATTGTGCACGAGGGTCATCAGGGGATAGACCGGTGCAAACGGCGCGCGAGACAGGTATTGTATTGGCCAAATATGTCTCGTGATATCGAGCAGTATGTAAAACGTTGTGCTGTGTGCCAGGAGTGCTCAAATGCACCTCCAAAAGAACCAATGATTCCTATAAAAATACCGTCTTTGCCATGGAAAAAGATAGGATCCGATTTATTTGAGTACCAAAGAAAGTATTTCCTTCTTATCGTTGACTATTACTCAAATTATGTAGAAGTTGCAGAATTGAATAACATAACTTCGAGCTCGATAATCCGAAGTATGAAGGAAATATTTTCTAGACACGGAATACCGGAAATCGTTATCAGTGATAACGGTAGACAGTACAGTAGCCGCGAGTTTAAATCATTTGCTTCTGAATGGGGATTCGAACATGTGACGTCGTCACCTAACTATCCACAAGCAAATGGTAAAAGTGAACGTGCAGTACAAACTATAAAAGCACTTCTTAGAAAATCAATGAGAAGCAATACAGATTTTCAACTAGCACTACTAAATTACAGGAACACACCAAGAGATCATTTGAGCTCTCCTACACAACTTCTGATGGGACGTAGATTGCGTTGTAAATTGCCAGTTAATCCACAGCTGTTAAAACCAGAGCCCATCGATCCAGCTGAATATTTAGTAATGTTAGAGAAACAACAATATTCAAAGAATTGTTACGATAAGACTTGTAAACCCTTGCCACAACTAAAGATGGGTGATAATGTGGTATGCATAGAGGGTAAAAAGAGAACTAGAGCAACTGTAGTAGACCGAGCGGACACTCCACGCTCCTGCTCGTTCCTGCTTAGAATGGACCACCCCATTTCTTTTCGTACCGACTAAGGGATTAGGGCAGTATATTTATGAGCGAAAGGCTAGTCAATCATTCATTCTTTATTGAACACCAAAAACATTACAATAGGAGCAATTGTAAAATTATTGGTGTCCAATAAACCTTTTGAAAAGGCAGTTCCGTGATCATGGCAGTTGTAACACTGCCGAAATATCGGGAACTCCAAATAAATAAAAACGCGGTAAGAAGCCGTTAAAATGATTAACTTAAGCTTTTGAATAGGTACTTAAATACATAAACCAGAAAGGTACAAATTAGGCTTGTCACCTAATTTACTTTACATTTATCTTGAAACCTTCAACACTTGAAGGGTGAGCCTTGTTGCGACTGCATGCAAGACAGCTCTTAGTTGTAGCAATGTTTCTTAGCGCTCCGTAAGGGATTATGTATGTATGTTGTATTTAAAACATGTATCAACTCACCTATCATATTCGCCCGCCGCTTGTACAGTCTTCAGAATATCAGGGTTCTTGTCATTGATAGTGAAGATTGCCGTCAGAGCCTCCATCATACTTTTACTGCAGTCCTTCGTGCCTATCGCTGCGTTCTCTACGTCCTCCATGCTTAGCTGAAATTAAGTAGGCCATGTCACACCCTGGACGCTTCGTACAACGGGCTCGCATTAACAAGAGATAAGCACATGCGATAAAAAGTTATTGAAAATGAGAGAGAACTGAAGCACTCTTGGTTTAAAGGACCACTAGGTAAAAATTAAGGAGGATCCCCAAAATTGCGACAGCTTGTCACGACGCGGTAAAATATTAGGTAACAATTTATTCAGGCCGATAGGGTCAAAGAGTTCTCGAGTAGCGAGTGCGAGTGCGGCCCCTACAAGTTGGACCGATGACCTGGTGAAGGCGGCGGGATACCGTTGGATGAGGGCAGCGCAGCACCAGTCGTTGTGGCTATCTGCAGGGGAGGCCTATGTCCAGCAGTGGACGTCTATTGGCTGAGATGATGACGAATTTATTCAATCGCAATTTTAAAGATTTGTAGGACCAAATTTCATTGTCAATCAAATTTCAATCAGTGTCAGCCCTGAGACACTCCGCTACCTGCACTACTCGTATAGTATACCTGCGCCTCAGCTCTCGCCCGCACGAAGCTGAGCACTAGTATGGCGGCCCTGACGTCGCCGCGGGCGCGCGCCGCCAGCGCGGACAGCGCGTGTGGCGCCGCGGAGAGCCCCTCGCAGCTCAGTGTCAGCCCTGAGACACTCCGCTACCTGCACTACTCGTATAGTATACCTGCGCCTCAGCTCTCGCCCGCACGAAGCTGAGCACTAGTATGGCGGCCCTGACGTCGCCGCGGGCGCGCGCCGCCAGCGCGGACAGCGCGTGTGGCGCCGCGGAGAGCCCCTCGCAGCTCAGTGTCAGCCCTGAGACACTCCGCTACCTGCACTACTCGTATAGTATACCTGCGCCTCAGCTCTCGCCCGCACGAAGCTGAGCACTAGTATGGCGGCCCTGACGTCGCCGCGGGCGCGCGCCGCCAGCGCGGACAGCGCGTGTGGCGCCGCGGAGAGCCCCTCGCAGCGCGCCACGCGCGACAGCCGCGCGCACAGCCGCGACTGGGACACTCCGCCCACGCGCACTATCAGCGACACCGGCCTGCAAACATACCGGCTATGTTAGTATCGGACGGGACTTGAACTGGCAACCCCGGCCAATACGGGGACTGTGCATCGAGGACATATAAACATGCTCACATTCACAAGAGGTTAGCACATGTAAGCTGTGCGCCTCCAGTCTACCTCCTGAGGAGATGATGTCACAATTGTTGCGGTGTACGTACTGTACGCAGGTACGTTCTGTGGCTGACCTCCGTCCTTTGTCCAAATAGACTACCATACTCGTACTTAAGTTAGTACTTCGACCGAAAATCGTCAACACTTGCGTCTCTAAGGAACGTAAGTTCGTAGTGGCCACACATGGCCAGGGTCATGTCCCAGAATTTTGTAACCTTTGATTTGAAAAAGCACACAACGTTGACCAAATGTAATATTTGGAAATAGGGAGTATTGGCTATGTACGAAGCTGTGTGGACTGACGTTTGGCATGGATGTTTCTCTTGGCTTCTAGGTGTTCACTTAGAAATAAAAAGTATTTTTCGCAAAACCCCTAAAGATGTCTAAACTGGGGTGAAAATTTCGACGGGAATTTCTGACGAAAAACCGAACTTCCATTTCCAGGTTGGTAAACTCATAGACATATTACTCTAGCGATAGACAAGCTCGTTCAAACAAACAACATGTCACACAAAACAACACAAAATGACACATTGCGGTCTGTCATTGCCATAGTGACGAAGTGAACTCGGGAACATCAATCAGGTGCGTACACCTCATTCAAGTGGAACATGTTGCTTCTATGCAAGGGCAAGTCTATCGCTAGAGTTTAAGTCTATGGGTAAACAAAAGCTGGCGCGTTCACAGCCACACACAAACGCATCTTTCCTGTCACTGCGTCCGTGCTTGATAAAGGTAAAGAGACTTTTCATTATACGTGCAGTGAGATAAAGGCATTGCGTAAATGCCCACGCCCACTTTATTTAACCGACGTGTAGTAGATATTATAATATGCCTTCTGTGCTAGTAGATACACCACTTTACCAGTAGCTCCGATGTCGTTAACGGAGCTGTGTCTATTTCATCAGGATGTAACTTACCTCAGAGGTCTGAGCGAGTTGGCGTACAAGTCGTTACAAATAGCAATGACGGGCCGCCTCAGGGGCTGCGTCTTCTTCTTCTTGCCTCCTTCTGTGCCGGTGGCCGTACACCACTTTACCAGTAGCTCCACTGTCGGTAACGGAGCTCCGTCTATTTCATCTGGGTATTTAAAAAAACAATTAACAAAAGGTTTTCGAAACGATAGTTGATTTAAAGTGAACGTATTTTGAAAAGCAATTTTAGATTGAGCGAGCAATCGGTATTCTAAAAGATCATTGTTGTAGTGAAGTTTCTGACTCCTCAGAAAAGAAGGTCGTGCGTGGGTGTATTTGAAATGGTTTTAGTCTAAACTATTATAAAACTGTAACTGAAGTGTGTCTGTACATTGAAGATATTTACAAAAAAAAAAGATTACGATATGGTTTTTAGGTATCCCTGACTCGAAATCAACCTTTTTTAGAAATTTTGTCCGTCTGTTTGTTTGTTTATTTGTTTGTTTGTTTGTTTGTTCGCGCATCACGCAAAAACTACTGAACCGATTTTGATGAAACTTTTTTGTTTGATAGCTTATGATCTGACTTAAAATCTGGTACCTATATAATTTGTGCGGACGAAGTCGCGAGAAAACACTAGTAAGAAATAAAAGTACCTATATATGAAGTGTTGTAAACACAGAACATTATAAGAGGGGGTAGAAGAGTGATTTTCATAACACCATAAGGCGCGCGGCATGGTGCGAGCGATAGGGCATGAGTAATTGTAGCAAGAGACAATTGGAGACAAGTGGCGACGCCGTCTCCGAAGCAAAAGCGATACTTTGCATTTCTAACCCCTCTTATAATGTTCTGTGGTTGTAAACCTAATATAAGGCAGTTGGGTCGTCGCTCAGCGTCCAGCACGGAGGTCATCAGGGTGGCGCTCTGCAGCGCGTTGCGGAACGCTTCCGTGCTGCGCTCGTCCGACGCGTTCAGCTCCACGGGCCTGTACCCTGCACAGTTATGTCAATTGAGACAAGTTTATTCCGAAAGCGCTAATGCGCGCTGCATGCAAACGAAGTCTGTAAAGTCCATGACATTTTGCAGAACCAATCTATAATAGAACCACATTTCTATGCTTGTATGTTGTCCGATTTTCGTTCTTTTTTCAGTTTCAGTGCTAGGATTAATTTAAGATTTGTATGGAAATCTTTGAAGCTCTGTAACTTTAAAACTATATAATTTAACGAAAATCTGGCACCATACAAGCATAGAGATTAGTTTCTAGATTGTTTCTGGAAAAAAAAATCTGTAATATACTTACCCTTAAGGGTCGGCACTACCCTAATCGGGCAAAACAGGGTTCGGCGTTCCGACTTTTGAGGATAGTAAATAGCTATATTTAGAAACAAAATTAATACCATCGCTTCTCTAAAAGATGAAGTACAAGATGAACAAAAAAATTTCAGTAAAATTGTGTAGTTACATCAGAAAGTAATCGAGAATTTCATGAAAAACTGTAGAATAGCACTGCCGCGTTCCGAGTCCTGTGATTTAGTGAAACAAAATAAAACAACAAAATATATTTATAATCAATGGCAAAACATCAAAGAACACTTTAAACAAATCAGTTTTTCGATACGACTTCTAGTTTTTTTGCAATTTGTTACCAAAAATCACATATTTTTTTGGACGTTTTCTTCATACAAATTACTATGGGCCGTCAATCGTTCGAAATCATTGCGAATAGTCCGGTGACCGGCAACACCCAACCCTGTCTTAGAAGATTAATGAACAATTCCATTTTTAGCTAAAGTAGGCAAAGTAACTTATAAAAAACCGGGCAAGTGGGTGTCGGGCCACATGCAGTGTAGGGTTCCGTAGTTGCCCGTCACGATATGTGGACTTAGAAGTGCATTTTATAAATTGGTCGACTATTACGGTAAATTTTTGTCTCCTTTATTATTTTAGAATAACTGTAAGTTTATTACTATTGTTACTAGCAAACTAAGGATTGATAATCTGAAATCATCATCATCATCGTCAGATATGTTTTAAATAAGAATGGAATAAGAGTGAATTCTGTACCGTAGTATGTGACTGAAACGATTGACTTCGAAAGTCATTTTGCACGACAGAATTTTGCGCGAAAAGACATTGCGCGATACAAGAAAACACAAAGGAATTTCACAAAAGTTACTGTCCGGTCACTGTTTGGTAGTTTTTGGTTATTTTGGTAATTTATGGTAGTTTTTGAGTCTTTCGGTAGTTTTTGGTAAATTTTCGTACAAAAGTAACCAAAAAGTTATTTTGGTAGATTTTCGTACTTTTTGGTAGATTATTGTTATTTTTGTAATTTTTCGTACTTTTTGGTAGTTTATGGTTAATTTGGTACTTTTTGGTTCATCTCATTTCATTTCATTTATTTACCTTAAATTGTAGGTAGGTACATAAGTTACAGATGGTAAGTACCTACAGAGTACCTATTAGTCACACTACAACATAATTTATAAACATTAAGAAAAAAACAGATTTAAACAATAGGTGCCAGACAATAACTTAACTACCACCTTTCAGTACTACAATTAAATTAGTTAAATGTTATAAAGTCAGTTCAATGTGATTAGTTAAAAATTATAATAACCTTATAGAGGTACAAATAATCGATCTGCAACCTGCAACACATTTTTTTCTACTCAGATGTTTGTTTACTTATACTGAAGAAACTAATTAAAGTCATAGGGACACTGTTCGATTAATAATTCTTTTAACTTCTTCAGAAATTTCTTGTCGGCTTTATTAATGTCATCTGGTGTTTTACTATACACAAGAACAGTATTGAGTTTCTCTGTGGCTCTGCTATTGGGTGGTCGTGTCGGTTGCCCCATCCCCGGTCCACAGTGGAACTCCAGTGGTGGCTCAGGATATTGTTCTTTTATAAGAGCAACCCTTGAAGTCACCAAAATATCAATATAACCGTACAACGTCAAGCACTTTTGCTATAAAAACTCGACATTGGCAAAATCATCACATACCCAAGATGGCAGCCATTTTTTAAAATATAGAATAGAATAGAAGAACAGTATTCGACTTTATTTTGTAGTCCTTTGCATCGATGCTAGTCGGTAATTTGGTACCAGTAACTCATTTTTGCTAGTTACATTTTAATCTCTTGCTACGGAATACAACGGGGTATCGTCTCACGATTTTGCACAGATCGAGGATATACAAAGCTGTCACAGTGAGTAATTTAAAGTCGGTAAACAAGGATCAGCATGACACCCTTACTGACTGAATTCCGCTCACGATTCGAATGCACCTCTTTTGCAAAACAAATATTTTATTTATGTCAACAGTACCCCGTAGCCAAGCCGTCAAGAACTCTTTCGTTTTTATGGTAGTTTCTGGTAAGCAGTAGTTTGTATAACTCTGGTAGATGGCGCTGACGTCCCTTTAAGACGATAAAATATATAGATTGAAAATTTCGCCGTGGCTTGCGGGGCGACGACAGCTCTGTTGGAGTAGAGCATGCCCCGGATAGGCAGGTCGTGGGTTCGAATCCCGCTCGCAGCCTGACTTTTTCAATCTTTAATTTGATTAAGCTAACATGGCATACCATGTAAAATAATAAAATTCTATTGGAATAAGGTGAGACATCTATATCGCATGAATCTAATTGCAACATTAGATGTGTGGGTCAGTAGTTTGTATAACTCTGGTAGATGGCGCTGACGTCCCTTTAAGACGATAAAAT
Source organism: Agonopterix heracliana (assembly GCA_963693445.1). NCBI lineage: Eukaryota > Metazoa > Arthropoda > Insecta > Lepidoptera > Depressariidae > Agonopterix > Agonopterix heracliana. Next base: position 14,744,028 of record OY856323.1, on the reverse strand, counting down.
ATAAAGATTGAAAATTTCGCCGTGGCTTGCGGGGCGACGACAGCTCTGTTGGAGTAGAGCATGCCCCGGATAGGCAGGTCGTGGGTTCGAATCCCGCTCGCCGCCCGACTTTTTCAATCTTTAATTTGATTAATCTAACATGGCATACCTACATGTAAAATAATAAAAAAAAATATCTTTAAAATTACTTCTTGTTAATATTGCTGTGCCCTTTCAGAATTCATGTACCCACTTTAGCTACTAAGTAACACCTATATGTTCTTGTGTCGCACAATGTCCTTCAGCGTGACTAAAATTACTGCTGAAATCTACCAAAATCTACCAGTCCTGTTTCAAATTCTACTTAAATTTTACCAAATAATATTTATGTCGTTACAGATGGTCAAAATTTAATATGAAACACGTTTTTGTACAAAATATTATTAATTTTATCTAAACGCTCATCATTACACATGTTATTTTCGCATTTTTGTATAATTTTTATTGGTTTTTATCACTTTGTAACATGGATGCTTCAATTTTCAAATAAATATTAAATTAGGTCGTCCCTATGCAAGTTTAAATTTAGTACAGTTTTCTGTGTCTCATAAGCAGAATCCGAAATTTTGGTAGCACTTTTAATAATGTCAAACGGATTGCACGTTTATCGACTTCCGATTGTGTCGATATACGGGTAGTTTTTTATCACTGCGGATAACTCCAGCATGTATTCTACTCATCAAACTGAACAACTTTCACTATGGAGCCAACTTCAAAAGAGCGAAAAAAAAAATCTGCTGTCCTATACAAAACTGCAGTACCTACATATTCGACTCAAATGTATGGGACAGCTGATTTATATTCGCTATTTTGAAGTTCGATACATGCTGAAGTTATCCGCTGTGATATGAAATATACCCGTATATCGACATTATTGGAAGTCAATAAACATGCATGCAATGCCTTTGACATATTAAAAGTGCTAGGTAACAAAATTTCAACTCTGCTCAGAAGCCCTCTTTTGTAAAAAAAAACCACATTAGGCGATACGATTAATATTTGCTGTACTAGAAGTGAGTTCGGTGGCGCGTTGCGGAGAGGACTCTCAATCAAGAGGTCCGAGTTCGAATCCGCACGGACAACATGCCACGTACCAATGAGTTTTTCTAACTTACCGCCCGACCGACCCTCCTCCGTATTACCGACTGCTCTCAAATGGTGAACGAAAACATTGTGAGGAAACCTGCATATGCAGACGAAGAAATTCTGATGTATATTATGTGAAGTCTACCAATCCGCATCGGGCACGCGTGGTGGACTAACGCCCAAATACCCTCCTAGAAGGTAGGCCTGTGCCCTGCAGTGGGACGTATATAGGCTGATGATTATGATGATGATGTACTAGAAGTTCCGGAAAACTTGCAAACCCTGCAATCGTTTTCTCAGCCATTTGTATTGCCAGCTTAGATTTTATTAGACGGAATTCTTGCATTTTTAAATACATAAAATTTTCGAATACTCAATTTCTACTAAAATCTACTAAACAATTTTGCCCTAAATCTACCAATAAAGAAGAAATCTACTAAAAGTGGTCGGTCACACTGATGTCCTTTTGCGCAAATGTTTTTGAAGGCAATCGTTCCAGTTACCTACTGCAAAATTTACTTTTATTCCGTGCTTAAAATATTATATCTGACGATGATTATGATGATAAAAGATTACAAACCCTTAGTTTGCTAATACCTAAACTTATAATAATTTCTTTATTTTGTTAAAAGTTTTAATTTGTTCTGTTATAATAATTTTAAGTTTTTTTTAAGCCTTAGTAATACTGTGATCCAATTAGTTGGAACCCATCCTATCCTACCACCAGGGGTGATCTTTGATCAGTCACATTATAGGTCCATCACGCACGGTACTGTACTGTTGCTGTAAATATTAATGTTGACCTACGGCTCTCAAATCCAGATGCTGCAGGAGTATTGCCACGCACAACCAAACATCAACATTAATTTAATGTGGTAAAATCTGCCTTCCGGGTAGTAGGTACCCTAAATTCGGTCGGACCTACGAACCTGCCAGGATAGGGTCGGCCGACCAGACTTTTTAGTCCTTACTAATTGGCCTCTAGACCAACAGACTAGTTACGTCCTTTAATTCAACGAGGTAAAATGTTGTGTCACCAGGTTGGGTTCACTTTTTCCTTCACACCAGTAAACATGCCAGCCAAGCTGCGCCGCGCGCTGCAGCCGACCAAGTTTTTTGCAAGAAATTCATTACCAAAAGCTATCAAATTGATTTGTTCATTAATCTTATAAGATAGGGTTGAGTGTTGTCGGCCACCGGTCTATTTCTTTTGACAGATATGTCAAACGGGCCGTAGGTAGTGCCGACCCTTAAACATACTACGTATCGATCACCTTTGCCAGTTGCTGTATGGTTGTGTACAAATACTAGAACCGTTCAGCATTTTTTGCAAGTTACTTTATGGTGGTAAACAAATACAAAGTGTTACAAAAATACAAATAAACATTTAAGGGGGTGGTTTAGACCATCAAACTGAACAACTTTCACTATGGGACCAATATCGAAATCGCGAAAAAAAATGATGTTCCGTACTCTACAAATCGACTAGAGCTAAAATATGTATGGGATATCAGATATTTTTTTTCGCGATTTCGATGTTGGTCCCATAGAGAAAGTTGTTCAGTTTGACGTTCTAAACAACCCCCTTAAGAGTTTTTAAAATTTATTTTTACTTGTGTAACACCCTGTATACATTACTAATACTATATTATTTAAGGGTCGGCACTACCCTAATCGGGCCAAACACGGTTCGGCGTTCCGACTTTTAAGGATAGTAAATAGCTATATTTCGAAACAAAATTAATACCATCGCTTCTTTAAAAGATGAAGTACAAGATGAACAAAAAAAAATTCAGTAAAATTGTGTAGTTACATCAGAAAGTATTCGAGAATTTCATGTAAAACTCTAGAATAGCACTGCCGCGTTCCGAGTCCTGTGATTTAGTGAAACAAAATAAAACAACAAAATATATTTCTAATCAATGGCAAAACATCAAAGAACACTGTAAACAAATCAGTTTTTCGATACGACTTCTAGTTTTTTTGCAATTTGTTACCAAAAATCACATATTTTTTTGGACTTTTTCTTCATACAAATTACTATGGGCCGTCAATCGTTCGAAATCATTGCGAATAGGCCGGTGACCGGCAACACCCAACCCTGTCTTAGAAGATTAATGAACAAATACATTTTTAGCTAAAGTAGGCAAAGTAGCATAAGCATATGCTCACGACTATATTCCCCGAGGGGGTAGTCAGAGATATTCTGAAACCTCAGAACATCCACGTTTCACCAGAAGTACCGAAACTCTGTCCAGTGTGACGGGGCAAAGGCAAAGTAACTTATGAAAAACCGGGCAAGTGGGTGTCGGGCCACATGCAGTGTAGGGTTCCGTAGTTGTCCGGCACGATACCTATGTGGACTTAGAAGTACATTTTATAAATCAATATTTATTTATTCATTACTGGGTACATTGGAAATAATCCACAACACGTTTCGTCACAAGCATGCCACACTAAAAATAGTAATTTTATAAATTGGTCGACTATTACTCGTTAATTTTTGTAACAGAATGTAAGTTTATTACTATTGTTACTAGCAAACTAAGGATTGATAATCTGAAATCATCATCATCATCGTCAGATATGTTTCAAATAAGAATGGAATAAGAGTGAATTTTGTACCGTAGTAGGTATCTCAAACGATTGACTTCGAAAATCATTTGCACGACAGAATTTTGCGCGAAAAGACATGGCGCGACACAAGACAACACAAAAGAATTTCACAAAAGTTACTTTCCGGGCACTGTTTGGTAGTTTTTGGTTAATTTGGTAATTTATGGTAGTTTTTGAGTCTTTCGGTAGATTTTGGTAAATTTTCGTACCAAAACGTTATTTTGGTAGATTTTCGTACTTTTCGGTAGGTAGTTTTTGGTTATTTTGGTAGTTTCTGGTTTTGTTTGGTAGATTTTCGTACTTTTTGGTCGATTATTGTTATTTTGGTAATTTTTCATACTTTTTGGTAGTTTATGGTTAATTTGGTACTTTTTGGTTCATCTCATTTCATTTAATTTATTTACCTTAAATTGTAGGTAGGTACATAAGTTACAGATGGTAAGTACAGAGTACATATTAGTCACACTACAATATAATTTATAAACATTAAGAAAAAAACAGATTTAAACAATATGTGCCAGACAATAACTTGACTACCACCTTTCACTACTACAGTGAAATTAGTTAAATGTTACAAAATCAGTTCAATGTGATTAGTTAAAAATTATAATAACCTATTGAGGTACAAATAATCGGACTGCAACACATTTTTTTCTACTCAGATTGATGCCTGTTTGTTTACTAATACTGAAGAAACTAATTAATGTCATAGGGACACTGTTCGATTAATAATTCTTTAACCTTCAGATATTTCTTGTCGGCTTTAATGTCCTCTGGTATTTTATTATACACAAGAACAGTATTCGACTTTATTTTGTAGTCCTTTGCATCGATGCTAGTCGGTAATTTGGTACCAGTAGCCAGTAGCTCATTTTTGCGAGTTAAATTTAATCTCTTGCTACGGAATACTACGGGGTATAGTCTCACGATTTTGCACAGATCGAGGATATACAGTGAGTAATTTAAAGTCGGTAAACAAGGATCGGCATGACACCCTTACCGACTGAATCCGCTTACGATTCGAATGCACCTCTTTTGCAAAACAAATATTTTATTGATGTCAACAGACACCACCCCTAGCCAAGCCGTCAAGAACTCTTTTGTTTTTATGGTAGTTTTTGGTAATTTTCATTCTTCTATCAAATATTACCAAAAAGTATAAAAATCTACCAAAATAACCAAAAACTACGAAAATCTACCAAAATAACCAAAAACTAAAAAAAAACTGAACTACCAAAAACTACCAAAACCTACCAAAAGAACCAAAAACTACGAAAAGAACCTAAAGAACTATTGACATTGTACTATTTTTTTTTAATCTTTAACTTCTTGTTAATATCGCTGTGCCCTTTCAGGGTTCATGTACCCACTTAAGCTACTAAGTAACACCTATAATGTTCTTGTGTCGCACAATGTCCTTCAGCGTGACCAAAATTACTGCTGAAATCTACCAAAATCTACCAGTCCTGTTTCAAATTCTACTTAAATTCTACCAAATAATATGTATGTCAATGTTGTTACAGATGGTTAAAATTTAATATAAAACACGTTTTTGAACAAAATAAAAATATATAAATATAATATCAATTTTATCTAAACGCTCATCATTACACATGTTATTTTTGCACTTTTGTATAATTTTTATTGGTTTTCATCACTTTGTAACATGGATGCTTCAATTTTCAAATAAATATTAAATTAGTTCGTCGCTATGCAAGTTTAAAATTAGTACAGTTTTCTGTGTCTCATAAGCAGAGTCCGAAATGTTGGTAGCACTTTTAATATGTCAAAGGGATTGCACGTTTACCGACTTCCGATTGTGTCGATATATGGGTAATTTTTTATCACTGCGGATAACTCCAGCATGTATTCTTCTCATCAAACTGAACAACTTTCACTATGGAGCCAATTTCAAAAGAGCGAAAAAAAACTGCTGTCCTATACAAAACTGCAGTAGGTACACACGGCGTCTTCTCAGGCTACCCTGTTTGGACTTTGAACTATTCATTTAATTCATTTATTCAGAAGAAGTATATGAAGAAGAAGTTGCCTATTAGAAGTTCAACGCTGCGAATCGTGCGAGAGGGTGCGGTATGTTGTTGTTGTTTCGTCTCACGGCACGCTGCGCCCGCGCCGGCAGCCGCGTCTATGCAGGCTCTCTACCGCACTTTTTTTTATGTTTTATACGTAGCGTGGTTATGGGTATATAGGATGCGTAACCTGATGTGTCGCCGTGTGAACATATTATTCGACTCAAATGTATGGGACAGCTGATTTATTTTCGCTATTTTGAAGTTCGATACATGCTGAAGTTATCCGTAGTGATATAAAATATACCCGTATATCGACATTATTGGAAGTCGATAAACATGCAATCCCTTTGACATATTAAAAGTGATAGGTACCAAAATTCCAACTCTGCTCAGAAGCCCTCTTTTGTAAAAAAAAAACAACATTAGGCGATATGATTAATATTTGCTGTACTAGAAGTGAGTTCGGTGGCGCGTTGCGGAGAGGTATGGACTCTCAATCAAGAGGTCCGAGTTCGAATCCGCACGGACAACATGCCACGTACCAATTAGTTTTTCTAACTTATGTACGTATTACCGACTGCTCTCAAATGGTGAACGAAAACATCGTGAGGAAACCTGCATATGCAGACGAAGAAATTCTGATGCATATGTGAAGTCTACCAATCCGCATTGGGCACGCGTGGTGGACTAACGCCCAAACACCCTCCTAGAAGGTAGGCCTGTGCCTGGACGTAAATAGGCTGATGATTATGATGATGATGTACTTACTAGAAGTTCCGGAAAACTTGCAAACCCTGCAATCGTTTTCTCAGCCATTTGTATTGCCAGCTTAAATTTTATTAGCCTGAATCCTTGCATTTTTAAATAAATTAAAATTTTCGAATACCCAATTTCTACTAAAATCTACTAAACAATTTTGCCCTAAATCTACCAATAAGAAGAAATCTACTAAAAGTGGTCACACTGATGTCCTTGTGCGCAAATGTTTTTGAAGGCAATCTTTCCAGTTACTGCAAAATTAACTTTTATTCCGTTCTTAAAATATTATATCTGACGATGATTATGATGATAAAAGATTACAAACCCTTAGTTTGCTAATACCAATAATATTAAACTTATAATAATTTCATTATTCTGTTATTAAGTTTTAATTTGTTCTGTTACAATAATTTTAAGTTTTTTTAAGCCTTAGTAATATCATGGTGTCCCATCCCATACAAATGAAATTTTAGTTTAAAAATTGCATTATATGGCGTTATGGTATCGATTTGTAATTATTGTTTACGTAAACGTGTAAATTGTTACTAAAAGTACATGATCAGAATACAAAAAAATCTCATGAGCCTCAGAAAATCAAGCAATTTACGAAGACTGTCACATGTTTTTCTTTGCCCGAAGACTGCCCGAGTTACGGCAGTCGGGTTTCATTGTTTGACGTTGGGCATCTGTACTGTATAGTACTATATAATCTGTGGTAATACTGTGATCTAATTAGTTGGGACCCATCCTATCCTACCACCAGGGGTGATCTTTGATCAGTCACATCATAAGTCCATCACGGTACTGTACTGTTGCTGTAAATGTCAATTTCGACCTACGGCTCTCAAATCCAGATGCTGCAGGAGTATTGCCACGCACAACCAAACATTCATCATTAATTTAATGTGGTAAAATCTGCCTTCCGGTTTATAGGTACCCTAAATTCGATCGGACCTAAGAACCTGCCAGGATAGGGTCGGCCAACCAGACCAACAGACTAGTTAGGTCCTTTAATTCAACGAGGTAAAATGTTCACCAGGTAGGGTTCCCTTTTTCCTTCACACCAGTAAACGTGCCAGCCAAGCTGCACCGCGCGCTGCAGTCGACCAAGTTTTTTGCAAGAAATTAATTACCAAAAGCTATCAAATTGATTTGTTCATTAATCTTATAACATAGGGTTGAGTGTTGTCGGCCACCGGTCTATTTCTTTTGACAGATATGTCAAACGGGCCGTAGGTAGTGCCGGCCCTTAATGAAATGTTACACCAAACACAAAAATACCGGTAAAATAGGAGAAAAAACCGGCCAAGTGCGAGTCGGACTCGAGCCCTAAGAGTTCCTTACAAACTTTATTGTGAAGGACAAACCTAACTTTGCAGTCGAATAAAATGTTCTCCCATACATCAATCTACTTCACGGTCGATGTTTCATAAGGAAATGCTTTTTTGTAATCGTAAAGATATCTAATCTTACCAGCTAATCTCGCCAACAGATGAGCAAGAGTAGTCTTTCCTACACCGGGCGGACCGCACAGCAGCGCCACCTGTAAATTAAATAATGATGTACATAATTATACGCCCTAGAAAAACGGTCGTCTACGTCCAGGAGGACCTAGGAAGAGGTGGCGGCGGGACGATCTTTATGATCTAGGATCATCTAGATGAATCTGAATGTATAGTACATTGATTACACTCATTTCTTGTACATTGTTTTTTAATAAAAATTAATGAATAGCTGCCTGAATGCCATCCAGCTAACTGGGTTCCTGGATGGAGCAACTTACAATATGCTTCTTCTGGGAGCCAGGATGAAAGAGGCAATTTTTTTTTCCTACCTTGTATAATGGGGTCGTCCGTCTTCATCCACTTCCGGCTCGGCTTCCTTCTTGCCCCGCCACTTGTTGCACAGCTGGAACTGAGTTCTCTTGCTGAAACTGTTGTGTTGCTGAGGTTCTTTACTTTAGTTTGTTACCTTGTGATGGGGTTGTCCGTCTTCATCCACCTCCGGCTCGGCTTCCTTCTTGCCCCGCCACTTGTTGCACAGCTGGAACTGAGTTCTCTTGCTGAAACTGTTGTGTTGCTGAGGTTCTTTACTTTAGTTTGTTACCTTGTGATGGGGTCGTCCGTCTTCATCCACCTCCGGCTCGGCTTCCTTCTTGCCCCGCCACTTGTTGCACAGCTGGAACTGAGTTCTCTTGCTGAAACTGTTGTGTTGCTGAGGTTCTTTACTTTAGTTTGTTACCTTGTGATGGGGTCGTCCGTCTTCATCCACCTCCGGCTCGGCGTCCTTCTTGCCCCGCCACTTGTTGTACAGCTGGAACTGGCCAGTTCTCTTGCTGAAACTGTTGCGTTGCTGAGGTTCTTTATTTTAGTTTGTTACCTTGTGATGGGGTCTTCCGTCTTCATCCACCTCCGGCTCGGCTTCCTTCTTGCCCCGCCACTTGTTGCACAGCTGGAACTGAGTTCTCTTGCTGAAACTGTTGTGTTGCTGAGGTTCTTTACTTTAGTTTGTTACCTTGTGATGGGGTCTTCCGTCTTCATCCACCTCCGGCTCGGCGTCCTTCTTGCCCCGCCACTTGTTGTACAGCTGGAACTGAGTTCTCTTGCTGAAACTGTTGCGTTGCTGAGGCTTTTTAGTTTGTTACCTTGTGATGGGGTCTTCCGTCTTCATCCACCTCCGGCTCGGCGTCCTTCTTGCCCCGCCACTTGTTGTACAGCTGGAACTGGCCGGTTCTCTTGCTGAAACTGTTGCGTTGCTGAGGATCTTTAGTTTTAACTTCCTTCTTGAATACTATCTGGAATTGTTAAATGTTATGGTTAAGACATTTCTCAGACAATGGATTTTTAACAAATACTTTTAACAAAGGTGTAGGTACTGTATGGGTTCTTCTTAATAACCTGACACTTTTTTAAGGGGATAATCAGACCGTCAAACTGAACCACTTTCTCTATGGCACCAACATCGAAATCGCGAAGAAAAAATCTGCTGTTCCATACAAAACTGCAACCGTACTTGATTCAAATACATGGGACAGCAGATTTTTTTTTTTCGCTATTTGTTGTTGGCCCCATAGAGTAAGTACTCCAGTAAAGTTACGGGTCGCTTGTATGGCGAATGTAAATAATTTATAATAGCCCGTTTTTTTCTTTCATATTTTAGATTATAATTCTAGTTATCATTTAGATTGAAAATCCCCCTAAAATGTTTATTAAATAATTAAGCAAAGAAAAAAATATCATGTAAAATAGGAAAATAATAGTATATGCAATTTTTTTATGCCATTTGTTAAATTTATTTGTATTCTTTTATATTACAAGTAAATCCAACGAAAAATCACCCCGGAACCTTCGTTTTTAAATATGTTGAAATTACGAAAAAATCAATTTTAGTACAAAATTTACACAGTGTATGTAAGCTCATAACCTAAAACAAACAATAAAAATGAAAAAAGAAAGAAATCTGACACTATAAATAAAAAAATTACATTTTAGTACTAAAAACTAAAAATACGAAATTTAGTGGGATTCGTTAATAAAGTATCTTAATATCATTTGTATAAACGATCTAGCAAAAAAAATTGCTTATTATAAATTATTTCCTTTCGACCCGTATTTTTACTGGACTAAAGTTGTTCAGTTTGATGCTCTGATCATCCCCTTAAAAAAGTGTCAGGATATCATTGAATAATTATGAATAGAAATGACAATGCGAACAAAATTTGTGCAACACGAACAGCAGTGCGGGGCGCCGGCGCGGGGCCCCGTTGTGCGGCGAGCGACTGGCACGTGCTATGTAAGTTTGAGCCAATTGGCCTAAACGAGTGTTTTAAAAAAATTTGTCTGGGTGTCGCCTCTAGTAGGTACCTTAATGCAGCATATTAAGAAGGACCCTGCTGTATATTCTGAATAAGTCATATTATATTTTCATAGGTAAAAGAATGTCTCTGCAGTCAGAGGGGGGTCCTGGGGAAAAATAGTCATGCATGAGCATATCTTAACTATTATAAAACCGTAAAAATCGTAAGGAACAAAAAAGTAGCGGTTCACTTCATATAAACTCAAATGACAGTCGATAGCGCGATTTAAATGACGTGCAGCGCCATCTATTGAAAAGTTTGTTTGTTTGTTCGCGCATCACGCAATAACTACTGAACCGATTTTGATTAAACTTTTTTTGTTTGATAGCTTATGATCTGACTTAAAATCTGGTATATAATTTGTGCGGACGAAGTCGCGGGTAAACACTAGTGCTTTATATAATTTTAAAAGTCATATCGGAATGAACTATGAATTAATTAGGTACCTTATCCCACAAGTGAAGCCAGTGCAGCAGTGCTCTGTTGACAGGCTCATCAGAGAGTAGGTCCAGGTATGATTCCGGTCGGTACTTGTCCACCCACAGACTGATGTTGGTGTCAGCTGCCAACGGCTGAGGGTCTGTCTGGCTCTGTTCCTTCTTCTGCTGTTTTGTTTCTAACTGCAATTGGTTAAAGTTATAGTTGTATTAATTTTATTTTATCCATAATTATAAATCTTATAGTGTATGCATGCATATGCTCACAACTATATTCCCCGAGGGCGTAGTCGGAGACATTCTGAAAACTGAGAACATCCACGTTTCAGTAATAGTACCGAAACTCTGTCCAGTGACGGGGAGTGAGCCCGTCGCCACTTGTAATGGACACTTGGTACAATACATGCCTCGAAATTGAAGCATGCAGGTTATCTCAAGATGTTTTCCTTCACCTAAAAGCCAGTGGTGTTACAAAGCGTCACAATTTCCGAAAAACTCATTGGTACGAGTCGGCCTGGACGGTGATCGAATCATCGCCTCCTGCACGGCAGGCAAGGTTACTCGCCACTAGACCACCACTGCTATTTTTACACTTATAAATTATACATAATGTGTTTGAAGGCATGTATGTGGAAGAGATAGTCGATGACGAAGATGTTTAATTTGTAAACAAATTTGTAACTCTTTAGCAATAAATGCTAATGTAAAACTATAATAAAATATATGTGGAACGAATTCACACATTTATTTTAAGAGTAAAAAAAAGAAACTTAGTATAATCTACCAACTACACTTTTAAGCTCCGTGTTGTAGCAAGGCCATGTTACGAGGCATATTAAGGTCTCAGTAAAGAGATAAAAAAATGGAAACCTGGTTCCATATTGCTTCTAGAAAGACTACAGAATTTTTATTGAGACTAATAAAAAGTAAATCATATAAAGAATAACCTGTATATATGTAAAGCAAAACCTGTAACCAAAAAGTCCAGAAACAACATTCTTTCTTTCATATAAAACACAAAACATCCACAATAAAACACCATCGCAAAGTATCCTGCATGTTATTCTTTCTTTTTCTTTTTTTTTTTACTATAGATGGGTTTGCTCTTGACCTCAATCTAGTCCTCAGGACCAGGATGGGGTCGAAGATGTAGCGAGCTTACCCAGAAGTGCACTGGCACTCCTGCACACTGACGGAACGCAGCAAGCTGCTTGGCGCCAGACTCCGGCAGGAGGGTGGTTGCGAGCCAGGCGGCTCCATGCGGAGCCTACCACACCGCTGTGGGGGATCGTTCAGCCGCCACCACAAACTTGGTAGCTTGTGATGCCGTTGCCCGGGGTGGACCGCTAGGAGGTAGATCCCCCCCACCCCAAAATTTCTTCATAAATGTACAAAAGACAATACAGAATAAGTATATTTGATCCCTGCCTAGGTTCCCGGATACATTAAACTTTGCGGCCTTGGTGTGTTCAATAAGTATTTAAAAAAGGCTTCTAATATCTTCTGTGTATGTGGTAATTAAAGAATGTGCCCATTACACAATCAATATTAAATTCAGTCGAAATTCTGCCAATTTCAAGGCGGTGCATCAAATCAGCAATCGACACTAAGCCCTATGTCACCTAACTGGATCAAATGAAACCTTTTATCCATTTATTTCTTCTACAAATGGTTATTTTATTGTGTTGTGTAACATCTAGTCCAAGGTGTGGGCCCGCGATCCTAGGGCTTTGAAACCTAGCTAATCAATTAGTGCTTTCTGAATGGCTTGTATTTAGTGCTTCAAAGATAACGGAGTTATATCAAATGTAAGCTAACGTACGCCTTCTTTATTATAGACAAAAATGATAAAAGTGTTACCTACATCAATATTTAGTGCTCTTAATCTAAACTATTATAAAACTGTAACTGAAGTGTGTCTTTACATTGAACATATTTACAAGAAAAAGATTACAATATGGTTTTTAGGGACTGACTCCAAATGAACCTTTTTTAGAAATTTTGTCTGTCTATTTGTTTGTTTGTTTGTTTGTTCGCGCATCACGCAAAAACTACTGAACCGATTTTGATGATTTTTTTTTGTTTGATATCTTATGATCTGACTTAAAATCTGGTATATTATTTGTGCGGACGAAGTCGGGGGTTAACTCTAGTTGCTATTAAAACGGTATGAAAAGATTTGATCTAGCTGCTTTGGTTTAAAATTTATTAAATTTTTAAGTTTTTAACTTCCAGCGGGGCCCTCTCATGTTCGACTTTATATGTTGCTGAAATTAATGATGCCATTTAGTGCTTAATGCCAGGTATCTGTCTGTATAGTTAAATTACAGGTTTTGCATGATTCATATAAAATGACATTTCGTGGACAATCTGTATCAGAAGTCGATGAGAGCTTTTCTTGTCCGTGGTTTTATAGGGGATCGCTAGAGGGAGCTACGGTCTAGGAACGAGGGCCCCGTTGGGCACACGCACACTTATTCTTAGACCGTGTTGTATGTACCTACACATAGCTTGCGAACTGCATCTTTTGTGAAACTTGTGTATCAACCTTATTTACTGTTGTGATTTTAGGCTGTGTCAAAAAATAAAATAGGAAGGTTAATGAACAACATTAGCTGTCTGCAATGGCCCTTATACTTACAATTTTCCTAGCCTCCTCCCAAGTGCTAACGTATGAGGCATGTAAGGACATCTTTTCAGCAACTGTGTCTAATGATTTGTCCCAAACTTCTTCAGACTCTAGCCTCACATAGATCCTGTCACCATCTGAGTTTGTGACCGGGATGAACGCCCATCTGCGGAACATTGAATTAGTTTGTAAGAACTTTGCTAAGCTTAGAGTGAAATGCCATTACCTGACTTCTAGGATGATTTCCCTATTTGAGCGTAACTCCGATTTTTTTCATACTATCTGACATTGACTCTCTGAAAAGCAGATAAGGTAATTTTCAATACAGTGAAGATGCGTCGCGCGCGAGTAGAGAAATCATACTAGAGAGGCAAGTGTTGCTTTACTTTAGAGATTGTTTCCTAATACAGATGCTCGCTTCGGACGCAAACATCTTGATAGCGTACCAGTACCATATTCACCTGACGAGGAGAGGGTTCTGTTTTGTCCATACAAACGTTTTCCTCTGTGTCCTAACTGGATAATGAGACTAGAGCAAATTTGTTTTTCCTTAAATTTATAACTAAGAATTAGGAATGTCGAATTTTTTTTTCCATTTTACTGCTGTGTTCCGACATCCATACAGCAAGCAAAATTGAAACCATACCGACATAGCCAAAAGTTTTCATATATTATTCTTGAAATAATTATTAAAATCGGTTTAGTTTTGGAGGAAACAGGGGAATTATCATTTCATCCATTTCATGTTGGTAAAATCAGTCCGAGCTGTAGTTGTCACTTTCACACTGGTAACTTGGTTGCTCGGGACCAGTGCAACAGCAATAGATCTGTCAAAAATAATTACAGACTACCTTTCCTCATACACAAATATTTCTGCATATAAAAACTTCAACATACATACATACATACATATACTCACGCCACTATCCCACAGGGGTAGGCAGAGACTACGGCTCGCCACATACTACGATTCTGACACACTTCTCTCGCCTCATTTACTTTCATACATCTCTTCATGCACTTCCGTCGGTTGAGGGTGCTACGCACTCCGTCTACGTCCTTTTCGGAGAAGACCATTTATTTGGTCGTGGTAAGTTCTCCTCAGACGCCCTCTCTCGACTGTTCCACTGATATTGGATCGATAAATCTCCCTAGTGAGTCTACTCTCATTCATCCTCTGTACGTCAAAACTTCAAACCTTGGTATATTTAGTGACATGTTCTCCTTAGCATCGTAAGCCGGCCGCTCGCTCGGCAACCGCCCCGACGGCTCCGCCAGTATCTGTCTCAACCGCCTGCCTTCAATTATCTTCTCTATCAACTCCATGTCACTCTCCTCGTCCGTCTTCAGCCTCTTACTCGGCAACTGTACATCGTCAAAGTCTATATCACCTATATCTCCAAACAGATCTTCTGTAGTTCTTTTATTTGGGCCATTTTCTGGTGTTAACAGGTCCTCGAGAGGTTGCAAATTAGGTGTTAAAGAAATTTTACTGTTATGTATTGAGCTGGTATGGTTTGAAGTTATATCAATACCAGGTGTCTTTTTAGGTACAGGGCTTGAGAAATCGAGGCTTCTTTTAGCGGGTAATGAGTTTTTTCTCACAACATTTTTATCTGAAAGGTTATAAAAATAAAAAGTTAATTTCTGTTTCTACATCTGTACTTCACGACTCACGTAGGATATAAGAATTAATGAACAATAGATTTTATTATTTCTTACGGCACAGCACAGTTTGTAGTGAACCTGCCTGCTCTGCCTGAGTAGATCGGCGAACCGACAAAAAGTCGCTTAAATACGATTTTGGCACAAGTCATCTCTTTTATAGTGTTATCTGGTATTGATGCGTTTAAACAAACAAAAAATTTTGATTTATATGGCCATCTTTATGACGTCACAGTTTCTTCCCCCACAGTCTGAGCGCTTGTCATCTCATATATTTGTAATCAGGAGGTCATACTGAAGCCATTGATACCATATAACACTATAAAAGAGATGACTTGAACGGAAATTTCCGAAACATCCTTTTGCCGACCCTCTATAAGGGACAAATATTTTATGATGAATACATTGAACTATTATTACTAACTATTATTATTATTACTCGATGGATGAATATGAATATTTGTGCCCGAGTCATGAATGTTTGTATCTATATAAGTATTCTAAATCGTTGTCTAGTTATCATAATACAAGTCCAGGCCAGTTTCTGGTACTTAAAATGTGACTAGATAATTTGTGTGACCATGTCTAAGATTAAGGTTATGTCCTACGTGAAGTACAAATGTACCCAGGAGGTTATATCTAGTACAAAGCCTTTGTTGGAACCTTCTTTTGAGCAGCATGAGTTACTAGTTAGTTACAGAAGATCCCACTCTTCCATTTATCCCTGGATTGCAATCCCTAATTGTAATGATTACAAGATATGAATTTCCAACATCAGTCATCATTCCAATTGATGAGTAATGATGTGATATGGGCAAGACCCGCCAACATTCATGCAGAAACGCGGGGCAGTGCCCGAAGACAGAACCAGGACCTCACGGACTTGGTTATGTTCATACTTATGTTTTGATAGCTTGCATGGTTGATATCTTCGATCATTTTATTTTGATCGAAGGTTGATATACAGTTAGGTATCGTGTTTACCTGCATGGCCTTCATCTTCTCGCAGTAGATCCAATTCATCAGCGTACATAAGCTCGTATTCTTCGTCGGGGTCCGGGAAGTCTCCCATCGTTGACGGCACTGAACAAGTAATCACTACGTTGTTGACGGCTTCGTTGACGGTACCTATGCAACGCTAGACACAAATATAAATTGAAGATTAGCTATACTTGGACGACTAGATTAGAATAACTAGTAGTAACTCCATAGAGTAATAATATTCTTTGCTAGTACCTATATATAACTACACTGCAAAGATAATAATATAATCACTACGTTTTACACAGATCATTTAAGCTCCTAGTACTCTCTATTAAGTCTGTGATGAAACCACGAGAAAAAGAAAATTATTAAACGACACGTCTACGGACCTTTTAGTCTGTGGATACGTCTTATTATATTAATTTAAGTCTTTGAGGAACTCACAATCTTGATCAAAGAGAATATAATCATTACATTATCTTGATGAGAAAATATTTCATTTCAAAATATTTGTTGAAAATCACAGTTGAAATGAAAATATGAAAAATATTTTGTTTTGTTGGTTCTCTTTTGTTTTGTTTAGTTTTTTATAATGTCTTTAATGGCTCTGGATACTAAGTCCTGCGATTTTGTTCCGACGCAATCTCTTTCATTTAGTGGTGGTGCACATGCGTGACATATCGCTGCAATATGCGTAGGCCTTAAAGCCATATCTTAATTTCTTCTTCATATTCTAAGGGCCTCCGCACATTATAGTCACAACAGTCTTAAGACCATGGATTTAGAATCTTATAGGATGCCACTCCTCCTTAGAAGCATCGAAACAAAAAAAAATTCCATGGCGGTCGGTAATATTCAACCTTCTTTCGTACGACTCTGTCGTCGACATATCCAATTTTAGGTGTGTCCCTTTCTAAAAGAACAAATATTAAATAAAAACTCTTTTTTTATTTTTTCCGTTGGATTAGAAAGGGACAAAGCTACTTTAAGGAGCCCATTCACAGTAGTCCGTCTTGCAGTCCTACAGCGATATTGGATCGTGAATGGTGTTGTAGTCCTACAACGCGTCAGACGACCTTGAGCAAAATGTATGAGTAGTCCTACTTGCAGGATAGTGAATGGTGTTGTAGTCCTACATGTAGGACTACTGTGAATGGGCTACTTTAAGTACCCCATTCACAGTAGTCCGTCTTGCAGTCCTACAGCGATATTGGACAGTGAATGGTGTTGTAGTCCTACAAGGCGTCCGATGACCTTGTGTAGGATGCCGCTCGACTCCTACCAGTCCTGCAAGCCCCGCCCACCGCTTGTCTATGGCATGCTGTGCTACAAGCAGGAGCGTGAAATGGAACGCGGGACTGCAGACCACCATTTTTTTATTTTATTTGTTTACAAATAGGTTTACAATGATCGACACAGACTATTATCACAGGCGCAACTGCAATTCCTCTGACGAATTAGCTATTTTCTTTTTTTTTATATCATGATTGCTAGAACACCGACACTAGTGAGAAACGAAACGTAACGGAACTGATGGTAGGACGGCTTGCAGGACAGTGTATGGGCTTGTAGTCCTACACGTCGGACTACATGGCTGGATAGTGAATGGAGCTGTCGGACGACTGTGAATGGGCACATCCAGCCATGTAGGACTACATGTAGGACTACTGTGAATGGGCTCCTTTAGGCATGCTGTGCTACAAGCAGGAGCGTGAAATGGAACGCGGGACTGCAGACCGCCTTTTTTTGTAATTAATTTATTTACAACTAGGTTTACAATGGTCGACACCGACTTTTATCAGCGTGGTATCACAGGCGCAACTGCAATTCCTCTGACGAATAGCTATTTTTTTTATATCATGATTGCTAGAACACCGACACTAGTGAGAAACGAAACATAACGGCACTGATGGTAGGACGGCTTGCAGGACAGTGTGTGGGCTTGTAGTCCTGCACATCGGACTACATGGCTGGATAGTGAATGGAGCTGTCGGACGACTGTGTGTGGGCACATCCAGCCATGTAGGACTACATGTAGGACTACTGGGAATGGGCTCCTATACAGTGCCGTTATGGTCCGTCTACACACCTTCTTGCCTGCGCAGTTAAAACCGCACAGTTTTACTCAAACACAAGACTGAACATGGAGCGCCGTCCACACGGTACAAGTAAGTCTTCGCGCCAGCCCGCGCAAACCTCAGTACTCTGGAAGCCACCAAGCGAAGCCTTTCTTGATTTTTTTGGGTTCAATAATAATGTTGTTGCTTGCCGATAGAAAAAAAAACAGGCATTCAAGAGATTCCGTAGACTTTTATTCTCAAAAAACAGTAAATTCATAATAAAATATCGCTCTACACTGCAGAACAGTTTTTTGAAACAGATTGTCGGCCTCAAATAGGACTATCATCTGGCAGGCATCTATCAAGCATTAACAAACATTATTCATTTAAAAAACTTGCCGGACTGCTTACGATAGGTAATCTAAGGTTGATAATCATAATCATTAAGAGTCCTGAAAACCTGTATTCACACGTTGGTTTAATGAATATTTTGTATTTTTGTTTTTTTTTGAAGCGCCGACTGAGGCGCGGCCTGATTGCCCGTCCAAACACACAAGTAGAACTGCGCAGTCCAATCTTCAGCATGTCAACGATTGTTCGAGCCGCGCTTGTAGGACTGCACGGGCTTCCGACTTGCCGTCCATATGCGCGTGCT
The DNA here is from genome assembly GCA_963693445.1 of Agonopterix heracliana. Taxonomy (NCBI): domain Eukaryota; kingdom Metazoa; phylum Arthropoda; class Insecta; order Lepidoptera; family Depressariidae; genus Agonopterix; species Agonopterix heracliana. The sequence continues at coordinate 14,725,209 of OY856323.1, read as the reverse complement.
TACTTGCGCAAACCGATTTGCGCAAGTAAGCGCCCGCACATGACGGAGCGTGTGGATGGAGCATAACATTCGCTAAGTGGGAGGACATTTGCCTTTTGGCTGGTATCTTCAATGTAGTTTGCATATAAAGTGCAGCCATCTAGTATTACGTTCTGCAAACTACGAAAAAAAAAAGATTTTATGGTCTATGTCAATGTCAAATTGCCAAATTCACAAGATGGCTGCCTATTTGTGTTAGGCTCGGGTCCCACGGCCTGTATATACGCAAATCGCGCCAAGCCACACGCCGTGGGAACGGTCTCGCCTGTCTTGGCCTGTAGACGCCTGTGGACGCCTGTGGTGTGTATTGTGTCCGGATCGCTGTCGGTAACTTCAAAGGGGCGCCTGTCGCCGCGCCTGTGCAAGCGCGTGGATTGCCGAGCCATTGACATAGTACTGTAGCCAGGGGACTTATTAATTACTAAAAAGATTACCGATTGCCGTTTAGAAATTGTTGTAAGGTACTAAATGACTAATATAATAAAAACCTAACCCGCCGTAGAAAAAAAATAAAAATAAGTCTGAAACGTTTCAAATTTCGAGGCTATTTTCTATACTGCCATGTTCTTCACCTTAGTTTGAAAATGTCAGTATAGAAATAAAAGAAAACCTAAAAATTTAAAAATTTAAGACTAAATGTTTTTATTTTTTTCTACGCCGGGTTGTGATCTGTAAGACTTAGTGTCTAAACACACTATACCGAAAGTACGCGACCGAAGATCCGCGGCTGAGTTTACGTTCCGACCATGTTCCGACGTATTCGGGTAATATGACACACCATAAGCGCCGAACTTACGCGGCAGAAATTCAGTTGCGTAAACTTGCGTAACTTTGTTCAGTCCCCGCCCCCGGATTTTCGTCGGCAATCGAACCGAACTTCGGTCGCGTAAACTCGCGTATAATGTGTGCACTACAGACTAAGTTGCCGCTGAACTTACGCCCGACCGAAGTTCGGCTGTACGCTATAACGCAACGTAATTTCGGCATAATGTGTCGTCGTTCATTCAAATAGCATTGCTGGCGTAATCGTGCCGAACTTCGGTCGCGTACTTTCGGCATAATGTGTTTAGACACTTAGGTTTTAATATTAGTCATTTAGTACCATACAATAATTTGTAATCGGTAATCTTTTTTGTAATTAAAAAGTCCCCCGGCTACAGTACTACCCTGTCAGTGTCAAGGTTAAAACTATGACTAGATTTATAGATATACCCCCCCCCCCCCCCCCCCCCTTGCTACGCCTATGTTAAGATTTTTGAATTTTTAATCGAAATGAAAATGCAGAAACGCTCGTTAAAGTTAATCCTCCATTAAATCTCTTGCTAGCTTTTACTACGTCAACAAGACAAAAAGTGACAGCAAGAGAATTAATGGAGGATTAACTTTAATGAGCCTTTCTGCAACTGAGTTTTAGTTGCAGGAACGGTCATTAAAGTTAATCATCCATTAAATCTCTTCTGTAATTTTTTGTCTTGTGGACGTAGTCAAACCTAGCAATAGATTTAACGGAGGATTAACTTTAATGAGCGTTTCTGCAACTGAGTTAGTTGCAGGAACGGTCATTAAAGTTAATCCTCCATTAAATCTCTTGCTGTAATTTTTCTTGTGGTCGTAGTAAATCTAGCAAGAGATTTTATTGAGGATTAACTTTAATTAGCGTTTCTGCAACTGAGTGTTAGTTGCAGGAACAGTCATTAAAGTTAATCCTCCATTAAATCTCTTGCTGTAATATTGTCTTGTGGACGTAGTAAAAGCTAGCAAGAGATTTAATTGAGGATTAACTTTAATTAGCGTTTCTGCAACTGAGTGTTAGTTGCAGAAACAGTCATTAAAGTTAATCCTCCATTAAATCTCTTGCTGTAATATTGTCTTGTGGACGTAGTAAAAGCTAGCAAGAGATTTAATTGAGGATTAACTTTAATTAGCGTTTCTGCAACTGAGTGTTAGTTGCAGGAACAGTCATTAAAGTTAATCCTCCATTAAATCTCTTGCTGTAATATTGTCTTGTGGACGTAGTAAAAGCTAGCAAGAGATTTAATTGAGGATTAACTTTAATGAGCGTTTCTGCAACTTAGTGTTAGTTTCAGGAACGGTAATTAAAGTTAATTTAATTGAGGATTAACTTTAATGAGCGTTTCTGCAACTGAATGTTAGTTGCAGGAACAGTCATTAAAGTTAATCCTCCATTAAATCTCATGCTGTAATATTGTCTTGTGGACGTAGTAAAAGCTAGCAAGAGATTTAATTGAGGATTAACTTTAATTAGCGTTTCTGCAACTGAGTGTTAGTTGCAGGAACAGTCATTAAAGTTAATCCTCCATTAAATCTCTTGCTGTAATATTGTCTTGTGGACGTAGTAAAAGCTAGCAAGAGATGTAATTGAGGATTAACTTTAATGAGCGTTTCTGCAACTGAGTGTAAGATTAGTTCATTTTTAATAAACTTTTTAGATTAAAATAGTAAATTATTTTTAATTTTAATCAAAATTAACTTTGGGCCCGCACTGCTTTAAACCACATACTCGACTCATCAAACTGAACAACTTTAACCTGTCAGAACAAAAAAAAATAGAACAACACTGATAGCATGGTCAACTCGGACAACATGAACAAATCGGATAACATGGTCAACTCGGACAACATGGTCAACTCGGACAACATGGTCAACTCTGACAACATGGTCAACTCGGACAACATGGTCAACTCGGACAACGTGGTCAACTCTGACAACATGGTCAACTCGGACAACATGGTCAACTCGGACAACATGGTCAACTCTGACAACATGGTCAACTCTGACAACATGGTCAACTCGGACAACAAAGTCAACTCTGACAACATGGCAAACTTGGTCAACATGGTTAACTTGAACAACGTGAATAACCTTAATAACATGGTCAGCTCAGTCAACATGATCAACGGTGGATTTTGTCAAAGTTAATTGAGTTGTCAAGAGTTGTTCATGTTGTCCATGTTGACTGAGTTGACCATGTTGTCCGAGTTGTTCATGTTATCCGAGTTGTTCTCCTCCATCTGGCGTCAACGCCATCTATCGCGGTTTGTTGGAACTATGTTTTACTACCTGTCAGAAAACTCCCCATCGGGTAGATTTATTCCTGACTGGCTCGGCAATCCACGCGCTTGTACAGGCGGCGACAGGCGTTTCCTTTGAAGTTACCGACTTTCGATGGATAGCAATACGCACCGCAGGCCGCGACAGGCGCTCTGTTCCCACGGCGTGGCGCGTGGCGTGTGGATTGACAACACACATGCCGTGGGACCCTATCTACAAGCTAGCTACAGTTGGTGCGTGGATTGTAGCGACAGTGTTGCCAAGTTCGGCTTTACGGAACTAGATTAGCTCTTTTTTTCTCTCGACTAGCGCTGCGCCATATTTAATAACTTAGTAGTTTATATTTCAGTTGTGTTTATATAAATTAGCCGAAATTTTACATTTTCTTATTACGGACAAATTACAGAGCACGGTTTGTCGTGAAAGTTCGTTTTGTTTCCATACATTACATGCAAATCTTTTCCAATGCAGTTTTCGTGTGCCGCGGTGATTACGTAAGACGCGACAATTATCGTATTTCTTTTTTTTTACTTATTCCGGTCTCCTTATAATCTATGTTCTTGCAGAATAATTCAGAAAAAAAAGATTGTTTTTCAGTTATTAAAACAACAAGAAATAAAATATGTAACAATTTAGATATTATAATATTATATAATAATTTGGCTTTGAAGTAAAAGAAATAAATGGCTCATTCCCTTGCGTAGCAATGGTAACACTGAATGGCATGGCGAGCCACAGGCGCCGTGGGAACGGGTCGGCGCGTGGTGTTACAGGCGAGTACAGGCGAGGCGCGTCGTGGCGCGGCTTGTCTATACACAGGCCGTGGGACCCGGGCCTTATGTGCGTGTTGTTTGTAGTTTTAGTTCAATTTCGTGCCGATTTAGTGATGTTCTGGAGTTTCTGTTGTTCTCTAACCAATATACAGATTACAGAAATAGTAGGGAGACTGAAATTTAACAGGATCGGTGCGGGATTGAACGAAAACTAGCATTCAAAACAATAATATGTATACGTATGAGTAGATATATGTAGATATGTATAGTATAGGTTTAATAACAGAACGGGAACATAGATGGAGTTAGGTAGCTTTCAATTTGACATAAGGTGGATGCATAATGTTGCCACGAGTGGGTTCTCTTTTCTAATATAGGTACTTATATTACTCTTTGGCATGCGCTATATCGGATGTACCAAGGACGTAGGTACCGCCTTGCGTAAAACGAAGTTGCCGCTTTCTACCTCCGTCGAGGAGAAAAATAGTATACTAACCTCGGGCAGTAAATAAGAAAGCCTCAGATCACAACGAGATCTGAGACAATTCTTACTTTCCTGCCTCGGTCGTGTAATCTACTATTAGTAAAGTTGAGAAAATAATGACGTATTACAATTACTTTAGATTCAATTTTCTTCGCCAGCAAAAGTGAATTTTGACAAATAACCTCAAATTATTGTTTTCGATATAACTTTTTTTCCTCAGAGTCAAATTAATAGTTATTTGTTATGCTAGGCTGCAAAGTTGCTTTTTGGCGCGAGTACTTTTATTGAAACCTGAGCAAGCGAAGGATTCTAGGATTGAACCACGAGCGAAGCGAGTGGTTCAAATAATAGAATCCTGAGCGTTTAGCGAAGGTTTCAAAGGTACGAGACGCAGAATAACTTTGCAGCCGAGCGAAACACGCAATTTTCACCTCACAACAGCGAGGAAAAAAAGTGAATTGCTAAAAAGAACATTTCAAAAAGTTTTTATTTTCGTGCTGGCCAGTGTCATGAAATAGTTATTAAGCATTTTCAGTGCATTGGTCTAGATTGGTGGTATACAAAAATATTGAATAGACAAATTCGAATTTCAAAAACTCTTTGCACGCTAGCGGATAAAATACACTTTTGCACTCAGATTTCGAACGATAAACAGAATCTTTCCGAGCTTGTGAGGTGAAAATTAAATTACTACCGATGAAAATGGAATCAACCAATAGTTTTTCCATATCAAAATGAACTGTATACATCCACTAAATAAAAAGTAGTTTGACAGGTTTACGAATGTATGGGAAGTGGTCATCGACCTAGAACTATGGACACAGGGTCTAGTACAAAATTCTCGATAAAAGTGTCCCAAACTAACCTTATAAAAAAAGTTGGTATGGTGCATTGGGGTAATTGCGAACCTGGGTATATTCCGAAAGTTTATTAAAACTACCTGACTTTAGACGCCATTTTTATCGGCTTTGACGCTCAAGCCGCCGTTCGTCGCTGCTAGCGTAAGTGTCAGAGCAACGTGCCGTTTCGACAGACAAGTCAGGTAGTTTTAGTAAACTTTCGGAATATACCCAGGTTCGCAATTACCCCAATGCACTATATGCGTATAACTTTTAATTATTTTAATTTGACCCCATTGATTTAAAATGTATTCAAAGGTTGACCCTGTACAGGAGGTAGGTAACAGCTATATTGCTTGCTCATCTAAATGAGGAGTTTTCTGACAGCTACTGAAACGTAGTTCATCATACCGGCGATAGATGTCGTTGACCAGAGAGGGGTCCGAAAACGAAAATTTTAGGCTGAAAAGGTGAAAAGTAAACAAAAATGCATGTCACTGAGTCAGATGCATCCGTTGACGAAATATATGCTCACACTTTGCTGCTTACTTCAAAAAACACAAGATCTTACTATTTTATTTGAATTTTTTTATCTGCAAGGTCGCTCGCCCCTGTCTCGTCAACGCCATTTATCGAGCCATTAGGCAAGAATTTTTACTTGCTCTTTCTACGGGAACTACTTTTTCTTTTTTAAGGCTTCCGCACATTGCAACAATTTTATCGCGCGATAATATCGCTGCGATTTTTCGATAATTGTTTCCAGTACATTTTGTATGGGGACGCGCGCGATCTTACACACTAAAGCGATATTATCGAGCGATAATATCGCTGCGATTTTGCGATAATTGTTCAGTAGTTAAATATTGGGCATTCTACCCCACCTCGCTCCTTCAAGCTCACGCTGTTCGCTTTCAGTCACTCGCTGTTGTAGATCGCCCAATATTTATAAAGATATCTTTCGTTCAAATTCTACTATAAATACGTTCCCGATCGAACGCTTTCATATTATGGTTACTTGTTTAGACCGAGAGTGCAGTTTTTGAAAATTTCAAAATTTCTATGGAGGAGATTATGCATCATTGGATCATGATTTTAAATCACCCGGTTCAAAAATAGCACTTCAGGGTAACCGATTCAAAGATGTTTAATGATGTTATGTCCTCTACAAACAATACTTAGTCAAGTTGAGAGTGACAGACTAACTTGATTGTCATAATTAGGTAGATACCTATTTTCTTCACAAACAATGCACAAGCAAACTTTAAAGTGAGAAACGATTATGAATATTGTGAATCAAAACAGCCGCAGAAATTCATGAACTACACCAGATGGCAAAGGCCTTTACGAAACAAATATATCTGTGCTCGTAACCTGTTATGCTCAATGAGTTATGATTGGCAAAGGCTTTTACGAAACAAATATATCTATGCTCGTGACCTGTTATGCTCAATGAGTCATGATTCTGATCGGCTACTTATTTTCTTCACAAACAATACTCGATCAAACTTTTTAGGGTGAGCAAGAAACATGAATGTTTTGAATTTAGGTAGCTGCAGAAATCATGGACCAGATTGACAAAAGTCTTTATGAAGCATATCAATGCTCAAGACCTGTTATGCTCAAGGTAGCCATGATTCTTCCATAAACAATGTTTAGTCAGACACACTCAACTCAACTTACTTCTACCAAAATACCATTACCTATATTTCCTTCCTTTCTACCTCCAGTAATATCACATACTTATAAATCGTTTAGATATTATAGGTATTTGTTATTACTGTACAAGATTACCATATCTACTTTATTAAGTAAACATTACCATTACCTTCAGTAAAAGCAAATACTTATATCAAAACTATGTATAAGTAAGTGCTAATTACTGTTAAAAAAAAAAAAAACATTTATTTTATTGGTAGACTTAAATAGATATTTCTTCGAATTTTTAAATGTTGATAGTTTCACATCATTTCCACAATGTTAGTCTCCAAACCTGCAAAATGAAGAAATCATTATTACTATTATACAAGTAAGTTTACCGAGTTCATTAGTTAATCTAAAATATTATTATAGAGGATAACTAATACCTTATTTAAACTGGAATCAGACCTAGGTCCAACTTACAGCAGCTTTTTTCTTTATGGGCGTTAATTAAGTACATACCTGTAAAATGCAAATTCATTATTTGTAAAATAGTTATTTAAGTATAGATTAATTATATGTATTTGCAATTACACAGAACATTGTATTTGTACGTGAAACTGATAAGTATAGGTAATTAGGTAGTTTAATTAAAATTTATAATTTAATTGAATTTAAAAATAGCAAAAAATAGCAACTAAAAATATCACATTTTCACATAACCTACTTTTATGATACAATCATTTATTTTTCTAATAAATAATCCATAAGACAAGAGTTTTAGGGCTCAATTTTCTAGGAAATTAATCAATTATTAATTAAATACTTACATTTCTTATTTTTCTCACATAACTTTGGCCACACACAATATCTCACTTAAACCTTTTAACTTTAATTTTATTGCAATTAACTAGGTATTTTTGGAAATATTTCTAAGGACAAAGACGTTACACGTGTTCTTGCGAGTTGCGTCACTTTGTATTGTGTGGGAATAAAATTTCTAGCGGAAGCATGATTGGGTGTTATTCACGGTTACAATCTTGTGGTTTAGCGATATGGCCTTTTTATTAACTTCTGTATGTTTTTATGGTGTGCAGATAAAGTAAGTACTTAGGTATATTTATGTTAATGTTATGTCCATTTCGAAGAATTCGATTTTACATGGAAATATATAATTTAATGAAAAATTCAAATTATTGTGTACCTACCCCCTGGGGGAATATAGTCGTGAGCATAATGCTATACCTGCCGAATTGTAAAATACTTATATTCATTTATCATATTGTATCGCACATAAACTTACGACCATAATCCGTTTCGAGGTGGTCAGAAACATCAATACATGCCAACTGTGTTGCAGACAATTGTAGTAAGGCTTTCGTTAAGCATATTGAAGGTTTCCAGATGTCTTTGTCTTTAGTAAACTGCATATGAAATCCCTTAGTCGCCTCGTACAACACCCACGGAGAGAAATAGATTGGTCCAATCTAAGCCTGAACCTACCGATATTGTGTCGATACTATGCATATCGAAACTAGATCGCTTTCATCCAACCTCTGCTAGAACAGAATACGCGCACATGTCAAGAGTGCAGATTTAGCACTTCATATGATACTTTTTTGTTTGTCGATTTTTATTCGAATTTATAAAGCTGCCGCGGGATTTATAATTCAAAAGGTCATATGTACAAAGTAGGTACAGGTAGCATTATTTTTGTTTTGTTATTAATAGCTGCGCCTGCATGGTTTATAATCCCATTGCTGAATAAGGTTCTTTCGTGATTCCAAAAGAAATTAGTTCAAAGTTGGTATTGTATTATTTCAAAACGTATTAAGTACATATGTGCATTATTGTTGTTTTAATATTAATAATTATATGTATCTAAGGTCTATATTCACATTGTTCAATTTGGTTGGTCCGCTATACAGAAACGATAATGAAATCATTTAAAAAGCCAGTTTTCCAACGAAAATTCATTATTTTTCAATAATTTTCCCTCGCGGTAGGAAGTGCTTCCAGGTTACCTACAGTGAAAAGTGAAATTGCAGTTCATTTAAAATGTTAGTGAGTATTTTATATTATTTATGAATTTTTATGAAAACATTGTGTTTAACGTTTCCAGTCCTCTGATACCAGATTTATTAATCTTTCAGGTCTGACTCTGAATTATCTGACTGTTCTCGTTCTTCATCGCCTGCCCCTGTGCTGCAGCAGCAAACACAGGCTAGAGTCAAGGCTGACAAATCAACGGGCGCAAGCAGAGACAGCAAGCGCAAGCAAAGGTAACAACCATTCCTTAGCTTATAATTGTGTTTCACAACTTATCATGCTAGGTACAGTCAGCATCAAAAGTATTTAACCATTTACAGCGTTCAAAAACATCTGAACAATTACATGAAAATAAACCCTATTTCCTACTAGATACCATTTGTTTTCAACTTAACAAATAATAACATGACAGATAAATTAATTTCATTTCTTTGTGAGTTGAAATAAGGTTTGCTATCGTAAAGTTGTTCAGATATTTATGAACACTTAACATGCTTAGATACTTTTGATGCTAACTGTACTAGGTATTTTTTTAAAGTTCCGCATCGGTAAATTCTATACATCATATTTAACTTTCTAGCTTAAACAATACAATGTTAATAATGTAATTTAATATTTCAGGTCTGACTCCGAATGTTCTATTGGATCGCGCTCCTCGTCACCAGCAGCACCTCAGAAAAAAAAGAAAGCTAGGAAGTCGTCGGGCAGCAAGGATAAGGGAAAAAAGAGCGGTTCAAGGTAATTGATTTTACATATTTTACCTTTAAATTAAATTGTGATAGCATCTAGATAAAGTGAGTAATTTATCATATTTTTTCAGACCGGAGTGGGAACAGGAGAGGCGCGCGTATTCTCCAACTCCAGTGCCGCCGGCGACCGCACCACCGACATCGAAAAAGGAATCGAAAGCAAGCGGCTCGTCGGCAAGCAAGCGCAAAAGCAGCTCGAGGTAATTCTTTATACTAATACTTTTATGGAATAAACTGTTTAATATTTATAATATAGGGTTTCTAACGAAAAATTTGCGTGGGTACTTAATAAGTAGTGAAAATATATATTGCAATCTGTTTTTGAGAATTTACTCTTTTATAATAATTTTTTTAAACGTTGTTCAATTATAAGCAGACCTCATAACTTAGGAATTGTATCCTAAAACACTATTTTACTTCATCGTAAATGTGTAGATGTTGGGGAGGCGAGACATGTGTGTCAAAATCGTAGCATGTCGCGATCTTTTACCTCTGCCTACCCCAGTGAGGCATAGGCGCGAGCGTATGTAATGTATTTCAGTTCATTAAGTACGTATTTTCTTTCCTTTACAGTGCATTGAAGAAGTCGGGCGGCATCGATATTTTTAAAATTATTCGTGAGGAAGAGAAGCTCACGCACAATTCCTCAAAATCGACGTCGACAACGTCAACGTTTACGAGCAGGGTGTCGTCAGGGCAGTCTCGTCGCTCAACCATCAATGCGGGGGACTATTTCGTGGACTTGAAGGTCTACAAAATAGAAGACTGGCAAGGCAGCACGGGACTCGAGCGCTACAAAAAATCATTAGCAACCGTAAAGTTGCAGTGCGACGAGAAGTCGGTGCAGTGGGAGAGCATCCAACAATTCTTAGGGCAGGCTTTCACTATCTTCCAAGATAGTGAGCCTGTTCATTATTCTGAAGTTCGTAAATAATAAGTAAGACTAAGGTACCTATAATAAATATTATTACAGTTATAAGTATTGTTTTCCAAACTCATCTCCTATACACAAATATCCATCATCTTTAGTTTTTTTTTTATTTTTTTTATTTTTTTTGAAAATGCCTTTTTGTGTAACGTGTAGCAAATCTGTAGAAAAAAAAGCATGGGTAGGTCATTTAAGAAGTAATGAACATAAAAGGAAAAATAAATGTACTCAGATTGATAGCGAAGGTATTGAAATGGTGGAATCAGCGTTTCGTAATCGTATAGCGACATACAGAATATCAGCTGTTAATGAATCTGATCTCGGATCTTTAGATACGTTTTTGAACTCTTTTCGTAATAAAATAAAGGCACTAGTAGATGAATCTCTTAAAAAACATACTTGTTTGAAAATTAACTTCGAACTTTTTGCAATCTTTCTATTGTTTAAAAATAATAGCCAATCAATGAAGTCCTTTGGAACTAAAAATGAGACTATATTCCAAAGCTATAATTTCGATTCGATGATTACCAAGGCTTTAAATTCTTTGAAAAAGCAAATCGAAGAATTCGAACAGCGCGACAGTGGTTGGAGTTTTTTGAATAATTCGCATTTGGAAATTAATGTTAATAAATATCAGCCATTACGAGGCTCTAGCTTTGTCGAACTGCCGAAAACTATTAAAAACAAAAAAGCGTGTCTAAACATCAAGAACAAAGATCAATGCTGTTTTCTTTGGTGTGTAACCGCGGCTCTTTGTCCGACAAAGAACCATCCTGAAAGAGTCCAATCTTATCCGAACTATCGAGAAATAGTAAACGTTTCTGATTTATCTTTTCCGGTAACATTTTCTGATATAAAAATATTCGAAAAACACAACCCAACGCTGTCATTCATTATTTATGGATTGAAAAATAATAAATCTGTTGTTGGGCCTCTTTATAAATCTGAGAGTAATAATAAACAAAACAGAAAAATTATACACTTGTTGTTACTAGACAACGGTAATGGCGGCACACCACATTACTGTTTGATCAAAGATTTATCTCGACTTGTTAGGTGTCAAATAACCTCTCACCATGGCAAGTTGTATTTTTGTGATACTTGTTTAGTGTTTTTCCCAACAGAAGAGGAACTAAGTAATCATTTGTGTAGTGGCATAGTCACGGTGTTGCCTGAAAAGGGTTCAGTTATTAAATTCAAAAATTATGATCGAAAACAAAATATCCCGTTTGTTATTTATGCTGATTTCGAATCGCTGTTACAACGCTGTGATGATCGTGATGAAACTACCAACAAAAATACAAATATTCTAAACCATCACATACCAGCCGCTTTTGCGTATCATATTGTTTGTTCTGTTGATTCAAGTTACAATAGATATGTGTCACATCGCGGTCCCGACTGTGTTGATAAGTTTATTGAATCAATTTATGAAGATGTTGCAAAAATTCATAAAATTATGAGTAAAGATAGCCCGATAATTTTCGGTGAAAATGATGCGATCAATTTTCAGAGTGCTAGTCGCTGTCATATTTGCAATCACTTTCTTTTTTCGGATAGGGTTAGAGATCACTGTCATATAACAGGTCGTTACCGGGGTGCGGCACATAGCCTTTGTAATTTACACTATAAACAACCATCTTTCGTACCGATTTTTTTTCACAATTTATCAGGCTACGACTGTCATTTGTTTATAAGAAAACTAGGTGAAGCACCTGGCGCGGTGAAAATTATTCCAAAAACAAAGGAGAACTATATTTCTTTTACAAAATTTATACCAATTGAAAAAGAATTCTTTCAGCTTCGTTTCGTAGATTCATTAAAATTTTTAGGAACTAGCTTAGAGAAGCTAACAAAGACAATGCAAAAAGGTGACTTCACGTACTTGCGCGACTACTTTCCTAATGATAACAAGTTTCAATTACTTACACGTAAGGGTGTTTACCCTTATGAATACATGGATGGATGGGAACGTTACCAAGAACAGTTTCTTCCATCCCAAGAAGATTTTTACAGTTCTCTTACCAATGAGAACATTTCTAGAGAGGACTATGACCATGCAAAATTAATTTGGAAAGAATTTAATATTTTTGATTTAGGCGAATATACAGACCTTTACCTAAGAACGGATGTTCTGCTCCTTACAGATATTTTCGAGAAATTTAGAATGACCTGCAAACAACATTATCAATTAGATCCGGCTTTCTATCTCACTGCTCCAAGTTTGTCATTTGACGCTATGTTGTTACAGACAGGTGTAGAACTAGAGCTCATTGATAATTTAGCTATATTAAGGATGATTCAGAGCGGTATCAGAGGCGGCGTGTGCTTATGTTCTCACAGGCATGCAAAAGCGAATAATAAATTTTTGCCTGATTATGACTCGTCACAGCCAGATACGTATATAGTTTATATAGACTGCAATAACTTATACGGTTATAGCATGTGTCAGTCTCTACCATTATCGAACTTTAGGTTTTTAGAACCAAATGAAATTGAGGCTTTGGATATCACACAAGTTCCAAATAACTCTCCATTCGGTTTTATACTCGAAGTAGATATAACTTACCCTAAAGACCTGCATAACAAACATAATGATCTTCCGTTTTGCCCTGAAAAATGCATACCACCAGGAGGAAAAGATCATAAACTTGTACCAAATTTATATGACAAATATTCGTATGTCATTCATTATATTCATTTGAAAACATGTTTGAAACATGGCCTTTTACTAAAAAAAATTCACAGGGTAATTAAATTCAACCAAAGCCCTTATTTGAAAGAGTACATTGATCTAAACACACGGTTACGTCAAAAGGCTACCTCAACTTTTGAACAAGACTTTTTCAAATTACTCAATAATAGCATTTTTGGTAAAACTTTAGAAAATAACGAAAAAAAAGTTAATGTGCAACTGGTTAATCAATGGAGTGACAGTGAAAACGTTACAAAAAAGAAAACTACAGCTGACAAGCTTATTGCAAGCCCTAATTTTCACAGCGCGTCTGTGTTTACCGAAAACTTGGTAGCAGTGCAATTAAAGCCAGATCGCATTATTTTAGACAAGCCAATATACATTGGTTTTACCGTGCTGGAATTATCGAAAAGTCATATGTATGACTTCCACTACTCGGTATTTAAACCTTTCTATGACACTAACATACAGATGTGCTACACGGACACAGATAGTTTCATTTATCATATACAAACTAAAGATTATTACAGGGATTTAAAAAAAGTGTTTTTACCATATTTTGACACTAGTAACTATCTTGTTCATAACGAGTACGGCTTGCCTTTGAAAAGCAAAAAAGTGCCGGGTCTCTTCAAGGATGAAATGGGAGGGAAAATGATCATCGAATTTGTAGGTCTTCGCTCTAAACTCTATTGTATTAAAACCATTGATGCTGTAATAAAAAAAGCAAAAGGGGTTAAAACGTCAGTTATTCGCGAAATGGATATTTGTGATTATGAAAACACATTACTACAGGGACATATTATCAGAAAAACTAACGTTTTATTTAAATCTATAAAACATGAAATATTTACACAAAGTGTAAATAAAGTGGCCCTGTCAGGAAATGATGACAAGCGCTTGATTTCTGCTGACAAAGTGTGTACTAGAGCATGGGGTCACACTTCGATACTAAATTTTTAAATAAAAATTGTTTATCTTTAAGTAGGTACCATAGCTTATTATTTTACTCTAGCTTTAAGTTTGTACTTAAATATTTTATTGAAAATAAAGTATTTTTCTTATTACTTAGTTACTGTTTTCATTTAACCTCCTATGATATTTTAAAAGCGTCAAACAAAACGATTAAATAAATACTATTGCAAACTTTTTATAGCAGGCGTTATGAATGAACGGCTCATTTTCATTCTCTTGTCTAGAATGGTCAAGTATACTTAAGGCCTCCGCTCATTGCAGCGATAATATCGAGCGATATTATCGCTGCGGTTTTGCGATAATTGTTCTCAGTACATTTTGTATGGGGACGCGCGCGATCCTACACACTGCCGCGATATTATCGCAACCTGACGCAATCTCTTTCTACTACATTCAGTGAAGGGCGCATGCATGACGCGAATCGCGGAATCGCTGCAGTGTGTAAGGTGTTGCAATATCGCTGTCGATAATATCGCTCGATAATATCGCTGCAATGTGCGGAAGCCTTTATTAAAGTAATAAACTATTATACAAATACTAAATTTATTAACAAATTAAACTTAAAATATAGGTATTAAGAAATGCATTATTTTATTTACACAATATTAACTTTAAAAATTATAATCAGTTAGTTTTTTCGAAATCTTAGTGATTAAGCTTTCAGTTTGATCCATGATGTCATCCATATCTTCAGTGACAACGTACTGCGCGTTTAAAATAGGACTGTCTTCATTACTGCAGATAGTTCCGCTAATATCATAGACTTGTATTTTAACCAACCGAAGTGGTCTATTTGCTCTCGTGGTAATCACATACGATGATGGTAGATTACTCGGTTTCTTTTTGGTAATTTCACGTTTATTTGTTTTTTTTCTCTCTTTCGGTTGTTTCGGTTCCTCATCAAGTTGATTTTTTAACTCTGGGTAATCCTCATCAAATCTGGCGAAGGGGTCTTGAGCATGGAAGTATGTGTCAGTAATTTCATCCATGATCTGAAATAAATAAAAATCTTAAATAATTAAAAAAATCTTAATACGTACAAATAAGTACCTACTTAAAAAATTTGAATTTAATAAACTTACCTATTTAATAAAATAATAGACAGCAAACTCAAGCTACTTCTTCACGCGCTTGTGTACAAATGACTGCTTATTTACCTTTAGGTATGAATTAGACAACAAGCGTTAGTTTTATTAAAAATAATCACTATTCCAATAACATACGGTACGAATTAAATAATCTCCAACTGAATAGCAAACTTAGATTATGTCAAAATTCAAGTAAAAATGTAATTGAACACCAAATAGACAAGCTTGAACTTGCTTTTATAATATTCCAGTGTACCTGTGAGAAATTGCATACGCTGCAAATATACAAGCCCATACTTGTTCAGAACATGCAGGCGGGTTCCGGTGTTTCCTTCAATAATATCATTTTACATGTACTGAAGTATCAAATTAAATGCTATGAGGTGACCTGTTAATTCAATAAATTTACGTCATTCGATCGATTGTTGTTTTATACGGAGCATCGCAATTTTGCATTAACCTACTTAGTTTATTATTCTTTAGTAAGTAGCATGTCGAGTAGTGCAATTAAAACTAGTTACCTCGCAAGAGGTTTCGATAAAGGTGTGCCCAAATTCACCATCAAGATTGAGATGCATAAAATAGTGGAACGAGAAACAACTGTAGAAAGTCGGGAAATAGTAAGATCATTTTATGCAGTGCACCATTACGAGGATCCAGTGTTGAAATCTATATCACAAACCATACTTCTTATTTCGAGAGGACTAAGAGATTGCTCAGATTTCTTCAAGATTTAACAGGTCAGTGTCTACATAATAATACATTAAAGATATAGTTTTATTATCACTTTTATCCAACTACTAGGAAACCAAGAGGATGGAATTTATATACTTACCTATCATTTTTTATTTTTCAGTTACCTACCTACCTAAACTGATGCATGCGAGTTGTGACCAGGGAGCAGGTGATGAATTCATTGAAGACACAAAGAAAATAATTTTAATTTTATGTTTTGTTATGTAAGTAATAATTAAATTAAATAAAAATGTTTCATATTTTGTATGTAACGGTTACTATTAATATTATAAACCAAGTTTGTAAACGAAGTAGGTAGGTGTATAAATTTGAAAATAAAAATCATGTTTGTAAAAGATTTTTTATTATTTATTCCTTCAATTAAGTTATACCTAAGTATTACATTGTATTTTTATTGAAATAAACAATAGCTTACATATCAATCAAATAGAGAAAACTTATAAATATAATTATCAATATACCATTTTTTTATACATACAACATTATTTAAAGCACATTCTTTTGTGTGATTTATACAATTAAAATTGATATTACAATATTCTTTATGTAACTTAAAAATATTAGGGCAACCTTTTTCACCAACATCTACTACTTGACAATTTGAACACAGTTCTCTAATCCACTTAATTTTTTCCAATCCTTTTGTTAATATTTTTTTTTTATCTAAATAAGGGATAATAACACGTTTAAATTCACGATAGTCAATAAACCCTTCACTCCATCGAATTCCTCGGTTCTTCTCTAACCATATGATTTGTTTCTTTTCAAAATTCGATAAGCTATGAAACGAATGTGGTGGTTTTATAAGAAATGTTTGTGTAAATTCATTACCGGCTATAGCGAATTCTTTTACAATAAAATTATTTTTAAAATCCTTAAAACCTTGAATATCTACGATAATAATATCGTTATTCATGATATTTTTTTAACTGTATTACTCAGCGGTTTATATTCCACGATGCAATCGTTTAGGATAAGGCAGTATGCTGAAGTTTGATCAGGTATTTCTGCGTTGCTTTCGAGTTCAACTCTCACGTTAACGACAGGTCCTGACTTGAGATTATCAATTTGCCTCGAGCAATCGATAACGAAAAGAGGTGCTTTTCCTTTAAATTCTTCTAAATTCAACAATGGTTCTGTTCTACGACCATAATACGACTGCTGAAATCTAGCATATTGTTCGTATAATAAAGCAATTTTGCCATCGGTAAAATTAACATTTAAACTTTCATATGGGAAGTAAGTTGAATTGAGATAAACTTTTACATCACGCATAGTACAATGATCGAATTGAGTCATATCTGCTGCTGCGTTATTTTTTCTGTTTGTTTGAAATCCTATAATAACGTATCGAGGTTTTTCTATTTGAGATGAGGTTTTTATAGACCATGTATGTTTAGTAGTTTTTGGTAATAACGGATATTCGTATAAATCCCAGTTTCGAAATACTAACTGAAGTGCTCGATCTTTTTCTAATAGTTTAAGGAAGTTTAGCCTTTCTCTATCTGATACTTTTACATGTGGAACACGCCATACAATTTTATGTATTTCAACATCATCCACGACTTCTCCAGTACTTAATTTCAATGCGTTAAGGTTAGTATTGCTCCGTAAAAGTATCAGTTCATGCTTACAGTTTATTATTACTTTTTTGTAGTCTTCTGCAAAACCAAGAATATTACAAAGGGGTATTGACGCAGAGAAACTACCACTGTGTGTGTTCTTCGTTCCGTTAATATCCCAACCCCAAGCTTTGGACATCTTTGCTTCACTTTCGTTCATAGATATTAACGACTTCATAGTTGTTGTTATTCCTGCATTTTTTATTTTATCTATTTCTACACCATTTAATTCATAACGAATGTCTTGGAATAAGTAAAGCAACGGATTATTGGTAAATTGAACGCTCTCTGACTTTATTTTCGTGTCCCTGTTATGAACTTTTACAACACCTTCCAAATATAGAGTACTTGCTGATGGTAGTACGTACAAATCTTGTTGATTAATAGGTATGCGAATTTCATCATTTCTGTTAAAAGTGATAACGTAAGGCTTATATGAATGTATTTCAACACTATCGATAGTGTTATCGTACGAAGGAATACTAGATATGTCTAAAATGCTCATTTTAACAATCCAATTAGTTTAAGGAATTTCTTATTTTCTTTTGTCAGTTTTATTTTCTTTCTTGGTGTTTCTTTACCGATAGATCGAATGCTACTAATGGATTCCTTTACTGGTGATACATATTTATTGTAATCAATCATTTTTTGTTTAGATGTAGATATAACTGAATTTCTTCTCCGCGTAAATTAATCAAATTATTATTTATATCCAATAATCGAATGTTTATACAATTTATGTTGTTTTGATTTACTGGAAAGTAAATAACGTTTTTAGGTATTTCTATAATTCTATAGCCTGGTGGTACATTCGGCGCAAATTCATGAATAATATGACTTGATATTCCATTAATATAAGATCCGCTCACTATATCACATTCAACCCTCACAACTGTTGTTGATAGAATGTTGATGGTATGCTGTGACTCATGTAATATATTTGCTTTGAGGGTTTCATTCCCAAATCCTAAAAGTTCACCGAAAGAGGATTCTCTTTCAAAATGGATTTCTTTTGTACAAAAAATTGATGTTTTTAATGTATTATTGTTGCAGTGTAATTTGAAAACTGCATCTTTTATATTAGCCTTTAAATAATCGCAGATGTCTTGGAGTTCGTAGGCTCCCTCGGGTATTTCGATAACTTCATTATTACCGTAATGAAATTTGTTATTTCTAACATCAATATTAGGAATAGAATTAAAGGTTGATAGATACAATAGAGCGCATTCATATTGACCTTCCAGTTGCAAAGTTGGATAATAATTATTTGATAAAATCGATTTATTACCAGTTATCGATACTGTGAAAGACATTATATGAATGATGAATATTAAACCAGCTTTCTCATTTTATATGTTTATTCCAAAAATTTATAAGGTATGAAATACATAAATGACCACAATTTACTGTATTAAACTCTTGATAACATTTGTAGTTGTAAAAAATTTTGAAGGGCTTAAAATAATTAACTATCTCCAAAGGAGGTTTCAAATCACCAAAACTGTTATAATATTCACAATAATTATTTAACTTTGCATAGGCTACCCAATGAGTTCCATCACCATCAGAATTATCTAAATTAACAATACCACATTCTTTAGGTTTTGGCGTTTTAGGTAATCGATCCTTCATAAAAACACCTCTGAAGTATGGTATATCACTAGCAAACTTTAGAATATCTAAGTTAGTAAGGGCTCGTTTAGGTAACCTTTTGTTTAGTTTTTTGAACTTCTAATATACAGTCCTGCGCCTTTCTTGTGTGATTTAATGTATAAACCCTTCCCCAAAGAAATAGATTCCATCATTTTGTTGTGACGTTTAGATTCACTTAGATTTTGTTGAGCAGATTTATAATCGTTCACAGTTTTAGCAATGCCAGCTGCTCCTCCTGCTAGTGTACCTAAGGCTGAAAGGCCTGCAAAAATTGGTAGTAAAGGTAGAATTCCACCTGTTTTCGGGAGTGGTATTACGCGTGGTAATCGAACTCTCTTATTATTTGCGAGAATTTTTTTTGCTGCTAAATAAGCACATTTGATTGCAGCCTTCGTGTTCTTAGGTTTTGACTTTTTGAGGTGAGACTTGATTTTTGAAACAGCTTTCTTAAAACTCTTTACTCCTGCTCCTGATTTCAATTTAGCTTTCATGGCTTTGGTTACTATCCAAGAAGCAAGTTTTTCTCCCCGCGAACCATCCTTTGATCTAAGTCTTTGTTTAGCCATGTTTAACAACTGTGTATCTGCTTTATGTCGATTTTCCAAATCTGGATGGTTAGAATAAGCTATATCGTGATGCATACAAGCGTTGTCTAACTCATTAACACCTTTATCACCTCGCAATAATCGCTTTTGTAGTTTAGTACCAGGTCCACAAAAATTATATCCTGGTAAATGTAACTCAAATGGAAGATTATTTATTAGGTTATTAATAAGACCTCCTCCTTGCATATCTCATTAGGTAATGAATACTAAATTCATACTATTTCTTTTTTATCAATCCAACTATTTTCATCATCACTGAGACCTAACCACTTAACCAATAACTTATTTCCCTTTTTCCGAATAATTTTTTCAATTAAATAAACGTCAGGATATTTGGTTTTTTGAAGTTCTTGTTTATAAAATGTTCCTAGAATAGGTTGATTACGTAAATCTTCAATGACGTATGTTGTAGGATTAGTATTATTAACTTTTTTAATTATAAAAATTTCGGTCGACCAATTGGGAGTGTACCCTTTTTGAAAAACACTTTTATATTTACTTATTCTAACGTAATCACTCACAGAGAGCTTTTGTTTATCAGGTTTTGATATAATTTGTGATTCTTTTATGTTACCCATTACTATATTTTCATTAGCCTGAGTAACTTCAATCGGTTTATGTTTTGTTATACGATGTTTTGTATTATTATATAACCTTACTACATCATCTAGTGGTCCTTTAATCCACATGTAACTACCATTCATGCTAAAAGTTTGATACAACTTGTTTTTTAAGGTTCTGATTAATCTCTCAACAATAGAAGCTTTTTTTATAGAAAATGTAGAATAATGGTTGATGTCAAATAATTTCATTAAGTGTTCAAACTCATCGTTATAAAACTCAGTTCCCATATCAGTTTGCAAATTTTTCGGACGACGATGACTCTTACACAACACATTATGGAACGCCTTTGTTATTTCAGTTTTTGTTTTGGTTTTGACTGGAACTACCCATGTATATTTAGAAACACAGTCTACGACTACTAAGATAAACTTAAAGCCCTTGTTATGAGTTTTTAATGAACAAAAGTCTATTAAATCAGCTTGCCATAGATCATCTATTCCTTTAAGAATCACAGACCTCCGTATGAAATTTCTTCGAGCTGCTTTATGAAGTTCTTTTACAATTTGTTGCTTTATCATTTTGCTTTTACAATTTTATCGACTTCAGTTTTAGTATAGTACTCCTTTTTAAAGTGATTTAAAACCTTGTTAACGTCTGCTTTTATACTTTTAAGGAGTGTTTGCGCATCATCCTTGCTACAACATAATTTTACAACATTATCAACATATTCTTTATTAGCTGCATCATCAGCTGACGAAGGTATTTTAATACCTCGTAGTCTTGCTTTTTTCAAATCGAATTCTCCTCCTTCTGTTTTCATCAAATTTTTATCAGTAAAATCGAATATTTCCGATAACCGCATTCGTTTATGGACATGATGCCCAAATTTATCAATATTCATGATGAGAACCTATCAATTGAAAAGTTAATATACAAATGAAATAAATATCTATGATTATTATATTTATTATACAATAATTCCACTTTCACACAACTCTTCTATGATCGATATTATTTCATTATCCAACCCAGTGTTACCTGCATCTCGAGATGCAATTAATATCTTCAGTCTTTCCACTAATTCATTAGGATCGTCCCAGTAAACATAGGCTACGTCATCTTTATTCCAACTTTTCATTGAAGGTAGACCAGATCCATGAGCAACACTACCATCAGTACTTACAGAAACTTTACGAAGCTTGAATAGTGGTTTGATAATATTCAAGTATTTTCGTCCTTTATTGCTCTTAATTGGTTTAGTTGAATCAAAATCTCGTCTATGCGCATTTGTATCCATTAACATGGATTTATAATTTTGCATGTCTTCGGAAGTTACTAAGTTCGTATCAGGTACTTTTTTGAATATCAGTTCACGTATTCCTATAGTGTTATCATACTTATGTCCTCCTATTGTTATATATTCTCCATTTGTTGTTACACGAGCTGAACCCATCATAAGTTTTCCACGTTCATTCCTAACACCATATGGAACATCTTCATAAAAGTCTGGAGATAAAGACCATGATGATACATTATGTGTAGGACTATTTCTGGACTGAATCAACACTTTTATATGACATATTGCTAATATCGTTGTCATTGGAACTGTTATGGTTATCAATATCATCTTCATTGGTGTTTGAAATTGATAAATCTTTTTCATTATTCATAATGTCGGATTTCCTTTTCATAATTGTTTTATCCATATATGATTCACTAGATGACGATGCATCGGAATAGCTTTCTTTCAAAGACTTCATTTTTTTGACCTTACCCTCTATTTTGTGAGTGCTTTGTTTTTTGGTTTCCAATATTTGGTTAAGAGGATTTATTATCGGTTTAAAAACATTTTCAAGTATTTTCTCTTTATCAGTTTCAATGTTACGCATTTTTCGTACCTTTCTTTTTACAGCATCAGCTGCATCAACAACCTGTCTTTTTAATGATTTTTCCATTTAAATTCGGTCTAACGTGTTTTGGCCTTGAATAATTTGCACGTAATGATAAACGAAAGAATGCAATACACTTATATATTATCGCATTAACAACTAGTCAAATACTACGAATGTGTCAAATTTCTTTCTATAACGTCCTTTGTTTTTATCACAATCTTTATTAATCACTAAGAAGCTATACAACTCATTCCATATTTTTGAACACATTTTTCGAAAATCGAACCACGTCATATCTGTGTTGACATGTTCATCATAAATGTGTTTTAAATTCACGTCGTCTTGCTTGAAGATAACTAAAAGGTTTGCATTGTCTCTTACAAGCTGTTTGGGAATTTTGGTATAAGTCTGGTTGAGGTAAAAACAATCTATATATTTATGACGACCCATTGCAAAATAATCTCTCATATTATTTTGGTTTTCACATGCAACATCGTCAAATATTATAACGGAGTTAGATTTCGCATTTTGAGGACTTAATACTTTCTCATTTTCATGATATTTTGCGAAAGATATACCTGGAACCATATTTAAAACTTTCTCTAAGAATCTGTACTTGGGTTGATGAAGGGTCTTGGAATAAACATACACATTTCGATAATTTAATCCATTTTCATGTAAAAGAAGTCCAATGACTAAATTAGTTTTTCCACAGTTTGATGGTCCACAAATTAAGCACCTTATAGTATTCGGTAGGAGATTTCCATGACGAGAAGTAACATTCTCAGAATGAATACATAGGTTTTCAACTTTTAAAGATTGAGGTTGCTTTACGAATTTCATTTTGGTGTAAATAAGTATAATGTCTTTATAACAATGAAAGTAATGTTGGAAAACAATGTTTATTTATATTCTTATCTTGGTAGGTAATACTTTATTTGCTCTTTCGTGGCTTTGGTACTTCCGCGAAATCCACAAATTGATTGTTCATTCTAATTACACGAGCAGGTACCCTAAGTCCTTCATAATAAATTCCAGTCCATGTACCATAATGGTTTTTGTTTACAATTGGTATTAAAACACCTTCATAATAGTTCGAACCGATTATTCGAACATTATGAATTCCATGTTCATTGCGTTTAACAATAATCACTTCCACAATATCATCTATTTTTAAAGACATTATCATTTATTGATTTTTAACGTCCGTCGTGTTCGGTGTCAACGTGGTATCTGTTATTATAATCTTGTATCTATATCGTCTGTATGAGAGCCTTATATATCGCTATTGCACCTTAGCTCTCTTTCTTTTTATGTGTTACGTGAATGAATGGAATAAAATGTGAGACCGTATCCTAACCTAAAACGAATTGCACTTTGTGTCCAGATAGCTCTCACAGCTGACTGATACATTAAGAAAACGTTCTATCGGAAAGGTTAGGTTAGATATCTTTATAATATTGGGTGTTCTAGATCACCAAGTGACTGAAGGCGAACAGCGTGAGCCTGAAGGTAACGAAGGTGGTCTAGAATGCCCAATATTTAACTACTTTGTTCTCAGTACATTTTGTATGGGGACGCGCTCGATCCCACACACTGCCGCGATATTATCGCAACCTGACGCAATCTCTTTCGACTACATTCAGTGGTGGGGCGCATGCGTGACGCGAATCGCGAAATCGCTGCAGCGTGTAAGGTGTCGCGATATCGCTGTCGATAATATCGCTCGATAAAATCGCTCGATAATATCGCTGCAATGTGCGGAGGCTTTTTAATGACTTTCTGAAAATCCCTCATTAGGTACCTATACTATATGTCAAATAAAGACGAAAATAAGAAGATGACAGCAGCAGGGATATGAAACCTTTTCAGACCGTGATCGTTTTATAAAAAATCAATGTACCGATTGGCAGTGTTCGACGGAAGAATGTTATATAAATACAAAATATAGGAAAACTATCTTAGATTAAAAAGAATATCGTCAAAATTAAACACAAAAACATGTTAGTTTTATCTTTTCACTCGTTCGATGTTGATGGAAACGAAAGAAAACATCAGTTATGTGCTCACTAGGTTCGTAATTGCGTATGATTGAACCGCACTAAAAATCGATTTTGAGGGCAAATTAAACGAGTTTCAATCAGTCAAATACACTTTATTCAAATATCAATAAATCCAAGTATTAATACGTCCTTCACATTGTTTGTAACCACCTAAATCTTATTAATGCATTAAAGAATTTTTCCCTAAAGTTACGGAATCGATATAAACACGAAACACTATAATTAATCTAACAAAAGATTGCAACACCATCTTAAATTCAAAATGAAATTCACCAAAGACCCTCGCTTACCAACCGTGGTCAGCCTTCATCGCCAGAATATTCTTCAAGTAGGTACTACCGGAAGGTGTTCACATCTAAAACTGCCCTTCAAAAAAAAGTTGGAAGACTTCAATCCTGCATTCCTCAATACTTATACTTACCACCGTGAAAAACATGTATTGTCGACTAAATCACTTTTTATTGTAATGCTAATTCAGTCAGAGTAGGTAATTCTCGTGTTGGTATCGCATCCTAGTATAACAATTTCTAATCAAAATAAGTGCTGACAATAATGCGTTCCCCAAGAGCAGTAAAAATAAATATTTTATTTATTTATTTGTAATACAGTAAAACTACAAGACACAATACCTATACAACTTAAAATAGACTCAAGTAAGCGTCTCCAATATTGTGCAGGTGTCAGTAGATGGAATACCATCAAGGATAGGTTTTTTGTCCCCAACAAGTGACATAGATGAAGTGAAGCAAGCGGTGAAGCAAACATCGTGAGTAAACCTGCATACGCTGAAGAAAAAATTCGGATGCGTTATATGAAGTCTACCAATCCGCATTCGTCAATATATATTTTTGAATTTGCATTATTGACGTTAGATATGACGGATGACGATATTACGATACATTTGGCGTAGGCTTTCCAAAAATTTACTCAGCCGTTTTCTACCTGGAGGAGCCCTCGCTTGGTATGTTTTGAAAATATTTTTTGGATTTTTTAAAACACATGGCTGGTGTAGTATATTTTTAAGACCGACTCATGAAGCCCTTTTATTTAATAGCCCACACGATAGGTTTCAGAACAAAAATGTATGACGTCATAATTCCCCCCTTACTCTAAGGGAAATATTTTTAAGAACTGCCGGTCAACATTATTGTTCTGACATGTGTGCCGAACGGCTATCTTGCGGCTTTTTATTGATTTTGGCTTTGTAGGGCCTAACACTATAACTATTGCTATCTTACTCTCAACGAAATCGAGGCTCCATCTTTCAGAGTAAGCGAAAAGTTTTAAATCTATGAATCTTTCATATATTTTGACATACCAGTCAGAGATAGCACTTTTGATGCTATATTTCAAAAAGCGCTCGTTTGCATTGGAAACAATCACCGAGTAAAGTAACGTCAGGTCCGGTCAGTCGTTGAATGGATCGTCTAGTGGTATTTCATCTCAAGCGTTTCCGTGCTTCGGAAGGCACGTTTAGCAGTTGGTCTCGTATAGTTCCGTCAGGTGACGTTGTAACTATTCGTTGAGCCAGGTCAGATGCCAATTTAGGTGGCTTGAATATTCTCTGACAGACAGCTGAGCACTACCTTGCCTCCACCAACACGCACTTTTTTTATTTTTTTTTATTTCAGATTCTTACATCTAAATTTACAAATTTTAATATCGCCAAACTGCTGAGCAGTTTGTAGTATCCCGTGTGGTGGAGTATGGTATCACACCTATTCGTGAGAGGAGGCCTTTGCCCTGCAGTGGGATTCTACAGGCTATAACTTACTTTTTTATTTCAAAAATAATGATACCATAGACTCCAAGTACGGATTATTTTTTATTATTTTAACACCAATAATGTCACATCTGCGTAGAAAATTTCTTAGTTACTCTGTCATTTTTACTGAATCTTGGCCGCCAGCAGCGTGATGACGTCTTAGTCACGAGTGATGGTTGATAAATTACATACACAGTTATATACATACATAAACTCACGACCGTAATCCCTTTCGGGGTGGTCAGAAATATTGTTACTCCTACGTACTTTCTGTTTAAGAGTGTAGTTATACTCGTAGTAATGCTCACATTTAGCAATTTACCCTCTCTTACGATGAAACTGAAGATCTACTGATGGTCCCTGTTTAGCTCATAACACACATATGCATTCACACACTTACTCACACGAACACACTCTTTACATATTTTAATTTACATGTATTGTAGGCACTTAACCGTATCTATTGTTTTTGCTTTTATTTTGTAAAGTCAGCACTAGCCTTTTGTCTTACTATCATCTTTCGTTCACAATTAACTATAGTACACACGCTGTTACTCTGTCCTTGGGGTGGAGACCTGGTAACCTGAGGCACGAGAACCTTCATAGGTATCTTGAGTCAGGCACCAGTCTCCACAATACAAAACTGAATGCTCTAATTTTATTTTAGCTCTAAGTAGTATTACATGTATTTGTGGAGAACAAAATAAACAAATTTATTATTATATTATTATTAATGTAAGTTTCAGGATCGAATGACGTGTCAAGTGGTGAGAGGTGGCTAGCCCTTCACCCATATATTAAACACTGTATGAGAAACCTTTAATCCCTTAGTCGCCTCATACAACACCCACTGGAAGAATTCGGGTGGTCTATCATAGGCTGGAACCACACAAAAATGTAACCCCTTGTTCGTTTTAGGTTTCCGTAGTCCAACTAGGAACCCTTATACTTTCGTCCATTCTGTCTGTCTGTCTGTATGTCCCACTTCAATAACAGGCTCATTATTGCACCTATTGAATCGAAAATTGGTATGAAGACAGATAACAGTAACCCAAACAGAAATGAGGTAGTCATAATCATAAAGCAAGTAAATTTTTTTCGACAAAGATTTTTTTTAATTGGGTGGAAAGATAATTTTTTTTAAATAAATGAGTGCGGTGACGTTGGATAGGTTTTGTCCTATTGAAGAAAACTCCTATAGAAACTAAATCATTACAATGCTTGTGTCTCGAGATATTTGAGCTCAAAGTCAAACATAGGGCGTACTAACTTCTAAAATACAGGAGTATAAAATCTGAAAATGTGATACAAAATAGCTTTCTGTAAGTACTTTCAATGAAAATTATAACAGAAGCTGTAGCCCAACTAGTTTCGGAGAAATCAAATAAAATATCGACCGTCGACCGCCGTATCGGCGTCTATCAATAGATGGCGCTGAACGGAATTAAATCGCACTATTGTTTGCTTCTTGAGGATTTCTTAAGTTATTTAAGCTATGTTAAGAAAAGCTTTTCATAGAACTCTGCGGAACCCTACCTTGGGAGATTCTGACACGCTCTTGGCCGGTTTTTTATTTTTGTTTAGTAGTTCAGACAGGCAGGACACAAGAAGGCATATTTTTCGAGGCTACGAACTTAGCACTAGGAAACTTGTCATTATTCATTATAGATATTAGTCGCCTAAATCCTGGCCAGTACGTGTGTTCTGTGTTACAAACTATTAAGTCTCTGCGCCTGTTCTAGTACCTACCTCAATAACTTGCAAACACATTTTTTCTCGATTTTCCAGATTTCGATTAGAGACAAATCTATTCATAAATAAATACAACGATGCTCAATAACGATTTGAAAGAAGTTCTACTAATCTTAGTACATTTTTTAGAGTTTTTAAAAATATTTTTTCAAGTTTCAATATGGCTACTACTAGCTCCACCTGGCGGATATTTTTCATAACTATCATTAAAAAAGCTTTATTGAAAGGAAGACGAACCACATGTGTGCACCACTGCTTCTTTAGGTCTTTCAACATCGCCATTTTGTTGTTTGATACAATTTTTCGTATGTCTTTAAAGTGTGTACTATAAAGAACCTTTTTTTCCTTCTTTTCGCCCCTATTTGGAATGGAGTATACTTATAATTAATAGGAGGCACACATCTTAAATAAAACAACTACTGTTGTGTATACGAAAGTTTTTTTTTAATAATTGGGTATATTTACAATAGATTAATTAACAAACGTGAGTTACATGAATATTATTAGAAGAAATACCTGCTCAGTAATATCTTCGATAGGTACTGGTTTGCACATCCACACTCAAAGAAAACAGCAACGTTTATTAATATCAGAGATCATGGGAATTCGATTTCAAGTGGCCTTATCTGACTTAAATATTAGTAATTGGAATGTACATGACTAATTCGAATAATATCCAAGAAAACAGATCTATGAGTAATACTTATGAAGTTATGAGAAAATATAATGCTTATGACATGAAGAGTCTTAAGAGTGAATTTTAAATAAAATTAAATAAGTTAAGTTTACTTAAAAATAACCAACAATGACGATTTTTATTGATTCTTTCTATTTTCATTTCGTACACGTTTTTTTTGAGATCACTTTATGCGTCAATTTGTATTTCGAACTCGAGAAAATACGTAGTAGGACGACGACATTCGATTTCATTATTCTTAAATTACATTTAGACAAAATGATCGAAAAACGAATGAAAAGACAAAAAGTAAACAATTTAGTCTCTATCATACATAGTTAAACCAGTTAGGTACCTAATTCAAATTTACATCAACTCGTTGCGATAAATTAACTTAATATTAACGTAACAAAAACAAACTATCAGATAATACGAAAATAAAGCTAAATTCAATAAACATCACAGACATCTACTTTTACTAATATTAATGACTTGGAACGTTTTTATAAGATTCCTTTTTTAATATCATAATTTGAATACTCATAACATAACATTCAAACATCTTTATAGCATTCACT
Organism: Agonopterix heracliana; assembly: GCA_963693445.1. Taxonomy (NCBI): domain Eukaryota; kingdom Metazoa; phylum Arthropoda; class Insecta; order Lepidoptera; family Depressariidae; genus Agonopterix; species Agonopterix heracliana. The sequence continues at coordinate 14,695,954 of OY856323.1, read as the reverse complement.
CCACTACAATTTAACTTAACTACGGCACTCGGCGTGGAACCGAAACTGTATTTTATTAATAGGCTATAAATCTTTTAGTACCTTGTCCAGTAAGGATATTAGTCTAATAACTGTTTTTCGTGTCTAAATGTCACAGAATTAGAATTAGTAATAATTAATAAGCCAAAAGTCACCACACCTAAAAGACTAGCATATTTTTCAAATAAGAGCGCTCGCCCTAAGGCACACCCTCTGTATAATGCGTATTTTAAACTACATAATGTAGTTTGTTTATAGTAGATTACACACCGAGGGCAGGAAAGTAAGAAAGGTCTCAGATCTCATGTAATTGTTCTCAACAAACTGTGATCAGGAGTGCGATTTTTGAATCTCATTCGGTGAGCTCAGCAGTTGAAAATGTCAAAATAACTATGGAGATATGCATCTTTCTACTGCTGTTTTGACTTTCAAAAATCATGCTACAGGAGAGCGATTTTTGAAAGTCAAATAAGCAGTAGAAAGATCCATGAGAACGCTTTTCTATGAGATTTAAAAACCGTAAAAGCTCACCGATGACATTCAAAAATCGCACCCCTGGAGTGCGATTTTTAAATCTCATTCGGTGAGCTCAGCTGTTGAAAATGTCAAAATTACTACGGTGATACGCATCTTTTTACTGCAGATTTGACTTTCAAAAATCGCTCTCCTGTAGTATGATTTTTGAAAGTCAAATCAGCAGTAGAAAGAAGCATATCTCCATAGTAATATTGACATTTTCGACTACTGAGCTCACCGAATGAGATTCAAAAATCGCACGCCTGAGGCTTTCTTATTTACTGCCCGAGGTTAGTATACCATTATTCTCCTCGACCGAGGTGGAAAGCGGCAACTTCGTTTAGAGCAGCGGGACGAAAACTGACGTTTTCCGTCCGGAGGGGAGAAAAGTATTAACTTGGAATTTACGCAGTTACAAACGTACTAAATGGATGTATCAAGTTCAAATTTTATTTTATTTAAGGCCTGTTTCACTCCTTAAGGATAAGTTATTGTTGCTAAGTTGACGAATCGTTTGACATATTTCGTATGAAAGATATGTCAAATTATCTGTCATATAAGCTAACAATGACTTATCCAGAAGTGGTGAAAGAGGCCTTAATGTTTTGTTCAAAATCTGATACAATAAGGCCAGAATAAAGATGTGGCGGAATATTTATCTTTAGTCTCAATTATTGAGCCATCTTATTTATCCTAATCATTTTATTTTATTTTACGATAATTTCCAAAACGATACCTGTTAAGGCGAGAACTTACGTTTCCAAGTTTTCTTTTTATCGTTTAAGTTAGAAAATTCGGACCCGAATGTTGATTTTGAGGCTTCTGCGAACGGTCTTGTGACCGAGTGCCACATCAGGCATCGCCCGTCCTTTCATTTTTCTAGACTAAATTTTATGACTTAACGCATTATTTTATTCAATATTACTTACTGTACAAAACGCTTACTCGTTCGCAAAATTTGACCTATTTGTTATTTTTAAATACTTCATCGCTTCAAAATAAGTAATTCCGAGCTTTTAGCCGGTTTCTATCATAATACGTACACTTCATAGAAGGGTTCACCAGAATACCTTTCACAGAGCTGTATTGCATCCTCCCGCCTGCCAGACATTTTCACTAATATCATCTAACTATATGGCAAATACGATCAATTCACTACATTTACGAAACTCTTAACTTACTAACTAACCGATGTTATTGGACTAAACCGACGCTGTTGGATCAGCTGCTAAAGAAAGTAATATTACGAGACAATTACCTACGAGAACATTACAGACATAGGTACTTACATAAAATGCAGTAGTATCAACTATTATAACGTGATCACATTTATTGTGAACGACGAAGTGACTTTTGCATTTTAATTGAACGACTTATGCCCATCGCATACAGAAGGAGTCGAGGTGGCGTCGAGGCGTGGGCGCGCGCCTTGGCGACTTTGAGATACGGTCGGTAATTGTTTAATATCATAACCACGGACCTGAAAAAAACGGATGTAATGTGACACTAAAAAGATGTGAAGCATGCAAGGTCCATAATTTTCGTTTGTTCTACAAGGGACCTACACTCACACAGATGCACTAGCTCTAGGCGCAGGTCCTACAACCTGCCACCATTATGTACCGCGTGACGGTTCGTCAGCAAGCACACAAATATAAATGGGTGCTTCACTCGTGATAGACGAGATTACGTCCGTCTTTTTTTCAAAGTCAGTGTTCATAACAATCATTCTTGATAATTATGACAATTATCGACCGTATGTCAAAGTCGCAAAGGCCCTGACTCCTTCTGTATGCGATACGCTTAAGGGTCGGCACTACCCTGATCGGGCCAAACAGGGTTCGGCGTTCCGACTTTTGAGGATAGTAAATAGCTATATTTCGAAACAAAATTAATACCATCGCTTCTTTAAAAGATGAAGTACAAGATGAACAAAAAAAATTTCAGTAAAATTTTATAGTTACATCAGAAAGTAATCGAGAATTTCATGAAAAACTCTAGAATAGCACTGCCGCGTTCCGAGTCCTGTGATTTAGTTAAACAAAATAAAACAACAAAATATATTTCAAATCAATGGCAAAGCATCAAAGAACACTTTAAACAAATCAGTTTTTCGATGTGACTTCTAGTTTTTTTGCAATTTGTTACCAAAAATCACATATTTTTTGGACGTTTTCTTCATACAAATTACTATGGGCCGTCAATCGTTCGAAATCATTGCGAATAGACCGGTGACCGGCAACACCCAACCCTGTCTTAGAAGATTAATGAACAGAACCATTTTGTACACATTATTACTTATAAAAAACCGGGCAAGTGGGTGTCGGGCCACACGCAGTGTAAGGTTCCGTAGTTGCCCGTCACGATATGTGGACTTAGAAGTACATTTTATAAATTGGTCGCTATTACTCGTTAATTTTTGTCACCATTATTATAACAGAATAATTATAAGTTTATTATTATTTGTAGGTACTAGCAAACTTACGATTGATATTCTGTTATCATCATCATCATCGTCAGATATGTTATACAGGGTGAATTTGATATCATTAGCATCCTTTTAAACTAAGAGTCTACCCATCAAACTGAACAACTTTTAATATGGGAGCAAACCGATCGGAGCAAAAAATTATGATGATAAAAAAATTATGTTCCATAGTAAACTGCAGTGCCTACTCGATTCAAATGTATGCAACAGCAGATTTTTTTTTATCCGATCGGTTTGCTCCCGTAGTAAAAGTTGTTCAGTTTGATGGGTAGACTTTTAGTTTAAAAGGATGCTAATAATATCAATTTCACCCTGTACATAAGTCTGGAATAAGAGTGAATTCTGTGCCGTAGCAGTAACTCAAACGATTGCCTTCAAAAGACATTTGCACGACACAAGACAACACAAAGGAATTTCAAAAAGTTACTTTCCGGGCAATGTTTGGTAGTTTTTGGTTATTATGGTAGTTTTGGTAATTAATGGTAGTTTTTGGTTCTTTCAGTAATTTTTGGTAATTTTCATAGTTTTTGGTTATTTTGGTAGATTTTCGTACTTTTTGGTAGATTATTGTTATTTCGGTAATTTATCGTATTTTTTGTAGTTTATGGTTATTTTGGTACTTTTTCGTACTTTTTGATAGTTTATGGTTATTTCGGTACTTTTTGTTTTGGTTCATTTCATTTCATTTATTTACCTTAAATTGTAGGTAGTTACTTACATAAGTTTCAGATGGTAAGTACAGAGTATTAGTCACACTACAATATAATTTATGAACATAAAGAAAAAAAAAACAGATTTAAACAATAGGTTCTATCACCTTTCACTACTACAATCAAATTAAATGTCGCATAAAATCAGTTTAATGTTATTAAAACACGGTTCGATTAATTATACCTTCTTCAGAAATCTTTTGTCGGGTAGGGCTTTAATGTCATCTGGTATTTTATTATACACAAAAACAGCATTCGACTTTGTAGTTCTTTGCATCGATGCTAGTCGGTAATTAGGTACCAGTAGCTCATTTTTGCGAGTTAAATTTAGTCTTTTGCTACGGAATGGGGTTTTACTTGGGAATTTGTCGGGGTATCGTCTCACGATTTTGCACAGCTTGAGGATATACAAAGCTGTCACAGTGAGCAATTTAAAGTCGGTGAACAAGGATCGGCATGACACCCTGTTGGACTGAATTCCGCTTACGATTCGAATGCACCTCTTTTGCAAAACAAATATTTTATATTTTATGTCAACAGACTCACCCCGTAGCCAAGCCGTAAAGAACTCTTTTGTTTATTATGTTAGTTTTTGGTAATTTTCATACTTCTATCAAATAATAACAAAATGTATAAAAATCTACCAAAATAACCAGAAACAACGAAAAAGTACCAAAATCTACCAAAATAATCAAAAACTACGAATAATACTAAACTCTACCAAAAACTACCAATAGTACCAAAACCTACCAAAAGAACCAAAAACTACCAAAATCTACCACAAGAACCTAACTGTTGACATTGTAATAATTATTTTCTTTGAAATACTTCTTGTTAATATTGCTGTGCCCTTTCAGGGTTCATGGTTACATGACTTTAGCTACTAAGTAACACCTATGCTGTAACTGTACATGAATGCAAATAAATTAATATGAATATGAACCAAAAACTACCAAACAGTGCCCTTTGTAAGTAACATTTTAGTTTTTAAAATAACTTTGTGCAATTCTTTTGTGTGTTTTTTTGTCGCGCAATGTCCTTCAGCTTGACCACTTTTTTCAGAGAATCTATCTACCAAAATCTACCAAGTCCTGTTTCAATTTCTACCAAATAATATTTATGTCGTTCCAGATGGTTAAAATTTAATATTAAACACGTTTTTGAACAACATTTATTATAAATTTTATTGAACGCTCATCATGTTATTTCCGCATTTTTGTATAATTTTTATTGGTTTTCATCACTTTGTAACATGGATTCAAAGGTACCCTATGACAAAAGTGCAAAGAACTTGTTTTGTAGAAAATTTTATCCGATATAATTTGTCTTTACAAAACTTTTCGATAAAACGTTAAAAACTGAAAAAGTCACCTTTAGAGCCCTCCTTCCTTGAACTCGCAAAATCGGGAGTTCCAACATCGAAATTCGTGTTCAGCAAGTCCGAATTAGTAAAAAAGTGTTACCCAAAATGCCTCTAGAATTTAAATCCGTCTTAAAGTGAACCAGTCATTAAAGCTTTACTAGAAGTTCCGGAAAACTTGCAAACCCTGCAATGGATGTTTTTTTTGTTTAATTGTTTTACAGCCATTTGTATTGCAAGCTTAGATTTTTTTTAGACTGAATCCTTTCATTTTTGATAAAAGTTTCGAATACCGAATTTCTATTATGCTAAAGAATTTCCCACTACTAAATTATCGTTCTCTTTGCCCTAAATCCACCAATAAAGTAGAAATCTACTAAAAGTGGTCACACTGATGTCCTTTTGCGTAAATGTTTTTGAAGGCAATCACTCCAGTAACTGCTGCAAAATTAACTTTTATTCCGTGCTAAAAACATATCTGACGATGATGATGATGATAAAAGATTACAAACCCTTAGTTTGCTAATACCAATTATATTAAACTTAGGCCCGATTCGACCAAACACGAGTAAATTTAATTCTTAGATTAAGTCGCTTTGTTACTATAGAGTAAACTGATTTTGCGTTTTGCCAACCCTTATCTAAATGAAATGTCAATGTCACATAATAAAAAAAATTATAATAAAAAGAAACCTAACAAATTAAAACTGTATAACCTCACATTGCAATAAGTACGGATACAACGACTTCTTTCCTTAGGTGAATTATACATTCGTTCTTTTATTACGGGGTTTGTAAACAATAAAAGTAAAATTGCTCCTTGTATTGTTACTCTTCTATAAATCTAAGTTTGGTCGAATCCGGCCTTATAATAATAATATTATTCTGTTATAAGTTTTAGTTTGCTATGTTATAATAATTTTAAGTTTTTTAAGCCTTAGTAATACTGTATATATGGTTGGGACCCACCAGGGGTGATCTTTGATCAGTCACATTTTGTGTCCGTCACGGTACTGTACTGTTACTGTAAATGTCAATTTCGACCTACGGCCCTCAAATCCAGATGCTGCAGGTGCAGGAGTATTGCCACGTACGACCAAACATTCAACATTAATTTAATGAGGTAAAATCTGCCTTCCGGGTAGTAGGTACCCTAAATTCGGTCGGACCTATGAACCTGCCAGGATAGGGTGCGGCCTACCAGACTTTTTAGGCCTTACTAATTGGCCTCTAGACCAACAGACTAGTCCGTCCTTTAATTCAACGAGGTAAAATGTTGTGTCACCAGGATTCACTTTTTCCTTCACACCAGTAAACGTGCCATGCCAGCCAAGCTGCGCCGCGGCCGACCAAGTTTTTTGCAAGTAACTTATTGCCAAATGTAGCTATAAAATTTATTTGTTCATTAATCTTATAAGATTGGGTTGAGTGTTGTCGGCCACCGGTCTTTTTCTTTTGACAGATATGTCAAACGGGCCGTAGGTAGTGCCGACCCTTAAAGGCGAGAGGTAGCAAGTTACGTTCTCAGCCAATGGCCGTTGCGTTCGAAATTTAAATCTTCAATCTAAATCGTAACTGTAATGGCTGAATATCCACTTAACTTTAATATTATCTACGTAAGTGCCGATAATATTAAACTGTTCTGGACAAAACAATGGGTTCTACCACACTTATCACATTTTTACTAATAATGACGAAGATCGTATCGTTTTGCACACCGATGATGGCAGTCTTGAAAATTTTCTTGGCGCCTACTATTTGGCCCTTTGATTGCTTTATTTGACGTTGTGTGAAAAGCCTTGGTCAATCGTTAATTTGATAAAGTATTATTTAGGTTTAAGTGGTGTAAGTTTATAAGTATTTTCATTCATTCATAAACAGATTGCTTTCATTTTTGTTTTTCCACTTCATCTATTGAGCAAAAGTTTTGAAGGCCTTTAAAAAAGAAAGGTAAAGCAATTTTATCTACCAATGGATCGGATCGGAATCTGTAAAACACTTTTTCACCTCACAAGCTCGGAAAGATTCTGTTTATCATTCGAAATCTGAGTGCAAAAGTGCATTTTATCCGCTAGCGTGGAAAGAGTTTTTGAAATTCGAATCTCTCTATTCAATATTTTTCTACACCGACAGTTCACTGAAAATGCATTAAAAACTATTTCAAGTCACTGGGCAGCACGAAAAAAATACTTTTTAAAATGTTGTTCTCTTTAGCAATTCACATTTTTTCCTCGCTGTTGTGAAGTGAAGAGTTGTGTGTTTCGCTCGGCTGCAAAGTTATTCTGCGTCTCGTACCTTTGAAAACTTCGCTATAAGCTCATGATTCTATTATTTGAACCACTCGCTTCGCTCGTGGTTCAATCCTAGAGTCCTTCGTTTGCTCAGGTTTCAATACAAGTACCTACTCGCGCCAAAAAACAACTTTGCAGCCTAGCATAACAAATAACTATTTTAATCGATTTTCAAATCAATCAAATCTATTAACGCTATGGCCTATAATCGAATACCTAACCTATTCATTCACACAGGACATCGATGGAAGATTTAATGAAATATTTCACGGTTTCGTTTACCAATTAGGTACCTCCTATACTCTTATCCATTTCAGATCAACTGCTGACTTGACATTTCTCTCCAATGATATTTTACACAAGATTATGTTAACTTGAAACAGAATAGGAAATTATAATCACTTCGTTTTAGTTATCTTCATAGAAAATGGCGCGTAAAATTGAGCTGCGTCACATCCGTCTCGCTCGTAACATTGCTTGACGCGGACTAGTGAAAGAATGGGACAATTGGGTGTTTTTCGATCTTTGCGCGCGCTAGTGACATATCTGCTTCTTTTTGGTATAATATCATTGTTTCTCTCGGCTTCTTCACCCTATTTCAAATCGACGACGATTGACCAAGACTTTCGAATGTCAAAAGCCGACATCAAACTCGACTGGGTCGGTCGGTGAGTGCCAACCTGAGCACTGCCACCTCCGTATGTCAGGCCGCCGTGAGCGCGTGGGGGGGAGCGGGGGCGGGGTGCGCGGGCGCAGGGGGAGGGCTCTCCACCACCCCGCACGCCTTCAGCTCCGTGAACACCTCCGTGAAGAAACCAGGCTCTGAATTAATTCTCAGCATGTTGAAAGACAGCCTATCTACAATCAGTAGGCACCGGTCCCAGAATTTGTCCTTAGAGTCTTCTACTAGGAAAGGTTTGAGCGGGTACGAGATCTCGTTGCCCATGTAGGAGTATGAGAGGTATAGGCAGGTGAGGACCACGGCCTGGAGGTCCTGGGGGCGGCCGATGCGGTCCCCGTCCACCAGCTCGCGTACCAGCATGTAGACGAAGACCACGTTCGCTGGGTTTATGAAGGCCACGTCCTGGAATAAGAGATTTTTAGGGTTACTTTAGATAAAGTTACAAACAGGGTGTTAGGGTGAACAGTTACATTACTTTAAGGGGTGATTGTGCCCATAATACTGAAGAACTTTCCCAAAGAAATCGCAAAACAATTTTTCGACTTACCTTCGTAAATGCAATCAGCTAATCGAACGTTTGTATGAAAACTCAATTTTTATTCGAATTTGCTATAGGTTTCTTAGGGAAAGTTTTTCTGTACCATGGGTACACTCATCCCTTTAAGTAATCCAACTGTTTACTTTACCCTACGAGTACTATAATTTACTATAAGGTTCGTTTTTGGTGCAAGGTGAAAAACAAGGTAGGTATGTTCAGGCAAATATCTAGTATTGATTCGTCTGGACAGAGATGGGATTTTGCGACCAAAATAGCCTGGAATACGTCTCAATTATGTATGAATCAGCTTCTCTTTTTTTGTATCGATTCGCGTGTAGGGTATGGTATTTTTACTGATAAAGCCGAGATTCAGAAACAATATTGCAGCATACATATTGCAACATTTAATTAGGTACAGAGCGTTAGTGGCGCGATGAGAAGAGGTATACGGACGGACATGCCTACTAATGAGTTTTTCTAACTTATGTACGTAGGTACTCTAAAACTGTGAAGGAAAACATCGCGAGGAAACCTGTATGCATACGCTGAAGAAAAGATTCTGATGCGTATGTGAAGTCTACCAATCCGCATAGGGCACGCGTGGTGGTGTGATGCCCATGGTCTCCTTGAGGCCTCCTGAAGGCCTCCTTAAAGATAGGCCTGTGCCCTACAGTAGAACATATATAGGGTCTTTCGTAATATGCTGACACTTTTTTAAAGGGATGATCAGACCGTCAAACTGAACAACTTTCTCTATGTCTATGGGACCAACATCGAAATCGCGAGAAAAAAATCAGCTGTCCCTTACATCTGGCTTTTATACAGGGTGTAAGGGACAGCCCTCCGCAAACTGAAACGGTGAACTCAGACCATCAAACTGAACAACTTTCACTATGGAGCCTACCTCAGGAAACGCGAAAAAAAATCAGCTGTCCCATACATTTGAGTCGGGTAGGTACGGCAGTTTTGTATGGGACAGCTGATTATTTTTCGCGTTTCCTGAGGTAGGCTCCATAGTGAAAGTTGTTCAGTTTGATGGTCTAAGTTCACCGTTTCATTTTGCGGAGGGCTGTCCCTTACCCCCCTGTATGTTTTTTTCGCGATTTCGATGTTGGCTGCCATAGAGAAAGTTGTTCAGTTTGATGGTCTGATCATCCCCAAAAAAAAGTGTCAGCATATTAAGAAGGACTCTATAACAGGCTGATGATGATGATGATTACATTTATATGAAAAAACGACATTCGAAACAGAAAACTACTGCCAAACCTGCCAAATGAATTGTTACGTAGGTACGTACAGAATTATCTCGCCTTGCCCAGACAAAATAAATCATCTATCTATCTATAACATCACGCCTCTTTCCCAATGGGGTAGGCAGAGACCAGAGCGCGCCATCTACTACGATCCTTACATACATCTTTTGCCTCATTCACATCCATACATCTCTTCATACATGCCCGTCGGTTTCGAGTACTCCGCACCTCCCCTTTTTGTAGGACGCAACTGATTTGATCAGAATACGTCCTACGAGGTCGCCCTCTGCCGACACTTCCACTCATTTTAGCTCCATATATCTCTTTCGTACATCTGCTATCACTCATCCTCTCCACATGACCAAACCAACGAAGCATACCCTTCTCTATTCTTGTCACAACATCTTCTTTCAATTTACATCGATCTCTAATCACAGAATTTCTCACTCTATCTCTAAGCGTAACTCCACACATGCTTCGCAAGGAACGCATTTCAACAGCATTAATTTTACTTTCATGCTTCTTCTGCCATACCCAAATAAATCAGTCTGGAATAAGTCTAAAGCCACTGCAAAGATATATTAGAACGAATGATCGTAACACTGATTGACAAATAGACTGACAAATCGAGACGAAAAAAGTAGTAAAGAAACTCTTGTTACCAAAATATCTAAGGCTATTTTAGGAAAACAATCACGACGAATTTGAAAGGCTTCTCGCAAAAAAATGTTTCTACATTTCGACAGCCCATTGTGAAATTATAATTTTGTGGGGTACCTACACAATATTTCCAAACATTGTCACGTTTCTTTCCACGTTTTCAAGCCGAATCTGGACAAAAACTTTGTGAAAGTTCAAAGAGATTCTAAGAAACCCTTATTTCTGTTTTCTTGGAAAAGGAAACATTAAGGAAAGGTGAAAAAGAGGCATGACGTCACACATTTTACACCAACTCAACACGCAACTGTAGAGTTGAGTAGGTAAGTAACTTAGTATCGATGTGGCTTTAAATAATTTTTTGCTCCTATCGGTTTGTTCCCATAGTAAAAGTTGTTCTGTTTGATGGATAGAGTATGTGATTTAAAGGTAAATGAAACTTTTTCTTACACTCTTTATAGGCTATTGATTAGAAAATTGGGCTATAAATTTAAATTTTCATAAAATATAAAAAGTTACAGATAGGCGTCTATTTTCACAAAAGCGCTACTTTTTACACGGACTTGAAAGAAATACGGACCGAATATTGCACTAAAAAGATGTGAAGCATGCAAGGTACTACAATCTCGTTTGTTCTACAAGGGACCGACACTCACACAGATGCACTAGCTCTAGGCGCTACAACCCGTCGCCTTATGTACCGCGTGACAGCACGCACACAAAAGAAATGGGTGCTTCACTCATGATTAGACGAGATAACGTCTGGTTCTTCTTTTAAGTCTGTGACTTTTTAAAACGTTTTCCGCGTCATGTTTCGCTTCAGCGTTCCAAGCTATTTACATAGAATCAATAAAATACGATTTCCTTATTTAAATAATCTGTAGCCTACACTACGTCGTAGCTCATCACGTCAACTGCTACGCTTCCGTAGCGCCCGGTGCTACGAGGGCGTCATGAATATTTATAAGCTACGTCTTCTACCTTTCGTGTTTAGGGTTCCGTGGTCAAAGGGTGCCAACGGGACCCTATTTACTAAGTCTACGCCTTGTCTGTCTGTCCGTCCGTCCTAATTTACTAAGTTACGCCTTGTCTGTCTGTCCGTCCGTCCAAACTTTAAAGGGCTGTATCTTTTGAACCGTAATAGGTAGCGAATTGAAATTTTTACGAGAATGAGTTTATTTAAACAAATAATAAAATAAAAAACAAAAAGTGTAAAAATTAAGGGTCCTCATACAAGAAAAGTTGTTCAGTTTGATGAACCACCCGTGAAAATATGGAAAGTGTTTGAAAATCACCAAGTATAAGACCTGCATAATATAATTTATAATACTTACTCTGCTTAAATACCTATAATATTCCGATCTTATTTGATGCTGGAAAGGAAATTGACGACCCGGTTGGTGTAATGGTTACCACGCCGGACTGCCAAACCAGGGTCCTGGGTTCGAATCCCGGTTCGGTCATGGATGTTATATGTTCGTGCCGTTGTTGTATGGTTTCCATAATAAAAGCCTTTAGTGCTAGTTTGGGATCATTACAATGTATGTGCCTGTGAGCGTTATTTAAAAGAAAAGAAAAAAATGGTAATACAGGCTGTAAAAAACCCTGTTGGAGCCTTTAGTTAGGGGGTACTTCAGACCATCAAACTGAACAACTTTCACTATGGAGCCAACTTCGAAATCACGAAAAAAAATCAGCTGCCCCATACATTTGAGTCGAGTTGGTTGGTACTGCAGTTTTGTATGAAAATCGTGTTTTTTTTTCGAGATTTCGATGTTTGCTCCATAGTGGAAGTTGTTGTTTCATACATTTTTGTTGAGATGCTTTTTTAACTATAGCACATTTACTTACTATGGAACAGCATTTGATTAATTATGTAAAGACAGACCCTCACGCTTCTAACGTACTAAAACAAAACGGGCCAACTTTCTTAAGTTGTCGTGAGTGAGGCGTCATAGGTACCTACAGTATAACGCATATCTGTGTGCGTGCCTAGTGACAGGGTCTAACAGCCTAGAATGGGTAATTTTTTTTTTGACGCGTTTATGTAGCTTCGACTGTCAACAAGGTGTTACAAAAATACAAATAAACCTTTAAGGGGGTGGTGTAGACCATCAAACTGAATAACTTTCACTATGGGACCAATATCGAAATCGCGAAAAAAAAATGTTCCATACTCTCTCTACAAATCGACGAGAGCTAGGCTAAAATATCAGATTTTTTTTTTCGCGATTTCGATGTTGGTCCCATAGAGAAAGTTGTTCAGTTTGACGGTCTGAACAACCACCTTGAGAGTTTTAAATATTTATTTTTATTTATGAAACACCTTGTATAGCTTCTGTTTATCGTGACATTTTTTTTTAATCAAAGGAACAGCAGATGATTTTTTTGCGATTTCGACTTTGGCTCAATGTTGATAGTTGTTCAGTTTGGTGGTCGGAAGTGAAGCACCTTGTGGCATCAAATCGACTCTGATTCCAACGTGTATAGTTGGAGTCAGTAGAGTTTGACCTCCTTGCCGAAAACACAGAAAGTTTCACAAGTAATAATATAGGTAGGTAAAAGAAAGACTTCAATTATGTTAGCTTCGTGAGTGTTGGACCGGTACCTACGCGTAGATTAACCTCTACGATACACATTTACGGCTCTGACGTAAATTACGTGTGTAATGTGAATTATTAAGGAAGTCATTTCGTGAGTTAAATTCGTCTAGATCAATATCTAAGTTTGTCTTTTATTATTGTACATTTAAAACGTTATACTAATAAAAATGGTGTTTATAATTTTGGTCAAAATCGGAAAGTCACACGCTTTCTATTTGAATTTGTTAATATAGGTAGGTACATGGTGTTAACTTAAATGTGTTACAATACTTAACTTACTTTAGGTTTAGAACATCAAATTGTACATCGTTTACTATGGGACAAGGTTTGAACTCGCAAAATAAAATCAGATGTTTCATTACATTTTGTTCGAGTAGCTAATGATAGTTTCTGTGAAACAGCAGATTTTTTCTTCTTGATTTCAATGTTTTTTTCCAATAGTAAAAGTAGTTCAATTTGATTAGGTATCTGAAGCACCCCCTAAAGTACGTAACGCATTTAAGTTTTCACCCTGTAAGTAAGTAAATTATAATTAAAAATAACACTCTGTAACAAATAAAGAATAATAATTTAAGTAATGACAAGAAACACTTATTCAGAAGTGTCATTTATATATATTCATAAAATGAAGTCAGCTAAAAAATTGCTTTTATCGCTGTTTTCAGCTATGCGCCTTGGAAAATCTGAGATTTTAATTTCCAAATGCTTCCATACTTCAAAACCTACGCGCGGAGCCAAAAAGGTCACCACACTCTAATAAACTTCAAGGTTATTTAGAGGGCAAATGAGCTGGCAAGAGCAATAGTTTTAGAAAACCAACATAAGCTCGATGAGCATTGAACGCAAACTATACAATACAGATGTGAGTGTAGTCAGTTGTATTACTTAATAGGGAGATAGCACAGAGGATTGTATCCTCTGTGGAGATAGTATTCATGATACTAAACAACTGTCCCCAAGGAAGAAAAGACAAAACTAAAAAAAACGTTTCATACAAACGTTCGATCATATACGTACGTAAGTATATATACCTTATATCCGTGCCATGCCACAGATTATATGCACCAGGCCAAGCACCAATATAGTTACAAAATACTCTTTAGTCCTAGTGTTAGGTACCTATCTGTTTGTCTCATTTTTGAACTCATACTTTGACACGCCTTCATTTTAAACCCATACGTTGATATTTCAACGGGTAATTCGCTGTTTAAGACTGTATATCATTTTAACCCAAAGTCAGTTGTGTTTAGAAGCTTTCATACACCTCAAATTTCCCCTAAGACCCAGAAGACTGAGAGCTACACGAATAAAATGGTTGTTTTGTTTAGTTTGACGAGACTTGTTGTTTAGCCAAACATTTGTTTTGCCCCTAGAGATCAAACGGACCGCAAAAAATCTTTGGTTCCATACCTACATATACAACGTGATAATGAATAAACGCAAAACTAGTTTGTTTTGAATCGAGGGCAGAATCGAATTATCAAAGTTTCAACATAAGTAATTTTTTTTTCAAAATTTTTAATAATTTGTAAACTTAATTTAAAATTTACTGAACTCGATGTCAACCCACAACACGGGCAAACTCACACTACTAACTATTATCAGCACCTCTTTACACTTAGTTTTTAGTTAATATTTAAGTAATTCCTTTTCTTTTGTGGATGGTTTGAATTAGCAGCAAACCTGAGCTTTTTGTATTGTAACTTTTGATTACTTTTACTAAATCTAAATTTGTATTTTCACACAAATAAGTAAAACGAATGATATTTATCTGTGGAAACTTTTAGTTGGCAATGTTGGTTTATAAAAAATGTTGATATCTTACTATCCTGTAATTAGTCCGTAAGTTTTCCTAAAATGAATAAAATAAAATAAAATAACAAAGATTCTTAAAATGTACCTATTCATGAGCATTGAGCATTTGCATTCATTAACACGTTGTATAATGAATTAAAATCATCACGTCTATATCTAAGATAAAGACAAAAAGAACAAAATTACAATCGTGATACCTAGATGGCAAAATGGAGAGGAGCTTATTCCCTATGGATTTGGCGCATCCGAGCTGTTGATGATTATAAGACCCTTGACAAACATTTTATTTTGATTTGCAACCTTTTTTGAGCTCTAATTCTTGTTTTAAATTTCGTTAATGCAGGATTAATCAAGATTCTAACTTCTCAAATTAAAGATTGAAAAATTTGTCTCGGGCGGGACTTGAACCCACGCTCTTCCAAACCGGGGAAACGTGCTAACCAATTACACCACCGAGCCCACTACCCAGAGAACGAAATTTTCAATTTTCCTTAAGACGTAACAGATTGAAAATTTCGTTCTCTGGGTAGTGGGCTCAGTGGTGTAATTGGTTAGCACGTTTCCCCGGTTTGGAAGAGCGTGGGTTCAGGTTCCCGAGACAAATTTTTCAATCTTTAATTTGATTCGAAATAGCACAACATGGCTGTAACATGTTTATAATCAATAATATTCTAACTTCTCTTTGAATAATTATGTTAGTAAGAAGGTTTCAATTTAGTCCAATCAAGATAGTATGTACTAGCCGTAGGGACTAAAAAGGCCTAGCAGCACTCATTCCCATCAATCTATCTCTGCTAGGCCAGGATTAACATCAGCGACCCTACATTACACTAAGCTCCTTCGAGTTAATCTTAAACTACCTTGGAATTAGAGAATATAATTTAATCAAAATGGTTTTCTAGCACATCTTTTGAGTCGTAAATATATGCGAAATTTCAATCAGCACTGGTAGTATGCTACACGTGATACGGCTGTATCACGTCTTTTATCTCGTTCGTTCGCACGCAAATAGAAAGAGAGCTAAGGTGTGATAGCGCTGTATCACTGCGGCATGCTAGCCACGCTGGTATTGTTCACTTGGATAAGATAGTGCCGCTTTAAATGCCGCCTTCCCACTGTTCGAAGCAGTATAGGTAGCATGGCACAGTGATATTATAGCGCTCTCACACCTTCACTCTCTTTCTATTTGCGCGCGAACGAACGAGATAAAAGACGTGATATAGCCAAATCACGTGTAGCATGCTACCAAGACAACGATTTATTTCAAACGAAAGACGAATTTGACGAGTTGCGCGCTTAAGTGAATACAGATAACCTTAACTACAAAAAAATAATCTAATAATTATCAATATAATAATCTAATTGCAACATTAGACGTGTGGGTCAGTAGTTTGTATAACTCTGGTAGATGGCGCTGACGTCCCTTTAAGATAAAATATATAAGTAGATTGAAAATTACGCCGTGGCTTGCGGGGCGACGACAGCTCTGTTGGAGTAGAGCATGCCCCGGATAGGCAGGTCGTGGGTTCGAATTCCGCTCGCCGCCCGACTTTTTCGATCTTTAATTTGATTAAGCTAACATGGCATACATGTAAAATAATAAAATTCTAACCTTAACTACTACCTAAGAAATAGGTATCGGCTTGAGCTACTGATATATTTTCAATTTGAGTGAGTGTGTAACCTTGCAACCTTTAGATATTCTACCTATGTACTATAAAGATTTAGATTATTTAAAATACGGAAATTCGGTAAAATTATCTTTTATTTCGTAAAACGCAAGACCGACATGTCATAGATCTAACAAAAGAATCCTAGACCTGACAAACCTTCGATTCTTCTGGACGTTCCAAATTTAATTCAAACATCGAAAGCAAACCAGCCAACGAAGCAAGATATACGACCTCCTACATCATCCTCCCCCTACTGGAAATTTGGAAAGTCCAGCAGACCAAGGATCCCAACACATTACAACACTCCCTACCTGCCTAACCTACACTAGATAGACTACCTAAGCAGGAGCAACTTATCCTAAGCTAATGCATAAGCCCTGGTCCAGTTATTGCTAATAACTAATAGCACCCGGATACCGGCAGGCCATGTCAGTGGTTCATCAGCCTTAACAACCCGTCAAAACATCTCAAAATCTACCCCACCTGAGCATCCGCGTACTTTGAGGCTCTAAAAACCTGCAAAAAATGAGCCCCATAGACCAGCACCTATACCCTGCGCTGCCTATCCCTAAGAGAAATTCGTGACCAAACTGACGGCTATCTGATCCAAGTTACAGACCATCAGTTAACTTTTGTTACTACCGGCCCTCAAAGTCATCAGTGTGCTCACATCTCAACCTAACATTACAGACTAACTAAATATTTATACACTTCTAAAACCCTATGCTAAGTTCTTTATCTTTCACTAAAACTTTCCTAGCAATAGATCGTTTGGTTTAATATATAGACAATGTTCCTAATTATATACAAAGTGACAATAAAGTGAAAATGAGTGGACAACCAACCCCCCTTTTGAGCGACATTTATCTCACTCATAGGGTAAAAACACCCTTATCTGTCCATCTTTCTATCTCTATGGAGGATCATTATGACAAACTATGGGCAGCAATTGTGTTAAAATATATTGGTGACCACAGATGATTAAAATTATCCTCATGTCACCTTTACTTAGCGGAACCAGAAGGGCCAATTGGCACGCCATATGGGCCAAAAACTATTACTGTATGCAAGTGCCAAACAAAACCTCCTTAAGCCGGAAGGGCAAGTTCAGTGGTGTGGTTCCTGACCAACTTAACCAACCTTCCTAATACCTACCTACTTCTAAGCTGTAAGCTTCTTATTTAATTAGTTGTGAATGTAAATGCGATGTGGAATGCTAGGTGTTTCTTAGATTTTACCAAAGGCCAAGGTAACATGAAATTAGGACTTGTGAGAGTTTTCAAATGCATACTACAGTACAGCTGTGTTAAATATTAATTTATTTCTATCAGCTAGTTAGTAATTTCAGGCGTCAAAATTAAACAGAGTATGTACTGTCAGCATCAGAGAAACCTGACCCCTCTATTTTAATCTTTATAAGCGCAGGGGGGTTAGATTTCTCTGATGCTGACCGTACCTATGTAGTCGTTACTATCTTACGGTAGTAAATAGTACTATGTGGACTTACACATGGATTTAAATTGATACTACCACGTACAGTCAGCATCAGAGAAACCTGACCCGTCTATCTTAATCTGTATAAGCGCAGGGGGGTTAGATTTCTCTGATGCTGTCCGTACTACACTAACATAAAGATTAATAAGTAATGCCATTAAAGAGGCAATGGTAAAAAAAATCCTTTTATTTTCAGAACTTTTTAAAAAGCACATACTTAGGTATTACAGTAGAGAAGTCTGTGGTAAAAAGTGTAATTCCAAAATTCGCCCCGAGCATTAGCTACACTCTACACTCCTAATAGAGTAAAACTATGAAACTTGCATACGCGGACAATACCCTTTTTGGGGATGTCAGAAAAAAAAAAGATTTGAAACGAAAGCTAGCACATATCCTACCTACAGGGTGTAACAAAACACCCTAGTAGTGGTTCAGACTATCAAACTGAACAACTTTCTCTATGGAGCCAACTTCGAAATCGCGAAAAATAAATCCGCTCTTTCATACAAAACTGCAGTACCGACCGTCTCGACTCAAATGTATGCGACAGCAGATTTTTTTGAATTTTTCTCGACGTTGGCTCGTCGTGATATTCGTTCAGTTTGATGGTCTGACGCACCCCCTTAAGAGAATATTATTCCGAGAGCGAAAATGCGCGCTGCATACAAACGTACTATGGTGATATTTTCAATACTAACCAATTAAAGTCAATGAAATTTTGCAGAAACAATCTAGAAACAAATCTCTATGCTTCCATAGAGTCAGATTTTCGTTAAAATATACAGTTTCAATGCTAGGATTAATTTAAGATTTGTATGGAAATCTTTGAGGCACTATAACTTGAAAACTATACATTTTAACGAAAATCTGACTCCATACAAGCATAGCAATTTGTTTCTAGATTGTTTCTGCAAAATTTCATTGACTTTAATTGGTTAGTATTGAAAATATCACCATATGATAGTACGTTTGTATGGAGCGCGCTCCGAATAATATACCCTTAAGTATTATTAGGGTGTTTTGTTTCATCCTGCATAAGACAGACAGAACTAAAGCCTGACCAGAAATATAAAAAACCTGGTTTGGGGGCGCTGCAATCGACTATAACCTTTAATGTCAGTGTTCCAAGTACAAAAAGTAGTTCCAATGATTTTCCGCAACATGACGAGGTTTTTTATATTTCTGGTCGGGCTTTACAATTTGCAACGACAATAGCTCTATAATTTATTTGTAATTTGTAATTAGCGTACAGTTATTTAAGGGTGTGTTTATTCCATAGAGGTAGGAATAGAGGAACATACAGCTGAGAGAGCGAGATGTACCTAGCGGCACCACTGTATAATAGAAAGAGATACGTGACGCGAAGCAATAGGACCGTTTTTAGTCACTAATCAATTTTTACAATTCGGTTTTCGTGAATAATTGGGAATCTAAAGTTAAATCGTAGATAATTTTGTGAAATATACTGACACTAGGTAATTCATTAATTTATCCACGATTTTACGTTAGACTCAGAATTAAATAGACAGTATTAGAATTGTTGCCTGCGAATAGTCTCCAAAAAACATCCAAAAACTGTTTCATTTGACAACTCATGTCACTGCCTCTATTCCTGTAAGGTATAATAACTTTATGGTTTATTCTATAATCAAAGCAGTAAATCTTCATAAGAATAATAAAAAAAATAAAAAAATAAAAAATAAAAAAACGTTCACCGTCTTTACGAAAAATGCATCGTCAATCAAAATACAAGCATAAAACATGCATCCAACATTCCGTTGCACCCTTTCATGCAAGTCAAAAAGGGTCGAAACCCTCAACTATAGCCATCTCTATCCAAACAAAAACCCCGATTCATAAAGACAGCCTCTCATAGACGTTAGAGTTATTGATTTTCGCAGCGCATGTTTTGGTCGCCCCCTACTTACTGAATGGACTGGATTGGTGGTACGGCGCGCGACCATTTTGGTTTTTGCTGATTAGTATAATGTCCTTACGATACGAAAGGACATTATCTTTGGGATTGTTTGTTGAGCGTAATTTATCAGAGAGATGACATTTAAAAATACTTGTCGACCATTTTTTGTACCAAACTAGTAGGTTTATATTTCCAGAAAATGGAAAACTATAGGCTTTTCTTCAAAAAGGATAACAATGAGCCAACATTTCTGACTTTTTCATCATAAACATTTTTCCATAAAAAAAATTAGGTAAGTGGTAGAATATTGACTGACTACACCAACAGTCGATAGTCAAATTCGTAGAAAGAGAAGGAACTAGAAAAAAGCACGTGTCTTGTGATATCACTCAGTAAGAGATGCACATAGCAAATTCACTCTAGTTAAATAAGGAGATCGCTACTTATTGCTGTCCTTATCGACGTAGCCACTTTTTTGTTCTACGACGGCTGTCTGACTCCGGAGTCAGACATCTATTTTCATACAAATTGTATAGGATTTTATGACTATCGCTGTCTCATACGCGGTTACACTGATGTTCCGTCATCCGTCTATCAGCATAAGCGAAAAATACTTCGCCTATGGTCAAATTGAACAACTTTCACTTTTCACTATGGGGCCTACGAATAAGAATAACTATAGAAGAACGAATAAGAAGAGTAACTCTAAACAATATTGAAATAATTTGTAAAAATGACATTTTGTATGAGTATTTTGGCGGCTAGGTACAGTTTCGAGTTTCGACCAACATTGAAACCGCGAAAAAATATCTGCTGTTTCGTAGTAAACAAATAGAAAACGTTAATCGCTGCTCGAAACAAATGTAAGGGACAGCTGTTTTTTTGCGTTTTCATTTACATTATTGTAATGAAGGGAATATGCTTCGATGGTTTGGACAAATCGAAATGATGAAGGAAAGTCAACTTATAAAACAGATAAGTATTTATGAGGCATGTGTGGAAGGAAATATTGGTAGGGGAGGACGTACCTGAGCATTTTTTTTCAAACAGCTACCTTGTGTTTTTGGCATGTCCGGACACTTTAAAAATTCATATCTCACTTAACTACTCAGCAAACATCGTTTTAATGTATTGAGGTGGTGACAAATTTAATATTTTATATAAAATAATTTTTAAAAGTTTATTGATTGATAGTAAAATCAATCAGAAAGCTAACTTTTGTCATGCAGGATACCCATATTTCCTAGCGTCCAGGCAAGAAAATGAAAAAACATTGGTCTTTTTCATGTTATTATATATGTTTTTCTGAATTGGAAACACTTGTTCTAGATCAATATATGCATTAACTTGTATAAAATATCCTTATTAGGCACTGCGTAGTACAAAAAATAAGAAATAAACATGTTTTAATTGTGTCCGAGAAATTTGAAAAAAGGGACATCCCATATTCCGTTACCACGATTTTACCCTGATCCGATTAAAATTTCGAACAAATAAGGTGTTTTTTTACATCAAGCAACATTTAATTTTATATGGAAACCTCAAAACTTGCCCTACATTCTTCAGTTTTGGCAGAAATTGCCAGTAAAGTGAACCGGGCGCGTGGTTTACGTCGGGTCCGTAAATTGTCCCCCAGATACGTTACCAGGACAAATCAAGGTAAATTTTCGACTAAGTTGCTACTTTTTTGCTTTGAAATTACATTTTAAATGTTTATTGGTTCATAAGCAAGACTCATTGAGCAAAATATAACCTTAATTGATAGCGAAAACATTTAAATTATTTTTTTAAAGATTTTCTAGCGTTAGGACCGTTACTTCCCCTCCGTTGCCATCTTGGCGGTAATGTATTATGGGGACCCCGAAAAGTAACGGAAGATAAGCATAAAGTATTGGGCACAATGAGAACATTACAATAATAATTTTATTAATATTTTTTTTTAATTCAATTTCATTATGAGAGATAATAAGCTACAAACTTGTAAAAATAATCGTTATGACAATTTTTATGTTATGTCAAAAGGCACATTAAATATCGACTGCGCAAATCAAGAAATTCAAGGACTAATGTCAAAAAACAGGTTTTTTGTAAATATTTTCTTTCCTATGCTTTAAAATGACATTTAAGGTTAAGTAACAATTTTAGAGCTTAAAATTATCTAAAATTGCGATCTTTTGTAATATTTTGCATAATTGACCGTTCTTGAGATAGAGCGCGAAGAGTTGGAAGCGCTTCGTTATTATGTATGATACCTGTATCTTTTGAACCGTAATGGGTAGATGGTTGACATTTTCACTGAATTGATTATATATTTATTATACACAGAAGTTAGTGTAGCAGATCTTTTAATAAATAATAAAAAAAAAAGAAAGGTTACAATTTATGAGGGGTCACCATACAAGAAACGTGTTTTCTTATCTGTCCCATACATTTGGGTTGAGTAGGATTGCTGTTTTGTATGGAACAGTTTATTTTGTTTTTCGCGATTTCGACAGTGGTCCCATAGAGAAAGTTGATTAGTTTGATGGTCTGAACGAGTTTGTTCTTGTATTTTGATTTCGTATTCTTCCCTTTTTCTTTATTATTAATTTGAATTAATTTTTAATTATTCGATATTTTCGTACCTTTATGCCACCAGCCTTATGATTCCGTTACCGTCTTTTCCGTTACTGCCCGTTTTTGAAACACTATAAATTATGTGAAAAAGTACATAATTATTCGATTATTCTATTATTTTAGAGAATAATAATATAAAATCAAAAGAGGACTTTCATTTCATATACGAAACTCATAAATATTCTTACCGATCTGATCGTTAAAGAGAAAAATACACTGCCATCTTGACCATGTGGTAACGGATAGTACAAAGAAATGCCTAAAACTAAACAATTGTAATGTTTTCGTTAAAAACGGTGTCGTTTTCCAATACGTCATGTATAAAATATCATACTAAACGCTTTTTTATTCTTCTATAATGCTTCTTTTAGGATTTATTCACTAAATTCTATGGTAACGGAAGGGAAAGAAAATCTCCGCTAGGTCTCGTTAAAATCGATCTGTAAGCGAAAATAGCTAATATTTTACCATTTGAGTGCTAATATTAGATACCTAATTATATTACGAAACATATTATAGCTTTAAATCATTCATTTAATGATATTTTTAAAAAAGTTAACATTTTGAACAAGGTAGCTGTTTGAAAAAAAATGCTCACCTAGACCAGATCAAGGACGTCGTTATCGTTAAAAACGCCAGGTTAAAAGCAGCCGAAATCGACGGGAATGTATGACAAGATGTAGAGGAAGCAAGATAGGTGTGTCAGAACCGCCCTAAATGGAGATCCATATAGTCTCTGCCTACCTCTGGGAAAAAGGCGTTAGTGTATGTATGTATTATTTCATTAAATACGCATCCAATTTTACACCCTGTATAATAACTTACGCATACGCCTATACGTACTAACTACATAAATGATTTTACTTTTATAATAGGAAGGCACTCAGCTTTAATTTAAACTACCGAAGCACATTAAAAGTTTTTAATGTTTAAATCAATACGTCCATAATAAACGGGCGACAAATTAAAAGTTCCGAATCCAACAGCCATTATTATAAGTAGTTATGAGTTTTTATTAATTTAATAGCAACGTTCACGCCGATGAAACTTTTAATAAAGCTAATGAGATTCAAAAATCGCATTCCAGACCCGAGTTCCCGTCAAAACCCGAAGTCAAAGGATTCAATGTCGGATAGCAGCGAAAATGTCGCGAAAATAATTACCCAATAACGGAAAGGGATTGACATCCGGATTGGTCAATTCGCGCACTATTAAAATTGTTCACCTACGCAAGTACATATCGGTAAGACTTATAAACCTGCACTCGTAGTATGCTACACGTGATACGGCTGTATCACGTCTTTTATTTCGTTCGTTCGCACGCAAATAGAAAGAGAGCTAAGATGTGATAGCGCTGTATCACTTCGGCATGCTAGCTATGCTGGTACTACTGTAACTATCACGCCAACTGGGCCTTTAAAACTGCAATGCCTCCAGAATCTTACTCAGTTCCTCATTACTAAACATACCCCACTAGACTGAAGCTCTCTAGCTCTATTGGTACAAAATATCATTATATATTTATTTATTTACCCCTGTGTGAGTGAATTATTCGTTGTAGAGCAATTTACGGGTTTGTTCAACGCATCTGGAATTCCTGATGTGGCTTTTACGTGATTGCTTCGTGAAAATTAGGTTTACTGGGATTAATGCGCTATGTTTTAGTGATACAATGTCTTTGGACCAAGGGGGTGATTAGAGAGATAAATATACCTACCTACAATGTGTAAAATAATGCGTTAAGTACCTAGGTACATATCGAACGGGGTGCTTCAGACCATAAAACTGAAGAACTTTCACTATGGAGCCAACATCGAAATCGCAAATCAACTGTTCCATAGTAAATGTCAATAGAACAAAATGTATGCGTCTGCGCGTGTGTGCTTCTACGTGCGGTTTCATACAACGCCTTGCTTCACAAAGGGAAATAATATTGGTTCCGACAAATAAATAAATCTCCAGCTATCTCTGTCCGACTTTTATTCTAATTTACCAGCGTTATAATAATATACCGACAAAAAAATTCAAAGCATACCGAATAAAATACCTAAATTTTGCTGACACCTATGAACACAATCAAATTACATTTCTACTTATAAATATATTAAACTTTGAATAACAAAACTAAACTTCTGAATAAAATACTGAACCTCCGACGAGATTACTGGGTTACTGACAACAGAGGTCATGTCAAAATAATCATTCTTTTACGAATTTTATGAGTTATTTAATTTTCTAGTGTTGGTTACCAAATATATTTTTTAACTCTCAACATTGATGAAAATACCGAAACTGGTCGGACCGCGCGAACGGCGTTTGAGCAAAATGCATTCGGTTGGGTTAGCGAGGAGCGAAGCGACGAGCGGGTTAGGTTTCTTGCGACCAGCCCCACGAGCCGAGCGAGCGCAGCGAGCGTGCCGCGGCAGCGGCCGGCGAGTGGCAGAACCGAATCGCTACTGTTTTAAATAGTAGACTAAAAAAAATGTTTACAAAAAAAAAACTTAGGTTAGGTTAGGTTAGGTTAGGTTTGGTTAAGGAAAAAAAAAAAAAAAAACTTTTTTTTTTTAAAGTTGAGATTTTTTTTTAAAAGTTATAGGTTAGGTTAGGTTAGATAGATTAGATTAGTAGTAACTAGAATTCATGATTATAGTAAGTACATTTTTGTATTTTTAATAACTTTCTGGACAAGCGCCAACAATAGAAATTTAAGTATAACATTGTAGTAAAAATAGCACAGAGTTTATGAAAAATTAAATGTAATTGATGAATTTCTAGTTGGCAAGTAAAGGTAATAATTACAAAGCATTGTTATCAGTAGAACATAATTTTATATGGTAAAAAAGTATTACAGCAATTAATAGTCATAAGATTTTTTCTGAGATTTAAGTATATCATTCGGTCGTTTCGTCATTTTTAGTCGGACAGAAGTAGTCGGAGATTTAGTATTTCGGGCAGTAAATATTATATTTTTAGTAAGGACATTTTTAAATTTATTATCGGAGCTTTTATTACTACCCCTTCACAAATGACGGATTATGTCTGCTGCTCCGTCAAAAAAAGGGGCTTCTCATGTCCTGTAGATTGTTGCGTTTTGTTTTCTGCTTAAAAAGTGCCACAGTTAATGTATAAATTAAAATGGTTACAAAGTTACCCAATTTCACGGTAAAACCGGGTAAATGTTCAGTGGTTCAAGAAGACCTAAGAAGACAAATTAAATTTAGTGCATGTCAAACAAAGAGGTAGGTACTTATTATATAGTAATTATTATAGACAGCATAAGTTACTCTTCACTCTTGCAATCATTTCTGACCTCAGATGAAGTTATATTCATTGCCAGGGGGGAGCCGCGACTAGTTACGTACGTAGGTATATACCTTCCAACGTCCGTAACGTATAGGTATAATGATAACGTCCTGAAGTGTCAGCTTCGTAATATACTTTCATGAAGACTTTTCACATCTCAGAGTGTAATAAATAATATACCTAGAGTCCTTCTTAATTTTTTTAAGGGGATGATCAGACCATCAAACTGAGCAACTTTCTCTATGACACCAAAATCGAAACCACGAAAAAAAAATCTACTGTTCCATACAAAACTGCAAACCTAATGGAGCCAAATGTATGTATGGGACCCTGTATAAACTACTTACGCATTTTGATGACACATCAAGCTACACAAAACCAAAATAAGCTGGCCGCGCGTAGGTCGAGTGACGTACTGTAACGTCGCGCGGCCAGCTTATGTTGGTTTTGTGTGTGAACCATCCTCAATATGCCTAAGCAAAAAAACGTTATGATATAGTTCCTAGTTAGGTACTCTAACAATACGGACTAAAGCTAACAACGAACAAACCGAACCTACTACAAGTATTCTACCTACATTGACACTTTAATTTAATGGATTGCGTCAAAAAAAACAAATAAAATGAATGTCCATAACGCAAACGAACAAGATGAAACTGACCAAATAGCATAACGCTATGAAATGTACGAAGCTTACCTACCTACAAAAACAAGGACAATATTCATTGAACAAAAGTATTTTGAATAAATTAGATTTTCGAATAGGTACCTAGCATAGAGCAAAGCAAAACGCAAAAACATTGCAATGTTAGCGGACTCATCATGGCCGCCGCAAACATGTCACGGGCGCTTTAATAAGTAATGCATATTGCAGATGTGCTGAACAACGCTGAATATCGTGACCCGAGACACTTGCGACATCATAATACTGAAAAGAAATAAGTAACGACAACATAGGTCGGTAGGTATCTACTTATTGAGCTAGAATCTGATACGGGATGACAAAAGAGCAAAACAGCGTCCACACTCAGGTCGATAGAGGTCGCTAGCGGGATTTGGTTTGGAGTACAAGAGGCGTGTTTACCTGCCAGCCCTGAAGCAGCAGCGAGCGGTCCACCGTCCTCAGCCACATGACCGCGTCGCCTGCCTGAAAGTCGCGCAGGCGGTGGCAGCGCGAGTGCAGGAACAGGCCCAGGCACTTCAGCAGCTCCGACGTCGACGCTTGAATCACGGTCTTCCGCGGAGCTACCGCCGGCCCCACCACGCTCGTCGGCAGCTTCTCCGCGTAGCAGACATTGTTGTTGAGCGCGTTCGCGCGCACCACCTCGGCAGTGGGCGGCAGCGGCGCGGGCACGGGCGCGCGCGCGTAGATCGCGCCTTGCACGCTCACGTTCTTGTTCCTGTCGAGCGGCGCGTTGTCCGTCAGCGGCGCCCGGAACGTCGCCACGCTTTTGCTCTTGCATTCTAACTTCTTCTTATTGTTGTTCGCCGTCGAGAACCTCTTCCACGATAGAGCGTTTATGAACAGCGAGTGCTTCTTGAGATTCTTCTCCAGGGCGGTCTTCTCGGAGATGATCTTGGCGGCGTCGTCGAGGGTGGCGCGGCGCTCGTCGCGCGGTGCCTCGCGGTTCTCCCTGTTCTTGGCGTTGTTGAGGCGCTCGTAGGAGTATGCGAGCGACGCGCGGTCGGGCGGCGGCGCGGCGCTCGGCGGCCGCCGCTCGCGCGGGCTGAAGCTCAGCACGGTGCCCATCAGGCCCGCGCGCGTGCAGCCGCTAGGTGCCCGCATGCATCACGTGTGCGGCGCGCGGCGGCGGCGGGCGGTGTGTGCGCCGCTCGATACCGGCGCGCCGCTCCACCCGCCGCGCCGCTATCGACCGGCGCGCGCACCCAGCTGACCGCCGCCGCGCCGCCCGGGCCCCGCGGCCGGCCCCGAGCCCTGCGGCCTCTCCCCGCACCGGTAAACAAACCCCCGTCTGTCGAAAGGTGGATCTCTGTATTACCCGATCGAGGGTCTATTAATTTCAATTAAGGCACGTGCGACATCGATCGATGACAATAATTACAAGTGGTTTTCGTAATCCCTCGAGAGATCTTAGCGTCCACTTTTAAGTATACCGAGATAAATATCTGAAATGATTAGGTTTTGGTTCGTTACATCATAATGCGGTAGCGGATACGGATGCGGCGGGAGAGTAGAGACAATCGAATCTCACTGGGATCGTTCACATCGGAGCCGAGTTATTGTCCGCACAACGGTCACCCCGGGAGGTCCGTGGCCGACATAACTCATGGGACCGTTGATTTCAGCACGACCTGACCTAGATACAATTTTCATTAAAAACCGACGTTATAAAAGCTTCCCGAAAGTTAAAAGCTTCTTGTCGTAGCTTTTCATCCGGCGCCACTTATTTTCACTTCTTCACAAAGTACTCGAGAGAATGGCGCTGCAAGTTCAAGCTAAATTAAACCTTAAATCAAAGAAGTTGAAAGCACATCCAAACACAACTGGCTAACAATTTCTAACAAATATTTCTTGGTTCCGGGAAATCTTTCAAGATTCTTGTAATTTAATAAGCCAGACTGCGCAAACCTCTGGTCCGTGCTTATAAACATTGATCAGTTTGTATTGTGTCTGAGCGTTTCATTTCGTCGCTATTAATACAAAGGTACCTTCTTATCAATGATATGTAAGTATCTTTGTATCATAGTAACAGATGTCGTATACATTTTCGTATACATAGGGAAGCGACTGCAATTTGAGATTTGATCGCATAAGTTATGCTTAGGAGGTAATAGATTTCGAAGACAGTGACTAGAATAAATTAAGCTATCGTAATTGATGTCTATCAACCAAATCCCTAATCTGAGTGACCACTAACATTATCTCCGCTTATCCAAGGATACGAGCTTACCGTCGAGTATGGCTGTTCTTTTCCCTGATTATGATGATGGTGAAACCAAAATCGAAGAAATATCATTATAAGTCTCAGAGAAAACTTTTTGATGCATATAATTTTTTATGTAGGTACTATCGCGGACCTTTCCGCCTGACCACCACTAAAGGTCCACTAGGTTAGACATCAATTTGATTCATCGTCTAGTGTTGTGAATGGTCGACGCTGTTAACCCTGGGTGGGTTACAGGAGTTACAGTGAGAGGAAATAAGTGGTATTATAGGGGCCTATGCCAGAAAAGATTTTAGGCGTTTTCTTTATTCGTGAGGTTAACAATTTTGTACTATACATGAATGTTTACATCATCATCATCATCAGCCTAAGGGTTGAAACACATCGACCGACGGTGAACGAAGGCGCGGCACACACAAAGCACGTTTAGTTGGGACCATCCTCTGCCGTCGACGCGGTGAACGGCGCCGAACGCGTTCTCATGCTAATCATGGTTTTTTGTATGGGCCCAACCCCGTCGTTCGCCGTTGGTCAATGTGTCTCAACTCTTGCGTCCCACTGTGGGGCACAGGAGGGCAATCGCGCTAAATAAATCGCAACTGAACTATGATTGGACCGCGTGCGAACCAACGACTTTTAACACATTCGGTATTGCGTTATCTATTCATTTGACAGCCGGCTCTAACGGCTGACAGATCGCTCAGACGTTAAAGGCTGTCAGTCACATATTATACATAGTAAAAATAGAGACATAGAGTTTAGCGCGATGTGGAATTCATCACAGTTGAATAGTAATTGGATTGCAATTATGATTAGAACTGAAATTGGATAAAGATTGAACTTGGTTGTTTTAAATTGCGCGATCGCCCTCCAGGAGTGCAATTTTTGAATCTCATTCGGTGAGCTCACTCAGCAGTTGAAAATGACAAAATTACTATGAAGATACTCATCTTTCTACTGCTGATTTGACTTTCAAAAATAGCAATCCTGAAGTGTGATTTTTGAAAGTCAAATCAACAGGAGAAAGATGCGTCATCTCCATAGTAATTTTGACATTTTCAACTGCTGAGCTCACCGAATGAGATTCAAAAATCGCACTCCAGGCCTACCCTTAAGGAGGGTGTATGGGAATTAGTCCACCACGTCTGCCCAATGCGGATTGGTAGACTTCACATAAAAAAAAAGTTAGTTATTGCCTGTAGAATCCCACTGCAGGGCAAAGGCCTCCTCTCACGATTAAGGGTGAGAGGGAGTGGGCCATACTCCACCACGCGGGCCCAGGGCGTGTTGGTGGAGGCAAGTTAGTGGTCACCTTGCTGTCAGAGAATTTTCAAGCCGCCAATAGGCCTCTGACTTGGCTTAACGAATAGTTACAACGCCATCTGACGGAACTATCCGAGACCAACTGCTTAACGTGCCTTCCGAAGCACGGAAACGCTCAAGATGAAATACCACTAAACGGTCACCCATCCAAAGACTGACCGGACCTGACGTTGCTTAACTTCGGTGATCGTTTCCAATACCGAAGCTTCACTACGCCAACGAGCGCTCTTCTTCACATACGCACAGAATTTCTTCTTCAGCGTATACAGGTTTCGTCACGATGTTTGATGAATGAATTAAATTACTATATTCTCTAAACAAACAAACATATAGCTTAGCTGATGTCGCATGTAGCGGTGATGTGGGGGCGAGATGTGTTGTAGGACTTCCTAAGTACATTAGTGAGAGAGAGAGGCCTCGACGGCACTGGACACTGTCGTGATCTATTCTGATATCCTCCCTCCAGTTAATCTAGTAAGTACCAGATTCCCAACCTTTGTTTCCAACGTATCTTGCGAAAGCGTCAGTCCATATAGTAAGGTTCGAATAAAAATTGTAAAGTTTTCCTAATGAAGTTTATTCCGAGAGCGCAAACGCGCGCTGCATAACAAAGTCTGGTGATATTTTC
The DNA here is from genome assembly GCA_963693445.1 of Agonopterix heracliana. Taxonomy (NCBI): domain Eukaryota; kingdom Metazoa; phylum Arthropoda; class Insecta; order Lepidoptera; family Depressariidae; genus Agonopterix; species Agonopterix heracliana. The sequence continues at coordinate 14,665,162 of OY856323.1, read as the reverse complement.
AATACTACTATCCAATTAAAGTCAATGAAAATTTTCAGAAACAATCTATCGCTCATTCGCGTTAAGGCAGATTTGCATTCCAAATAAGGACGAAAAGATATTCCGATTCCTGCATAGCTTTCTGGCCAATTCTGATTAGCAAATATGATTTATTTTTGAGGAAGATATACTATCCAACGTATCTTGGACGTTACTAGAGCTGTTCTTAGAATAAGTAAGAGGAAGTGTTTCAAATCTCTGTTTTTGTAATTCAAAATGGCCTTAAATTTTCGTTGCTATTTGGAATGGAGTATAGAAACTAATCTCTATGTTCGTATGAAGTCCGATTTTCCTTAAAATATACAGCTTTAATGCTAGGATTAATTTAAGATTTGTATGGAAATCTTTGAAGCACTTTAACTTTAAAACTAAGTACCTATACATTTTAACGAAAATCTGATTTCATATAAACATAGAGATTAGTTTCTAGATTGTTTCTGAAAAAAATAATTGACTTTAATTGGTTAGTATTGAAAATATAACCAGACTACGTGTGTATGGAGCGCGCCAGCGGTAATGTACCCTTAAGCACGGACTTGAAAGAAATACGGACCGAATATTGCACTAAAAAGATGTGAAGCATGCAAGGTAATACAATCACGTTTGTTCTACAAGGGACCTACACTCACACAGATGCACTAGCTCTAGGCGCAGGTGCTACAACCCGTCACTATTATGTACCGCGTGACAGCACGCACACAAAGAAATGGTTGCTTCACTCATGATTAGACGAGATTACGTCTGGTTCTTCTTTTAAGTCTGTGCCCCTAAGTAGGTAGATTGAGCTAGAATAGGTACCGCAAAGTAAAGGGACAAAAACATCCATAGCTTTTATATTTTTATTTATCCATTATTTTAGCTGCTTTCGTCTTGCATAAAGAAACTCATTCAGCTCATTCTTGGTCTTCGGATTGTATGAGCCAGGTTTGCATGTTTCGTAAGCAGTGGAACATCTTCGAACTTCGTTATTACGTTCTACGTCTTCATTGTTAGCAAATACATGACCAATTAAACTCAAGTAACGTACCCATAATAGTTTGTTTATTTCATCTCCATAGCAAAAATCGGTCCTTTGAGTTTCGCTAATAAAGCCCGACCAGAAATATAAAAAACCTCGCCATGTTGCGGAAAATCATTGGAACTAATTTTTGTCCTTGGAACACTAACATTAAAGGTGACAGTCGATTGCAGCGCCCCCAAACCAGGTTTTTTATATTCCTGGTCAGGCTTTACATACCTAATGTTTTACGTAGGTAGTGGTAGGCACGGGTGGTAGGCAAGTAGAAAGAAAAGGTAGGTAAGTACTAGAAGGAAGCACGTGTCTATTGTCATAATCGTATCGTAGATAGATCGCTGCTTATTGCTGTCCTTATCGACGTAACCACCTTTTAGTTCTACGACACGGCTGTCTAACTCTACTCCGGAGTCAGACATCTTTCTTCATACAAATTGTATACGATTTTATGAGTATCGCTATCTCATACGCGGTTACACTGATGTTCCGTCTACCAGCGTAAATTCTTCGCCTACGAGTTCAGTTTTGTATGGAGCAGCAGTTTTTTTTTCGCGATTTCGAATTTGGCTCAATAGTGAAAGTTGTTCAGTTTGATGGGCTGAAGCACCCCCTTAAGGATTACTAGGGTGTTTTGTTAACCCCTGTATACAGAGTGTCAATAACAACATTCCGAAACTCTGACATAGAACCTATGTGTTTAATTACTGTAAGTATAAATTTTAACATCAAGATTAATCTTTGCAGTAGTCCCTGATGATCAACTGGTGGCTTCGACCTTCATCTTCCTCAATAGGAACATTATAATTCAAATCTCATTAATGTCATTGACCAACCAACAGCGCAAATATCACAAGCGATTAGTTCCAGACCGATTATAAAGACGACTGGGGGAGAGGGCGCCCAGAGGGTTACCTCTGATATACGAAACTCAACCTTAAACATAAGAGGTAACGTGCAGAATTAAATGTTATAAGGGGTGATGGATTTGTGGGTGAAGTGAACTATAATGCACGGGTTCAACGACCTTCGCAAAATCGTGGACATTCATTTAAAGAGACATCAGAAAAATATTATTGAATGATTTGAAAGGTCACTGATTTGCATGAGAAAATATGAAAAAATTTCATTGCATAAAATCTTTTCAGTGAGAATAACAAAAAAGATTTGATTTAGACTATGAAAATAATAAGTCCGTAAACATCAGAAAAAAATTGAGTAAAACCAATACCTAGGTACCTACTTAAATAAATAATTCGAGTAACCAATTTTAATGTTTAATTAAAACAAAGAAACAAACATTTTTAATATTACAAAGCATTTCGTAAAATAATTTTGTTTGAGGATTTCAGCCAGTTTTTTTTTTCAAATAGATTTTTACCAACGATATCAATATACTAAATGATTTTTACCAAAACCTCAAGCCAGAACCATAGGCTAGATGAAGCAAGAAATAGAGCTTAAAGGAAATAACTAAAAGCTATTTTAATTATTAATTATTTTATTTCCTTGCTCTTAAACGCAATGAGAATATTCAATTCAATTCAATTCAATTGAAAATAATTTATTCAATGTAGGAGCATGAAGCACACTTATTAAACGTCAATTCTTTTTTAAGCTACCACCGCTACGAACAAGTAATTTGTTCGTAGTACCTACCACCGCCATAATAATTCGTGACACCGCGTCGGAACGTGTTGTTGGTGTAGAGAAGATGCGGCCAGAAACTCTACATTAGAGATGAAAGATGGCATAATTATTACTACCTACACCTCAAATAATGGGACAAGCAAAGGCAACTTTTTTCAAACTGGCTAATTTGATTTTTATACCTAATCTGTGATACCCTTAGACTGTGATACCTAAGTAAGTATTTCAATATATTTTTTAAATTATAATTTTCGTTCATTGGTCGGTTTTCTGATAGTTTAAACGTAGTTCAGCAATCAGCATGCCTCGCTAGATGACGCTGGCGACGTGACTCGAGTCCGATGATATAATAATTTAAGGGGGTTGCAGAGACGTTCACAGGCAACTAGATGGCGCTCGGGAGCATCATTCCTGATTTTATCACATTTTATTTTATATCTTCGTAATTATGTTATAAATTGCAAATGTTATTTGAGATGCGTAATCTTGATTTTCTTAACTATTTTTCCATATATAAAATATTACTTTTGTTAATACCGTCTACGAATGTTATACGTCAAAGTTTTGTATGAAATTGATTAAAATTAAAATGTATATCAAATTCGTATGAACAATAAAATTACTATAACTTGTAGCTAGATCAGTAAAACATAAACACAAGTGCCCGCATAATTGAAAATTTTGATTGAAATCATCACAATTACGAGATATAAAATAAAATGTGATAAAATCTAGTAGTGTCTTGCCCTCTGCAACCCCCTTAAGCTATATAAATCACTGTGGGGTACCTATCCGTTGCGGAAGTAAGTAAGTTTTGTTTTTATATTTTACCTTCTTATTTAAAAATATAGGTAAGTCTTACTATTTTATTTGTATTTTACAGCAAAGACTATTTAAAGTAGGTCATCATATCAGCCGATAAACGTCCACTGCTGGACATAGACCTCCCCAAAAATGGGGGGATTTGCCATAATCGCCACGCTTGGCAGGCGGGTTGGCGATCGCAGTTGGATTGAATGTGTGTACTCAGAGGATACTGCTGCCCATCCTCCGGTAGAGCCCTTAGTCGCCTTTTACGACACCCACGGTAGGAAATAGGATAGTGCTACTCTTAGCCGACACCACACGGACGGACAAGTAGGTATAAAATGAAAACTACTATCTACAGTATTTTATTATTTATTTTTCACATACTTGGCAGTCGATGAAAATTGTAATATCAACATTTAAATCCACACATAACATGCACTCTCTATAAAATAGGATTTATTAGAGAGTCGTACAATATAATCTACAATTACTTATGTACCTTGTTATATAAATGCTTTGGAACAATAATTTAATCATTATAATTAAAATTGTGAAATAGTATTGCTTCTATTAGAACATTTTTAAACCTAAAGTTCATTTTAACGATTTTGTACTCCGATTGTAAGCATTTGAGTTCCATAACCATAGCTTCAACAAGCTATTCATAGATCCTGTTTAACTTTAGCTTTAATATTAATATTGAGGATATACCTCTCAAAAATTTTTTAAAATCTAATGCATTTTGCATAAAATTCTAGTAATAATAACAATTTAAACTGTGACTAAGTGTACAAATTGCTTTACAATTATCTCAAAATATCAAATGACAACAGCCGTAGAGTGTGAGATTACTCAATGTTTATAATTTCAGCAAAATGCCATGAAGAAGAAAATTATTTCATTACAAATTATCTTCTATAGAATGGCACGTGCTTTTGGCTTTAACTCCATTAAAACCATCAATCGTTTTTGTACGATCATTAGTTTCATTTACGGACTAAAGAGGCTGTAAATGGAAATAAAAATCGTCTACTTGAATGCCATGTCACAAAAAACTCGTGCTTACAAAATTTTCTGGAACATTTTAGCTGTTTATCTAAGGCATAATGGAACAAAACCTTATCTATAAAATACAAAAAAATACTCAGCACCTAATAATAATGTGCGTCATACGCAAATACAACTAAAATTTATTTATTTACAATTATTTTATCCTTTACCACATTTTATTATACAAACAATAACAATTTTTGGTTTTACACTATATTCATTCATCCATTCCATTAAAAATTTGATTGAAATTTTTTAACAATTTTTATTTTTTAACTTTTTATTTTGCGATTTCTGTGGCGTTTTAGATTTTTTTATTTTATTTTTGTTAACGTGGCAAAGGACTGCGTTTCGAACGCAACAAAATGGTTCAGTCGCGCTTAAACTAAATTTAAAACTTAACATTATAGGTATCAGACCAACAAATTACTATAAAATTTAATGCTATCATGCCTATCACGTCCTGCAAAAATATTGGTATCCAGCAGCTTACTATAAGCCTTCAATTTAACTGTTTATTCCAGCAGCCTAGAGCCAGACCTATTCCATTCCAAGCAAAAACACACCTTAACGTCATAGCAATAAATCTTACAGAAATCTCTGGCTAACTTAATCTAAAAGTCTATAGATCCATACTGAAGGTTTCCTGTGACTCATCAAAGGAGATGGAATTCGAGCGGTTGTTTTTCTGCGGAGCGACCTGCGCAGTCGCAGCAGCGCCAGGGTTCTTTAACAGGGCAGCTGGCAGTACACACTTCGGTGGGGTTTGTGAGATCGGGGACTGACGCAGTGACATCATAAAAGACCTTTCGTAGACTATCCTCGTGCCTGGAATGGAAGAAAGGGTTATGGTTAAAAAAGTTTGTCTGTTGGCGAAGTAGAAACTTCATATTCTTTACGACAGGTTTTATTTTTTAGATTAGCATGTCTCACGTCCACTACAACACATCTTAAAATTAGATAGTACTTTTCGAGAAGCCTTTCATTAGCTCTTTCTCGCCATAGACTGTTCAGAACAGATATTCGTGACTTTTTTTAGAAATATCTACCGACTGACTTACGACACACGTTGGCATAAATATGAATTTGATAAAACTCTATCTTGAGTTAGTTATTCTAAATGCGTAGGTATTTCAACGATGTCTTATCGTTATTTACATTTTTCAAGTTATGACGTTTTGTACGTACCCTTAGATATGACATTATTCTACCCATTTTACTTTGATCTAAGGTTGTACCTACTGGAGGTGCGATGTGAGAATTTAACGAGTTATTTTACAACCGATCATTATCAACATGTAAGTAGTATCGGTAACATAAAGTTATTATAAGGTACCGATCAGAACATGTATAATAAATATACAGTGGCAGATATCCTCTACTCTTCATATCAAATGAACCATAAACAATGAGCGCAGGCGGACACATAATGCGTACCATAGACAATAAATGTGCTTTCAGCATAGGTACGGTTATAAAGGCACGTGTAGCATACATTACAGCTGAGTTAAAGCTTTTATTACTGGAACCGATGACGATAGAGGATATTGAACCTACGTCGCTCTTTTGTCATAAACATAGGTTATATACTTTATCAATGTGGAGTATATTTTATTCATAGAAGTCTAAATAATAAATAAATAAATAAAGGGTAAAGGGTTCGGATAATACCTCCCTTTCTAAGATTAAGGTAATTTTCATTATATTATAGAAATTGATAAAATATTTTTTAGGAGGTATAACTGGTAACATTATTTGTCAGTAAAATGTTTGGAGCTTCTGACAGAACCCGCATGCAACTAAAACATTTTTCATCAAAGTTCTTTTACCAAAAGTTGTAAAGCTAATACTTGTTAAAATTGCTTGACAGAAATTGGTAACTATTTTATAGAAATTTTTATAAAAAAGTTAGAAAGGGTATTAGGGAATTACCTAAGGAGTAATTTTAAAGCTATTTTTAAATAAAACTTTGTGATAGCATTATCCAAAGATAAAATATATATACTTAGGGTATAATCAATGTAACTAACAAGTAATACCTATGTAGGTATAGGCAAAAAGCATCAGCATTTTCTATTAAACTTACACAGACTTCTGTGGTTTATATTTTGCGTCATTTCAATTTTATTGACTAGTATTTCGATAATGTTCAAAACTTATTTTTATCAATGTTTTCACATTACGTTTATAGTTAGATAGCTTACGATTTTGTAAACAACAGCGTCTCACTGACGCGAATGTCGGTCGTAGAGCTTACAGAAATTCTTGCAAATTATGGTTACTTACATATTTACCTACACTGTTTATTTTGATAAGTAGGTACCCCTTAATTTTAAAAATGCCAAAATAAAAAATATTTTTGTAAAACATCGTTTGGCGATGGTATTAAGGATCAGGAGTGCTATTTTTGAATCTCATTCGGTGAGCTCAGCAGTTGCAAATGTTAAAATTACTACGGAGATACGCATCTTTTTGCTGCGGATTTGACTTAAAAAAATCGCTCTCCTGTAGTATGATTTTTGAAAGTCAACTCAGCAGTAGGAAGATGCGTATATCCAGAGTAATTTTAACATTTGCAACTGCAGAGCTCACCGAATGAGATTCAAAAATCGCACCCCTGTAGTAAATTTTCTAGCTTTAATTGGGCTACTTTATGATTTTATCTCATTTATATTACCTATTTAATGTACAGTTTTATAAATTTAATCACTAATTTAGTCATAAAACAGATTATTCGCATCTAGGTTATTAATATACATACATAATTAGGATACTCATAGGTACTTTTCGTACACACACTCACTCACACATTCACACTCGCGAAACTACCAAAACATGCTTTGCATATTTTAATAAAATAATACGCACGAAAAATTATTAATTACAACCACATGCACGTACTTACATTCATTTAATAGCAAACATTAAAAACACAGGCTAACATTTGGAGGTCATTTAAATATACTTACTACCTACGCTTATTTTGTGACAAAGTCGATACCTAGGACCTAGAGTCGTTTATTTTGTAGTTTGTATCTATGAATAGTGTCTTCTTTTTATTTAAATTTTAATTTTATTTATTTAAAAAAAATTAAATTTGCTATTGTTATTTTCGTCTGTCCAATCTACCTAGTAGGTACCTAATGTGAGAACTAGAAAAGTTGTTTCGTTAAATCTACCAGAATTCTATGTATAACAAGAAACCTTCTAGGAAAGTCTGTTATAGTCCAAAAACCAAATAGTTGTCGTTGTCATACACTCAGTTGCAGAAACACACATTAAAGTTAATCCTCAATTAAATCTCTTGCCGTCACTTTTTGTCTTGTTGAGCTAGCAAGAGATTCATAAAGATATAAAGATATTTAAGATATTTATTCACATTCACATTTACATAACATCCTTACGGCTAAAGTTATAGTATAGGATATCAAGCGAAACATTTATATTTATACATAGGCGCACAAAATAACAATATTAGTAGAAAAGTCATTATAAGCTATCATAAGGAGGTGGCTAATGGTCTCCACACGAGGTCCAGAACTTAAAGTTCTGGCCTGTCTTGCGGTGGCCATTATAACATCGTCAGAGTTAACAAAAATTGGTTGAATTTGCAACAGATTTAATGGAGGATTAACTTTAATTAGCGTTTCTGCAACTTTACTGAGTGACAGTCATATAAATCATAGTCAAAAATATCTAGTGGATATTTTTCTCCGTCTAATACCTATTGCTTATAGCTTTATCTTTATCACGCTACGACATATACAACAATAGCAGCAGCAGTCTTTCTTCTGCCCAAATACTACAAACAGCCACATTGTCAAGATCCAAACAGGGTCACCAATATTTACCTACATTAATAGGTTATATTTATACAGTACAATGTGCTCTCAACATTGGTTACATAACAACCGAGCTCGCCTCACTCGGCAACCGAATGTTTACCCGAGATAACGTAATCGACTATATCGAGGACTCGAACATATTTGAACTGAGTGTTTTTTAGGTTTATTATGATTAGATTAGTTTGAGTGCTGATAAATATAAATAAATATATATAAATAAATATATTATTTATATATAAGTCAGATCATAAGCTATCAAACAAAAAAGTTTCATCAAAATCGGTTCAGTAGTTTTTGCGTGATGCGCGAACAAACAAACTAACAAACAAACAAACACACAAACAAACAGACAGACAAAATTAAAAAAAAAAAATGATTTCGAGGATACCTAAAAACCATAATCGTAATCTTTTTTTAGTAAACATCTTCAATGTACAGACACACTTTAGTTACAGTTTTATAATAGTTTTAATATGTTTTTGCTGCCTTTTTTCAAAGAAAAATTATGCTTTACAAATCTCAAGCGTAACTAAGTTCTACATTTAAAACGAGGTATTAAAATAATACAAAAACAACTATTAATACAGATAATTTGTAAGAGACTTGTAGCGCACCGCGTGGTGTTGTAGAGGATATTCTGTGTCATATCTATTTATACCTACTCCACTTTATTCTTTGTTTTTCCTCTGAGGTTAAACGAGTGTAATTGCTATTGGTGTTCATTAGTCTACATTCTACTCCCAAGACCAAACCCTTATTGTCTACGTGATAAGTATTAAAATGACTTGATTTAAGATACTTCGTGTATAATTCTGTTGTGAAGGTAGACGAACTTGTTGATCTAGGCAGCCTAGGTTGCCTAGGCTTGTAGGGACACAGGTTGTTAACCTAGTTACGTTTAATAACATAATCTGAGCTGACGTTTATTTAGACGAAGTTTTATATAATTGAATCAATGTTGTTTTCGTAACTGAATCTAATATTAGATCATGTTTTAGCTGTGGAGATTGATAGTTTATAAGTTTGTAGTACCTACTAGATACTGTTTCTTATACATTTTTTAGTTCGATTTAAAAGAAGTGCTCTTCATTTATAAATTGTATAATTCGATACGTTTACGATATATTATTGAACATGATTTACCTACTGTTAGGATACTCGCACATGTATTCCCCATTAAAAACATATTTTAATTATTTGTATCTATCTCTACCTAGATATCTACATTATTAGACTTAAAAACGTTTCAATTCTGTCCATAGACAAACGAAACATTTCAATTTTTAAATAATGCTTATAAGTGCCTACACTTATTTTAATTTTAACCGACTTCGAAGAACGAGGGGATTCAATTCAATGTTCGTCTGTTAGTTTTTTATTTTTTTTATTTATGTTCACAGATATTTTTACGTTAATATTCATTGAATCCAATTCCGATTTCAACAAGCAATTTATATTGTAACTAGTAACATAAATTACCTCCAGGTGTAGTAGAATAGACGGTGCCTCCAGGTGTGCTGGAATAAACATCTGGCATCTGCGATGGGTCAGTTATAAGCACTCTCCTCGACGGAATCGCCTGACTGTGAGTCGCTTGTCTGGCAATAGGTGACGCCGACATCTTCCTTTTTATTTAAACTTTTATTTTTTTTAAGAACACAATCACAAGCACCTGGCAGTTCGGAGTAGCAAGGACTGAGCAGTATTCAGCCGGTGCCTAAAATAAATACGTTGTGCCGGCTTGCACGCACACCTTGAAACGCTGTTACGTTTGTACGGCACACATGCGTGGGTTAACATCAAAACATTCATAGATTCGGTTTTTGGTAGAGACGACGTTGTTACGTGGAGTCTCTGAGAGACAGTTTTTTTTATACAGAAAATAGATCGATATTAAGTTTCTTTAGAATGTTACATAACTATTATATAATACGCATTCTTAATAATGTGCTCAGACAAATGATTGGATTTGTGTTTTTATAATTTGGGGCTAATATGATAATTTCTCACAAAAATAAATAAGATAAACTCTAAATAAAGTGATTTCAAGCTCAAGATTTCTCGCTCTGTATCTTTACTTGTATGTTCATATTTCTAGAGCATCTAAAAACAGTTGGAAGTTAGGTAGATATATTAATTAGTACATAATCTAAACGCAGTGCCTATTTTATATGACCCAATTGTCGTTGTGCGTCCTTATACAAGTGACTTTGTTCTCAACACAACAGTAAAATATCAGATAAATCCAAGCCAACAAAACATTTTTACCTACCTAACCATCTGCGAGCACGTGTCGTTCACAATCATTGGCGACACTCACACAAGCGCAGCTGCGTTATCTCCAACACCCAGTCACCCACACACACAAGCAACTCGTTGCTGCGTAGTTTTCGCACAGTTTATAAAAGAGTCGATACGCAAACGAATAGCTAATCTTGTATTCTTTTAAATGTTTTGCTAGCAACCGACAGACGACGTGTGTACAAACTGCTAATGCAGATCCGGAAAACAGATAACGAATCCAGTTGATAAATTGTTGTATTATTCTAATAAGCAGAAATAACTTTTTATGAATAGAATAAGTCTTTAGAAGTTGGAAGTTTGAAATAATTTATAGTAGGTAGGTACTTATCTAATGTCGATACGATACCTTTTTTTTAATAACTATGTTAAGTGCAATTTTGAAGCAAACTTTGGCTCTCTCTATCATCAATTTCTACACCTACTTCCTGGACCACGACTCTCCATACTAATCGATGCGAACGAGCGCGTGGCACCGGTCAGAATTTAGCCGTTTTCTCTGAAAAATGACATGATTTTTTTTATTAATTTCGAAAAAGTAAGAAAACCACATCATTCTTTGTTGCGAACAATATTGTAAATTTTCTCAAAAAGTGCCAAAGTTAAAATACAGAACACAGTCAAAATATTATGTTATTCAAACCATAGAGCATATTATTCTGTGGTTCAAACTACGAACAATAAGTTATTTTTTCGTAGGGTTCAAACGATTGTCGCTTACGACATTACAGTTTCACTCAGAGATAGAAACTTACGAGTTTACTCAAAAATGCCCTTAGCCACCTTTAGCTTAGAGTCTCATTTCACGTGAATCGATGTTACTACGCGTTACGCATCTGCAGTTCACACTACGCAGCTGCGTATTACGCTACGCATGGCAATATTTCGTAGTAGCTACGACGGTGCTACGTCGTAGTTCCACGTAGTCGGATATTTTATTAAATTTTATTATGATTAGAATAGATTAGAATATTTTCGTCTACTTCGCATATTTATTTCGAAGTAAAGGAATGGGCTTCAGCATTTACATGTGTAATTATTCACTCGTGTATATTTTTTTACTGACAAGTATGCGGCTATTACATTATCTAAATAAAATGTCCTTACTTAGGCCGGATTCGAGCATACTTAGATTTATAGAAGAGTAGGTAACTTATACAAAGGAACAATTTTACTTTTGGACACACCCCGTACTAAAAGAACGAATGTATAGGTAGTTGTATCCGTACTTATTTCAATGTGAGGTTATACAGTTTTAATTTGTTAGGTTTCTTTTTATTATATATTTTTTTATAATAATCATAGACGAAAATTTTTTCGCTTACGCTAGTAGACCGAATATCAGTGTAACCGGGTATGAGATAGCGAATTATATGAAGTGACATCTCGGAGTCAGGTGGTTGTCCCATACAATTTATATGAAGTGACATTTTGGAGTCAGATGGCCGAAGTACAAAAAAGTGGATACGTCGATAAGGACAGCAATAAGTAGCGGTCTCCTTTTTTAACTAGAGCGAATTTGCTATGTGCATCTCTTACTTAGTGATATGACAAGACACGTGCTTCCTTCTAGTGCCTTCTCTTTCTACGATAATAATCCTAAAACAAATAACATCCTATAACTAAAATATAACAAGAACAAAATAATAAACTAGCACAAAGAAAAAAAAAAAAAAACAATTATTCTGAGAGGTCGCTTCTGGCCGTACTCGGACCAAAACTGAATATTTTTTTAATTATGTGACATTGACATTTCATTTAGATTAGGGTTGGTAAAACGCAAAATCAGTTTACTCTATGGTAACCGGCGACTTAATCTAAGAATAAAATTTACTCGCTTTTGGTTGAATCGGTCCTTAAGGCTAGGTTATCCCAGTGCAAGCGTCTCTTTCTTGCAAGCATAAGTTCACAATTAGCCATCCCGCTCCAATTGAAAGCAGGATCGCAAAAAAACGTGTTTTTCGTCAATATCTTTGCTCATGGGAGTTTCTAAGCTAAAAATTCTTCTGAGTTCACTAGAAATATTTAATGTATTTAGTTAAGTACAAGAATAAAAAGTTAAATATCAGCAGTTTAATCATAGTATTGAAAAAAACATAACAAAAAGGGGTAACTTTGGGATGTTTTTCTATCTAGTAAACTTAATCTAATCGTGTAATTGAGAACGAATCGAATCGCCCATCCGCCCGATCCTTAAATAAGACATAATTTAATTTCAGACTTTAAAACACAGTTTAAAACACTTTCGTTCGTGTTCAAAAAACGGCCTCGACGGGATAACAGCGTCTTAATGGCATATCAACTCAGTATGACGGATGTCCTTGTGGAGTATTGGCTTCTTGAAGTTAATGATGATAAAGCCTTTTGAAAAACAAAGAGCGTCCTTTGAAAATCTTTGAATTAGACATAATATGGACCACAAAGGGGCGTGAGAAAGTGGAATGGGGGATAGCTCTACTGACAAAATTGAATCGCGCTTCCTAAAGGATCAATTTAATAAAACTGTAACAGAAGTGTATGTCTGTACACTGAAGATATTTAAAACATCTTCGTTTTTCGGTGTCCCTGATTCCAAATCACAAATTTTTGGATTTTTGTTCGTTTGTTTGTTTTGTTCGTGCACCACGCGGGAACTACTGGACCGATTTTGATAAAACTTTTTGCGTTTTAGAGCTTATACTTTCACTTAAAATCTGGTAAGTACCTATACAGGGTGAAATTTGAAATCATTAGCATCCTTTTAAACTAAGATCCATCAAACTGAACAACTTTGACTATGGGCGCAAACCAATCGGAGCAAAAAAAAAATCTGCTGTCCCATACTAAACTGACGTGCCCACTCGACTCAAATGTATGCAGCAGCTGATAATTTTTTTGCTCCGATCGGTTTGCTCCCATAGTACAAGTTGTTCAGTTTGTGGGTAGACTCTTAGTTTAAAAGGATGCTAATGATATCACTTTCACCCTGTATAAGTAATTTGTGCGGACGAAGTCGCGGGTAAAAGCTCGCTTCGCTTCGCTTAAAGACGGATTCAAGGTTTTACCTATAGTAAAACCTTGAATCCGTCTTAGAAATATTAAAAAATTATATCAGTCACTCACTTATCTTATCTCTGTTTGAATTTGAGCCTACTTACCTGTTTAAATAAAGTTTTTAATGCATTATGTAATCAAAGTGGGACACTCACGTGATACCATTTTGGTATTATCAAAACGAAAGAAACGTGACTTATGGAAATTATCTAGCACATTTAAAGTATTTTCTCCCCTCCGGACGGGAACCGTCAATTTTCGTCCCGCTGCGCTAAACGCAGTTGCCGCTTTCCTCCTCCGTCGAGGAGAAAAACAATATACTAACCTCGGGCAGTAAATAAGAGGAGTGCGGGTAAACTCCAGTGTATATACTAAAAAGTATTCTTAGATAAAAGAGATTTGTTTTTGCTACTCTATGCCTAATATACCTACCAACATATAACAGCAAAGTAAATATAACAGCAAAAAATATTATAATTAGAGGTAATGAATTCGCATATCCAGTCGCCCTTGAATCTTTAAATTGACCAAAATATCAAGAATATAAATAGAATCAATAGCTTGTGTAGGTACTTATCTTTCGTCTATCAATTATGTCTAGAGATTAATGTAGGTAGGTACTTAAGCAACATAAAGGGTGTTTAAACGCGTTATATACTTTACAGGATACTTCAGACCATCAAACTGAACAACGTCTTACTATTGGACCAATATACAAGGTGTTACAAAACTACAAATAAACATTTAAGGGGGTGGTGTAGACCATCAAACTGAACAACTTTCACCATGGGACCAATATCGAAATCGCGAAAAAAAAAATTTATGTTCTATACTCTACAAATCGACTAGAGCTAAAATGTGTATGGGATTTAAAATATTTTTTTTCTCGATTTCGATGTTGGTCCCATAGAGAAAGTTGTTCAGTTTGACGGTCTAAACAACCCCCTTATGAGTTTTAAAAATTTATTCTTACTTATGAAACACCCTGTATAAATCACGAAAAAAAAAAACAGCTGTCCCATTTTGGCCCATTTAGAAAGTTGTTCAGTTTCAGGTTATCTTTCTCCCCTCCGGGTGGAAAGCGTCAACTTATTTCGTCCCGCTGCGATAAACGAAGTTGCCGTTTTCCGCCTCCGCCGAGGAGAAAAATAGTAGACACCGAGGGCAGTAAATAAGAAAGCCTCAGACCTTTCTTAATTGCCTGCTCTCGGTGTGTAATCTACTATATTAGTAAATTCGTCTTGCTTGAGCTATCTTCACAAAAAGTAGGTATTATTGTTGACATTTTCATTGGTGTGTCTGGGTCGTCAGAAGCTTTGCTACAACAACCATATTTATTAAGCATTCAGTTGTAGAAGGGTCCATAACGGAAGTCCGAATTACACATATCCGAAAGGCTATCTCTTTCTAAGGTTTCAGAACAATATGCTTCCATGCATTCCAAATTACTTCATACAAACTGCCTCGCACTGATAAGAAGACATATTATACAGAGTGAGATCAAGGGAGCAAGTGAGCAAGTGAATACACGCCTCCTCCTGCACCACCGAGTGGGAGAATATTATTCCGAGAGCGAAAATGCGCGCTGCATACAAACGTACTATGGTGATATTTTCAATACTAACAAATTGAAGTCAATGTAATTTTGCAGAAACAATCTAGAAACAAATCTCTATGCTTCTATAGAGTCAGATTTTCGTTAAAATATACAGTTTCAATGCTAGGATTAATTTAAGATTTGTATGGAAATCTTTGAGGCACTGTAACTTGAAAACTATACATTTTAACGAAAATCTGACTCCATACAAGCATAGCAATTTGTTTCTTGATTGTTTCTGCAAAATTTCATTGACTTTAATTGGTTAGTATTGAAAATATCACCATAGTACGTTTGTATGGAGCGCGCGCCGAATAATATACCCTTAAATTTGGTCAACAGGGTTGGTTGTGTCCGTACTGTGTGTTGTTAGGGTTGAACTACACCACGTAGCACAGCATCGCTTTTTTCCGCTTTTCTGTCACTCAGGAACGTCATTTGCTAGAGCATATAAGATAGACGGAACGGAAAAGCACGGAACAGCACACCGCGTGCGATCGCGTTCCGTCTATCTTATATCTTATATATATTACGCATCTACTCTTTCATACAAACTTTTAGTTCCTATTTTTTGAAAATTATTTGTATTGAAGCCAATTAAAGAATATTGTAAACAAAAAAGATAATATTTACAGTAAATAATTATAATCTACTTAGTACTTATCTTAATATACTGTGTCTTTATTATAACATAATCTACTTTGTGTAGGATATTATCTAAGTAGCTATACTGGGTGTATGGAAAAGTATCATTAAACTTTAACCCGATCAAACTGACCAACTTTTATTATGCGAGCAAACCTAGCAGAACGAAAAAAAATCTGCTGTTCCATACGTTTGAGTCAAGTAGGCATTGCTGTTCAGTATGGAATAGCAGATTTTTTGCGCTGACTGGTTTGCTCCCATAGTAAAAGTTATTCAGTTTGCTGGTTAGAGTGTGTGGTTTAAAGGTTAATTATACTTTTCCTTACACCCTGTATAGTAGGATCCTACTACATTATTAGGTACCTATGATATTTTTGTTTCTTAAATCAGTCGATGCTAAATTTACAAAGACACCCAACGAGATTATTTCAGGAATAGCCGCGTGAAACCAACGCACCGATACGCAGTGTTCCACGTTCCAAATATACCTGCCTGGGACCTACGTTTACCTTGTTATTTTAACTTTAGAAAGAATAAATAACGATAGGTACCCCCAAGTAGGTATATGCAAAACCGCCATATTGTGTTTTAGAATTCAGAACCAGTCCGAGCGTATTTCCTATATCACAAAACGGGACACGACAAAATAATCCACCAACTAAGTGCGTTCACACACGATGACGCACTGACGGAGCGGCAGCTGTCAATCCATAGAACCATACCCGGTGCGTCAATGTGTCACCGTGTGTGCTTCTTCGTGCGGTTTCATCATAGACATCTTATACAGGATGTTTCATAAGTAACAATAAATTTTTAAAACTCTTAAGGGGGTTGTTTAGACCGTCAAACTGAACAACTTTCTCTATGGGACCAACATCGAAATCGCGAAAAAAAAAATTTTATATCCCATACATATTTTAGCTCTAGTAGATTTGTAGAGTATAGAACATAATATATTTTTTTCGCGATTTCGATATTGGTCCCATAGTGGAAGTTGTTCAGTTTGATGGTCTACACCACCCCCTTAAAGGTTTATTTGTATTTTTGTAACACCTTGTATACAAACAAGACTCACAATCAACGTTCGAAAAATGGCACAACCAAAAGAGCTCGGACGAGCTCTTTTTTGTACTAGCTGACAGTTAACAAGCGAAATACGACTATGTTCATGAATCAAATACAACGTATTAGTGACAACCAGCAGCATGCATACTTAATTTGTGCGGTTTTTTGCGTCAATGTGCACAAAAATTTGCTAAGATTTTATATGACGCTGTGGGTCTAGTATAAGAGGTCAATGGGTTTCATACAGCTCCTTGCTTTACAAATGACGGACTGACGTCTGCCGCTGCGTCAATGCGTCATCGTGTGTGAACGCACTAAATAAGTTATATGGAGGCAAAGTGTATAAAACCGTTACCTTCATATTATGGTGGGTGGGAAGTGTATTTAATTGTTTTACCCGCTTGTGAGCTTTCAATTATGTCGTCGGTGTCTTCAGTGTTCTCCCCAATTTTTTTTGGATCTCCCATAGAAAATCGATCAGAAGATCCGCAATTTTGTATAAATTTTCACGTTTTTCGACCTATGTTCCTTAGGGAAAGTTGTTTAGTTTTGTTATCTGAACACACTCTTAATTAGTAGCTTATCTATGCTCTTAATTTTTTTATTACTTTACTAAGGGCCTGTTTCACCGCTTCTGAATAAGTTCTTGTTAGCTTATCCGGCAGATATTTTGACATAATTTCATACAATATATGTCAAACTATCTGTCGGTTAAGCTAACAAGAACTTACCCAGAAGTGGTGAAACAGGCCCTAAGATAATAAGCATAAGCTCACAACCGTAGAAAGAGAAGGAACTAGAAGCAAGCACGTGTCTTGTCATATAACTCAGTAAGAGATGCACATAGCAAATTAGCTCTTGTTAAAAAAGGAGATCGCTACTTATTGCTGTCCTTATCGACGTAGCCACTTTTTGTTCTACGACGGCTGTCTGACTCCGGAGTCAGACATCTATTTTCATACAAATTGTATAGGATTTTATGACTATCGCTGTCTCATACGCGGTCACACTGATGTTTCGTCTATCAGCGTAAGCGAAAAATACTTCGCCTATGCTCACAACTATATTCTCCGAGGGGCTAGTCAGAGATAAGAAAAGAAAAATAGTAAAATAGGTGTATAATCTAGGTACCAATGTTAGAATCATAGGCGAAGTATTTTTCGCTTACGCTGATAGACGGAACATCAGTGTAACCGCGTATGAGACAGCGATAGTCATAAAATCCTATACAATTTGTTTGATGACTCCGGAGTCAGGCATCCGTCGTAGAACAAAAAGTGGCTACGTCGATAAGGACAGCAATAAGTAGCGATCTCCTTTTTTAACTAGAGTGAATTTGCTATGTGCATCTCTTACTGAGTGATATGACAAGACACGTGCTTCCTTCTAGTTCCTTCTCTTTCTACGGTTAGAATATTGTCCCCAAAGAGATTTAAACTTAATAATTAAATCTCTTTGATTGTCCCGCAAGGGAGGATGTCGTAGAAAGAGAAGGAACAAGCGAAAAATACTTCGCCTATGGAGGATGCGTAGAAAGAGAAGGAACTAGAACGAAGCACATGTCTTGTCATATCACTCAGTAAGAGATGCACATAGCAAATTCGCTCTAGTTAAAAAAGGAGATCGCTACTTATTGCTGTCCTTATCGACGTAGCCACTTTTTTGTTCTACGACGGCTGTCTGACTCCGGAGTCAGACATCTATTTTCATACAAATTGTATAGGATTTTATGACTATCGCTGTCTCATACGCGGTTACACTGATGTTCCGTCTATCAGCGTAAGCGAAATACTTGGCCTATGGGAGGATGTCTTTCTGAGAACTTTTTCGACGCGCTGCGCTTTTAGCGTCGCGTTGTCGCTTATCCTTTCTATTCTAAGGGCTAGAGCTCGGTGGCGCGTTGCGGAGAGGTATGGCCTCTCAATCATGACGTCCGGGTTCGAATCCGCACGGACAACATGCCACGTACCAATGAGTTTTTCTAACTTATGTACGTATTACCGACTGCTCTCAAACGGTGAAGAGAAACATCGTGAGGAAACCTGCATATGCAGAAGAAGAAATTCTGAGGCATATGTGAAGTTTACCAATCCGCATTGGGCACGCGTGGTGGACTAACGCCCAAACACCCTCATCGAGGATAGGCCTGTGCCCTGCAGTGGTATATAGGCTGATGATGATGGGGCGTTGCAGTTTAGTATGGAACAACTGATTTTTTTTTTGTGCTGACGACAAGTTTGCTCTCTTATATTAAAAGTTGTTTGATGGGTAGAGTATGTGGTTTAAAGGTTAATGATACTTTTCCTTACACCCTGTATACAGGGTCCTTCTTAATATGCTGACACTTTTTTAAGAGGATGATCAGACCATCAAACTGAACAACTTTCTCTATGGGACCAATGTCGAAATCGCGAAAAAAATATCTGCTGTCCCATACATTTGGCTCGAGTAGGTTTGCAGTTTTGTATGGAGGGGCTAATTTTTTTTTTGCGCTTACGATGTTGGTGCCATAGAGAAAGTTGTTCAGTTTGACGGTCTGAACATCCCCTTAAAAAAGTGTCAGCATATTAAGAAGGACCCTATATAGTATAGAGCAATATAGTCATCCATTATTCATTAATCTTTCCCCATTTGGTAGCATCAGTAGGTACCAGAGTAGCTGGTTAACCGACTGTTAGATTTTACGATGCCAGAAAAATATTCACGCTTGCCTTCAATCGCTTTACAACTCCATACATTATTCCATAACAAACTCTATTGTTTATAAATTTTCCATCAATTCAGTTAGTACCTTTACTTTACATACAAGGACGAGAATAAAATAAATATTTTAGTTGACCAACCTATTACGACACTTCGGAGTGGCGCTAGTGGTCAACAAAACGCAAAATTCAATACATTAAGTTAGTTCCATTTTTCGCCACGAGACCAGAATTTATTAGAGCATAATGCGTGTTGATGTGAATGTATTTTTGTATGCATATCTCGGTATATGTCACGTGTTATAAAACACGTGGCTGACTCTTATTACAATACTAAAGTGGCCTAAATTTGAAGCAGCAGCGACATATTAATTTTGAAGCCCCATAGGAATCCAAGGTGTAGTACCTACCCACCTAGAGACCCTTCTAGAGACCCTAGCATCTTCATTAAATGTCACTATGAGAGACGGCAAATAAACCAACGATATTATTGTAGGTAAGTACTAACTAGTACGTTTTAACAAACATTTTTTAACGTAGTCCGCCCACTGTCATCATCATCATCTCAGCCGATGGACGTCCACTGCTGGACATAGGCCTCCCCCAAGGATATATACATAAAATTAAGTTTTCACCTCACAAGCACGGAAAGATTCTAATTATCATTCGAAATCTGAGTGCAAAAGTGCATTTTATCCGCTAGCATGGAAAGAGTTTTTGACATTCGAATCTGTCTATTCAATATTTTTCTATACCTCCAATCCACAGACTTGTATAGGAAGTCTGTGCTCCAATCTAATGAAAATGCTTAATAACTATTTCAAGTCACTGGCCAGCACGAAAAAAAAACTTTTTAAAATGATCTTTTTAGCAATTCACTTTTTTTCCACGCTGTTGTGAGGTGAAAAGTTGTGTGTTTCGCTCGGCTGCAAAGTTATTCAGCGTCTCGTACCATTGAAACCTTCGCTGAGCTCAGGATTCTATTATTTGAACCAATCGCTTCGCTCGTGTTTCAATCCTAGAGACCTTCGCTTGCTCAGGTTTCAATACAAATACTCGCTCCAAAATGCAACTTTGCAGCCTTTTACAAATAACTATTATCGCTTGTGTCTTGAGCTGTGGCTCATGTTGTGACATGAGATGAATGTCATTGCACCATATTCGTAAAATACCGTCAAAATAGATTGTTTTGTTTTTCCTTTCAACTACGCAGTTCAAACATAAGTTCAAACGGATTATTGTACATTTGCTTCAAATAGGTACCTATCACATCAAGCAGTCTCGACACCATAGCTCGACAGCTCGACACTAAGCGAAGGTAATAGAGATTCAGTTTTTGAGAGTCAGCTCAGAATTTAATAGCTGGGAACTCAAATGTAATAAACGCGGTAAAGAACCGTATTAATGTTAGTGATTCATTCCACCACGATTGTAAAAACCCCCTCTTCACAAAATATTAAATACGCAATTTAACAATAAAATAAATTATGAATAATTTTTTTTTAAACGTTTGGCATAATAAAATAAAAGGCTATTTGGGTCTTTTTATCAAAGTTTGTGTGTGCTCCATGAAACCAATTACATGAAACAAAAAGGAGAGCTATTTTATTTTTACAATTCCATTCATTCCAAAATCACATTTCAATGCTTTCTTGATAGACTAGGTGATGAAATTCAAAAATTTGCCTCGGAACACGGACTTGAAAGAAATTCGGACCGAATATTGCACTAAAAAAATGTGAAGCATGCAAGGTAATACAATCTCGTTTGTTCTACAAGTGACCTACACTCACACAGATGCGCTAGCTCTAGGCGCAGGTCCTACAACCCGCCACCTTATGTACCCCGTGACAGCACGCACACAAAAGAAATGGGTGCTTCACTCATGATTAGACAAGATTACGTCTGGTTCTTCTTTTAAGTCTGTGCCTCGGAATGCATTTTTTCTCATGCGTTTTCGACGTAGTAACATTAATCTGTGGTTTATGTGCGTTTGATGTCTGATAAGAAAGAGTTATTGCTGGATTCGCTTCTCATTTGACCACGTATACCGCATCAACCTTCGATTTAAGAGCAGTTAAACTCAAGTGAAAACAACCGAGTTACTCGATAAATATAATTAAGTTTTAATCTGTAGAAATGTTCGGATATACCGTTCAAGAAAATTCTAAATTGAATTCTGTCTGCATTCAGCGGTCACCTAGCGGTAACTTACCTAGACATAAGATTACTTTAACTGTTAACATTAATAGGTGCTTACTTATCGTAATCATAAAAACATCTACCTACCTATTACCTACACATTTTTTATATCGTCGCGTCGTAGTAGCAGTCGGCGAGTTCTGAACAAATAATATTTTGTACGACATTTCGCGTCTGTTGTGCTGATTCGACAGCAATAAGTACGATTCAATGAAGAGAAGAAACACTGCAATTTTCTTACACCCCTAACTAATAACTGGCTAAGCCTCCGCTACTAGAATTTGGTAGGTATTTTATTATAATATCTCGACCACACCAAGTCACCAACGTTTAATGCCAATCATTATAGCGTAAATTATTATTTTGCATTAGAATTTGGGTATTTTACCATTAATCGTCATGTTTGATAAGCGTATTGAAAATTGAAATTAGGTGAAACTAAACTTAGTGTCACTTAAGGGGCTACCTGCCGGTTTTGGGTAATTTTGTAACCATTTTATTCATTAACTATGGCACTTTTTGAGCTGAAATTTAAACTGAACCATCTACAGGATATGAGAAGTGATGTGGTTTTTCTAGAAATCGATTTTAATGAATAAAACCGAAGAAAAGGGACTCTAAAGTCACCCCTTTTTTTCCAGTTGTAACCATTTTACTCTTACATTTTTAATCGGAACAAAATGAAAATTTACTATATTGTTCACAATACAATTTAGAATGATGTGGTTTTTTTACTTTTTCGAAATTAATAAAAATCATCGAATTTTTCAAAGAAAACAGCAAAATTCTGACCGGAGCCACGCGCTCTTTCTCATCGATTAGTATGGAGTGTGAGTGAGAGGAGAGTGGTCCACGGCTGATACGCCTTAAATCATTCGGCCCCGTCCACATGATGAAAGTATGTTAAAATTCGACCGTCATCTTCTTGAGCCGTAACTAAAAATAGTCACTTTCTTTACGATGGCTAAAATTTTTGATAAAATATAGGTTTTAGATAATATGTAGGTACCTACATCTGCTGAAGAGCAGATAACAGAAGGGAAGCCCGAGTTCTACAGGTTGTAACACAACACCCTAGTAATACTTAAGTCGGTTATTACAGCAGTTTTGTATGGGCCGACTGATTTTTTTTCTCGATTTCGAAGTTGGCTCCATAGTGAAAGTTGTTCATTGCAGTTTCATGGGCTGAGGGTGTTTTTTTACACCCTGTACAATGAAGACCACGATCTGGCAGGCGCAGTGTCAGACGCCTTCTAGCTCGCAAGCACGTATCCAGACTTTGGATACGCTGCTAGCTCGTTACATCGATGATTTGAGAAATATTATAAAAGTTAGCAGGGAGCGTCGAGGATAGAGTTCTGCGCCCCTTGGGAGAGAGCTATGTAGACGATGATAGGCTGATGATGATGAAACTAGCTGCACACACTTTATTTGATCTTGTTTCGACTCTCAAACTGGCCAGTCAAGTCTCATCGATTTTTCGAGTTTGCGATTGTGTTGATTTTTTCGCGTGTTCATTTTGCATACCTAAAGTCAACGCAACGTGCGCACTCGTGATTGGTCGTAATATTACAATAACAAATCAGGTTTATGGGCTATTCCAAGAACACCATATTGATTACTGATTAGGAAATCTAAAACTTCTTGGCTTAACCTTAAGAATAATACCTTATCATCATCAGCCTATAAACGTCCCAACCCAATGCAGGGCCCAGGCGTATGGGCGTATGGTATATGGGCACACAAGGCCGTTAGACCACCAATGCGGATTGGTAGATTTTCACATACGCATCAGAATTTCTCATTCAGCGTATTCAGATTTCCTCATGATGTTTTTCTTCACCTGTTTTTCAGAGCAGTCGGTATTAGGTACGTACATAAGCTAAAACAAAAGAGTTAAGAACCTGTGTGGAGGGGTTTGGTAAGAACTCGACCACGTCTTCAAGGTCTGATTATCCTTTACGATAGACAACCCCTGATAGGAGAAATCTAAGCCAATAGCAAAACGTGCGTTTGAATTCAGATATCTTGAGAATAAACTTTTATAATAAGTACTACGTTTTGTATAATGATTTCCAGTTTTTCTTGATTCCATATTCGGTGTATAAACATGATATTTTCAAGTTGAAAAGGTCAACCAGAACATTAAGAATTAAAGTAGCAACTGACCACACGCAAACACTTAGGTATTATGATACTATTTCCTATGAAATATCACCAACATAATATCGTACATAGACATACTATAAACTCACGACCCCAATCCTTTTTGGGGTGGTCAGAAACATTGCTACATCTATCCAACATCGGTTTTACATTTTATTTATTTCTAATAATGCTAGCTAATTAAGTTTAAGTCAAATTATGTTTGTAACTTTCATACCTACCTATCCATCCATTCATCTTATAATATATACTAGTGTTTTCCCGCGACTTCGTCCGCACAAATTATATACCAGATTTTAAGTCAGATCATAAGCTAACAAACAAAAAAAGTTTCATCAAAATCAATATGACAATAACCTCGTAACATGAAACTGGGGCAATGGCAGGCGCCGGACCCGGGCGTCTCTGTTAACTGACATCATCACATCAAGGTCGTTGCTGATTTTTATTTGTTTTTAACAGGCCTATCTCGATACTCGAGCCTGGATAAAGAGGAAGTGACAATTTAGAGTCTAACAAACAAAACTACTCAGATAACCGCGTTACAGCAGAACTGGTAAGCCAGCCTTATCTAAATCTGGGTTTAACGGTGAGTTTAACTTCAAAATGGAGGAGATTATCTATGTAGTAGGTAGTTATGATTGTGAATAGACCTACTGAATAATTGTCAAAATATTTTTAAACAGTGACAAGACAACTTCTGTTAACTATTACTTACTTACCTAGGTATTATATATATAGGGTCCTACTTTTTTAAGGGGATGATCAGACCATCAAACTGAACAACTTTCTCTATGGGACCAACATCGAAATCGCGAAAAAGACCCTATAATTATCTACTTTAAAAAAAAGGTCAGTCTGACCGAACTGCCAAAATTGTGAATGTGCATTATGAACGATCCACGGTCGATCACCACGGACTTGAAAGAAATACGGACCGAATATTGCACTAAAAAGATGTGAAGCATGCAAGGTAATACAATCTCGTTTGTTCTACAAGGGACCTACACTCACATAGATGCACTAGCTCTAGGCGCAGGTGCTACAACCCGTCACCTTATGCTACCGCGTGCTAGAACGATGTTCTAGATCGCGTGACAGCACGCACATACCTAAAAGAAATGATTGCTTCACTCATGATTAGACGAGATTACGTCTGGTTCTTCTTTTAAGTCTGTGACGATCACTGACTGGATATTCTGTATACACGAGAAGGCAGCGGATTTAACATCGATCAAATAATATAAATAGATGAGCAGCCTCATGTGAAATATTAACTATTTGTCCGAATTGACAGGTTTAAGTAGTTACTGTCAACGAGATGTACCTTGTGTCACAATCATTTGTTTAAAACATTAGGTAGGTAAAGCCAGACCAGGAAAATAAAAAACCTCGCCATGTTGCGGAAAATCATTGGAACTAATTTTTGTACTGGGAACACTAACATTAAAGGTGACAGTCGATTGCAGCGCCCCCAATCCAGGTTTTTTATATTCCTGGTCAGGCTTTACTTACATAAACTTACCTGCCAACTTCCAGGCAAAGTAACAAGTTAGAATACTTCCACTAAAAGCATAAACAAGTAGAGGAATCTATCTAAAATATGTATAGCATAAATAATTCAGCAGAGCGAGTCGGCTCGGCCTTGACCGTGCCCGATCGTGACTCGAACGAAAACAACCCACAACGATGTGCCTTCGCGAATCGTACATAATTTGACTAAAAACCGGCGAATCACTTGATGCGTCGATAATTTTGCCATCTAGCTATCCACTAAATACCTAGTTCAGGCTTAGATCATAGTAAAATTAAGGGATCGGTCTTAGAAAAAGTATATGTCTAGAATGAGCCTCACTAATATCCCATATAAAACAAAAGGGGCTAAGTTTCATAGGTTGGTGTGCATGAGGCGCCCTACAAATTATGTATGTGTGCGTGTATATGTATAGGGTTTAGGAACCAGTACTGGTTCCAATTTTTTTCGACGCTTTCGTATCTTCGACTGTCAATCTTGACATATACTTACTTTATCAAAGGGATCGGTATGACTCGAACATTTCAATGCGGTGCGGTCCAACAATGTTAGGTACCTACTAAGTAGGTAAAGTAGGTACTTAATTAATCTTTTATAAATATCGTTTTTCTAGTAATGTGTTATGTTAGTAAGTGTTATTTTTTAATCTCACCCTTTCAAAATCATGATCGAATTTTATCTTTGTCGAAAATAAACTTTGTAGTAATTTTGTCTATTTCTACCTACTGCTTATTTTAACGTGTGACGTTGAAGACAAGGTTGTGAACTCGTAAATTATTATAAAATAGGAAAATGTTGTTTCTGATAAACAACATTACACAACACAGACAAATAGGATATTAATTTACATGCATTTCATGTAGGTATGCTAAACATTTTAAAATACTTACCATGGCACAGCGTATCTCATGAGAACAGGCTGTCGCGCATTGAAAATTGACATAAGGCGCATTTTCGTCATCGTTCCTGAAGCGCAAAGTTCGAAATTGGAAAAAGCGCACGAAATCGGGAGAGTGCGGTATCTGTTAACTGCCTATAACTATTGAATAATCTGTGGTTATGTGCGTTCACACACGAAGACCCACTGACGGAGCAGCAAACGTCAGTCCGTCATTTGTGAAGCAAGGAGTTGTATGAAACCGCACGTAGAAGCACACACGGTGACGGATTGACGCACCACGTATGCTTCTATGGACTGACGTCTGCCATTCCGTCAATGCGTCATAGTGTGTGATCCCACTTTGTACAAAACTGCGTACGATTCGAACCGAGAATGACATAAAACATGTTGTTATTGAAGAATGAACTGCATGAGTCAGCGGCCAGCCAGCGGTTACGCAGTCGACACACCTCCTTGTTTACAAACAAACAGACTAAACGTGGTGCATTGTAGTTTCCTGTTAGGTTATGTGACGCACTGTTTTAAGTAATTATGTTTTTATAAACGCGTAGGGTCATATCACAACACATAGAGGTATAGAGCTTTGCCCAAATAAACTACGCCTTGTATGAGAATCATCTAACCTAACCTAACCTAACGAAGAAATGTGGAAGACTGAGATGGGTTAATCTCAGAGGATCCTCTTCCCCCACCCCTCAAAACCCCTTAAAAATATAACTCGGCCATTCCCAGCCTAAATAGGAGCTTGTTTCACCACTTTTGGTTATCCAAAAGTTAACAAGAACTTATTGTTCTTGATAGCTTTTTTGACAATAATTCGTTTGACACATTTTTCATACAAAATATGCTATTAGATAGTAGCTAACAAGAACTTATACAAAAGTGGTGAACCATGCCCTTAATCAGACTAAATATATCAATGAGTTTCAGGAACTTGGGTAAGCAGTTATAAGACTATAGATACTAATTCTTATTCTATGGTATAGGGTATAAGATTTTCTCGGGGTCTTCGGTGAACATTTTCGTTCACGTACATCATCACGTTCATCGTACAGAAATCTGCATGTGCTGAAGAATTCTGATGCGTATTTGAAGTCTTGCATCCACAATGGGCACATGTGTTGGTCTTACGCTTATACACCCTTGAATGAAGATGAGTGGGATGGGAAAACACTACCTACCACTGGGCATTCTGCACGGATTGTCTCTACATCGAAAACTGTTCGTCGAAGTCAGTTTAACGATTGTACCTAGGGACATACGCCACATTGATGGTACTCTACATCGAAAGTCTCCATAATGAAAGGTTTCTGCGTTTTTTTAAGTAGTTAATGTAGCAAAAGACGTAGGGCGTCAATAGGTGCTAACTCTAAAATTGAGAATTAAGTTTTGCCACAATAACTATTCAAACTATTTCAAACCATACATTATTCATAGGATTATGCTGCTAGAGTTGATAAAAACAATACGCTGTTAGACAGGGATACCAAACGGGAGTGTGAATGAGATGCCAACAGTGGCGTGATCCACACCCACACAGAAGTTGTGCAAAAACATCGGATAGACGAGGAGCACGTGTATTATGCGTTAGGTAAACAAGGGCGGCTATTAACGCATATTTTAAAATGTTGTTGACAACAATGGTAAAGTGGTAGTACAGTCCGCAAGAAAATCGACTTTGAAACCCTTAATTCCTACTAAGTTCCTACCAAACGAAAAGATTGTGAATGTTGTGATTGAAAAAGTCACACGTTACAGTTATCACACTGTGGTTGTAAGCGAAAATAATGCTGTGGATGCTCGATCAATTTCTTGGCAGACCGTACCTCTACCCGTTTTTTTTTTTAAACTTTGACACACTTCGTGCCGAAAAGCTCGGGTATTCAGTATTCAATGTTAATGTTCGCACTAGTACGCTTCGACTGTAAATGCATTACATATTAAACATATTTTTTACGATTTTCGTCCCATAGTGAAAGTTGTTTGATGGTCTGAAACACCCCCTAAAGTATGTACCTACGCATTTAAGTATATACCCTTTATAATGGGTGGTAGAGCTCAGGAAGTCTACAAGTAAATTCAACATGGCATCAAAAGAACTATACATTCACAATAATCACAACAAACAACTATGTCATTCATTCATTACACAGTAGGTACAGTTCAATAAATCAGTTTTTCTATTGGAACTGACATTTATGTTACACGTGTTGTTATGACTCTTCCACGTTTATAGTCCAGTAAAAATACGGGTCGAAAGGAAATAATTTATAATAAGCAATTTTTTTTGCTAGATCGTTTATACAAATGATATTAAGATACTTTATTAACGAATCCCACTAAATTTCGTATTTTTAGTTTTTAGTACTAAAATGTAATTTTTTTATTTATAGTGTCTGATTTCTTACTTTTTTCATTTTTATTGTTTGTTTTAGGTTATGAGTTTACATACACTGTGTAAATTTTGTACTAAAATTGATTTTATCGAAATTTATACTTGTTTAAAAACGATGGTTCCGTGATGATTTTTCGTTGGATTTACTTCTAATATGAAAGAATACCAATAAATTTAACAAATAGCATAAAACAATTTAGAGGTGGGCGCCGCGCCGCGCCGGTTAACCCGTGTAGCCGCCGCCGCCGAGTTAGGCGCCGACGGCGCCGATGTCCGTCCGTGGTTCTAACGTGAAATTCTGTGTCGGTCGATTTATATCAGTGCTTGCCAAGCTTGCTGCCGGCAGCACCCCGTTTTTCACGTTAGATGCCGGCGCCGCCGATTGCCGTACTAGTTGCTGGTGCCGATAGCCAAGTTGGCTGCCAGCACTAGTTACTGGGCTAAACTGTACTTTACATGGGCTCTCTGTTGAAGGCGCCAGTTGCTAATTTGGATGCCAGCGCTGGTTATCCATATCTGTGCCGGCGCTAGCTGCCGACAGCGCCCTGGTTGCAGAGTTCAGTTCCGGTGGCGCCGGTTGCCGAGCTAGCTGCTGGCGCTGACAGCCAAGTTGGCTGCCAGCACTAGTCACTCTCTGTTGACGATACCAATCGTTCATTTGGTTGCCGGCGTTGGTTATCCATATCAATGCCGCCGGTTCCCAATGACGTTATTTTTGGTTGCCAGCGCCGGCAGCAGTCTCCAGAATCAGATTTCTCGAAATAATGCTGGAGATAACAAGCTTAAGTTCGATGTCAAGGAGTTGACATTTTGAGAGATGTGCTTGTCTATATTGGCGAGATAAGAAGAATGTGTTCTCAGGACTTTCTACACTTGCCGGGATTAGTCTAGCGATTCCTGCTAATACGAAATACGAACCCCGTTGTTTTTTCTACACCTGGATTGGTTTTAAATGCTGAGAAATCGCGTTTGTAGTTGTAAAAACATTTAACATAAGCACATTTTTTTTTTCATTTCTTATTTGCATCTGGAGCTTCTAGATAATACATTTAACACCTAAAGTGTGGATTTAAAAAAAAAAAACCGCGCCGCCGCCGGCAAATTTCGGGTCGGCGCCCACCTCTAAAACAATTGCATATACCTACTATTTTTTTCAAATTTTAAATTATTTTTTTTACTTTGTTTAATTATTTATTAAAATTTTTAGGGGGATTTTCAATCTAAACGATAACTAGAATTATAATCTAAAATATGAAAGAAAAAAACCGGTTATTATAAATTATTTACATTCGCCATACAAGCGACCCGTAACTTTACTGGAGTATTATTATTTGTATGGCTCGTTGTTCCTCGTGAGTCAAAGAGCACAATTAGTAATTCATTAATTGTATATGAACGAACATTCAGTTTTGTGGAAAATCTTATACGGACGACTAAAAGACGTTACATAGATGAAACATTACTTCGTTGAACAGTTCATTAGATCAAACGTGTTCGGTGAAACATGTTTCGTCTAAAAAAATTTAGATGTTATACGTAGAAGGTAACCCACTAAATTGTCTAGGTACCCACAATTAATAAGTAGGTGTGTGATTATCATAGGTCTCAAGCTTGGCTGCTGCTACACATTCATCTAAAAGAGCCAGAAACAATGTTAATCAATGGAGTCACGTTGCAGGGTTTGCCTCGAACACTTATCTCTCGCGTGGTGTTCGCGCGGTTCGCGTCTCTGCCACGAGGCTCCTAAATCCTTCTCAGTTGTTCTTACTCAAAAACAATCCTCGAGATTGGATAGACACTCCCTCAAATAACTTGACACTGGCGAAATCTAACAAGGAAACGCCATTAAATAAAAATAAAAAAAAGAATGTTAATCAATGTTTAAAACTGTGTTAAAAATAGGTACCTAGGTATAATGGTTAACCTTTGATAAAGTATATGTCAAGATTGACAGTCGAAGATACGTAAGCGTCGAAAAAAATTGGAACCGGTACTGGTTCCTAAACCCTATACATATACACGCACACATACATACTTAATTTGTAGGGTGCCTCACGCACACCAACCTATGAAACTTAGCCCCTTTTGTTTTATACGGGATATTAGTGAGGCTCATTCTAGACATATTCTTTTTCTAAGTGGTTAACATTTAATTCGAGTTCGTTAAAGAAAATTCTTAAAATTAATTAGGCAAGTAGGCTATACCTACGTCGATGGAGCGAGGGCGCGATGATAGTCCATACGGAAGAGAGCTAGCGACTCAATCAAGAGGCGGCGGTTCGATTCCTGGCCTGTACCACTAAGTTCTACGGAATTTATGTACGGTTGTATTTAAGATTATCACTAGCTCGACGGTGAAGGAAAACATCGTAAGGAAACCTGCATATCCGAGAATAATAAAAAATTAGTTCGGATGTAAGGTACATGATACAAATAATGCCTATGCTTTAAAAAAGCCTAATACACCTAAAACCCGAATAAATCAAGTCATGACTTGAATATTTCACTCACACATACCTACAAGTCCTATATACTAGGGAGGGATGCGCGGGCGGCTCTATCTCGCTCTCTGCGGTCGTGCGGGCAAATTCATTGCTGGAGGAGGACTTTTCGCGCTGTGAGCTAAAAATCTCGTGACTTCGCAGTAACTTTACAGTTATTTTTTTAACTGATATGTTAATGTAGGTAACGCAGTATACACTTTACCATATTTGTTATAAAGGCCATTGAACCTCTTTGTATGGGAGGCTGGCATAGTGATGACCATAAATTTTCAGGAATTTCAAAAACGCGGCGCACCCTGAAACCTATGTATATCGATAGAGGATCTATAGACGAACATAAAATGTCAAATAACATATGGTCCTAAAGTGCAACGTTTTCGAGATAATCCATGTTAAGGATCTTGTATGATAAAAATCCTAACACATTTTCCTCCAATACCAATCTCCGTGGTCCAATGGTTATAAGACTTGGGATCTTGACACGGAGGTCGTAGGTTCGATTCCCATGGGGGACACCTAGTCATATGTCACTTTATGCGTTTTTCCCCAGTTGGTTAAGGTAATGCAGGCTTAATCACCTGATTGTCTGAAAAGAAAGATGATTCCGTGCTTCAGATGGCACGATAAGCCGTTGGTCCCAGTTACTATCTCTGGTGGTTATTATTCGTTATATAAAAACCACGTCAGAGGCCGTAAGGCGGTCTGAAAAAACTCTGACACCAGGGCTTGCCCACACGATAAGAAGAAGATGTATGGAATAGAAAATGTTTTTGGCATAAACAAGTTCTATGACACCTTTCTGTAATACCCAGTATGAGAAATATACCGAGTTAGGTAGGTACTTATTGATGATAATTTATTTCGAAAAAAGTTCCTGTATTAATGGCAAACATTTATTTCATCTGTGCAGGTATACACGTATGGGGGTGCTACTTGGGAATGTTCCTCCATTGAAAGGGGAAGATCTTCCACCAGGCTTAGTGTGAAGCCTGGGGACCGGCCGTGGTCCAACAGTTCTTAGTTGGACCTTGTATATTATATATCGAATCTCTGTGATTATTTCTCTTGCGCGATTTATGTCTCGCATTCGATTGTGAACCTTATTTGTAGTAGGTTACGAGTTACGTATTTACGGTGAACGTTGTCTTTGTATGGAGCATATTTCTGAGAGCGACGGTATCGCCATCTGTTAGCTTCTTTGCTATAACTTGTGGGTGTTGACATCTATGGCAAGTCCCCACAGTACTCCCCCCTCAGACCGGAGGTCGTTGAGTTGTTCGAAGTGTGCAGTCTGTATCCGTGTAGGTGCAGTGCTCCAGTCAAGTGAGTCTGACGAGCGATGTGCTGCGAGTGTGTGCATCTGTCAGGGAGACCAGTCCTGATGTGATGCGGGTGAGTGACAGGCGTGGAGAAGGCGAGCAGAACTGCCACGTGGAGGTGAGCTCAGACACGTGGGCTGCGGGAGATCCTTCTGTGCAGACGCTGACTGTCGTTGAGGAAGCTGCAGGCCCAGGAAGCGGTGTGAAGACAGCTGCGATGGACCTGGTGCGGCTCCGGGTTGATGGCGTGTGACTGCTGCTTGTTTGACCTGGTCGAGGGGTAGGAAGGGTTGGTTGAACTGGTTGCTGCTCTGTGTTGATGCTGCTCTGCGGTGTTCAGGTTGCGATGTTCTTTGTCGAGGGTCACCAATGTGGGGTCTCGTGTGTGGTGTAGGTATCTATGAGGTAGGTAAACACAGACTCCACTTAACAGATTTAATGACTTAGTATTGCATTAAGTACAGGCAAGCAGTAAGCGTATTTGGATAGCCAGGTTTAGACCGCGTAAGCACTAGGTAGGTATTTGCTAGGCGTAGCGATACAGGTGCAGCGCGGCAGGCGTTCTGTGCGGCTCTGTGGCAGGCGGCGGCCGACTGGAGCTCGGCGGGTGGCCAATATGGAGGTGCTACTTGGGAATGTTCCTCCATTGAAAAGGGAAGATCTTCCACCAGGCTTAGTGTGAAGCCTGGGGACCGGCCGTGGTCCAACAGTTCTTAGTTGGACCTTGTATATATATCGAATCTCTGTGATTATTTCTCTTGCGCGATTTATGTCTCGCATTCGATTGTGAACCTTATTTGTAGTAGGTTACGAGTTACGTATTTACGGTGAACGTTGTCTTTGTATGGAGCATATTTCTGAGAGCGACGGTATCGCCATCTGTTAGCTTCTTTGCTATAACTTGTGGGTGTTGACATCTATGGCAAGTCCCCACACACGTACACACGGTGACACATCAACCTATACAAAACCAAAATAATAAGCTGGCCGCGCGACGACTCATAAATGTCATGCAACCTAAACCTACTCGCGGCCAGCTTATTTTGGTTATGAACAGCTTGATGTGTCGCCGTGTGTAAGTACAAATACGCCTCACGACGCGCTGCATACTTCGCGGTCAACTTATACTGGCAGTGTAAGAAGCAAAAAAAATAAAAAAAAAATACTGGCAGTGTGTAGTGCGTCGTCGTGCAGGTTGTAATTGCTATTGTACCTCAACAGATGAAATAAATGTTTGTCTGGGCTATGTCCAAATGGAATATATTTTAATCATGTGCTATGTCTATGTTTTTCTTAATTGCAATTACAATTTAATTGAAATAACAAAAAATCGAATGAGAACTTTTTTCGAAATAAAGTACCTACCGCTGTATTTTTTCACCAAAAAGAGAAAGGTGTAATAGAAAACGTTTATACCTACGCACGGACTTGAAAAAAGGGCGGACGTAATGTGACACTAAAAAGATGTGAAG
This sequence comes from Agonopterix heracliana, assembly GCA_963693445.1. Lineage (NCBI taxonomy): Eukaryota > Metazoa > Arthropoda > Insecta > Lepidoptera > Depressariidae > Agonopterix > Agonopterix heracliana. Next base: position 14,630,920 of record OY856323.1, on the reverse strand, counting down.
CATGAGCATGCAAGGTCCTACATATTCGTTTGTTCTACAAGGGACCTACACTCACACAGATGCACCAGTTCTAGGCTTAGGACCTACAACCCGCCACCATTTTGTACCGCGTCAGCACACACACAAAAATAAATGGGTGCTTCACTCGTGATTAGACAAGATTACGTCAGGTTTTTTTTCAGGTCCGTGTACCTAGGTAGGTATCATAAACATCAACCAAGAAGGGGTGGTATCCCGCGGTGCGTCTGGAAGTCCGATGATAGTAGAAAGGGGAAGGCGGGATGAGCTCATGCAGCTCTGGTGCACACTCACCGCAGTACAATCTGTAGAAGACCTACAAGCAGGCTACTCTGCGGCGGTGGGCTAGGCTATGAAGCTTGGTTTCCACCAACCAGATTACTGTCGCCAAGATGCCCAGCTTTTTGGCTGCACTTTGAGCCTTAGACTCGATGTCAGCGCCGAAGTTGAGTTTCGTAGTCAACCCATGCTCAGAAGCTCAAGACTGTCGGAAACAGGGACAGATTTATCTTCCCCGGAAAGTAGGAACCAGAATAAACGAACTCCTTTTGGCGTTGAACAGACGAGCCTGTGTTTTGGTGGCGTTGAAGTTGACTAGATTATTGTCACCCCATTGGGAGACAAGACTTAAAGTCAAGTTTGTCCGCTCCACCATGGCTTCCCTCTGCGAACGTATTTCATCCCCGCCCCAAGCGCCGGATAGATATCTCTCTGTGACAGTACTGTCATCTGCATACCCAATAATACCTGACACAAAGAGGTCAGTGATGTGTAGCAGGAAAAGTCTCGCAGAGAGAACAGACCCCTGAAGAACCCCAGCATCAATTGCCATGAGGTCTTCCGACCTCTGAGCAGCTGTCAATGACAACTCTAATCGACCGTTCACTCAAGAAATCAGATATCCAGCTGCAGAGATCAGCAGGGATGCCATAAGCAGGAAGCTTGCTCAGCAATCTAGCGTGCCATACCCTGACAAAGGCCTTCGAGATGTCAAATTACACAACTAGTGCTTCGCTGTGTTTCTCGATGGCCTCGCCCCACCAGTGCGTGACATCCATCAATTATTAATTTAATTAAATAGACTATGTTGATGGCGTGAATAGACTATGTATTACTGTTTAAATAACCTTAGCGTAAGAATTTATATTGCAATAGTATTAAGTCGTGTTATGCTGTAGAGTTTCTGGCCGCATCTTCTCTACAGCGACAACACGTTCCGAAGCGGTGGTAACTTAAAAAAGAATTAACGTTTAATAAGTGTGCTTCAGCCTCCTATATTGAATAAATTATTTTGAGTTTGAGTTTGACATAAGAAGATCCCCAGTCGATCGCCCCCTGCGAAAGCCATATTGACGATCACTGTGTAGATCATTATCTTGTAGGTATGTCCGCAACTTACTGTTAAGTACTCTTTCCATGACTTTACAGAGAATGGAAGTGATGGCTATAGGTCGGTAGTTGCAGGGGTCGGAACGAATGCCCTTCTTGGGAATCGTTCTTGTTCTGAGAGAGAGGCGACACAGGCGTGTTAAAACAGGAGACAACTCAGGCGCATTATATCTCAGCACTCTTGCAGGTATTCCATCAGGACCTGGCCTCACATGCAGACTACGCAATGCTCTGCGGACCTCTTTTGTGTGTATTGTCATCTCCGGCATGTGTGGCTGTTTGGCACGAGCGTCCAGACGTGAATTGCTCCTAAACAGAGAAGCATATAAATTCGCTTTCTGTGACCCACCAGGTTTCTGCATGGGAGGCAAAGGGGGACGGTAGAAATAGGATTCGACCGATTTTGAAAGGGACCAGAACTGTTTACTACCAGAAGGGTAGGATGCCAGTCTGTGCAAAGACCGATACTGAGTGCTTGTCTGGATCTGATGTCAGCAGAAAGTCTAAACGATTGGGCGTATGGCCATCGACATCCGTTACCCGCGTTGCTTGATTCACCAGCTGGGTGATATCTAACGATAACGCAAACTTACGCGTCTCTCTGCCAGCATGGTTAGTTTTCTGGAACAGGAACAGCCACTCGCTTCGGTGGGCATTTAAGTCCCCCAGAAAAACAAGCTCCGCTCCGTCGAGATACGCTCCTCAGTTACCCTGATGGACCTCTTGGGCCCGACAGACTGATGGGAAACTCACTTGTAGACTGCGGGGACGCCCGATCCCCCCTGCAATGGCCACCGGGACCTCCCTTCCAGTCGCCAAGGCTGCAGTGGGGCAGCCTTTCACACGTGGCGAGCGCACTACTTGGGCCCCCTACTAACTGCGGTACCGACCCACGACTGTCACCGTGCTTCGGATCCCGCTACCCTCCAGAATGAGTTTCCCGGTACAGTGTTGCTCAGAGGCCAAGACCGGTTCCGAACAGCACAGCTGATTTTCTCCCATTCCCCAATAGCACTGGCACTCCTGCACACCGACGGAATGCAGCAAGCTGCTTGGCGCAAGACTCCAGCAGGAGGGTGGGCGCAAGCCAGGCGGCTCCTTGCGGAGCCTAGTACCGCTGTGGGGGATCGTTCGGCCGTCACCACAAACTTGGTAGTCTGTGGTGGCGGTGTTGTCCGGGGTGGAGGAGGTAGATCCTTAACCACCCCAAACGTCCACCACCTACGTCCCACTGCAGGGCACAGGCCTACCCTCATGGAGGGTGTATGTACGTTAGTCCACCACGCGTGCACAATGCGGTGCGGTAGACCTCATATACGCATCGGAATTTCTTTTTCATCGTATGCAGGTTTCCTCAAAATGTTTTCCTATGCCGTTTGAAGCAGTTGGTGCTACGTAGGTACATAAGTCAGAAAAAACTCATTGGTACATGGCATATGTCATCCGTGCGGATTCAGACCTGGACCTCAAGATTGAATTCCATAGCTCTCTGCAACTCGCTACCCACGGAGCGTTGCGATTCTATTGATATATGATCGCATCTTATAGGTAATTGGGGGGGGGGGGGGGGGATGTGTTAGGATTTTATACAGGATGTAAGTGACAGCCTAGCAAATACTGAAACGGTAAACTCAGACCATCAAACTGAACAACTTTCACTATGGAGCCTACCTCAGGAAACGCAAGAAAAAAATCTGGTGTCCCATACATTTTAGTCAGGTAGGTATAACAGTTTTGTATGGGACCGCAGATTTTTTACGCGTTTCCTGAGGTAGCCTCCATAGTGAAAATTGTTCTATTTGATGGTTTGAGTTCACCGTTTCAGTATTTGCTAGGCTGTCACTTACACCCTTTAGGTAGGTACAAGGTGTTACAAAAATACAAATAAACATTCAAGGGGGTGGTTTAGACCATCATACTGAACAACTTTTACTATGGGACCAATATCGAAATCGGGAAAAAAAATTAATATATTGTATGAGATATCAGTTTTTTTTTTTCGCGATTTCGATGTTGGTCCCATAGTGAAAGTTGTTCAGTTTCATGGTCTAAACAACCCCCTTAAGAGTTTTAAGTATTTATTTTAACCCTGTATACACAACATCTTTAACATGCATTATCTCGAAAACTTTGCACTTTAGGACTATAGTTTATAGGACATTTTTTGTTCGTCTATACATACTCTATCGATATACATAGGTTTCAGGATGCGCCGCATTTTTGAAAAATTTCCGAAATTCCTGCAAAATTATGGTTACCACTATGCCAAAAAGTTCAAAGCCCTTTAATGGCTTTAAACTTTTCATGAATGAATACTTGTAATTATTTTTATTTTTTATCCCAGGCACCCAGAGATCCACAAATAAGGCCTAGGTTTGGAATAAGTAATTTTAATAAGTAATTGTAATTCTAATAAGTAATTTTAGTAGGTATGGATAGTTCCAGAATTCTTTGGTTTCTATGAGAAAATATGTCGATTTTACTTAGTATTTTACATTTGTCTATGTTTTTCTTGCTTCATATAAAACATTATGTTTGAGTTATAGTTTAAGTACCTCATTTTACATTAATTGTGTAAAAGATTCTGTTATCTTATAAATAAATGCCAATGCTCACGATTTTTAAGCATATATATTTTCAAATATCTTCCATTTCGGAGATTTTTTAGGCGGAATGCTATTGGCCTTGTTAAATAGTGGTGATTTATTATGACCAATGGAAGAGGTTTACGATTTGTTACCTTATGCCTATTTTTTCTCAAAAGTTATATTGTTTTGTCAAAATATCTTGTTAAACACAATATAATTATGGTGATTAACCATGTTTGTGTTTGTTTTAGTTTATATTTATTACGCGAGAAGGACTTGAAATAAGGTAGGCCTTATTTGTATCATGGGCCTTATGTGTAAAATATGGGTGAGCTTGGGGCGAACACAAAAGATCAGCGATGGTCGCAGTGTTACATAACGAACCTTGCTTGCAATAGCCCAGCCAACAATAATAATACCTACGTCACTACTTATTAAATGCTAAAAATTTTAAGGAATTCAGATCATGAAACTAATCTAAACTACTTGCTGAAGGAACATGAGTCCAAAAAAATTGTAGGGCCTTCCTCAAAAGTACTACACGGATCAGCCGATACATTTTGGTATGCGAGGCTTAAAAATATTCAAGTTTTTACTCATGTTCCTTAGGGAAAGTTGTTTTGTTTCATTATCTGAATTCTGAATACACATTAAAAAAAACTCGTTTAAGTATTAAAAACAAAGGAGTGCATTGCATTATATCCATAATACACAAAATACAAAATCCAGAGAAGCGATAAGTTAATCTTTGTATGAATTATGAGGAAATGTTATAGGAACGAAAAACCTACCCACATTATTTTACGTCACTGTCATGGAAAAATAGGCCCTAACTATATTACTTATACACTAGTTAACATTAATATACATGGCCCTGCTCTATAAAAATACGAACCAGGAAATAGTTGCTCTCGTTTAAAAGATATTTTTAGTTGTACCTAACCTAATGTATGTGTGTATAGATGAAATGTGTAGGTAGAAATAACGTATATTCCCTCGATTCGTATCTTCGGGTAGGCATTATTATTAAACTATACTCAAACTTAGATTGCTTCTAAATATATATTGATGTTTATTTTAAATATTAAACTGCGTCAACTCTATATAAATATAGCCGCTTAGACTTACATAATAACATAATTTTGCACAAACAACATTTTTTTATTTCATCTGGAAATTACTAAGGTATGTTAAAAGCATACTAAGCCATGTGATACGCGCATTAAACCCATTGTTTTTAACACCAAAAAAGAATTACTGCGCAAAACATTACCTACCTAATGCAAAAAGTGTCAACAATCAAAACACGCAATTTCTAAGGTTAAAACATTTAAATAACACATGAAACATTTTTGAACATGCTTAAATTATATAAGTTTTTTTTACTTATAGCACTTTGCTGTAAAATTCAAATTTAAAGAAATCTTTTTATAGTTTGTTTTTGTTTTACCCAAACGAAAAGGTCAGTCAAATCTAAGAATGACTAATTTTAATGATACCATTAATTTTAGAATGTCTCGTCATTAATTAATATTTCGTCGTCATGAAATAGACGCTTCCGCTTTGAATAGATTAGCCCATTTCTTACCTTGGTTCTCGTAAGAGGCGACAAAAGCTTGCTTGCAGTGTTATAAAATTAAATAATGTGACAATAGCCCATATATATACCTTGGTACCTAATGAACCTACTTATAACATCTGGGCGTCAAAGATTTGTTAAGACACCTGAAGGAATTATTTGCATTTTACGAAACCCGATTAGAGAGTAGACTTAAGATATTAGTAGTTTCTGACCGCATCTTCTCTTCAGCGACAACACGTTCCGACGCAGTTGTAGTTTCAAAAAAAGATTTGACGTTGCTTCAAGCTCCTAGGTATATTGAATTAATTATGTTGACTTTAATTAATTTGGTTTTAATTAACCCATTAAACAGGTGCACAGAGCTGCAGCTGAACTTTAAAGCACCACCAAAACCAAAAGACGTGTTAATTTATTTTTTAAATCCTGTATCAAAATGCCACGCTGCCAATCAAGAAGTCTCTTTCACGATAAGTAGATAAAGAAGCCGCAAAAAAAGGTATTGCATAAGATGTATTATGCAGCATCTCAAAACATTTACATCAGCATTTGAAAGAAAGGAAAGTAATGAAAATCGTGTATAATCGACAATGCGGAACCAATGGTTTTCTTTATCTTCGACACGCCGGCCAGCGGTCACTGCCAAGGTTACTATGTTTACTTAACTTATGTAAGCATGAGGGAATAATGTGAGAATGGGCAATGAAGGTCGTTGTTGAATCAAAATTTGTAATTTGTGGCCTTGTTGCGAGTAGGTTTCAATAAGGACCGGCCCTTACTTGAAGTAAGTACCTTTATAATCATAAGAATAGAATAGAATAGAATTTCTTTATTTGTCTTTAAAGACACATTACAAAAACAATATATTATACAGTCAGTACCAAATACATAAAAAAACAACAAAAATAAACAGAAGTGGGATTCGTCCTTTGTAATTTCTGAAATTCATTCTGAAAAGGATTTCTTGATTTGGGCAAAGTATCGCTTAATAACTTGTTGCAAGAAAAGGCATTCAAATTAATTAGGTATCTGAAATTTTCTTTTTCTAGCTTCTACTTGTCTCAAGACTTAAAGAGTCAAGACTCTCACAAGAGATATAAAGCTTGTTCTAAAAGAATTACCTCCTATTTATATTTAGTAGCATAGCACCTAACTAGCGTGTTTATATTTTGCTAGAACTGAATGTTGATGCAAATAATATGTTGAGTGTATTACTTTGTCTTTGCTACGTCTGTTTTTCTTTATTTGAATGCGGGTATTTTTTATTCTATGAGGAGTAATAAAACTCGTCGAACGATTGCCTGTATCCGGATTTCAGCAAAAGTAGGAACATCAACGAGGACTACGTAGACAAAAGAGAGACTATTATTACGTATATATATTATTATATACGTAGAAAAGAATATTTGTACTTTGTATGTTTTGTTTTGTTTAAAAGAAGTGTGTTGTAGAGTTTCTGGCCGCATCTTCTCTACAACGGAACACCTTCCGAAGCGGTGGTAGAATCAAAAATGACGTCAAAAAGTTATCTATGTGATATTATTTTGAATAAAAAATTTTGACTTTGACTTTTGACTTTGAGATAGGTAAGGTGACAAGTATAACATCGACAAGGCTCTGTGACCCTTTATATTTCGCTGGATGTGGGCAAATAGAAAGAACTAAGACGCGACAGCCAGTCGATCTGCTGCAATGCTATGCTAGAATAATTTCACTAGGAAGTTACAAACGCTCTAGTTCATTGTCAAGGCTTCATTTCAAGGCCCAATATCGTTAGTAACTATTGTATAATCTGTGTTAATTGATAGCTGATAGTATGTAGTGTAGTTGGTAGTGAATACGCCTGTATCAGGCGGTTCCTTATTTCGCTTGGGGCAAATATGTTTGGTGTGGGTACTAAATATATGGATATTTGTAACTGAGTCACAGATGTTTATGTCTATATCGTTATCTAGTTATCATAATAAAAGTCTAGATAAGATTATGTTAGATAGGTACTTCGGTTTGAAGTAGATAATCTGATGTAAAGTTCTTGTTTTGCCTATTTACAATGCGTACCTACTACCTTGTACCACAAAGTACTATCTACTACACTGTAGTACTCGTAACTACAGAGTTATTTGGTAACTAACAATAGAGTAGGTACCTATAACCTTATTTGATTTTAGTATTCGAGAAAATAAACAATAAATAAGTTACTCCTTTGATACGCGCAATCTAGATTTTCTAAGCTATTTTTCCATATAGGTATAAAACATAACTTTTATTAATCCCTTCTACGAGTGTTCTACGACAAAGTTTTGAATGAAATTTACAACTCTGCAACCACCTTAAGAAAAGTTTATTCCAAGAACGCAAATGGGCGCTGCATATACAAACGAATTCTAGTGATAGGTATTTTCAATACTATCCAATTAAAGTCAATGACATTTTTCAGTAACAATCTAGAAACAAATCTCTATGTTTGTATGAAGCCAGATTTTCGATAAAATATACCTACAGTCTACAGTTTTAATGCTAGGATTAATTTAAGATTTGTATGGAAATCTTTGAGGCACTGTAACTTGAAAACTATACATTTATCGAAAATCTGACTTCATACAAACATAGAGATTAGTTTCTAGATTGTTTCTGAAAAATTTAATTGACTTTAATTAGTATTGAAAATATAACCAGACTTCGTTTGTATGAGAGCGCCAACGGCAATTATACCCTTAAAGAGCAAAGTCAGACTAAAATCTTTCGTTCTTTTTACATACTGCCATCCTATTAAATTTTAAAATTGTCATTCTGTTCGTATCCGCCACGCGTGTTGCTATACGAAATGAAGACACACATACCCAGTAACATACATAACCTACCTATATTTACATTTGCTTTGACCTTCAACTCACACTCGTATCTTTACATTATTATCATTAACAGTAACTGTAGAATAGATTACATTATTTAAATAAGTAGTTGTGTACAGTCAACCAATATGACTACACTTCTGTGCTCTCATCAAAAAATTCTAGTTTTCTCAATCACATATAGATCACAACACAAGACATAAATGAAAAAATGCCTAAATAGCTTCATAGGTAAAATACCTCTACTATAAAAGCCTTAACGCTATTTTGATATAATGCTTTTATAGGTAGGCTATTAACCTTTTTGTGTACATAGCTGGGTCTAGAGCTGGGTACATTCGATTTTAAAAGGTAATATTATACCACAGCCAAATAAAAATTGCGGTGACCAATACGGAAGAGAGCTAGTTTGGAGGAAAAGGGAAGATCTTCCACGGGCTAGTTGGAATGCCCGGGACCGCGGTCCAACAGTTCTTAGTTGGATGTTGTATATATGCAAAGTCTCTTGATAACTTCGATAGTGCGATTCAGGACTCGCCATATGATTGGTTGTTATTCGTAATGAGCTGTGATGCGTTGGACAGATCCATATTGTGATTGGCCGTCTTCTGTGTGACGTGCTAGGTCGCATGCGCTGACCTAGATAGATCTCTGTTTACATCGACTTGATCGATGTGTTCGGCATTGTTGCTTAGTCAGCTCTCGTAGCTCCGCTACAGTACTCCCCCTCCAGACGGAGTGTCGAAACTTGTCTTCAGCTTGCTTGGTACGCATTCAGTCCAGGCATGGCAATTCTTCATGAAGGCTTGTGTACGGCGTGTGACGGTGTGACCCCAATGGTTGCTGTACCGTTGCGCTGGCCGATAACCTCTGCTGCGGAGATGCGGGACCTTAATGCTTTGTAGGCTAGTTCAGGACCTCGTTGCTGCTCCGTGTTGCTGCCATCTTCAGTGACTGCTACGTACCAGAAGGTTGATTGCTCAATTGTCGGTGGTCACCAGTTTGGAGGAAAAGGGAAGATCTTCCACGGGCTAGTTGGAATGCCCGGGACCGCGGTCCAACAGTTCTTAGTTGGATGTTGTATATATGCAAAGTCTCTTGATAACTTCGATAGTGCGATTCAGGACTCGCCATATGATTGGTTGTTATTCGTAATGAGCTGTGATGCGTTGGACAGATCCATATTGTGATTGGCCGTCTTCTGTGTGACGTGCTAGGTCGCATGCGCTGACCTAGATAGATCTCTGTTTACATCGACTTGATCGATGTGTTCGGCATTGTTGCTTAGTCAGCTCTCGTAGCTCCGCTACAGCTAGCAACTCAATCACGAGGCGGCGGTTCGATTCCTGGCCTGTGCCACTAATTTTTACGGAATTTGTTGTATTTGTCATTATCACTATTATTATTTGTGTTGGGCTATTGCAAGCAAGGGTCGTTATGTAACAGTCGTTATGTAGCAACATGTTCGCCCCAAGCTCACCTGTCTATATTTTACGCATATCTCCGAACTTGTGGTATTAAAAAGAAGAACTTTGTGGTACAGGCCAGGAATCGAACCGCCGCCTCATAATTGAGGCGCAAGTTCTCTCCTGCCGTGCAGGAGGCGAAGGTTCGATCCCCGTCCAGGCCGACTCGTACCAATGAGTTTTTCGGAATTTATGTACGATTTGTAACACCACTGGCTTTTCGGTGAAGGAAAACATCGTGAGGAAACCTGCATGCTTCAATTTCCAGGCATGTTTTGTACCTACGTCCATTATAAGTGGCAATGGGCTCACCCCCCGTCACACTGGACAGAGTTTCGGTACTACTGGTGAAACGTGGATGTTCTGAGGTTTCAGAATATCTCTGACTACCCCCTCGGGGAATATAGTCGTGAGCATTATGCTATGCTATGCTATTATTATTATTTGTGTTGGGCTATTGCAAGCAAGGGTCGTTAATGTAACACTTGGACCATCGCTGGTCATTTGTGTTCGCCCCAAGCTCACCCATATTTTACGCATACCTCCGAACTTGTGTTATTTTCTTTTCATTCTCGGAAATGCGAGTTTCCTTAAGATGTTTTCCTTCACCGCCGAGCTAGTAAATGATAAATACAACCGTACATCATTTCCGAAGAACTTAGTGGTACAGGCCGGGAATCGTACCGCCGCCTCATGATTGAGGCGCAAGCTCTCTTCCGTATGGGCTATTAGTCCAATCATTTCAGGGTTTGACCCTAACAATAATTCATCTATCGCTGAAACTTTGCAGTGTGTTAAAGTAAATTATACAGATTACGGCTATCATCGCTCTTTTCCTTTTTATACCTTACATAACAATACATTAAATTACAAATTTAAAAAACTCCCAACGCCAAAAACGAAAATTTAAAAAGTAAAAAATAATGCGGTCACCTATTATGTTTGATGTAAGCAAATGTATGTTTTACTTCTTTACTCTCTTTAAGATATTTTAGGCGTTGGGGGCGTTGGGGGTTTTTTAAATTTGTAATTTAATGTTATTTCATAATTTTTAAAGTTACATAAAACTACTGAACCGATTTTCATAAAACAAAGCTATGAACACTCTCGCATAAATTAACTTTCTACTTAAAAAAACCGCATTGAAATCGGTTTACTTACCCGTTTGGGAGCTACGAAACCACGAACGGACAGAAACTTATAACACCCGTCTTATTTTGTCGCAATTTTTAAAGTTACTTCATAACTGCTGAACCGATTTTCATGAAACAAAGCTAAGAACATTTTTGCATAAAATAACTTTTTATTAAAAAAAACCGCATCGTAATCGGTTCACCCGTTTAGGAGCTACGATGCCACAAACAGACAGAAACTTTTAACACCCCTCTTTTCTTTTGTCGCAATTTTGAAAGATACTTCAAAACTGTTGAACCGATTTTCATGAAACAAAGCTAAGAACACTCTCGCAAAAATTAGCTTTCTACTTGAAAAAACCGCATCGAAATCGGTCCACCCGTTTGGGAGCTACGATGCCACAGACAGACAGACCGACAGACAGACAGACAGACAGACCGACATAGGCGTCAAACTTATAACACCCCTCTTTTTGCGTCGGGGGTTAATAATACTTCAGCATTAATGACAAAATTTTCGTGAAAAAAAATAGAGTGTAGTAATGGATGGGCTTGTTTACGTAGATACGATATCTTAAGCGTAGCTATCTGTCTGCTAGACTTTATGTAACACATGTTTGTTTGTTTGTGTTCTGTGAAAACATTCTTTCAATGTAAATAGACATAGACAAACTGGTCTGGTCTCTTCTTATCGCGGGCTGTGGGCTGCAAGCCTTGCAGGTGTCAGAGTTTATTCAAACCGCCTTACGGCCTCTGACGTGGTTTTTATGTAACGACTAATACCACCAGAGATAGTAGCCGGGACCAACAGCTTAACGTGCCATCCGAAGCACGGAATCATCTTTCTTTTCAGACAATCAGTTGATTCAGCCTGCATTACCCTAACCAACTGGGGAAAAACGCATAAAGTGACATATCACTAGGTGTCCCCCATGGGAATCGAACCTACGACCTCCGTGTCAAGATCCCAAGTCTTATAACCATTGGACCACGGAGATTGGTATTGGAGGAAAATGTGTTAGGATTTTTATCTATACAAGATACTTAACATGGATTATCTCGAAAACGTTGCACTTTAGGACTATATGTTATTTGACATTTCGCACGCCCGAACGAATAAAGGTGTAAAATGCCATAACACCCTTTTTGCTACTACTACTACTACTACTACTAGGCGTGGTCGTCCCATCTAAGTCCTAAGGCCAGCTGACCTAAATAACTCGTAAAATGGCATGTGATATTTCACTTTAGTAGTGTTTACATTTTGGAAGAAGTATGAATGACTCGCAGTCACACAGTTATAAATTCCTGTAGAGAAATAGGTAAAACAAAGAAGTTAAAATGTTTAGTTGACATTGGCAATAAATGACGTTACTCGAAAATTCTTAGTCAATCCTACTTCTTTTATGTTTCCTCCACGGAACTGAAAAAAAACCGGACGTAATCTCGTCTAATCACGAGTGAAGCACCCATTTATATTTGTGTGCATGCTGACGCACTGTCGTGCGGTACAAAATGGTGGCTTGGCGGGTTGTAGTGGACCTAAGCTTAGAACTGGTGCATCTGTGTGAGTGTAGGTCCCTTGTAGAACAAACGAATATGTAAGACCTTGCATGCTTCACATCTTTTTAGTGTCATATTTACTACTTATGATACCTACTGTGCTTTTATAAATATAAGCAGAATTCTTGTAACTTTTTTTAAGAATATCAACGATTTTTTTTGTTATCGTAGAAAAATAAATATTGCTAAAAAGAAAAGAAATACGAAAAGCTTATCGTACCGAAGTTAAATAATATTTAAAGAGACCCACCCTACCTTTTTCTTTTGTAGTAGGTACTTTTACTTATTTTCGAGAGATGAAAGGGTGTTTAATGTCTCCATGTCAAGAGCCCAATGCTCTTAACCATTAGACCACGGAGGCAGGCGGAGGCGGAGGAAGGCCAGGATTCGAGTTTTTGCTCGAGATTTCTGGCCTTAGTCGAGACGAGTTAAGAATTAAGTGAGCATATTACCTAAGTTGTTGCCTGATCTCAAATAGAAGTTGATTTATTCATAATACACTGACGTTTCATTTTTAACCCTTTTCTCATATGGAAAATGTTTATCCCTTTTTAAAGACTTTTACTCTCTCTATTCTAAAACTCATTTTTTGGACTTAGGGACTTCTGCAACTGGGCCCTTAGTGTTCTAAGTTCTAACGTTAAACTAAAAACATGAGCGGCGCTAGTTCTTTGGTTAAGGTCACCGGTCAGCCCCTGCTGGCTCCAGGTCCACCCCCAGCTGGTGGGCTCTTTCTCTACCCCCAACCACTTCTGTAGGACAACTTAACAATTGAGAACTATTTAGGGAAAATTTTCAATGTTTGAAATCGTGTATCTCGAGTTCTATTGAATTTGTAGAACTAATGGTTGCACTTAAATTGTAGAAAATTTTGTCTACTTTGAAAATGTTCCAGATGGGCTCGCATGCCAGACACCCCCGAGAAAACGATAAAAATCGAGAGGTACCTCCATCCTTATTATTTTACGTATGCCAGAAAGAGCGCGCACGACGTTTTTCTCGTTTAAACGCTTTGTCGTGGCTGGCATGCTAGCTGTGCAAGTAACGAGAAATCCTGGAGTGCGATTTTTGAATCTCATTCGGTGAGCTCAGCAGTTGAAAATGTCAAAATTACTACGGAGATACGCATCTTTAAACTGCTGATTTTACTCTCAAAAATCTTGCTTCAGGAGTGTTATTTTTGAAACTCACCGAATGAGATTCAAAAATCGCACCCCAGGTCGAGAATTATCGTACCTCGAGGAATAAAAAAGGTCGAGAAATCAGAAACCCTAGCCAGGATAGAGGTCTTTCGCCTTGGTTTTGTGGCGCGCCACGGCGGCCATAAGGAACAGAATAAGAAGGCGGCCTACCTTCGTTTGGGAGTTGTAGTAAAATATATGACCGCCCGACGCGGTCGTAGTTTAGTAATGTGATTAAAACATTATAAACCGTACCTATCTCGCTTAGTGATCCATTGTATTAAAATACTTTTTTTATTATCACCGATGCGTAACGACCTTGGTTTTTATATCACTGCGTAGTTAGCTACCTGCAATATGATACCCGAAAATACGACGATCGCGAAAATTGGCAAACATTTTATTATACATTGCTTGTTTTCTTGGTGCGTTAAGTTTTTGCATGTGAAGATTAAAGGGAATGCATTTCGTTCAAATAAATGTGGTACTTCTTTAAGGATTGTTTGATTTGACGAGAATTACGAAAAGTCTTGTTTTAGTTACATCAGATAATACGAAAAACAGATTTAAGAGAATTTTATCCCGAGAGCGAAAATGCGCGCTGCATACAAACGTACTATGGTGATATTTTCAATACTAATTACTAACCAATTAAAGTCAATGAAATTTTGCAGAAAGAATCTAGAAACAAATCTTTATGCTTGTATGGAGTCAGATTTTCGTTAAAATATAGGGTCCTTCTTAATATGCTGACACTTTTTTAAGGGGATGATCAGACCATCAAACTGAACAACTTTCTCTATGGCACCAACATCGAAATCGCGAAATAAAAATCAGCCCCTCCATACAAAACTGCAAACCTACTCGAGCCAAATGTATGGGACAGCTGATTTTTTTTTCGCGTTTTCCATGTTGTTCCCATAGAGAAAGTTGTTCAGTTTGATGGTCTGATCATCCCTTTAAAAAAGTGTCAGCATATTAAGTTGGACCCTGTATACAGTTTCCATGCTAGGATTAATTTAAAATTTGTATGGAAATCTTTGAGGTGCTGTAACTTTAAAACTATACATTTTAACAAAAATCTAACTCTATACAAGCATAGAAATTTGTTTCTAGATTGTTTCTGCAAAATTTCATTGACTTTAATTGGTGAGTATTGAAAATATCACCATAGTACGATTGTATGGAGCGCGCTCCGAATTATATCCTCTTAAAACAATTTCTAGAAAATTATTCGATCAAACAGCATGCGGTTCCCGCAGTTGCTATCAAACCTACTTACCAACTTTTTTTTAAATTACAGATGGATTTGCTCCTCAATTCTTCCAGATTTCGAAGTTGACTCCATAGTGACAATGGTTCAATTTGATGGTCTGAAGCATCCTCTTAAGTATTACTAGGGTGTTTTGTTACACCCTGTATACAAGATGTTACAAAAATACAAATAAACATTGAAGGTGGTGGTTTAGACCATCAAACTCAACCACTTTCATTATGGGACCAATATCGAAATCGCGAAAAAAATAAATTATGTTTTATACTCTACAAACCGACTCGAGCTAAAATAGGTATGTACGCTCCGGTTTTCGATTGTTTTTAAAATATTTCTCTTTTCTTAACACCTCTTCATTTATTATTCGTTCTGTCCAACTTATCCCTTCCATTCTCCTCCAACACTAGGTACAGACAGAAAAATAATACAGCATACAAAACACTTGACTACGTTTGTTTAGCTGTTTACTCAAGTGAGTAAATGGTAGGTACCAAAAACAAAATGTTGCAGAGGAAAATACAACAATCGACTATCCACATCGATACGATAAAAACTTTACACAAAAGATTGGTCATGATGACATTCATTCAACATTGAATTTACATATTAAATTTTTCTCAAACATGCTTGGAAAGAGCATTATTTTGACAACCTTCTTCGAGATAAATCGAAATTGCTGTACTATGCGAGCAGCGGCCGTCAAAATTTGTATGAAAATCCATATCTGTCGTGGTTTAGCGGCTAAATAAATTACATAGTAAACTCATATCTGTCGTGTAAAAAATAGTTTGAAAATAACACTAAACTAATTCTTTAGCTTGAATACTATTTTAACGAAGTCACTTGTACAAAAACGCATGTTTTGACATTCAATTAAGAGTTGCTAATTTGACTAGTTGTCCGCTCCACTATTATTTGCTTATAATGTTTTGTTTTTGTCTGTATTGCAATTAAATAGATAACAACAACAGTATCTGTGACACCTAGTAAGCACTACAACATTCACGTACAGCACCCAGGTCATTCCACGTGCGAAGTCACTGCACAGATCTCTACAACCTACTGCATAGGTAAGAAAATCACCTGGTTCCCGAGACTTGGTGGGCAGAACAAATCAGCTATTAATACAAGCTTGGTGACCAATAAAGCGGTTAGTAACCCTTGCGTTCCGTGTGGCAGGGGCCTTAGCCTTGTTACACATTACTATCATAGAGACGCTATTGTATTACTATTCTTAACAATTACCATTTCGTTACAGTCTACAATTTCGTTATTACAATTTAGTTACAACATTTTCGTTACGTACAAAAAAAATGAGAAATACTCATATGTTTATATTTAGATTGAGGAAAAATAACGTTAATCAAAGACCGAATTAAACATTTTAACGGGTTATTCTTTCTTACCGCGTTTTGATACACATAAACCCAAATGAAAATACCGAGGGATTTGAGCTGTTTTTTTTCTGTTCACTTTCTAACCCCCCATTCTAAACCCTAGAACCGTCTTATTAAACCCTTTGAATCTAGGTCTGCCTTTTTACACATCTTTTGAGCCTAAAGACGTCCACAAGACACACATTTTTTGTGTGTTTATTCGTATAAAAAGATAAGGAAGCGTAATTCATGCCATAAAATGTCCCCACGACATAGATTTTTTTTTTTTTTATCAACCTATTTCGACCCATTGTTGGGCAAAGGTCTCCCCCAAACTTTTCCAGCCTTCTCTATCGAGTGCCATCAGTTGCCATTCTGCTTCGTGAGCATCCAGGTCGTCGCGCCATCTTTTTCTTGGTCTGCCCCGGCCCCGGCTTCCATCATCGGTCTCCCATTGTGTCGCGATCGTTGCCCACCGCTCTATATGCATGCGACAAACATGTCCGGCCCAGTCCCACTTCAGTTTTGCGGCCTTAACGCCTGCGTCAGCGATGCGGGTCTTGGAGCGCAGAGTGGTGTTCCAGATACGGTCGATCCTTCTGACACCTAATATGCTGCGTTCCATTGCTCTTTGGCAAACCTGGAGTTTGGATATCTGAGCTTTCGTAAATGACCACGTTTGAGCACCGTAGGTTAGGATAGGCAGGATACACATGTCGATGAGTTTACGTTTGAGTGATAGTGAAAGTTTTCCCTTCATTAACTCTTTCATGGACCAGTAGCTCTTCCAGGCGTTGTCAACACGACGGGTGACTTCTTTGTCCTGCCTGTAGTGCGATTTTTGAAAATCATACGAGCGGTTCGGCAGTAGAAAATGTCAGAATTACTATGGAGATTATGCATCTTTCTACTGCCGAACCGCTCGTATGATTTTCAAAAATCGCACTGCTGTTCTCGAAGGACACTATCTGGCCCAGATAAATATACTCATCGACATATTGTATGACCTGCCCATCTACCTCAACCCTCCGTTTCGTGCTGTTGGTCATGAGTTGTGTTTTTGTACGGTTCATCTTCAATCCAATCTCCAGGCTTGCAGTGCTCAGTTCTTGGAGCATTTGGCCGAGTTCTGAGGATGATGGAGCAAAAAGTACAACGACATAGATGCTTATTAGTATTTCCTTTTTAGTATTTCTTATTCATACGTATGGACCAAAATGTTGTCTCTTTGTTCGGGCATCACGCGATTACTACTCAACCAAATTTTGATGCGATTTTCACTTTCCAAAAGCCCGAAGTCTAACAAACACTTTTTAGCCACTGCGTAGTTAGCTACCTGCAATATGATACCCGAAAAAGTGTTTTAAACTGTGTTTTAAAGTCTGAAATTAAATTATGTCTTATTTAAGGATCGGGCTGATGGGCGACTGTTCTCAATTACACGATTAGATTAAGTTTACTAGATAGAAAAACATCCCAAAGTTACCCCTTTTTGTTATGTTTTTTCAATACTATGATTAAACTGCTGATATTTAACTTTTTATTCTTGTACTTAACTAAATACATTAAATATTTCTAGTGAACTCAGGAGAAGTTTTAGCTTAGAAACTCCCATGAGCAAAGATATTGACGAAAAACACGTTTTTTTGCGATCCTGCTTTCAATTGGAGCGGGATGGCTAATTGCAAACTTCTGCTTGCAAGAAAGAGACGCTTGCACTTGAATAAGAGAGCCTTAATCTAGGACCTAGACTAATCGGTCATCCGCGACTTCGTCCGCGTCGCGGTCGCGCCGTCCTAGACTCTAGGTAGGTAATACAAAAACGTGACTACAACAAAAAGCGAAGTAACAAAGAAACCGCAAAATTCATAAATCGTATCAATGAGTTCACCGGTGATTCACTTACAGACAATTGATTATGAACCCATGGAATGCCGAGTTTACACCTGACTTAATATTTGCTATGTATGTTGCTATTGTACATGACCCGTAGCTATTATGTATACATATGAATAGTCCAGAAGAACCATAAAACAAAAATTAAACACTGTGTTTAATAAATAATAAACGTGAAAAGAAAACTGCATCTCCATATTTGACAACCATATTTATGTATCAGAGGAACCCATCACACTAGCAGGCGTTCCCGCGTTGAATGGCTAGAGAAGTCCTTTGGACCAGATACAATTGTATCGCTCGATAATATCGCTGCAATGTGCGGAGGCCTTTAAACGATTATGGGTTTGCACAAAAGCATAGGGCTTAGTTCGGATCAACATATAGTTCCGCGGCGATTATAGTTTGTATGCAAAATTTTGCGTATCAAATCTTCTTCTTTCGTAACAGCATGAGCTGTATCGCGTGACAATCGCTCATGTTGTAGTGTAAAGCCCGACCAGAAATATAAAAAGCCTCGCCATGTTGCGGAAAATCACTGGAACTAATTTTTGTACTTGGAACACTGACATTAAAGGTTATAGTCGATTGCAGCGCCCCCAAACCAGGTTTTTTATATTTCTGGTCAGGATTTAATTAGCCAGTTCACAATGGTCGTATCGAGGCTGACTGCTCAGAGTGAGCGAGACGAACTCAGGTTTCATCACCCGGGAAGGCTCTTTCCTTGCACCCCACGTACCCATCAAATATTTGTTACCTAGCGATTCAGAAGAAACTGTTTAGGGTTGAACTACACATGGCCGCACGCGATCGCCATTTTCCGTCGCTCCATCCCTTTCTGTCACTCAGGAACGTCATTTGCTAGAGCATATAAGATAGACGGAACGGAAAAGGGCGATCGCGTGCGTAGTTGTAGTTCAACCCTTATGCGTTCATTTTTGTAATTGATTTCTTGTGTATTTCAATAGATTTTCTTTTCGCTTAGTAACTTGGTTAAAACCTCTGTACACACATAGTGTACTGAATAATAACTGAATAAAACAAGTTTTTCATTGGTCAACCAATTTTAATACACATCGCGTATTACTTTGATATGTTATTATGTACATTTGCAATAGTGGAAATGTCTACCCTATTTTACAACATTTAACAGTGCATGCTTTCTTAGGTAAATATATGGCATTATTGTACTTAACTAAACTAAATATATTAGGAAAATTCAACTTAACGAATGATATATTAATAAATAAGAAAAAATATGTATTAGTGCAGTCTTTTGATTTCTTAATCTAAAGTATAAATTCAAGATATGTTACATAATGTTGGCATTGAGTTTTGAGATCATCCCAATAAATAAATAAATAAAATATACATCTTAGATTGTTGAGATCCAAATGAAAGGGCGTAGAAGATTTAGATATGCCACCGGACCGCCATTTTTATAGTTATTCGTGCCATTGTCACAATGGATGGATTTAAACCAATGTGTACTGAACCAGTTTCCTGCACTACCTACCCTAAGAAACTGAAATTCATATAAATCGATGGAACATATACAATTTTCAGTATTTAGACAAAATATCCTGAAGTGTGGTTGATTATCTGTTTCTATTTCAAATTACGAAAATATGAACCGTTTTGAAAAATGTATCTAGATATCTTCACATCTATTATATTTATCGCCAAAGATATAAGTACGGTAGTAATTCTATTACTCTGTGATATTAGATAGGAAAATTCAATCGCGGTTTAAATACAAAAATCGACTAGGCCCTTCCTAAATAAATAAAGATTTTGTGCTTAAAATAACAAGTTTGAATTAAGTCGAATGATAATCATTGTAATAATCTCTTTAGTAACTTATAATAGTTAATGACATGTTTTTTACAACTAACCGATATAAATAAAATATCTAAAAATAACAACCTCAACGAATAAGTACATAAAAATAAGTTTATAAATGTTTTGAGCTGTAACTAGCGCATGCGTCTTTAAAATTACTGGCATTAAAGACCGAAAAATAATCATCGTGTATAAATCTAACTATACTTTCAATAGGACACAGATATGTATTGTAAAATTTCATATCGTCTAGGGGATCCATAACTTTCATAACAACATTCTGTTTCGCTCTACAAAAACTTAATTTATTCGTTACATCCTCCCCATTGTAAACGACGCGAAAGAAAAAATCCTGAGCAACAGCTTTTCTCTTCGTAAACTTAAACTCGTCTCGTATATCTTTCTTTCTATAAACCTCAAAAATCATTCTCGAGGCATACTGAATGTTGTAATGTTGATAATTTGTTAAACCTAACGCTAAAATCAAAGCTTGCAAAGTTTTATCGTGTCCAGAATACAGGACGAACTTTGGCTTGTTTTCTGATATCATTTTTATCATGTTTTGTACAATATTGTGTATCAAACCGTAGGCTACTAGCAGACCGCGTCGCCTGTTGTGAACGTTTTTAAATTCCTGTTTATAACTCCATTCTAAATACGCGAATAGCGACATAACGTGTTCTTTTCTGATGCAAAAGTCATCTGGACTTTCTGGAGTAGTTTCCTTGTAGTCATCATCGAAGTCCGTGTCCATTCTAGCATCATTAGGAAAGTTAAAATCAGCGTCCAAATTCTTTTTAACAATGACGACATCGTCATAAGCATCTGCATTGTCTAAATACCGTTGTTGGTAGTACAAAAGTTTCTCTCTTTCCATCTGCGCATCAAAATCTAGTGGAGCTTTTTGTTTGTCTTTACTATCGTAGTACTTACCTATTATATCGCGAGCTTTTCTACCGATTTCGTTGTTGAAGTCCAACTGATTGTTAATGTAATCTAACTCCATGTTTAGGGTGTCCGTGTCGACGTCTAACAGGCTTCGTAAGGCGACGCTGTCTCCTCTAAACTTTCGATTACCTCTGAGTAGTTTTGTCTTGGTCGCTCTCTTGTTTGGTTTCTGAGTGCAAGGGAGAGGGGCGTCGTGGCACATGTATGCGAGGAGAGCGTCGCGTACGACGTCCGCGTCGGTGTGCTCCTGGGATTCGAAGAGGACCTTCGATAGTCTGATGACCAGCTCTTTGATAGCCGGGTGAGATTCAAGGCGGTTCTTCGCTTGCGAGTGGATTTTTCTGTGAATGGTACAATTTTGAGTTAAACCAAAACCACACAACATTTTCTCACGATAATAATCTCCCGCAGGACGGTCGGGTACCCTGCCTAAACTAACAACGTACTTCCAGGGCTGCAGTTTTAGCATGATGCTGATGGTGTTTTAAGGGGATGATCAGACCACCAAACTAAAAAGCTTGCTCAATGAGATCGACATCAAAATCGCTAATAAAAATCAGCTGTCCCATACTATCGCGGACTTTTCCGCCTGACCACCACTAGGCTCATTTTTGCGGTACTAAAAAGTAATAGCGATGTCTAGCCCCGCCCTAGATCAATATACCAATGAATGAATAGATTCCAAACAATAAATTAATCAAAAAAAAATTAAAGTGATCGGACGGAAAAATCCGCGATAGGACATTTAGGTCAAGAAAATTTGCAGTTTTGTACTGGACAACTGATTTTTTTCGCGATTTCGATATTAGTCCTGCAGAGAAAGCTGTTCAGTTTGATGGTCTGATCATTCCAACAAACGACCGTCAGCGTATTAAGAAAGGCACTGACTTGTTGAGGGCGTGGTGCTCCGGGCAGGCGCAGTGCCGGGCGCAGAAGGCGACGCTGTGACTCTCGCGCGCCGCGGCCGCCAGCGAGGCCGCGCGGCCCGCAGCGAAGCCCCACGTCACGCCCACTAGAGACTGGAACGTGCGCCGGTACCGAGTGCTGTACAGTATCACTTCACCTGCAACGTTACCATCAAGCGTTCGCTTAGCAAAACTTTATTCCACAAGGGAGTAATCAAAGATATTCTGAATATAGCTCGAAGCACAGGAAAGAACCAATAGAAATTGTATCAGGACTATTTAGTTTGAGAACTAGTGTGACCAATAAAACGAATCAAAATAAATTCATGGAGCCGTGGTGGTCCAGTGGCGAGTAACCTTTCCTGCCGTGCAGGAGGCGATGGTTCGATCCCCGTCCAGGCCGACTCGTACCAATGAGTTTTTCGGAATTTATGTACGATTCGTAACACCACTGGCTTTTCGGTGAAGGAAAAACATCGTGAGGAAACCTGCATGCTTCAATTTAGAGGCATGTTTTGTACCCACCGTCCATTATAAGTGGCGACGGGCTCACCCCCCGTCACACTGGACAGAGTTACGGTATGGAAACGTGGATATTCTGAGGTTTCAGAATATCTCTGACTACTCCCTCGGGGAATATAGTCAATATGCTAAATTTAACCCTATCTTCATAAATCTTATGACAATATGAATATGAGTGAAACTACATAGTAACTTATGTTATGACACTTTCTTAAACAAAATGAAGGAAAAGATGCGGAGCGCAACCCATATCAGTAGCACGCGGGCGAAGCCGGTTCTCTCTTAATAAAATATATGCAAAATCTAACCTGCATCTTTCTTCCCTGCAGGGTCCACATTAGACAAAGCTAACTTCTCAGCGTAAGCTTCGTTTAGTATTTTACCTGGAAATTTAATAAAAGTAATTTTCAGTATTTTTATGCCAGATATTAATATTATATATTTTACTTTTTTATTTGTGCCGTATAAACGTGTGACATCTTCATCTTTCTTTATTATCAAACGTACCGACGGTCAGCATCTGCAGCAAGCCCCTGGGAGTGAGCTGGCCGAGGGCGCAGTGCGTGCCGGCGGCGCGCGGCGGCAGCGAGGGGAAGTTGTGGAAGGGGCCCGGCCCGGACACCCAGCTGGCGCGGCCCAGCGCGCTCGCGTTCAACACGAACTCTTCGTAACTGAAACATTGCGATATTACCATAGAA
The DNA here is from genome assembly GCA_963693445.1 of Agonopterix heracliana. NCBI lineage: Eukaryota > Metazoa > Arthropoda > Insecta > Lepidoptera > Depressariidae > Agonopterix > Agonopterix heracliana. Next base: position 14,607,691 of record OY856323.1, on the reverse strand, counting down.
CATCAAACATAAATTATAGTGAGGAAGCTCCTAAGAAGATGCACTCAACCACGGAATATCTAAGAGTACAGCAGAAGGTTCACTATCCAAGAACGCTCGCTCCAAGCGCGACTGACACTGTCTCCGTGTCGTCCGACCGACTGAAGTTATGCAGGCAGACTTGGTCCATCCCCATCACAGAGATGGTCTACACCCCATAAACACTGAATCAGCCTTGCTGCTGATGGTTGCAAAAAGTACACTTATCTCCTCATATTGTTATAAGTTATAACAATATGAGATTTCGATGTTGGTCCCATAGAGAAAGTTGTTCAATTTGATGGTCTGATCATCCCCTTAAAAAGTGTCAGCATATTAAGAAAGGACACTGTATGAATCGGCGCGTCATCGTCCCCCAAAAGTAAGTAAGTTATAGCCTGTAGAATCCCACTGCAGGGCAAAGGCCTCCTCTCACTCATCATCCCCAAAAGTAAGTAAGTTATAGCCTGTAGAATCCCACTGCAGGGCAAAGGCCTCCTCTCACTCATCGTCCCCCAAAAGTAAGTAATTTATAGCCTGTAGAATCCCACTGCAGGGCAAAGGCCTCCTCTCACTCATCGTCCCCCAAAAGTAAGTAAGTTATAGCCTGTAGAATCCCACTGCAGGGCAAAGGCCTCCTCTCACGAATAAGAGTGAGACATCCCCCAAAAATAAGAGGTTTTAACCTAGGTTATAATAATATCCTATACATACATCTACTAATTAGAAACTAGTTACATGTGAACTAAGCATCGGAAATACGAAGTGCCTTAGCAGTTCCATAGCTACTTTACATGAACTGGATATCGGATGCTGGATGTCGACAACACTTCAATAAGACTGATATTGTATGGTACGTCTACGGTTTACCTCATTGTAGTAAGAGCACATGAATAGATTAATAATAGTAGGTACCGTATAGAAGCGAAACTATGGTTAAACCAACATGAGTTTGTTAGGCATTTCTTGACATTTTGTATGCATATGTTGACATTTAACGCGGGAGTTTCGTTTCTATAGTGTACTATTATCTATTCTATTTATGGTAAGAGGTTAAGACGTGATGCGGCGCCGCTCTTTAGGTATTTGAGGGGGTGAAGCAGAGGAAGTGACGGGAGAGTAGTCCCGCCCATCGGCGGGTGGCACCCCGCGTCAACTTTTTTTTTGGAAAGAGTTTTACGGCTCTGGGTTCATATTCTGTTGCCAACCGTATCGACCACCGATTCCGGGATTTTTCCGGAAATTTAAATAAATCATTTTTTTTACTAACTATGTGAAATTTAATATCATACTATACTCCATTACAAATAGGGGTGAAAAGAAGGAAAAAAAGGTTCTTTATAGTACACACTTTAAAGAAATAGGAAAAATTGTATCAAACAACAATGTTGCAAAGCGATTGGCGATGTTGAAAGACCTAAAGAAGCAGTGGTGCACACATGTGGTTCGTCTTCCTTTCAATTAAGCTTTTTTAAAGATAGTTATGAAAAATATCCGCCAGGTGGAGCTATATATCATATGGAAACATGAAAAAATATTTTTAAAAATTCTAAAAAATGTACTAAGATTAGTAGAACTTCTTTCAAATCGTTATTGAGCATCGTTGTATTTATTTATGAATAGATTTGTCTCTAATCTAAATTTGAAAAATCTAGAAAAAATGTGTTTGCAAGTTATTGAGGTAGGTACTAGAGTAGGCGCAGAGACTTAATAGTTTGTAACACAGAACACACGTACAGGCCAGGATTTAGGCGACTAATTTCTAAAATGAATAATGACAAGCAGTGGCGTAGGGTGCCTTGGCGGGGCCCCGTATAAAAATTTGTTTGGGTACCTTATGAAGGCTAAAGATTTCTCACAAAAGAAAAAAAAATTTTTTCATTAAAATTTAAAGAAATATTTATTCATCATATCTAAGTATCTGTCACTTTCTCCAAAAAAAAATCAAACAATTCAAATGGAATATTACACTCTCCTTGCCTTTTTTCGGCAAACTGATTTATTAAATCATTTATAGCTGATGAAGAAATTTGGGAAGTATTTATTAATTTTTGCTTACGCACGTCGGGGGCCCCGTATAATTGATACGGCAGATACGGCGGTAGCTACACCTCTGATGACAAGTTTCCTAGTGCTAAGTTCGTAGCCTCGAAAAATATGCATTCTTGTGTCCTGCCTGAGGTACTGTGGCAACTACTAAAACAAAATAAAAAACCGGCCAAGAGCATGTCAGAATCGCCCAAGGTAGGGTTCCGTAGTAAATATGAAAATCTTTTCTTAACATAGCTTAAATAACTTAAAAAATCCTCAAGAAGCAAACAATAGTGCGATTTAATTTCGTTCAGCGCCATCTATTGATAGACGCCGACACGGCGGTCGACGGTCGATATTTTATTTGATTTCTCCGAAACTAGTTGGGCATAAGCTTCCGTTATAATTTTCTTTGAAAGTACTTACAGACTTACATTGTGTCACATTTTCAGATTTTTTACTCCTGTATTTTAGAAGTTAGATGGGGGTACGCCCTATTTTTGACTTTGAGCGCAAATATCTCAGACTCAAGCATTGTAATGATTTAGTTTCTATAGGAGTTTTCTTCCATTGGACAAAACCTATCCAACGACACCACACTCAAATTATTAAAAATATATTTTTTTAACGACCTTTTCGTTGTATCCCATACAACGAAAAGGTGGTAGGAAAAAAATATTTTTCAAAAAAAATTACTTGCTTCATGATTATGACTACCTCATTTCTGTTTGGGTTAGGTACTATTATCTGTATTCATACCAAATTTCGATTCAATAGGTGCAAAATGAGCGTGTTATTGAGGTAGGGCAACAGACAGAGAGACAGACAGAATGGACGAAAGTATAAGGGTTCCTTGTTGGACTACGGAACCCTAAAAACGAACAAGGAGTTACATTTTTGTGTGGTTCCAGCCTATAATGGACCACCCGAATTCTTCCCGTGAGTGTAGTACGAGGCGACTAAGGGATTAAAGGTTTCTCATACAGTGTTTACAGGTGAAGGGTTAGCCACCTCTCACCACTTGACACGTCATTCCATCCTGGAACTTAAATTGCTAAAATGTGAGCATTACTACGAGTATAACTACACTCTTGAACAGAAAGTACGTAGGAGTAGCAATATTTCTGACCACCCATAAAGGGATTACGGTCGTGAGTTTATGTATGTTTATGATTCTGTATGTAATTTATCAACTGTCACTCGTGACTTAGACGTCATCACGCTGCTGGCGGCCAAGATAGGTAAAAATGCAGTCGCGTGGCTAAGGGGGTAACAAGTAGACGTTTCGTCGGCTTGCGATTTGATTGGCCACGTGGCTCCGCCATTTTATGGCGGTTTCGAGTGTGTGTTTTTGTCTAAAAACGGGGCTTTGAGATCGCCATATCCTATTACCGTACAATATCTAATAAATATATCTTCAATACTTGACACTGGCGAAATCTAACAAGGAAACGCCATTAAATAAAAATAGAATAGAATAGGTAAAATTCACAGAGTAACTTGACATTTTCTACGCCGATGTGACATTATTGGTGTTAATAGGTACTGAAAAAGAAAAAAAAAATCTGTACTTGGAGTCTATGGTATCATTATTTTTGAAATAAAAAAAAAACAAGAGATAGCCTGTAGAATCCCACTGCAGGGCAAAGGCCGTCTCTCACGAATAGGTGTGAGAGGGAGTGGGCCATACTCTACCACACGGGATACTACAAACTGCTCAGCAGTTTGGCGATATTAAAATTTGTTAATTTAGATGTAAGAATATGAAATTAAAAAAAAAGTGCGTGTTAGTGGAGGCAAGTTAGTGATCAGCTGGCTGTCAGAGAATTTTCAAGCCACCTAAATAGGCCTCGACCTGGCTCAACAAATAGTTACAACGACATCTGACGGAACTATCCGAGACTAAACGTGCCTTCCGAAGCACGGAAACGCTCGAGATGAAATTATGACGAATTATGACGTCATAAATTTTTGTTCTGAAACCTATCGTGTGGGGTATTAAATAAAAGGGCTTCATGAGTCGGTCTTAAAAATATACTATATGTCATTACCTTTCAGCCATAATGTTTTAAAAAATCCAAAAAATATTTTCAAAACATACCAAGCGTGGGCTCTTCCAGGTAGGAAACGGCTGAGTAAATTTTTGGAAAGCATACGCCAAATGTGTCGTAATATCGTCATTCGTCATATCTAACGTCAATAATTCAAATTCAAAAATATTTATTGATGAATGCGGTAGACTTCATATAACGCATCCGAATTTTTTCTTCAGCGTAAGTAGGTTTCCTCACGATGTTTGCTTCATCGCTTGCTCTTCATCCTTGTCACTTGTTGGGGACAAAAAGCCTATCCTTGATGGTATTCCATCTACTGACACCTGCACAATATTGGAGACGCTTACTTAAGTCTATTTTAAGTTGTATATTGTGTCTTGTGTTTTTACTGTATTACAAATAAATAAATAAAATAATTTATTTTTACTGCTCTTGGAGAACGCATTATTGTCAGCACTTATTTTGATTAGAAATTGTTATATTATGATGAGATACACGAGAATTACCTACTCTGAATTAGTGTTACAATAAAAAGTTGATTTTGTTTTTCACGGTGGTAAGTATAAGTATTGAGGAATGCAGGATTGAAGTCTTCCAACTTTTTTAGTATTTTTTTATGGAGTTACGAACCTATGGTATCTTGTCTTGGATAAATACCCTGCAACCATGACTTCAGTGTAGTTATTCCATTAACATTCAAGGGGGCTACTCGTTTCGAAGGGCAGGTTTAGACGCAAACACCTTCCGGTCCGGTAGTACCTACTTGAAGACTATTCCGGCGATGAAGGCTGACCACGGTTGGTAAGCGACGGTCTTTGGTGAATTTCGATAAATTGAAGGCCATTCAGTAGGCCTCGCATGCCACCCCCGAGAAAATGATAAAAATCGAGATGTGCCTACATCCTTATTATATTTACGTATGCCAGAAAGAGCGCGCATGACGTTTAAAAATCTATGCTAGCCATGCATGAATGCTTTCTTGTTTTTTGGAAATGTTGTTTAACTGTTTAGAAATAGAAAAATACGATTGGAGGCAGCACAATAAGCTCATCCCCTTTAAAAAAATCCTTGTCATTGGAAGGATAAAAATACTTAATAAAGATCTTACGTACGTCTACATTACTATATTTTTTTCGAATCCAATTAGTTATACTAAGCTGTATAACAAATAAGACTTTTTTTGTCCATTCTGTTATACTGTATAACCAATTGTATAACTAGATGGACTAACCCTTATGTACATACAATGTGGCAAGGAAAAACATTGTTGAATTTGAATTTAAGGTGGTGTGGCAATCTTTTGTTAGATTAATTATAGTGTTTCGTGTTTTTATCGATTCCGTAACTTTAGGGAGATTTTTTTTAATGCATTAGTAAGATTTAGGTAGTTACAAACAATGTGAAGGACGTATTAATACTTGGATTGATGTTATTCATCTTTGAATAAAGTGTATTTGATTGATTGATTGATTACAGATGTCGTTCAAGGCTTAAGAAAACTTGTTTAATTCGCCCTCAAAATCGATTTTCAGTCCGGTTTAATCATACGGAATTACGGACCTAGTGAGCACAAAACTGATTTTTTCTTTCGTTTCCATCAACACCGAACGTTTAATTTAGACGACATTCTTTTTAATTTAAGATAATGTTCCTATAATTATTTTGTATTTATATAACATTCTTCTATCGAACACTGCCAATCGGTATTTTGATTTTTTATAAAACGATCACGGTCTGAAAAGGTTTCGTAGCCCTGCTGCTGTCATCTTCTTATTTTCGTCTTTATTTGACATATAGTTTTATAGTTTAATAATGTGCCATTAATGGAGAACAATATTACAGTTAAAGTGAGAAATAAAGATAGGCGCTTCCGTTTGATTTGGATTAATCCTCGTGTAAAACTCATCTAATTGGAATGTTTGAACCACCCTTGCATTTCAAGAGTTAGCTAGGTTAGGTTAAGAACAAAGAAAAATATAACTAAAGACCAGGCTTTAAGGGCTAGTTCCATTGCCTTTCCGAAAGGATAAATTCTTAACAAAAAAAATTAAAAATTGTTTACCACTTTATTGTATTTCAAACCATCGTCAAAAATCAATATTTAGTGTGAAAAGTGTTCATCTTTTTTTATTGTAAATATTAATGTGAGATTAAGTATCAATTTAATCACGTAAGTAATTGTTTAGATTGATTTTTGACACGTGATTTTTCATTTTGGGTAAGAGGATTGGCGGATACCATTTTGGCCATACAAACGTATTCCCCTGTTGAGTTTAAAAAATCCAAAATCTAGCTCAAAATAAGCTAAGGTGGCAACTCTAAACGTCAGCATTTAGCGAACGTGACACAATATGTCTAGCTCGTGCAACCCTAGACGGGAGCCGCTGTACATCGACGTTTTTGTGGGCAGAACTAGTAACAACCACTTACTAGACGAGTCGATGTACTCCAAAGTCAAAAAATAAAAAATTGGCGAGCGTCCGGCTCCGACCGTGGCTAAAAGCCGTCTGAGCGCGCCCCGCTAAGACCCGCTCCGAGAATATTTGGTACGCCATTCGTATTTTTGAGGATAAATAAATAATGGAATTACTTTTTATAACTTTTGTTGATGAATTCACTAGAAGAATCAATGGTGAATATGTGAGTATAAATTAAAAAGAATGAAACCTACTTTAAGTTCTTCTAAAGCGAAAAAAATCGTTTAAAATGTTAAAAAATACGACATCTTTGTGACGATTTTCTATCGAGTGAAGTAATTCCAATCGTGTATTTAATTGATGATTTCACTAGATAAACTATCCAAGAATACTGAGGTATGACTTATAATTCGGTAATTTGTATAAATCTAGTCGAAACATGAAAAATAAAAGATGCCTCCAACGTATTTCCTTCTACTATGTCACCTTAAATTACACCGGCACCGGTAACCTCATCACTCCGCGCACACCGCACGATTTACTTGTCGCAACCGCCAAGATTAACAATTCATTTAAATTCGGTTCTCTATGTCTAATCAAGTCATCATCATCATCATCAGCCTATCATCGTCCACTGCTGAACATAGGCCTCTCCCAAGGCCAGGGCCGTAGCTAGGGGGGGGCATCGTGGGGCAATGCCCTACCTTAAAATACCAATGCCCTACCTTAAAAATCACCCAACCATTACTTCTTTCCTACATGGGCAACGTCTTTACTATATGGGCAAGTAGGGCATTTGCTCCCTTACAAAACTGACAGAATTCTGGTCACAACAAAGTTCCAGTGCTGTGAATATTCGGGCTCGCTTCGCTCGCTCCAGCCTTTAAATTGTTTTTTTATGTGAACTCGGACTGACACTGTTTTTAGACTTGGTGTGTGAAATTTCGAGCTCGCTTCGCTCGCTCCAGCCTATGGTATTGTGCCGTATGAGTTACCAACACCGTTTTAAGTCCTGGGGTGTGAAATTTTAAGCTCGCTTCGCTCGCTCCAGCCTATGATTATTATGAGCGTAGGTAGGCTAATGGAACACAAATGCCAACACCGTTTTGAGTCTTGGACCGTGAAATTTCGAGCTCTCTTCGCTCGCTCCAGCCTATGATATTATGAGCGTAGTTAGGCTAATGGAACTCATACCAACACCGTTTTGAGTTTTGGAGTGTGAAATTTCGAGCTCGCTTCGCTAGCTCCAGCCTATGATATTATGAGCGTAGTTAGGCTAATGGAACTCATACCAACACAGTTTTGAGTTTTGGAGTGTGAAATTTCGAGCTCGCTTCGCTCGCTCCAGCCTTTGAGTGGTGTCGAAGGGGAGGATAGGTAGGCTAATGGATCTCAGTATCACCATCGTTTTGAGATTTGGTAGTTATGTTCTTTTCTCATCTCATCCAAAAAAACTGCTCTTTGCTTCCGCCAGGGCCGTAGCTAGGACTGGATTGAAGGTAGGGCATAGGAGGTTTAAGGTAGGGCGGAAGCAAAGAGCAGTTTTTTTGGATGGTGATACTGAGATCCATTAGCCTACCTATCCTCCCCTTCGACACCACTCAAAGGCTGGAGCGAGCGAAGCGAGCTCGAAATTTCACACTCAAAACGGTGTTGGCATGCGTTCCATTAGTCTACCTACGCTCGTAATATCATGGGCTGGAGCGAGCGAAGCGAGCTCGAAATTTCACACTCAAAAACACATACGGTGCTGGTATGCGTTCCATTAGTCTACCTACGCTCGTAATATTATAGGCAGGAGCGAGCGCAGCGAGCTCGAAATTTCACACTCCAAAACTCAAAACTGTGTTGGTATGAGTTCCATTAGCCTAACTACGCTCATAATATCATAGGCTGGAGCTAGCGAAGCGAGCTCGAAATTTCACACTCCAAAACTCAAAACGGTGTTGGTATGAGTTCCATTAGCCTAACTACGCTCATAATATCATAGGCTGGAGCGAGCGAAGAGAGCTCGAAATTTCACGGTCCAAGACTCAAAACGGTGTTGGCATTTGTGTTCCATTAGCCTACCTACGCTCATAATAATCAAAGGCTGGAGCGAGCGAAGCGAGCTTAAAATTTCACACTCCAGGACTTAAAACGGTGTTGGAAACTCATACGGCACAATACCCTAGGCTGGAGCGAGCGAAGCGAGCTCGAAATTTCACACACCAAGTCTAAAAACAGTGTCAGTCCGAGTTCACTTAAAAAAAAAATTTAAAGGCTGGAGCGAGCGAAGCGAGCCCGAAATTTCACAGCACTGGAACTTTGTTGTGACCAGAATTCTGTCAGTTTTGTAAGGGAGCAAATGCCCTACTTGCCCATATAGTAAAGACGTTGCCCATGTAGGAAAGAAGTAATGGTTGGGTGATTTTTAAGGTAGGGCATTGGTATTTTAAGGTAGGGCATTGCCCCACGATGCCCCCCCCTAGCTACGGCCCTGGCTTCTGCCCTACCTTAAACCTCCTATGCCCTACCTTCAATCCAGTCCTAGCTACGGCCCTGCCCAAGGCGCGCCACAAAACTCTGTCCTTGGCCTTCCTCATCCAGTCGCTCCCCGCTACTTTTTCAGGTCGTCCATCCAGCGGGCAGCAGGGCGTCCCACACTATGTCTACCAGTTCGCGGTCTCCACTCTAGAACTCTGACACCCCATCGGTTGTAAGTTCTTCGGCAGATATGACCAGCCCATCAAAGTCTAATCAAGTATTCACAACTTTTGTGAAGTGGTTAAAGTGGTGAAGAAGCTATCTAGGTACATGGTGAAATTGATATCATTAGCATCCTTTTAAACTAAGAGTCTACACATCAAAATGAACAACTTTTACTATGGGAGCAAACCGATGGGAGCAAAAAAAAATCTGCTGTTCCATACTAAACTGCAATGCCTACTCAACTCAAATGTATGTAACATCCGATTTTGTTTGTTGCTCCGATTGGTTTGCTCCCATAGTAAAAGTTGTTCAGTTTGATGGGTAGACTCTTAGTTTAAAAGGATGCTAATATATCAATTTCACTCTGTATAATAGTACCTCTTGAGTAGAGGCGAAACCGGCGCCATATCGCAGGGCAGCTTGTCTCCTCCGCGGAGGTGTGTGAGAGGGCCGCGGTCGCCGTGCCGGGTCAGGACCAGTATTCCCTGCAGTAACCAGTTATCACTGTCCACCACACCTGCAACAAAAAGTTATTATAATTATAATTATAACTATTATAAAACCGTAAAATCGTGAGGATTAAAAAAGTAGCGGTTCACTTCATATACATTCAAATAACACTCCATAGCGCGATTTAAATGACGTGCAGCGCCATCTATTGTCAAAATTGTTAGTTTGTTTGTTTGTTCGCGCATCACGCAAAAACTACTGAACCGATTTTGATGACACTTTTTTCGTTTGATAGCTTATGATCTGACTTAAAATCTGGTATATAATTTGTGCGGACGAAGTCGCGGGAAAACACTAGTTATAATTATAAAAACAGTTCCGTGACTGACAACGCACAGCCTAAGGGTTGAACTACACATGGCCGCACGCGATCGCATTTTTCCGTCGCTCCATCCTTTTCTGTCACTCAGGAACGTCATTTGCTAGAGCATATAAGATAGACGGAACGCGATCGTCTGCGGCGTGCGATCGCACGCGATCCTGCGGCCATGTGTAGTTCAACCCTGAACCGCATGGGTAGCATCTTAGTTTTAAAAGATGTTAATGATTTCAATTTCACTCTGTATAAGCATGAAATGATGCCCTGATGATGATGGCAAGAAAGAATGGAATAATAAGTCAAAATTACTTTGGTGGTTGCTTTTGGATTGACTGTCTTCAGCAATGAGGAGCTGGGTTGCCAGACGTGTGCGAGTGAATTATCGTATCCATATTCGAAAATTATCGTACCAGATGAAAAATTATCGTATAACTGCTAGGACCGTGCGAAACGCGCTATTTCGCAAAACTAGAAATAGAATAGGAATTAGTAAGTTATGGAATAAGACAGAAATTAAACAAAATTACTTATGTATTTGTTGAATTGAATCTAAGGAATAAGAATGAATGAACTATCATTCTCATTCGTAAGTTGGTTTGATAGATTTGAGGGGTAATCCTCGACCATAGATATTGTTTAGTATTTTTAGATGATTTTAGGGCACTGGATAGTCTTTTCACCCCACTTCGGAGGACGATTGGAAATTATCGTACTTTGGCGTACGATAATACATATTGTATCGTACATCGTACCGGTGTCGATAATTATCGTACAATTATCGTACGTCTGGCACCGCTGATGAGGAGTTTTCTGACAGCTGCTTCAACGTAGTTCATCATACCGGCGATAAATGGCGTTGACCAGAGAGGGGACCGAAGACGAAAATTTTAGGCTAAAAAGGGGAGTCACGTTGTGGATCTGCTATTGAGCGGTCACGTCGCTCGTCGATTGTTGGTTGCCCCCTCCCAGGTCTACAGCGGGGCTCCAGTGGTGGCTCAAGATAGTGTTCTTTTATAAGAACAACCCTTGAAGTCACCAAAATATCTACATAAGAACCGGGATTCGAACCGGGACCCTGGTTTGGAAGTCCGGCTTGGTAACCATTACACCAACCGAGTCGTCGAAATAAATGTCAAAATTTCAAAAAGTGTTTATTAGTAATTAGTAAAGAAGGAAAAGATGCTCAAAAACATTCCAACGCATATTTTAATGGCATATTCTAATTATTTACGAATCATTTTATTGGAAAATTTTAATTTGTTTTAGTCTGACATGGATGTATGGGCTCGATCCCTTGGCCTTTACAAAAAAGGCAGGCACAGTCTTGACATGATTTTGACAGGATCTCGCGAACGTCTCTATGGAGCGATAAGCATGTATTCTATTCTATTCTATTTTTAAAAAAATGGCTGCCATCTTTGGTTAATGATGATTTTGCCAATGTCGAGTTTTTATAGCAAAAGTGCTTGACGTTGTATGGTTATATTGATATTTTGGTGACTTCAAGGGTTGTTCTTATAAAAGAACACTATCTTGAGCCACCACTGGAGCCCCGCTGTCGAGCTGGGAGGGGGCAACCAACAAACGTGACTGCCCTATAGCAGATCGACAACGCGACTCCTATAAGCATGTAATCTGTCGAGTTTTTTAGGAACTAAATATAAAAAACAAAAGAAAAAACGCTCATTAAAACAGATGGGATTTAGGTTATACAGGGTAACAGATACATCACTTCCTTAGAAAACAATAAGTTTACTCACTTTAATCATTTGCTATTTACTGCCAGACGGTGCGCGCGAAAATGTATCTAATCATCTCATCTAGTAAATAATAATAATAATATCAAAGCTAGTAAGCAGTCAACGCTACCTTCAGTGCCCCTGATGATGCTGTCAGGTGGATTGCAGGCCCGGAGGTAGATCTTGCGGAACTTTGCATCGCTCTTCGACACATACTCATTTTGTGCCAGCTTCTTAACCGATGTGATCTCTTCACCGACCGACATGTACTTGTACATTACTGAAAATGTTTCAAAGGTTTAATGATTTAAAAAAAAAAGGTTTGATATTACCAGACCCTCTAGCGTGATTTCACTACTTAAAGGCAACTCTGTCTTCATCCACACTCTTCGTCGGGGCAAGCAAGACTTAAAAGCACAGGAAGGGGTAATTTTCTACGCATGGAAGGTGCATCGCACACGAGCAGAGAAATCATACTAGGGTCACTACTTGGACACTTAGCTGTCATTTTATACAAAACTAGTGTTTACCCGCGACTTCGTCCGCACAAATTATATACCAGATTTAAAGTCAGATCATAAGCTATCAAACAAAAAAAGTTTCATCACAATCGGTTCAGTAGTTTTTGCGTGATGCGCGAACAAACAAACAAACAACAACAAACAATCAAACAGACAAAGAGACAGACAAAATTTCTAAAAAAGGTTGATTTCGAGTCAGGGATACCTAAAAACCATATCATATTTTTTTTTAGTAAATATCTTCAATGTTCAGACACACTTCAGTTACAGTTTTATAATAGTTAAGATTTTGTAAAAATGTTAAGAGGTAAGCATGTGCTATACTAAGTGTTAGAGGGTTGGAAAAAGGATATTTCTGAACTTTCCGTTCAAGTCATCTCTTTTATAGTGTTATCTGGTATCAATGGCTTCAGTATTACCTCTTGATTACAAATATATAAGATGACAAGCGCTCAGACTGTGGGGGTAGAAACTGTGACGTCATAAAGAAGGCCATACAAAGCAAAAAAAAAATTTTGTTTATTCATGCCGTGTGGGGTATCAAATGAAAGGGCTCTATGAGTACATTACAAATATATAGCATAGTATAACATTTTCACTATTTGGTTTAACAAATTATTCGAAAAAGTTAAAAAAATCCACAATTCTGAGTTGACTTTGAACTGCTGCAGATTATAAACGACTGAATGGATTTTTGTAAGTTATATATCAAATGACTCAGGATATCCTCTACATTGCGTCAAAAAATAATAAATCAGATAATTTACAAAATATCATAATATTAATATGTAGGTACATCAATTTGAATAACATTGTAAATTTTTGGACGCTTTCTAATAATTTCTTAGACCAAGTTGTAAAAATGTTATACTATGCTATATATTTGTAACGTACTCATAAAGCTCTTTCATTTGATACCCTACACGACATTATTAAAAGAATTTTTTTGTTTACCTTTTGTATGGCCTTCTTCATGACTTCACAGTTTTTATTTAAATTAAACTTATCATGTGGGGTATCAAATGAAAGGGCTTTATGAGTAGATTACAAATATATATCATACTATACCATTTTTACTACTTGGTCTAAGAAATTATTAGAAGGCGTCCAAAAATTTACAATGTTTTTCAAATGGATGTACCTTTTTTATTTTGTTATAAATGTAGTTAATTATTTTTGGACGCAATATAGAGAATATCCTGAGTCATTCGATATATATTCTACAAATATATATCCATTTAGTTTTTTATAATCTATAGCAGTTCAAAGTCAACTCAGAATTGTGGAATTTTTTTACTTTTTCGAATAATTTGTTAAACCAAATAGTGAAAATGTTATACTATGCTATATATTTGTAATGTCCTCATAGAGCCCTTTCATTTGATACCCCACACGGCATGAATAAACAAAAACAAAATTTTACTTTGTATGGCCACCTTTATGACGTCACAGTTTCTACCCCCAGTCTGAGAGCTTGTCATCTCATATATTTGTAATCAGGAAGTCATACTGCATGCATCGATACCAGAAAACACTATAAAGGTGATGACTTGTGCCAGAATCTTATTTAAGCGACTTTTTGTCGGTTCGCCGATCTACTATGTCAGCGATAATACATATTTGGCTAAGTTTTACACCACGATCCTGCCAGAGGGGGTGACATTAAAATTGGTGGGTGGCAAGGAGGGTCTGTACTGTATTGAGTACTACACTCAATACTCTTTCTTAGGGTCGATTAATAATAGTAAATATCTTGGACATTGTCACACAAATTATCTAGTCACATTTAAAGTTCCAGAATCTAGCCTGGACTTGTATTATGATAACTAGACAACAATATAGAATACACATATAGACACAAACATAAATGACTCGGGTACAAATATTCATAATCATCATACAAATATTTGTCCCTTACGGGATTCGAACCCGCGACCCTCGGCACAGCAGGCAGGATCACTACGGACTGTCGGGCCGTCAAATTCCGTTCAATTCGATTCCCACCAAATGAGCAGCGAAGCGCATTTGCTTGCAGCGGCAATCTTATCACTAGCGAATAAAAAGGTTTAATTTATTAGCGCCTGTACAACGCAGCGGCATTGCCCGTTTCCCTCCAAATAAATTTTACTTTAATTCACATGTGGTAAGATTGTAGCTACGAGCAAATGCGCTTCACTGCTCTTTTGGTGGGAGTTGACCCTTATACCGTGCTATCCTTATTTTAGGATCCTACACAAAGTACTAAAAAGGCAAACATTCAGTTTCCTGCTGCAAGAATTTAGAGAGGGAGTCAGGGTTACCCCTTGCTCTACCCCTCCCCTTCCCAAAAACGTGACGTTTTCAAACCCCCCTAAATTCGTTCATTATTTTATACGGATTTTTATGTGATTGCTGCTTACCCGTTATCAGGAAGAATATCCAGACACTCATGCCAAGATAACAGTAGAAAGCTCGGTGGTGAAAAGAGAACTTCATCATCTCTGTTACTATTTTACTTTTATTTCCAAACATTTTTGTAAGCATTTTCTTGTATTTTTTACATCACCTGTTTTAACATTTCTCGATATGTTCACCAACCAAACAGATATCAGAGATCACAATAGTTAATTTTAAGCGTGCTTGTACGATAAAAACTAAGTAAATATTTGTATTTTACACAAAAATTGGAAAAACATTTTATAGGTACCGATCTCAGATTGATAGTCAGGATTATATGTGTTCTTTGGATTGATATATTTTGCGAAACCATGCTATGATACAAAGAGTCAAAGAGAATATAATCATTACATTTAAGAGACGGGACTCCTTGAAGCAAAATAATCCTACAAAACGTCAACTCGAGGCTACCATCCAAAGCCAACATAGAGCAAAATGTTGCCAACCTTTAAAACAAAATGACAAGTGTAGAGTAGTGATGTGCTATGAATCTTAAGATGTCGATAGTTTCAGAAAAAAAAACGGCCATATGGTTGGCTGAATAAGTTGATATACCTATTTTTTTTTTTTACAAATGAGAAGCGGGTATTCGTTTTAAACAATTTTATTCGTAATTTAACACAATCAAACAACCAATATTTAGAAATTAAACAGACACAGCACAAGGACCACAGACTTATGCCATTGTAAAGGTACATAATATACACATGCTCATTCCCAGCACGGGAGCCTGCTAATTTTGAGCAAATGCTAATTAGTAGCATGTGTGAACATACTTTGCTAGAAATTAGCATGCTAATTATCACCTTGCTCAAAAATCGGTAGGCAGTTGATTTTCGAGCATGCTACCTGAGGCGCGGGTGGAAGAAGGTGATCTAAGTATAATATAAGTAGTGTGCTCTATGCTTCATAAGCACGTATTTACAGTTGAAAAGCATGCTCATTCAAAGTCAAAGTCAATATGATTTACTCAATATAGGAGCTTGAAGCACACTTATTAAACGTCATATCTTTTTTAAGCTACCACCGCGTTGGAACGTGTTGTCGCTGTAGAGAAGATGCGGCCAGAAACTCTACAACCATAACACGACTTAATAACTATTACAATAAAATGCTTAAGCTACGGTTATGTATACAATAATACATAGTCTATCTAATAATATATCATTCAGAAGTATGTTACAATCTAGCATGCTTATTGCTAGCAAATGTAAACAGTTCATAGTCATATCTTCTAATATACTTATATTACTCTTTGGTTATATTTGTAGTCCTGCAAGACGGACTACTGTGAATGGACCTCTTTAGATAGACATGCTCTAAAATAGCATGCTAGAAAGCATGCTTTTTTAGATGTTAAAAATGCTAAAAATGAGGCTGCTCTGTACTGTTTACATTTGCTAGCAATAAGTATACTAGATTGCATACTCCTGAAAGAGCATGCTTTTCAACTGTATACACGTGCTTATTAATAAAGCATAGAGCACACCCTCTTAGGCTGAGATTCAGAGACGATTTTTTCCGTTTAGCTCGAGCTAAGTAGGGTCGAAATGTATGGATTTTGACATACGGGAGTTCGAACTATGACTTAAGAATCGTCTCTGAATCTTGGCCTGACACCCGCGCCTCAGGTATCTAGCATGCTCGAAAATCAACAGCTGGTCGATTTTTGAGCAAGGTTCTAATAAGCATGCTAATTTATAGCAAAGTATGTTTACACATACTACTAACAAGCATTAATTTTTCTCGAAATTAGCATACTCTCGTGCTAGCAATGAGCATGTGTATCTGTACCTTTATTCTTAAATAGAGCCCGCGAGACCTTGCTGAATTGCCAATGTTGCAATGTTGCTGAGTAGACAAATGATAAAATCTAGTCATCATTATCTATGGCGTGTAAGGTACTTTCTTTGGGGTTCATTCAATCGCTAATACGGCCTCTCCTGTAAATGCGGTGTCCTCGTCCGCACGAGTCAGATCCATATTACTGTTCTTGTCAGCATCAGAGTCACGCTCCTGGTCCCATTTTTTCTACCGCATCAGCCATGTCTTCTATTTAATGAGGCGTTTTCATTAAAAAAAAAACTGTTCAAAGACATTGGAAGGATGGCGTTATAATCGTGCAAATTTAGCTGTCAGATCGAAAGTGTTACGTGTTTTACTCGATTCCCTAATTTTAGGGAGCAATTTTTTTATTTATTAATAAGATTATTATGGTTTTAATATGAGAGTCGTTTTGATACTTCAGATTGATTAACTTTTTGTGCAGTCACTGTTCGTTTTTGTACAATAAACGAAAAATTTCGGTGCTATTGCGTATTTATTTTAAGTGAAAAATTATCAATTGGCAACACCACCGCACCACTATCAAACGTCATTTGAGTGATGCAAACCATAGACCAAAACACTTTTTACTGTCAATTTGACAGGTATTTTTGAACTTTTTATAATGCCATCTACTGACTTTTCGATTTACTAGTCTTGGAAAACGCCTCATTGGTTCAGTTTTTCGCTAGGTCTTCATTTCCAGTAACTTGAACCATTTCTTACATCTGAAAATAAACATACCTGTGTATAATTTTATCATATATCACTGTGATTATCATCAAAAATTATATGGATGATTTATGTATGATGGATGTTCTGTGGTTTCAGAATATCTCTGACTACCCCTCGGGGAACATAGTCGTGAGCATACGTATGCGTATGCATGTAGTATGTATCAAAAATATCGATATCGACATTTCTTAAAATCCCTCACTTTACAAATACCGCTCCGCTCTTTATGAAAACGAAGACACATTTCTCAAACTTAAAATGATCGCATTTTTGCCTAAATATGAACCAGGGCTGATAAATAGGATAAATTTAAGCTTACCGAGATTCATCCAGCGAAAATCTTGCTACGATGTTACGTTTTTTACAATGTTTTCTTTCCGACATTTCACTGCATATCTCGCATTTCCTTTACTTCATTTTAAGCTTTTATGGTGCAATATCACGTAATACCCTGTATATAAATGTGTTTTCAGTTTTATATTCAGGTTTATTCACCCAATAAACATTTTAAATAATTTCCAAAAGTTATCTTGACAGAGACCGTTTCGAAACAGACTCATTACGTCAGGTGACATTTCATGAAAGAGACCGTCAAGAAAAGAGACGAATATAGACGCCCATCCAAGTTCTACTCCGTCCCTATATATTTTATCGCATGTATGCAGTTGCGATAGACTGCAAAGAGTATAGTAATTATACCAAAAGGACTATGATATCTTAGTGCAAACGAAGTGGAACGCTGAAAGACAGCTTCCGCCATCTCTCGGTGACATTTCGAAGCACTATGAGCGACAGCGCGCTACATCCATAGAGTAATAATATTCTTTGAGCAATAGAGATGGGTGATCGCAAAGTCCCGTAGAAAGAGAATGAACTAGAAAAAGCATTAAAATAATAATAGTCGCGAAAAAGAGACAGACTTATACGCTAATCGCATTGAGTGAGCGAGTGAAAATCTATGTTGTTTGTCCCTTTCTGCGTATGCGATATTTTTGTTGCCTGATGTTGGAGCAGAACAATATCGTGGGGAACCGTAGGTTGAGTATTCTATAGATTTCCTGACAGCGTATACTCGAAAGGGACAGAGATATGACAAAAATGTATGAGAAATCGTGCCTTTGTTTGCCATAGTTGCAAGATTTTGTATGCAATTTCAACTGTGGCAAACAAAAATATCGCATACGCAGAAAGGGACAAACGACATGGATTTTGTCGCATTCACTCTGTGTAATTAGCGTATAAGGCTGTCTCGTTTTCGTGACTATTATTATTTTAATGCCTTTTCTAGTTGATTCTCTTTCTACGTGGGGAACTCTCCGAAGGCACATAGCTAGTTGACCGTGCTTGCTTGGGCTCTTTCGATAGTGTTCGGTGAGACGGTGAGTAGCTTCTGTACATGAACTGCTGAGGTTCTCATGATGGAGCTGAACAACATTGTGGGGAACTCTGCGAAGGCACATAGCTAGTTGACCGTGCTTGGGCTCTTTTGATAGTGTTCGGTGAGACGGTGAGTAGCTTCTGTACATGAACTGCTGAGGGCCTGATGTTGGAGCAGAACAAAATCCTGGGGAACTCTGTGAAGGCACACATAGCTAGTTAACCGTGCTTGGGCTCTTTTGATAGTGTTCGGTGAGACGGTGAGTAGCTTCATACATGCTTTCTGTACATGAACTGCTGAGGGCCTGATGTTGGAGCAGAACAAAATCGTGGGGAACTCTGCGAAGGCACATGGCTAGTAGAACATGCTTGGGCTCTTTTTTTCCACGACGGAATGGAGTAATACGCTTTGAGGGTGAGTGTTGTTTGTTTGTGGGTGTTCATTTCAAAACTTAGGTTTACTTGCAGATTTTATCCACAGACATCCAATATACTAGGAGATTTTATCATTGTTTTAATTAATGCAATCTTTTATATTTAATGTGTTTTTCAAGTCATTTGAGCCGCCACCATAGAGAAATTACACGCTCCCCTTGGTAGAGATGGTGTAACAAAGTGTGCACAGTAACCACCAACTGAGCACTAGTTTGTACGGCGACCATAGAGAAATTACACGCTCCCCTAAGCTTTTTGTCTCCCCTCACCCGTCCCTCACCCCCTTTGTCGGCGACATAATTTTCTATAGAAACAAGCCGATATGCCATCTCCTCTTACTCCATGGCCGCCACAGTGAATGAATACCATAAAAATATTATTTTCACTGCCAAATTTCATGCATTAATACTGAAAAGTCCACTTAAAACAACAGTCGCGGACCCCATCGGTGCAAGACATATATCTCTAAAGATAAACGTCAAACGTAGAGCCACAAACTCTACCGAACGGTGATCATGCTCGCATTTGTAGACTAGAGTCTACGAATGACAGTTGGGCGCTCGCGTCATCGTAAGTCGCGCGCATCATGTTAGCTACTGTAGAGACAGAGGCGAAGCCGCGCCAAAATAGAGATATGGTATAGAGAGACTCGAAGTCGCGGGGTATCATGCTAGCCCTGCAGTGCTAGCATGATTAGTCGCATGACGCGCGCCTGCGGGTTTGAAATCCATACCCGCGCCTGTCATTTATCCCGCGATGGTGAGCATGATTTGACAGCTCGTCAGCCACTCTACCAAGAGAAAGCAAAGTCGCGGCCCGGGTTCGCTGGGTTACCATACGGTTAAATCGATCAATTTGAATAGGGTATCACCGAATCGGTGATTAGAGCTGCCCCAAAATCATTCGTTCTTTTACTTATTTCGTTGCGTAAACGTAGAGCCACATACTCTACCGAACGGTGATCATGCTCGCATTTGTAGACTAGAGTCTACGAATGACAGTTGAGAGCTCGCGTCATCGTAAGTCGCGGGCATCATGTTAGCTACTGTAGAGACAGAGGCGAAGACGCGCTGAAATAGAGATATGGTATAGAGAGACTCGAAGTCGCGGGGTATCATGCTAGCACTGCTGCTGTAGTCGGACGTATACCTATTATCAACAACTAAGGTAAGGTAATCAATAACTAAGGTCAACTGCAGTACCTACACACAGATAGACTGCCAGACACAAACAAACGGACAACGAAGTGATCTTATAAGGATTCAAATCAATCAAAAAAATCAAATCTTTCTTTTTTGTAATATTAGTGTTGGTAGTACTATAGATTATTGCCACTTTATATTCATCATGTCGGAATTACCCGACACGTAAGTAAGCTGCTTGAGTTCATGTTGTTTAATATTGACCACTATGAATTTAGAATAAATTTGTTTTTAATATGAATAAATTAAGAGGCTAGACGGTCTGAAATCCTAATTTGGAGAATATGTCACTTTTCCGACCGTTTACATATTTGTCCGATCCGCCCCATCCATACACCCCACCGACTAGAGTGCGAAAGAGACAACTGCAGCTCGAACCGATTTTATCTACATAAAATCGACGAAAACAGCTTTTCGTATTCCCCTGTTTTCTCCTCCAAAACTAAACCGATTTTAATAATTATTTCAAGAATAATATGAGAAAGACTTTGGCCATGTCTGTACGTTTTGCTTTTTTTGTTCATAATCGTCTTTGTTTGCTGGATGTCTGAAAACAGACGGTAAAATAGGTGCGTATGGATTGAGGAGCCACATTTGATATTGAATAAAAAAATTTTCACAAAAAATTTAAACCGACTTCAAAACTAAAAAGGTAAAAATAATAATATTGCAGTCGTTGCCTTTTGCATTCGAATCTATAACAACATTAATTTGTCTTATCGGACTCGGTGTCAAGCCGGTACGATTCGCAACTGGGCTTGTAGTAATTTTTTGGCTTGGCTTGGCTTGACACCGACTCCAATAAAACAAATTAATGTTGTTATAGATTTGAATGCAAAAGGCAACGACTGCAATATTATTATTTTTACCTTTTTAGTTTTGAAGTCGGTTTAAATTTTTTGTGAAAAATTTTTTATTTCAAACTTTTTAGTGTTGAAATCTAGGTGAAATACATTAGTGCGACTAAGCAGTTATAAGTACTTCATTGCAAAGGATACGGTGTACGCTCTACACCTAACTCGATTTAAAAAAAAATCTACCCATGTTTCGTACAACATTTCTGTTTTTGGGTTACTGTTATCTGTCTTTATGCCATATTTCGATTCATTCGATGCAAAAATGAGCGAGTTAATGAGGCGGGGCATACAGACAGACAGACAGACAGACAGACAGAATGGACGAAAGTATAAGGGTTCCTTGTTTGACTACGGAACCCTTAAAACGACAAACATTTCCGACCGCCATGATCAATTAAATCTATGTGTTTCGATACCTAGGTATATCCATGAAGTTTAAACCATAAAGTTATAATACGTTTAAACACAACAGTATGACCAAGAAGTTTTAAATATATAGGCATCGTAGAAAGAGAAGGCACTAGAAGGAAGCACGTGTCTTGTCATATCACTCAGTAAGAGATGCACATAGCAAATTCGCTCTAGTTAAAAAAGGAGACCACTACTTATTGCTGTCCTTATCGACGTATCCATTTTTTTGTACTTCGGCCATCTGACTCCAAAATGTCACTTCATATAAATTGTATGGGACAACCACCTGACTCCGAGATGTCACTTCATATAATTCGCTATCTCATACCCGGTTACACTGATATTCGGTCTACTAGCGTAAGCAAAAAATTTTTCGTCTATGATAGGCATATAAACATTCTTGGTTATGACAGTAAAAAAAAATATAGTTTGACAGTCCCCATCAAAACATTGCTGGAGTGCGATTTTTGAACATCTGAAGAGAATCGACAAACAAAAACGACATCTGTGTCACGGACCTGAAAAAAAGACGGACGTAATATCCTTTTATTATATACTAGCGACCCGCTCCGGCTTCGCACGGGTGCAATGTACATATAAACCTTCCTCTTGAATCACTCTATCTATTAAAAAAAACCGCATCAAAATCCGTTGCGTAGTTTCAAAGATTTAAGCATACAAAGGGACATAGGGACAGAGAAAGCGACTTTGTTCTATACTATGTAGTGATATGTAGTGATGAAGTGAAGCACCCATGTATTATATTGTGTTTGCGTCGTAGAAAGAGAAGGTAAGTACTAGAAAGAAGCACGTGTCGTGTCATACTCACTCAGTAAGAGATGCACATAGCAAATTCGCTCTAGTTAAAAAACGAGATCGCTACTTATTGCTGTCCTTATCGACGTAACCACTTTTTTGTTTGACGACGGCTGTCTGACTCCGGAGGCAGACATCTAGCTTCATACAAATTTTATAGGATTTTATCTCATACGCGCTTACACTTCACATCTTTCTAGTGTAACATTACGTCCGTATTTTTTTCAAGTCCGTGATCTGTGTACATATTTGTTATTTTGCAGATTTTTTCAACAAGCGCTGAATCAATTTCGTGGGACCACCTCGGAATTATGACCTACCAAACAAAATAAGAATCATCATAATCAATTCTAAATTGGCGGTGTAATCGCGTAACAAACATACAAAAAAAAAAAAAAAAAAAAACATACGAGTCGAATGAGCGTTTTTTTTTTCGTTTCATAGTAGATCGATAGATGACGCTACGGTCTATACGAATCTATGTCAAACACTGAAAAATTATCTTTCCCCGTAATGAGGGTAAAAGTGAAGTGAAAAAAAAAAAAATCTTTTGGAACATATTTTTTTTTATTATATTTAACTATAATTTCTTATGCTAATTTACTCTTTAAGGTGATACAAGACTACAATTTGACTAAAATAAATATAAAAACTCTTTGATCATAAGGCAAAATCTGAAATTGAACTGGCAATAAGAAAACTTGAGCTGTCAAATGTCATTGTTAATCAAACTCGTGGGCATTTTCATTTTTTTGTGTACCCCTCATTTTTAGGCTGTCCCACAGATTCAACATTTAATAGCGAGATAAATATGGATATGAGGTCTAACTTTTGGAATAAAAACGTTAAAACATGTATTTAAATTGATGAATTCATAAGAAAACTTGGTTCAAATACGTTTTAATTATTAATTATAAATATTTAAAATGTTCAAAGTAACTGTTTTCGGCATGTCCCACCCCTTACCACCTTTAAATTACCCGAATTTACTGAAATATTTTCTATGAACACATGTTAAGAGTTTTGGTGCGCGTATTGGGTACTGCTTTGTCGTCACAAAAAATAAATTTGTAGATTTAAACTCTAATAACATAGGCTTAAAATCAATTTTCCAAAAATGCTCTAAACTTGAACCGGTCGGACATGTCAGTTTAGTGACGGTCCCACTTGTATCTAAATAATTACTAAACTCATATTATTTATTGAAAATAGCAACATTATCTGAAGAAGACTACGGCCGCCATCTTAGAAATAGGTCATTTTGTCAAAGTTTCGTGAGAGAAGGGTATTTTGTTCGTGTCGGCTGCTGTCTCCATTTTCTTAGTCAAGTTTGTGACGTTATTATTATTATTATATAGATTTCTTAGATCCTCGAACTGTTTCAAACGAATCCGATATTATTTAGATATCGTTTGTCATGTTTTATTCAATGCAAAATATCATAACTGTGATTAGAAAACGTTTTCATTCAATTCTTGCCGGAGAATGTGACGTCAGTTTGGTGACATTTTTGCCTGTCATCTAAGAACTCTTTTTTTTATCAGGGTACACATTCTACTGAAATTGCCCTCGTATCGTAGCATTTACTTTGTCGTTTACTTCATCGTTCGTTTGTTAGTTTACTTCAGAGAGTCACGTTGCAGGGTTTACCTTGAACACTTGTCTCTCGCGTGGTGTTCGCGCGGTTCGCGTCTCAGCCTGCCACGAGGCTCCAAAATCCTTCTCAGTTGTTCTTACTCAAAAACAATCCTCGAGATTGGATAGACACTCCCTCAAACTACTTGACACTGGCGAAATCTAACAAGGAAACGCCAATAAATAAAAATAGAATAGAATAGTTTACTTCAAACTGCTTTTCTGAAAAACAACGAAAAAGGACTGTATTTTTGGCTAAGAAAGAAATCGAAAATAATTTCATTTTTTTTTTATGACGTCTTCCAAATCCGACGAGAATGAAATCTCTACGTTTTTTAGTCTATAGGTGACATTGCAGAGGAAGTTTTTGCTTGACAGTTTGTCGTACAGACACTACTGCCATCTATTGAGTTATAAGAAAACGGCATTAAAAAAAAAAAAGAAAAACGCTCATTGAGAACCTCCTCCTTTTGTTGAAGTCGGTTAAAAAAGGATTCTATGGCCATTTTGTAGGAAATTTGTAGATTTTGTAGGCCCAATCCAGCAGTGCTAGCATGATTAGTCGCATGACGCGCGCCTGCGGGTTTGAAATCCATACCCGCACCTGTCATTTATCTCGCGATGGTGAGCATGATTTGACAGCTCGTCAGCCACTCTACCAAGAGAAAGCAAAGTCGCGGCCCGGGTTCGCTTGGTTACCATACGGTTAAATCGATCAATTTGAATAGGGTATCACCGAATCGGTGATTAGAGCTGCCCGGAAATCATTCGTTCATTTACTTATTTCGTTGCGTAAACGTAGAGCCACAAACTCTACCGAACGGTGATCATGCTCGCACTTGTAGACTAGAGTCTACGAATGACAGTTGAGAGCTCGCGTCATCGTAAGTCGCGGGCATCATGTTAGCTACTGTAGAGACAGAGGCGAAGACGCGCTGAAATAGAGATATGGTATAGAGAGACTCGAAGTCGCGGGGTATCATGCTAGCCCTGCTGGAATTTGTAGCAAAAGTATAGAGAAGTTACATGAACATAAAGGTGGCTCCTCAATCCATAACGTCAGGATTGAGGAGCCACCCTGTATCTCTGAAAGTACGTGATGAATCTTTTTGGAAATTTTGTAGGATTTAGTAGGAGTTGGAAAAAGATCCTACAAAAAAAATCAGCTCTCTACGACTAAAACTGAAAAAGCTACACTACTTTACTTACTTACGGATTGAGGAGCCACCCTGTATCTCTGAAAGTACGTGATGAATCTTTTTACCCGACTGCGCGATGCAAAGGAAGGGTAATGTGTTTAACAGCCTATATACGTATGTATGTATGTATGTACGTAAGTTTGTACCTTTGTGGCACACTAGAGACCAAACGCGTGGGCCGATTTTGATGATTCTTACGTCAATCGATTCATCTTAATCTTGCGAGTGTCACTAAAGACATGACAGTAATCAAAATTCAATATGGCGACTACCAGACGCCACATTATGAAAAATAAAAAAAATAAAGTTGACTTACTATGTCGAGTGGGGTATCATTGAATAGGTATTTGAAAATCATCTTTAGGTTTCTCTTATCGTTTTTCATTCCGAAGGACCATTTAGGATCTATAACGATATAAAGTTGAAAAAACTAAAAAGTGTAAAATAAAATAAAAAATTTAAGAAATCAAAAAACCCGTCTGCCTAAAAAGTGCACAAGTGACGGGTTTTTTGATTTCTTAAATATTTTTTTTTAACTAAAGAGTTACTAGGCCACCGGCGAAAAATGCTGATCCAAAATGCATGTAATTCACACCTATTTGAAACATTGTCACATTGGAAATAAAAAACAATTTAAGTATGGACAATAAATCCTATTCAAATTCACGCAAATAAAGATCGTATCCATAATAAGGACCATTATCTATTGTTTTAAAGGCCGTAAAATGCAGGTAACGGTTCTACTCAGTTCGAGTTTACTAGAATAATCTATCCTCGCTTGTCTTGTGTTGAATAATCCAGTCAGGCACACGGACCTGAAAAAAAGACGGACGTAATGTGACACAAAAAAGATGTGAAGCATGCAAGGTCCTACATTTACGTTTGTTCTACAAGGGACCTACACTTACACAGATGCACTAGGTCTAGGCCCTAGGCGCAGGTCCTACAACCCGCCACCATTATGTACCGCGTGACAGCACGCACACAAAAGAAATGGGTGCTTCACTAGTGATTAGACGAGATTACGTTTGTCTTTTTTTCAAGTCCCCATGGACTGACCATTCAGGCATCGGCATTGTCAACATAATAACTGATACCTATGTCGTGTGGTAGTATAGAATCACGAGATCGTAGTGATTTCCAGTTCCATTCCATCAGACGAGAGATAATCTGCCTAGCTGCAGTGCTAGCATGATTAGTCGCATGACGCGCGCCTGCGGGTTTGAAATCCATACCCGCGCCTGTCATTTATCCCGCGATGGTGAGCATGATTTGACAGCTCGTCAGCCACTCTACCAAGAGAAAGCAAAGTCGCGGCCCGGGTTCGCTGGGTTACCATACGGTTAAATCGATCAATTTGAATAGGGTATCACCGAGTCGGTGATTAGAGCTGCCCCAAAATCATTCGTTCTTTTACTTATTTCGTTGCGTAAACGTAGAGCCACAAACTCTACCGAACGGTGATCATGCTCGCATTTATAGACTAGAGTCTACGAATGACAGTTGAGAGCTCGCGTCATCGTAAGTCGCGGGCATCATGTTAGCTACTGTAGAGACAGAGGCGAAGACGCGCTGAAATAGAGATATGGTATAGAGAGACTCGAAGTCGCGGGGTATCATGCTAGCACTGCTGTCCTTACTTTAAAGCGCTGTATCTTTTATTTAAACCGTAACAGATATAATATATGAAATTGATATCATTAGCGTCCTTTTAAACTAAAAGTCCGACGTAGCAAAAAAATCAGTTGTTGCATACCTACAGATTACCTACCTACATTTGAGTCGAGTAGGCATTGCAGTTTACGAGTAGTCTGGAACAGCTGATTTTGTTTTTGCTCCGATCGGTTTGCTCACATAGACTGGCTCTGTGAGACGCAAAAAGGGTCCAGCAGTGCTAGCATGATACCCCGCGACTTCGAGTCTCTCTATACCATATCTCTATTTCAGCGCGTCTTCGCCTCTGTCTCTACAGTAGCTAACATGATGCCCGCGACTTACGATGACGCGAGCTCTCAACTGTCATTCGTAGACTCTAGTCTACAAATGCGAGCATGATCACCGTTCGGTAGAGTTTGTGGCTCTACGTTTACGCAACGAAATAAGTAAAAGAACGAATGATTTTGGGGCAGCTCTAATCACCGATTCGGTGATACCCTATTCAAATTGATCTATTTAACCGTATGGTAACCCAGCGAACCCGGGCCGCGACTTTGCTTTCTCTTGGTAGAGTGGCTGACGAGCTGTCAAATCATGCTCACCATCGCGGGATAAATGTCAGGCGCGGGTATGGTTTTCAAACCCGCAGGCGCGCGTCATGCGACTAATCATGCTAGCACTGCAGGGCACATGCTTACCTCAGGGAGGGTGTATGGGGTTACTCCACGCGAGCCCAATACGGATTGGTAAACCTACATTTGAGTTAGAGAATTAACTATGACGTATGTATGGGAGATTTTACTTTTAAAATACTTAAGTACATAAGTTTGAGTTTCAATCCGATTTATATTTTCGTTAGAGCAATGGGACTGATTTTGGAAGAAAACTAAAGACAAGTAGGGTACACGAAAAAAAAGGAAAAATCTTGGAAACTAGATTCTCTGTTGGAAGAAATATCTAATCTACACACAAGTTTGTACAGAACCCTTGGTGCGCCGTTTTTCTTATAAGTTTTACAACTTATCCTATCGAAATGTGTAGTTAGAATATTTAGAACCTAGATTGGAATCGAATTGGATTATAAATATTAATTTATGATACGATACAATACTACAACATACTAGGAAACATATTAGTAAAATTGTAACTTAGCAATAATCAGGTATTCTTTACATTGCCTAGGTATTGTAGAGAATACCTGAATTATACAGATTGCCGGTAACATATCTATCTTAAACGACAAGCATCGTTGCCGGTTGGGGTAGGCAGAGATTATGGAGCGCTATTTACTGCGACCCAGACATACCTCTTCGCCTCATTCACATCCATACATCTCTTCATCCATGCTCATCGGTTTTGAGTACTCCTCACCTCACCTTTTGTCAGACGCCACCGAATTGATCAGAGTACCCCCCCAGGAAGCTTGATAAGGTATTGTGAGTAGGTACGAGTACACCAAGAGTACCTACATCTTACGAGGGCGCCTTCTACTAAACTCTCTCTTTATTCCCGCTACCCCGTCTGCAGGAACTTTAAAAAAAATCCTAAGTGTTAATCCAGAATATATTCTCTCTGGGTACCAAATTTAATCCAAATCCGTTCGGTCGTTTAATTAACGGCTGAATGCGTGATTAAAACTGTACTTTGCACATCCCTAGTAGTCGCTAGCGTTTGACAGATGTTTTGGGGTGGGTTTGGGCCTTTGGGGCTGTACGCTGCTTGAAATCGACATGTTGATAAAAATACTGCCATCTTGTTTTTTCACGCGTTAAGTTGTATTTGGGAAACCAAGATAGCATTACAATCGTAGGTTATTGCTAATTTACTGGAGGCCTTAACTACAACACCATTCACTATCCAATATTGCTGTAGGACTGCAAGACGGACTACTGTGAATGGGCTCCTTAACCAGGCTAGTAAATACATTTAAAAAAAAACGAGGTTTTGTTTTGCGCGGGAAACAAGACGAAACGGGCGGACTTTGTTTCTTAATTTTCTAAATTAGTTTTTAGACTTTTTAGTGGCTATTGTTGTGATAATGTGGTGGAATTAGTATAAAAATGTGCCTTCTAATGAAGAACAATATAGTAAAAGTGAGAAATAAAGTAAGGCGCGACCGTTCGATTCGGATTGATATCCCCGCGTAAAACTTCCGTAAACATTGCAATGTGTGAACCACCCTCGCATTTCAATGAGTTAGGTTTAAGGGTTTAAGTTACGATAAACGAAAAACTGATAAAGACTACGGTTAATAGTGAAAACTTATTGAAGACATCGGCAAATAGAAACTTGATCTCGGAAATGACACAAGGAAATGACGAAAACCACAGAAATGACATTATTACGGAAAAACGAAAATTATCTTGGAATATGAAGACTTGGAAAAATTATAATTTTAACACAGATCAGGCACATAGTGCCTTTATTAATGAATTTATAAAAAAAAGACAAAATCAGACTTGGCTGCATGGGCTATGTTCCCTTTGCCTTTCCGCAAGGATAAATGAAACAACAACAACAACAACAAAAAAACGAAACTTGTCTGAACTTGCACGACAACAGTGTTGCCAGATGGGGGGGATTCCCCCCAAATTTGGGGGTATTTTCAGACCAAGGGGGGATTTTTGGAGGGACAAATCCTTTGGGGGGTTCTGAGGGGGGAAAAAAATTGGCTTGGAGGGAATTGGAGGATTTTTTGAAAAACCGTGAAACCGGTTTTTAACGCCAACCACCCGCCAATACCGTCTTTGCCAAAGTGTAAAACGTTGATAAAACACAGTGATTAAATCCAATGAGGTCTCTCAAGGCACAGATGCCGTGGAGAAGATAATGAATGGCACGGTCCAAAAAAATTTTACTCAGAGAAAATGTATGGAACTGCTGACGACGTATGTGGAGATGCTGATCCAGTGATGGAAGCAAATTTTATTTGATTAAATAAATGTTTTTCCAATTAGTGGGGGTTTTTTTCTCAAAACACTACCATTTTGGGGGGATTTCAGAGAGATTTGGGGAGAATGCCAGATTATCATCTGGCAACACTGCACGACAACAACAGTTTTCCTGTACCTAGTTTTCCTTGGGTTTTCCCAATAAAAATTAGTTTAATTTCACAATACCAATCCGTATCCATCGCTTGTTCACTGCAAGCGAAGCTGCGAAGTATCCACTGGTATTCATCATATATATTTATTAAAGTTACTTTTGCCCATATAAAAACATCTTAGCTTTTGCCGCCAGAAATCAACAACAACCCGAAACAAAATTTTGTTTATTTACAAATAATTATCCTTTTCAGCAGCTAAACATGGCTCCTAAAGTAGACGCCACGATAATAATCCTGGATATAGGACGAAACGTTTCCTCTCCCGAAGATAAAAATGAGAGAAGTTTTTTCGAACAGGCTCGTGAATGCACTTCCCGTATAATAGAGCGTAAGATCATGAGCCAGGGAAAGAGTCTGCTTGGTGTGCTGCTGCTGGGGTCCAAGAAGACGGTCAACAGCATAGCAGAGCAGTGTCCGGGGGCCTACAGACATATTGAGATGTATAAAGAACTTCAGGAACCCACTTGGGACATGATCCGGAATTTGCCGGAAAAGGTAAACAAATCTTTACTAATACTCTCTGTTGTGTGCAACTTCTGGCCAACTCTCCAAGAAGGCTTCCATGTTGTCTCCACCTTTTTCTGGGTCAAACAATAAAAATTGGAAATTCGGTTAAGTTTTATTGTAACAGGATAATTTAGTACCTATTAAATAACTCTAATTATAATTAGGACGATGCTTTCCAGCTTTCTAGTGAAAGTATAAATCCCCTATGGTCAATAATTATGGTCTCCTACCAGCGTACAAACAAACCAGTTATGGTTTAAAGTGCTTCGATTATTTGTTAATTTACTAATATTGTATTGTAATATATCAATAAATAAATAAAATTAGGATGATGTCTGAGGAAGATATTTGTTGGTGTGTTTTCTACCCCCTAGTATTTCTCTATGCGTGCCATACAAATTTGCTGCATATAAAATTGCCTCTTGCACTTTTCAAAGAGTGAACATTG
Source organism: Agonopterix heracliana (assembly GCA_963693445.1). Classification (NCBI taxonomy): domain Eukaryota; kingdom Metazoa; phylum Arthropoda; class Insecta; order Lepidoptera; family Depressariidae; genus Agonopterix; species Agonopterix heracliana. The sequence continues at coordinate 14,576,747 of OY856323.1, read as the reverse complement.
CGCATGCCTTGATAAATAGTGAGAAAAAAGGCTGAGTCGTGCGCAAGTAGAAAAATAATACTAGACAGGCTGTCAGTTTTATTAATCTTGATTATGGTTAAAAATTTCGGAACGGTATAGTGCACGATTTAAAAGATAGTTAAAGTAGTACCAGGTTTAGAAGTCTTGCAATGTACCTGCAAAGTTTTGCAAAGTTATATTGACCAATCAGGATGTGCCACCTTCGCGCGCCTGATAACCCTTGCCGTTATTGGCTTATTTGCTTCGCACCCTTTTCACCGCCGAAGCATCCAATACTCTACTATTCGACTTGGAGCGAGATAGAACGATTTAGTAGCACCTGATTTTGCACCCTTTGACAACCACACATGATTGATTTTTAATTACTAAATGACTTTGCTTATTAGAGGGTTGGAAAAATGATGTTTCGGAACTTTCCGTTCAAGTCATCTCTTTTATAGTGTTATCTGGTATCAATGGCTTCAGTATGACCTCCTGATTACAAATATACGAGATGACAAGCGCTCAGACTGTGGGGGTAGAAACTGTGACGTCATAAAGTTGGCCATACAAAGTAAAAAATAAATTTTGTTTATTCATGCCGTGTGGGGTATCAAATGAAAGGACTTTATGAGTACATTACAAATATATAGCATAGTATATCATTTTCACTACTTGGTTTAACAAATTATTCGAAAAAGTAAGAAAATTCCACAATTCTGAGTTGACTTTGAACTGCTATAGATTAGAAACGACGGGATGGATTTTTTAATAATATGTATCAAATGACTCAGGATATCCTCTATATTGCGTCAAAAAATAATTAACCAGATAAATTACAAAATAAAGAATGTACATCAATTTGAATAACATTGTAAATTTTTGGACGCTTTCTAATAATTTCATAGACCAAGTTGTAAAAATGGTATAGTATGCACTTTCTTCATAGGACTAAAACTTTGAAGGCTAGAGGGACGAGAAAGTAACAGTATTTTAAAAGATGTGAAATTTGTATGGCGACCCTCTTTAAAGTTGAAGATAAAAACAAAATAATTCCATATTCTTAATCAGCGACCCCGAAAACCTCCGAATACAAATTTTCAGTCGGTTCGCTGAACCTTTAAAAGCTGCGTTGGCGTTTGAAATTTCCATGGCAGCCATCTTGGATTTCGCTATTTTGGATTTTTTTTCACCGCCAACAAAATCTGACCAGGGTCCACTATGACATTGTTCAAGGTCCATACACCTATCTGTCATAGTGTCCGCGGGCCGTTGACCTCATCCGTCAGGATACGACCTTCTGAGGAAGTCGAAATATTCCTTTTAACACCAGAGCATCCTTATGATGATCCCCAAAATTATTTTAATATACGTTGGACGGGGGAAACCCGGCGAACAATTATCCGGGCATCTATCTACTATCTATGAAAAGTGGTGGGGATCGACCAGATACCTCCAATTGATTCCGGGTTCCCCTTATAGTACAAGGATGAAATTTAGGTATCATTATAACGATGCCGTGATGTTAAAAGGAATATGTCGACTTCCTCCGAAGGTCGAATCCGGACGGATGACGTCAACGGCCCGCGGACACTATGACAGATAGGGGTATGGACCTTGAACAATGTCATAGTGGACCCTGGTCAGATTTTGTTGGTGGTGAAAAAAATCCATAATTGCGAAATCCAAGATGGCTGCCATGGAAATTTCAAACGCCAACGCAGCTTTTAAAGGTTCAGTGAACCGACTGAAAATTTGTATCCGGGGGTTTTCGGGGTCGCTGATTAAGAATATGGAATCGGTTTGTTTTTATCTTCAACTTTGAAGAGGGTCGCCATACAAATTTCATAACTTTTAAAATGATGTTACTTTCTCGTCCCTCTAGCCCTCAAAGGTTAAGTCCTATGAGGAAAGTGCACACCACTTTTTTTGTAGGAAATTTTGTCAGAATAAAATTATACCTACAAAACTATTCGATACGAATTATAGATTCCGAGAAATAAGCGAAAAACTGAAAAAAGTCCGAAAATTTCATGGTTTTTTGGTTACACTACAGCTCGCACATCACTTTGGAAATTGCAAATTTGGCAATTTTATATTGGTTTAGGTCCTAACAACATATATAAAATTCAGAACGACCTGACCTTTTGCAAGCACGGATGTACATCTTGACTGAACTACAAAGGTTGATGAGCGGAATTATTTTCTTGGACGTACTGTATAGTGTAATTGTTCTCATCATTAATTTTCTCATTTGCAGCCATCCAACAGCAAGGGAGACTGGATGGATGCCCTGGTAGTTGCTGCTGACCATTTCCAAAATGGAATTTCCGATGTCAAAATAACAAACAAGAAAGTTGTCCTCATCACCAATTTCCAGACACCGTCCACTTATGATTCTGATCAGGCTGAACAGGTTTGTAAATGCTTTCAAGCACTAAGCTTTTTCTTGGTTTAAGGTGTGACCAAGGCCTACAGAGATAGGATAACTCATCTTATAAGTAAACTTGCTTTGACTCCTTGTATCAGGTGTCTAAAACGATGTCACATTTGGCATAATTTCTGACCACATGAAGGCAGCCTGACAGTGGGAAGTCATGCCTGCAACCTTAGATGCATGCATGCATGCAAAGGAACTGCTCATGGTCCTCAGACCGATAGCATGTATAATAATGTATATAAGAAAAATAGTATGCCCCAAATGAACAAATTCACTGTAATGTAATGTAACTGCTATTCAGGGTGTAAGGCAAAGTATCATTAACCTTTAAACCACATACTCTACCCATCAAACTGAACAACTTTTACTATGGGAGCATTCCAATTGAGCATAAAAAAAATCAACTGTCTGTTCTATACAAAACTGCAACACCTACTCAACTCAAATATGTATGCAACAGCTGATTTCTTGTTGCTCCGATCGGTTTGCTCCCGTAGTAAAAGTTGTTCAGTTTGATGATACTTTTCCTCACACCCTGTTTATTCAGACTAACAACAGCTGTTTTCTCGGATAGAATTGACGCGATCGCACGCGGCGTGCTGTTCCGTTCCGTCTATCTTATCATCATCATCATCATCATATCAGCCGATAAACGTCCACTGCTGAACATAGGCCTCCCCAAAAATGGGGGGATTTGCCATAATCGCCACGCTTGGCAGGCGGGTTGGCGATCGCAGTTGGATTGAATGTGTGTACTCAGAGGATGCTGCTGCCCATCCTCCGATAGATATCTTATATGCTCTAGCAAATGACGTTCCTGAGTGACAGAAAAGGATGGAGCGACGGAAAAATGCGATGCCGTGCTTCCTGATGTAGTTCAACCCATATAGTCTAAATTATTCATAAGTCATTCAAGCTGCATGTATGTAATGTTATGTACATTTGCCAGCGACCATAAATATTTAATCATGTGATGCTCGTGCTGAATACTTAAATGCATATTTTATTACAGATCCTCAATGGGTTTAAGGAAGATAAATTAGAACTTGATGTGATTGGCCCTGACATTTACAATGACAATCTAAAAGGTGAACGTGAAGACATAGAACTAGCAAGACAGTTTGTGGAATCCACTAACGGAGCAACCGCCCCTTTCGTAGACACCATGAGGTATCTCCTGTTCCACAGAAAGAAAATTACGAATCCAATGCCGTGGAATGTAGACTTGAGTATCGGACCAAATGTTAAAATACCTGTTTCATCCTACATAAGACTTAGGGATGAGCCAATAGTCAAGAACTGGATGAAAGCAATCAAAGATCCAGTCACTTCCACATCCAGTGCCTCGGAGGCTATCACCAGGAACAAAATACTATTAAGTGCTGAAAACCAAGCCACTGTAGACCCTAGAAACGTGATTAAAGGCTACCATTACGGTCAGCAAGTTATTCCATTTACCGAATGCGATAAAACAATGCTTTATGAATCTGGTGAAAAATGTCTATCGGTTTATGGCTTTACCGATGCCAAAAACATAACGTGGCAAAACTTGAATGGTGAGGGCTTGTCGTACATATTTGGACGGAAAGGTGATACGAAAGCTCAGAATGCTATCAAATGCCTTGTTGAATGTCTCCATGAATTGGACCTTGTAGGTATTGTCAGAAGAGTCTACAGCAAAGGTAACGCACCAAAGATGTTCGCCCTTATGCCTGTTATAGACACAAACAACTTCATCTGTCTATCTATGGTTGGAATATGCTTCAAAGAAGAAGTGAAGAACATGGCTTTTCCACCGACCAGTTTAAAAAAATATAACTGCAGTGATGAACAAGTGAACGCTTTTAAAGCTCTCATCAAAGCTATGGATTTAACGAATGCATACGATGAAACATATGATGAATTAGAAGCGTTTCCAATAGCTGAAACAGTCAGTCCTTCTGCACAATATGTACTTGATTGTATTGCATATCGTGCCAAGAACCCTGGTAAACCCCTGCCTCAACCCAGAGACGACATTATGACGTTGTTCAAGGCACCTCATTTGATACAAAAGAGGTCCCAAGATCCTTTGGACAAGTTGAAGACTTTGTTTACTTTGACTAAAGTCGAAGTAAAAACTAGAAATATTAAGAAGAACATTCCGCTTGATAATAATGTATCGTTGAAACAAGACAATGATAATCCATCAACAAGTAATCAATCAACTGACCAGGTCAACATTGATATGCCAAAAATTCAACTACCAATAAAGAAGACAGATGAAGTATATAGAATTGGAACTCTGGCACCTGTGAATGACTTCAAGGCACTGACGGCGCAAGGTAAAACTTTAGTGGATCTGTCTCCGCAGATTTCCGAAGCAATTGAGAATTTGATCTACTGCAACTTAGATGGAGATTATTCAAAAGCTTTTGACACAATGAAGTTCTTCAGAACAGAATGTGTTACTGGTGAGCCGTCACATTATAACAACTGGTTATTAAAGTTCAAAATGGCACTAAATGACCGAAAGAAGTGTGATATAATAAGCCTTATTAGTGAGAAGAATTTAGGGTTAATTTTGAAAGAAGAGAATAGTTTGAGTGCCTATGATTCTGAGAACAGCCATGAAGACAGCCAAATGTATGAGAATGATACGATACCAGACTCAACGCTACTCACTATACAATCTGAAGTAAATGATCTCTTTGATGAAATGTAAATCCTTTGTTTATTTCATAACCCATTCACCACCCTTGATGACACATTGTCTTCATCGGGAAACTCGCACCCATAGACTTAAACTCTAGCGATAGACTTGCCCTTTCATAGAAGCAACATGGTTCCACTTGAATGAGGTGTACGCACCTGATTGATGTTTCCGAGATCACTTCGTCACTATGGCAATGACAGACCGCAATGTGTCATTTTGTGTTGTTTTGTGTGACATGTTGTTTGTTTGAACGAGCTTGTCTATCGCTAGAGTAATATGTCTATGCTCACACCTGAGGCGCCCATGACGACTATGCATTATAGATACGTAAAACGTTAAGTCCTGAGGCATTGTTCGGGCGGTGAATGGGTTAAAAAATACAGTATTGTTTTGTTGATAATTTGTTTTTCGTTAAATTTATTAAATTTTGTTGTGTAAGACACTAAAGTCTAAACAATTTAGTTGTAAAATTCAAGTACTTAATTATTTTTAATACAATAAAAGATTAATTTCCTACATGCATTGTTTGATTTTTCCTAACTCTATAAAATAATACAATCACTTATAGGCCAGAAACTTTAATATTAATCCAATAAAATCTATTCTTAAATTTGCACACAATAAATTCATGTAATTTGTCTTAGTTTAGTAAATTCAGTGGGATATCCTGTAAGTGATCATTGTACACCGGTTGGGCCTATATTGTTTTGGGAATGTAGCAGCTCAAGAAACTCTTGAAGTGATAGGTCTTCTTGGCAGTCGGTGTCCAGATCGTGTTCCAGTTGGGCTTCCAATGAGTTGGCGTCGGGGCTGAGTACTATATTCTCGTCCAGAACTACGTGATTGAGTCGCGATTTGAGGCTCTGCAGTATCTCTTCGAGTTCTAAACATTTGTTTCTTATTGACGTGCCGAGATCCGACGCTGGGTCGATATCGTCTATTGTCGAGGTCTCAGAGAAGGAGTTGGCCGGTGTCCTCGTTTGTGGCGGCTGTATCATGTTGAATAAATTATCTGGGATACCGTTACCGTTCCTGAGGGCGTCGGGTGATCGGGACTCCGTAAACTCTGCTAGAATTTCGTCAATAATGTCTTCGGCGTTTTGTCGCGGGTCCACCACGTCCTCAGGCGTCTCAGCCCCACTTTCACTGTTAATCATCTTATTGTTAGAGTCCAACTTCATGGTTTATTTACGAACGGAGCCAGGATATCGATTCGTTATCAAAATAAATAATAAATAAGCAGAGAAACAGACTTCCTTCGCTAATTTTTTTTTTTTTTTTTTTTAAGTTTATCCTTTCGGATAGGCTATGGGAGCTAGCCCTTACTGCCTGGTCATTAGTGTCTTTTTTTCTTTGTACTTAAACCTAACCTAACCTTAATACCTAAATAACTCTTGAAATGCGAGGGTGGTACACACATTCCAATGGTCAGGGGAGTTTCACGCGAGAATCAATCCGAATCAAACGGGAGCGCCTTCTTTATTTCTCACTCTTACTATATTGCTCTCCATTAATGGCACATTATCAAACTAATTCCACCACATTAACACAATAATAGCCACGAAAAACGAATTTAGAAAATTAAGAAACAAAGCCCGTCTGTTTCTTCACAATTCCTGTGCAAAACTCTCCTGATGACGATGGGATGATAGATGAACGATGAGGATGAAATTTTGGTCGATTTTGTAAGCACGCGCGTTGCCGCCAAAATCACCAGTACGATTTAACTTGCACCAAAACTTTTGTTCTTTCTTCGTATGTATTTGAGATTCCTGTTATGTTGGTCGATTTACGCAACTTTTTGGCACACAATCCGCACGAAATTATGTCACAAATATCACTAAAACCAATTTTTCACGAATATCAAATACAACTTCGACCGAACAAATTTAATGGCGGGAAGCCAATTCTTCCTTCGCTAAAGTCAGATGATTGATGATATCGGTGTTGCCAGTTTCAATATTTCATTTTTATTTGAAGGTTTTTTTTTGTTGTTGCTGTTGTTGTTACATTTATCCTTGCGGAAAGGCAAAGAGAACATAGCCCACGCAGCCAAGTTTGATTTTGTCTTTTTTTATAAATTCATTGTAAAAGGCACTATGTGCCTGATCTGTGTTAAAATTATAATTCTTCTTCTTCATATTCCAAGTTAATTTTCGTTTTTCCGTAATAATGTCATTTCAGTGGTTTTTGTCATTTTCTTTTGTCATTTCCGAGATCAAGTTTCTATTTGCCGATGTCTTCAATAAGTTTTCAATATTGACAGGAATCCGTATTGGAAGTTTTCCGTTTTTTCGTAACTTAAACCTAACTCATTGAAATGCGAGGGTGGTTCACACATTGAAATGTTTAAGGAAGTGTTACGCGGCACAGTGTTTTAAGAACTGGGTTTTGGTGACGTCCACGTTTTATTCAAGAAATCGATAGTTTTTCTAATTCTGAGTGCAAGAGTAAAACTCCGGCTTCGATACGACTTATAGTTTTTTTTATAATAAATGACAAAAAATCCGCAATCCGGATTACGGAAAACATATAACGTATTATTAAAAAAGAACAGAAATAGTTATTTTTGTTTTGATTAAATCTTATAATTGTGTACAAGACAATACACCTTTCCACAAATTTTGGACATTTTTCTGCGAATAGGTAACAAAATATGACCATTTTTCGTATTTCAGTTTTCATGTTTTTACTCGACCATAACACCGTATTAGGATGAGATTTCTACACCGAAAAATTGTTTATACCCTCCTTTATAGGTTCTAATAAAATCACAGCCCAGTTCCGTTTTATGTAGAAGTTATTAATAATTTTCTATTTTCTTCAGGGTTGTCACTTACTCATATCCGATATTACGTTATATTTTTGAATACCTAAGTCGTTTATATTTTTATCAGGATAAATAATTGCGAGTTACAAACGAAAACTGAAATACGAAAAATGGTCATATTTCGTTACCTATTCGCAGTAAAATGTCGAAAATTTGTGGAAAGGTGTATTGTCTTGTACACAATTATAAGATTTAATCAAAACAAAAAAAAGTATTTCAGTTCTTTTTTTATGAATTTTTTCCTCTATTTATGACCCAGATTTTGGGAAACTTTGACATTTATTGTAAAAAAAACTATAAGTCGTATCGAAGCCGGAGTTTTACTCTTGCACTCAGAATTAGAAAAACTATCGATTTCTTGAATAAAACGTGGACGTCACCAAAACCCAGTTCTTAAAACACTGTGCGCGGGGATATCAATCCGAATCGAACGGTCGCGCCTTACTTTATTTCTCACTTTTACTATATTGTTCTCCATTAAAGGCACATTATTATACTAATTCCACCACATTATCACAACAATAGCCACGAAAAACTAATTTAGAAAATTAAGAAACAAAGTCCGCCCGTTTCGTCTTGTTTCCCGCGCAAAACTCCGGTTTTTTGTTGTTGTTGTTGTTACATTTATCCTTGCGGAAAGGCAAAGGGAACATAGCCCATGCAGCCAAGTCAGATTTTGTCTTTTTTTATAAATTTTAATTTTTTCGTAACTTAAACCTAACTCATTGAAATACGAGGGTGGTTCACACATTGCAATGTTTAAGGAAGTTTTACGCGGGGATATCAATCCGAATCGAAGGTCGCGCCTTACTTTATTTCTCACTTTTACTATATTGTTCTCCATTAAGGCTAGGTTATCCCATTGCAAGCGACTCTTTCTTGCAAGCATAAGTTTACAATTAGCCATCCCGCTCCAATTGAAAGCAGGATCGCAAAAAAACGTGTTTTTCGTCAATATCTTTGCTCATGGGAGTTTCTAAGCTAAAACTTCTCCTGAGTTCACTAGAAATATTTAACCCTTAAACAGGCCTTGGCCACCATATTTAAATTCAATAATGAACCTTATTGTAAGTTTTTAGTAGGTACATTGTCAGTTACTTTTATGTGGTCGATAAATCGTACTATGCCTGTTTAAGGGTTAATGTATTTAGTTAAGTACAAGAATAAAAAGTTAAATATCAGCAGTTTAATCATAGTATTGAAAAAAACATTACAAAAAGGGGTAACTTTGGGATTTTTTTCTATCTAGTAAACTTAATCTAATCGTGTAATTGAGAACAGTCGCCCATCCGCCCGATCCTTAAATAAGACATAATTTAATTTCACACACAGTTTAAAACACTTTCGTGCTTGTTCAAAAAACGGTCTCGACGGTATAACAGCGTCATAAAGACACATTATTACACTAATTCCACCACATTAACACAATAACAGCCACGAAAAATTAATTTAGAAAATAAAGAAACAAAGTCCGTCCGTTTCGTCTTGTTTCCCGCGCAAAACCTCCAAGGTTTTTTTTTTCAAAAACTACCATTTATTGCTGCAGTTTCATATAACTTATTTTAAAATAAAACTAATGAAAAACTCATGAACAACGATCGATATAATTTTTGTAAAATAAACTAAAACAGTTAATAACGGATTAACATAATTATCTCAAAATCAATTAACACACAAGCGACGCTGTGGGAAATAAAGATCCAGGTAAGCTTCCTTTCTTAGTTTCTTTATTATTTCTTCTCTCTTCATTATCTTGACGGCAGCCTTGCAGCTGTTGTGTGCATGGGCGAAGAAGCAATCTCTTATGGGCTAGAAAAAGAAAAGACAAAAATATAAATAAAAACCGGTCAAGTGCGAATCGGGCTACTCGCGAACCGAGGGTTCCCACCACCACACAACATATTTTAACTTCAAAAAGTTGTGTTTTCTCCGGGATTTTTAGCGCGAGACGAGACATACTCACACTTGCCGGTTTTCGTCATTATTTTTTATAGTTAGGTACAACCATAGACATATTACTCTAGCGATAGACAAGCTCGATCAAACAAACAACATGTCACACAAAACAACACAAAATGACACATTGCGGTCTGTCATTGCCATAGTGACGAAGTGAACTCGGGAACATCAATCAGGTGCGTACACCTCATTCAAGTGGAACATGTTGCTTCTATGCAAGGGCAAGTCTATCGCTAGAGTTTAAGTCTATGGGTACAGCAGACTTTGCTCTACTAGGGTGATGGGTAAACAGTTGCATTACTTTAAGCGGTGATTGTACCCATGATACCTACTGAACAACTTTCCTAGAGCAACCTATAGGAAATCAGTTTTTTTCGACTTTTCATACAAAAGTTCGATCAGCTGATTGCATTTAGTATGGGAAGTCCAACAATTTTTTTACGCATTTTCTAATGTTTCTTAGGGAAAGTTGTTCAGTAGGTATCATGAATACAATCACCCCTTAAAGTAATGAAACTGTTTTCCTTAACACTGTAGGTATATTGTATAATCACACCAAGTTTGACGCTTTTACCTATACGTCCATTCTCCGGGATCCTTAGCGCAAAGAGCCGGCCACAGCCGCCAGTGGCTGTCGCCAAGCCCAACAAGCCTGACCAGAAAAATTAAAACACCAGTTTTGGGGGTGCTGCAATCTACTATTAACCTTTAACGACATTAGAAAAAGAAGTAGTAGGTGTTTTGTTTGTGGGTAAAGCCCAGTGGCGGATACATGTGCGTATGGATTGAGGAGCCACATTTGCTATTGAAAAAAGAATTCTATGGCCATTTTGTAGGAAATTTGTAGATTTTGTAGGCCCAATCCTGGAATTTGTAGGAAAAGTATAGAGAAGTTACATGAACATAAAGGTGGCTCCTCAATCCATAACGTCAGGATTGAGGAGCCACCCTGTATCTCTGAAAGTACGTGATGAATCTTTGTGAAAATTTTGTAGAATTTAGTAGGAGTTGGAAAAAGGTCCTACAAAAAAAATCAGCTCTCTACGACCAAAACTGAAAAAGCTACAATACTTTGATTGTGGCTCCTCAATCCTGACGCATCAGGATTGAGGAGCCACCCTGTTTCTCTGAAAGTACGTGATGAATCTTTTTGAAAATTTTGTAGGATTTAGTAGGAGTTGAAAAAAGATCCTACAAAAAAAATCAGCTCTGTACGACTACAACAGAAAAAGTTACAATAGATAATTTGATTGTGGCTCCTCACACCAGATAAATGCCTACGTAACGGAATTCACAACCGACGATGCCAATATTTAGTAGAAATTTCTACTAAATATTGGCGTAGTCAAATGTCGCATATCATCAATACCGACAGAGCTACGCGTTTTTTCAATTTTCCATATAAAGTCACCATATAGGGTGACCACTAATAAGTTAAATTCTGAGACACATTTTAGTACTATCAAGTTGGTGGCTTATTATGTCCAGAAAAAGAATGCAAAGATTACCTTTTTATTATGCTCATTTTGGTAAAAAACTATCTAAACTGTAGAAACACCGGTCATATTCTGATACACCCTTTACGATCTGTTTTCTGTGACAATTGTCAGATCTTATTTTTTTATTGCCTTGGTATTGCAGCTTTATCATTTTTTCATATCCATAGTACATTGGTAATCTATTGTATATGCATGCATTACCCCAGGGACAAATTTGTATGGAAATCTTTGAGGCACTGTAACTTCTAAACTATAATCGGACAACATACATTAGTTAGTATTTAAAATATGACAGGACTTCTTTTGTATGGAGCGCGTCAAAGGTAACATCCCCTTTGAATTAAGAGATATGAAGTACTTAACATGATTCAAAACTAGTTAAGTACCTACCTTGGTGTGTACCTGTCAGTGGTTTCCTGAATGCATCACCTAATTTCAGGATCGTATAGTAGGTAGTAGTAAGTACTGATAATTTTAAGTACCTACATGTTTAGGAATTTACACTTACCTAAAAATTTGTTGCATTTCGACTGAGTTTTGTTGTCACTGAATACCGCAGAACCCATGTTAAGGAAAATTTATACATAAAATTACGATCAATTAACAACGAACAAGCGGTTAAGAAGCTAAAAAAATTTGAACTAAGCATAAGCATAAGTATATGCTCACGACTATATTCCCCGAGGGGGTAGTCAGAGATATTCTGAAACCTCAGAACATCCACGTTTCACTAGTAGTACCGAAATTTGAACTAATTAGTAGGTAAGTACTTTACGAGGCGACTAAGGGAAAGGTAATCTTTGCATTCTTTTTCTGGACATAATAAGCCACCAACTTGATAGTACTAAAATGTGTCTCAGGATTTAACTTATTAGTGGTCACCCTATATGGTGACTTTATATGGAAAATTGAAAAAACGCGTAGCTCTGTCGGTATTGATGATATGCGACATTTGACTACGCCAATATTTAGTAGAAATTTCTACTAAATATTGGCATCGTCGGTTGTGAATTCCGTTACGTACATATGTAGTTATAGGCATTTATCTGGTGTGAGGAGCCACAATCAAATTATCTATTGTAACTTTTTCTGTTGTAGTCGTACAGAGCTGATTTTTTTTGTAGGATCTTTTTTCAACTCCTACTAAATCCTACAAAATTTTCAAAAAGATTCATCACGTACTTTCAGAGAAACAGGGTGGCTCCTCAATCCTGATGCGTCAGGATTGAGGAGCCACAATCAAAGTATTGTAGCTTTTTCAGTTTTGGTCGTAGAGAGCTGATTTTTTTTGTAGGACCTTTTTCCAACTCCTACTAAATCCTACAAAATTTTCACAAAGATTCATCACGTACTTTCAGAGATACAGGGTGGCTCCTCAATCCTGACGTTATGGATTGAGGAGCCACCTTTATGTTCATGTAACTTCTCTATACTTTTCCTACAAATTCCAGGATTGGGCCTACAAAATCTACAAATTTCCTACAAAATGGCCATAGAATTCTTTTTTCAATAGCAAATGTGGCTCCTCAATCCATACGCACATGCGGATACTTAGCGGATCTTTAGCCCCCCCCCCCCCCCCTTGAGTTATTTCTGTATCCGCCACCTCGCCATGTTGCGGAAAATAATTTTTGTACGTGGAATTAACACTGACTTAGAGGTTGTAATCGATTGCAGCGCCCCCACACCAGGTTTTTTGTATTTCTGGTCAGGCTCTCAGGCTTTACAATTTATTTTAGTCACAACGCTTTTAGCTATTTAGGTAGGCCTTTTATGCGTTAGCTTTTTGCTTCGATTCGAACCCTTAAGCGGGATTTACACGGGTCGATTTTAGCCGGGCGGCTAAGTGCGATTCGAAGTACATCAACCGGTTTAGTATGACATAACTTGAAACATACCAACACGCTAGCGCAGCAATGTAGGTACTTCAACCCACACTTGGCCGCACGGCGACAATTGACCCGTGTAAATCCCGCTGTAAATTAGTGTTAGGTACGCGCGTACGTAACGGATATTAGGTAAATGTTAACTTTAATTACCTTGAAGTCAGCCAACTTGCATCCTTGGAATTTAGAAAGGCAATGTTTGAAGAGCCTCGAGTAATGTTTCCTGCAGAGGAACACCCTGTCCTCGAACTGCCAGTAGTCCCCTTGCTCGGAGCAGGAACACCCGCAGTATCCACACTCGTCCAAATTGTACGGCACACACTTGATCTACGATCATATAACATCAATTTTATCGTCTGCCAGAAACATACGGGATTCGGGATCAGAATTAGGAATTCTGAATCCATCCGAAAACGGAATTCCATAGGTACTGTACCTACAGATTATTGTCTAGTAACGCATCGCGAAACAGTGAAGGTCGCTCTGACAAGAGCGGTTGGTTTGAAACAAGATGGGCGTTCTGAAAAGAACGTTTTGTTTTATTGTCTTCGGTCGTTCGAAACAATATTGTCATCGATTATAAGAAACAGGAGTGTAAGCCGCTTCAACACGAACATCTTCGGTTTTCACTGCAGAGCTGTGCACACGTCCTCTCGCCGCGACGACTGGAGCCAAAAGAACGTGCGGCGGCCGCGCTCGATACAATATTGTTTCGAACGACCGAAGACAATAAAACAAAACGTTCTTTTCAGAACGCCCATCTTGTTTCAAACCAACCGCTCTTGTCAGAGCGACCTTCACTGTTTCGCGATGCGTTACTAGACAATAATCTGTAGGTACAGTACCTACCATATGTGTGTTGCAGGCATAAAAGTTAAGGTACATTTGGGCAAGAAAATGAAACTGAAAAGTAAATTTAGATAGAAATACAAATGTACTTACGTGAACTGGGTAAATCAAAAACTTTTGGCCGGTGAAACTGTATGCGAACTTCACCTGCTTTTTCTTATGAGCCGGGAGGTAATCGCAAGGGCTGTAACCAGAGATAGTAAACCAATTTACGTATCAAAGATCAAGAAAATTCCCGAACCGAAACATAACAAACAACTAAATTAAAGGTGTGTGTCAGGACCGCGGGTGTATTTTTTTAATTTGGATGGGAACTGCCTTAAATAAATGTACTATTTAGTACCTCTAATGAATTTAATTGTACCTCGTCGAATTCCTGGAAAACACATTACGAAAGTGAGCCGCCATTCTGATATCAGGATGGCGGGTGAACACAAATTCTTTCAGTTTAAAAATCCGCTATTCCATACATTTGAGTCGAGTCAGTACTTCAGTTTTTAATGTGACAGCAGATTTTTTTTCTTGCCATTTCTATGTTATTTTGTTCGTTCAGTTCTTTCTGGCTCCGGAAAATAAATCGCGCGAATTTAAATCGTGCTATTTAAAATCGCTGTGCGTCAACCACGTGGCGGCACGTGCAAGATCCCTCGGTAGAGAGTAGTAGGTATATTCCTTGTGCATGATTGCCAATAATCATGGTCATCACTTTCAGACGGTTTTTCCAGGAATTGATCAAGGTACAAATAAATTTATTATGGGTACTAAATAGTACATTTTAGGAACATTTGTTTGGTGATCATTAATTACAATATAATGAAAGATTTAATGTTTGCCCGCCATCCTGATATCAGAATGGCGGCTCACTTTCGTAATGTGTTTTCCAAGAAATGAAAGGGGTACAATTAAATTCATTAGAGGTACTAAATAGTACATTTTAGGTACATTTGTTTGGTAATCATTCAATTACAATAAAATGAAAGATTAAGTGTTTACCCGCCATCCTGATATATCAGAATGGCGGCTCACTTTCGTAATGTATTTTCCAAGAATTGGATGAGGTACAATTAAATTCATAAGAGGTACTAAATAGTACATTTTAGGTACATTTGTTTGGTAATCATTCAATTACAATAAACTGAAAGAATTTGTGTTCACCCGCCATCCTGATATCAGAATGGCGGCTCACTTTCGTAATGTGTTTTCCAGGAATTCGACGAGGTACAATTAAATTCATTAGAGGTACTAAATAGTACATTTTAGTTACATTTATTTAAGGCAGTTCCCATCCAAATTAAAAAAAATACACCCGCGGTCCTGACACACACAATTAAAGGGCTACCTCAGGATTTTGGGAGACTTTCTGAGTCGCATAATAAAACCGTGAAATATCTGGGTGATAAAGTATGTAGGTAACTTAGATTTGGATAGAAGGAAAACATGATTCCGTAAAATTTTCTCGATAGTTTTTGAGCCTTAGACAATTTAAATGCCAAAGTAGACGTTCCGAATATTCACATAATTATTGCGTGATACTCTTACAAAATGCACTCTTTTGTAATGCAATGATTTAGGGTACAATTGGTCAAGTCTGATGAAAGTTCCAATTCGTCAAGCGGCTTTTAACCGCCCGGTTTTGTTTTGATTCGTCAAGTACTGTAATGGTTCTAATTGGTCAAGTTTATTATGGGTTCTAATTCGTCAAGTCTATAATAAGTTTCAATTCGTCAAGTCTACTAAAGGTTCCAACTCGTCAAGTCTACACTACGTTATGATTCGTCAAGTCTATGATAAGTTCTGATTCGTCAAGAGCATAATTAATGGTGCAAAAAATAACAATTTTAATGTTAATTAATTCAATATTAATTATGCTCTTGACGAATCAGAACTTATCATAGACTTGACGAATCATAACGTAGTATAGACTTGACGAGTTGGAACCTTTAGTAGACTTGACGAATAGAAACTTATTATAGACTTGACGAATTAGAACCCATAATAAACTTGACCAATTAGAACCATTACAGTACTTGACGAATCAAAACAAAACCGGGCGGTTAAAAGCCGCTTGACGAATTGGAACTTTCATCAGACTTGACCAATTGTACCCTAAATCATAGATAGATCGAATAGATCCTTGAGAATAGAACTAAGTTCCCTACAAATGGGACGTAGGTATATAGGCTCATGATATGAACTTACGCTGGGAAATCAGTAATTTTGAAAAAGGACTTCTTCTTGGCAGTTGAGTTAAAAGGGGCGCAGTTCTGGGGAAACGGTTTCTTGCGGGGCGGCTCCTTGGGCGGCGGCTGGAACTCGTGTTTGGTCCTAAAGCGCGACTCTTTCGGGCCAAGTCCATATGTACTATATATCTGGAATTTTACAAACAAAGATCAAGAAACTATAAGGAACTTTAACACAAAAAAGAAACTACAGTATTATTATTATTTGAAGGTGTTGTGCCACGTAGACCATCGCTGGTCCTTTGTGAACGCCCTTTCTAAAATTCCTTACCAATCCCCACTGCGGCCAGAAATCGCAGTAGATTCATGATCGGGACCGTTTTTATCTCTTCTGGTGTCAGAACCTGCCTACCTAGATGAGTACTACGTTTGTACATCAGGGGGCCACAGTCACATAGGAGGTACATTAGTCCTCTTCGCAGAATCTGCAGCCGGTCGTATCGCTTAGATTCAATGTGTGCATGTGCTTATTTAATTTGCAGTAGCCTTTGAGTGACCTCGCTTACGTACAAATTTTATCCTTACTGAGAGCAAGGAGTCCGTTCGCAAATTTGCTATTGTAACCTTTTATAAGTGCTTTGGAGTGGCAGTAGTGGCACATGCCTGGAGTATTGCACCAAAGCTTGATTGCCTCTCCAAAGCTGACTCTATTCAAAGAATCTCGCGTTAGACTATTAGGGACTTCAAGAAAGCTACAGTAGGTACAACCAGGAAAATAATTCCCCTCGTCAGTCATCAATCTTTGGAGAAACGAAGTTGTTTTAGTAATCAAAGGGTGCAAAGTAGAATAGCAGCTAAAAGGGCGCGAAAACAATTAGCCAATCGTGGCAAAGGATTGAAGGTGGCAAATCCTGATTGCATTGCATCAAATTGAAAACATCGGTGAGTCTTATAGGCTTCGTTCAGGGAGACGCGGGGCGGCAAGCGGGGCGTTTCGCGGTGCGTTGGACGGGCAATAAATCTATGATAATTTGACGCGTGAGACAACGCTTCTCCGTAGACGCTCTCGCCGTATGTTTGTGTTTCCGGCCGGCAGTCCGCTCCGCAGCCCGCTGCGCGGCGCCTGACGCCCCGCGCGTCTCCTTGAACGAGGCCTTATAAACGTGGTACCTACTACCTGTACCTACAAGGTGACTGGAAACTTGATACGAGGAAAATGGGTTAAAACTGTAAATGGAATGCATGGGAAAAAATTATTCTGTCAATTCAGCCATTCCTTATATTGTTGCCGGGAGTCCCAGGCGGGCAAGCCGCAAGACACTTGGCAGTGAAGAGAGAGGACCGATGTATGATGGTGACAAAATACTTACCCTATGCGTAACATCGAAGAACGCGTCTTCTTTGTTTTCATATGTCCCTGGTCCTACGTTACGTCTGGTTTCCATAATGATACGTCTCATAAAGGGACTCAAACATGGGCCTTCGAGCGGCAAGGGTACTCTATCGAGTCCTGAGCCAAAACATATGCGGGGCGGAGGCTTCTGTGTTACCACGTATTCGAAATCTAGGGGGTAAAAGTTGATGTCAGTAGAGGTACCTAGTTTTTACTCATAAGCGAAAGTACCTAAGGTACCTAGTAATTTGAGAACAAATAACGTCTAAGTCTTTAATCCCGAATAATCAACTCCAAAGGAGACAAAGCAAAAACTTGCTGTATACAAGGCCTCAAACTTCGACGAGAAAACAAGACGGCAATTTTGGCGAATAAAACTAATAAGGAGAGAGTAGGTATGATGCAAACGAAGAAACGAAGGAATGTAAAAAAGCATGATTAGAATGCAACCTACAGCACTTTTCATTGCATGCAAATCAAATTAATTAATTAGATTGACTAAGAATTTGCAAAATTTGCGATACAAAGCTGTTTATTAATAAAGCCTAAGTACATTACCGCCATGAAAACACTCTTTCATATTATTAGGGCGCAAGTAGCGCCGCCCGTAAGGTCTCTGCATGGTTGATAACTAACCTTTAGACGACTGACTTTCCCTGGAGTTTCGCGGAGGCTTCGTGATGGGCGGCACAATAAAAAGTATGACGAATCAGACCATTACGTTTTTATTGGAGCGCACGCTCGCTTAGGGAGGGTACGATGTTGGCGGAATGAAGGACAGAGTCACAGGCCGAGATTCAGAGACGTGAGTCTTAGTTCGAACTCCCAATGTCAAAATCCATACATTTTGACCCTACTCAGCTCGAACTAAGACTAAAAAAATAGTCTCTGAATCCCGACCACGGAGATCCCTATCATTTATTGTTAACATTTTGTTTGGGCCATATATGCACTTCGTGTAGGTATACCAACGGATAGCTACTGGGGCCAATGGAACCCAACGGAAAAGGCGATGGATGAGGCATACTCTACTCGCTGAGCTATCGCATCATCATCATTAGCCTATCATCGTCCACTGCTGAACATAGGCCTCTCCCAAGGCGCGCCACAAGACTCTTGTCCTCGGCCTTCCTCATCCGTCGCTTCCCGCTACCTTTTTTAGGTCGTCGCCTTTTTTGCAGCGTGCAGCAGGGCGTCCCACACTACGCCTGCCAGTTCGTGGTATTCATTCTAGAACTCTGACACCCCATCGGTTGTCAGTTCGCATAGTACTTCCAGAGACACTAGCAGTTGCAGAGTTGGCCCCGAACACTTGTCTCTCGCGTGGCGTTTGCGCGGTTCGCGTTTAAGCCTGCTACGATAGTGTAGCAACTTGCCAACAGATGGCGCTAGCAGTCCCCTAGCAAAACAATATGGCACATTGGAAACCTGTAAGCTGCTACACTAAGGTTCACAATTGCATGGCAAGACATAAATCGCGCAAGAAGAATTCTCACAGAGTCTCAGTATATATACAAGGATCCGACAAACATCAAGTAGGACCACGGCCGGTCCCCAGGCATCACACCTAGCCTGGCGGAAGTACTTCCCTTTTCTATGGAAGAACCTTCCACCTCAGTTCCTCTATAATAGGCTCCATACAATCCTTCTCAGTTGTTCTTACTCAAAAACAGACCTAGACTCCTAGACATTGGCGGAAATGCGGTGCTAACGCACAAGCAAGAAGTCCATTAATTATAAATACTTAAATAAAAAATAGGTAAGTAACTACTTCGCATATCGCATAGTACCTACATCACCACCACTCTACTCTACTCTACCAATCTACATCACCTTCCACCACCACCTACAAATTCTTCAATCGATCACACCTACAACATACCTACTTAATTAATTTTATAAAACAATCAAAATATATTTCTCATTGAGAGTTATCCAATGAATTATTGTCACCCTACTAAGTCGTTGTATCGAAGGGATGGTATTATTTGTGTGCGGCATGAAAAGGAAAATAAATAACTGATCCTTTATGGGCAAGGTCATAACAAAGTGAACAAAAACAATAAAGAAGCCTTACCTTCTGTGATGTCCCACGTCATCTTGTAAATTAAACAACTTTTTGACTTCTAGAGCAAACTCACTGGAATATAAAATGAAATTTTACCTGGGTATGGGGAAATTGACTTTATTTAGGACGAGCTTTTACCCGCGATTTCGTCCGTAGTCCGCACTTGTATAATTAGGTACTTTGCCAGATTTTAAGTCAAAACATAGGTAAGCTATCAAACAAAAAAAGTTTCATCAAAATCAGTTCAGTAGTTTTTGCGTGATGCTGTTACAAAATAAAAACAGAAGGACAAAAATTCTACTACTTAAAGGTTGATTTGGAGTCAGAAATATATAGGTAAGTAAAGCCTGACCAGGAAAATAAAAAACCTGGTTTGGGGGCGCTGCAATCGACTGTCACCTTAATGTTAGTGTTCCAAGTACAAAAATTAGTTCCAATGATTTTCCGCAACATGGCGAGGTTTTTTATATTTCTGGTCGGGCTTTACCTAAAAACCCGTAAGTACCTAATCTTTTTTCTTGTACTTCGGCTGTGAGGACAATTTTCTAGAATTTGGTAAGTTGTTGGTAACAGCAATATCAGCTTAAATAGCGGATTTGCTGCACGCAAGCGCAAGTTTTGTGGAAATGGTGGAAACTCGGTCAAGTAGACCGAGAGTAGCTATCGTTACGTGCATGATTGCGTGTCCCTAAACTGTCCATCGATTACTAAAGATAGATGGGATATTTTTTGCTATTCTAATTTAGAGTAATTTTCATTGTTCTTTCTACGTACCTACCTACCTAATTTCACCGGGCCTCCTGTCCCGGGGGGCTCCAAATCTGGAGATTTTTACCTAATCAAATCCATGCAAAACATGGCCATAATATGTTCAGTTACCTAACTGGCAGTTTGGAGCCGGAGGATGTCCCGTACGTAGTTAAGGACATTCATAGATAGAGTCAATGTATTGCGAATTTTCAAACTCTCTTTGCTCGCTCAATCTTTTTGTTTCATAAACATAACATATCGACTCGATTTTGACATGAGCTGATAAGCGAGTTGCAATGTAGCAAAATATCAAGCTCGCTTCGCTCGCTCCCTTTTTGAATTTGAAATCCTGTTACGATGATCGCATAATATTGCGGTAAATTCTCGAGGTCGCTTCGCTCGCTCCTCCTTGTTAAGTTTTCCTAGTCCCAGTTTCTGCCCCGGCTTTCAAAATTGTGGATATCAATTTCTGGGGGAGCCTCATTTAGTTCCGCCTCCCCGGGCACAGATTATTTAATTGTTACTACCCCGTAAAGCCTAAAATCGGCCAATGAGAGTGCTTCAATTTCCCAATGACGTGATTGAGCGAGCGCGCTATTGACGGATTGTTTCCTCGCTCACCGCCTCGCTACCTCGCACATCTCTGGTGGAAACGCAGCCTTACTCCGGTCCTCCGACGGGCTTGCCTCGAATTCTCTAATATACTTACTTATATTACTCTTATCTATAAAGATCAAAATTATAACTAAGGTATGGTACGTACCTATTCCATTTTAAATATAATTTCTTTGTTCTGTGGCTTCGTTAACAAGTTATAATATATTTAGGTACTTACTTAAGTACTTATAGATAAATAGACGGATTATTATTTTTATTCTAGTTAGTTAGTTAACTTATAAAATTCTTTGAGAATATGAAAACTATTGACAGTGATTTGTTCAATGTATAATAATCATAGAAAAAAATATACATAATAATATATGGTGGTTGACAACCATAGTGTTAATATCCGTCAGGATTATGTGTTCTTTGGTGTTAATATGTCAAGGATTTTTTTCACCTCACAAGCTCGGAAAGATTATTTTTATCGTTCGAAATCTGAGTGCAAAAGTGCATTTTATCCGCTAGCGTGGAAAGAGTTTTTAAAATTCGAATCTTTCTATTCAATATTTGTCTATACTGCCAGTACAGATAAAAAGATAGTAAATACCATACGTGCGGTTATCTGTGTGCGAGAAAGACAAAAAGATTATGTTGCTTACAGACAAACTTTGCATACTTATATTCGTGCATATTATTGTCTTCTCTTTTTCGCGTATAGGTTTGTCTTTCACTATAATTTATTTGAGTGGAAAGAAAAGAGATACCTAAACATAATCTCTATGAAAAGCATAGGCCAAGTATTTCGCTTGCTCTTTCTACGATGAAAAGCAATATCTCTTGTCTTCTCTTTTTCACGTATGGGTTTGTCCTTATTTGCATTTGCATATAATTATTTTCCCAGTATGTGGGATAAAAATATCGTTTAAAATAATATTTAAAATGCTTTTTAATAATTAATTCATCTTGTTTACCTATGAGAAGTTATTACTTTACATTTCCTTACATTTCTTGAATTATTTGCGCAGTGTCTCAGTACACACCAGGACATTTTTTATGCTGATCAATTTTTTTTCAATCAAACTGCTACACGTGACCGCAGTGAGACAGTGATTAAATGCAAGAGTACTATATCGCCGCAATAGAATGGGACAACGTCATGAAGCGCGATGTACCTACCTATCTGATGATGATCTAAAGTTAATGCTTGCACCTAACATTTTCCTCGCTGTTGTGAGGTGAAAAGTAGTGTGTTTCGCTCGGCTGCAAAATAATTCTGCGTCTCGTACCTTTGAAACCTTCGCTACGCTCAGGATTCTATATTTGAACCACTCGCTCCGCTCGTGGTTCAATCCTAGAATCCTTCGCTTGCTCAGGTTTCAATACAAGTACTCGCGCCAAAAAACAACTTTGCAGCCTAGCATAACAAATAACTATTCTTCGACGAAATCCACTCTTCGATCTTATTGACGAAAAGTTTCGCTGGCTAAGCCCAGCAGAGGTTTCCCTGACCGAACGACCTAAACTCTTTCAGAGCCACCTCACCTCTACTAAACTACGTTATTTTAGTAGATATACTTACCTACTTATTTATGAAAGGCTTGTCCTTCGGACAATCGAAGGAAATCACATTCCAAAAACATAAGAATTCGCACCAATCATTAAATATTGGTCAAGAAATTTTGCATTATAGCAATTTTAGATAATTATTAACATTAACAAAGGTGTGTGTCTCAAGTAAAAGTGACTTTAACTTAAAATGTAGATGCACATAATACAGATTTTTTCCAATATTTAATATCTTTGCCATAGCTACAATAATAGCGGAACCTCAGCGAACTCTGTTCGGTCAACAGTTATAAAGTTCGGTCATATTTGTAATTTTCCCGCTATTTCAGTGTGTGGTGCGTGTGCATTTCCGGTAGCTATTTCAAAGACAAAACTAGTAGCTTATCTATGGACAAAACTTTCATAGACAAGAATTACTGAGAGTTCATGCACTGGTAGCATGCAGCACGTGATACGGCTGTATCACGTCTTTTATCTCGTTCTTTCGCACGCAAATAGAAAGAGAGCGAAGGTGTGATAGCGCTGTATCACTGCGGCATGCTAGCTATGATGGTATAACATATGGCCTTACTATAAAATGATTAAGATTAGTCTAGTAGCGACCTCTGCATATTATTACTGTCGGTGGCTATACATCAGCCACCGACAGTAATAAAACTTAAAATTAACAATCTTGAAAATTTGAGTATCAGATATAGTCTGTCTATAAAGTCGTGGCATGAATGTTTGAGGAACTAATCATTTTAGTATGGTGGTTGTTTTATAATTTAGATTGGAGATAATATTAAAATACGTTTGACATGTTTGAAGTCCCTGTTTCCAGGTTATGCTTGATTTTGACGTTCTTGCGTGGAGACAGCGCCCTCATTTTTTGCCAAGACTTTATAGAAATACTGTACACATTTCTTGATTTTAGAGAGTTTGTTGACTTATTCATTATAATATTTTGATGGTTACAATGTGAAAGACGTTAGTATTTGATACTTAATAGTGATCTAAGTACTTATTTGCAGCTGATTTTCTTTTATGTAAGTATAAGAGACTAAATTGTTGATGTTGTATGTGGCTGTGATGTATTTATTGGTAGTGAGCAGTTATCTTAGTTGCAAGATCAACATGATAAAATTACGAAATCAATCCATAAACAAACCATAGACAACCAACCTTTTTCATACTTACAGGTGTTTTAGTCAAATTTACGAACCTCATCTACCAATAAACGCGTCATCTTAATGAAGAAATCTTAAATATTATAAAGAGAATGCCACTGAACGGTAAAAGGACTCTTTATTAGTTCACTGCTGAAATATTGGGAACTTAAAACGTGGTTAGAACGCGTTACAATGTTTTTTAAATGTTCACCAAACGTCATTGGTTCACCACGAAAAAGAGATGGCGCTGTACAGTTTCCAATGCAAGCTCCGCAAGCTGCCTGATAGAAAAATGACAGAAAACGAACTCGGTAATGTCAAAAATGATGTGAGATTGAGAAAATAAAAAGTCGAACCGAAATTTACGTCAAAAAATCGAACGAAAAAGTGTTTTCCGACGAAATTTGGACGAAATCGAGCAAAATACAGAGAAAAATAAAACGGCTTGGTCCTTCGCTTCGCCTTTACTTTAGAGCGCAGTACCGGATCAAGATCGTTGCAAATTAATCTAAACCAAAATTTCTAACGAGGTGTTGAAAAGCTGAAGGTAAAATCATTTTGTCATCTCTTGAAGCAGGTGTCATGTTACTCATGAAGTAATTTTCACTCTCATTATGTCATAGCCGCTAATAGATTGTTGCAACTGTATCTACACGACAATTGCATTATTTTATTAGTGACGGACTAAGTGCATCTTTTACTGTCCTTGGTCAACTAGAAGTGATAGAGTAAGTTGTTCCATACTCGAAAAACTTGGCACTTCCATGTTTCGATAGTCCTCACACTGCATAAAAGGCTTAGTAGGTACACCTTCCTAAATTCAGATTCTAATTGAAGGACAGAGCTATAGGTTAAAAAAGGTCCCGTTCTAACCTATAGCTCTGTCCCTCAATTAGAATCTGAATTTAGGAAGGTGTAATAAGCCTTTTAGCTTGCATAAAAAATACAGAGTGTAAAATTAAATGCGTTACATATTAAACGGGTTGCTTTAGACCATCAAACTGAACAACTTTCTCTATGGGACCAATACTAATATCGCAAAAAATATAAGATGACAAAATCTGCTATGTCATACATTTCGGTCGAACAGCGAACAGATATTTCCTATGAAATGTAGTGCTTTTTACAAGAGTCCTGAAAATATTATTCTTGTAATATAAGTATCGTCCTGTTCTACGAATGATGCATAACGATGGTAGAAATAGTTGGCCGCAAAGAACATGAAATAAAACATAATGCGTCTAAGTTTTATTTCATTTTCTTTGCGGCCAACTGTTTCTACCATCGTTATGCACTTGGCCCACCATTTACTTTGAGTGTGACTGTTGTAAGGTTATGAACATGGTGATGTCAAGGCCTTGTTTTTACACAAAAACAAACCTGACACCGCCATAATATAGCGGAGACACGGCCAGTCCACTTAATCCGTGAATAGAACAAAAGATGTCTACTCGTGAGTCCTCTAGCCATTCAACTCCTCAGTTCTCATTGTCGTCTGCTGATAAACTGTTCTCACAGTGTGGCAGAGCGTATTGTAACCAAATGTCTAATAAAATTGTTACTTAATTGCATAATTATATCTACCTACCATATAAGTGTTTTGGCTAATGCTGTAAACTTATATTTTGAATAAATAAATAAATAAAACCAAATTTTTTCAGGAAAATGTCACTAAATCCAAAATTAGTATTACCAATAGCCCTTGGATTGTCCTTGGTGACGGTCACAGCGGTTGTGGTGTACTACGTGTTCAGGAAGGATGATGATGATTCACAAGAGAAGTCGGTGAAGTCCTCGAGAGTTAATGTCATTGAAGTTACGGTGCAAAAGAGCATAGTCCCTGCTTTGATTGGTTTGTATGATTTCATTTATTTTTCCTCTTATAGGAATCTTTTTTTTTTTAATTTATAATTAATGGACTTCTTGCTTGTGCGTTAGCACCGCATTTCTGCCAATGTCAAGTGGTTTGAGGGTGTATCTATCCAATCTCGAGGATTGTTTTTGAGTAAGAACAACTGAGAAGGATTGTGGAGCCTCGTGGCAGGCTGAAAAGCGAACCGCGCGAACACCACGACAGAGACAAGTGTTCGGAGCAAACCCTGCAACGTGACTCCTATAAGAATCTTATTAGGTTTTCAGAAATGTATTGTATTTTATTCTATTCTAATCTTAAAATTGTTGGTTGTAGTGTCAATGATTTATCCATTTTAAATAGCGAACATGCTTGAGATTGTTTGGTAATAAATATCTGGGTAATCTCAAATAAAATATATTACCTAATTTCATTTCAATGAAAGAAATGATATTTTTTCAGTGTGGACAAAACTTTACGTTGATTTTAGGTGGAAATTCACATTCTAGCTTTTACCTATACCTAAAAAAATATATTCAATGTCAGATAATATTCTAAATATTGCAATATTGCAAACATTCAGCTTGACAGATAGTAAACCTGTCAATGATATAAATTAAGTATATTAAATAAGCAGAGGCCTCCTCTCACAAATACATATCAATCCCACATAATAATACTGTATAAATATGACAAAATACATTGGATGTTCTTCAGCCAATGTCAGCCTCTGAAACTTGTATATTTACACACTACATAATAATTTCAATGCCCACTGTATACATATAAAATATTGGCTACAAGGACAGGATGTCACAATTATCATAGATTAGAGCATCATAAATATTTTATCCCACCCGGCTTTGTGGCAATCTTATCTGTAAACAGGTAGGGATAATTTATTCTGATGTATTGTGAGACATTTGCATTCACACCTATGTCATCAAGGGCAGATCTAGAGGGAGAGGTCCAAATTGTCATGGCTTTGATAAAAATATTCGTTTTGTCATACAAATATGTGACAAAATGATTTGTGAATATTCTGAGTATGGTATCTTTAAAATGTCCTCTCAGGGAATATAGTTTTAAGGTATACAGGGTGTTACATTTAAAGTAAGAATAAATTTTTAAAACTCTTAAGGGGGTTGTTAAGACCGTCAAACTGAACAACTTTCTCTATGGGACCAACATCGAAATCGCGAAAAAAAAAATCTGTTCAGTTTGATGGTCTAAACCACCCCCTTAAATGTTTATTTGTATTTTTGTAACACCTTGTATAGTAGTATTACTAACATGGCTGTCATCAGAAAATCATATTGTACATGGAAATGGAAACTACTCATCTGATTTCAAAAGTTCTTTCACCAATATTTAGAATGGACCTTCAGGGCGGACATAGGCTGTACTTATTATTATCCACGCGGGGGAAGCCGCGGGCACAGCTAGTATTACACGGTAGTATATAGTACTCTGTGGCATTACTATAAAACAAAAGAAAGCAATGCCGTATCTATTTTTGTTATACAAATTTTGTTGAAAGTACATTAAGGGGCCATAGGTCCTGACGAATATTTTCTATGAGAAACGCGATTGCCGAGCGCTCCGAAAAGTGTGTGCGTGAGCCGTATTTTCGATTATAAACAACTAACCAAAGTACTTTTTCTAGATTTTATTTATGATTGCACTAGTTAAACTAATGGTGAATATGTGAGTATAAATACCAACAATCGGAAACTATTTTAAGTTCTTCTAAACCGAGAAAAATGTTTAAAAATGCATGAAAATACGTCATCTTTGTGACGATTTTCTATCGAGTGAAGTAATTCCAATCGTGTATTCAGTTGATGATTGCACTAGATGAAATATCCAAAAATACTGAGGTATGACTTTAGTTTCGGTAAATGGTATAAATCTAGTCGTAAAATGAAAAATAAAAGATGCCTCCGAGGTATTTCCACCTACTTTTACGTCTTAACATAAATCTTCTTCTATTCAAAGTCAGGATGTTTGCTATGTTTTTTTTTTCTTGTATGCCTCATTTTTACTATGTCATACTACATGTTTTTTACCGCAATCGAAAGTCAATTACTCTATGAAGTAATGCTATGATTCATCATATTAATCTGCAACATAAAATCTTGACCTTGGGTTTATAGCTTATGGGTACTTATCGAGTATTTGCACAGAATGAGGTCATGTCATATGTCAATTTTATAACATGTTTAACACAAACCTTGACTATTACTATTTTGGGATGGGCAGACACTAAATCCTAAAGGCTTGCTTTGAACTGCAGGAAGGTCATTTGAGCTGCGGTAGGTCTATGTGACAAACAATAGATTTTCTATTGTGTCTGGAATTGTATCAGTCCATGGTTTAAGCGTCATCGTAGCTAGGTTCACTCTTAGAATACATCTGTTACTTTGATAAGTCATATGTCAAGATAGACAGTTGAAGCTTCTCAGTCTGAAGACGATCCTGCTGATCCGTTGCTGTTGTACTTACTACGCTCGACTCCCACAAGGGGCAAATATTTGTATGGTAAAAAATATGAATATTTGTATACAAGTCTTGGTATCATTGTCTCGTAAACCTGTCAGTGCAAAAAAAAAAATCTGCTGCTCCATACATTTGACTAGAGTAGGTATTGTAGTTTAGTATGGAACGTCAGACTTTTCAGGTTAATGATACTTTTCCTTACAGACTGTATTTACTATTTATAATATCACAATATTTTGCCTAAAAAAAACTACCTATCTATCTTAATCAGGTCGCAGCGGCTCCAACATCAAAGACATCGAGAAGAAATCCGGAGCGATGATCCACTTCAAGAAGTTCACCGACAAAGATTATGACGTGTGCATAATCAGAGGTCGGCGGGAAGCCACGCAGCTTGCCGAGACGCTCATACATGATTTCATCAAGCAGCAGCCTCTGATCGTTGAGGACAACATGGTTGTGCCGGGGTGGGCGTGCGGCAGGATTATTGGTAAATATGAGCTTATCTTATTATGGCCAGCATCACTTTGACCCATTGGTATTGGTTGAGCTGGCTCGTTTTCAGCTACTCGACGTCTTAGGCGCCTATTTTGCGTGAGGTGGGAATGTGTTTACTCCTGCCACCCAAGCTCCTCCAGCACGTCTAGTATGATTTCTCTACACGCGCGGGAAGCGCAGGAAGAAAATAACCTGTTCCCGCGCTTTTCGGAGAGCGAAGAGAAATCATGCTAGACATGCTGGAAGCTCGCCAACCAGCTTGTTAATGCTACCGAAGACTTCTGGAAGAGACCCCGGAGATCCGAGGAGTTGTGCCCGATAGTGTGCTAGCCCGTTGCATTCTAGTAGCACGTGCGAAGCCGTTTTTTCGACCACCATGCACGCACACCCTGCACAGAGGACTGTTAGTAACACCAATATTAAAGAGATGCTTGTTTAAAGGACCGTGAACAGTCAGGGCTCCAGTAATTAGACGCAATTGAGCACTCTTGAGACGCAGGGGGCTCCTAGAGACAGAACACTTTGACCCGATGGGATCTTTTGTGTTGATTTCTATTTTCTACACAGTATTTATTGTCTTCACCCTTCCAAAACGTGGTATATAATGGGAGGCAATGGAGAAGAAACCTGTAATCTCCCGGTTTTGTACCAGGAGGCACATGCCAAGACGTTAAGCCGCCAAGACATCGCACGACCAACTCACGACCATAATAACTTTGGGGTCAGTCAGCTCCATTGCTACAACTACCAACTATATCTTTTTAAGCGCTCTTACAGACGAGCGACACTTTGCGGTCGCAGAGGGTAAAGTCTATGAGCGCGACCCTCTGCGACCCACGGCGACCGCAAAGGGTCGCTCGTCTGTAGGAGCTCTAAGCATGCAGTTGCTTCAAGGATCATCTTTAGCATAGGTATTTAAAGGTTTAGGATGTAGTGACTTGCCAAGTAGTGATAGATGGTGTTACACACCCACATTGCATAAGAAACCATGTCCCTTAGTCGCCTCATAGGACACCTAAGCAGTCACTTATAATGATTAATTGATTCTTGGTATATAGTAATAATTTTAAATTTCAAGGATTTTTTAGTAGTCCTGGGACCTAGAGGTAAAACACATTACAAACAAACTTTGTGTGCAAACAGGTTTGCCCGTTATAAAAAGGCTGTATACAAGGTGTTACAAAAATACAAATAAACATTTAAGGGGTGGTTTAGACCATCAAACTGAACAACTTGAACTTTCAATATGGGACCAATATCGTAATCGCGAAAAAAAATTCTGATATTCCATACTAAACCACAGATTACTCGAGCTAAATGTATGAGATAGCTGATTTTTTCCTCGATTTCGGTGTTGGTCCCATAGTGAAAGTTGTTCAGTTTTATGGTCTAAACAACCCCCTTTAAAAATGTTAAATGTTTATTTTTACTTTTGTAACATCCTGTAGAAATTGATTTATTAAAATTATAATTTACTTAATATCGTGGGTTTCCTAATAGAAGAAACATGCTACAAAGCGCCTTACATTAGTTACAATAAAGTCCTAATCACATCTACACAGGCTCTGGTGGTGAAAATATAACGGACATCAGTCACCGGAGCGGCGCGCGCGTCAAGATCGAGGCCTCAGGGGCCAGGGACAGCGGCACCCAGCGCAGTATCGCGATCAGGGGCACCAAGGAACAGATCGACCTCGCTAAGAAACTCATCGACGGCTGCGTGAGTTTGAACCTTACAGCTAACTGATAAGATTGCATCATGTCATTGGCAATTTTCATAGGGTTTGGGTTTCATTGATCTGGCAGTGAATGAATCAGGTGAATGCTTAAGGTGTACGCACATATATACAAGGTGTTACAAAACTACAAATAAACCTTTAAGAGGGTGGTGTAGACCATCAAACAGGGCTCCCACCCATTGTGTACACGTGAGTCTCTGTTCTCCCTATTTATGGATAATGAGCTTGAGTATATTATGATGTAGGTATTGGTAATGTTTTCTTCAATCGAAAATGAACCAGATAAATTGTTTTATGAAATCAATATCGTTAATGCAGTCAACTAAAACTAAAAGTAACATTATACTGCTGTGAAATAGTGATACTGATATAATGGATTGAATACGTCATTATTTGATATTCAGGTCTAAAGTTTCCAGCCATACAATTGAGAAAATTATGCTTTTTTTGTCACCTTTATCAACTCGACATCACACGCAGTCATTTAGTTTGATATAACAAATAATGTAAATAAATAAAAATACTGAATCTTTCTTGGCCGCAATAAGATTTAAAAAATACAAAATGTTGTCTTTCAATCGTGTCGCCTACGCCCCAAAGGGGTGAACTTCAAATGAGAAAATTTTACAAGAAGCAACAGCCAATAATCGTTCTTTTTCCCGATAACGCGCTTCTTTCGACTGTATCTTAACATACGCCGTAAATAATTGTTAAGAGAAATAGCATAGCAATTATTTTAGCCTCTAAAACATGCAGGTGGCCCAGGAGAAGTGTCGCCGCGAGATAGAGCAGTCTAAGCGTAGCCCGCGGCACAGCCAGCTCTCCAACACGCACCCGCCCTCGCCGACCAGCGACCAGTCGCAGTCGGCCGACGACTTGCCAGGTACCAAGCGTACCAAGTATAAAAAGCCTGGTAAGATTGCTAACAGCATGCTTTGTCGTTTGTTTTGTTTTTATTCCTTATGCGCGTATTGTAAATTGAATAGGTCAGATACGATTGAGTTTAAAATAATTAAAATGTACATTTTGAATGTTTATGTTAAAACTAAAGATAATGCTCCAGTTTTTCAGTTGGCCCGTGATCGTGGCAGTGTTTGTCGAAATACCGGGAACTAATTATAAACGCGGTGAGAATCCGTTTAATTTACTTACTAAATATTAAATTCTCAGATAAAGAATAGTCTAGATGGACTGTCGAAGCTGCGAACACGAAGAAAAAATATCAGCCAACTGTGCGCTGTTCCAACTGTTAAATCCTTTCCCCCGCGCTTAGTGTCAGAGATCATGTTGTATGCAGGCGCGGTCGCAGCCTGATGACTTTGAGGGGGTCACTAATAATGAAATATGTCGAGTAAATTATTTCACATTACACAATTTTATTGTACACATGATTGGGGGGGGGCATGCCTTCGAACTGCGCCTGGTTGTATGACGCTGTTACACACCAACATAAGAAAGTTGGTCCGTTTTTTTTGTACAGTAGAACCACGAGGCTCAATATACTTTATCTCTAAGATTAAAATATAATTCATAATTGCATAACTAATTCTTTTTAAACTAACTTTAATTATTATAAAAACAATTAATTATTAAAGGAGCAAGTAGTATTGATCATCTATTCTGAGCATTAATTATTATAAGCAGTGTTAGATTTCTTCACTCTGAAGAAGCTTTAAAACCCGTGTGCTTTAACAATTTTACACATATTGTTAGAGTTCGCATGGCTACGAACTAAGCTATTTTTTGATTTCGTTAAAATGTATATTTTGTTTGACAGTCGTTACAATCTTGACCTCAATAGATCAGAGGTGCTAATATTTGTCACAGCATCACTTCAAGGTAGTCTCCACCAGTATTGTTTATATTTCTAATTTGGATTTTTTGCTGTTTTCATAAGGTATAGGTTTGCTTGCACGTTTTCATGAAGTATGAACCATAGTATGCATATCGGAATCCTATTTTACATAAGCATAAGCATATGCTCACGACTATATTCCCCGAGGGGGTAGTCAGAGATATTCTGAAACCTCAGAACATCCTATTTTACATTATCAATATATTTATGTAAAATTAAGGATAACCTCGTCACAGCTCCACGCTTCAAAACGTAGCTGTAGCAATGCTTCCGACCACAGCGAAAGTAAAAGAAGTCGCGTGTTCACGTATTTATATTTTTCGCTCTTGCCTTGTGTTGTCCTTGTCCAAACATTGTATTTTGTCAATTGATTTTGTCTACAAGAGGGTCCTTCTTAATGCTGACGGTTTTTAAAGGGGATGATCAGACCATCAAACTGAACAACTTTCTGTATGGGACCGAGATCGTGAAAGCATTCAAAATCATCTACTGTTTCATACAAAAAAACTTACTCGATCCAAATGTATGGGAACGGAATTTTTGTATGAAACAGCAGATGATTTAGAATGCATTCGCGATCTCGATGTTGGTCCCATACAAAAAGTTGTTCTATTTGATGGTCTGATCATCCCCTTAAAAAGCTGTCAGTATAAGGAGGACCCTGTATGTTATTAATTATTTGTTGTTTTTATTTGTTTTGATATTTTACAAAAAAAAACAATATGAGTTTGTGTTTTTGCTATGCTGAATGCAAATATAACCATTACAAGTTTATGGATGAATCATACGCATCTATTTTCAAGAACATTATGTAATGTCCGTGTTGGAAATCCTCCAAATAATTTATCAATTCCATTAAATTTCATTGGGAAACGGGAATTTTTAATAGACGGAAATTGTGTATGAATTTGAAAAGTATGTTTTTTTGGGTGCCTGGGCTATGGTGGTAGGTTAGGGTAGGTAGGTATGGGTAGGTTAAACCCAAGGGTAAAATTAAATGGTGAATGGTTTAATTTTGTTGTCCCTGTGCCAGTCCGATTTATTATAAGTCTCGTGCTATTGATTTCGCAAAGTAATGTGAAAAAATGAATAGTTTATTTCCAGTTTTTCCCACTAGTTCCGGGTTACTACTGGGAGAGCGTCGGTGGCGCGTTGCGGAGAGTTATGAAATCTCAATCTTGAGCGTCCAGGTTCGAATCCGCACGGACCACATGCCACGTACCGATGAGTTTTCTAACTTAAGTACGTAATACCGACTGCTCTCAAACGGTGAGGGAAAACATCGTGAGGAAACCTGCATATGCTGAAGAAGAAATTCCGATGCGTATGTGAAGTCTATCAATCCGCATTGAAACCGGCCATATACCTGAGGGTAGGCCTGTGCCCTGCAGTGGGACGTATATTCTAGGCTGCCTGTGATGATGATGATGAGGTCCGCGGTACTACTGGGAATATGTTTTCATTCTCACTAGTTCCAACGACAAAAATACCTTCCATCCAACTGAGATTCCATTCAAGAATCCCCACAAACTATTCTATTTAGGGCCTGTTTCTTCACTTATAAGTAAGTTCTGGTTAGCTAAAACATTGTTTGACATACCTATTGTATAAAATATAATTATGTGAAACTGATCTGTCAGATAGGCTAACAAGAATTTATTTAGAAGTGGTGAAACAGGCCCTTATTATTATTTATGCCGAGCTTTTACCCGCGACTTCTTTCGCACAAATTCTATAACAGATTATAAGTCAAATTATAAGGTTTCATTCAGAAAAAGTTTCATCAAAAACGGTTCAGTAGTTTTTGCGTGATATTCGAACAAACAAACAGACAGACAAAAAATTCTAAAAAAAGCTTGATTTGGAGTCAGGGACACCTAAAAATCATATCATAATCCTTTTCTAGTAAATAGTTCATCCATTTTAGATTATTCCCAATGTGTTAAATGTGTCACTGCAAATCCGACCTTAAACCCGCAACACAGCATCGATTATCCAACAGAAGCGTCCGGAGCATCTATTGAAGTGTACGTGTCGGCCGTGTCGTCTCCGTCGCGGTTCTGGGTGCAGCTGGTGGGCGCGCAGGTGGCCCAGCTCGACGAGTTGGTGGACCACATGACCGAGTATTACAGCAATAAGGAGAACAGGGCCAGCCATGCTGTGAGTTACTACCTGTTATTAACTCTGACTAGTAATAGAGCGTGTATCGAAGTGTTCTTGTCGGCCGTGTCGTCTCCGTCGCGGTTCTGGGTGCAGCTCGACGAGCTGGTGGACCACATGACCGAGTATTACAGCAACAAGGAGAACAGGGCCAGCCATGCTGTGAGTAAGGCTGCTTTTCCACCAAAGATGTGCGAGGTAGCGAGGCGGTGAGCGAGGAAAAAATCGGCCAATGAATGATGACGTGATCGAGCGAGCGCGCGCTATTGGCGGATTGTTTCCTCCCTCACCGCCTCGCTACCTCGCACATGTGGTGGAAACGCAGCCTAATAGAGCGTCGGTGGCGCGTTGCGGAGAGCTATGGAAACTCAATCCTGAGGTCCGGGTTTGAATCCGCACAGATGACATGCCATGTACCAATGAGTTTCTCTAACTTACGTTACGTACGTAATACCGACAGCTCTCAAACGGACAAGGAAAAGATCGTGAGGAAACCTGCATACGCCGATGAAGAAATTCCGATGCGTATGTGAAGTTTACCAATCCGCATTGGGCACGCGTGGTGGACCAACCTAACGCCCATACACTCTTTGGGAAGGTCTGTGCCCTGCAGTGGGACGTATATAGGCGGTGATGATGACATAGTAATAGAGAAAAAGTATTAATATGCTCACGACTGTATTCCCCAAAGGGGTACTCAGAGATATTATAAAAACTCAGAACGTTTCACTAGTATTACCGAAACTCTGTCCAATGTGATGAATAGTGAGCCCGTCGACACTTATAAGATGTCGGATTCTGCCGGTTATATCGGGGTTATGTTGACATGGCCTATTTAAAAAAAAAAGAAAGCTAAAAATTATGGAAAATATACATTGCAGGTTAATGCTACCTACAGTGCGTTTAACGTCGTCATATTTGAGCTCTGAATAGTCCTGAAGCCATTTTCTTATTATTGCCGGACGAACCGAAGGGGCCTGCCTCAACATAATTAAAGCAACATTGAAAATGAATAAAAAATTAATAAAATTTTGTTACATTTGTCCTAGAATTAGTAGTCTGTAGTCACTAAATACTGTCCTAGAAGTAAATAATTAAATAAACATACGAATAAATGTGTAATGTTGCAGCTGAAGCAAGTGACTGTGGGCCAAGTTGTGGCGGCGGTGTTCCGGCACGACGGGCGCTGGTACCGCGCGAGGGTACACGACATCAGGCCCAACGAGTTCGACGCGTCACAACAGGTGACTAGAGACCTATACTATAATCTAACAGTACATACCAAGCCTACGTTTATATTTACCTACTAGAGTTAACCCGCGACTTCGTCCGCATAAATTATATACCAGATTTTAAGTCGGATCATAAGCTATCAAACAAAAAAGTTTCATCAAAATCGGTTCAGTAGTTTTTGCATGATGCGCAAACAAACAAACAAACTTGTTAATAGATGGCGCCACACGTCATTTAAATCGCGTTATCGAGTGTTATTTGAGTTTATATGAAGTGAACCGCTATTTTTTTATTGCTCATGATTTTTACGATTTTATAATAGTGATAGAGCATGTAGGGGTGCACTTAATAACACGGTTCCCTTGCAGGTTGCTGACGTGTTCTTCCTGGACTATGGGGACAGCGAGTACGTGGCGACCCACGAGCTGTGCGAGCTGCGTGCCGACCTACTGCGGCTTCGGTTCCAGGTTCGCACACACTTTCATTAAATAAATAAATAACGCTCACAGGCGCATAGGTACATGTACATTGTAATGATCCAAAGTAAGCCTCAGGCTTTTTGTTATAGGAACCATACAACGGCACAAATATGACCGTACCGGGATTCGAACCAAGGGCCCTGGTTTGGCAGTCCGACGTGGCAACCATTACACCAACCGGGTCGTTAACATCAACATCAGCATTAACATCCTGATACCTTCAATAGACTAAGGGCCTGTTTCACCACTTCTGGGTAAGTTCTTGTTAGCTTATCCGACAGATAGTGTGGCATATTTTGTATGAAATTATGTTAAATATCTGTCGGATAAGCTAACAAGAACTTACTCAGAAGTGGTGAAACAGGCCCTAATAGTAAATCTGTTCGAGGTTGTGACGTTAAAAGTGAGACTTCACGTGCTGTCGGTTCTACCAATTCGAGTAGGCTTATAGCATCTATCGCTGGAGTTTCACTTCTAAACAGTGTATCAGTTATTCTCAGTTTTGTCCAGGTTTGAAACATGGTTTTGTGTGCTACAAGTATCGCCTATCTTCGTTTTCAAGGCAGCAGCTGCAGTAATATCTAAGCTTGTACCATAGAATTTAAGATTGGAATTTCTTATTCTGTTGCTACAGAAGTAGTAACTAAAACAAACTAAACAAGCGTCCATTGAAATTAAGTGATACGACCGGCTGCTTTCCTTCTAGGGATCGTTCAACAATTACGTGATCATTTTTGTGATCCCCCCCCCCCCCCCCCCCCCATGTGATCACAGCGTAATCTTTTGTTTTTAACCCCCCCCCCCCCCCCTCGCCTTGATTACGTAATCTTCGTCCGTGCTTAAAATTTTTGCTGTTTATTAGCACTGACACGTATGTCATGTTTCTAACTTAACTTAACTCCTAACTTTTTACCTAAATTATACCAAAAATACTTACTTCCTCCAATATACCCATAACAATACTGAACTGCTTGGAAAAGTCGATAAAATATGCCGAAAAAGTATAAAAATACGGAATCTGGTCACACTGTTCCACAGTTAGCAGGGGAAATCCCGTTTCATTTGTCTAATAGTAAGTGTAACCAGTAATAAACTTCAAAATTGGACGTAAATATTTAAATATAATTCCCGAAGTTCATCAAGAATTATTGACACCGAATATATGTATCTCACAAACAATATCCCGATTAAAAACCTACTACGATTTCTGGCCGCAGTAGGAATTAGTATGGAAATAAGTCAATCGTAAGTGCTTGCATTCTTAAAAGTGAGCTAAAGCGTGTGCACGTCGATTTATTAATGTGAGTCGCAATCTTCAGAAGCACAAAGTTCAATGGCAACTAACTATTAACCCCGTCACAGGCGATGGAGTGTTTCCTGGCGGGAGTGAAGCCGGCCGGCAAGGAGGAGGACGTGGTCGCGGTCACACCCTCCGGCCTGCGCTGGGACCGCTGGCACCCCCAGGCGGTCGAGCGCTTCGAGGAGCTCGCACAGGTATGCGCCTTAAGCTGGAAATACACATGCCTGTTAATGGCATGCCAGGTGCTGGTAAACCAGCATGCCATTTACGAGTTAAGCCACGATACACATGCCTGTGGGAGGCACACCAGTTTATAGAACAAGCTTGTTTATGACAGTGACTGCCAAGCGAGACCCCCTCCACACGTCCCCGCGAAAGGATAAAATCAAAAAAATAGCTACGAATTCCTGGCATGGTTTATACTGGCACGCGAGCTACGGGCACAATCTCGTTACACATGCCAGTAGCTCGTTCTTACCAGCAACTGGTATGCTTTTGTGCGAGTAACAAGCATGTGTATTCCCGGCTTTATGCCGCACGTATAGAGGTCACATTGCCTCGACAGCTGAATACAGCATAGCATCTGAGATGACTGTCGATTGCTTCGCGCCCGGATACAATCATGTATGTTAAAAATTGGCTAACCAGTGTTACTGTAAACTTGCAGGTAGCTAGATGGAAGCCTCTGGTCTCCAGAACGTTCAGCTATAAGAAGACTGCCACCGGCGACGGAGAGAAAGAGAAGGAAATACCCGGCATCAAGCTCTACGATGCTACTGAAGGTATGGTTTTGTTGTTTGCTGAATCATCATTATGTTGTCGAGTTATTTAAATGGTTTTATTGTAATAAATGTAGTGTTACGCCACGCGGAAATTACACGACCAAATTACAATGCAATTTATATTACCAGCAACATCATCATCATCATAGACGTCCACTGCTGGACATAGCCCTGCCCAAGGATCGTCACAAAGACTGGTCCTGCGCTGCACTCATCCAACGGTTTCCCGCCGCCTTCATCAGGTCGTCTGTTCACCTTGTGGGGCGTACTACCTAACCACGCTGCGCTGTCCGGTCGCCACTCGAGAATTCTGGCTCCATCGGCCATATCGGTTCTGCGAGAAATGTGCCCCGCCCACTGCCACTTTAGTTGCGCAGTTCTTTGGGCTATGTCGGCTACTCTAAAATCAACCAATCGCCCCAACTTCGTAGGCAACCAAACAATTTCTCAATGTATTTCGCTTGTTAAAATCAAGCTATTTTGTTGGTTGTTTTTGCACATTTGCGAAAATTTTACACATTGGTACACCTAAAGACCAGCCTACCAATAGCTGGCATGACCACGTCAAAATAAAATTCAAGCGATTTATTTGATTGATTTGACACATCTACGCTCCGCTTTGGTGAAATCCGGGCTTTACTGATCGTCATAAAGACTACAGCTGTAAATTTAAACTAAGTAAACACATTAATATTGCAGAGGGTGAGCTGGACATCGGCGGGGCGCTGATAGAGGAGGGGTGGGCCGTCGCGGCGACCTCCTCCCCCCGCGCCTCCCCGCCCCGACACACCCCCGCCACACCCTTCGGCGACCTGGGCAGCTCCATGTTAGTATAACACTTTCGACATTATATCCTGGCCTACGAAAATACAGATTAGGTTGAGACTTTTATGAGATTGGAATGGTCATCATTTCATCTTAGGAAAGGTACCAAAACAGGAAAACCATTTGGAGATTATGTCATAAATAGCTCCATATACAAAAAAGATTGTTCCGTCCATTGTTTCAAGAGTTATTTGAACAATGTCATGTCAATGGGACGCATTTCTGATCTGATCATCATTTGAAATTACATTTATTTGAATCAAATTAAAGATTGAATTTTTTTTTTATCTCGGGCGGGACTTGAATCCACGCTCTTCCAAACCGGGGAAACGTGCTAAGGCTAACCAATTACACCACCGAGCCCACTACCCAGAGAACGAAATTTTCAATCTGTTACGTCTTAAGGGGATGTACATTTATTTGAATTTTTTTAGTCGTATTCAAGCAACAGAATTACTGAAAAAACAACAAGAATTTACTGAGCAGTAAATAAACCGTAAAACTAAAATATATTTGATGTAGTCAACTCCCCTATTCTTATTAGAGCATCGAGCATTATCAACTAGTACAGCACTCGTAGTATGCTGCACGTGATACGGCTGTATCACGTCTTATATCTCGTTCGTTCGCACGCAAATAGAAAGAGAGCTAAGTTGTGATAGCTTGGTGATAGCGCTGTGTCACTGCGGCATGCTAGCTATGCAGGTCGGTTGACTTAAACTGTTGTCTCACTGCACGCAAAATGAAAAGTTTCTCCAACTTTGTCAAACACGGACCCATTACCCAGTGACAGGAAAAATGCATTGAGTTAACCGACCTGTCCCCCTAGACAAAGTACTATGGAGGTGCTACTTGGGAATGTTCCTCCATTGAAAAGGGAAGATCTTCCACCAGGCTTAGTGTGAAGCCTGGGGACCGGCCGTGGTCCAACAGTTCTTAGTTGGACCTTCTATATATATCGAATCTCTGTGATTATTTCTCTTGCGCGATTTATGTCTCGCATTCGATTGAGAACCTTATTTGTAGTAGGTTACGAGTTACGTATTTACAGTGTCTTGTATGGAGCATATTTCTGAGAGCGACGGTATCTGTTATCTCTCTGTTAGCTTCTTTGCTATAACTTGTGAGTGTTGACATCTATGGCAAGTCGCCACAGTACTTTCGATTAGCGTTAACGACAGTAGAAAACATAAAATGGTATGGACTTGACGTCTGGTGTCTAATACATAGTATTTATTTTCGCTTACCTGGAAATAGAAAATAAGGTAAGCCCCTATAATTATTTTTTTATTTCAACATTAGCCCACTATAGTTGGACCAGAATCTGATGTCAAATAGGGAAATCAAATTTTTTGAGTAAGCAACACTGGGGTAATTAGATTAGGGCCCTTTACACATTGCGACTTTAGCAGCGCAAAAGTGCTGCAAAAAGCATCGATTGAGTCGCGATGCAGCATCGATGAAAACACGATAAAGCATAGATGCAAGCGCGATACAGCCACGATGCAAAACTTTCGTAATATTTGATCAATTATTCGTCGACAGCCTTTGCTACAATGCACACGCGCGTGTGCATCGATACAAACGTGTGTGTATCGCTACTATCATGCGTTTGAATCTATACAAACGCATGTTAATTGCTAGTGTCGCTTAAAATAGTTTCAGCTAATTTTGTTAGACCTTATACAAGGTATTACAAAACTACAAATAAACATTTAAGGAAGGAATTTAAGTGAACAACTTGCACTATGGGACCAATATCGAAATCGCGAAAAAAAATCTAATGTTCCATACTAAACTAAAAATCGACTCGAGAAAAATCTATGGGATAGCAGTTTTTTTTTTTCACGATTACGATGTTGGTCCCATAGTGAAAGTTGTTCAGTTTGATCACTTGATGGTCTAAACAACATCCTTAAAAGTTTGAAATGTTTATTTTTACTTTTGTAACACCATGTATTGGCAGTGATGATGATTGTGTTTTACTCATAAAGGTATTATACCTTACAGGAATAAACATGAGTTGGCAAATGAAACCTTTTTTGGATGTTTTTGGAGACTATTCGCAGGCAAAAATTCGAATATTGTCTATAATTCTGAGTCTAACTTGAAATTGTGGATAAATTAATGAAGTAGTGTCAGTATATTTCATAAAACTATCTACGATTTCACTTTAGATTCGAAAGTATTCACGGAAACCGAATTGCAGAAATTAATTAGTGACTAAAAAACGGTCCTATTGCCTCGCGTCACGTATCTCTTTCTATTATACAGTGGTGCCGCTAGGTACATCTCGCTCACTCAGCTGTATGTTCCTCTATTCCTGGTATAATACCTTTATGGTTGTACTCGTGCAGGGTGCTGGGCATGCTGCACCAGAGCGAGCGACGGTCGTCGTCCGTGCCCAAGGACCACAAGGACGACCGCTGCGACGACGACGGACCCGAGGTCGCCGCCAACAATAACAAAGGTATTTACAACTTTATTCAACTAATCAAATTAAAGATTGAAAAATTTGTCTCGGGCGGGACTTGAACCCACGCTCTTCCAAACCGGGGAAACGTGCTAACCAATTACACCACCGAGCCCACTACTCAGAGAACGAAATTTTCAATCTGTTAGGTACGTCTCTACGTGCGCGCCATCTACTGGAAGTATTACAACCAACCAACTTGCAAGTCAAGATTTACAACTTGAATTCAACAATCAATTTATTCAACTAGTCAAACCATATTTGACTTTGTTTGCATTGATATAATATCGAAAATCTATAGTAATCGTTTATAAGTTTTGTACCTACGCAGTTGAAAAATAATAACGCGCGAAGTTATATTGACTAACAAGAATGCCACCTGCTAACTAACTACCTACGAATAGTTATCTAAACTATTATAAAACTGTAACTGAAGTGTGTCTGTAAATTTAAGATATTTACAAAAAAAATATTATAAGGTTTTTAGATATCCCTGACTCGAAATCAACCTTTTTAAGAAATTTTGTCTGTCTGTTTGTTTGTTTGTTTGTTCGCGCATCACGCAAAAACAACTGAAACTATTTTGATGAAACTTTTTTTATTTGATAGCTTATGATCTCACTTAAAATTTGGTTTATAAGTCTTGTGCCTGCGCAGTTGACAAATTGCTACCTGCTAACTAACTACGAATAGTTATCTTAACTATTATAAAACTGTAACTGAACTGTGTCTGTACATTGAAGATATTTAAAAAAAAAAGTTTACGATATGGGTTTTAGGTATCCCCGACTCGAAATCAACCTTTTTTAGAAATTTTGGATGTCTGTTTGTTTGTTTGTTTGTTCGCGCATCACGCAAAAACTACTGAACCGATTTTGCATGCATTTTTTTTTGTTTGATATGATTTGATTTGCTTATGATTTGACTTAAAATCTGGTATATAATTTGTGCGGACGAAGTCGCGGGAAAACACTAGTATTCAATAAAATAATACAGTTTTGAGGCTAATAACACTCAGACCCAAGCATTTATTAATATCATCCAGTTGATAGTACCTTATGTACGGGAGTGAATGTTGGGTGTGGAGCAAAAGGAATGAAAGTCGAGTGAATGCAGTGGAAATGCGCTCTTTACGAAGTATGAGTGGTGTTACAGTGACCGACCGAATCAAGAACAGTGTGATAAGAGATCGGTGTAAGTTGAAGGATGATGTGGTAACCAGGA
This sequence comes from Agonopterix heracliana, assembly GCA_963693445.1. NCBI lineage: Eukaryota > Metazoa > Arthropoda > Insecta > Lepidoptera > Depressariidae > Agonopterix > Agonopterix heracliana. Next base: position 14,533,959 of record OY856323.1, on the reverse strand, counting down.
TTGAAAGAGGGATGCTTAGGTGGTTCGGTCACGTACAGAGGATGAATGAGAGTAGACTCACTAGGGAGATTTATCGATCCAATATCAGTGGAACAGTCGAGAGAGGGCGTCCGAGGAGAACTTACCACGACCAAATAAATGGTCTTCTCCGAAAAGGACAAGTGCGTAGCACCCTCAACCGACGGAAGTGCATGAAAAGATGTATGAATGTGGATGAGGCGAGAGAAGTGTGTCAGAATCGTAGTGTGTGGCGAGCCGTAGTCTCTGCCTACCCCAGTGGGATAGTGGCGTGAGTATATGTATGTATGTATGTATGATAGTACCTACCTACTAATTACCTAACCTTATCATATAACGTTTAGTTCGTTAACCTGTCACTTTCGAAATATGTTATGGCTATACAGAATATCCGACCTAATTCCCCATCAGAGGCCTTATCAAAATTTCCGAAGGTACAATTTCCATCAGACACTACTAAAACAAAACACAATTTGTTCCAGAAAACGACGGTATGTCATCATCCAAATCCCTCGGCTCCGGCCTAGAACACACCAGTCAACCTAAATCAGTATCAAACTTCAACATGTCTCACCCGACGTCAGAACAACCCAACCACGTCAACGGAAGCCATGACTTCATCAACAGCGAGCGACAACACATGGACAATGAGAGCACGGAGACCTTGGTACCCAGCTCCGTGCTGAAACTGAAGGAAGAGTTCAAAGCTAATATGAATAGGATAGATTCACATCACGGCAATTTGGAGGCGTTAGGGAAGCATGAGGTACACGATTAACGATTAAGCGGCGAAAATTGACTTTAAGGTACGTTGTTTAGGATGTTTTTTTGAAATTAAAATTTATGCATATCATTTGTACAAACTGTATACATATCCTTCATCTTTAGGGTTGAACTATATCTCACAGCACCGCATCGTATTTTTCCGCCGCTCCATCCTTTTCTGTCACTCAGGAACGTCATTTGCTAGAGCATATAAGATGCTGCCCTGCTATCGCGCGCGATCGTATTCCGTCTATCTTATATGCTCTAGCAAATGACGTTCCTGAGTGGAAGGATGGAGCGACGGAAAAATGCGATGCGGTGCTATTAAATGAGGTTCAACCCTTATCAGCCTTTTTAAATCCCAGTCCAGGACATTGGCTATCCGTTAGGGTGTATGGGAATAAAAGTATGTAACCTTATAAACATTTACGTTGCTAATATGTTATTTATTATAATGAAAAAATCTACAACTTAGAGCTACTTAATTATAGATTTTTCAGTTATTAATTAAACAAAAACGTTCTAAATAACATTTATCTTAAAGTCTAGATTAGATTGACATAATGATTAAAAGTTTAATGTTGGAAAGATGCCTCTATAGAATCAGGAGTGCGATTTTTGAATGTCATTCGGTGAGCTCAGCAGTTGAAAATGTCAAAATAACTATAGAGATAATGCATCTTTCTACTGCTGAGTTGACTTTTAAAAATCATACTACAGGAGAGCGATTTTTGAAAGTCAAATCAGCAGTAAAAAGATGCGTATCTCTGTAGTAATTTTGACATTTTCAACAGCTGAGCTCACCGAATGAGATTCAAAAATCGCTCTCCAGATTTATACGCCCAGTGTCTTGTAAATTGTGAATCGTAATATCGTGTAAATAGAGTCGGTAGTCAGAACATCTAGTGTTTATTTAGAAAACGACTCCTGTCACGAAATAATAAGTAGGTAAGTATATGTATTTATAAGAAAAACCAAAAAGTCTTCAAATTCTTTCTAAATTATAATATAAAATAGATGTTGGCATCTTTTACAATTAAAATAGCTTTAATTCAAGTGCTATGGTACTTACAGAATTTAATGAAGAAATTGTTGCTTTCTTTTTATCTACTTATATAATTGTAGAGAATGGAAAGCATATGGAATGGTTAATTTTGGTTGTAATTATCTCAAATATTTTTTCTAAATAATCACAATATTTAGAGAATCAACGTTTTCGCTGAATTACTGTTATGTGTAGATGTGTTACATAAACTAACAATCATATTCCGTTTTTATGTCGTCACAAACATTGTCGGTTATTATTAAAAAGTATAAACTTCCACTGTAAATAAGTAATCCTAATAGTTTTTGGCTAAATAAGACTATAGTTTTAGATATTTTTTCTACAATGAAAAATATATTTTTCATCTCTAATAATTTCGTCAAGACCCATCGCTATTTTTCTTTTCTTTTATGCTTTTTTACCTTTTAGTATTGTAATGGTTTTACCAATTTATAATTTAAATTAAGTGTAGGGAAACACCCGCCGAAATTACTAAGCGTAAAGCGTTGCTTGTATTGTATGAAAAACGCACATTGCACACGTAATTTACGTCGCCTAATTTCGGCAGGCACGTTCCTACACTATAGATTCAACCGGCTGAGTTTAAATAATCTTTGTTTCAATAATAAATATTTACAATTAACACTTTCGCTTCTAAAGCTCAAAACAATGATACTCGCGCAGTGCTAACACTGTAGAATGCTATACAATTCTGACTCAACGTTTGAGTCGTGCGCACTGCGGCCCATTTTTCGTAAAACATTCGAAACAAAAGACAAAAGTGGGACATACATAGTCCGGGTGATTTCTAGTTATTCTAGAGAGGTTTCATAGTTTATTGTTAAGAGGAATAATTCCTCTTAATTTTTTTTCGTAAATCATCATCGACATGAGCCTCTTTATGTCCCACTGCTGGGGCATGCGTTAGTCCATCAAGCATGTCCGAAGGGAATTGGCGCCAACCAACATACGTTTTATTATTCTCGTTTCCTTGTAAACCAAATTGGTAAAACTCTTTTAGTCTGTGATTGTTATTAACAGTTAGTTACTGGTTGCGTTTCATTTTCTCACCCATACTTATGGTAAATAACATAGGTGGGAGTGGGATAAAGTGGCTTTAATATTTCGGCTTGTAGATACGTAAGGATTTGCTTTTATTACTGTGCTATGTTACGAAAATGTATAAAATATACTTTAAAACAACTGAAGATTGAAACCATCCAAATTAAAGATTGAAAAATTTTATTTAATTATTTCGTCGGGATTTGAACCCACAACGTATCCAAAGACAATCGCAGTAAAAACTTTAACGTTCAGTGCTGATTCAGTTGAAACTCAGTCTCGGTTGTGATCCACTGTCGATTCAGCGTCTGGAATTTAGTATCGCACTAAACTTGACTTATATTATATTCGAGTAACAGCGGTAACAAGTCAGAGGCGATCGAGTTAAGAGTCATCTCGCTATTAAATTATTCTCGCGATATCGAATGTGCAAAAAGTTGTGATGCGGCAGCGACATTTATTTAGCCCGATCGGCCCCTCACAATCCATGTTTTTGCTTTCATATTATTAAGCCACATGATTAAATATCCGAACAGGAGTGCGATTTTTGAATCTCATTCGGTGAGCTCAGCAGTTGAAAATGTCAAAATTACTATGGAGATACGCATCTTTCTACTGCTGATTTGACTTCAAAAAATCGCAGTCAAATCAGCAGTAGAAAGATGCGTATCTCCATAGTAATTTTGACATTTTCAACTGCTGAGCTCACCGAATGAGATTCAAAAATCGCACTCCAGATCGGAAGCTTCATACAAGCGGGAAGTCGCACCGGAGACCGCTGCTAGACTCGTAAACACGCCATTTTGATCCATAAAACAATGGATTACAACTTGTTTTGCGCGCTTTAAGAAGCTTGACTTCTAGTCGTATCTATTCATATGATTAAGGTACCGGTACTATACCGATAGGGTACTGAATTATATCAATCTTTAATTTGAATTAAAACAGCAAAACATGGCTATAACATGTTACAGGTAACGCAGCGAAAGTTGAGGCGAACAAACTCCTGTTAAACGTATCATTTATTTGTGTTTATTCACTAATTGTACACTTATGGTTTACCTCTCACAATTAAATGTAACTTTTAACGAAAGGAGGGTTTTGATATTAGCACCTTTGCATGTGTGGTTCGCTTTGATTAAATTCAAATAGCGGAAGATAGGTGATCAGCCTATAGCGCATGAACCGCATAAATTGAGCCCCCGTCGCCTAATTTACTTAGTCGCAATAAGAGCGGCATTGCATGATTGAGACACTTTTGTGATTATAATCGGAATAGAGGTACCACAATGCCTTTTTGTGTGCTTTTACTCGTTACCTGTAACCAATAATATTTGGAAACTGACACGTTCTTCGATAAGCATTCAATGTTTGATATAAATATTTAATAATCGAACGTGGACAATGTGACCTGAGATTATACATTGTTAGATCTACCTAATAACGATCTATTGATTATGAATATAATCCATTTGTAGTACATATCGATTCGTCAAATTTATTTGTAAAATAAAAACGATATTGTTGTTATCGAATATGTGGTGGCTATTAAGAACTGAAAACAAAGTTCGTTTATTAATGCGAAAATACTATTATTTGATAGTAAACTTTGTACCGTAAGTTATAAGGTGCATAATCAATGTTGGTGCTAAATATAATGTTTGAATATAGAATACAATAATAATATGTATTTGAATTTAATACAGATACGTAAAATAGCTTAGAAAAGTTACACAACTATCTGTCAAAATTAGCACCTATTGAGCACGTAATAAGTGTTAAAATGTTTAGTGATTAATTAATTAGATAACAGACGGGTGTAAATACATTTTCATTCTTCGGTGAAACAGTGACAATACAGAGTAAATTATTAATACGATACAATGTATGTATCTAAAAAAGAAGTCCCCTATAATAACTGTTGTACTTAAAAAGTTAAGCTCAATTTTGTTATTTTATGTATTCTTTTTCTCTGACATAATTTATGCTGAAGAAATATCTTTATGTTGTATTACTGTTAAGTACAGGTCTACTTAAATCTACGGCTCTGCACTGAGCTTTAGTTCAAGGTGATAATTGAATGTAGACGTAAATGTATCTTATTATCATCCTTATATCGTTGACAAATCGAGTGATTTGGTAAATACCACTGTCAAATGACTGTCTTAGTTCCTTCTACGCTGAAAATAGTCTAGTAAAAATGCCCTGATAATTTGCTTGCCATTCAAATTCGTGCCCCTAACGTATGCGCGTTTTTCCAACTATACACCACTATTATTTAATTATTAAAAATGTTAAGGGTGTATTCAGATAATAAAACTAAACAACTTTCCCCGAGGAAAATGGGTTGAAAAACGAGATTATTTTGGACCACCCATACAATAGTCCGGACTCCGGATCAGCCGATCGATTATAAAAAATTTTTTTTCGTTTTTCAACCCATGTTAGGGAAAGTTGTTTAGTTTCGGTGTCTTAATACACCCTTAGGGTGTTATCGACAATCGACCGATTGGTCTGGTAAGTACTATCGACCGACTTCGACGAATCCATTCTACCATCGATCGATGGCATTCATCGACGATCGATCGATTAGTCTGGTAACACCCTTATTTTTTTTAGTAATAGACTAGGGTAGTATTAGCAGTGCCTAGACCGCAATGAGACATTGTATGGGCACATCGCGATCGAATGAGCGTTTTTCTTTTCTTTTTTAAATTTAGTTCCTAAAAAAAGTGCGAGAAAGTAGTGGAAATGAGGGCTTTACGCAAGATGTGTGGTGTGACTATAAGGGATAAAATGAGAAATACTGTGATTAGGGAACGTTGTGGTTTGAATGAAGATGTAGTGGTTAAAGTAGAGAAGGGAATGCTTCGATGGTTTGGACATATTGAAAGGATGAATGAAAGTCGACTTACAAAACAGATATATAAAGCGTGTGTGAAAGGAAATATTGGTATAGGCAGACCTAGGAGGACGTACCTAGATCAGATCAAGGACGTCATTAAAAAATGCCAGGTTAAAAGCAGCCGAAATCGACGGGAATGTATGAAAAGATGTATGGACTTAGAGGAAGCAAGAGAGGTGTGTCAGAACCGCCCAAAATGGAGATCCATAATCTCTGCCTACCCCTCTGGGAAAAAGGCGTGAGTTTATGTATGTATGTATGTAGTTCCTAAAAAACTCGACAGATGACATGTTTATCGCCCCATAGAGCCGTAAGCGAGATCCTGTCAAAATCTGGTCAAGTCTGTGCCTGCCTTTTTTTTTAATGCCAAGGGGTCGAGCCCATTCAGCCATGTCAGTCGTAAAAGTTTAGAATTTTCGATTAAAATGATTAGTAAATAATGAAATATGTCATTAAAAGATGCGTTGGCATCTTCTTGATCATCTTTTCACTCTTTATTATTTTAAAGAAACACTTTTTGAAATGTTGACGTTTCTTCGCACAGACCGTAGCGACATCTATCCATCCCCTAGAAAACAAAAAGAAAAACGCTCATTGAGAGTGGGCACTGAGACTCACTCACAACACAATAGAGCTCAAAAGAGGCAATATTTTCGGGCGGTACAGACCATGATATTAATAATACTACTTGGTTTGTAAAATAGAAACTGGTGCCATATGATACCAATCAGTACAAATATTTAATTTGAAGTATTGAATCTACTTTTAATCGGTTGAACCGATTAAAATGTTTGTTTTAGTGCTAGCGTAGACCTCGTAATGCGGTTTTCAATTACAATAGAAAATCCACTTTGTGTCAGTTGTAATAAACGTTGAAATTGCGTGAAATTAATCTAGAGAAATATCGCAATCGATATAGAGACTAATTTCAACGTGGATATAGTTGATTTTCGTTGTAGTTGAAAAACGCTTTAACTGTATTCTCGCTAGTTTGTTAGTCTTTAAGTTTGTTTCGTCCTTTAGTATGTAGTTTTAATTTTTTTGTTTTAATATAGATTGCAACAAGCTCGAATAATCACTGCAGCAAAGCTTTGTAATATTTTTTCTAATGTTATTTTTCCAAAAGAACCAATAAATACCTATTGAACATCCAATAGTTTTTTTTTCCATCTCGTCTATAATATTCTTGCACACACAGCGACACATCAAGCTATACAAAACCAACATAAGCTGGCCGCGCGACTTTATACGATACTCGACCTACGCGCGGCCAGCTTATTTTGGTATTGTGTAGCATGATGTGTCACCGTGTGTACATTAGAATGACTATAATATAAGGTCCATTTTAACATGCTGACATTTTTTAACCGACTTCAACAAAAGGAGGAGGTTCTCAATTCGACCCGTATGTTTTTTTTTAAAGATGTGATCAGTACCATGAGTATTCACCGTACTTTACTACTGTAGTTACGTCACCAGTTTTGTATTGAATTTCGTACAGTGCTCCTAGTGTGTACGTTGAGAACTAATTTCTGTCATACGAATTGGCGACGTTACTCTACAGCAGAAAAGTACAGGGAAAACTCATGGTAGGCCCTCTGACCATCGAACTGAACAACTACGTCGAAGCACTGAAAAAAATCGGCAGTTCCATACAAAACTGCAAATGACACTGACACCAGATTTTTATTCGCGATTTTGATGTTGATCCCATATAGTAAGTTGTTGAGTTTGATGGTCAGAACAGAAGGGTTGAACTACACATGGCCGCACGCGATCGCCCTTTTCCGTCGCTCCATCCTTTTCCTTCATCCTACGGCGTGCGATCGCACGCGATCGCGTTCCGTCTATCTTATATGCTCTCGCAAATGACGTTCCTGAGTGACAGAAAAGGATGGAGCGACGGAAAAGGGCGATCGCGTGCGGCTATGTTTAGTTCAACCCTCATCGTCTTAAAAAAGTCTGCGTATTAGGTTGGTTGGTTTGGATAAGTGTCAGCGCAAACCTAGCGGAGAACTGTTCGACCATGCGCGAACATGTTCTTTGCAGTCGCACACACAGGCATTTAATCCCTTGCACGCTATTTTCAACTCTATTTCAATGGAAATAGTGTTCTTATCAATTTGTTTAAAGAGAACAGTTCTCCGCTAGGTGTGCGCTGAAGCTAACAAAGCCTTGCTTTAATACTTTTATTCACATATACACACCTACATAAACTAGCACTCTTTTCCCAGAGGTATAAGCAGAGACCAATTATTGATCCACATTTGTTTTTAAATTAGTTTTGTTTACATCACATTCTATTTTTATTGAAACTGAATATATAGGGTCCTTCTTAATTTGCTGACACTTTTTTAAAGGGATGATTAGACCATCAAACTGAACAACTTTCTCTATGGGACCAACATCGAAATCGCGAAAAAAAAAAATCTGCTGTCCCATACATTTGGCTCGCAGTTAGTTTGCAGTTTAGTATGGAACAGCAGATTTTTTTTTCGCTATTTCGATGTTGGTTCCATAGAGAAAGTTGTTCAGTTTTATGGTGTGATCAAACCCTTAAAAAAGTGTCAGCATATTAAGTTGGACCCTGTATTATACAAATTGGATTGAATTTTATCCAGATAACAAACAGACGTCGTTTACGCCATGCCCATTGGACAGGTGGTATTTAAATATCGTAGTGCAGTAAATCTACATAATTGGCCCAGTACCACACCACCGGCACCGTGGGCCGTAAACAATGGTTTAAAAGCAAACTAAGCGTCACAGAAAGCGTGCTCTCTCCGAACAAATTATTATCTATTTCGCTTTTGAAACAGTTTCGAACTGAGGCTTTGGGTCGTTAAACTAAACCTATTGGAGGTTGCTGTAAGGAATTAGATTTAGCGGTTATTGGAGGTTTGCGGTAATCGCCAATCTCATGTTTTTTTTCTATAAATGGCTCATCATATTATTTCTTTTAAGTATAAAAAAAAATGTAAGTACAGAAATAATTATGTGAGTTGTTCCTCGTTATTAGTTACACCCCAGTCTAACCACGGGAAATAATCATATCTTTTAGATTATAATAATCATAATTATAAATATTTTACGATCCGGCTGGTGTAATGTTTACCACGCCATACTGCCAAACCAGGGTCCTGGGTTCGGTCATGTATATGTTTATGTGTTTGTTGTATCGTTTCCGACTTTCTGTAATAAAAAGAAGTTAAAAGTAAAGTTTAAGTAACTTAAGTGCCTGTGAGCGATAAATCCCCCCAAATGGATACGTGCCTGCTCTGTCCAGTGTGACGGGGGGTGAGACCGTCGCCACTTGTAATGGTCAGTGGTGGGGTACAATACATGCCTCTAAATTGAAGCATGCAGGTGTCCTCACGTACCGAAAAACCAATGTACTTAATGTAAATCGCCAAAGTTTTCTATTTGCACCATACTAAAGTCAACAAGTAATCATTTTGTAACGACGAGACGAAACTGGCGCTGACGGGTAAACACAGAGGAAAGTTATGCAAAATCGTCTGATTCGATGACCAATCGATCACAATAACAGTCTACACTACCGCTTCCGCTGTTATACATACCTAACGAACTGTTGAGAAGGAAATCGATTTTGACAAAACTTATTATTTTTTAACCGACACGACCGGCCATGTCCTCGTACTGTACTGGAGTGCGATTTTTGAATCTCATTCGGTGAGCTCAGCAGTTGAAAATGTCAAAATAACTCTGGAGATACGCATCTTTCTACTGCTGATTTGACTTTCAAAAATCGCACCCCTGGTGTATGATTTTTGAAAGTCTAATCTGTAGTAGAAAGATGCATATCTTTATAGTAATTTTGACATTTCTAAATGCTGAATTCATCGAATGAGATTCAAAAATCGCACTCCTGTACTATACTCGCGCAACGAGGGTTCCATACGACCACATAATTTAATATAGGTATCGAAATAATGGTGATTTCCCCGGGACCTGTGATCCGACCTTTCTTATTTACTGCCCGAGGTTAGTATACTATTTTTCTTCCCGACGGAGGTGGAAAGCGGCAACTTCGTTTAGCGCAGCGCGACGAAAATTTACGCTTTCAGTAAGGGAGATAAAAAAACTTAAAAACTCAAATAGCTTCACAAATAAAATAAAACTCGTTAACTAAATACTTAGGTACTTACATTTAAAACTGTGAACTGAAACTGAAAGTAAGTATGTAGGTAAGTATGACATAGTTTCTGTTCACATATTGCACCTTGAGTGTTCTGTAACGGAAAATAGAATATAACTTACTACACTTACTATACTCACTATACTTTTCTATTAAATAATAAAGAAACTGAGTAAGTATACCTACCTACTCATTCCACGTACAAGGAAGCAAGCCCTTCCGGCGGAAGTACTGTTTGAAATCAACTTAGAAATCTAGTGTTTCTATCTTAGCAGATAGCAGGTTTGTAAACCGCGAAGGCGAACTAATAGTATACCAGACAGTTTGTACAGCCATATTAACACCATAAAGAAATAAAATCTTCATTTGTTTATTCAAGTGCAATAGTGGCGCTTCGGTGATCGAATGTCGAACAGCGTACGTCTTTCGATGGGTGACCACTCGGGTTACATGACAAGCGCCGAGCTTTCAGAAAAAACGTAAAATTAGAATCAGGATAACCTTAGTGGAGTACTTACCTAAGTTTAGCACACTGCCTTTCAAGTTCATTAGGTGCATAGTTAAAAACCTACTACAGTAACATAGTTTTAGTTTTTTGTCGATCACATTGTGTAACCACTTTTAAGAATATAGTCTAGAGTCTCAAAGTATGACCAATCGTCATTTCCGCTAACACAGTAACAGTTATTATCTAATCTATACCTAATCGCACCATTATTTGCAGTTTACGTGCTAAAGCTTTCTAAGGAAACAAAAACAAGTTACTGTTAACATAGCCAGGTTTATCTACGTACCTACATAAAGGTACATACCTACACTTTCACGTAGAAACAAGCAGGGTTAGTACCTAGGTTGCCTAGGTATGCTAGATACAGGTAGGTATAGGCGGAACACGCCATCGCCATATCGGCTAAGAAATGTTGCAATTTAACAAGTTGCCAGTTGAGAAAGCTAGTAAATGAGAATATATAGGTACTGGAGCAGCGTTGCTAACTTAGCCCTTTCGGGGCTAGATCTAGCCCTTTTTATGCTTCTTCAGCCCTTAAAATAATTATTTAGCCCCTAGCCCTATTTCTAGCCCCAAAATCGTGTAAGGAAACTACACTGGCACACAATTTATATTGAGCAAAGCTGCCCCTGATGAAACAGATAAGGCTCAACTTCAACGATAAGCAACTACGTCAGCACAAAGTGGGAGTGAAATCTTGTGTTCGGCACGATTTCGGCATACATTGCCTTATTTGTTCTCTCTATTTCAAAGTGTAGCGTTCAAAGCAAGCAATGTATACCGAAATCTGCCCTAAATGTCTGGTAATGTAATCGCTGCTTTATACATTTAAGTGTTTGTTTTAATTAAGTTTGTTAAATTTTTGATTTTGCGTTTGAGTAAATCTATTTAATAAGTAAACAATAGTTAACAAGACTCACTATTTCATAATTTTTTATAAATAAAGCAATCTAGCCCTTTTTTTAATTTATTGGGCAAATCTAGCCCTTTTTAAAGCTCTATTTAGTCCGAAAACCTGATACTGAGTTGGCAACACTACTGGAGTGCGATTTTTGAATCTCATTCGGTGAGCTCAGCAGTTGAAAATGTCAAAATTACTATGGAGATATGCATCTTTCTACTGCTGATTTGACATTCAAAAATCATACTACAGAAGAGACATTTTTGAGAGTCAAATCCGCAGTAGAAAGATGCGTATCTCCATAGTAATTTGAACATTTTTAACAGCTGAGCTCACCGAATGAGATTCAAAAATCGCACTCCTGGTGTTAGATAGAAATACGAATTTTAGATACGTTTTTTTTAATTCTACAGGATGTGAACTTAAATACGTTTACATATTTTGGGGCTGCTGCTGCAGACCAGACAACTTTCACTATGGGACGAACATTAAAACCACGAAGAAAAAATCTGTTCCATTTCATACATTTTGGTTGAGCTATGGTCTGAAGCACCACTAAAAATACGTATCGTATTTAAATTCACAGGGTGTAATTTACACCCACCCAATCATGTAGGATTTTGTTAGCATCAGAAGTCAAAGCCAAAATAATTAATTCAACATAGGGAGGGGGTAGGAGCTTGAAGCTTGAGCTTTGAACTTATAAAAGTCAAATCTTTTTTGATAGGTACTTATTTACCATCCTCTAGTAGGAGGATTATAATATCAAGCTTTCAAATTATGTCAATTGCATGCTAAATCGACGAAATTATAATAAAAAAGAGAATTTCGTAGGCTTCCAATCAGTGTAACGATTACAAGATTGCGTAACCGAACGATCAATGGAGCGCAAATAATCACAACCATTCGATTCACAAAACCGTAGGTTCCATGGAAGAGCCATTTCCCGGTTACAAAATACTTATATTTTATTTCTACATTAAGGAAATACCTACCTTCGACGTCAATGTGCTGAAATCCAAAATCCCACTGAGCCTTCCAAAGTGTGTAACCAATGTATGTTTTGCAAGCTCTCACGAATGGTTCCGAAACATGGACTCTGACTAAGGACACAGTGCACAAAGTAGGTACTTGTTGATTGATACGCCGTTGGTTGATATCGTCAAGCAGATTTCGACTCTGAAGTGGAGGTGGGCGGGACACTTGGCCAGGCGGAATGATGGCAGATGGACGAGGGCAGCGGCCGTGGGAGGGGGAAAGGTCAGTGGGCAGACCAGCAGCCAGGTGGTCGGATGACATTTGTTGAGTAGCCGGCAAACAGTGGATGAGGCTAGCGTGGGACCGTTCTGGTTGGCGTGAAAACGAAGAGGCCTTAATCCAGCAGTGGGGTTTACCGGGCTGATGATGATGATGTTTTTGTGAGCGAAAGGCTACCGATCTACCACTACCTTACAAATAAAACAGGATTTACCTAAACGGGTCGATTTTCGTCATGCGGCTAAGTGCGACTTGAAGTAAATAGGTACTACGCACGTCAAAGTGAACCACTTTTAGTAACTAACGAAGAAAAACTGAACAGGTAACGAAAAATCAGCTGTCTCATATATTAGAGTCTAGTAGGTAGGCAGTGGAGTTTGGAAAAGCAGATTTTTCTTACGAATTTAGGTTTGCTTTCATGGTAAAGTTGTTCAATTTGATGGTCTGACCCACCCTTGAACATTTCGAAATGGTAAATAAACATCAGTGGCATTCCTTTTGCCACATCCAGAAGTGAAATTAAATAATTCCACGACGCATGTTTCATTTACCGAGCCCATTTGAGGTTGATGCCAATATCGGTTCGATACCATATATAATACTTGCGACATGGGATTCCACACGTTACAATGGACAATTATCTTTGACACAGTTTTGGTACCTAACTAGAGCTATGTAACTAGGTACTTGTGTACTAATGAAGAACTAGAGCTGTCTATCCAATGTTATCACAAACCCCAAAGGCTAGGCTCGAGTAGGTTTGCACTTTTGTATGGAACAGCAGATATTTTTTTCGCGGTTAGGATGTTGGTGCCATAGAGAAAGTTACTCAGTTTGACGGTCTGGAGTGCGATTTTTGAATCTCATTCGCTGAGCTCAGCAGTTGAAAATGTCAAAATTACTATGGAGATACGCATCTTTCTACTGCTGATTTGACTTTCAAAAATAGCACTCCAGAAGTATTATTTTTGAAAGTCAAATCAACAGTAGATCGCACTCCTGATCGTCCCCTTAAAATAGTGTCAGTAAATTAAGAACATGGAGTAAGAGGAGATGGCATATCGGCTTGTTTCTATAGAAAATTATGTCGCCGAAAAAGGGGGTGAGGGACGGGTGAGGGGAGACAAAAAGCTTAGGGGAGCATGTAATTTCTCTATGGACGCAGTACAAACTAGTGCGCAGTTGGTGGTTGCTGTGCCCACATTGTTACACCATCTCTACCAAGAGAAGCGTGTAATTTCTCTATGATTAAGAAGGACCCTATATACCAAAACAAACATCCGACACCGGTTAAACATCAAAGAATACCGTAGTATTTATTTAGGATTAGTAATTTGATACAATTTAACATTTTTTCAAAAATATTTGACTATAAGTACAGCGAACTGAATAGAATAGAAACCCATTCAAGAAATAAGTCATAAGTAACAAATGTGCAATGCTAAGTAGCCATTGTAATTGTAACCCAGACAGTTAAAGCCGTTTAACATTTCAATCACAGAAAATTTCTCTTTTTAGATTCAGTTTCCAGCCAAAAAAGGCGGTAAATCCATAGAGAACATTGTGCAACAAAAGAGAGCATGTTTACATTCAGCGTGCGTACACGCCGGTTGCATAGACAATGTATGCCCAAAACAAACCAAATTGCGTAGTAGAAGTTGGTAGTTAGACGTTATCACAACGTAGGTTACGATACGATGGGTTTGATTAGAGTTACCATGTTTAGAAATTTTAGTTTGACCCTTTTACCGTTTTCATAAGTCGTCGGTCCAGCGGGCCGCAAGAGCGCCCCACACTACCCCTACCAGTAGGTACGTCGTGGTCTCCACTCTAGGACGCTGACTCCCTATCGGTGGTCAGTTCTTCAACAGATCTGTCCAGCTCATTGCCACTTCAGCTTGCAAATTTTCTGAGCTAAGTCAATCACTTTAGTTCTCTGACGTTGACGTATCATTTCATTCCTGATGTGATCTCTTCAGAGAAACACGCAGCATAGCTCTCTCCAAAGCTCGCTGAGCGACTTTGAATTGATGAACTAGTTCTATCGTCAGGATTCACGTTTCCGCAACTTCAACTATGTACCTACTTATTATTGCAATAAGACACATACTCGTACTTATGTAATTCTAGCTTCAAAAGAATTTAAAACGACATTTACTTAAAAAGACAATGTTTAACAAAAAGCTGACCACTTTCACACGATCATATAAAAACATGATTTCAATGGCACAAAAGATGTTTTATTCTCCGTCACTTAACAATATTGTCACCTCACAATCACATCGTAGTAACTAGTTGGCTGACCTCAGCAAATTACCCTGTCCCTGTCCAGCCTTTGTAGTAACCTTACGTCATCATAACATCCGAGTTTAGTTGCTTTCACACCTGACTTTGCTCTTTTCATGTGTAGACAGATGAATTACAAATTAACAAAATGTAAAGCGGACAATCTATACTGGATGTAAAAACCATCAATATTGAACAATTTTTACTATGCGACCAACCAGGAGAAAAAAAAAATGCTGTTTCATACTAACATTAAATACGAGTATCTATGGCACGAGGCGAGACGTTAAATCTAACATAATTTTTAAACGTGCTATTATTTTTATCAAGGTTTACTTTTATTTTACGAAAAGTATTAGCACAGAACTACGTAGTATTAGTAGATAGGTAGTAAAGCCTGACCAGGAATATAAAAAACCTGGATTGGGGGGCGCTGCAATCGACTGTCACCTTTAATGTTAGTGTTCCCAGTACAAAAATTAGTTCCAATGATTTTCCGCAACATGGCGAGGTTTTTTATTTTCCTGGTCAGGCTATACCCTGTGCTATTATATAATTTTTTGGGTAGAATGGAATGACATGGGAATGGTGTGGTGATAGATGGCTAGCCATTTCGTCCATAAAAATCACTGCAAAGGTAATCCTTAAAAGTAATCGAAAACATTTACCAAATTAAATTTGCTGTCAACATAATGTAGAAATAACAACGGTAACCTTGCCGGTGAACTTTTAACTTATAAATTGATTAAAAAATTTGCATGCCCAAATATCTTTCGGTGCATACTGAATCGAAAACATGAAAATGTCACACCTTTTAAACCTTTATCAAGGATGTTTAATGCCAAGTTGTTATTAAATTAATTGCCCTCTTGTTATTGTATATCAAGACGGGTTTAACTTCAAGCAGTTTTAAATAATAGTAGATTACACACCGAGGACAGGAAAGTAAGAAAGGTCTCAGATCTCATGTAATTGTTGACCGAGGCGAAGCCGACGTTAACAAACATGTGAGCTGAGGCTTTCTTATTTACGGTCCGAGGCTAGTATAATATTTTTCTCCTCGACGGAGGTGGAAAGCGACAACTTCGTTTAGCGCAGCGGGACGACAATTGACGCTTTCCGTCCGGAGGTGAGAAAATTTCATTTCTGAAAGCTTTTGAACATCATTTCTACTCAAACAAAAGAATAGTGAGAACTTCTGAAAAAATAATTATAAATTCCTTAATAAAATTATAAACGTGAAAGTGTGTCCATCTGTCTACTCTACAGGGTGACATTGAAATTAGTCGACAAATTTTAGGGGTGGTTCAGCATCAAACTGAACATTTGAACAACCATTACTATGGTATGGGAGCAAACTTGAAATCATTAAAAAATAACAGCTGCTCCATACTAAACTTCAATGCCTCTACTCAAATGTATGAAGCAGACTGAAGGCAGACTGCAGACAGCAGATTTTTTTCTCTACCACCCCTAAAAATTTATCGACTATTCAATCTTTGATAAAGTTACATTTCAAGATTGACAGTCGAAGATACGAAAGCGTCGAAAAAAATTGGAACCAGTACTGGCTCCTAAACCATATACATATACACGCACACATACATAATTTGTATGGCGCCTCACGCACACCGACCTATGAAACTTGGCCCCTTTTGTTTTATACGGTAAAACAGTGAGGCTCATTCTAGACATATACTTTTTCTAAGTATTCAATGTATACCTAATTGTTATTGTAATACCTACCCTTTCAAGGCTAACTATAACTAGCACTGAACCAATCTGAATGACATTTGGCAAGGACATAAAAAGGCATAAAAATTACACACAGGAGAAATCGATAGTCGCAGTTAATACCTAGCGTGTTTGAAATAAATTCGCCAATATTCCCTTAATTTTAAAAGCTCTTTAGAGAATATAATTCGGAGAGCGCTCCATAAAAACGAAGTCTGGAGTGCGATTTTTGAATCTCATTCGGTGAGCTCAGCAGTTGAAAATGTCAAAATTACTATGGAGATACGCATCTTTCTTCTGCTGATTTAACTTTCAAAAATCATACTTTAGGAGTCGAATTTTTGAAAGTCAAATCAGCAGTGATTATGTATATCTCCATAGTAATTTTGACATTTACAACTGCTGAGATCACCGAATGAGTTTCAAAGATCGCACTCCTGGCTATGTTTTAAATTAATCAATTAAAGTCAATGGAAATGTTTCAGAAACAATCTAGAAATTAATCTCTATGCTTGTAATGTGTCAGATTTTCGTTAAAATAAACAGCTTCAAGCATTTTTAATTTTTTTTTTTTAAACTTTGAGGCACTGTAACTTTAAAACTTTACTTTTTAACGAAAATCTGACACATTACAAGCATAGAGATTAGTTTCTCGATTGTTTCTGAAAAACTGCATTGACTTTAATTGGTTAGTATTGAAAACATAACCAGACTTCATTTCTATGGAGCGCGCTTTGAATAAAATCCCCTTAAGAAACAAACCTTGCTTCTAAAGCCTGAAGCAATAACTTCGTTAAAACAAAGCCCAACCGAACCCTATTTCCCAAGCCAAGTGAAGGGAGCAACCTCGAAACTTCGATATTTACGAGATTTCTCGACACACCCGGGGGTGAAACGGGTGTTCTTTGTTTACCTTTAAAGGCGTATCAGTAGGTAATAAAAAAGTGGATCACGCCGGACCGGACCAAGTAGAAAGTGAAACTGCGGAAGGCTGCTATAAAAATTGTAGCACCCGCTGTAGCGAGTTCAGTTGAAGTTTGAGCGGCAGCGGCGCTGCTTTGATAACAATGGTCAGTTGATTCACTTTCGTTTAGTGTTTGTTTTTTAATTAAGTTCTTTAGTGATGTAAGATGTTGAAGTGGTTCAAATTTTTTGTGGCCGTTTATTGGGTTAAATATAGTTTTGTAAGGTTTTTCTTTTTTTGTTTTAAAGTGATTAGCGATTATTATGTATTTTTACAATACAGATACTATGGATAATTTATTGACGGGTTTTGAAAAAAAAATCACAGTTTTATCAAGATTTTCTTAATAAGTTTTAAACTTTAAACTGATAAGAGATTATTTTGTATTTTCAACAATGCAGACAGACGGACAATTTTCTGACGATTTTTGGAAAAGTTTTCACGCAATCTACCTAAGTATATAGAATTTGTAAGTTATTCAATGACCTAAGTAATTATTTATACATGCAAATAATGCAATATCAGATTAGGTACCTATTTGTATTTATTAATAAATCTACTATGATATCACAATGTTCATCATGTAAAACATTATAAGATTATTTGAAAAAAATCTTACAAAACAAGTAAAGGTAAAAAAAATGTTTAAATAATTAATGTAGACCGTAATAATAGCGAATATTAATTGAACTAATAACTACTGTTTAACAGAGCGTGTAACTGGCCGCAACTTACAAGGCCAAATGTGTAACAGCATTACTGTTGCCCGTTTACAAATAAAAACAAATTAATTATAAAAACTAAACTATTTGTTTCATATGTTTTATGTTAATTTATGGTAAAATTTTGTCAGTTTTACACATGTATACTTACATTTATTTGGGAGCTGATTTTGGACGAAAAACAATATTGCTAGTTTATATTTCTTAAAAAAAGGTAATTTATAGGTTTTAACTTATCAAATATTTTAGAATGGTGTTTTGCGAATTACGATTAGAATGCAAAATAATTGTTCTCACTTAGTTACATAAAAACTGAAATTCTATAAAAAATCTCTAAATTGGCACTAATGCGTTTTTGAATCGAAAAATATGCGTATGACTTTTTAACAGCCAATTAATCTTAAGTTAATCAACGTTACAACTTGCCCTAATTACGAAATCAACTGAAACAATTAGGCCAGTCACAGATGGACCGACCGATAGGCATACAATCTCATTATTGTTATAATAATTCTCATTGATCGATATCTTTAGGACAATGGTTGCCAAACAATCTTTCTCACGGGCTTTAATTTTATTAAAGTGAAATCAAGTACCTAGGCTAGTATACCTAGTTAAATATTGTGTCTTATGATACTTCAAAGATAAGACACAATAATAATACAATATGCTTAAATACATAATAACAAATCGCGACTTTTTAAACAAACTAAAGCTTCCGGTAATGGACTATTATTTTACGGGAGACATTAACAGCCAGTTACAGAAACGCTCATTAAAGTTAATCCTCCATTAAATCTCTAACTAGTTTTTACAACGTCAACAAGACAAAAAGTGACAGCAAGAGATTTAATGGAGGATTAACTTTAATGAGCGTTTCATCAAAGTGGGCATCCATCGGCTTAGAGAATGATCATTGACGATGACTAATTTTTTGGTTTACCTACGTAGCTTTGTTTAAAGCTTACCTATACTGCATTCCAAATAAGGACGAAAAGATATTCCGATTCCTGTATAGCTTTCTGGCCAATTCTGATTAGCAAATATGATTTATTTATGATAAAGATATACTATCCAACGTATCATGGACGTTACTCAAGTTGTTCTAAGAATAAGTGAGAGGAAGTGTTTCAAATCTCTGTTTCTGTAATTCAAAAAGGCCTTAAATTTTCGTTGTTATTTGGAATGGAGTATAGGTATTTCATTTTGCTACATTACGGATTCATATTTTGTTATAGCCTAATAAACAGGATAACCCGTAAAATACGGGGTATCTGGCAACCCTATTTTCGGTAGTTATTCTAGTTATTAAAATGTTTCTGAACACCCCGAAAGAATTTTAGTATCACAAAATCACAGGCGATTTCATTCGTTCCATACATAAGACATCAACGTACGCGCAAAACTACCTATGTAACATTTTGTAAATATACGAATTGAATATCTTTGCCAACATTTTATTGAAATTGACACAGCCTTGTTCTGAATAATCATAACCCCGATGCAAAAAAACGTGTTGTATTTTATGAGGCCGATTAATTATTTCAATTCGTTACCCGTTAATGAACATTTGAATCAATATAGTAGGTATCAATTTATATTATTTAATTATGACTAAATTCTTGTTACGATTGTTTGTTTGTTTTAATGTTGGGAAATGGTCATAATATTTAAGCAATTGGAGTGGTTATTAAATAGAACCACTTAAAAAAATGAGCTTTGCTTAATTTAAGTGTTAACGCCATATAATTTCGCTGCAATTTTTTTGTTTTTGTCCACTTTATTCCAATACAGTTGTTTTTTTATGTTAATTTCTATGTTGTTTAGATAAGTATGTTTTATTTTATATATACCTATACTTACCTTATTACATACCTACATATAAAAAAAAGTACCGTGTTAGAACTAAGAATGTTTTATCTATTCTGTGGTTCCGTGACTGACTGTCTGATAGACAACGAATAGCCAAAACCACTGCAAATAGAAACATGTAATATGTAGTACATATTCTACAGAGCATGCAGGGTTCCACTAAGAAAATATTTTTTCGATAATCTACACCTAAAAGGGATGCAAGGGCGTGTTGAAGTTATCTGAAATCCACGCGGGCGATATCTCAAAAAAGCTCGAAGTATATTGCATTTTATAAAAAGTGTAACCTTCGTTTATTATTACAAGGAAGTAGGTACTGGCAACAGTATACTTACCTACTTATACAATAAAGCCTGTCGTGATAAAGTATACAGTAAGTGGCATTGAAACCTTTCACTCTTCGCGATACAAGGTGAACGGGAGCGAGTGAAACAATAACTTTGCTAAATTACACTGTGGATAATATTACTGCAGAGATAAAAGATGCCTGACAAACGGAAGGACATACTGTTATTGCCATATGGCCGGACGACATCTATAATAGTACCTATGTGGCAATTGGGGCATGAGAAAGAGGTCTATATCCAAGAAAGCAATTGAACTTCACACGTTCAAATTCGTTTACGAAAGACTCATACCTAAATTGAAATAAAGTAAGTAAACAAAGCGAAAACGTGCGTGCGTAAACTCTATAGTTATTTGGACATTTCCGTAAGACGAAATTAGAATGTCTGAGATTCAAAAATAGCATACCTACATATAAAACAGGGATTAAAGTTTTCCCAACAGAAAAATGACTTCCCCCTATCAAATAATTTCATTTGAGACTTAGTACCCAAAATTTTTCGTTTTCCGAAGTACCTAAACATAAAATGAAACAAAGTAGGGAAAAAGCGGAACACAAAATCGATTGAACGATTCTGTGAAATTAAAAATAAAAGAAAGTTGTACAAATAACGTTGTAACTGCAACAAAGAGCTGCAGTGTCGCCGTGTAATATCGTTTACTATACGCCATGAAATCGGGTTTACTTCTCACTTTCTAAACCGACGTAACGCGATCGGGTTTCAAAAATAACATAAAATCTTTGAACAAATCGAGCGTGAGATGGTTAAATTGCGTAATAACCTCAAAACAATGTCAGTTGTGGTTGTGGTTGTGGCCACAGAACGTTGAGATAAGCACTTAAATTTATGATCGTTTTATGGTCATTTAAGAAGTTATTAAGTTCACAATCACATTGAATGTTGAAAATTACCTATCTACCTACTTAGGAACTAATCACAAAAAGTAACCTACGAGTAAGTATAGTAGTTTTTTAAAAGTTTTGCGGTGAACTAGTATATTTACTTATTTAAATTAAATTGTGTTACATTTATAATATTTAACTAACTCAAAGACCAAAAACTTAAATAATAACAAACGTACCTAGTTGCAATCTTTAAATTTATTTTTAATATTGAGATAGATTAATATTATAAGTAACATATTAACTATAACGTAAGCACTTACATTGAATTCTTACATTATGGATGATAAACAGCGAATTAACAAAATAACATAGCGTAGGTGGTAAGATAAATACTTAGGTAGGTACTTACCTACTTTTCTGATGCCTCTAGAACTCAGTAAAGAAGATGCTAGTACCTAGATCATTAATTTAAACTAATAACCGGGTAGTACCTACTAGTATTTATTCTGTGCTATTACCACATTAAGGCGAAGCCTTTGTGATCACAACTATTAGTACTAATAAACGAAACGACATTGTACAAAATTTTAAAATTCCGAAATCGCACCTGCTTACGTTTTATGGTGTAAACAAAACGAAAAATCCCACCCACATGACCCACATAAAAAATAGCCACAACACAAATCTCATGACGTTACAAAACCTTTACGAAATAGAAAATGAAAGGGTAGCGTGGGCGTGTTTTCCATAGTTCTATAAAACACCCACAATAGGCATAACTTGAAATTAATATTTAACTCGCCCACGTGGTTGAGTTCAAGTAAAACGGCTATTAACTTGCTATCGGTCTTACTTTCGATAAACAAGGCTTTTGTTGAGGAAGGAAGGTTGCTGCAAATATGGGCGTTTTATTTGACTTGTTGCAATAAAGGTCACCAGTTCATAATATAACGTAGGTTACCTAGTTACACCTTAACTTACTTTTGAAGAATTATGGAAAATCTAAATCTTTTCAGATCTTTTGTTTTATCAATGATTAAAGTTTTATTTCGTATCTTCTTACAAAGGGTCCAAAATGTGCAACCGAAAGGTATCATTACATTAACAGTCATTAAAGTATTTCGCGCACTTTGTATATAAATTTCCTTTGTATGTAAGCAAAGCGCACTCCCTGGTCAGCTAGTCAGCTAAAATGTAATCTAATAACATAATATAATAAAGTACCTAATAAAATAACATAAGTTCTATTGTGTCTCGTTCACTGCCCACGAAAGTGTTAAACATTCATCGAAATTCATTATGTAACATTGGCAACAGTCGAAGTTTAATTGCAATTAACATAAATCAATCAAATCGCCAATCAGGCATCGTTTCAAAGTTTCTACTCCATATCATAAAGCTTTCGTTCCGGTCCAATACTTGTGCCTTTGCCAACGTCACTCGGCGCAGGCGCGGTCGTGATCTCAATCACTTACCGTTGCGCAACCGCAGTGTAAGTTACGAGCTCGGGTACTTTAAAACTCGACAACTCTAATGTTTCCTTCACGCGCTTACGCGAGCTTAAGCAAGCCAGCTGTAGGTACACTGATGCTTCTATTAAGTAGCAACAATCACTTTACAGAGCTCGGTGGCGCGTTGCGGAAAGGTATGGACTCTCAATCATGAGGTCCGGGTTCGAATCCGCACGGACAACATGCCACGTACCAATGAGTTTTTCTAACTTATCTACGTATTACCGACTGCTCTCAAACGTTGAAGGAAGACATCGTGAGGAAACCTACATAATATGCAGAAGAAGAAATTCTGATGCATAATGTGAAGTTTAGCTATCCGCATTGGGCACGCTCGGTGGACTAACGCCCAAACATCCTCCTAGAGGGTATGCCTGTGCCCTGCAGTGAAACGTATATAAGCTGATGATGATGAATCACTTTACAGATGAGTATGTGTACGCTGGCTTTTCTAAGATCGAGGTATCATAAGAACTCACACAACCTCCTCTCCTACTGAACTTACAACTTATTTACCGAAGTCGGAGACTGTATGATGAAGGGGGAGTGGCCCATTAGACTTGGCGAGTTGTACCGGCGTAATGGTAGCTACTTACCATTACCGCGTCACGTACATCATGGTTCACTTACAAACAGTATCATTTGCGGTTAAGCAATACTGCATGCCGGTCGTGCTAATGTGATGTTGATGAGCATATCAGTAACTAGGTATTTACTTTACTTTATAGCGTGAAACTATACTGTGCATTATACATACGACGAATGTTGTCTGATACTTATTATATTATTAAGTAAAAGAAATTAAGAATGAAGAATTATTTTCTTATGCTTTATGAGGAAAAGCTCGGCTTCACCCCGCAAGTAAATTGTCTAAATGTTACAAGCTACGGCTTCCAACAACCCTCCCCCAAATAATAATAACAACAACTTACCCTACATTAAACATTTATATTAGCCTCCTTTCTCCCCACAGCACGCCCTCATCCTCGCTACACTGGCAGCGGTGGCTGCAGCCAGGCCCTCCTTCATAGCGGTGCCGGCCGACCAGATCGCGTTCGTGGACCTCTCCAACCTGCACGTCAGAGTGCCCCGACAGACCCTACAGCCCCCACCACCACAGCTACAGCTCCCCCAAGGGCTGTACCAGCAGGATTATCAGCCTATACCTGTGCAGTATCAACAGCATCGTAAGTTTTATAAGCATGATGAAAACTTTAATGTTGTTGCAAGATAACCACCACTTTGGTGTGCTTGCCTCTACTATACGCTAATGTACGAGTATATTTCGATAACTGTCACTAATTGCGCGGTTATTTTCTATTCTATGGATTATTACTTTGTTTTAAGGCATTTCCAATAAAAAATACAATTGAGATGGAGTGGATTCATTGTTTTAGTTTGATTTAAAAAAGTTGGGACTATAAAAATACCATCAAATTAAGCATTGAAAAAGTTGGTAATATTTGTAACTTCTGTATGGTGTCAATACTTATAAACGTGTTACATCGATAATAGATTTGGAAAAATTACAATGTAAATGTAAATTACTTAGTCATTATGATAATAATATGAATAGTTATAAAATTCCACGTCGATCTCTCCCTTCCGTAGCATTTAAAATTGGCCTACTTTTCCAAAGCCAATTATTACAAAACACATCTCAACTGCCATACAATACCATGCATAAACCATGGCACTCTTACCCGAACCTTTACCAGTGAAATGTCAAAGAAAGCGAGATGAATCTGTCTGTCAAATTGCGGGCATTCATCAAGATTGCCAGCTGCCACTTTCACTGCAACATGTACAAAGGATTACGCTTTCTATACATGCATTTTTTGAATGGACTTGTTTTACATTCAACGTACAATACATTCTGACAGGAAAAGGTGAAGCTCCGCTTAAAACGAACATTACAAAAGAGAGTACACTAATACATTATAGGTATTAATGTGAGAATTATAGTCGGCTGATTCCCTGATTATAGCATAATAGTAAACACAATAGGGCATGCTTACACACGATAAAAAATTAGGCTTGTAATGACATAGACAGGTAAATAATCCGATATATGTATTTTTCCAGCATAGCATAGCATAGCATAAGTGACCGGGTTCGACTTCACTTATTTAGACTCTACTTTATATACCGCCAGTTCCTTAAACTTACTTCCTCAATTAGTAACTTCGCCTTTACTACGGCTATTCAAATTGTTTAGATAAAATCCAGCCTACCATTACTTTCATCCAGCCATTGTCTTACTGATAAATATCTGCATCAATATACATTCGAATACATTATGCAACATTTCACTGTTAGGGTCGATGCACTACTAATCCAATCACTACAGAGTGCTTATTCCCAACTTCACAAGATCTTTATAGTTAAAAAGCAAAATTATGTTAAAATATTGCCTACGATACCTACTACATAAGTATTATTCATTAGATATCAATTATCAAATGAAAAATGAATTATTAATGAAGTAAATTGTACTGTACCTTAGTACAACTGAACAACAAATAAAGTTGATACTTAGGTACAATAGTTTACGGAAAACTTAGGTAGGTATCTAAGAACAAGAACCTGTAGGTATACATACGTACTAGTTTTTATTTTTTCATGATTTTTTTCAATATTATTTGTATTTTGTCAATTTAACATTTATGAGGCTGTGTGCTCTACACTACAGTAGGTCGTATAAAATTATAGGCTGGTAATAATGATGGTTTTAAAAGTGACACATAGATTGTTTACTACATTGACTATTACCAGCACGTATACTCGGTAATCAAACATTCTAACAGCTTATTTATGTAAAGTTGTTGCGAAATACTGGTCCGTGTCGTAACACCGTTAAGAGATCACTCACTAGTTTCCACTTTATATTTATGACACATAAATCTGTCCCCCGAAAGGACTCTTTATCTGTACTAGTCATAAGTGTTAAAATGCCTTGACTTGAGAAACACGAATTAAATTGACACGAATTGTGCCCATTTATTTATTAGTTCTCTTTTGAATGCGGTAATATCCACTTCTTGACATAAGTTTAATACTATGCTAGTTATGGATAAATCAATTATAATGTCTTTACTGACATGGTAAATTGGATTGAGATCATTGAATTGTAGGTATGTAATCACAAAATCTTTGTCCACAGCTTTAGGCCCAGTCCCACATGAACCTCAAAACCCGCTGAGAGTGGTAACCCTGCAGCAGCAACCTCAGGACGTCTCGGGAGCAGCCACATTAGGAGCGTCGGCGAGGCTGGCTGAACGGCCTCCAGACTTCGGGGAATATGTCGACATCGGAGCCCATACAGGCGACAACGGCGCCTTTGGATGGTACGCCGATTATCCAATCAATAATCACGATGACTCTAGTTATAGGAAGTAGATAAACGTAGACATTTAATGGCTTACAAGCCTTGCACTTGCCAATTTAGTATGTTTGAGAATTACTTCCAAATGTTACCAAAGACAGTATTATTTTTAAAAGTAATAATCTTACTTTTAATGCAGAATTACCGCACATTTGTTTCAAACGGTTAATTCCGCGTGCACGATTATTAATGCACTTTCTTTCTAAGTAAAGTAAATGTTTTTTTACTAGATGTGTAAGTTGTTACGAAGTACACTGTGATACGGATTCAAGTAGTTCTACTTTTACTCTGTTTTCTTGTTCTCTGTTCACTTCTTTGCTCTGTTTTCTTGTTCTCTGTTCACTTCTTTGCTTTTATTTTCACCTGCTTTATTTCATTTCAAAATTTTATGCAAACGGTAAGTTGTTATGTTATGATATCGGCTTTATCGTCTATGCTTCTATTTCTTTGCTTATTCTATTTTTTTTCTATCTATTACTACTTATACTTGTTTTTACTTATCTTTTATACTTATTATTCTTCTGTCTTTTACTTTCATGTTCTATTTAACTTCTTGATCTTTATTTACTTACATTATTCTTTATTTCATTATAAAAACTGTTACTTACTAATTTATTTGTTTCATTTCATATCTTCATATTTCATATTCTATCGCTTAAAACTTTGTACTTTATCATATTCATTTAATACAAAGATTAATTGTCATTTTAAGCATAAGTACCATATATATGAAATTAATTTTTTTTTTTCATATAACTTCACACATTACTTTCCATTCTTCATCAAACTCAACCAATATTTACTTACTCATATTTCACACATTATTCGTCTCATTAATATCATTTATATTTACCTACTTTGCAGTACCTAAATCACTTGCTGCAAACAATTTTCTGCAAATCTATCGATCTCACTTACCTCTAATCTGTTACGATCTATATCTTTTCTATCACTATTACCTACTTCACATTATATTTACTATTTTATAACTTTTTCTATTCTTCATACTTAAATCAATATCCTTATTTCTTTACTCTTTTCTACATTTTACGCATTCTTCTCCTATTCTATATAGAATAGATACTCGTACCTACTTACCTACTGTCTTTTCGTATCTATCTCGCATTTACTTAACTTTTTTCGAATTCTCATCCTATCTTTAAAGTATATTTCATTCATTCATTCATTCTTTTATCTTTTCACTTGAAATTTAATCAAATATATACCTCATCCATCATACATACCATAATTTCATAAATACCGATCATACTTTACAATTTTCTTCGTTTGTCTTTTTTTATTGCGTTCTTGGAAACAGTGTAATTTTATTATTTAAGTAGTTAAATCATTTTATTGAAAAGCATTCAATGTAGGTATAATTGATTATACGAGCATGCATAATAATATCGTTTTCACCTCACAAGCTCGGAAAGATTCTGTTTATCGTTCGAAATCTGAGTGCAAAAGTGTATTTTATCCGCTAGCGTGCAGAGTTTTTGAAATTCGAATTTGTCTATTCAATATTTTTGTATACCGCCAATGCACTGAAAATGCTTAATAACTATTTCATGACACTGGCCAGCACGAAAATAAAAACTTTTTGAAATGTTCTTTTTAGCAATTCACTTTTTTTCCTCGCTGTTGTGAGGTGAAAAATTGTGTGTTTCGCTCGGCTGCAAAGTTATTCTGCGTCTCGTACCTTTGAAACCTTCGCTGAACGCTCAGGATTCTATTATTTGAACCACTCCCTTCGCTCGTGGTTCAATCCTAGAATCCTTCGCTTGCTCAGGTTTCAATAAAAGTACTCGCGCCAAAAAGCAACTTTGCAGCCTAGCATAACAAATAACTATTAATATTAGCATTTAACTACATTACTACGATCATATATTTTCACTGTTCTGAACGTTATTTCTTTTCCTATATTCTCGTAATAATCATTTATTTAAGTAGGTACTTCATCTTCACTATGTTCTTTCCAGTTCACCTACTTTGTCTCAACTAAACCTACACTTCTTTAAAATGTATTACCTTGTCTCTTCACTTTCTTTCTAAACTCCACTTACCTACGACAATATACCTACCTACCTTACTTTATCTTTCATTCTTCTCTCGCTTAGTTACAGTCTATATTACGTTTTTCCTTATTTTTCTATTATCTTCTTCAAACTTTCCTCCTTTGTTCTTGACGAAATTTCCTTTTCTTTTATTTTAATCCTCGTTATCTCGCAATCTCAATCAATTATCTATCAGCGATCTCGCAATGTAGGTAATTTATTTTCCTATTTTCTTTTTTGAGCTTTTCTTTCTCTATTCGTGACAAAATGTTCTTCTGTTTTCTTTCAATCCTTGTTATTTCTATCTTGCAATGTACGCATTTTATATTGCAGTTATCTTCTTCGAGCTTATCCTTCTCTCTTTTTCACATCATTTTCTTCTCTTTTCTTATATTTCAATGCTGTTTCATTGTTGTTTCTATCTCGCAATGCAGTTATTAAATTTTCCTTTCATCTTCTATGAGCGTCTCCTTCTCTACTTTTGACAACATTTTCTTCTCTTTTCTTTCCATCTTTGTTGTTTCTATCTCTCAATGTAGGTATTTCATTTTCCTGTTATCTTCTTTGAGCTTTCCCTTCTCCATTCTTGACAACATTAACTTATTTTTAGTTGTTGTTTTTATAGGGTCCAACTTAATATGCTGACACTTTTTTAAGAGGATGATCAGACCATCAAACTGAACAACATTCTCTATGGGACCAATATCGAAAGCGCGAAAAAAAAATCTGCTCTTCCATACTAAACTGCAAACCTTCTCGAGCCAAATGTATGGGACAGCAGATTTATTTTTCGCGATTTAGATGTTGGTCCCATAGAGAAAGTTGTTCAGTTTGATGGTCTGAACATCCCCTTAAAAAAGTGTCAGCATATTAAGAAGGACCCTGTATATTGAAATTATTTCGTTCTTGTTATCTTCTTTGGTCTTCACTTTTATTTTTGTCTATAAACGTTTTTCTTTTTTACTTTTTCCGTATTATTTCTATCTTGCAATGTACTTATGTTTGAAATCTCTTATTTTTTCCGTGATTTGAATACTTTTACTTCACAGCCACCACTCTCTTTTTTCTTTTTCCTTCAATCAATGCAATCCCAATCTCTTTTGCTATATTTTTAAATGTTTTATACGTATCTGTCTACTTTCTTTTTTTCTCTGCTTTATATGAATTTTCTTAAATATATAAATTACATCCATACCTGTCCATACCTGCATACCACACGCTACTGACACGCCACGGGAGCAGCTAGAGATTACGCCTCTCCACATGATACGATTCTGACACACTTCTTTCGCCTCATCTTCTTCAAATTCATATATCTTTTCGTGCACTTCCGTCGGTTGAGGGTGCTAAGTACCAACATGTCCGTTTGAGAGATTATTAATTTGTTCATTTTATGTTCTCTTCGGACGCCCTCTTTCAACCCTTCCACTCAAAAATGTCATTATTATGCTTATACCTTATCTTATATCTACCTTTACTATGTAAAATATAAAATAAAATGTGCTTGAATGCAGTATTGATGTAACCACACTACATAATACCTACGTGATAAAATTATATTTCATACTCTTATCATATTTTTATCAACAAGTACCACCAGTCATTTCTATTCCTTTGGTGCCTACAGGTTCCTTTTATTTCATACTACGTAAATGTAATACTAATAATTATTATTTCAATTATCTTTTTATACATTTTACTATTTTTCACATCTCTCTTTCCTGTCCATCTTATTTTTCCAATTCTTATCTTTCTCTTCCTCTCACTTTCCTTACTATTTCTGTCTACCTTGTTCTATAATTTCTTACCTGGTTTTTTTTTCTATTGGAATCAATATATAATCCATCTATAACAATAGTAATTTTGTTCTTTTACTAAATCTATAGGTACGATACCAAAATTATTTAAAAATATATAAATTTTCTTTATTATCATCTGTCTGTTATCTCTTTCTTTCCATACTACATTATTATCACTCTTATTGCTATAATTTATGCCAAAAAAGAGTTCCGTATCTTCTGCTATCTTTCATTCTTCCTATAGTTTATATTTCATTCTAACCTTCTCTTTACCTATTGAAACTTCATTCCTTTTCATACTCTATCACTTAACTCACTTTATTCGTGGATGTTCTGAGGTTTCAGAATCCCCCCTCGGGGAATATAGTCGTGAGCATATGCTTACTTTATTAAATCACACATTGTGTCGCGCTTATCTTGCCTTCATGCCTTAACTCATTTCTTCATCCTTTCTTAATGCTTCTTTCTTGTAATATGAAACTTTTCATATCTTATACTTCGTATCTAAAACTCTTCATATCTTCACTTCTACCAGCAATAGGTATGAAATAAGCTATTTTTTTTACAATAATAACATAGTAACATCACCAGAGGACATTGCAACTAACTGAAAACTCTAGGTCACAACCTGAAGGTCCCCCGAAATTGCCCAAGAATGTCCATCGATATGCTATATTTTCATCACTAGAGGTCGACTCAGGCGATACAACTCTTCCCTTTCTTTTTCTTCTACTGTTTTTTTCATTATACACAACACATCTACGATATATTCTACATATTTCTATTCTACTATTCACGCTTCTCTTCTTTTCTTTTTTTTTACTATTCTACTTGCTATATCTTATCTTTCTAAATTTCCATTTCACTCCTTCCTTTTAAAAGATGTCACAACCTACGAAATTTCTTTATTCGTAGGTCACAACTCAAAACCCAATTATGGTGTGATGTACCTACTCGTAGATTACTAGGCAATTTAGGCAAGCTTTATATTTTGTTAATTTACTAATATTTTAAAAAGTCAGCCAGCTACATAAGTAGTTTACTACTGATATAATATGTAAACCTACTATTTTATTATATTAGATTAATATAATTTATATGCGTCATCTATTCTTTCCCGTCTTTGATCTGTTCTTTTTTATTTCTGTTATATTTTTTCTTCTTCCTCCTATTTTCGTCATCTATCCTTATTTATAAATTTCCTATCATTGATCTGATCTTTTTTGTCTCTGTTCTATTTTTTCTTGTTTCTTTTTTCTCTGTCACCTGCCTTATTTCTTTTCATCTATTTTCTTCTTACGCCGTTCTTGCCTTTTCTTCCTTTTTTCTCACTATCTTCTACCTCTTTTCTCCTTTTTTCCTTATTTTTCTCTTCATCTACTCTTATCTTTATCTCTTATTTAAGACTTTTCATCACATGCAAAGTCACGCTAAGCAAGCTATTTTACCTTATTTCAATGGAACTACTTGATTTTCTATATAAGATATAAGTTATTCACACAGTATTGTTATTGTTAATAAAATTGTTGTTTGTTTTATAAATTGTATTTTTCTTTGATCCCAAGTTATAACACCTAAAAGATGTCCTCAAAATTAAACGTTTCTTAAGATGTAAACAAAATGGTTACCAAACACATGAAGCACAAGATACAATGTCTCACCACATTAAATAACTGGATGAGAAACAAAAATTTTCTTCTCATGCAGTTATTTTTTTATTTTTGACAGCACTATAGCTATATCTAGTTTTTTTTTTTTTAAATACATAAACTCATGAACATAATCCCTGGTTGGTTACATCTTAAGACATTTCTAACGCAATAAAGTAAGCTATTATTAAATGTAGGTAACAAAAGAGAAATTAGTATTCTAAACTATACAGGGTGTAAGGAAAAGTATCATTAACCATTAAATCACATACTCTACCCATCAAACTGAACAACTTTTTCTATGAGAGCAAATATAACGAAAAAAAATCTACTGTCCCGTACTAAACTACAATACCCTACTCGATGCAAACGTATGGGACAACCGATTTCTTTTTTTTTCTGACCAGTTTGTTCCCATAGCAAAAGTTGTTCAGTTTGATGGGTAGATCATGTCGTTTAAAGGCCTCCGCTCATTGCAGCGATATTATCGAGCGATAATATCGCTGCGATTTTGCGATAATTGTTCTCAGTACATTTTGTATGGGGACGCGCTCGATCCCACACACTGCCGCGATATTATCGCAACCTGACGCAATCTCTTTCTACTACAGTCAGTGAAGGGCGCATGCGAGACGCGAATCGCGGAATCGCTGCAGTGTGTAAGGTGTCGCGATATCGCTGTCGATAATATCGCTCGATAAAATCGCTCGATATTATCGCTGCGATGTGCGGAAGCCTTAAAGGTTAATGATACTTTTCCTTACACCCTGTATATAATATACGTACACTAAACATAATCATTTTCTTCAAATCTAATCATAAAGAAGATGATCGTGTCATTAAATACTTGTCTACTCTTTTGCATTAATTAATAAAGAAGACCTAAATTCAAACAGCAGAATCGTCGTCTTCTATAAAAACAAAACTGTATTTTATATATTTATTTCCATACAGTTAACATATAATCTCATACAATGATATTTAAAATAGATTTCTTTTCGC
Organism: Agonopterix heracliana; assembly: GCA_963693445.1. Taxonomy (NCBI): domain Eukaryota; kingdom Metazoa; phylum Arthropoda; class Insecta; order Lepidoptera; family Depressariidae; genus Agonopterix; species Agonopterix heracliana. Next base: position 14,501,169 of record OY856323.1, on the reverse strand, counting down.
CATTAACAGTACAGAGTTATAGAATAGGTATGCGTTAAGCTCAGGCCACACAGAGGCGGTCCTGCGGGAAAGCGGGCCGGCGGCGGTTCCTCGGGAAGCGAATATCTGCGGACCAGCGAAGATTTTTGTGTGTTTTGTAGTGTATGGTGTGGTGGAAAGGTTATGTCCGAGTTTGTATGTCCCCTGTAACAGAGAAATGAGCACTGGTCCGGAGATATTCGCTTCCCGCAGGTCCGCCCCCGGACCGCTTTCCCGCAGTCCCGCCTCTGTGTGGCCTGGCCTTTAGTGTTTCATTCTATTATACTACTTACATTTAACATTTTGTTTACGAGATATCCCTGAAATGGTATTCTTGTCGTATTATATTCTTAGACATGAGTATCGTGGTATTAAGTCATTTATGGTATTGAGTCCATTAAGGCCAGGTTATCCAAGTGCAAGCGTCTCTTTCTTGCAAGCATAAGTTTGCAATTAGCCAGCATCCCGCTCCAATTGAAAGCAGGATCGCAAAAAAACGTGTTTTTCATAAATATCTTTGCTCATGGGTGTTTCTAAGCTCAAAATTCTACGGAGTTCACTAGAAATATTTAATGTATTTAGTTAATACAAGAATAAAAAGTTAAATATCAGCAGAAAAAACATAACAAAAAGGGGTAACTTTGGGATTTTTTTCTATCTATTAAACTTAATCTAATCGTGTAATTGAGAACGGTCGCCTATCAGCCAGATCCTTAAATAAGACATAATTGGTTTTCAGACTTTAAAACACAGTTTAAAAAACCCTTTCGTTCGTGTTCAAAAAACGGCCTCGACCGGATAACAGCGTCTTAGTCTTTTTATTTTAAAACCTCAAGCGTGCCGAAAGAAAACCTTGTTCCAACCTCATAATTTTAACATTTTGACAGTAAAGTTAACTAAGGTTCTGACCATCTTGGAAATATCTAAACTTATGAACATTCAAATAATCATGTCGTCTATTGTTCTTGGCCGAATTATGAATAATAATTCTTATTTTGGGATTAATACGTGACTAGTAATACCATTTTCGGGATAACTTGTGTAGTACATTATCAAACATTTACACACCTATACAGTTATACAAACAATAGGTTTTGTGGGTTGTACAATATCGTATTTTTATTATCATATTTTAATTCGGTACCTAACAAAAAACTTTTACTACGGTTCTTACCGCGTTTTGGTATATTTGAGTTCCCGATATTTCGGCAGTGTTACAACTGCCATGATCACGGGATGACTGAATATCGGGAACTCAAATATACCAAAACGCGGTAAGAAGCCGTTAAAATGTTTAATTCTAGATTAAATAATAATCGCGTAACTCTCAAAAACTGAAAAGTGTATGTTCTTCTTTATGAAAAAAAATGGTAAGTAGGTAATCTAGAAATTCTTAAAAAATATTGATGTAAGTAACCAAACACTGAATCTCTGATATTGTTTTTTTTTTAATCTATTAATTCTATTATACAAGCGAAATACCCGAAGGTACTCCATTTTGTTTACAACAGTTGCATTGGCTCAAAATATAATTTGTACAACCCTGAAGGTACAATGAAGTAACGGATATTACAACAATATTCAGGTAAGGATTTACAGACATTTTATTACATTTTCCAATTTTCGTATTCATAATTTGAAGGAATAGCCAATTCATTTGGCACATTATGATTGAACACTCTTTATTTTGAATTTCTTTAAGCACATAAGCGAAGCTTTTGTCGCAGAAAAATTTAAATAAATTACTTGATAATTACATTCTTATTACATACGGAATAAGACTGTCAGTTGAAAGGCGTCTTAAACTCTATATACACCTAATAATTAACGCGATTAAACGCGTGTGCCATACATATTATAACGTCATACGTATTCTTTCATAACCTTTGTAAGGAAATAAAAACAGTAGGCCGAACACAATCTAATAAATTGTACACAACCTTGAAGTAATACTTGACAAATTAGCAGAGAGTGTGCCATTGTTTGGTCAGGGGTGAGGGGCGAAAGATAGTTTAAGCCACGCCCAATTATTTTACGAGAGAACGTACAGTCGGCGACGAAAGTACAGATCGTTGCCGAATGTATAAATCGTGCGGTCACAATTAATTTAATTGAGAACAAAGTAAATAACCACGGAACTCGGAAAATAATCTTGTTCTGTGTAAATTACCACACACTACTGCATTTTTCACAAGGTTCAAAATGTTTTTGTTTTAGATTTTCTTCTTATTAAGTTGTCAAGTATACATTTTTCAAATGAGGCCATTTATTGAGGTGGTTTTCAGTTATTAATAAATATTTTAGAAATAGAATTTTTAAAATCCTGTTAACAAAAAATTTATAACAATTTAATTTAATACTGTTAGGTTTCACTTTGAAATACTTTAAAAAAAATTATATTAAAAATCACAGAACGAATGACATAAGAACTAAATTGTAAATAGTAAAAATAAAATTTGAGACCGAAACACGTTTATAAAAACATTTTTGTATTAACTCGGAAAGTTCGTAAATTTGTGCAATAGTAAAAAGTTAATTAACGCCTACTTTCCGAATAACCCTCACACGGTAACCTACCATCCAAGATTCCACGCTATTTTACTTTCAAGTACTCTTATTGACAAGCCTACGAAAAATTTATCAAATCGACTAGGGACGTTTAAAACCTTTTTTAAAACTTATCTTTTTAATTCTGTTTCAAATCTAATATTTAATCCACAACGTAAGGCTACTGTTAGAGTCACTACAATCGACCCATTATCAGATCATATCGGTTTCCAGTTATATCAGATTCAGGACGAGAAAGTGCATCTGTATTTAGGGCACTCACGTATAACCTGCTTTTGTAACAAGTTGTCACTGTAGTCTAATTCTACATGAAAGGAAGAGACAATAATTATTAAAATTACTATATTGAATTGCAAATTTAAAGTCATATAAATGTCTGTTAAGAGTACTCGAAACTACAGACTCCATCACAAAATACTACTCGGTTCTAATCCTAATCTAATAAGACACTTTCACGCAATCACATCGAACTTTTGTTTCTTTTTTTTACATTTCAACGTCTTTTAAACGAAACAGATAAATTGTAAACTGGAAATATACATATCGACTTTGAGTGAACTATATTTTTTATTGTTAGTTACATATAAACATTTGTTTTTTCTTGGACACTTCAAATAAAAAGTTTTTAAAACACGTTTTTTTCTAAAGAACAGTCTATAGAAGTCGTTGCTGATTGACAATTATTTTCATTCATAATGCGTATCTTTGGTAGAAAGAGATCTGATAATATTACACCGACACTTAAATAAGTACAATATACACTATACATCAAATACACAATACTAAAATAAACATTATGATACATTTTTATCAGAAAATACACAATTTTTTGCTACAACAGCTAAACTAAATGATATGCGCACGGGCAAACCTGAATGTAAACATGCAGTTTTTGTCAATTATACAGGGAAATTTTTGGAACACTGGTTTAAATGACCGAACTGAACAACTTCTCTTTGATTAGTTATATGTCAAGATAGAGCCTCACGCTTCTAACGTACTAAAACAAAACGGGCCAACTTTCTTACTGGGACTGGGAGATTTTTTTTTCGCGTTCGTAGCTTCGACTGTCTATCTGGACATATAACTTATCAAAGCAACTTCTATTATGGGATCAAATTTTAACTAGGTACACACGGCGACACATCATGTTACGCACCCTATATACCTATAACTACACTACGTATAAAACACAAAATAGTGCAGTAGAGAGCCTGCATAGACGCGGCTGCCTGCGCGGGCGCAGCGTGCCGTGAGACGAAACATACCACACCCTCTCGCACGATTCGCAGCGTTCAACTTATAATAGTTCAAAGTGCAAACAGGGTAACCTGACCTGTCGCCGTGTGTACATGTTCAATGGAACAGCAGACAAATTCGCGATTAAAATATTTCTTTACAATAAAACTTGTTAAGTTTTATCATCTGAACTGCACCTGAAAATTATGCTTTTGTTCCAAATATTTACCTGTAAGTATTTTATATACATAATATTAACGTGTAGTCAGACAAAATGGACATTTATTTATATAGAAAAGGAAATTCTTATGTTTCATAAATACAAGAGTATTTTATCGTAACAAAACCCTTCGGTTAGTTTTGTATTTATTAACCGATCCATAAAATGTTGTTAGAAGCAAGAATCAAATTCAGTTTCAAAGGCCGAATGTAACTTATTAGTTTATATAATAAATGTTAAAAAGGAAAATAACAAAGAATCCAAAGTAGAGCACCATATTGTAGAAAATTGTGAGCATACATTTTTTAAATATAAATAAGTACATTATATTATTTTGTATATTTGTAAGTACAATTTACAATAATATTCAATAATTTATACCGCAAAAGGTTTCACATTAAAACTCTACACGTGAATTTTAGACCTAAACATCCAAACATTTCAAATTATTACCTTATGTAACCACTGATCACATTGAAGTGATAGAAAACATTTGAATAACCCTTCCATTTCTACACTATTCTTTACAACATTTTTTTACTTCCAATAAAGTATATAGACTTTATGGTCACCCTACGCCTCGCGGCTTCGTTAACCTTTATATATAGGGTCCTTCTTAATATGCTGACAGTTTTTTAAGGGGATGATCAGACCGTCAAACTGAACAACTTTTTCTATTGCACCAAAATCGAAATCGCAAAAAAAAATCAGCTGTCCCATACAAAATTGCAAACCTACTCGAGCCAAATGTATGGGACAGCTGATTTTTTTTTCGCGATTTCGGTGTTGGTCTCATAGAGAAAGTTGTTCAGTTTGATGGTCTAATCATCCTCTTAAAAAAGTGTCAGCATATTAAGTTGGACCCTGTATTTTACATATATCGTTTATCCTTACAAATAATATTATACTATATTACACTTCACCCCATGTACCCGTCCCTTTCAATCCCTATTACCTTTATATCGAGAAACAAATATGAAGGAAAGAGAATTGATCTAACATTTATTCCATTTAGGCTTACATTTATACACACTTATTATGCATATAACTAGCCTATACAATGAACACACATCAATTTAGGTCTTATGGTTTACGTTTTAAGGTTGAAGTTACGTAAATTGAAAACAGGTTTCGATAGTCTCTCCTAAACCCAACCTCAACGGAACCAACAGCAAGATGAAAGGTTGACAGTCAAATGTTAGCATAATACTCTATTATCATTAGGTTGACACTTACATAAGTACTTAAAGTTTCTGTCCGCATCGTCTGTACAACGGAATACCTTTTGATACAACTTACGCGATGGTAAAGTCGAAAGAAATGAATGTCAAAAAGCTATCTGTGTGATACTATTTTGAATAAAGATTATTGAATTATCTATAAAAAAACCTCGGATCAAATACCTATGGCATTAAGAACGGCTGAAAGCAAGAATAGATCGGTGAAGGCTTTGATTTGACGAAAGGCAGTGACTTACCACACTGTATAGTTGTATACTGTACGCAGTACTCATTACATACCGTGGCTATATTTGTCCGTTCGAAATTACAAATCATACAGCACTGTTCAGGGAGCACCAACTGGATATCACTGCGTACAATTGGTAAGTCCATGAAAGGTTAACCGGGCCAGTGAATGAACATATAAGCAACTTGCCTAAGGGCGTCCAGAAGGGATACGGACCTCGTCTTAGGGCGTTGTTAGACTATGCGGCTGGTTGGGTTGTGAGGAAAATAATTCCGCTCCTCAATATTCGTTCGTGCAGACATTTCCCGACGATAATCAAAACCAAATGATAATTATATCAACCTTATAACTATTATGTTTAAGAGTGACATTGATAGCCGTGCAGTCTAAACGCAGAATATAAGGTCTAACAAAATTAGGTTGAAACTATTTTGAGGGGATCATCAGACCATCAAACTGAACAACTTTCTCTATGGGACCAATACCGAAATCGAGAAAAAAAAATCTGCTGTTCCATGCATTTAGGTCGAGTAGGTTTGTATGGAACAGCTGATGTTTCGATATTGGTCCCATACAGAAAGTTGTTCAGTTTGATGGTCTGATCGTCCCCTTAAAATAGTTTCACCTAATTTTGTTAGACCTTATATAGATCGGCCGGTCATGCGTCAGGCGCGAAATCAATCGACAAATAGGAGGTAAACTTTAGCGCGCAACCGTAGAGTATTGTGACTGGTTCGCGAGGTTTCAATTACAGTCAACTGCACAGATACGACTGTACGACTTTAAAAACATGGTACACTGTACCGGCTTAGCACACATTCCGTGAAGAAAGGTTTAGGGAGACTACAAATTATTATTTCAGTGGCAAAGGTTTTCACTTGAATTATGTATGAAAAGACAAAGTTAGATGCAGGTTTTTTCTTTTAGTTTTCATTCCTTACATATTTATAGAACTACCATAATCTACATTACAACAGAACGACGAAGATGGGAGCGAGAACAATATAAAGTAATCCCTATTTATACACTGGTAAAGACCACATAACCTGACAAACGGAGCCCGTCTGGCCCCATGAGTCGGTCGCCCGTTCCGTATGTTTTATATTGAACTCGTCGCCGCCGCCGCCCGTCCGTGGCCGACCGTCCCCTTATAATGTGGATAAATCTTACATATTATATCATTCTTTCTTTGGAAACCTTTGTCAATGCCATGCCATGTATATTATAGACAATCTACTTATTACAACTGTACCTATATACATTATTAGGCCTTTTTTATTTCTGAATGTTCACGTCTTCTTCATCTATGTCTTTTCTTGCACGCTTTTAAGCTCACTCATATAAATAAATGAAATACGAGCATAAGACCGCACGAGAACTTGAGATCGGGTAAATGCGGGCCTAAATCAGCTTTAGGCCCGGTCGAATTACATTTAACATTTTTACTGCTAAAAACACGCTTAAACTGTAATTTTCCACGAAGAAAAAGAGCATTTTTTAAAACATCGCAGTGAAATGGTTAAGAGTTGTTATACAACGTCTATCTTACAATCTTTGATAAAAACTGGTCATTTGAGCCTTGCAAGCTTTTACAAACTTTACACTATTGATCCAGCACAATCGCGCGACATAGCCCTGTCCTTTTGGTTTCTTTCGCTTTGTGCACGTTCGATAAAAATATGTTTTGATAAAGTATATGTCAAGATTGACAGTCGAAGATACGAAAGCGTCGAAAAAAATTGGAACCAGTACTGGTTCCTAAACCCTATACATATACACGCACACATACATAATTTGTAGGGCGCCTCACGCACACCAACCTATGAAACTTAGCCCCTTTTGTTTTATACGGGATATTAGTGAGGCTCATTCTAGACATATACTTTTTCTAAGAAAATATGCTATATCGCGCGGCATTTTCCAGAGCGTATATAATTCGCTTATAGTCTTCTTTTCTGATTTAAATTGACATTTAATATAAATCTAGCAAGATTACCAAGGACTAAACGGTATATTACTCAGGGCCTGGAATATTTGAGGCCCGGTTTAGTACCATAGACAAGATCCAAGATCTTACTACAACCTGGGACGAAAAACAGAATTTAATTTGATATTTGAGGCCCAATTTAGTACCATAGATACTTCGATATTAAACTGACGGCATATCATATGCTAGGTATTGTATTCCTCGAGAGGTTAGCCAGAGGTACTATAAATATTATATCATAATATTCACATTTCACTATCAGTATCCAAAGTCTGTCCGACACTTGTTAACCCGTCATCATTTGCTATTCTATTAAACAGGGTGTAAGAAAACACCCTAGTAATATTTAAGGGTGGTTTAGGCCATCATACTGAACAACTTTTATTATCGAGCCAACATCAACGATATCAATGTACTAAAGTACATAGGTCTATGCTTAGATCAAAATAAAATGAATGGATAGGCCTTACTCGAACATTTCAAATCAGAAAAATGAGGCAAAACAAATGAAAGATTTACTTCAAATTTGTATGCAAGTGCCCTAGATTTGACAGATAATGGCGCTAGTTTGTATGTACCAAGTGCACCAGTAGTTTGCTTTAACTTACCGCGCTTTAGGCCTATCCATTAATTTTATTTTGATCTAAGGGTCTATGGTCAACATCGAGAAAAAAAAACATATGTTTCATACAAAACTACTCGACTTAAACGCATGGGACATCAGATTTTTTTAGTGAAAGTTGTTCAGTTTCATGGTCTAAATCAGCCCTATGAATATTACTAGCTTCGATCAACAATATCCAACTAGATAACGCGTCAGCGCTCAAAACATGTCCCGGCAAATAACGCCTCACTATTGGAGTGAGGTCTTATTTGGAATTAGTTGCGTTCGAACAAAGCCAACGTAAGCACGTCTCGCAATGCCGCAGTGTTCCTTTTTTAAATTACTAGGAATTATGGTTGCTTTGAGGTCGAAATTATAATGTATTCGGACTGTTTTCTCGGTTCGTTAACAAAAAATGTTGTATATTCACGAGGACAGAATTTCTCTTTGATTTTGTATGCGACCCGTTATCTAGTTGTATATTGTTGATCGAAGATTACTAGCATGTTTTGTTACACCCTGTATAATGTATACTTTATTCAGAATATCCAAATTTAACTAGCAGTATCCAAACTGTGTCTAGAGTCCAGTGTGACATTATAGTTAACCCGTCATCATTCTATCATAGACTAAGGGACATTTTTCAAAACCAGATGATTCCCTAACTAACCTTTCTTTGATCACAAGAGTTGTTCAGTTAGCCCAAGCCATGACAACTTTGCTGAAGGGCACAAAGAGAGCCGTGTACTGCGGCGGCGCGAGGAAGTACCTCCTGCCGCGGTGGGTACCGTCGTTGCGCGAGAGACCAGGGTACTGGGCCGAGGGGAACTCCGCTCCGACTACTATGCTGCTGGTGGCTGCAGTCCCACCCGCTATGCCCACGTATCTGGAAAGTGGGGTGTGGGGTAATTCCTAGTTCACACTGTGGGAGCTAGTTTTTTAGTTGGAATAGCCAGGCAGCGTGTAACTAATTTGTAGTTTAAAAAAACATATGTTAAGCGGGCACCGAGCCTATTGTGCTGCCCTCAATGGAAAATGTGAATTTTGTCAGCAGGATTTCTCCTCAAAAATATAGTAATATCTTAAAAAGATGAATATTTGAATGTTATACTGTAATAATTAATTTGAAGTTATTGCATGTTCAGAAGAAAATCTTTACTGTTTTATTAAAATGTAAAGATAATTAGAAAAAGACTAAATTTATAAAAATCTTAAAATTTGCACGCCACCATGTATGGCAGAATATGTCTTGCTTCATATTCATATTTAAAACCTTAATGTACCCTATTCTGGCAAATAAATGTGTTCTATTCTATTCGATGTAGGGGCTATAGTACCTGACTCTGCCGACGGCGAGGCGGCCCTGCGGAGTGATCACCTTCACAGCGTGTCCGAGCCGCAGGTGGCGCGGCTCGGCCGGGATGTAGGGCTGCCCCGTCTGACTAGCCGTCTCAACTGAAATCACACGCTCATTATCATTTACCATGGTTATACATTTGATCGGAAACGATAGGGATGGACGGAGGAAGGGTTTAGCATAAGACTGCATACCCAATTTAGCTGAGCCATAATTTTGCTTCAGTGTCAGCCGGCGGGAGATCTAATTGTGTATAATAGGTTAAATCAAATTAAATATTGAAAAATAATGTCTCAGGCTGGCACATTGCGGGTTCAATTTCCGCCAGAGACTTAATTTTTCAATCTTTAATTTGATTCGAAATAGCACAACATAGCTGTAACATGTTTATAGTCAAATATATTTGAAAGTAGGTTAAATGTTCTTAAACAAGCTATGAATAATAATTTTACTATATTAAAAAAATTCAAGCAGCTCGTAGTTGTTGGAGGGAAAATTAACTTGCTTTGGCAGACCACTTTATGGCTTCGGGCCTGATAATGGGCAGCCTTGTTTTAGCCGATCAAATTGAAGTTTATCATTTTTTATCACATGACGGTACTTGAACCCGGGTTACTTCATCAATCGAGCGTTTGGTAAAGCCTGTTGCTGCCTTCGATCAAAATAAAATGAATGGATAGGCCTTACGCGAACATTTCAAACCAGAAAAATGAGGCAAAACAAATGAAAAGTTTACTTCAAATTTGTATGCAAGTGCCCTAGATTTGACAGATACTGGCGCTAGTTTGTATGGACCAAGTGCACCAGTAGTTTGCTTCAACTTACCGCGCTTTAGGCCTATCCATTAATTTTATTTTGATCGAAGGTTGCTGCTCACAGCCCTAAGGGGGGGTATTACAGAACGACACTCAAGTGGAGATCTCTGCTTGAGTATAGATAGAAAAGGATGCAAATACATACAATGTATACATGCATCCTTGTCTATTTTTAATTAAGAAGAGATCTCCACTTGAGGGTCGTTCTGTAATACCCCCCTTAGACTCTAAGGGACTCTACCTTAGAGTCTAAGGGACTCTACCTTAGAGTCTAAGGGACTCTACCTTAGAGTCTAAGGGACGTGAGCAGCAACAGGCTTTAGCCAACGCTCGACAGATGTAGTCTGGTTCCAATAGCTTGCAGTACTTACAGTCTAGTGAAGTGGAGCGCAGATTGTCTATGGAGCGTCGCAGAAATGTCTCTGACTCCTCCAGCAATTCGTCCGTGTCATCGCGACGAACGTCCGGCAGGGAGCTGCGCCACGGGCGGTCTGCTGTATGTACAGGCAAAACTGTCATTAACTCGTGTTGGCTACGTCGTCGCAAGAAGAATCTATTATTATTTCTCCCCTCCGGACGAAAAGCGTAAATTTTCGTCCCGCAGCGCTTATCGAAGTTGTCGCTTTCCACCTCAGTCTAGAAGAAAAATTGTATTCTAACCTCGGGCAGTAAATAAGAAAGCCTCAGATCACATGTTTGTTGAGAGAGTTACATGAGATCTGAGACCTTTCTTTACTTTCCTGCCCTCGGTGTTATAGCTGCTGCCCGCGACTTCGTCTGCGAGGACCTGCGAAATTATTTTACGTCCTATTCTCAGACCTACTGAATACTAAATATACTCACAAAATTTCATAAGAATCGGTCAAGCCGTTTCGGAGGAGTTTTGTTACAAACACCGCGACCGACAATTTTATATATTAGAAAGAAATTGTGTCTCGGGAAGGTATGTCAAGGGCCGTAGCCCGGACCTCTGGAAGCCTTGCATGGAGACATATATACAACACGTAGACGCCCCTTTGAGGCACCTTTCTATAAATGTGATGTGATGCACCAAGCGAGGTCTATCTCTGAATTAGTATTATATTTATTTATTTTATAAGTACATTTTCGTTCATGTTTTTAATTCGGCTCCAAACTTATTTAAGCTAATAAAGAAAGAACTTATACTTAAATTCATTTTACCATCACCATGCCAAGTTTGAGAGATCAACATTAGGAATAAGGTAATACTTCGAGTGATAATAACTAGCTCACAATTTCGACTTTTACTGCCTAGTACACAAAACATGCTACCATGAATACAAAATCTCACCTTTAAGCATATGCTCACGACTATATTTCCCGAGGGGGTAGTCAGAGATATTCTGAAACCTCAGAACATCCACGTTTCACCAGTAGTACCGAAACTCTGTCCAGTGTGACGGGGGGTTGAGCCCGTCCCCACTTATAATGGACAGGGGGTACAATACATGCCTCGAAATTGAAGCATGCCGGTTTCCTCACGATGTTTTCCTTCACCGAAAAGCCAGTGGTGTTACAAATCGTACATAAATTCCGAAAAACTCATTGTTACGAGTCGTCCTGGACGGGGATCGAACCATCGCCTCCTGCACGGCAGGCAAGGTTACTCGCCACTAGACCACCACGGCTATCACTATCACCACACATCATCTTACCTTTAGTAGGAATATAAACGCTCTGCGGTGTCCAGTCGTTGCTGCGATCTATGCTGAGGCAAGGAGAGCGGTACGAGGACCCTCGCGACAGAAATCTGCAACGGACGGACAAAATGAACTCTATTTACATGGATATAAACATCGGTTTACGGCGGACGAGAAACATTATATGTGGATGTTCTAGTTGAAATGAGATTTGAAATAAAAAAAAAAAATTGTACTCAGTTCATAAATGAATCTTGATTTAAGTTTGAGGGTAGAAATCGAGAATTCTTTTAGCTAGAAAATTTATCGGCTTATCCATTCCTAGGCTGATCCGCACTTTTGTTTGGAAGGTACAACACAATATTTTCGACCCCTGTTCCTTAGGAAAAGTTGTTAAGCTTAATTGTCTGAATACACCCTTAAAATATTGTTAGTAATTTAAAACTATAGTACCTACTTCTTTTCAAATAAGGACGAAAAAAAATTCCGGTTCCTAATAGCTTTCTGGCCAATTCTGATTTGCATATAATATAATTTATTTACCAGAAAGAAATACTATCCGACATATCTCGAACGTTTCTAAAGCTATTCTAAGAATAAGTGAGAGGAAGTGTTTCAAATCTGTGTTTCTGTACTGTAATTCAAAATATCCTTATAATTTCGTTGCTATTTGAAATGAAATATAGTCTTAACTATTATAAAACCGTAAAATCATGAGGAACAAAAAAGTAGCGTTTCACTTCATATAAAATCAAATAACACTCGATAGCGCGATTTAAATGACGTGCAGCGCCATCTATTGACAAAATTGTTATTTTTTTTGTTTGTTCGCGCATCACGCAAAAACTACTGAACCGATTTAGATGAAACTTTTTTTGTTTGATAGCCTATGATCTGACTTAAAATCTGGTATATAATTTGTGCGGACGAAGTCGCGGGAAAACACTAGTGGAATATAGTGGTGTATAAAACTTGTAACGAACTTGGAGGTGCTGTTGGAGGAGCAGTCCGGCACGCAGCGCTTTCCGAGCGCCCACACCGGGTCCGCCGAGCGCGACAGCTCCGGCACCATCGACGTGAACCCTGCACCATTATACACCTTATTTGTAACGCCATATAGCACACAATAGTGTAGCTTTCGACGAAAATTATCTGTGCTATTGCCCAACCAGAAATAGACAAGTTGGGTGATAAAATTCTTAAGATCACACAGGACGGTTCTGCAATCATTCAGTGCAAAATCAGAAATAAATCGGCTGGTTATATACAGGGTGTTTCATAAGTAACAATACATTTTTTAAACTCTTAAGGGGGTTGTTTAGACCGTCAAACTGAACAACTTTCTCTATGGGAACAACATCGAAATCGCGAAAAAAATTATTATATATCCCATACATATTTTAGCTCTAGTCGATTTGTAGAGTATAGAACATTTTTTTTTTTTCGCGATTTCGATATTGGTCCCATAGTGAAAGTTGTTCAGTTTGATGGTCTACACCACTCCCTTAAAGGTTTATTTGTATTTTTGTAACACCTTGTATAATCGGCGTCAATTTTCATGAGATTTGAGAAGAAAGATGATTCCGTGCTTCGGATGGCACGTTAAGCCGTTGGTCCCGGCTACTATCTCTGGCAGTATTAGTCGTTACATAAAAAAACCACGTCAGAGACCGTAAGACCACAGAGAGCGGTTTGAATAAACTCTGACACCTGGGCTTGCCCACACGATAAGAAGAATGGATTAGGAAAAACAGCGTTAATTTTTTTATTTGTAAACACTTTGTATACTAACTATGCTGGATCAGTTAATTACTATAAAATACTTTTCTCCTCTCCGGACGGAAAGCGTCAATTTTCATGAGATCTGAGACCTTTCTTACTTTTCTTCCCTCGGTGTGTAATCTACTATAACAAGTGGCTTTACACAAGTCGCCAAACGAATAAGAACCTTAACCACAATACAATAAGTACCTATATCGCTGAGCATGACGCGGCGGGTCTCGTCGGAGCGGCGCACGAGGGGCGGGGGGCGCGCGTCGGGCACGGTGAGCCGCCGTGACGTCACTACACCCCCGCGCGTCGGTAGCGTCGGCGCCGGCGCTGACATCTGCGATAACGGGAGGAGACGTTAGGATGACGAGTACACATACAGGGTCCTTTTCAATATGCGGACACTTTTTTATGGGGATGATCAGACCATCAAACTGAACAACTTCTCTATGGGACAAACATCGAAATCGCGAAAAATAAATCAGCTGCCCCAACTTTGGCTCGAGTCGGTTTGCAGTTTTGTATGGGACAGCAGAATTTTTTTTTTGCGATTTCTATGTTGGTCCCATAGAGAAAGTGCCAGTTTGACGGTCTGATCATCCTCTCAAAAAAGTATCAGCATATTAAGTTGAACCCTATAGATACCTACCACCTGTTTATTTGAAGTGTGGTAAAACTGATCAACTCTTACTATGAGACAAACAGCGGAAGTAAAAGCTGCCGATTTTAAATTGGGTTCAAATCAATCGCTAGAATATCTTAAATTCTGAACATTAAGTGTAGGGACACACCTGCGGAACGTTCGGCGCCGAACGATACATTTTTGCGCGTACTTTCTGCCAGTAATTAAAACGTGGGAATTTATCGTTTTCTACGGAAGATAGAAAGAAAGAAAGAATCTGTTACATAGAAACTAGTAATGTGTGGTTTGGTGAAGATAATCATGTGTGAATAGGTTCACCTTGTAGGCGAGGTAGCCGTCGGAGCTCCACCGCGGCGGCAGGGCGCACAGGTCGGTCTGCGCGGCTCCGTCGCGGCGCTACTGTCGCCTCGCACGTTACCTTGTAGGCGAGGTAGCCGTCGGAGCTCCACCGCGGCGGCAGGGCGCACAGGTCGGTCTGCGCGGCTCCGTCGCGGCGCTACTGTCGCCTCGCACGTTACCTTGTAGGCGAGGTAGCCGTCGGAGCTCCACCGCGGCGGCAGGGCGCACAGGTCGGTCTGCGCGGCTCCGTCGCGGCGCTACTGTCGCCTCGCACGTTACCTTGTAGGCGAGGTAGCCGTCGGAGCTCCACCGCGGCGGCAGGGCGCACAGGTCGGTCTGCGCGGCTCCGTCGCGGCGCTACTGTCGCCTCGCACGTTACCTTGTAGGCGAGGTAGCCGTCGGAGCTCCACCGCGGCGGCAGGGCGCACAGGTCGGTCTGCGCGGCTCCGTCGCGGCGCTACTGTCGCCTCGCACGTTACCTTGTAGGCGAGGTAGCCGTCGGAGCTCCACCGCGGCGGCAGGGCGCACAGGTCGGTCTGCGCGGCTCCGTCGCGGCGCTACTGTCGCCTCGCACGTTACCTTGTAGGCGAGGTAGCCGTCGGAGCTCCACCGCGGCGGCAGGGCGCACAGGTCGGTCTGCGCGGCTCCGTCGCGGCGCTACTGTCGCCTCGCACGTTACCTTGTAGGCGAGGTAGCCGTCGGAGCTCCACCGCGGCGGCAGGGCGCACAGGTCGGTCTGCGCGGCTCCGTCGCGGCGCTACTGTCGCCTCGCACGTTACCTTGTAGGCGAGGTAGCCGTCGGAGCTCCACCGCGGCGGCAGGGCGCACAGGTCGGTCTGCGCGGCTCCGTCGCGGCGCTACTGTCGCCTCGCACGTTACCTTGTAGGCGAGGTAGCCGTCGGAGCTCCACCGCGGCGGCAGGGCGCACAGGTCGGTCTGCGCGGCTCCGTCGCGGCGCTACTGTCGCCTCGCACGTTACCTTGTAGGCGAGGTAGCCGTCGGAGCTCCACCGCGGCGGCAGGGCGCACAGGTCGGTCTGCGCGGCTCCGTCGCGGCGCTACTGTCGCCTCGCACGTTACCTTGTAGGCGAGGTAGCCGTCGGAGCTCCACCGCGGCGGCAGGGCGCACAGGTCGGTCTGCGCGGCTCCGTCGCGGCGCTACTGTCGCCTCGCACGTTACCTTGTAGGCGAGGTAGCCGTCGGAGCTCCACCGCGGCGGCAGGGCGCACAGGTCGGTCTGCGCGGCTCCGTCGCGGCGCTACTGTCGCCTCGCACGTTACCTTGTAGGCGAGGTAGCCGTCGGAGCTCCACCGCGGCGGCAGGGCGCACAGGTCGGTCTGCGCGGCTCCGTCGCGGCGCTACTGTCGCCTCGCACGTTACCTTGTAGGCGAGGTAGCCGTCGGAGCTCCACCGCGGCGGCAGGGCGCACAGGTCGGTCTGCGCGGCTCCGTCGCGGCGCTACTGTCGCCTCGCACGTTACCTTGTAGGCGAGGTAGCCGTCGGAGCTCCACCGCGGCGGCAGGGCGCACAGGTCGGTCTGCGCGGCTCCGTCGCGGCGCTACTGTCGCCTCGCACGTTACCTTGTAGGCGAGGTAGCCGTCGGAGCTCCACCGCGGCGGCAGGGCGCACAGGTCGGTCTGCGCGGCTCCGTCGCGGCGCTACTGTCGCCTCGCACGTTACCTTGTAGGCGAGGTAGCCGTCGGAGCTCCACCGCGGCGGCAGGGCGCACAGGTCGGTCTGCGCGGCTCCGTCGCGGCGCGGTCCGGGCGCGCCCGCGCGCAGTACGGGCCGCGCGCGCGGCGCTACTGTCGCCTTGAACGGGCCCGCCCCACGCGAAGAACCCCGGTATGGAGGCGCCCTACCGACAACGAATAGAATGTCATTCTTTGTCCGAGATAGGTACGAAATTTAGGCAAAACCTGTATACATTTTTTTACAATAATCATATATATCTTTAATGTGTCAGTCGACAAGATACCGTTGTCTGAATCGCATCTCTTTAATTTATTGTCCTTCCTTACGTGGCGACCCTCCCAGGCTACCTTTTGATTTAAAAGGTAGATAGTATAATTGAGGTATTTTTTTATGAAGTGAACCTGTGTTTGTCGAGGCACCGAAGACATAATAAAATTGAGGATTTAGTAAAAGTTTGTATATGCCAAAGAGGAAACTAAAATATCTTATCAGTTATCAGTTATCACCATTACCTATGCCATCTTCCTGGTTATGACTGAGCCTTGGAAAATATCAGAAAGCTGGCATAGATATAAGGCAAAAATGTAATCAGCTGACCTATCAAAAAGCTTCTAAAGTCGGTTGGCAAATCTCTCTTTACCACTATTACAAGCCAAACTCAATGACACCACCAACTTGACAAAAAAAGTAATATAATATATTAAATTAAATAATGCAAAATGTTTTTGCTTTACTAAAATGGAAACAAATATGATACGTAAAAATTTCCAAGTCTACCTCATTTTATCCGAAATACAAACTATTTAAAATACACATCAAATCACAGTGAAAACTCACCTGTACTGAAACGGATTAGGGCACGTATTCCTCCTAACATTCAAATTAGCTGCCAAATCATCCTCCGAGATCCCGCACTTCGATATATCAGTCTCAGCAAACACCGAGAACCTGTGCCCCAAATGCGCCGTCCTGACGCTATCCACACTCTCTCCTCTACTGAGTATGTCCATACTAGAACCGAGCTCGAAGCTCGACGACTTCGTGTTGTCGAAGGATAATCCTCTGTTGTACTCGCAAGTAAGACTATCCACGCTGTCTAATCTCCTGGTACTTGTATTCGGACTTCTCCGAAACAACGTTATATCAGATTTGTTGTCGCAACTCTTTAAGATCCCTCTGCCAGGTTGATCTAAGGACCCTTTTCCGTTGAAGGCTACATGCCTGATTTCTTTATCGTTTGGTAGGGATACCCTTTTCATTCTTAGAGAGGATTCTGCTATAGCTCCTTGGAGAGTGCTGTTTTCCTGGTTCTCGTTCTCGGCATTGTCACCGTCGGAGCCTGGTTGGAAGTCAGGGTCGAGGGTATGGAACTTGATGAGAACGGGAGTGGAGTGAGAGGAAGCAGTAGAGGGACCCCATTGGTCCGTCTCGCGTATTGATACTAGGTCCTCCTGGAAAATATAGAGATGTTGTTTAGTATTTTTTTGGTTTGTTTTTTTTTCCTTTTCAGAAGCGCTCATTGGCGTGGAACTTCGCTATTGGAAACGATTACTGAAGTTAAGCTTTTGAAAGGTCAATCTTTGGATAGGTGACCGTTTTATGGCATTTCATATCGAGCGTCTTCTTACTCCGTCAAATGGCGGAAGCGTAACTATTTGTTAAGCCAGGTCGCATTGTATGGCGACTTTAAAGTTCTCTGACAGCAAGTTGACCACAAACTTGCCTCTATCAATCCGCACGGGCCCGCGTGGTGGAGTGTGGCCCACTCCCTCTCACCATTAGGTATTCGTAAGAGGAGGCCTTTGCCCTGCAGTGGGATCCTATAGGCTTTAACCTACCTAACTTACCTATTTCTACATTTCTACACAAACAATCACTACCAGTTAACCTTAACCGGAAAATAACAAAGGTTTACCGCATGCACGCACTAATACCCCAAACAAAACTAACTTTCATCTCAAAGTAAACCTTGCCCCACAAGCCTAAGGTCCACTTTCCTATAACTCCCGCCAAAAATGATTAATAGCGTCGAAACTTCAATACCGCGTCTCCAAAGTTCACGCAAATCCGTTTGAGAAATCAACAATGTCATAAATAATCAAATTTTTCCACATAACCAACCGTAACTTACGGGTTACTATCACGCGATCACTCATCCAGTTAACGTAAACTTCAAGTCTTTTCACATCGTTTTTTAACTCACTGTGATAAGGATTGTAATGGTTTGATTCGTGGTTCATGTTATGTGGAAACAATAACTTAAATGTCATGTCTTCGGGTAGTTGACAAAGCAAAACAAAATGCTTGTATGGGAAATTGATTGTTATGTCGCAAAAGGTAGTGTTGCGATTGTAAACATGTTGTGATTTTGAAAATAAGCAGAGCTTTGCTTGTAGTTTAGGTCATTTCAATAAATGTATTTAATTTCAGTATTATACAATTACCATCAAGCCACCACCACTAGAATCGTTCTAGCACCACCACCATCGACCAAGTATAAAATTTTACTATGACCGGTAAATTTTCTCATCCTTCTTAGTATGCTGACACTGTTTAAGAGGAGACCATCAATTTTTTCTATGGCACCAACATAGAAATCGCGATAAAAAATCTGCTGTTGCATACAAAACGGCAAACCTGCTTGACCCAAATTGTATGGGACACCAGATTTTTTTTCGCGATTTAGATATTCAGTTTGACAGTCTGATCATCCCCTTAAAAAAGTGTCAGCGTATTAAGAAGGATCCTGTATTGTATAACATGTTAAGTCAAATTTTACTATGACCAGTAATTTACTTGTATAACATTTGAAGTTAATAAGTAAGACATCTTCATCAATCGATGTCTTACTTATTAACTTCGATGCTCAAAGCTCCAAAAATAAATAAACATTATTGTTAAAGAAATCAAGCTGTTTACCTGCAAATTACTCATATCCTTGGACTCATCCGTAGTAAATATGAGTTCTATATCGTCGACCTCCTCAGACTCGTTGCCGCTGTTATCTTGGTCCTTGTCTGCCGCGGGGTCCATCGGCGTCGTGCCCGTCTCAGAGAACACCGAGTTGTCGCCCTCTGACAGAGATCTGTGAACCAATAACATTTTAGATAAATAAAATAATAGCTAGAAAAACGTGAAATACTGTATTACACCCAGTAATATAATACCACATCATAAAAAAATACTGTTTTTTTAAGAAAAGTTATAAAAAAAATTTGTCAAGGCACAAAGACGAACTGGCTCTGAACCTGAGAGGAGAAGGTAGCCTCCATTATACTATAAGACTGAAAAGACACTCACAATCTAAAAGATAGATTTAACATACAGACAGAGTAAAAGATAGCTCTATAAAAATAAAATAAAATAAACAGATCTTCTTCTTCTTATCGTGTGGGCAAGCCCTGGTGGCAGAGTTTATTCAAAACGCCTTTCGGCCTCTGACGTGGTTTTTTTTATGTAACGACTACTACTACCCGAGATAGTAGCCGGGACCAACGGCTTAACGTGCCCTCCGAAGCACGGAATCATTTTCCTTTTCAGACAATCAGGTGATTCAGCCTGCAATGTTCTAGCCAACTGGGGAAAAACGCACCCCTACACATATCTCAAAGACAATTTGCACCTAGTGCGCATGTGCGAATGTCATCATGTCAAATCCAAAATGTTGTTAGTAGTGCCGGACCTGTGGTAATTTAAAAAGATACCATGCATGCATGCATACATACATATGCTCACTACTATATTCCCCGAGGGGATAGTCAGAGATATTCTGAAACCTCAGAACATCCACGTTTCACCAGTAGTACCGAAACTCCGAAAAAGGTTCCAAGACATATTTAAATTCATCTGTTCCACCGAAACAAATAATATAACATGTTTATATACTCTGACAGTCACAGAACACAAAAATATCGAAAATAAATCCTTTCGAAGAAATGAGAAACAGAACTAACTCCAGAACAGAAGATACACAAACAAAAAACATATAAGCCGCGAAAATCGGAATACTACAACAACAAATAAAACAAAAACTAATATACAAAATAAAACAAAAACGAATATACAAAATTACAAAAACACAAGAGAAAACAAAAAAACAGGCCCCAAGCCGGTTAGTCACCGTGGGGCGTCAGACTATAACCTTCCAGAGACACAAGAAACGACGAAAAACAACATCTATATAGCAACCTACAACGTTAGAACTTTAAGAACAGACTCGTCTCTAATAGAACTGGAACAAGCACTGCAAAGTATAAACTGGGACATACTAGGACTGAGCGAGGTCCGAAGGTTGGGAGAAGAAATCATTGACCAGGGGAATATGTTTTTTACTACAAGGGCGAGACACCAGGCCTGTTTGGAGTGGGATTCATGGTAAAGAAACACCTAACAAAGGGGATTGAAGAATTTATCGCCATATCAGAAAGAATAGTGCTGCTTAATATGACCCTACCAGGATACAAAGATAAATGGTCTATAATACAAGCCTATGCTCCAACAAATAAAGCAAAGAAAGAAGAAAAGGATATTTTCTATGAACAACTCAAATACACAATGGATAAAACATACAAGAACATAATACTGATGGGCGACTTCAATAGCACTCTCGGCTCCCAGGATGCTATTCCAAATAACGCCATTGGGAAATACAGTACGGGTGTAAGAAATAACAATGGAGAAAGACTTATAACCTTCGCTCTCGAAAATAGCTTAGATGTAATGAACACCTTCTTCAAAAGAAAATTTAATAGAAAATGGACCTGGATCTCCCCCCGTGGCCATCTCGACGAAAGAGACTTCATATTGACAAACAAGAGAAAAGTATTTGAGGATGTTGGGATTATAAACAAATTCAATTTTAATTCCGACCATCGCTTAGTCCGTGGAGTAATAACTTCAAAAAGTATAAAAATGAACAGAAAATATTTAACGAAAACAAGAGACAAATAAATTTACCGATCCCAGAACCACTACTAAAAAAATTAGCATCATCCCTCACAAAAATTAATGATATAAACAATATTCAAACAAAATATAACATTTTGACTACAGAACTTTTAAATATAAACAAAGAAGTAAGACCTAACTTAAAACACAAAGACAAACTTGGCGACGAAGCTAGAAAATTAATTACTCAGAGACAAGAACTACTTCAAGATAAGAAAAGTTATAGAAAAGAAATTACCCAAATCAGTAAAGAGATTAGTAAAAGCATAAGAAACCACAGAAAAGAAATCAGAATGAAAACAATCCAAGATCATATTGAGAAAACGGGAGGCATCAAAAAGGCAATTAAAGAACTATCAGAAGGAAAGATATGGGTGCCATCATTTAAAGACAAGCAAGAAAATGCCAAAACTAAACGATCGCAAATAATGGAGACTGCTACTCAATTTTATGAAAACCTGTACAACAACGAAAATGATTCTGAAAATGAGGTTATAGGTTTCCCCGAATATGGGAGCAAGGAGGAAGAGATACCAGAGTTCTTGGAAAGCGAAGTCAGAAAAGCCGTTTTAACTCAAAAGAACAACAAAGCTCCAGGCGATGACAATATCACAAACGAACTGTTGAAAGGCACCCTCGATGTTATACTCTACCCCCTCACATATCTGTACAACGAAATCCTCAAAAACGAAGCCATACCGGAGCAGTGGACGAAAACTACAATCACTCTATTACACAAAAAAGGAGATAAGAATCAAATAAATAACTATCGTCCGATCAGCTTGATGACAAACCTATACAAAATATTTTCAAAAATGATTCTAGGGCGCATAACAAACATCTTAGAAGAAAACCAACCCAGAGAACAAGCCGGCTTTAGGAGTAAATTCTCAACAATAGATCACATCCTCGTCATAAAACAAATAACCGAAAAATGTAATGAATACAACAAACAGTATTATGTGGCCTTTGTCGACTACAATAAAGCATTCGACTCACTAAAACATAATGAAATTTGGAAATCTCTTCATGAACAAGGTGTACCAAGCAAATATATAAGAATTATAAAGAACATCTATATAAACAGTAAAGCAAAAATACAATTAGAAAGAATGGGAGAAGAATTTCCAATAAAAAGAGGAGTCCGGCAAGGAGACCCACTTTCACCCAAGATATTTTCGGCGGTCCTTGAGAGTATCTTCAGAAAATTCAACTGGGAACACTTTGGATTGAACATAAATGGTACACGTCTCAACCACTTAAGATTTGCAGACGATCTTATACTCCTGGCAGATGATGCAATAACACTACAATCTATGCTACAAGATCTCTCGAGATACAGTAAGAAGGTGGGACTTACTATGAACACGGGAAAAACAAAACTAATGACAAATGGAATAAAGGTTGTGATAGCTGTGAATGAAAACCAAATCGAATATGTGGATGAATATGAATACCTGGGTCAAATCATATCACCCGTAGGTCAAACAGATAAGGAAATCGAAAGAAGAGTGAGCAACTCATGGAAGAGGTTCTGGTCTCTCAAAGAGGTACTGAAAGCTAAGGAAATACCAACTAAAGATAAGTTTAAAGTATTCAATACCTGCATCCTACCAGTCACCACATATGGCTGCCAGACATGGGCCCTCACAAAAAAGAACTGCCAGAAATTGAAAGTATGTCAGAACAACATGGAACGAAGCGTGCTGAATATAAAAGTGAAAGATAAAGTTAAAATAACAGCTTTAAAACGAAAATTAAAAACAAGAAATATACTTAACATAATAAAACAGCAAAAATGGCGCTGGACAGGGCACATGTTAAGAGAAAACATAAATAAATGGACAAAGGACATTGTAGAGTGGTATCCAAGGGAAGGAAAAAGAAGAAAAGGGAGACCATGCTGCAGGTGGGACGATGATATTAGGGGGATAGCAGGAGGAGAATGGATGCGGAAAGCGAGAGATAGACAGATGTGGAAGTCCCTGGAAGAGGCCTATGTCGGAAGACAAGTTGAAGAGGTAGTTGAGTCAGAAGATTAATTTGTGAAATAAATTTTATGTATGTACTTAACAAAATAGAAATTTTATGTAAAAGAACTGTAAAGTAACAGAAATAATATGTACTTAATGAAATGTAACTCTTCAACAATAAAGGCTGTAATAATAAAAATAATAATAATAATATACTCTGAAATGGAATACGAGATCAAAAATTTCAAACAAGAGGCTCTTTTGTTTGAAATATTTGATCTCGGATTCCATTTCAGAGTTTAGTATAGTTAGTCTCTGCATATGTCACTGGGAATATTAATTTATTTTATAGTTATAAATCATGAAGTAAATAAAGCACTTGCCTGAGACTTAAGTCGTCCACATCCAAGTTCAGTGTATCTTTCTTCCTGCTGCGTTCCACATTCTCTTTCACGACAAGATTCTCCTCTGAAGTGATGCGAACTTGCACATCAAACTTATCCACCTTAGCCTTCGCTTCCGCTTCATTTGGCACAGCCATTTTAAAGTTTTCAGATGTAACAGATTTCAAATTTATAGTATCACCTTTTGAGTTTTCCGTATTCTCAAAATGTTTTCTTTTCTCTTCGAAATTGTACTCTTTTTTGTCAGCAGTTGATTCACTGTCTGAAGTTGTGCTCGATACAATTGTACCTTCTTTTAATGTTCTTACTTTTATTCTGACATCAAACTTTGACAGCAGTTCCAATTTAGTTTTGAAACTAGGTTGTTCTGAATATTTGGATAAAATTGAGACTTGACTATTAGGCTCTTGATCTTCTGTCGGTGTGCTAGATGTATTTTCATCGGGAGTAAATTCTGCGGTCACATTGATCTCTGACTCTGATTTCTCCTCTTCTTGAATGTCATTAAAGTTATCCGTACTACAGAATTGATTGTCTTTATTATCAGAAAATTCTGTATTTACTGGATCTGTTTCAGCCTCGAAAGGACTGCATCTTTCAGTAGAAGCAGTTTTTATAATGACTTCATTGGCATTATAATCATCCACATTTGAGCGCGGACTGTAAGTGACTTCCAACTTTATATTCTGAGCGTTAGGATCCTTTTCTACATAATCTGAATCTATGATCTTACGTCTCAGAATATGATTTTCTAGAGTCAATTTTTCTATGACGTCAGCGTATTCTATACAATTGGAATGTTGTTGATATTTTTGTTTTAGTTCCTTGAGTTCATTCTTGGAGACTTCGAGCGCGGTGCGTAGAGAGACCACGGTCTGGTGCAGAGCCCTCACTGTGTCCAGGTGCACAGTCCCCGGCGGGACCGTGTCCAGCCTGCTGTCCATGCCACCGTGTTGCCCACCGTTAAGCTAACATTCAGCATCCCATACATGACTGTTGTTTTCAGTCACTCTTCAGTTGACAATTACTGTGTTTTTCATCATGTTCTTAGACCTTAAACAGAAATGTTTTATTTTAATTTTGTTAGGAAATATACTATATAATTAAACCCACTTTCAATAGTAAGTGGAGACGGGCTCACTCCCCATCACACTTGACAGAGTTTCGGTACTACTACACGGACTTGAAAGAAATACGGACCGAATATTGCACTAAAAAGATGTGAAGCATGCAAGGTAATACAAGAAGTTTCGAATCTATAGTGGAGCGCAGACTGCCGAACAAGACGTGAAACATGATAATACTCCTTGGTGGTCGGTAATGATCGTTCTTCTCCGTAGTTGTTTTTAGTGACGTTAACTTTGTCCCTTTCTAGTCCAACGTCAAAAATAAAAAAAAAGAGTTTTTATTTAATTTTTGTTCTTTTAGAAAGGGACACACCTAAAATTGAGCTGTGTGAACTTGGCACCCGACCTTGAAAAAATATTTTTTTTATATTTTTTTCTGATAGGTATTCGTATGTAGTTTATTGTAGTAGAAAAAATTTCGTTTGTAGTAGCTCCAAAAAAATGATATAGGACTTTGAAAAAATCTCAGCACCCGGTTTTGTCGGAACTCAAGTTTGATAATTTATACTTAAAAAGAATCGTTTGTAGTTGATTGTAGTAGAAAAATTTTCGTTTGTAGTTGAAATTTTTTTTTTTTTTTTTTTTTTGTGAACTTGTCACCCGACATTGGAAAATTATTTTTTTTATGTTTTTTTCTTATAGATATCGGTATGTAGATGATTGTAGTAACAATTTTTTCGTTTGTAGTAGCTCTAAAAAAAAGTTAGAGCAATAAGAAAAAAAAAATTTTTTTTTATGGACTTGGCTCCCATCTATCCATCACAACCTATATACGTCCCACTGCAGGGCACAGGCTTACCCTCAGGGAGGGTGTATGGGCATAAGTCCACCACGCGTGCCCTAGTTAGGTAGGTACTACAAACGAAAAAACCCAACAACACAATACATTAAAAAGTTGTGTAGTTATAATGGTTAAGTTGTGTAACTTAATTTCGTTTGTAGTAGAGTCTATTTCGTTTGTAATAACTTCTTTTCGTTTGTAGAAGGATTTAAGTCGTTTGTAGTAACTTAATTTCGTTTGTAGTAACTTAATTTCGTTTGTAGTAGATTCTATTTCGTTTGTAGTAACTTGATTTCGTTTGTAGTAACTTCTATTCGTTTGTAGAAGGGTTAACGTCGTTTGTTCTAACTTAATTTCGTTTGTAGTAACTTAACTAAGTTTGTAGAAGAGTCTATGTCGTATGTAGTAACTTGATTTTGTTTGTAGTAACTTGATTTCGTTTGTAGTAACTTGATTTCGTTTGTAGTAACTTGATTTCGTTTGTAGAAGAGTCTATGTTGTTTGTAGTACCTTGATTTCGTTTGTAGTAACTTAATTTCGTTTGTAGTAACTTAAATTCGTTTGTAGTAACTTGATTTCGTATGTAGAAGAGTCTATGTCGTTTGTAGTACCTTGATTTCGTTTGTAGTAACTTAATTTCGTTTGTAGTAACTTAATTTCGTTTGTAGAAGAGTCAATGTCGTTTGTAGTACCTTGATTTCGTTTGTAGTAACTTGATTTCGTTTGTAGTAACTTGATTTCGTTTGTAGAAGAGTCTATGTCGTTTGTAGTACCTTGATTTCGTTTGTAGTAACTTGATTTCGTTTGTAGTAACTTAATTTCGTTTGTAGTAACTTGATTTCGTTTGTAGAAGAGTCTATGTCGTTTGTAGTACCTTGATTTCGTTTGTAGTAACTTGATTTCGTTTGTAGTAACTTAATTTCGTTTGTAGTAACTTGATTTCGTTTGTAGAAGAGTCTATGTCGTTTGTAGTACCTTGATTTCGTTTGTAGTAACTTGATTTCGTTTGTAGTAACTTAATTTCGTTTGTAGTAACTTGATTTCGTTTGTAGAAGAGTCAATGTCGTTTGTAGTACCTTGATTTTGTTTGTAGTAACTTGATTTCGTTTGTAGTAACTTGATTTCGTTTGTAGAAGAGTCTATGTAGTTTTTAGTACCTTGATTTCGTTTGTAGTAACTTGATTTCGTTTGTAGTAACTTAATTTCGTTTGTAGTAACTTGATTTCGTTTGTAGAAGAGTCTATGTCGTTTGTAGTACCTTGATTTCGTTTGTAGTAACTTGATTTCGTTTGTAGTAACTTAATTTCGTTTGTAGTAACTTGATTTCGTTTGTAGAAGAGTCTATGTCGTTTGTAGTAACCTAATTTCGTTTGTAGTACCATGATATCGTTTGTAGTAACTTGATTTCGTTTGTAGTACCTTGATTTCGT
Source organism: Agonopterix heracliana (assembly GCA_963693445.1). NCBI lineage: Eukaryota > Metazoa > Arthropoda > Insecta > Lepidoptera > Depressariidae > Agonopterix > Agonopterix heracliana. Next base: position 14,474,125 of record OY856323.1, on the reverse strand, counting down.
TTGTAGTAACTTGATTTCGTTTGTAGAAGAGTCTATGTCGTATGTAGTACCTTGATTTTGTTTGTAGTAACTTGATTTCGTTTGTAGTAACTTGATTTCGTTTTGTAGTAACTTAATTTCGTTTGTACTAACTTGATTTCGTTTGTAGAAGAGTCTATGTCGTTTGTAGTACCTTGATTTCGTTTGTAGTAACTTAATTTCGTTTGTAGTAACTTAATTTCGTTTGTAGTAACTTGATTTCGTTTGTAGTAACTTGATTTCGTTTGTAGTAACTTAATTTCGTTTGTAGTAACTTGATTTCGTTTGTAGAAGAGTCTATGTCGTTTGTAGTACCTTGATTTCGTTTGTAGTAACTTGATTTCGTTTGTAGTAACTTAATTTCGTTTGTAGTAACTTGATTTCGTTTGTAGAAGAGTCTATGTCGTTTGTAGTAACCTAATTTCGTTTGTAGTACCATGATATCGTTTGTAGTACCTTGATTTTGTTTGTAGTAACTTGATTTCGTTTGTAGTAACTTGATTTCGTTTGTAGAAGAGTCTATGTAGTTTTTAGTACCTTGATTTCGTTTGTAGTAACTTGATTTCGTTTGTAGTAACTTAATTTCGTTTGTAGTAACTTGATTTCGTTTGTAGAAGAGTCTATGTCGTTTGTAGTACCTTGATTTCGTTTGTAGTAACTTGATTTCGTTTGTAGTAACTTAATTTCGTTTGTAGTAACTTGATTTCGTTTGTAGAAGAGTCTATGTCGTTTGTAGTAACCTAATTTCGTTTGTAGTACCATGATATCGTTTGTAGTAACTTGATTTCGTTTGTAGTACCTTGATTTCGTTTGTAGTAACTTGATTTCGTTTGTAGAAGAGTCTATGTCGTATGTAGTACCTTGATTTTGTTTGTAGTAACTTGATTTCGTTTGTAGTAACTTGATTTCGTTTTGTAGTAACTTAATTTCGTTTGTACTAACTTGATTTCGTTTGTAGAAGAGTCTATGTCGTTTGTAGTACCTTGATTTCGTTTGTAGAAACTTGATTTCGTTTGTAGTAACTTGATTTCGTTTTGTAGTAACTTAATTTCGTTTGTACTAACTTGATTTCGTTTGTAGAAGAGTCTATGTCGTTTGTAGTACCTTGATTTCGTTTGTAGTAACTTAATTTCGTTTGTAGTAACTTAATTTCGTTTGTAGTAACTTGATTTCGTTTGTAGTAACTTAATTTCGTTTGTAGTAACTTGATTTCGTTTGTAGAAGAGTCTATATCGTTTGCACTACCTTGATTTCGTTTGTAGTAACTTAATTTCGTTTGTAGTACCTTTATTTCGTTTGTAGTAACTTAATTTCGTTTGTAGTAACTTGATTTCGTTTGTAGAAGAGTCTGTGTCGTTTGTAGTAACTTAATTTCGTTTGTAGTAACTTGATTTCGTTTGTAGAAGAGTCTATGTCGTTTGTAGTACCTTGATTTCGTTTGTAGTAACTTGATTTCGTTTTTAGAAGAGTCTATGTCGTTTGTAGTACCTTTATTTCGTTTGTAGTAACTTAATTTCGTTTGTAGTAACTTGATTTCGTTTGTAGTAACTTAATTTCGTTTGTAGTAACTTGATTTCGTTTATAGAAGAGTCAATGTCGTTTGTAGTACCTTGATTTTGTTTGTAGTAACTTGATTTCGTTTTTAGAAGAGTCTATGTCGTTTGTAGTACCTTTATTTCGTTTGTAGTAACTTAATTTCGTTTGTAGTAACTTGATTTCGTTTGTAGAAGAGTCTATGTCGTTTGTAGTAACTTAATTTCGTTTGTAGTAACTTGATTTCGCTTGTAGAAGAGTCTATGTCGTTTGTAGTAACTTGATTTCGTTTGTAGTAACTTAATTTCGTTTGTAGTAACTTGATTTCGTTTGTAGAAGAGTCTTTGTCGTTTGTAGTACCTTGATTTCGTTTGTAGTAACTTAATTTCGTTTGTAGTAACTTGATTTCGTTTGTAGAAGAGTCTATGTCGTTTGTAGTACCTTGATTTTGTTTGTAGTAACTTGATTTCGTTTGTAGTAACTTAATATCGTTTGTAGTAACTTGATTTCGTTTGTAGAAGAGTCTATGTCGTTTGTAGTACCTTGATTTCGTTTGTAGTAACTTGATTTCGTTTGTAGTAACTTAATTTCGTTTGTAGTAACTTGATTTCGTTTGTAGAAGAGTCTATGTCGTTTGTAGTAACTTAATTTCGATTGTAGTAACTTAATTTCGTTTGTAGTAACTTGATTTCGTTTGTAGAAGAGTCTATGTCGTTTGTAGTAACCTAATTTCGTTTGTAGTGCCTTGATATCGTTTGTAGTAACTTGATTTCGTTTGTAGTACCTTGATTTCGTTTGTAGTAACTTGATTTCGTTTGTAGAAGAGTCTATGTCGTTTGTAGTACCTTGATTTTGTTTGTAGTAACTTGATTTCGTTTGTAGTAACTTAATTTCGTTTGTAGTAACTTGATTTCGTTTGTAGAAGAGTCTATGTCGTTTGTAGTACCTTGATTTTGTTTGTAGTAACTTGATTTCGTTTGTAGTAACTTAATTTCGTTTGTAGTAATTTAATTTCGTTTGTAGTAGAGTCCATTTCGTTTGTAGCGACTTGATTTCGATTGTAGTAACTTGATTTCCTTTGTAGTAACTTCTATTCGTTTGTAGAAGGGTTTACGTCGTTTGTAGTAACTTAATTTCTTTTGAAGTATATTCTATTTCGTTTGTAGTAACTACATACGCGGCAGTTTTGAGAAAAAATATACATTTTAACACTAATCTAACCTAACCAAACCTAACTTCCATGACAGCCTACGTCGTAGACCACTATGCTCATAGAAAAGACTTCAACGAGACACCTTTTGCCACCTTCTCACAAAGCCTACGTCGTAGACGGCTATGCTCATAGAAAAGACATCAACGAGACACCTCTAGCAACCTTCTTATGAAGCCTACGTCGTAGACCGCTATGCTCATAGAAAAGACTTCAACGAGACACCTTTTGCCACCTTCTCACAAAGCCTACGTCGTAGACGGCTATGGTCATAGAAAAGACTTCAACGAGACACCTTTTGCCACCTTCTCACAAAGCCTACGTCGTAGACGGCTATGGTCATAGAAAAGACTTCAACGAGACACCTTTTGCCACCTTCTCACAAAGCCTACGTTGTAGACGGCTATGGTCATAGAAAAGACTTCAACGAGACACCTTTTGCCACCTTCTCACAAAGCCTACGTCGTAGACGGCTATGGTCATAGAAAAGACTTCAACGAGACACCTTTTGCCACCTTCTCACAAAGCCTACGTTGTAGACGGCTATGGTCATAGAAAAGACTTCAACGAGACACCTTTTGCCACCTTCTCACAAAGCCTACGTCGTAGACGGCTATGGTCATAGAAAAGACTTCAACGAGACACCTTTTGCCACCTTCTCACGAAGCCTACGTCGTAGACGGCTATGCTCATAGAAAAGACTTCAACGAGACACCTTTTGCAACCTTCTTACAAAGCCTACGTCGTAGACGGCTATGCTCATAGAAAAGACTTCAACGAGACACCTTTTGCCACCTTCTCACAAAGCCTACGTCGTAGACGGCTATGTTCATAGAAAAGACTTCAACGAGACACCTTTTGCCACCTTCTCACAAAGCCTACGTCGTAGACGGCTATGCTCATAGAAAAGACTTCAACGAGACACCTCTAGCAACCTTCTTACAAAGCCTACGTCGTAGAAGGTATAGCCATTCATGTTTTCCTTTTCCACTATATATTCCTGAAACGTTCTTAGCGTTTCAAAAGTTGTCTCGTTGAAATATTTTGTATGGCCATACCTTTTACGACGTAGGTGTTTACAAGAGGTGTCTCGTTGATGTCTTTTCTATGACCATAGCCGTCTACGACTACGAATAAAGGCCTCCGCACATTGCAGCGATATTATCGAGCGATATTATCGACAGCGATATCGCGACACCTTACACACTGCAGCGATTCCGCGATTCGCGTCACGCATGCGCCCCAACAATGAATGTAGTCGAAAGAGTTGCGATAATATCGCGGCAGTGTGTGGGATCGAGCGCGTCCCCATACAAAATGTACTGGAAACAATTATCGCAAAATCGCAGCGATATTATCACTCGATAAAATCGCTGCAATGAACGGAGGCCTTTACAGTCGTTAAGCCATGTCAGAGGCACATGGTAAAACTCGGGCGGCCTAAAAACTCTGACACAAGGAGTGGCCACTACCTCATAAGAATACTACTGTTGCCGTCTACGACGTAGGCTTTGTAAGAAGGTTGCTAGAGGTGTCTCGTTGAAGTCTTTTCTATGAGCATAGCCGTCTACGAGGTAGGCTTTATAACAAGGTTACAAAAGGTGTCTCGTTGAAGTCTTTTCTATGAGCATAGCCGTCTACGACGTAGGCTTTGTGAGAAGGTTACAAAAGGTGTCTCGTTGAAGTCTTTTCTATGAGCACAGCCGTCTACGACGTAGGCTATCATGGAAGTTAGGTTTGGTTAGGTTAGGTTAGGTTAGTGTCAAAATGTATATTTTTTCTCAAAACTGCCGCGTATGTAGTTACTACAAACGAAATAGAATATACTTCAAAAGAAATTAAGTTACTACAAACGACGTAAACCCTTCTACAAACGAATAGAAGTTACTACAAACGAAATCAAGTTACTACAAACGAAATCAAGGTACTACAAACGAAATCAAGTTACTACAAACGATATCAAGGTACTACAAACGAAATTAGGTTACTACAAACGAAATTAAGTTACTACAATCGAAATTAAGTTACTACAAACGACATAGACTCTTCTACAAACGAAATCAAGTTACTACAAACGAAATTAAGTTACTACAAACGAAATCAAGGTACTACAAACGAAATCAAGGTACTACAAACGACATAGACTCTTCTACAAACGAAATCAAGTTACTACAAACGAAATCAAGTTACTACAAACGAAATTAAGTTACTACAAACGAAATCAAGTTACTACAAAACGAAATCAAGTTACTACAGACGAAATCAAGTTACTACAAACAAAATCAAGGTACTACATACGACATACTCTTCTACAAACGAAATCAAGTTACTACAAACGAAATCAAGTTACTACAAACAAAATCAAGGTACTACAAACGACATTGACTCTTCTACAAACGAAATCAAGTTACTACAAACGAAATTAAGTTACTACAAACGAAATCAAGTTACTACAAACGAAATCAAGGTACTACAAACGACATAGACTCTTCTACAAACGAAATCAAGTTACTACAAACGAAATTAAGTTACTACAAACGAAATCAAGTTACTACAAACGAAATCTAGGTACTACAAACGACATTGACTCTTCTACAAACGAAATCAAGTTACTACAAACGAAATTAAGTTACTACAAACGAAATCAAGTTACTACAAACAAAATCAAGGTACTACAAACGACATAGACTCTTCTACAAACGAAATCAAGTTACTACAAACGAAATCAAGGGACTACAAACGACATAGACTCTTCTACAAACGAAATCAAGTTACTACAAACGAAATCAAGTTACTACAAACAAAATCAAGGTACTACAAACGACATTGACTCTTCTACAAACGAAATCAAGTTACTACAAACGAAATTAAGTTACTACAAACGAAATCTAGTTACTACAAACGAAATCAAGGTACTACAAACGAAATCAAGGTACTACAAACGACATAGACTCTTCTACAAACGAAATTAAGTTACTACAAACGAAATTAAGTTACTACAAACGAAATCAAGGTACTACAAACTTCATAGACTCTTCTAAAAACGAAATCAAGTTACTACAAACGAAATCAAGGTACTACAAACGACATAGACTCTTCTACAATCGAAATCAAGTCACTACAAACGAAATGGACTCTACTACAAACGAAATCAAGTTACTACAAACAAAATCAAGGTACTACAAACGACATTGACTCTTCTACAAACGAAATCAAGTTACTACAAACGAAATTAAGTTACTACAAACGAAATCAAGTTACTACAAACGAAATCAAGGTACTACAAACGACATTGACTCTTCTACAAACGAAATCAAGTTACTACAAACGAAATTAAGTTACTACAAACGAAATCAAGTTACTACAAACAAAATCAAGGTACTACAAACGACATAGACTCTTCTACAAACGAAATCAAGTTACTACAAACGAAATTAAGTTACTACAAATGAAATCAAGTTACTACAAACGAAATCAAGGTACTACAAACGACATTGACTCTTCTACAAATGAAATCAAGTTACTACAAACGAAATCAAGGTACTACAAACGACATTGACTCTTCTACAAACGAAATCAAGTTACTACAAACGAAATTAAGTTACTACAAACGAAATCAAGTTACTACAAACGAAATCAAGGTACTACAAACGACATTGACTCTTCTACAAACGAAATCAAGTTACTACAAACGAAATTAAGTTACTAAAAACGAAATCAAGTTACTACAAACAAAATCAAGGTACTACAAACGACATAGACTCTTCTACAAACGAAATCAAGTTACTACAAACGAAATTAAGTTACTACAAACGAAATCAAGGTACTACAAACGACATAGACTCTTCTAAAAACGAAATCAAGTTACTACAAACGAAATCAAGGTACTACAAACTTCATAGACTCTTCTAAAAACGAAATCAAGTTACTACAAACGAAATCAAGGTACTACAAACGACATAGACTCTTCTACAATCGAAATCAAGTCACTACAAACGAAATGGACTCTACTACAAACGAAATTAAGTTACTACAAACGAAATTAAGTTACTACAAACGAAATCAAGGTACTACAAACGACATAGACTCTTCTACATACGAAATCAAGTTACTACAAACAAAATCAAGGTACTACAAACGACATAGACTCTTCTACAAACGAAATCAAGTTACTACAAACGAATTTAAGTTACTACAAACGAAATTAAGTTACTACAAACGAAATCAAGGTACTACAAACAACATAGACTCTTCTACAAACGAAATCAAGTTACTACAAACGAATAGAAGTTACTACAAACGAAATCAAGTTACTACAATCGAAATCAAGTCACTACAAACGAAATGGACTCTACTACAAACGAAATCAAGTTACTACAAACAAAATCAAGGTACTACAAACGACATTGACTCTTCTACAAACGAAATCAAGTTACTACAAACGAAATTAAGTTACTACAAACGAAATCAAGTTACTACAAACGAAATCAAGGTACTACAAACGACATTGACTCTTCTACAAACGAAATCAAGTTACTACAAACGAAATTAAGTTACTACAAACGAAATCAAGTTACTACAAACAAAATCAAGGTACTACAAACGACATAGACTCTTCTACAAACGAAATCAAGTTACTACAAACGAAATTAAGTTACTACAAACGAAATCAAGTTACTACAAACGAAATCAAGGTACTACAAACGACATTGACTCTTCTACAAACGAAATCAAGTTACTACAAACGAAATTAAGTTACTAAAAACGAAATCAAGTTACTACAAACAAAATCAAGGTACTACAAACGACATAGACTCTTCTAAAAACGAAATCAAGTTACTACAAACGAAATCAAGGTACTACAAACGACATAGACTCTTCTACAAACGAAATCAAGTTACTACAAACGAAATTAAGTTAGAACAAACGACGTTAACCCTTCTACAAACGAATAGAAGTTACTACAAACGAAATCAAGTTACTACAATCGAAATCAAGTCACTACAAACGAAATGGACTCTACTACAAACGAAATCAAGTTACTACAAACAAAATCAAGGTACTACAAACGACATTGACTCTTCTACAAACGAAATCAAGTTACTACAAACGAAATTAAGTTACTACAAACGAAATCAAGTTACTACAAACGAAATCAAGGTACTACAAACGACATAGACTCTTCTACAAACGAAATCAAGTTACTACAAACGAAATTAAGTTACTACAAACGAAATCAAGTTACTACAAACGAAATCAAGGTACTACAAACGACATTGACTCTTCTACAAACGAAATCAAGTTACTACAAACGAAATTAAGTTACTACAAACGAAATCAAGTTACTACAAACGAAATCAAGGTACTACAAACGACATAGACTCTTCTACAAACGAAATCAAGTTACTACAAACGAAATTAAGTTACTACAAATGAAATCAAGTTACTACAAACGAAATCAAGGTACTACAAACGACATTGACTCTTCTACAAATGAAATCAAGTTACTACAAACGAAATCAAGGTACTACAAACGACATTGACTCTTCTACAAACGAAATCAAGTTACTACAAACGAAATTAAGTTACTACAAACGAAATCAAGTTACTACAAACGAAATCAAGGTACTACAAACGACATTGACTCTTCTACAAACGAAATCAAGTTACTACAAACGAAAATAAGTTACTACAAACGAAATCAAGTTACTACAAACAAAATCAAGGTACTACAAACGACATAGACTCTTCTACAAACGAAATCAAGTTACTACAAACGAAATTAAGTTACTACAAACGAAATCAAGGTACTACAAACGACATAGACTCTTCTAAAAACGAAATCAAGTTACTACAAACGAAATCAAGGTACTACAAACGACATAGACTCTTCTACAAACGAAATCAAGTTACTACAAACGAAATCAAGTTACTACAAACAAAATCAAGGTACTACAAACGACATTGACTCTTCTACAAACGAAATCAAGTTACTACAAACGAAATTAAGTTACTACAAACGAAATCAAGTTACTACAAACGAAATCAAGGTACTACAAACGACATAGACTCTTCTACAAACGAAATTAAGTTACTACAAACGAAATTAAGTTACTACAAACGAAATCAAGGTACTACAAACTTCATAGACTCTTCTAAAAACGAAATCAAGTTACTACAAACGAAATCAAGGTACTACAAACGACATAGACTCTTCTACAATCGAAATCAAGTCACTACAAACGAAATGGACTCTACTACAAACGAAATTAAGTTACTACAAACGAAATCAAGGTACTACAAACGACATAGACTCTTCTACATACGAAATCAAGTTACTACAAACAAAATCAAGGTACTACAAACGACATAGACTCTTCTACAAACGAAATCAAGTTACTACAAACGAATTTAAGTTACTACAAACGAAATTAAGTTACTACAAACGAAATCAAGGTACTACAAACAACATAGACTCTTCTACAAACGAAATCAAGTTACTACAAACGAATAGAAGTTACTACAAACGAAATCAAGTTACTACAATCGAAATCAAGTCACTACAAACGAAATGGACTCTACTACAAACGAAATCAAGTTACTACAAACAAAATCAAGGTACTACAAACGACATTGACTCTTCTACAAACGAAATCAAGTTACTACAAACGAAATTAAGTTACTACAAACGAAATCAAGTTACTACAAACGAAATCAAGGTACTACAAACGACATTGACTCTTCTACAAATGAAATCAAGTTACTACAAACGAAATTAAGTTACTACAAACGAAATCAAGTTACTACAAACAAAATCAAGGTACTACAAACGACATAGACTCTTCTACAAACGAAATCAAGTTACTACAAACGAAATTAAGTTACTACAAACGAAATCAAGGTACTACAAACGACATAGACTCTTCTAAAAACGAAATCAAGTTACTACAAACGAAATCAAGGTACTACAAACGACATAGACTCTTCTACAAACGAAATCAAGTTACTACAAACGAAATCAAGTTACTACAAACAAAATCAAGGTACTACAAACGACATTGACTCTTCTACAAACGAAATCAAGTTACTACAAACGAAATTAAGTTACTACAAACGAAATCAAGTTACTACAAACGAAATCAAGGTACTACAAACGACATTGACTCTTCTACTAACGAAATCAAGTTACTACAAACGAAATTAAGTTACTACAAACGAAATCAAGTTACTACAAACAAAATCAAGGTACTACAAACGACATAGACTCTTCTACAAACGAAATCAAGTTACTACAAACGAAATTAAGTTACTACAAACGAAATCAAGGTACTACAAACGACATAGACTCTTCTAAAAACGAAATCAAGTTACTACAAACGAAATCAAGGTACTACAAACGACATAGACTCTTCTACAAACGAAATCAAGTTACTACAAACGAAATCAAGTTACTACAAACAAAATCAAGGTACTACAAACGACATTGACTCTTCTACAAACGAAATCAAGTTACTACAAACGAAATTAAGTTACTACAAACGAAATCAAGTTACTACAAACGAAATCAAGGTACTACAAACGACATAGACTCTTCTACAAACGAAATTAAGTTACTACAAACGAAATTAAGTTACTACAAACGAAATCAAGGTACTACAAACGACATAGACTCTTCTACAAACGAAATCAAGTTACTACAAACGAATTTAAGTTACTACAAACGAAATTAAGTTACTACAAACGAAATCAAGGTACTACAAACAACATAGACTCTTCTACAAACGAAATCAAGTTACTACAAACGAAATCAAGTTACTACAAACGAAATCAAGTTACTACAAACGAAATCAAGTTACTACAAACAAAATCAAGGTACTACATACGACATAGACTCTTCTACAAACTTAATTAAGTTACTACAAACGAAATTAAGTTAGAACAAACGACGTTAACCCTTCTACAAACGAATAGAAGTTACTACAAACGAAATCAAGTTACTACAAACGAAATAGAATCTACTACAAACGAAATTAAGTTACTACAAACGAAATTAAGTTACTACAAACGACTTAAATCCTTCTACAAACGAAAAGAAGTTATTACAAACGAAATAGACTCTACTACAAACGAAATTAAGTTACACAACTTAACCATTATAACTACACAACTTTTTAATGTATTGTGTTGTTGGGTTTTTTCGTTTGTAGTACCTACCTAACTAGAGCACGCGTGGTGGACTTATGCCCATACACCCTCCCTGAGGGTAAGCCTGTGCCCTGCAGTGGGACGTATATAGGTTGTGATGGATAGATGGGAGCCAAGTCCATAAAAAAATTTTTTTTTTTTCTAATTGCTCGAACTTTTTTTTAGAGCTACTACAAACGAAAAAATTGTTACTACAATCATCTACATACCGATATCTATAAGAAAAAAAAATAAAAAAAAAAATTTTCCAATGTCGGGTGCCAAGTTCACAAAAAAAAAAAAAAAAAAAAAATTTCAACTACAAACGAAAATTTTTCTACTACAATCAACTACAAACGATTCTTTTTAAGTATAAATTATCAAACTTGAGTTCCGACAAAACCGGGTGCTGAGATTTTTTCAAAGTCCTATATCATTTTTTTGGAGCTACTACAAACGAAATTTTTTGTACTACAATAAACTACATACGAATACCTATCAGAAAAAAATATAAAAAAAATATTTTTTCAAGGTCGGGTGCCAAGTTCACACAGCTCTAAAATTGGATATGTCGACGACAGAGTCGTACGAAAGAAGGTCGGATATTACCGACCGCCATGGCCAATTTTCTTGTTTCGATGCTTCTAAGGAGGAGTGGCATCCTTTATGATTCTAAATTCATGGCGCAGGTGCTACAACCGTCACCTTATGTACCGCGTGACAGCACGCACACAAAAGAAATGGGTGCTTCACTCATGATTAGACGAGATTACGTCTGGTTCTTCTTTTAAGTCTGTGTACTACTAGTGTAAAAGCGGATGTACAGAGTTTTCAGAATATACTACCCCCTCGGGGAATATAACCGTGAGCATATGCATGCATGCATAATTATACCAATGACCTCTTATAACAGAAGTAGACACACAATCAGCGGTCCAAAAATGGCACATTCAAAAGAGCTCGGAAATTATGTTTCCGAGCTCTTTTGCTCTTAGTACTATGCCGATTCTCCGACTGTAAACATACCTAATATGACTAAGTTTAATAATCAAATATGACATATTAGTATCACCTTACAGCATTCATACTTATTTTGTGTGGCTTATAATTAGCCGCTGTTCTGGAGTGTGATTTTTGAAAGTCACACATTTAAATCAGCAGTAGGAAAGAAGCATTCAAAAGATTTCCATAAAAAAAATTGTCATTTTCTACTGCAGATTTCAACTTGTGACTTTCAAAAATACTACTCTTTTCATCGTCTGATAGATGACATATTGTTCCTTTTTCAAAATGCAGTTTTAGAAATAAAATTTATTTTAAAGACATGTAAGAAGTATTTACAACGTTATACCTGGAAAATAAGGTACATGTTCCATTGATATGTGTTACGTGAAAAGAGAACAGAAAGAAGGCTAGTGATTTCAATCTCTTTGCAAAAGTTTAAAAAGTATGTGTCAATTCAGACAAAAATTTGCTAAGATTTTGTATGAGACTGTGAGTCTGTAGTATTTCTGGTCAATGAATTATACCAATGCAAATTGTCATTTGGAAGAGTAGGTACTGCACGTAACTAAACTCAAAATAGTCACTTTTGAAATGAAAACAAAAGTGAAACTAACAAATCTCAGATTCCCGCGATACATGTAGAAGTCAGAATAGCTTTTATTTGAGAGAAATAATCTACTTACCGTTGACCTATTTCCTGCAATGATACAGTAGCACACATAGCGCACATTTTAACATCCGTAGCACGTTCCGTGGGGGCTTAAAAGATTCACGAGCGTCTCAGGGCGCGATATGGTGAGCAATCGATAAAACAACTCGCCCCAAACACTAGTAATTAAGCTTTTAGAATCCCTCGAAAGTTTGCAGCGCGCCGCTCAACTGGCACGAAACACTGATAAAGCCCTGACACGGAAGGCTGTAATTAACTCGAAGTATTATCTTCCTACAGTTTTGACAAGGTTGTAAGATATATCTATAATGTAATGTAATAGAAACTTGAAAAATCTCGCAGTTTCCCTTCTTTGTAAACAAATCAATACTAACATTTCGTGTTCGCGGGCATAAGCGGAAAAAGGCGAGCATGATGTTTCTTTTTCGTTCTTTCAGAGTTGTCAACTTGACATCACAATTTTTTTTTTTTTTTTTTACAATTTATTTACTAGCCTGGTTACTAGACCTTTTGGCTAAATCTTGTTTTATTTTGAATGTTCTTCTGTTTTCACATTAAAACGGTTGGTATTCGACGTTTTGATGGTTCTTTGGAGTTTTTGGAGACAATCGAAAGACGAAGGAAACGCAGAGAAGTCCACAGGAAAGAGGTGAACCGACCGCTTTACCGCGCTACAAATGACGGAACACTTTTCCTGTTTACGACCCACACACCATCATATTTCACTGAACTGTATATTGTTCACTTGCACGACACTTTGTTACGCAAAACAACACCAATTTTACGAACCAAAACTCACTATAAACAATAAAAATTCGATTAAATATGAGTATATATGTGTATATACTCCAAACGTATCTGACAAATAACCGCCAAAAACTACTCTTTGGAATGAGTGTTTTTCTTTTTGTTTTCATGGGGATCGATAGATGGCGCTACGGTCTGTGCAAAGAAACGTCAACATTTCAAAAAGTGTTTCTTTAAAATAGTAAAGAGTGAAAAGATGATCAAGAAGATGCCAACGCATCTTTTAATGACATATTTCATTATTTACTAATCATTTTAATCTAAAATTCAAAACTTTTACGCCTGACATGGCTGTATGGGCTTGGTCCCTTGGCATTCTAAAAAAAAGGCAGGCACAGTCTTGACATGATTTTGACAGGATCTCGCGAACAGTGATGCCAACTTAGCAACTTTATCATAGATTAATATGTATAAACTTTATAGCTAGATCTAGCAATTTTCGGAGGTCTGGCAGCTACAGATTTGTAAAACTTGTGTTAGAGATTGAATGAACTACAGAGACTTGAGTAGTGTATGCGGCACCTTACACGCCATAGATAATGATGACTAGACTTTATCATTTGTCTATGGTAGTTACACTGGCAACACAGCACGGTCTCGCGGGCTTTTTGAGAATGAAAATGGCGTCGGTCTCTGTGGTTTGTTCTTGTGCTGTGTTTAATCCTAAATTGAGTGATATTGTGTAAAATTACGAATAGAATTGTTGTAAAACGAATACCTGCTTCTTATTTGTTAAAATCAGAAGTGGGATTCGAATCCAGCGAAGCCTAAACGCTCGCGTTTTGCCCAAATCCTGTAAAGTCTGTTTCAACTTTTTTCCACGAAGTTTTCTATGAAAAGTTAAAATTTGTCGAAAAGTTTGTCATATTATAGTAATGTAACCTACTAACTGATGTGTCTGGTATCATCATACACATATTAAGTCTATGGGTATCACGTAGCGTAATACGTGGCCTATGGGGTATCATCATACTCATCATAGCAAAAGCTCTGCAAAGTGTTGTGGTATCAGTCCACGAACGTGGTAGGTGCTTATTGTGAATTTCTGATGGTCTACATTGATAAATCTCCGTCATTCGTTAAGCCCCAGGGTCTTAAACACAGTACAAGAACGGAATGACTACATGCTATCTAGTATAGTTGACCGCCTCGAGGGTTATGGTCGTGGCCCTAGATGCCACGCCAGGTGATGATAGCTGCTCACTGGGTTGATTAGTGAGACAGACACGGCTGTGTCCGCATCGGTGCGGGGTCATGTGTTTCAGTTGGATGCTGATCATGGAGTGCTGGCTTCATATGCCATGTCTAGCCTAAACCGGTAAAATTAAAGAGATCACAACGACGGACTGAGTAAGACAAGCATTTTTATCATTAATTGATCTAGAGGTTAACGATTTTGACGCCTGGTTAATTGGATTATGGACGTGAACTCATCCACCGGGATGATTGTGAGTGCTTAGCTCATATTGGGTGGTGTCTTCACTGTGAAGAGCGGACATGGCTCAAAGATTGGGTTTTCAGTGGCAGAGCCTTGGAGTGGTTTTAAATGAGTTCAGCCCATGGAGCGTAAATATCGCTAATATACTGTGAATGTGAAGTCATGAGCAATAACTTGGAGTTTTACAATAATATCACACATTGTGGATATTCTTTATTTGCACACCAAGAAAATCACTGCAACATAATATTCAACACTGCATTATTACAATTATTTACATAGAAAGTCAGCTAAATGCATTTATTGTCTAGCTGAGAATGCACCTGTGTTTTCGTACATGTACTTATTACTTAAAAATTACCTGCAATGTTAGCTGGGGTGACTGTTTTTCTAATTTTGTTAGCTGTATATCGAAATAGGCTGTGAAAATTCATAAAGAGAATGTGTGATGAGATGTAATAGTTACATTGAGCGCCACAGTTCACCAGTAAACAAGTATGTTATAAAGTTATATGCAATAAATTTATTTAGGACAATGTAAAATTGTATCTGATGGATGTTTGTATCCATGTGCTCTATGCTAGAAATCATAATTATTATGAGTCTGGACTAAATTCTGTTACTTTAATTCGAACTAGATAATTTATGTGACAATGCCCAGGAAATTTATTTGTGATACATTTTGGAATACAAATTTTATCAATTTGGATAACAAAATTACCTATATCCTCTGAACATTTTTGTTTTCTGTGATTTATATCCATAACAGGTTGACAATACTGAATCGGAAAATGTTTTATTGTAGTCTAGATACATAGGAGTCATGTCGTTGGTGTGATATGGGGGTCTGGGATTATTTCTCTGGTGATTAGCCACTTAATTAAGTAACTTAGTGTCAATGGGTCTTGGATTTTCTGAGTGGGTCTGATTGTTTCTCATTTTTGAACAAAATGTGCTTCATTTTCGGGGTTGAGTAGTCAACAAGGAACCCTTATTTTTGGCAAATAGGGTCCATTGTCTTCTAAACTTGAATTCCGTGAAGGTTTCGTTTCAAGTTCACTACGATGAGAACGTTGCATAATATAATTTTATGTGTCCACATATTTGTAGGTTTTGGTTAAATCATTTTAGGATCTTCGCGATACACTTTTCAGTTGTATGCAGTGCAGTAGTGCTATATTTTAATTTCATTTAATTACCAGTGAAAATTAGTGATTCCATTCTGTTTGGTGAAAATCATGAAAATGTAAACAAAAATTGACAAGTGTCCAATGTCAGTCTGTTGCTGGTGAAGTAGTTTACATTCATCCATATTGGATAGGCAAAGGAACGAAGCCATACAGCCTGATCCTTTATAGACAAAATGTAGAGAATGATGGGTACAAAGTCCGTCGGTCTTGCGTTCCGTTTCACGCAAAATATGCATCAAATAATAAAAGTTCCAAGAATAGTTATCAATTGTAACGATACACAGAACGATTGAACAATTGTTTTCATGATACACAGATTATAGTCAAATGTTCGATAACCTGCGGTCCATGACTATCGGTATTGGCATCATTGTGTACCAAGATGCAATTTGAATATTTGTGTTGGATGCAGTTTGCAAGATTTGCAACTATGTAATTACATAATAGAACATATCAAGTAGCTCTATACCTTTAGCTTTGAGAAAACCCTATTGGTGCAAAGGTCAGACTGACAAACCAAAGGTTCTGGGTTGGAATCGCGGTTCAGTCATGGATGTAATATTTGTGCTGCTATTGTTATAGTTTCAAAGAAGAACAATTAGAAACATTTTCGTTTTAAATTAATTCACAGGTAGTGCATAAAGAACCAGTTAAGGTTTATTTACACACTATGTTTGTCTCTGTCTGAGGATAAGGCCGTCTCAACAGTGAAGTTCTGTACGGGATATGCACTGTAAACATGACGATAAATGAATCAGCATAAGGATTATTCAGTCTTTGACCTTAGCTGAAAGTTGGAACTAAATTAGGGTCAGTACGGCCGAGTTAAAGAAAAGTGAAGTTTCATTCTGGAAAGAAGGAGGACAAGCTGTCCTGTCACAGTGGCGCTGTTGCGCGCTGGATGGAGTATTTCAGTGCCACAGTATCCTTCCGGAGCGAAGGGAAAGTGGTCAAAACATCAAGTGTGGTGATATGGATTGTGCAATCAGCACCACAACATATCTGGCTGCTGGCTGTGCCAGTAGTATCACACACACACAAACATACATACACACAAACCCAAACACATATACACTCACATCACATCATCTCATAAACGAGCTATCTATCTATGCAGGACTTATGTGCCTGGCTGAACATTATTCAGGACTTATGCGCCTGGCTGAACATTATTCAGGACTTATGTGCCTGGCTGAACATTCTTCAGGACTTATGTGCCTGGCTGAACATTAATCAGGACGTATGTGCCTGGCTGAACATTATTCAGGACGTTATGTGCCTGGCTGGAGCATTCAAGTCATGGTGTTTGGTTGGCGTCACTGCTACGATTCTGGCTACGTCGGAGCTATTGCTGCGTAGTGACGGCTGGCGGGCAACTTATATGTGGCCGGGAAGCAGCGGAGTCTCTGCGCTCTGGAGACTACAATAGTGGCTGTATTCAAAGTGCATGTTCTGCATGGTCATGGAGCTTCAAGTCAATATTGGTAACATTGTATCAAATGGATCTCAATTTTAATTTATTTTATGCCAATCTAAATGTCGGTGACATTGATTTGAATTTATTTTTGGTTAATGTAATCTTGGCAGTGGTCTTCCATCGGCTGAGAGGATGATGATGGTGATGATGAATATAATTTTGCAGATGACCATCCATGGGTCTTCGTGATCTTGCTGGTGGCCAAATGGGGAGTGTAACGTGTAGCACGGCGCAACTACCTGAAGAGCACATGCGTGCGCTTACTCCGTGCAGAGAGCATCCTGCGCACCTTGGCGGCGCTGCTCTACGTTGCGCGCCTGTGCGTCTTGGCAAAGCTGCGCGCCAGTGTGCCTTGGTGACGCTGCGCGCCAGTGCGTCTTGACGGCGCTGCACTACGCTGCGCGCCAGCGTGCCTTGGTGACGCTGCACGCCAGTGCGCCCTGACGGCGCTGCGCGCCAGCGTGCCTTGGTGACGCTGCGCGCCAGTGCGTCTTGGCGACGCTGCGCGCCTGTGCGCCTTGACGGTGCTGCACTGCGCTGCGCGCCAGTGTGCCTTGGCGACGCTGCGCGCCTGTGCGCCTTGACGGTGCTGCACTGCGCTGCGCGCCAGTGTGCCTTGGCGACGCTGCGCGCCTGTGCGCCTTGACGGTGCTGCACTGCGCTGCGCGCCAGTGTGCCTTGGCGACGCTGCGCGCCTGTGCGCCTTGACGGTGCTGCACTGCGCTGCGCGCCAGTGTGCCTTGGCGACGCTGCGCGCCTGTGCGCCTTGACGGTGCTGCACTGCGCTGCGCGCCAGTGTGCCTTGGCGACGCTGCGCGCCTGTGCGCCTTGACGGTGCTGCACTGCGCTGCGCGCCAGTGCGCCTTGGTAACGCTGCGCGCCTGTGCGCCTTGACGGTTCTGCACTGCGCTGCGCGCCAGTGCGCCTTGGTAACGCTGCGCGCCAGTGTGCCTTGGCGACGCTGCGCGCCTGTGCGCCTTGACGGTGCTGCACTGCGCTGCGCGCCAGTGCGCCTTGGCGACACTACGCGCCTTGAAGGCGATGCACTGCGCTGCGCGCCAGTGCGCCTTGGCGACGCTGCGTGCCTGTGCGCCTCGACGGCGCTGCACTGCGCTGCGCGCCAGTACGCCTTGGCGAGGCTGCGCGCTTGTGCGCCTTGACGGCGCTGCACTGCGCTGCGCGCCAGTGCGCCTTGAGGACGCTACGGGCCAGTGCGCCTTGGTAACGCTGCGCGCCAGTGCGCCTTGACGGTGCTGCACTGCGCTGCGCGCCAGTGTGCCTTGGCGACGCTGCGCGCCTGTGCGCCTTGACGGTGCTGCACTGCGCTGCGCGCCAGTGTGCCTTGGCGACGCTGCGCGCCTGTGCGCCTTGACGGTTCTGCACTGCGCTGCGCGCCAGTGCGCCTTGGTAACGCTGCGCGCCAGTGTGCCTTGGCGACGCTGCGCGCCTGTGCGCCTTGACGGTGCTGCACTGCGCTGCGCGCCAGTGCGCCTTGGCGACACTACGCGCCTTGAAGGCGATGCACTGCGCTGCGCGCCAGTGCGCCTTGGCGACGCTGCGTGCCTGTGCGCCTCGACGGCGCTGCACTGCGCTGCGCGCCAGTACGCCTTGGCGAGGCTGCGCGCTTGTGCGCCTTGACGGCGCTGCACTGCGCTGCGCGCCAGTGCGCCTTGAGGACGCTACGGGCCAGTGCGCCTTGGTAACGCTGCGCGCCAGTGCGCCTTGGCGACGCTGCGCGCCTGTGCGCCTCGACGGCGCTGCACTGCGCTGCGCGCCAGTACGCTTTGGTAACGCTGCGCGCCTGTGCGCCTTGACGGCGCTGCACTGCGCTGCGCGCCAGTGCGCCTTGGCGACGTTGCTCTACGCTGCGCGCCGGTGTGCCTTGACGGCGCTGCTCCGGGCGGCTACCTGATGGCTGACGGGTGCCGTCGGGGATGGTGGCCGGGAGCGTGACTCAGATGCTGACAAGAATCTGTCAAAGTTTGGATCTGACTCTTGCGGACGAGGGCGCCGCATTTTCAGGAGAGGCCGTGTTAGAGATTGAATGAACTACAGAGACTTGAGTAGTGTATGCGGCACCTTACACGCCATAGATAATGATGACTAGACTTTATCATTTGTCTATGGTAGTTACACTGGCAACACAGCACGGTCTCGCGGGCTTTTTGAGAATGAAAATGGCGTCGGTCTCTGTGGTTTGTTCTTGTGCTGTGTTTAATCCTAAATTGAGTGATATTGTGTAAAATTACGAATAGAATTGTTGTAAAACGAATACCTGCTTCTTATTTGTTAAAACTTGTAGCTAAACTTTTTGGCTACTTTTTCTAGCAACTTTTGGGATTGTGAGTTTTTCGAGCCAAAGCCGTAAAAATTAACGAAAATGGAGCAATAAATAAGGAAAAACCATGAAAATTGCTAAATATTTGATTTTCATTTCCTTTTTAATATATTCCACTCTCCTTCTTACTTGTTTTTTTATTCTGGAAGCAGTCAGAAACAGTCAGTAATTTTGTCTTTACATCCGTTTTACGTCCGATACATACATTTTTTAATCATTTATTGAATAAAATGAGCACAAACATTGCTATAACATGAAAATAACACCTAATATATCGAGAAATTAAAACTTTGGCGTTGTTTTATCGATTTTGATGTTTAGCTACTTCTAGCAACTTTTATATGAAAGAAAATTGGGCAATCTAGCAACTTTTCGTGAACTACCTAGCTACAGGCCTAACACACCAGTTGGCAACACTGCTCGCGAACGGCTCTATGGGGCGATAAACTAAACATGCCATCTGTCGAGTTTTTTAGGAACTAAATTTAAAAAAGAAAACAAAAACGCTCATTGGATGGAACGATCATTAGTTTTTTTATCAATGAGCGTTTTTTTTTTCGTTTCATAGTAGATCGATAGATGACGCTACGGTCTATACGAATCTATGTCAAACACTGAAAAATTATCTTTCCCCGAAATGAGGGTAAAAGTGAAGTGAAAAAAAACAAAAATCTTTTGGAACATATTTTTTTTATTATATTTAACTATATTTCTTATGCTAATTTACTCTTTAAGGTGATACAAGACTACAATTTGACTAAAATAAATATAAAAACTCTTTGATCATAAGGCAAAATCTGAAATTGAACTGGCAATAAGAAAACTTGAGCTGTCAAATGTCATTGTTAATCAAACTCGTATCGTAGCATTTACTTTGTCGTGTTTGTTAGTTTACTTCAGAGAGTCACGTTGCAGGGTTTGCCTTGAACACTTGTCTCTCGCGTGGTGTTCGCGCGGTTCGCGTCTCAGCCTGCCACGAGGCTCCAAAATCCTTCTCAGTTGTTCTTACTCAAAAACAATCCTCGAGATTGGATAGACACTCCCTCAAACTACTTGACACTGGCGAAATCTAACAAGGAAACGCCAATAAATAAAAATAGAATAGAATAGTTTACTTCAAACTGCTTTTCTGAAAAACAACGAAAAAGGACTGTATTTTTGGCTAAGAAAGAAATCGAAAATAATTTCAATTTTTTTTTGATGACGTCTTCCAAATCCGAACCAAAGAGAATGAAATCTCTACGTTTTTTAGTGTATAGGTGACATTGCAGAGGAAGTTTTTGCTTGACAGTTTGTCGTACAGACACTACTGCCATCTATTGAGTTATAAGAAAACGGCATTAAAAAAAATAAAGAAAAACGCTCATTTATCCGTTTGGAAAGGCAATGGGAACTAGCCCTTACAGCCTGATCTTCAGTTAAGGTACAGATATACATTGGTATAATTACTATACTCTTTGATATACATGCTCATGAGCATGCCAGAAATGAGCATGCTATTAAGGCTGAGATTCAGAGACGATTTTTTCCGTCTTAGCTCGAGCTAAGTAGGGTCGAAATGTATGGATTTTGACATACGGGAGTTCGAACTATGACTTAAGAATCGTCTCTGAATCTCGGCCTAAAGTAGCCCATTCACAGTAGTCCTACATGTAGGACTACAACACCATTCACTATCCTGCAAGTAGGACTACTCATACATTTTGCTCAAGGTCGTCGGACGCCTTGTAGGACTACAACACCATTCACTGTCCAATATTGCTGTAGGACTGCAAGACGGACTACTGTGAATGGGCTCCTTGAGGCCGAGATTCAGAGACGATTTTTTCCGTCTTAGCTCGAGCTAAGTAGGGTCGAAATGTATGGATTTTGACATAAGGGAGTTCGAACTATGACTTACAAATCGTCTCTGAATCTCAGCCTAAGTGTTTACACTTGCTAGAAATAAGCATGCTCGATTGTAGCATGCTCTTTTGATTCTCGAATGAGCATGTTTTTTTTTTTTTTTTATAATTTATCCTTACGGAAAGGCAATGGGAACTAGCCCTTACAGCCTGGTCTTTAGTTACATTTTTCTTTGTACTTAACCTAACCTACCTAACTCTTGAAATGCAAGGGTGGTTCAAACATTCCAATTAGATGAGTTTTACACGAGGATTAATCCAAATCAAACGGGAGCGCCTATCTTTATTTCTCACTTTAACTATATTGTTCTCCATTCATGGCACATTATTAAACTAATTCCACCACATTAACACAATAATAACCACGAAAAACGAATTTAGAAAATTAAGAAACAAAGCCCGTCCTTTTCTTCTCAATTCCAACGCAAAACTCTTCTTTTTAATGAATTTTATGATCTTGGAAGCTCGCGCGATGCCGCCAAAAACACTACCTCAAGAGACGCGAAAAAAAAAACAGCTGTCCCATACATTTGAGTCTGGTAGGTACGGCAGTTTTGTATGGGACAGCAGATTTTTTTTCGCGTATCCTGAGGTAGACTCCATAGTGAAAGTTGTTCAGTTTGACGGTATGAGTTCACCGTTTCAGTTTGCGGAGGGCTGTCCCTTACACCCTGTATATATTTAAGTTTGAGGTTATAATTAGCAAAAAGTGAAATTTTTGGTATCCTGCTGCACAAATGTGAGAGGGTTGAATGAGGGGCAGCCCTCCTTACCCCCCCCCCCCTCTTTTTTAATATTTTAAGTTTGAGGTTATAATTTGCAAAAAAGATTTATCGGTGGATGGGTATCATGGGTAGGGGGGATAAGGAGGGGTTGAGACTCTCAACTTGAGAGGGAATGTTTTCGGGTAGACTTGGGTTTAAACAGTAGCAATTCGGTTCTTATATATCTTCGGTTATTATTTATTATTATTATTATTATTATAAATATTAAAAAAGAGGGGGTGTCGTCCTCCCGTCACAGGGGAGGGGTAACGGGGGCTGCCCCATTTCACCCTCTCAAAATTGTGCAGCAGGATACTAAAAATTACACTTTTTGCTAATTATAACCTCAAACTTAAATAGCTGTATTTTGTGTTTTCTGACTGAAATATGATAGACCCAAAGAGTAATAAGTATATTAGAAAAGAGAACCCACTCGTGGCAAAATTATGCATCCACCTTATGTCAAATTGAAAGCTACCTAACTCCATCTATGTTCCCGTTCTGTTATTAAACCTATACTATACATACCTACATATATCTACTCATACGTATACATATTATTGTTTTGAATGCTAGTTTTCGTTCAATCCCGCACCGATCCTGTTAAATTTCAGTCTCCCTACTATTTCTGTAATCTGTATATTGGTTAGAGAACAACAGAAACTCCAGAACATCACTAAATCGGCACGAAATTGAACTAAAACTACAAACAACACGCACATAACACAAATAGGCAGCCATCTTGTGAATTTGGCAATTTGACATTGACATAGACCATAAAATCTTTTTTTTTCGTAGTTTGCAGAACGTAATACTAGATGGCTGCACTTTCTATGCAAACTACATTGAAGATACCTGCCAAAAGGCAAATGTCCTCCCACTGGATAGACCCGTGCCCGACAGGGTGGGAAACGTTTTTTAAATTACATCTCATAATACTTTTGATAAGAATATTACTTACAAAACCTTAAATTAGCTTTATTTACAACAAATTTCAAATTGTCCCGATTTCTTGACCACACTTCTTCTGAATTATAATTTTTTGTTTCGGGAACACTGGTACAATAGCATGCTTAAGGAGCCCATTCACAGTAGTCCGTCTTGCAGTCCTACAGCAATATTGGACAGTGAATGGTGTTGTAGTCCTACAAGGCGTCCGATGACCTTGAGCAAAATGTATGAGTAGTCCTACTTGCAGGATAGTGAATGGTGTTGTAGTCCTACATGTAGGACTACTGTGAATGGGCTACTTTATAGTTGTAAACGTGCGGTTATTAACCGGTTAAAAACGAAACAAGCGGCGTGAAACGAATAACTCCCCGCTTGAAATGGGTTTTTAACCGACGGACGTGAGCAAAGACATAATAAGTATTTTTTTGGTTACAAGCATATTTATTTAAGGAAGTTATGTGACTTATTTATATATATATATATATATATATATTTAACATAATATAATATTACTAAATATTTAATCTATCAAAATAGTGTTTTATTCCCCTCATCGCTTTGTACAAGTATCTCGGTCTAAATCTCATTCATCTCATCAATTCTAGATTTTATTAAAAGAATGACCATTAGGTAGGTACTCATAAATAACATAAGTACAATATTTTATTCGGCGCTTACGGTGCGGTGTGAACTCGCGTCCGCACAAAGCGGCAACGTCGCGTCGTCAAAGGCGAAGCCGTGGTCAAAAACAAATGTGATCTGCGGCTTTCTTATGTACCTACTGCCCAAGGTTAGTTTTTATCCTCGACGGAGGTGGAAAGCGGCAGCTTCGTTTAGCGCAGCGGGATGAAAATTGACACTTTCCGTCCGGAGGGGAGAAAAAAAGTTTAAACTGGCGCAAAAATTCTAGTTATATGAAAAAACCCGTTTCTCCCCGGCTCAAATGGTTAAAAACCGTTTCAAGCGAAAAACCTCGTTTTTAACAGCTCGGTTTAAACCGATTCTAACCGGCTTTGCATCTATAAGCATGCTACAATAGCAAGTACCTATACCTATTTGTTTGCTAGAAGCATGCTCATTCAGGTGAATCCAAAGAACATGCTTATTTCTAGCAAGTGTAAACACTTAATAGCATGCTCATTTCTAGCATGCTTATTAGCATGCTACTAATGAGCATGTGTATCTGTACCTTATAGCTCTGTCCCTCTTGTTAGTATCTAAATTTAGCCAAGTGTAATAACACCTTTAACGATGGATCTAAGGCCGAGATTCAGGCCGAGATTGAGGCCGAGATTCAGAGACGATTTTTTCCGTCTTAGCTCGAGCTAAGTAGGGTCGAAATGTATGGATTTTGACATACGGGAGTTCGAACTATGACTTACAAATCGTCTCTGAATCTCGGCCTCAGATTCAGAGACGATTCGTTAAGACGTGCTAAGCACGGTCTAAGCCAAGACAGCTAAAGTAGTACTTAACGCGAACTAACTTTTTGGTATTCACAGTCGCGTTTCAACCGGTGCTAAGCCACTGCTCGGCTAAGCACCGGCTAAGTAGTAGCATGGTGTTGCCAAGGTGTTCAAAACTGCTACATGAAAGAATGAAGTGATAGAACCATAGGAAGTCGTCATAAGAGTAAAAGAGGTAGAATATTGTGTCAAAGATGGCCCGATGCTAATGGAACACAATGGAAAATTCAAAATACGCGGGTGATTTGAATTGCTTTTGCGTAAAATGGGGTCCGGACCCGTGCTCCACCTAGGCTCTCTACTTGGGTGGAGCATGGTATACTTCCAGGTGGGTCCGGACCCGTGCTCCGCCTAGGCTCTCCACCTGGGTGAAGCATAGAATACTAACAGGTGAGTCCGGACCCGTGCTCCACCTAGGCTCTCCACCTGGGTGGAGCATGGTATACTTCCAGGTGGGTCCGGACCCGTGCTCCACCTAGGCTCTCCACCTGGGTGGAGCATGGTATACTTCCAGGTGGGTCCGGACCCGTGCTCCACCTAGGCTCTCCACCTGGGTGGAGCATGGTTTACTTCCAGGTGGGTCCGGACCTGTGCTCCGTCTAGGCTCTCCACCTGGATGAAGCATGGTATACTTCCAGGTGGGTACAGACCCGTCCTTCACCTAGGTGAAGCATGGTATACTTTCAGAGACCCGTGCTCCACCTGGGCTCTCCACCTGGGTGAAGCATGGAATACTAACAGGTGAGTCCGGACCCGTGCTCCACCTAGGCTCTCCACCTGGGTGAAGCATGGGATACTAACAGGTGGGTCCGGACCCATGCTCCACCTACGCTCTCCCCCTGAGGAGGCGTGGTCAGCAATACGGATTTTGCAGGTGCCGCATTGACGGATGCGAGTGCAGTGGACACACTTCCATAGAAATCCATACAAAACAAAGCAAGAAATTTGTCCGCTGCGTCCGCTACCTTGCGACTCCGGTGCGCATTTACCTTAATATCATCAGTTGGAGCATGAGGACCTGTAAGTATCCCATGCTTCACGGACCCACCTTTAAAGTATACCATGCTTCACTCAGGTGGAGAGCCTAGGTTGAGCACGGGCCCGGACGTCAACGATTGGAGCACAACAACCTGTAAGTATCCATGCTCCACCCAGGTGGAGAGCCTAGGTGGAGCACGGGCCCAGACGTCATCAGTTGGAGCACAAGGACCTGTAAGTATCCATTCTCCACCCAGGTGGAGCACGGGCCCTGACCCGTAAAATGCATGTAAAATGGTTGAATAAATTAATGAGAAAAATCACAATCAAAATAAAACCAGGAGGTTCGATTTATGGAAACTTTAATAAAAGGGGTTTATTTACTCAAAAATATATATGGTACAATGAAGTAAGTAATACAAAGAAATAAAATAAATAAAATAAAAATAAAATAGCCTTTATTCACCGACTTCACAATATTTTCCTTATTCTACACTTTAATCCTGAATCCTGCATTTGGTCGGGTTGTCCTGAGACATAGGCCTCCTCCAACCTTTTCCACTCCGTTCTTTCCTTTGAACTTACTCCAACCCTTTGGGAAATCATCCTCCCACTGTCGCACCGGTCTGCCTCTACTGTGTATGCCGTCTCTTGGATACCATTCCGTTATTTCCCTTGTCCATTTTTCTTTTTTGGATCGCATCATGTGGCCTGTCCATCTCCATTTGAGCAGTCTCGTCTTACGGGTCACATCTGTCACTTTTGTTCTCTTCCTTATACAAGTTAGTCATCACCTATCTCTCAGTTTGATTCCTAACATGCTTCTTTCCATTCCTTGTTGACATACTTTTAGTTTTTGTAGCATGATGCTACAAAAATAATTTTAATAAAAGTTAATGACTAGATATTATTCAATAATTTTGCAGTTGCACACACAATGTTGTTGTAAAATGCACAGACCAGCAGACGGGCGAAAGCGAGAAGCTTCTTCTCCATACTCCTTATCTTCTTTCAACACTTTACTGGTGTGCAACAACATTTCTGGTCTAAACTTCCAAAAAATTATAATTCTGTTGTGCTCTCGAGCTGGGATTCAAGCGAGTAAGCACATACAGTGTGTAGCCCGGTACCTTCCACTCTCCCTAACTAAAATTATCATTATTTGTCCAGCCTTTATTTGGCGATCACTCTGCAACATCAAAAATTGTCATCGTTGGTACAACAGCGAGCGGCCTGAAAATAAAAGTTATGTTTATTATACTACATAAAGCTAGGTATGTAATCTAATCACTAAACTTTTATTGCTATGGGATCATAAGACTTGTACATACTAATATTATATTATAATTATACATTAAATCAAGTTTTCGAGATTGGTGGTGCGATGCGGAGAGGTATCAACAATTAACCATGAGGATTTGGGTTCAAATCCGCACAGATGATAAGCCACATACATATACAACTATCCACTGTCTTGCAAGCAGTGAAGTCGTAGCAAAGCTCTTTTAGCATATTGTAGGTGTCAACATTGAATAATGTGTAAAGCGGTGATAGGTGGCTAGCCCTTCACCCACCAACCAATACACTGCAGAAGAAACCCTAATCCTTTCGTCACCTTGTCAACACCAACAGGGTGAAATAAGCCAAAATCACAGGGCCATCTTAACACGTTTGCGGGCAGTGAATGAGACACAATCAAACTTTTACTATCACTGCTATAGCCGGTCACTTTCCACATTTTTCAACTATTACTTACCTATTTAGTAAGAGATAAGATATGAACATTTTTTCTGAAATATCCCTGGATGTTGAGTGTTGAGAAAAGCTTCAAATTGAGAAGCTACATCGAGCAAAAAGTATGGGATCTTCACACACTCTCCGGCACAGCCTTTCCATCAAGGAGGGTGTTTAGTTCACCATGCATAACCAATGCAATGCGCATTGGTAGATTACATTACACATCACAATAGTTATTGGTAGGTATCCTTTGTAGAATGTCGCTCCCCGTTAATTAAAGTAACAATAATGTTAATTTACTTTCGGTATGGAATCGAAAGGGTTCTTCATTCTTGCTGACCAT
The DNA here is from genome assembly GCA_963693445.1 of Agonopterix heracliana. NCBI lineage: Eukaryota > Metazoa > Arthropoda > Insecta > Lepidoptera > Depressariidae > Agonopterix > Agonopterix heracliana. The sequence goes on along the minus strand of OY856323.1, from coordinate 14,446,112 downwards.
GCTGATGCTGGCTGACGAAGTGAAACAGAACTTGAACAATCTCGTCAAAATCATATTTACTCCAGAAATTTAACAAAAACACGGCCGCCCGGCCGATATTGTGATATTGTCCATATTATTTATACTTAAACCACTGATTTAGTTATTTAGTTCTGCAGTTCCAAAATTGTGTTTTGCTTGCAGTTCCGAGTTTTCTTACAAAGAGTTTTCTTGTTTCAAACGAAATATATTTATCGCGTAGATTTATCGATATTTATGTTATAATGAGGACTTTGACGTGGACTTTGACATTGACATGACCAATATTATTCGTTTTGCTGGCAAATTTTTGGCATTATGGCCCGATTCCTTGCTGAGTAGGCGTCAAGTAGGCGTTAAGTCGCCGATTTCGGGAACTAACGCTCGGCTTAGTTTGAGTTCGGTCTTAGCTAAGTTTTACTCGACTCTGAATACGAAAAGTGACGTTAGCATCGGTTTTGACATACGGGAGTTCGAACTATGACTTACAAATCGTCTCTGAATCTCGGCCAGAGACGATTTGTGAGTCATAGTTCGAACTCCCGTATGTCAAAATCCATACATTTCGACCCTACTTAGCTCGAACTAAGACTAAGGCCGAGATTCAGAGACGATTTGTAAGTCATAGTTCGAACTCCCGTATGTCAAAATCCATACATTTCGCCCCTACTTAGCTCGAGCTAAGACGGAAAAAATCGTCTCTGAATCTCGGCCTAAGAAAATCGTCTCTGAATCTCGGCCTAAATCATAAAGGATGGAACTCCTCCTTACAAACATCGAAACAAGAAAATTGGCCATGGCGGTCGGGGTAATATCCGACCTTCTTTCATACGACTCCGCCGTCGATATTTCCAACTTTAGGTGTGTCCCTTTCTAACAGAACAAAAATTAAATAAAAACTCTTTTTTTATTTTTGACGTTGGATTAGAAAGGGACAAAGCTGGGACAAAGTTAACGTCACTAAAAACAACTACTAGTATAAGAGATAAGTGTACTTTTTGCAACCATAAGCTGCAAGGCTGATTCAGTGTTTATGGGGTGAAGAGCATCTCTGTGATGGGGTTGACATCGGTCTGCCTGCATATCGTCAGTCGGTTAAGAAGTTACAGTCGTTTAAAGGTCAGTTATGGTTGCAAAAAAGGGACGATCAGCTGCAAGGCTGATCGTATGGTACTATTGTAATATGCACTGTAGCTATGTGAACAGTACAAAAACTGACGTGGTTCATCAGTCGGTTTAGGAGATACAGCCGTTCAAAGGTCGGTTATGGTTGCAAAAAACGGACGATCAGCTGCAAGGCTGATCATAGGATATTATTGTAATATACACTAAAGCTATGTGAACAGTACAAAAACTGACATGATCCATCAGTCGGTTTAGTAGGTACAGCCGTTCAAAGTTCAAAAATTTATGGTTACAAAAAAAAATAATGATCTCCCGAAAGGATGATCTTAGGATATTATTGTAATATGCACTGCAGGCATGTGAACAGTACAAAAACTGAGATGATCCGTCAGTCGGTTTAGTAGTTACAGCCGTTCAAAGTTGCAAAAATTCATAACTACAAAAAAATAATCATCTTCCGAAGGGATTATCTTTGGATATTATTGTAATATACACTGTAGTTATGTGAACAGTACAAAAACTGAGATGATCCGTCACTAAGTTTAGTAGGTACAGCAGCTCAAAGTTGCAAAAATTACTGGTGATAAAGATATTATGGCTACCGAAAAGCCTGACTATGAGAAAGTATTGTAATATAGTGGGACTGATATATACATGTGTATAAAAGTCCCTCAAAAAGAATAAAATAAAAAAAAAAAGACAGTATTGTAATATACGCAGTAAGTATGTGAACACTATTAAACTGACATAATTATATATGTCAGTTCACGAGTTATAAACGCTAAAATGAAATATAATCCTGTTAGACATTATTATAAGTGGTTAAGTTTCAATAAAATTCTGTTAAAAGCCTTATAGTATAGAATTACCACCACCTTCACGGCACCACTAGCCCTTTGATACGTTATGCCTTCCTGAACCCTTAAGGTGTATGCACATTTATCAGAAGCGAACGAGCCGAGAGGCGAACGAATCGAATTTTTTGAATTGGTTGTATCAAATTCTATGACACCTCACACACTTATCCGCGGCGAATCGGACGAATCGTCAGAAGAAATAAAAGGAAATTCGTTTCGTTCACCTCCTTAGTAATTTACTCATTATTTAACTTAATTGACATAATTTTTCAATTATTAATTTGATCTACACCTTAGTTCTAATGTTCGTATCTTTTTTTAAAAATTTTACTTGGCTATAGTTCTGAAATACAGGTGGGGACAGCAATACAGAGTTTAAGGGCTGCCCTCCGCACCACAGACTGAAGCGGTGAACTCAGACCATCAAACTGATCAGCTTTCAGCTTACCTCATTATAAAAAGATAAGCGTACTTTTGGTAACTATCAGCTGCAAGGCTGATCAATAGATATTCATAGGATGTAGTGTAGAGCATATCTGTGATGGGGGATAGACCCTGTCTGCCTGCATAGCTCCAGTCGGTTTAGGAGTTACAGACGTTTAAAGGTCAGAAAAAAATTAACAATCAGCTGCAAGGCTGATCGTATGATATTATTGTAGTATGTACTGTAGCTATGTGAACAGTAAAAAAACTGACATGGTTCATCAGTCGGTTAAGGAGATACAGCCATTCAAAGGTCGGACCTTTGAACGGTTGTATCTTCTAAACCGACTGGCAGTTTATGTCAGATTTTGTACTGTTCACATAGCTACGGTGCATACCTACTACAATAATATCATTCTAAATTATCTTATTCTCTTATTCTTGTTGTGGGGGCCGGCAGGCCATCCTCATCACAGAGTTGCTCTTCATCCTATGGACTCTGAATCGACTTTTATCATGGTTACCAAAAGTACGCATATCTCTTATACTATCAGGAAACTCGAAAAAAAATCATCTCTTTCATACAAAACTGCTGTACCTACCCGACTCAAATGTATGGGACAACTGATTTTTTTCCCGTTTCCTGAGGTAGGTTCTATTTTGGAAGTTGTTCAGTTCGGAGCTCACCGTTTCAGTTTGCGGAGGGCTGTCCCTGTATTTATGATTCTTTTGACAAATATGTAAAAATATTTTCAAAATCTATTAAAAATAAGTGTTTTTGGACTCACACATTCATACGCTTTCAATTGATACCCAACACGATATTGCAGAAAAAATAATGTATAATCTTTCTACTCCACAAAACTGCCACCAATATAAAAATTAAGCGTTTGTGACATAATTTATTTGATTTGGTCATTAATTAATATAAGTGTGCCGAATTTCAGCATCCTGTGTCTAACGGCATCTGAGAAAAATGACTGTGACAGACGGATGGACAGACACTGAGATGATTACATATAAGTGTTTTGTTTCGTCATTTTTGGCCCGGAACACTAAAAAGTGCTATACCTACTGACCCTTCTCTATCCTTTATTATACAATACCGGACAATAGCCTGTATTAGTATGGCTCTCAAATAGCTAAAGCACCAAAAAGTACCAGGTGATAACGGAATTACATTCGAACCCATGAAAGAAGCGTGATCGCTTATAATGAGATGTTTATAAGCTGTTTTTGCTCCAAGAGTCATGACGAACCACCCCACACATCTCTCCTCCAGAACGAGCTGGGTTCCGAAAAGGCTTCAGCACCATAGGCTACATACCTGTGCACATACACACGCTTCAGCATGATATACAGAAGTGTATAAAATGTATCTTTGCTTAGCGTTCGTGGAATACCAGAAAGCCTCCTGCTTGATCTAGACTAGTAAATCTAGTAATGAAATATCTCCAGCGATTCCGTGTTGACTCTCGGTGCTGAATGAATTGCTTGTACAAAAGTGCCACTATGTCAGTCCGAATACAGAGCCAAAACTCGAAACCTATCCTACTGCAGCGAGGTTTTAGGAAGGGAGGTGCTATTTCTCCAAAACTAGTCACAGCTGCCTGCACTGGAAGATGTTTTGAAGGTTCCGGATTGGAAAGGATAGTTCATCAAATATAACCTGAAAAGGCAATATAAATGGCAAAAATACATCAGGAAAACGGTTTCGCGGCGATATAGCAGTCATGGCAGAGATCCTGGAGAACCTCAGTAGAATAAGAAGCTATAAGTTCTCCAAAAAGGAAATAAAGAAATAATAAACTAAGGAGAGCCTACGAATATTTCCATAGTGTCATTCATATGATTTCTAGTTTTCATCAAAGAAATTGATTCTTGACTTTTGATTATTTTACGAGAATAAAACTTTGCTTTTACTTTACGGTTTTCTATTTGCATTTGAAGGGTGACCGCATATCTGTCCGCAGTGAAGGAGCCGAAGGAGGTGAACGAAACGAATTTCCTTTTATTTCTTCTGACGATTCGTCCGATTCGCCGCGGATGTGTGTGAGCGAGTGTGCGAGGTGTCATAGAATTAAATACAACCAATTCTAAAATTCGATTCGATCGCCTCTCGGCTCGTTCGCCTCTGATAAATGTGCATACACCTTAAGGGTTCAGGAAGGCATAACGTATCAAGGGGCTAGTGATGTGGTGAAGGTGGTAATTAATTGGTGGTAATTCTATACTATAAGGTTTTTAACAGAATTTTATTGAAACTTAACCACTTCTAATAATGTTTAACAGGATTATATTTCATTTTAGCGTTTATAACTCGTGAACTGACATAATAATTATGTCAGTTTAATAGTGTCCACTGCGTATATTGCAATACTTTCTTATAGTCAGGCTTTCCGGTAGTCATAATATCTTTATCACTATTAATTTGTGCAACTTTGAACGGCTGTACCTACTAAACCTAGTGACGGATAATCTCAGTTTTTGTACTGTTCACATAACTACAGTGTATATTACAATAATATCCAAAGATAATCCCTTCTATTATAAGAGATAAGTGTACTTTTTGCAACCATCAGCAGCAAGGCTGATTCAGTGTTTATGTGGTGAAGAGCATCTCTGTGATGGGGATGGACCAGGTCTGCCTGCATAACTTCAGTCGGTTTAGGAGTTACAGACGTTTAAAGGTCTGGAAAAAAATTACGAACAGCTGCAGGGCTGATCGTGTGATATTATTGTAGTATGCACTGTAGCCATGTGAACAGTACAAAAACTGACATGGTTCATCAGTCGGTTTCGGAGTTACTGACGTTCAAAGGTCTGACCTTTGAACGGCTGTATCTCCTAAACCGACTGGCAGTTCATGTCAGTTTTTGTACTTTTCGCATAGCTACAGTGCATACTACAATAATATCATACGATCAGCCTTGCTGTGGATCGTAATTTTTTTCCAGACCTTTAAACGTCTGTAACTCCTAAACCGACTGAAGTTATGCAGGCAGACCTGGTCCATCACCATCACACAGATGCTCTATACCACATAAACACTGAATCAGCCTTGCTGCTGATGGTTGCAAAAAGTACACTTATCTCTTAGTCTATTCAGAAGATGATTATTTTTTTGTAGTTATGAATTTTTGCAACTTTGAACGGCTGTGTACCTACTAAACCGACTGACGGATCATCTCAGTTTTTGTACTGTTCACTTGCCTGCAGTGCATATTACAATAATATCCTAAGATCATCCTTTCGGGAGATCATTATTTTTTTTGTAACCATTAATTTTTGAACTTTGAACGGCTGTACCTACTATACCGACTAGTGGATTATGTCAGTTTTTGTACTTTTCACATAGCTTCAGTGCATATTACAATAATATCCTATGATCAGCCTTGCAGCTGATCGTCCGTTTTTTGCAACCATAACCGACCTTTGAACGGCTGTATCTCCTAAACCGACTGATGAACCACGTCAGTTTTTGTACTGTTCACATAGCTACAGTGCATATTACAAGGGTGGTAATTAAACAGACTTCTTTTTAATAGCAGTATAAGCCTCTAAAAATCTACATTGCCTTCTAAATTACTAAGTCAGCCACAATCAACGCGCGTCTAAATAATACTATCTTAGCCACTAGTTATCTTCTATATAAGACACTCTAAATACAACTTAGCATGGTGGTTATTTCTTAGCATCTAAATTTGTAATATGCATTCAAGCAGTAATCTTCTAAAATATTAATAAATGACACCAAGAAAGTAGTTCAATTAGCTTCTAATTTTATAACTCAGTAAGTTTAAAATTTAACTCGTCCTACATTAATTAATCGTCAAAATTTACCTAAAATTGTCATCAAATAGTAAATTATGGCCACTAAATACCCAGAAACTATTGAAGGAAAACAAAACAAAAGACTTTTTAAATCAATTCATGTACTTTGAAATACCATAATTTTACGTATAGTAATTAAAATAAAGATATATTAGATAGATAATAGAAGGTCCCATACAAAATTAGGACTTCGAAAATTGTCAACAAAAAACAATCGCCAAATGTAACATTCGGGATTCGGGGGATGACACCCCTCCCCCCCTTTTTTTAGTCCAATTTTGTTTTGAGTAGTAGACTAGCTAAACAGTAGTGTTATTTAGGACCGGAACAGCTATCTTGGATAAATGAATAAGACACGTCAAATCGGTTTAAGCGCTATATTCATACTAAATCGTTAGTACGTAGGTACTTCGGATCGCAGCCGCAAGCTTCACTTAAACATTTATGTTATACCCACATAACATCCCTCCACCTTCGATCAAAATAAAATGAATGGATAGGCCTTACGCGAACATTTCAAACCAGAAAAGTGAAGCAAAACAAATGAAATTTTTACTTGTCACTTGTATGAAAGTGCCCTAGATTTGACAGATAATGGCGCTAGTTTGTATGTACCAAGTGCACCAGTAGTTTGCTTCAACTTACCGCGCTTTAGGCCTATCCATTCATTTTATTTTGATCGAAGCCCTCCACCAATATTTTGACAATTTACAATAATTACACAAATTTATAATTCACTGGTTTCCGCGGCCTTAATGTACGAGGTGGAACCGCAGCCGACCCCGTATCACTCGCGGTCGCGATAGGCGGCGGCGACGCCGCGTCCGTCGAGCTCAGTCCGGGCGCTTGCCCCTCTGGCTGTTCCAGCGCGGGTGGACTCGTGCTGACAAGGTTTCTGTCCTCCTCTGAACGGCCAGTCTGTTCCCGTCCCGCTTCTAATAACAAAGGGGGTAAAATGTCTCCCGTCTCTTCGGATGACTCTGGGGTGACCGCTAAGGGAGCATGCGCCGGCTCGTTGTCCGTACCGATGGCTGACGATGACAACCCTTCCTCCCCTTTTAATTCATAAATTTGATTCTTATGTCTTTTTAATACTTTTTCCTCATCCTTTACTTTTACTAAGTACGCCGATCTTCCAATTTTTTTTTGTATTACTCCTTTCGTCCAATAAAAATTATGGTTACAAAAAGTTTTGACTAAAACTAAATCACCTACTGCAAAATCTATGTTCCGTTTTCCGCAATAGTATTTAAACTGCAAGGACTGTTTGTTCTTTACCACCTCTGCCAGTACGGTGTCGGATGGTGAAGATGATGACCGTAATGGATCCATTAAATCTAATCTATTACGTAATTTTTTCCCAAATAAAACCTGTGCAGGAGATCGATCAGTGGAAGAGTGTACCGAATTCCTATAATTAAATAAAAATTCATTCAATTTCACCTGCAAGTCCCTCCCGCTAGCACCCGACAGCATAATTGATTTCAAGGCCCTTTTAATTATCTTCACGTAACTCTCTGCTTGCCCGTTACTGGCGGGGTGGTAAGTTGGAGAAGTAAGGTGCGTGATGCCATTACTGGTACAAAATGTTTGGAACTCGTGCGAAGTGAACGATGTACCGTTATCAGTGCAAATAGTGTGCACGAGACCAAACCTGGACATTAACTCGCACAGTTTTTCTATTACCACTCGCGAACCGTAGCCAGTACTAACGTCAAACACCTCGACCCACTTTGAATAAGCATCTACCACTACCAGGTACATTTTGTTGTTCACGGGGCCAAGAAAATCGGCATGGATCCGATACCACCCCTCGGGCGGGAAGGGCCAGGGGGTGAGACGGGCGCGTCGCGGCGCCGGCCGCAGCTGTGCGCACACCTCGCACGCCGCCGCGGCGCGCTCCAGGCTCGTGGCCATCCCTGACCACCAGAACCGCTCGCGCGCCTCCGCCTTCATCTTAGCGATACCTAAATGACCCCTATGCAGCTCCTTAATTATTTTTCCCCTCATGGACTCTGGCACCACTAGTTTGCTACCACGCATTATGCATCCGTGTTCGACAGATAATTCTAACCTACACTCGTAGTAAGGCTTTATATCGTTATCGTGCAACCTGCTCGGCCATCCCTCTTTTAAATATCTTATCACCCGTACTAATACACTATCCGACTCAGTCGCTCGTCTGACGTCACACACCGTCAACGGCGGCGGCTCGGTTAGCCAAACGAAGTTTATATAAGTAGCTAAGTCCTCGGAATGCACCGCTACGCGCTCCCCGCCCCCGCAGCAGCCGGCTTGTGACTGTGACGTCAGACCCTGCGCCATGGAGCGGCTAAGATAATCCGCAGCGTTAAGCGCACTCGATACGTATTCTATCGTATAGTTATATGCCGATAAGAAAAGTGCATACCTCTGAAGCCTGTTGGCCGATACCTCTGGAATACCTTTACCGGGTTTAAATATCGATAACAACGGTTTATGGTCGGTTTTCAATATAAAGGGCTCTGCTTTCCCGTAAAGATAGTGATGAAATTTACGGACCCCGAAAATAATAGCTGTAGCTTCTTTCTGTATCTGACTGTATCTTTTTTCCGCTGAGTTTAAAGACCTTGTGACATAAGATATGGGTTTTTCAATACCATCTTCTATTTGCGAAAGTATGGCTCCGAGACCGAACGGTGACGCATCCACTGTCAGTACTAATTGTGCATTCGGGTTAAAATGTGCTAAGGTATTGTCCGACGATAAAGCCCGTTTAATCGTTACAAAGGCTTTATCATGTTGCTCACCCCACTGCCACTTTGTGTTTTTTTGTAATAGTGAATGCAGCGGGTTAAGAATGCTAGATGCGTTTTTTATGAAACTCCGATAATAATTCACTAAACCTAAAAAAGATTTAAGTTCTGTCACGCATCCTGGCTTTTTCGCTTTTCTTATGGCTTCCACTTTTTCCTGACTTTTATGCAAACCGTCCTTATCAATAATAAACCCCAGATACGCGACCGAATTTTGAAAAAAACTACACTTATCCTTCCTTAGTACCAACCCGGCCTCTTCTAACCTTCTGAAAACTTCCTGTAATCTAGACAAATGCTCCTCTTTTGTCTTCCCTGTTACTAAAATGTCATCCAGAAACTGGAGGACCCCGTCTATACCGGACAATATACTTTCCAACGTACGCTGAAAGATAGCTGGTGCGCTCGACAACCCAAATACAAGGCGATTATATTTAAATAATCCCTTATGCGTATTGATACATGTCAACATTTTCGAATCTTCATGCAATTTCAATTGGTTATATGCTGTTGATAAGTCCAATTATGAAAATTGTAATCCCCCATGAAGTTTCGAAAATAACTCTTCTATCCGAGGAAGAGGATATTTTTCGACTAGAAGTTGTTTGTTGAGCGACACCGAATAATCCGCACATAACCTCAAGGAACATAGGCGTAGCAAGGGGGGGGGCCGGGTGGGCCCGGCCCACCCCAGAATCCATCTGGCCCACCCCAGAAATCAAATGAATTACTTACTAAAAATAAGAGATATCAATAGGTAATAATAAATAAACATATTATTTTCTCTTGTTTCGTTTCTCATGCCCACTTTCTTGAAATGTCAATGTGGTCAGAGTGTATTTTTGCAAAATCTTGCAAATCTTGAAGCAAAATCTCAAGCTCGCTCCGCTCGCTCCTTCGCAGTAAAATCTTGACCTCACTTCGCTCATTCCAGAATTGGGTGAAATGTCGAGCTCGCTTCGCTCGCTCTAGGTTTTGGATCGTATAGTGTAGTTAAAGCATGAGCTTGCTTTGCTCGTTCCAGCGGTGAGGTGGTAAAAAACTCGAGCTCACTTCGCTCGCTCCAGGATTTAAATCTATTACACTGATCTCACTATATTGCAGTAAAACCTCGAGCTCGCTTCGCTCGCTTCTGGCTAGACACATTACAGTAAAATCTCGAGCTCACTTCGCTCGCTCCAGAATTCGGTGAAATGTCGAGCTCGCTTCGCTCGCTCCTAACTACGGTTGTATCACAAAAACCTAGATGCATTGCAGTAAAATCTCGAGCTCACTTAGGTTCGCTCCCTCCAGAATTCAGTGAAATCTCGAGCTCGCTTCGCTCGCTTCTGGCTAGATACATTGCAGTAAGATCTCGAGCTAACTTCGCTCTCTCCAGAATTCGGTGAAATGTCGAGCTCGCTTCGCTCACTCCTGGCTACGATTGTATCACAAAGACCTAGATGAATTACAGTATAATCTCGAGCTCACGTAGCTTCGCTTCCCCCAGAATTCGGTGAAATCTCGAGCTCGCTTCGCTCCCTCTAGGTTTTGGATCCTATAATTTTTTTTTTGTGAATTAAATTCTCGAGCTTGAATTGCTCGTTCCAGGTTTTAGTTTTTCTTACTTCGACCTCGCCTGGACCTGGCCCCCCCTGGGAAAAAATCATTGCTACGCCCATGTCAAGGAACCATCGTGTTTCAACACCGGAACCACGGGACTTGCATAGTCCGAATACCGGACTGGTTCAATAATCCCTGTTTCTACAAGTCGGTCTAATTCTTTTTCTAATTTAGACCGTAAAGCGAAAGGAACAGGACGCGCTTTAAAAAAAATCGGCGCTGAATTTGGTTTTAAATTTAGTTTAACTTCTACATCTCTGCAACAGCCTAATTTTTCAGAAAATAATTGAGGATATCTTTTTGTTAAACTTTTTGGATCAAATACAAAATCACAATTATTTACTTGGCAAATTTCTAATTTAAATTTTGCCATGAAGTCCCTACCCACTAGGGGCGGTCCGCCGTTTTTTACCACAAAAACATCTATTTTTTTAGTTATTCCCTTGAATTCAAAAGGGAGCGTAACTACACCTATCGAAACAATGGGACTACCGTTGTAACTTTGTAAGATTTTTGTGTTCCGATGTAAGTCGTGGCTAGAAAAATATTTATAATACAATTCATCAGAAATAGCCGTTACCGCCGAACCGGTATCAATTTCAAACGATAATCTAACATTTCTTACACTAATCGATTCCTGCATTGGTTCACCATTGACGGTACGAATATTAAATATTAGTCGCTTACCATCGTCCTCACCATCCTCACCACACTGAAGAAAATGATGATTAGAACCACTTTTCCTGCAAACACGTTTCAGGTGCCCCTTTTCACCGCACTTCCGACACAATTAGACCGGCGGCCAGCTACAGACAACTATACCTTATAAAATTAGCGAACTAACTCATTATGCACCTAAAGTAGACTAAAAATAAGTCATAAAAAACTTGGTCTGCCAGGGCGCAGCTTGGCACGTTTTCCGGTGTGATGAAAAATGTGGACCCCAAAATCACCCCATTTTACCTCATCGAATTAAAGGATGGAACTGGTCTGTTGGTCTAGAGACCGATTAGTAAAGCCTAAAAAACCTGGTCTGCCGCCGCCTATCCTGGCAGGTTCATGGGTCCGACTGAATTTAGGGTGCTCCTCGGAGGGTGGATTTTACCTCATCGAATTAATGAATGAAATCAATGCCTATTTATAGTCCTATTAACTATGTTTACATATGCCTTGGTTTGCCTAGGCTCAGCCTGGCAGGTTTCCGGGTCCGACCGATTTTACTTAAAAAAAATTGTTTAGCCAAACTTTGAAAACCGGTATAAATCTACAGAATCTGCGGAAAAATTTACTGACATTAGCTTGTATAAATTAACTAAGATATATGTACTCATAGAAATATCCCTGAAGGTGGAATTTTAATAGAAAAGGTTAACGGCCCGCGGAAACTAAAAGAGAAAGGCATGAGGTCCCGAAGGAAAAAATGTCGAAGACCCTGGGCAATTTGACGTCCCGATGTAAAAAATCCAAAATGGAAAATCCAAGATGGTCGACTTACATTTTCCAAGTCCTCATAACTTTGTAACCATTGACGGTCGGCGCGCTGTGTGTGTACAAATCAAATAAGTAGCAAAGCCCGGCTTACAATGTTTACCTTTCGGTTCTATCAGAAGGCATATTTTTAGTGTCGAAAGAATGGTGGCCCAGAATTGTTAATCTATGTAACAAATAAATTGATAGAAAGATAACTCATTTATTTCACCTGAACCATACAGGAAAAACAGCGACTGACAAAGGTAGACAATTACCTACCTACACGATAAATTAAAATGCCTAATTAGGATATTCGGACATCGTAGGTATTTTTTTTATTAAGGGCTCATTCCTGATGTTTTACACTGCAATTCTGCCAATATCATGATGTGTGGCAGTATCGAAATCTCAATCTCCAGGATTGTTTTATTAACAACATATTTGAGGACACCAAACAGCGGAACTGCGTGGCAAGTCCAGAGATACAAACTGAGACGACCGCCCGTCAATATACTCACCAAGCGACTAAGCTACTTTAAATAGTAAAAAACAAGTAAAACACTTAGTTCAACATGTCTCTATATAATATGGCGTTGACATGGACATGGCTTCGAAACCGGTGATTAGGCCAACATAGTAAAAATACGTGTCCATCAAGCCAGCGTACACATGACGGGAATCAAGATTAATAATTTAGTGCCATTAAATAAGTAGGTAAGTATTAAGTCAGATCATAAGCTATCAAACAAAAAAAATCTTTTTCATCAAAATCGGTTCAGTAGTTTTTGCGTGATGTGCGAACAAACAAACAAACTAACAATTTTGTCAATAGATGGCGCTGCACGTCATTTAAATCGCGCCATTGAGTGTTATTAGATTTTATATGAAGTAAACCGCTACTTTTTGATCCTCATGATTTTACGGTTTTATAATAGTTAAGATATTCCGCAAACTACAGAGGCACTATTTAGGAACTACTTATTTAATGGCACTAAATTATTAATCTTGATTCCCGTCATGTGTACGCTGGCTTGATGGACACGTATTTTTACTATTTTGGCCTAATCACCGGTTTCGAAGCCATGTCCATGTCAACGCCATATTATATAGAGACATGTTGAACTAAGTGTTTTACTTGTTTTTTACTATTTAAAGTAGCTTAGTCGATTGGTGAGTATATTGACGGGCGGTCGTCTCAGTTTGTATCTCTGGACTTGCCACGCAGTTCCGCTATTTGGTGTCCTCAATTATGTTTTTGTTAATAAAACAATCCTGGAGATTGAGATTTTGATACTTCCACACATCATGATATTGGCAGAATTGCAGTGTAAAACATCAGGAATGAGCCCTTAATAAAAAAAATACCTACGATGTCCGAATATCCTAATTAGGCATTTTAATTTATCGTGTAGGTAGGTAATTGTCTACCTTTGTCAGTCGCTGTTTTTCCTGTATGGTTCAGGTGAAATAAATGAGTTATCTTTCTATCAATTTATTTGTTACATAGATTAACAATTCTGGGCCACCATTCTTTCGACACTAAAAATATGCCTTCTGATAGAACCGAAAGGTAAACATTGTAAGCCGGGCTTTGCTACTTATTTGATTTGTACACACACAGCGCGCCGACCGTCAATGGTTACAAAGTTATGAGGACTTGGAAAATGTAAGTCGACCATCTTGGATTTTCCATTTTGGATTTTTTACATCGGGACGTCAAATTGCCCAGGGTCTTCGACATTTTTTCCTTCGGGACCTCATGCCTTTCTCTTTTAGTTTCCGCGGGCCGTTAACCTTTTCTATTAAAATTCCACCTTCAGGGATATTTCTATGAGTACATATATCTTAGTTAATTTATACAAGCTAATGTCAGTAAATTTTTCCGCAGATTCTGTAGATTTATACCGGTTTTCAAAGTTTGGCTAAACAATTTTTTTTAAGTAAAATCGGTCGGACCCGGAAACCTGCCAGGCTGAGCCTAGGCAAACCAAGGCATATGTAAACATAGTTAATAGGACTATAAATAGGCATTGATTTCATTCATTAATTCGATGAGGTAAAATCCACCCTCCGAGGAGCACCCTAAATTCAGTCGGACCCATGAACCTGCCAGGATAGGCGGCGGCAGACCAGGTTTTTTAGGCTTTACTAATCGGTCTCTAGACCAACAGACCAGTTCCATCCTTTAATTCGATGAGGTAAAATGGGGTGATTTTGGGGTCCACATTTTTCATCACACCGGAAAACGTGCCAAGCTGCGCCCTGGCAGACCAAGTTTTTTATGACTTATTTTTAGTCTACTTTAGGTGCATAATGAGTTAGTTCGCTAATTTTATAAGGTATAGTTGACTGTAGCTGGCCGCCGGTCTAAATGCATTTTTAAACCGGCACTGTTTAATATTGTGACCGTAAAAACCGCACACGACACATTTCTCCGACGATCCTTGCGATGATGCCGCGCCCGGCCCTTGCTGTGGGCCCGCTGCGGGTCCCGCTCGCGCCGCCATCTTGTGCACCTCCATAAACTGTGGTACAGACGGCGCCGGCGGCGCCGACTGCCTTGCGCCCTCTCTGGCGCAGCGTATGCCGTCTGCCAGTTGTAACGCTTTTTCCAGCGTGAAATCCTTCTCCATGGCCTCACTGAACAAACGATCACGCTCTGGTCCGCCTGCCATGCCCAATATGAATCGATCGCGCAGCTGCTCGTTCAAGATGGAAGACTCGAACCCGCAATGCATCGCTAGACCCCGCACGCGCGCTGCCCATTGAGCCAAAGATTCACCCAACTCTTGCCCAGCACTGTGAAATCTGTGACGTTCGGCGAACCCACATTTCTTTATTTTAAAATGGCCGTCTAGCAAGCTCGTAACCTCTAAATATGTTAAGCTACCAACATCTTTAGGTAAAGCTAGGTCCCTTATCAACCTATACGAGTTCTCTGCCAAACTGCTGAGTAGAATAGCTCGTCGCTTTGCACCGCTCTTGTCCTCATCATCCGTCACTTCGTTAGCTAGGAACCATTGTTCCAACCGACCTTTGTACAACGCCCACTCGTGGGTTTCGTGATTAAAAATGCTTAACACTCCTACTGAGACTTTAGCCATTATCACACGCGTATTGTTCTATCGTCGCCACTGTTATTTAGGACCGGAACAGCTATCTTGGATAAATGAATAAGACACGTCAAATCGGTTTAAGCGCTATATTCATACTAAATCGTTAGTACGTAGGTACTTCGGATCGCAGCCGCAAGCTTCACTTAAACATTTATGTTATACCCACATAACAAGTAGCAATTCGGTTCTGGCACTCGCCGGCCGCTGCCGCGGCACCGCTCGCTCCGCTCGCTCGGCTCGTGCGCTGTGGTCGCAAGAAACCTAACATGCTCGTCGCTTCGCTCCTCGCTAACCTAACCGACTGAGTTAGATCGCGCCCTCTTCCCTTTATAAAAACATAATTTATGAAATATCTAGATAACGGTGAATCCCAGCGAAAGAATAAACCATTAAAACTCATCTAAAACTTTTATTTATTACAAAAATTACAATTGAAACAATTGCAACACGAATGCACGAACGAATTTGGTGCAAATGGCCGGTCGCTGTCGTCTCACGCACTCGCACCAAATCGTACAGTGGCTTTTTTCACGATAAAAGAATATGATGTATTAATTTACATGCTAAGTTGTAATATATGATGTTGTCTATTGAAGCTTGAACTATATTTTTTTGTGGAGCTTATGTTGAAGCTGTAAAACGTAAAATGGTGATGAGTTGTAAAATCCGTGGCTGAGTTAGTAAATTAGGTGGCAATAGATAAATCAGTAGACAAGTTAAAATAATTGCTGAACTTTACTTGACGCTTTCTTTGGAATTATTTAGTTGGTGATGTAAAAAAGACGAATTAGTTTATTAGAAGCTATCTTATTTTCCCGTTGCTTAGTTAAAAAATGAGAAGTTTGATCACGTGGCCAAAAAAAAATTCAGTGGCTAGACTTATAATTTCTCATATTACAATAGTACCATACGATCAGCCTTGCAGCTGATCGTCCGTTTTTTGCAACCATAACTGACCTTTGAACGACTGTACCTACTTAACCGACTGACGATATGCAGGCAGACCGATGTCAACCCCATCACAGAGATGCTCTTCACCCCATAAACACTGAATCAGCCTTGCAGCTTATGGTTGCAAAAAGTACACTTATCTACGGAGAAGAACGATCATTACCGACCACCAAGGAGTATTATCAAGTTTCACGTCTTGTTCGGCAGTCTGCGCTCCACTATAGATTCGAAACTTCTTGCTGCCGAACAAGACGTGAAACATGATAATACTCCTTGGTGGTCGGCGGTAATGATCAAGAAGTTTCAAATCCATGTTCGGCAGTCTGCGCTTCACTATAGATTCGAAACTTCTTGGGCAGGCACTATAGAAGATTCAAAACTTCTTGCTTTAACCTATCCGTATTCCGTTAACCTTTTTTACCGTTCCGTTTCCCTCATGGGCCAAGTATTTCGCTTACGCTGATAGACGAAACATCAGTGTAACCGCGTATGAGACAGCGATAATTTCATCCAGTGATACCATAGGAAATCGAACTCCCATAAAAAATGGGTAAATCAAAAGCCAATGCCTAAGAATGGCGCCTTTTTTCCTTTCGAAATTTTTTAGCGCCGCCATCAATCAAACTTGAATTATAATTCAGAACAAAGTTACAAACAAAACTTTTTATAAGAAGTATCTCTAAACTCAGTCCGGACGGAGATATAAGGCTTGAAGTAAACGTAATGCATATGTTTTCAAATTCAAGCCTTTATATCTCCGTTCGGACGGAGTTTAGGGATATAGGTACATGTGATAACAAGTTTTGTTTGTTACTTTATTCTGAACTAAAATATTCAAGTTTGGTTGACGGCCGCACTAAAAACAACGGCGAAAATATAAGGCACCAACCTTCCATACAAAACCCGCATTGTCTTTTAATAATTTATGTTTACAAAAAAGTGTGATCATATTCGAAGGGGTGCTTCAAACAAACAGAAACAGAAAAATGTTCACTACAAAGTCAACATCTAAATCGCAAAAAAATATCAGTTCCATAAATTTGAGTCTGTCTAGCAGTTTTGTATGGAACTGCATATTTTTCATCGCTATTTCTATGTTGGCTCTGCAGTTAATGTTTCAGTACCGTTCTTCCAGGTTCAGTTTTTTGAGTTTGAGTTGAAGAACCCCATAAAATATGACCACTTTTTTCTGTATCATCATGTGATGTGAATAATACAATACTAATTAAAATTAACTTAATTTACACAATCCTGACAATTTTAATCAGTATTGTATTATTCACATCACATGATGATACAGAAAAAAGTATCATTAACCTTCAAGGAAAAGTAACATTAACCTTCCAACCACAAAGTTAACTCTACCCATCAAACTGAACTACTTTTACTATGGAATCAAACCAGTCTGAACAAATAAAAATCTGCTGCTCCAACAGGCAACATAGATTGTCTTCAAATTGCAAACAGCAAATAGGTAGTTTAATTTATTGTTTTCGTACCTGTCGCCGTTGAGACCACGGGGGTTTGGGGTGCCGAGGCAAAGACCTTCGTTGCGGAGATTGGCCGTCGACTGAGGGAGCGAAATTGTGACCCCCGTTCCGGGTCGTTTCTGGTGCAGAGGCTAGCCGTAGCAATTCAGCGTGGCAACGCTGCTAGCATTATGGGCTCCTTTGCGCCGGGATCGACAAGGGACGGGTTATTTGACTAAGCTTGCTTTTTTTTTTGTTTTGACGAAGCTTGTTGCTGATTTATATCTGTTTGTGTATATGTGTAATTGACGACGCTTGTGCTGACCTCTATTTTTGTTATTATTCAGATTACTTATGATCAATAAATTACTTTATTTATTGTTCCGGTTGTGGAGATCCATAATACAAAATGTTCATCTCTTTGAAAACTGAAAGAAATACATGAAATATAGATATCATTATTTATCACAAGTTTTCATTTTTAAGTTTTATGCATCTTTGAATTCCTGATAATTAGGCCTATACAGGGTGAAATTGATATCATTAGCATCCTTTTAAACTAAGAGTCTACCCATCAAACTGAACAACTTTTACTATGGGAGGAAACAAATCGGAGCAAAAAAAAATTCTGCTGTCCCATACATTTGAGTCGTGTAAGCAGCAGCGGCGAGTGCAGTTTAGTATTGGACAGCTGATTATTTTTTTTGCTCCCATAGTAAAAGTTGTTCAGTTTGATGGGTAGACTCTTAGTTTAAAAGGATGCTAATGATATCAATTTCACCCTGTGTACGAAATTTAGGATTTTGTATGGATTTGCCCCCTCCAACATTCCATTCGGAATTACGTTGGCATCCAACCCATACAAAACCAGAATTCGGTTACGGAATTCCGGATGTATATGGCCGCCTTTAATAACCTTCTTCCGGCTTTCCGGCTTTCCGGCTAACCCTTGATATGTAGTACCTACTAGATACGTTTTCTTATACTGTACCCTTGATATACCTAGTCCTAGGTACTGTTATTTTCAAAAAGAAACAGGGTAATTTTTTGTTGACATCTAGTAACCCTTTTCGAGGTTACGAATTACAAAATTTCGTTAAAACTTTGAAAAAGCGCTCTTTAATGTTTATCGGATCATTAAGACAAGATACGTTTTTTAGGTATTTGATTAAAGCATAAATTTATGTTAACATACGTGTGAAAAATGACTTTCGATGCAATAATCCACTGCGGTTCTTAGGCCGAGATTCAGAGACGATTTTTTTGGCTTAGCTCGAGCTAAGTAGGGTAGAAATGTATGGATTTTGACATACGGGAGTTCGAACTATGACTTACAAATCGTCTCTGAATCTCAGCCTTACAGCCTAGAATACTGCACACAATTCGGGATGTCAAGTTTTTTTTGGTCTTCATTTTTATATTTTTTACGGATAGAAGACATAATTTTAAGACACCTATTTCATTCTTATTTCTATTCATCGAGTTTATCAATATAAATTTAATTTTTAAATTATTTTGATCTGTAAGGCTGAGATTCAGGCTGAGATTCAGAGACGATTTGTAAGTCATAGTTCGAACTCCCGTATGTCAAAACCGATGCTAACGTCACTTTTCGTATTCAGAGTCGAGTAAAACTTAGCTAAGACCGAACTCAAACTAAGCCGAGCGTTAGTTCCCGAAATCGGCGACTTAACGCCTACTTGACGCCTACTCAGCAAGGAATCAGGGCCATAATGCCAAAAATTTGCCAGCAAAACGAATAATAATGGTCATGTCAATGTCAATGTCCTCATTTTAACATAAATATTAGTTTGAAACAAGAAAACTCGGAACTGCAAAACACAATTTTGGAACTGCAGAACACTTGGGCCGAGATTCAGAGACGATTTGTAAGTCATAGTTCGAACTCCCGTATGTCAAAACCGATGCTAACGTCACTTTTCGTATTCAGAGTCGAGTAAAACTTAGCTAAGACCGAACTCAAACTAAGCCGAGCGTTAGTTCCCGAAATCGGCGACTTAACGCCTACTTGACGCCTACTCAGCAAGGTATCAGGGCCATAATGCCAAAAATTTGCCAGCAAAACGAATAATAATGGTCATGTCAATGTCAATGTCCTCATTATAACATAAATATTAGTAAAACGTAGTGATATTAGTAAAGTGTAGTGACTTGCTCAGTGAATATTAGTTTGAAACAAGAAAACTCGGAACTGCAAGGTCTGGTCTGCATCAGCATGGTCAGCAAGAATGAAGAACCTTTTCGATTCCATACCGAAAGTAAATTAACATTATTGTTACTTTAATTAACGGGGAGCGACATTCTACAAAGGATACCTACCAATAACTATTGTGATATGTAGTGTAATCTACCAATGCGCATTGGTTATGCATGGTGAACTAAACACCCTCCTTGACGGAAAGGCTGTGCCGGAGAGTTTGTGAAGATGGCATACTTTTTGCTCGATGTAGCTTCTTAATTTGAAGCTTTTCTCAACACTCAACATCCAGGGTTATTTCAGCAAAAATGTTCATATCTTATCTCTTACTAAATAGGTAAGTAATAGTGGAAAATTGTGGAAAGTGACCGGCTATATCAGTGATAGTAAAAGTTTGATTGTGTCTCATTCACTGCCCGCCAACGTGTTAAGATGGCCATGTGATTTTGGCTTATTTCTCCCTGTTGGTGTTGACAAGGTGATGAAAGGATTAGGGTTTCTTCTGCAGTGAATTGGTTGGTGGGTGAAAGGCCAGCCACTTATCACCCATTACACATTATTCAATGTTGACGCCTACAATATGCTAAAAGAGCTTTGCTACAACTGCTTGCAAGACAGTTGATAGTTGTATATGTATGTGCGGATTGAACTGTGCGGATTTGAACCCAAATCCTCATGGTTAATTGTTGATACCTCTCCGCATCGCACCACCAATCTCGAAAACTTGATTTAATGTATAATTATAATATAACATTAGTATGTACAAGTCTTATGATCCCATAGCAATAAAAGTTTAGTGATTAGATTAAATACCTAGCTTTATGTAGTATAAACATATCTTTTATTTTCAGGCCGCTCGCTGTTGCACCAACGATGACAATTTTTGATGTTGCAGAGTGATCACCAAATAAAGGCTGGACAAATAATGATAATTTTAGTTAGGGAGAGTGGAAGGTGCCGGGCCACACACTGTATGTGCTTACTCCCTTTTTGAATCCCAGCTCGAGAGCACAACAGAATTATAATTTTTTGGAAGTTCAGACCAGAAATGTTGTTGCAACTAACTAACCTAACCTAACCTAACCCGCATAAGGAAGAGAACAAAAGTAACAGATGTGCCCCTTTAAGACAAGGGAAATAACGGAATGGTATCCAAGAGACGGCATACGCAGTAGAGGCAGACCAGTGTGACAGTGGGAGGATGATTTCCCAAAGGGTTGGAGAATAAGTTCAAAGGAAAGAACAGAGTGGAAAAGGTTGGAGGAGGCCTATGTCTCAGGACAACCCGACCAAATGCAGGATTAAAGTGTAGAATAAGGAAAATATTGTGAAGTCGGTGAATAAAGGCTATTTTATTTTTATTTTATTTATTTTATTTCTTTGTATTACTTACTTCATTGTACCATATATATTTTTGAGTAAATAAACCCCTTTTATTAAAGTTTCCATAAATCAAACCTCCTTGTTTTATTTTGATTGTGATTTTTCTCATGAATTTATTCAACCATTTTACATGCATTTTACGGGTCAGGGCCCGTGCTCCACCTGGGTGGAGCATGGATACTTACAGGTCCTTGTGCTCCAACTGATGACGTCCGGGCCCGTGCTCCACCTAGGCTCTCCACCTGGGTGGAGCATGGATACTTACAGGTCTTCGTGCTCCAATCGTTGACGTCCGGGCCCGTGCTCAACCGTCCGCTGCGTCCGCTACCTTGCGACTCCGGTGCGCATTCACCTAAATATCATCAGATGGAGCATGAGGACCTGTAAGTATCCCATGCTTCACGGACCCACCTGTAAAGTATACCATGCTTCACTCAGGTGGAGAGCCTAGGTGGAGCACGGGTCCGGACCCACCTGGAAGTATACCATGCTCCACCCAGGTGGAGAGCCTAGGTGGAGCACGGGTCCGGACCCACCTGGAAGTATTCCATGCTCCACCCAGGTGGAGAGCCTAGGCGGAGCACGGGTCCGGACCCACCTGGAAGTATACCATGCTCCACCCAGGTGGAGAGCCTAGGTGGAGCACGGGTCCGGATTCACCTGTTAGTATTCCATGCTTCACCCAGGTGGAGAGCCTAGGCGGAGCACGGGTCCGGACCCACCTGGAAGTATACCATGCTCCACCCAGGTGGAGAGCCTAGGTGGAGCACGGGTCCGGATTCACCTGTTAGTATTCCATGCTTCACCCAGGTGGAGAGCCTAGGCAGAGCACGGGTCCGGACCCACCTGGAAGTATACCATGCTCCACCCAGGTGGAGAGCCTAGGTGGAGCACGGGTCCGGACCCACCTGGAAGTATACCATGCTCCACCCAGGTGGAGAGCCTAGGCAGAGCACGGGTCCGGACCCACCTGGAAGTATACCATGCTCCACCCAGGTGGAGAGCCTAGGTGGAGCACGGGTCCGGACCCACCTGGAAGTATACCATGCTCCACCCAGGTGGAGAGCCTAGGTGGAGTACGGGTCCGGATTCACCTGTTAGTATTCCATGCTTCACCCAGGTGGAGAGCCTAGGCAGAGCACGGGTCCGGACCCACCTGGAAGTATACCATGCTCCACCCAGGTGTAGAGCCTAGGTGGAGCACGGGTCCGGACCCCATTTTACGCAAAAGCAATTCAAATTACCCGCGTATTTTGAATTTTCCATTGTGTTCCATTAGCATCGGGCCATCTTTGACACAATATTCTACCTCTTTTACTCTTATGACGACTTCCTATGGTTCATCACTTCATTCTTTCATGTAGCAGTTTTGAACACCTTGGCAACACCATACTACTACTTAGCCGGTGCTTAGCCGAGCAGTGGCTTAGCACCGGTTGAAACGCGACTGTGAATACCAAAAAGTTAGTTCGCGTTAAGTACTACTTTAGCTGTCTTGGCTTAGACCGTGCTTAGCACGTCTTAACGAATCGTCTCTGAATCTCAGCCTTGGAACTGCAGAACTAGATAACTAAATCAGTGGTTTATAAATAATATGGACAATATCACAATATCGGCCGGGCGGCCGTGTTTTTGTCCAATTTCTGGAGTAATTATGATTTTGACGAAATGGTTGAAGTTCCGTTTCACTTCGTCAGCCAGCATCAGCATGGTCAGCAAGAATGAAGAACCTTTTCGATTCCATACCGAAAGTAAATTAACATTATTGTTACTTTAATTAACGGGGAGCGACATTCTACAAAGGATACCTACCAATAACTATTGTGATGTGTAATGTAACCTACCAATGCGCATTGGTTATGCATGGTGAACTAAACACCCTCCTTGACGGAAAGGCTGTGCCGGAGAGTTTGTGAAGATGGCATACGTTTTGCTCGATGTAGCTTCTTAATTTGAAGCTTTTCTCAACACTCAACATCCAGGGTTATTTCAGCAAAAATGTTCATATCTTATCTCTTACTAAATAGGTAAGTAATAGTGGAAATTTGTGGAAAGTGACCGGCTATAGCAGTGATAGTAAAAGTTTGATTGTGTCTCATTCACTGCCCGCCAACGTGTTAAGATGGCCATGTGATTTTGGCTTATTTCTCCCTGTTGGTGTTGACAAGGTGACGAAAGGATCAGGGTTTCTTCTGCAGTGTAGGTATTGGTTGGTGGGTGAAAGGCCAGCCACCTATCACCCATTACACATTATTCAATGTTGACACCTACAATATGCTAAAAGAGCTTTGCTACAACTGCTTGCAAGACAGTTGATAGTTGTATATGTATGTGCGGATTGAACTGTGCGGATTTGAACCCAAATCCTCATGGTTAATTGTTGATACCTCTCCGCATCGCACCACCAATCTCGAAAACTTGATTTAATGTATAATTATAATATAACATTAGTATGTACAAGTCTTATGATCCCATAGCAATAAAAGTTTAGTGATTAGATTAAATACCTAGCTTTATGTAGTATAAACATATCTTTTATTTTCAGGCCGCTCGCTGTTGCACCAACGATGACAATTTTTGATGTTGCAGAGTGATCACCAAATAAAGGCTGGACAAATAATGATAATTTTAGTTAGGGAGAGTGGAAGGTGCCGGGCACACACTGTTTGTGCTTACTCCCTTTTTGAATCCCAGCTCGAGAGCACAACAGAATTATAATTTTGTGGAAGTTCAGACCAGAAATGTTGTTGCACACCAGTAAAGTGCTGAAAGAAGATAAGGAGTATGGAGAAGAAGCTTCTCTTTAATTTCGCCCGTCTGCTGGTCTGTGCATTTTACAACAACATTGTGTGTGCAACTGCAAAATTATTGAATAATATCTAGTTATTAACTTTTGTAGCATCATGCTACAAAAACTAAAAGTATTTCAACAAGGAATGGAAAGAAGCATGTTAGGAATCAAACTGAGAGATAGGTGGTGACTAACCCGTATAAGGAAGAGAACAAAAGTGACAGATGTGCCCCTTAAGACAAGGGAAATAACGGAATGGTATCCAAGAGACGGCATACGCAGTAGAGGCAGACCGGTGCGACAGTGGGAGGATGATTTCCCAAAGGGTTGGAGAATAAGTTCAAAGGAAAGAACAGAGTGGAAAAGGTTGGAGGAGGCCTATGTCTCAGGACAACCCGACCAAATGCAGGATTAAAGTGTAGAATAAGGAAAATATTGTGAAGTCGGTGAATAAAGGCTATTTTATTTTTATTTTATTTCTTTGTATTACTTACTTCATTGTACCATATATATTTTTGAGTAAATAAACCCCTTTTATTAAAGTTTCCATAAATCGAACCTCCTTGTTTTATTTTGATTGTGATTTTTCTCATGAATTTATTCAACCATTTTACATGCATTTTACGGGTCAGGGCCCGTGCTCCACCTGGGTGGAGCATGGATACTTACAGGTCCTTGTGCTCCAACTGATGACGTCCGGGCCCGTGCTCCACCTAGGCTCTCCACCTGGGTGGAGCATGGATACTTACAGGTCGTCGTGCTCCTATCGTTGACGGCCCGTGCTCAACCGTCCGCTGCGTCCGCTACCTTGCGACTCCGGTGCGCATTCACCTAAATATCATCAGATGGAGCATGAGGACCTGTAAGTATCCCATGCTTCACGGACCCACCTGTAAAGTATACCATGCTTCACTCAGGTGGAGAGCCTAGGTGGAGCACGGGTCCGGACCCACCTGGAAGTATACCATGCTCCACCCAGGTGGAGAGCCTAGGTGGAGCACGGGTCCGGATTCACCTGTTAGTATTCCATGCTTCACCCAGGTGGAGAGCCTAGGCGGAGCACGGGTTCGGACCCACCTGGAAGTATAGCATGCTCCACCCAGGTGGAGAGCCTAGGTGGAGCACGGGTCCGGACCCACCTGTTAGTATACCATGCTTCACCCAGGTGGAGAGCCTAGGCGGAGCACGGGTCCGGACCCACCTGGAAGAATACCATGCTTCACCCAGGTGGAGAGCTTAGGCGGAGCACGGGTCCGGACCCACCTGGAAGTATACCATGCTTCACCCAGGTGGAGAGCCTAGGTGGAGCAAGGGTCCGGACCCACCTGGAAGTATACCATGCTCCACCCAGGTGGAGAGCCTAGGTGGAGCACGGGTCCGGATTCACCTGTTAGTATTCCATGCTTCACCCAGGTGGAGAGCCTAGGCGGAGCACGGGTCCGGACCCACCTGGAAGTATACCATGCTCCACCCAGGTGGAGAGCCTAGGCGGAGCACGGGTCCGGACCCACCTGGAAGTATACCATGCTCCTCCCAGGTGGAGAGCCTAGGTGGAGCACGGGTCCGGACCCCATTTTACGCAAAAGCAATTCAAATTACCCGCGTATTTTGAATTTTCCATTGTGTTCCATTAGCATCGGGCCATCTTTGACACAATATTCTACCTCTTTTACTCTTATGACGACTTCCTATGGTTCTATCACTTCATTCTTTCATGTAGCAGTTTTGAACACCTTGGCAACACCATACTACTACTTAGCCGGTGCTTAGCCGAGCAGTGGCTTAGCACCGGTTGAAACGCGACTGTGAATACCAAAAAGTTAGTTCGCGTTAAGTACTACTTTAGCTGTCTTGGCTTAGACCGTGCTTAGCACGTCTTAACGAATCGTCTCTGAATCTCAGCCTAAGTGCAAAAATGGTGGAGAGAAAATAATTCGAACTCCGTGGAGAAAAACTACCTACAGCTGTATTTAAAAAAATTAAAACCTGCCTCCTCTTTCTAACTCTATGCTGGAAAAAGATACGGCAACATCAAATGTCAAATTCTGACATTGTGAAAGTATTTTTTTTTCTTAATGGCTGGTTATTTTAAGTCGATTTTATGTTTACCAAGGAGTTCACAGGTATGCCAGTGACGTCACTGCACGGACCGAAAAACGACGTTATTTTATTAAAAATATCTGTAATCCTTTCATTTTAAAATCTCTGACATAGAAAATATGATTAGTGAGACAATTATCTCGAAATGGTTTTCGATTCAGCCCTCCAAAAAAAAACTTGACATACCGAATTATATTGCTAACATATGATACATTGTTATGATAAATGCACTCGCAAATAATTTTAATTTAATCCACGAAATTCTTATAAAATATTGTTAGAGATTGAATGAACTACAGAGACTTGAGTAGTGTACGCGGCACCTTACACGCCATAGATAATGATGACTAGACTTTATCATTTGTCTATGGTAGTTACACTGGCAACACAGCACGGTCTCGCGGGCTTTTTGAGAATGAAAATGGCGTCGGTCTCTGTGGTTTGTTCTTGTGCTGTGTTTAATCCTAAATTGAGTGATATTGTGTAAAATTACGAATAGAATTGTTGTAAAACGAATACCTGCTTCTTATTTGTTAAAATCAGAAGTGGGATTCGAATCCAGCGAAGCCTAAACGCTCGCGTTTTGCCCAAATCCTGTAAAGTCTGTTTCAACTTTTTCCACGAAGTTTTCTATGAAAAGTTAAAATTTGTCGAAAAGTTTGTCATATTATAGTAATGTAACCTACTAACTGATGTGTCTGGTAGCATCATACACATATTAAGTCTATGGGTACCACGTAGCGTAATACTTGGCCTATGGGGTATCATCATATTCATCATAGCAAAAGCTCTGCAAAGTGTTGTGTTATGAGTCCACGAACGTGGTAGGTGCTTATTATGAATTTCTGATGGTCTACATTGATAAATCTCCGTCATTCGTTAGGCCCCAGGGTCTTAAACACAGTACAAGAACGGAATGACTACATGCTATCTAGTATAGTTGACCGCCTCGAGGGTTATGGTCGTGGCCCTAGATGCCACGCCAGGTGATGATAGCTGCTCACTGGGTTGATTAGTGAGACAGACACGGCTGTGTCCGCATCAGTGCGGGGTCATGTGTTTCAGTTGGATGCTGATCATGGAGTGCTGGCTCCATATGCCATGTCTAGCCTAAACCGGAAAAATTAAAGAGATCGCAACGACAGACTGAGTAAGACAAGCATTTTTAACATTAATTGATCTAGAGGTTAACGATTTTGACGCCTGGTTAATTGGATTATGGACGTGAACTCATCCACCGGTATGATTGTGAGTGCTTAGCTCATATTGGGTGGTGTCTTCACTGTGAAGAGCGGACATGGCTCAAAGATTGGGTTTTCAGTGGCAGAGCCCTGGAGTGGTTTTAAATGAGTTCAGATCCATAAGCCCATGGAGCGTAAATATCGCTAATATACTGTGAATGTGAAGTCATGAGCAATAACTGGGAGTTTTATAATAATATCACACATTGTGGATATTCTTTATATGCACACCAAGAAAATCACTGCAACATAATATTCAACACAGTGCATTATTACAATTATTTACATAGAAAGTCAGCTAAATGCATTTATTGTCTAGCTGAGAATGCACCTGTGTTTTCGTGCATGTACTTATTACTTAAAAATGACCTGCAATGTTAGTTGGGGTGACTGTTTTTCTAATTTTGTTAGCTGTATATCGAAATAGGCTGTGAAAATTCATATAGAGAATGTGTGATGAGATGTAATAGTTACATTGAGCGCCACAGTTCACCAGTAAACAAGTATGTTATAAAGTTATATGCAATAAATTTATTTAGGACAATGTAAAATTGTATCTGATGGATGTTTGTATCCATGTGCTCTATGCTAGAAATCATAATTATTATGAGTCTGGTCTAAATTCTGTTACTTTAATTCGAACTAGATAATTTATGTGACAATGCCCAGGAAATTTATTTGTGATACATTTTGGAATACAAATTTTATCAATTTGGATAACAAAATTACCTATATCCTCTGAACATTTTTGTTTTCTGTGATTTATATCCATAACAGGTTGACAATACTGAATCAGAAAATGTTTTATTGTAGTCTAGATACATAGGAGTCATGTCGCTGGTGTGATATGGGGATCTGGGATTATTTCTCTGGTGATTAGCCACTTAATTAAGTAACTTAGTGTCAATGGGTCTTGGATGTTCTGAGTGGGTCTGATTGTTTCTCATTTTTGAACAAAATGTGCTTCATTTTTGGGATTGAGTAGTGAACAAGGAACCCTTATTTTTGGCAAATAGGGTCCATTGTCTTCTTAACTTGAATTCCGTGAAGGTTTCGTTTCAAGTTCACTACGATGAGGACGTTGCATAATATAATTTTATGTGTCCACATATTTGTGGGTTTTGGTTAAATCATTTTAGGATCTTCGCGATACACTTTTCAGTTGTATGCAGTGCAGTAGTGCTATATTTTAATTTCATTTAATTACCAGTGAAAATTAGTGATTCCATTCTGTTTGGTGAAAATCATGAAAATGTAAACAAAAACTGACAAGTGTCCAATGTCAGTCTGTAGCTGGTGAAGTAGTTTACATTCATCCATATTGGATAGGCAAAGGAACGAAGCCATACAGCCTGATCCTTTATAGACAAAATGTAGAGAATGATGGGTACAAAGTTCGTCGGTCTTGCGTTCCGTTTCACACAAAATATGCATCAAATAATAAAAGTTCCAAGAATAGTTATCAATTGTAACGATACACAGAACGATTGAACAATTTGTTTTCATGATACACAGATTATAGTCAAATGTTCGATAACCTGCGGTCCATGACTATCGGTATTGGCATCATTGTGTACCAAGATGCAATTTGAATATTTGTGTTGGATGCAGTTTGCAAGATTTGCAACTATGTAATTACATAATAGAACATATCCTGTAGCTCTATACCTTTAGCTTTGAGAAAACCCTATTGGTGCAAAGGTCAGACTGACAAACCAAAGGTTCTGGGTTGGAATCGCGGTTCAGTCATGGATGTAATATTTGTGCTGCTATTGTTATAGTTTCAAAGAAGAACAATTAGAAACATTTTCGTTTTAAATTAATTCACAGGTAGTGCATAAAGAACCAGTTAAGGTTTATTTACACACTATGTTTGTCTCTGTCTGAGGATAAGGCCGTCTCAACAGTGAAGTTCTGGACGGGATATGCACTGTAAACATGACGATAAATGAATCAGCATAAGGATTATTCAGTCTTTGACCTTAGCTGAAAGTTGGAACTAAATTAGGGTCAGTACGGCCGAGTTAAAGAAAAGTCAAGTTTCATTCTGGAAAGAAGGAGGACAAGCTGTCCTGTCACAGTGGCGCTGTTGCGCGCTGGATGGAGTATTTCAGTGCCACAGTATCCTTCTGGAGCGAAGGGAAAGTGGTCAAAACATCAAGTGTGGTGATATGGATTGTGCAATCAGCACCACAACATATCTGGCTGCTGGCTGTGCCAGTAGTATCACACACACACAAACACACATACACACAAACCCAAACACATATACACTCACATCACATCATCTCATAAACGAGCTATCTATCTATGCAGGACTTATGTGCCTGGCTGAACATTATTCAGGACTTATGCGCCTGGCTGAACATTATTCAGGACTTATGTGCCTGGCTGAACATTCTTCAGGACTTATGTGCCTGGCTGAACATTAATCAGGACGTATGTGCCTGGCTGAACATTATTCAGGACGTTATGTGCCTGGCTGGAGCATTCAAGTCATGGTGTTTGGTTGGCGTCACTGCTACGATTCTGGCTACGTCGGAGCTATTGCTGCGAAGTGACGGCTGGCGGGCAACTTATATGTGGCCGGGAAGCAGCGGAGTGTCTGCGCTCTGGAGACTACAATAGTGGCTGCATTCAAAGTACATGTTCTGCATGGTCATGGAGCTTCAAGTCAATATTGGTAACATTGTATCAAATGGATCTCAATTTTAATTTATTTTATGCCAATCTAAATGTCGGTGACATTGATTTGAATTTATTTTTGGTTAATGAAATCTTGGCAGTGGACTTCCATCGGCTGAGATGATGATGATGACGATGATGATGAATATAATTTTGCAGATGACCATTCATGGGTCTTCGTGATCTTGCTGGTGGCCAAATGGGGAGTGTAACGTGTAGCACGGCGCAACTACCTGAAGAGCACATGCGTGCGCTTACTCCGTGCAGAGAGCATCCTGCGCACCTTGGCGGCGCTGCTCTACGTTGCGTGCCTGTGCGTCTTAGCAACGCTGCGCGCCAGTGCGCCTTGGCGACGCTACGCGCCTTGAAGGCGATGCACGGCGCTGCACTGCGCCCTGACGGCGCTGCACTGCGCTGCGCGCCAGCGTGCCTTGGTGACGCTGCGCGCCAGTGCGCCTTGGCGACGCTGCGCGCCAGTGTGCCTTGGCGACGCTGCGCGCCTGTGCGCCTTGACGATGCTGCACTGCGCTGCGCGCCAGTGCGCCTTGGCGACGCTGCGCGCCTGTGCGCCTTGACGGTGCTGCACTGCGCTGCGCGCCAGTGCGCCTTGGCGACGCTACGCGCCTTGAAGGCGATGCACGGCGCTGCACTGCGCCCTGACGGCGCTGCACTGCGCTGCGCGCCAGCGTGCCTTGGTGACGCTGCGCGCCAGTGTGCCTTGGCGACGCTGCGCGCCTGTGCGCCATGACGATGCTGCACTGCGCTGCGCGCCAGTGCGCCTTGGCGACGCTACGCGCCTTGAAGGCGATGCACGGCGCTGCACTGCGCCCTGACGGCGCTGCACTGCGCTGCGCGCCAGCGTGCCTTGGTGACGCTGCGCGCCAGTGCGCCTTGGCGACGCTGCGCGCCAGTGTGCCTTGGCGACGCTGCGCGCCTGTGCGCCTTGACGATGCTGCACTGCGCTGCGCGCCAATGCGCCTTGGCGACGCTACGCGCCTTGAAGGCGATGCACGGCGCTGCACTGCGCTGCGCGCCAGCGTGCCTTGGTGACGCTGCGCGCCAGTGCGCCTTGGCGACGCTGCGCGCCTGTGCGCCTTGACGGTGCTGCACTGCGCTGCGCGCCAGTGCGCCTTGACGACGCTGCGCGCCTGTGCGCCTCGACGGCGCTGCACTGCGCCGCGCGCCAGTACGCCTTGGCGAGGCTGCGCGCTTATGCGCCTTGACGGCGCTGCACTGCGCTGCGCGCCAGTACGCCTCGGCGAGGCTGCGCGCTTATGCGCCTTGACGGCGCTGCACTGCGCTGCACGCCAGTACGCCTTGGCGACGCTCCGCGCCTGTGCGCCTTGACGGCGCTGCACTGCGCTGCGCGCCAGTGCGCCTTGAGGACGCTACGCGCCAGTGCGCCTTGGCGACGTTGCTCTACGCTGCGCGCCGGTGTGCCTTGACGGCGCTGCTCCGGGCTGCACGCGCGGCTCCGTGTGGGACGACGAATGTCTTGCCGCACATCTTCCCGGTGTCAATGTGCTGTCAGATACTGATGGCTGACGGGTGCCGTCGGGGATGGTGGCCGGGAGCGTGACTCAGATGCTGACAAGAATCTGTCAAAGTTTGGATCTGACTCTTGCGGACGAGGGCGCCGCATTTTCAGGAGAGGCCGTGTTAGAGATTGAATGAACTACAGAGACTTGAGTAGTGTACGCGGCACCTTACACGCCATAGATAATGATGACTAGACTTTATCATTTGTCTATGGTAGTTACACTGGCAACACAGCACGGTCTCGCGGGCTTTTTGAGAATGAAAATGGCGTCGGTCTCTGTGGTTTGTTCTTGTGCTGTGTTTAATCCTAAATTGAGTGATATTGTGTAAAATTACGAATAGAATTGTTGTAAAACGAATACCTGCTTCTTATTTGTTAAAAATATTAATAAAACCAACGCAAAATTTTTCCTTGACATTACATTGTTTGGCTCAATAGTCAGGCCATAGAGCCTAGAGCAAAAATATGGTTACGTCGATAAGGACAGCAATAAGGTAGCTATGTCCTTTTTTAACTAGAGTAAATTTGTATTTTGCATCCCTCTTTGAGTAAATGAGACAAAACACGTCCATACTTCTATTACTTGCTCTTTCTAAGGTTTCCCAACTTGTAAATGGCAAATGCATCCCAATGCCAAGCCAAAAAAAAAAAACCCCTAGCTCTGTCTGTCAAAATAATTAGTTTCAAACAAAATCTTAACCTAAAAGTTTCTGTTAAATTTGCTGTTTAATTGTAGATTTACAGCTTTTGAACATGTTAAACATTTCAAATATTTGCAAAAATACTACACCAATAACATATTTGGTGCTTCAATCAAGATACAAGTCGAAAACACATTGGGTAAGCAATCTTTAGATCTCACTAAATTTTATCAACAATTTACGATTTAACGACGAAAACTACACTATTTTCACTTGCAGGCTAAACTGAGAAGGAAAACTGGTCCAAAAGACAAGGCTTTGGAGCACTTTGATGATTTCTACGGATCGGTGTTCGGTGATAAATGGGAACCTATGAGGGAGGCCATGCTCAGGCGAACGAAGTACGTTGCCGTTATAAATAATTACGGAGACGCTGATGAAACTATGGAGTATCTCAGTAATCGAGGTATGACGACATGAGAATAGCCTTTTGGTGGTTAACATGTGTAAAATCAGTAGTAGAGCTGAAGGAAAAAACCTCCCTACAATGATGTAAAAATCATGCAATGGTGCCAACTGCCTTGCAATCTACTATATCCATAATATGTTCGGGATGTCATTCATCCATGGAGCTTGGATATACAGGGTGATTTGAAGTCATTCATATTGTTTAAGCTAAGACTATCCATCAAACTGAACAACTTTTATGGCTGCAAACCTGAAATCAACAACAATAGACTATTCCATTCTAAACTGCAATGCCTACTTGACTCAAATGTATGAAACAGCAGATTTTGATTCACAATTAATGATTTGCTCCCCTCAACCGCTTGCATCTCAGCTTAAGATAACAATTGATACCTGACGATATCGCAACTGTGGGACTTCACGGGTTAAAAGTTCAAACAATGAATGAAATTAATCCTATCCAATTTTTTTTTATAAATCTGTGCTATTGTCAGCAAATAAGTTTATTTCTAGTTTCATTAATTGTCAGTGAGTAGCGTTGTCGATCTGCTATAGGGCAGTCGCGTTTGTTGGTTGCCCCCTCCCAGCTCGACAGCGGGGCTCCAGTGGTGGCTCAAGATAGTGTTCTTTTATAAGAACAACCCTTGAAGTCACCAAAATATCAATATAACCGTACAACATCAACCACTTTTGCTATAAAAACTCGACATTGGCAAAATCATCATTAACCAAAGATGGCAGCCATTTTTTTAAAGATAGAATAGAATTAATTGTCAGTGATCTATTGAACTTATGGAAAAATGTAAAACAAACATCACCATCATCAACTTAATTTAAATTCACAGGTGCCCATTGCCTCAAAAAACTAATGTCAGTCCAGCAAGAGTTCAACGACCGTTACAAGCTGACCCGTCCACAGGGACAAGCTGCAGAAACCCAGGACACTAGTAAACTGGAACAGTACATGTCCAAACTTCAGTCAGATGAAATATCCAACATTTATCCTGAAGGTGAAAGTGGGCCGGAGAGGCTGGATGTTAAAGATATGACCTTACATAGTACTGAGGCGGAGGAAAAGGAAGATAAAATTGTGTAAGTTTTTTTTTTTTACTATAGATGGGTTTGCTCTTGACCTCCATCTAGTCCTCAGGACAAAGATGGGGTTGAAGATGTAGCGAGCTTACCCAGAATGGCACTGGCACACCTGCACACTGATGGAACGCAGTAAGCTGCTTGGCGCCATACTCCGGCAGGAGGGTGGTCGCGAGCCAGGCGGCTCCTCAAGGAGCCTACCACACCGCTGTGTGGGATCGTTCAGCCGCCACCACAAACTTGGTAGCTTGTGATGCCGCAGCTGACCACTAGGACCGCATATCTTGGACATTATTAAAGCTGTTCTAAGAATAAGTGAGAGCAAGTGTCTCAAATCTCTGTTACTGTAATTCAAAATAGCCTTAAAATTTCGGTGCTATTTGAAATAGAGTATAGTCTTAAGTTAGGTTAGCAATAAGTGATTGTGAAATTGAAAAAGCTCAGCAGTGGCAGGCAGCAGGTTTAATAATATCTCCCCCTTTTTGCTTTAACTTATTAAAGCAAAGACTATCTTAGCCTACTAACAAATCAAATAAATAAATTAATTATTCTGAGGGTGATGATAAAGGTCATCCATACACAAACTAAAGGAAGTCCTATAGAGCTTATGACAAGGCTCTATTGTGCATATTGTTTCACTTACATGTGTGGAAGCAATGTGAAAGAGAGCTAAAGTGTAAACATGCTTTATCTAACTATGCTCTAATTACCAAACAGGTATCTTAGAATCAATATTGTAGGTCTCCTGTGGTGATACTTTCAATGTTTATTTAACAGTACAAGAAACAAAACGCTAGATGAATCATTAGCCGAAGCAGAGATAGATACCTCCCGCATCATAGACCCATCGATGGGGCTCACGTCTGAAGCCCTGTACCAGTACCTGCCTGCCACCAAACTTAAAGGAATGGACGAGTGGGTGCCTGAGTCATTGCATTATTCTTATTATTCTAGTAAGTGGTTTTTATTAATATTTTCATTATAGTTTTAAGTCAATTTTGAAAAATAATAAAATACATAATAGGTTTCAGAATATCTCTGACTACCCCCTCGGGGAATATAGTCGTGTCGTGTGCATATGCTATGCTATAAAATACATACAAACATAAACTCACGCCGTTTTCCCAGAGAGATGGATCTCCACTTTGAACGGCCCTGACACATCTCTCTTGCTTCCTCCATATCCCATATATCTTGTCAAACGTTCCCGTTGATTCCGGCTACTTTTATCCTATCATTTTTTAATGACACCCCTAATCTGGTCTGGTATGTCCTCCTAGGGCTGCCTCTAACAATTTTTTCTCCCTTCCTTTTTGCATTATTTAATTTGTTATATTTTCTCCCCTCCGGACGGAAAGCGTCAATTTTCGTCCCGCTGCTCTAAACGAAGTTGTGGCTTTCCACCTCCGTCGAGGAGAAAAATAGTATACAAACCTCGGACAGTACAAGGTGTTACAAAAATACAAATAAACATTTAAGGGGGTGGTTTAGACAGTCAAACTGAACAACTTTCACTATGGGACCAATATCGAAATCGCGAAAAAAAAATTGATGTTCTATACTCTACAAATTGACTAGAGCTAAAATATGTATGGGATTTCAGATTTTTTTTTTCGCGATTTCGATGTTGGTCCCATACAGAAAGTTGTTCAGTTTGACGGTCTAAACAACCCCCTTAAGAGTTTTAAAAAAAAATTTTTACTTATGAAACACCCTGTAAATAAGAAAGCCTCAGATCACATGTATGTTGTTATCTTCCATGAGATCTGAGACCTTTCTTACTTTCCTGTCCTCGGTGTGTAATCTACTATTTCTTCCACACAAGAATAAACAAAACATTCTATTGATACTTTTTTCTTCTATTATTATTGGATTTTTCTGCACCATTAGGATGCTTAATTTCAACCGTACGTCAGTGGTAGGTTGCGAACGCGCGTGTATGCGTGAGGTTCGTCAGAGTACTTGCGTGTTCGTGCGGGATTCACAATGATATAATTCGTGGCATTTGTATTACATTCAACAGCAATTTGTTTTCTCCACTTTCAGAGGACAAAGACTTCCCACTAGTTATAGAACCAGAAACTGAATTCAAGTTTCCAGAGCACTTGAAAGTGTTTACGTATGAAATGGACAGTGAATGGACTATGTTCCCTGAACCAAAGAGATGTCAGACAGGTTGGTACTAAATTGTTTAATTGATTATTACAAGCACTTTATTCAATCCAATTAAAGATTTAAAAAAAAAGCTGTGGAGTGATGCAATGTCTTGTAATATCTACATTTATGTTCAACATTTTTTTTAATTTTCAGGCCTAACCTAACCCAAACAATAACATAACATAAATATTATTTAATTTAATGTTTGTAAAATAAAACAAATGAACACCACAAATTTTACCGACCACAAATAATGATTTTGCCTAATAAATAAAACTTTATTGTTTACTTGTGAAGGCAAGTTGCTGTCTATCTTGTCTTCTACAAATGCACTAGGAGACTCCACACAGTGGAGCCGAAAATTCACTCCTCAGTTAAAAACTCGTAATCCCTCAGGAGTGTTCAACTACTACCCTATGGACTGCGGGAGCGTCCTCGCCGTGTTAGCTCTCTGCCTGTCCCCCGGCGACAGAGTGTTGGACATGTGCTCGGGGCCCGGCGGCAAGGCGCTGGTCGCCTTACAGACACTACTGCCTGACATCGTTGTGTGTAACGACGTGTCAGCGTCGAGGGCTAACAGGTGAGCTGGATGTTCAACTACCAGTGCTAGCTCTCTGCCTGTCCCCCGGCGACAGAGTGTTGGACATGTGCTCGGGGCCCGGCGGCAAGGCGCTGGTCGCCTTACAGACACTACTTCCTGACATCGTTGTGTGTAACGACGTGTCAGCGTCGAGGGCTAACAGGTGAGCTGGATGTTCAACTACCCGTGCTAGCTCTCTGCCTGTACTCCGGTACCTTTAAACCATAAAGGTATTATACAGGAATAGAGCAACAAACATGAGTTGTCAAATGAAACCGTTTTTGGATGTTTTTTGGAGACTATTCGCAGGCAAAAATTCGAATATTGTCTATAATTCTGAGTCTAACGTGAAATTGTGGATAAATTAATGAAGTAGTGTCAGTATATTTCATAAAATTATCTACGATTTCACTTTAGATTTGCAATTATTCACGGAAACCGAATTGTAAAAATTAATTGGTGAGTAAAAAACGGTTCTATTGCCTCGCGTTACGTATCTCTTTCTATTATACAGTGGTGCCACTAGGTACATCTCGCTCACTCAGCTGTATGTTCCTCTATTCCTGGTATAATACCTTTATGCTTTAAACCGAATGTTTGATAAACATTTGGTGTCTTACCAATTTATCTAAACATAAAAAATTTATTCATGTAGGAAAGTATTATAAAGTAAAAAACTGTTTTGAAAACTGAAAACTATTTCAAATCAACAATCAATGATTTGGACTCTACGTTTCTCAATAGCACTGTTTTTAGCATGTAACTCTTCTTACCGAAAATGAAGAAGGATTCTACTTAAAAGACCTGTATGTTCTTTGCCGACAGGATAGAGCGGATATTCCGCGACTACCTGTACGACTTCGACACGAGCAACAAGTGGCGGGAGCGCGTGCTCATCTCGCGGGTGGACGGCCGCTCCTTCACTGACGACCGAGGCTTTGACAAGGTACATTGTTGTTCCATTCCATATGCACAGAACATATTCTCCCTTCGATACCAGACTTCGATTCCAGTTGTTATCTATTGCCACATTTTTATCTATTGTGTTACATTTATCCTGGTAACGAGCGGTTAAATTAATTATCGGTACGATTTCTACATAGTAAGTAGGCTTTCGCAGCCAGCAGCTCTTAGTAAAAACTTCAAATGAAAATTATAATGGATCCTGTAATAAAAACTGTGTCAGAAAAAAATAGCT
Source organism: Agonopterix heracliana (assembly GCA_963693445.1). Taxonomy (NCBI): domain Eukaryota; kingdom Metazoa; phylum Arthropoda; class Insecta; order Lepidoptera; family Depressariidae; genus Agonopterix; species Agonopterix heracliana. The sequence goes on along the minus strand of OY856323.1, from coordinate 14,408,358 downwards.
CAACACGCAATGGCTATGGAACCCTATCATGGGTGTGTCCGGCACGCTTTTGGCCGGTTTTTTTGGTTGTTGGTGAAACAGTGTGGTTTGAAACGGACCACCTCATTTCTTCCAGTGGGTGTCGTACGAGGCAACTAAGGGATTAAGGTTTCTTATGCAGTGTATTTGTGGAAGAAATGCTAGCCACGTCGCGTCACACGTTATTTCATTAGAGGTTCTTAAAATGGTAACATTAAGCATTGTAAGTCCGTATGGTGTCGGCTAGGAATAGCACCATCACATTTCTTCCCGTGGGTGTCGTATAAGGTGACTAAGGGATCTACCGGATGGGCAGCAGCATCCTCAGTACACACATTCAATCCAACTGCGATCGCCAACCCGCCTGCCAAACGTGGCGATTATGGCAAATCCCCCCGTTTTTTGGGGCGGCCTATGTCCAGCAGTGGACGTCTATTGGCTGATATGATTATGATGATGAAGCCTTGTTACAACTGCATGCAAGATAGTGGGTAGTTGTAGTAATGATTCTGACCACCCCGAAAGGGGTTATGGTCGTGAGTTTGTGGATGTATAAACTTGTCATGTGATCTTGTGGGGGACCTACCCACGCAGTGCCTTCCTGTTGCCACTTGCCAGTCGACAGCTCTTCGGCCATCTGTTCTGCGAGCAATGTCCCCCGCCGATTGCCACTTAGTTTAGCAATTCTTCAGGCTGTCTTCTGCGAACAAATGCTAACAATATGCTTCTAACTATAGTCATACATACATAAGCTCACGCCATTGTCCCATGGGGGTAGGCAGAGACCATGGACCGCCACACGCTACGACTCTGACACACCTGTTTAGCCTCATTCACATTCATACATCTTTTCATGCAATTCCGTAGATTGAGGTTGCTATGCACTAGTCCTTGTCGGAAAAGATAACTGATTTGATCATGGTATGTTTTCCTCGGACGGCCTCTCCCAACATTTCAGCTAACTGTAATCAATAAAGAACATTTGATAAAATTTGTTCCAGGTGCTAGTAGACGTGCCATGTACAACGGACAGGCTGTCGATATCCAAGATAGAAGACAACAACATATTCAGACCGGACAGGATCAAGGAGAGGCTCAGGTTGCCCGAGCTACAGTCACAGTTGCTAGCGTGAGTACTGTCGTATTATTACAGCACACTCTACACTCTTTGCTATATACTTCGCTGCAGTAGTACGTGAAACCGTACAGGATTCGGCAGAAGGTGTCTGCATCCGCTTTCGAACTGATGGGAAGCTCTTCAACTTGGCCAGACTAAAAGCGAAAACCAGGATTTCACATGATGTCATCAGGGAGATTTTGTACGCAGATGACCTATGTTTTGTTTCGGTTTCTTCTGAGGGCATTCAGAATCTGGTCACCAGACTTGATGAGGCCTGTTGCAGGTACGGCCTAAAAATTAGTGTTAATAAAACTGAAGTCATGTCAAGTAACACTCAGGATGCCAACAACTCGACGCTCAATGTACTGCTTGGTGATGAGATGTTGAAACAGATCAGCAAGTTTCGCTATCTTGGCAGCACGATAACATCTTTGTGTGATCTGGAACCGGAAATAAACAGCAGAATCGCGGCTGCATCAGCTGCATTCGGTAAACTGCGGCCCAAAGTGTTCCGGTCCCATGACATCAAACTGTCAACGAAGGTGGCTGTATATATGGCAATTGTTCTCCCTAACCTCCTGTATTCTTCCGAAACCTGGTGTCTGCATCGTAAACACATACACACTCTTGACAGATTTCATCTGAATTGCCTGCGTGACATTCTGAACGTGAAGTGGTCAGACCGTGTCAGGAACACGGAAATACTACGACGCTGCAATGTTGGTGGTATAGAGGCGTATCTGATGAGGCGCCAGTTACGGTGGTGTGGTCATATTCGTCGGATGCCGGAGGAAAGAATTGCCAAGCGCATCTTCTACTCTGAACTGCAAAGCGGCAAGCGGAAACAAGGCGGGCAGCTTTTGCGGTACAAAGATGTGCAAAAACGCCACATGAAGCTTTGCGACATTGATCCGAATTGTTGGGAGGAGCTTGCTAAAGATCGACCGGAATGGAGGCACACTGTCCAGAGTAAGGTGTTCGACTTTGAGGCTAAGCGTAGGGCCGATCTCGATGCCAAGCGCGATGAACTTAAAGCCAGACCACCCGCGGCCATCCAATACAACTATCATAATGGAATATTAACTTGTAGCCTGTGCGGACGCACTTTCAAAGCCAAGATAGGCTACATCAGCCACCTGAGAGCACATCAACGTAGCTCTCAAGGTCAACAGCCATAAGCAGTCGCTGTGGTCGAACACGGCCATGAAGCATCATCATCATTATTACAGCAGATTTTTTTTTTTGCTCCGATCTGTTTACTCCCATACTAAAAGTTGTTCAGCTTTATGGGTAGACTCTTAGTTTAAAAGGATGCTAATGATATCAATTTCACCCTGTATGAAATGAAATGAAATGAAATGAAAAAACTTTATTGACACATTTCAGATTCCACATGTTAATCTAAGGAGACTTAAAACAATTTGAACTTAATGCTAAAATGTGACAAAAGGGCCAGACTCAGCATAGTGCTGACCGACTTGGTCAGCGCTGTTTTTCAGTTTGGCCCCCTACATAAGGAGGTGGTCAACCAGAGCGGCCATGAATGATGCTGTGAGCCATTTTGTCAGCAAGGAAGAAATTTTAATAAGGAGAAAAAAAAAAATAAAAAACAGTACCGACAGAAATTTTCTTACCTACATAATGGACAACATTTCAATTCTCCGACTGTTTTCATTAAAAAAAGTACCAAAATTACGAATTTCCAGATTTCATTTTTAATCTAAGTAATATTTCCATTTTTAATTAATTTTCTTTGAACTTTCTGGAAAAAAAAATCCTATAATTATCTTAATCTTTGAATCACATAATCTCCAAATGGTTTTCAAATTTTGATATCTTTCATAAATCCAAATGTTGTCCATACAATATAAAAAAAATATAAATAAAAAAATTAATTTAACATCATCCCGATCTCATTTTCAGGGTTTCAAGGATTTTGTCGCCATCTCTGAATTCAATAAGGAACTCAGTTTTTTGTTCTTGTATGATAATTTTTTGTGTGTGATACTGTATGTGATACTCTATCGATTCTTAAGACGCTATAAGCCGGTCGAGGCCGTTTTTTGAACACAAACGAAACATGAAAAACAGTGTTATAAGTCTGAAATGAAATTATATCTTATTTAAGGATCTGGCGGATAGGCGATAGCTCTCAATAACAACTAGATAGAAAAGAATCCCAAAGTTACCCCTTTTTTTGTTATGTTTTTTTTCAATACTATGATTAAACTGCTGATATTTAACTTTTTATTCTTGTACTTAACTAAATACATTAAATATTTCTAGTGAAATTAGCTTAATTTGGAGCTTAGAAACACCCACGAGCAAAGATATTGATGAAAAACACGATTTTTTGCGATCCTGCTTTCAATTGGAGCAGGATGGCTGATTGCAACCTTATGCTTGCAAGAAAGAGACGCTTGCACTCGGATAAGAGGGCCTTAATTGTAGGGGTTTCTAGAAAATTTCAGCGGAAAGGTAACTAGATGGCGTAAAAGCTAAACCAGGGTTCGAAATTATTAAGATAATTATTTTCTTTGATAATTACCATGATAATTATCGGATAATTATCAGATAATTATCCAAGCTGATTCTTAGTTTTGGGAGAAATTTCTATCAAAAAGTTCTAAAATTGCTGTTTTTTCTTTAATTAGGATATTTTAATTATTTATTTTTCTTTAATTAGGATAAATACACTCTTATCGAGACCCCGCTCTGCTGTTCGAGGTGCACAGATTTTTTTCGCGTTCTATAAATAATTATTACATGCTCATTACTAATTTTTTATTTCTCTGTCATCCCTCAGGAGTGCACTAAGCCTGGTGAAAGTGGGCGGCGCGGTGGTATACTCAACGTGCTCGCTCAGTCCCATACAGAACGACGGGGTCGTACACATGGCGATGAAGCACGCCTTTGAGACGAGCTCCATCATTTCTTGCGTCAGGTATGTGTATCATTGTCATCACGCTCAGACACATGTAGAGCGACGAAGACAGCATGCTTTATACTTCAGAATTCCGCATTGCTACAAAATTAAATGTTGAACGTCAATCCATTCGCGTTCTTTTTGGGTGGAAATGCACAAATCGGTTGTGAAAAAGAAAACGTAGGACTGCGTAATTTTAAAACGTCATAATACAGATTTCAAATTATTTGTGATTTTTGCGTTTCTTCTGAGGTTGTTGGTGAGGGGTAACAGACAGTCTGACGAAGAACATTTTCTTCACCATTTCCTTTGCAAAATTCGCGATCACGACGATCGTTCATACATTTTTGTTTATTAATTAAAGACAAGAACTGATAACCGATGCTATGTGGAATCCGAGTTCTCAAATGGAGACCTCTAAATGGCAAACATAGTGTGGGACCACCAGTTAGATAAAAGACGACCTAATGGTCCGTCCACATCTAGCGACCGCGCGGCGAATGCGGAGCTCGCGAGCCGCTCGCGATCTAGGCGGGTGCATTATATGCTCGTGCGCGCTCGCGAGCTGCGCGTTCGCCAGATGTGGACGCACCCTAAGATAGGCCGCTGGTAGCAACTGAAACGCACACGGTAACACATACCAATATTTTCAACGATTCTTTTTACTCTTTCACAGAGACCTAACAACGCCGATGTCCCCTCTCAGCAGCACCTTACACCTGGCCTCTGGCTCCGTTGCCCCGCGCTACGGTCAACTAGTCACACCCTCGCTATCTGCTAACTTCGGCCCCTCCTACATCGCCAGACTTGTCAGACTTAAATAACATAAAAACAGGTAAACTTACGTTATTTGGGGAAACATACCTTAATTTTTTGGCGCAGACTTGTTCGCGCAAAAAGTCTATCTTTAATGGTTCTAGAGCTGATATCATCGTTCACACATTCATCATAGTGAATCCTGATTTTATTTATTGGTTATTTACAACGACTTTAGTTTTGATTTGTTTGAACAACGGCCCTATTCATTTAGTATATTGTATTGTTACACTGTAAATATATTATAATATTTATAAGGACAAAATAAAGTACTATTTAGTTAATAAAAGTTTATTTCTTACAAAAAAGATACATAAGTTTTACCCTAGAAGGTCAATAAGTACATGTCTTATTAAATCTAGCATAGTAATCTACGAACAAACTTATTATTTGTTCGTAGATAGTAATACATTCAAAATAGACACCCAAAGCTTTTTGGAGATCTTTTGCTTTGTGCTTTTTCATATAAACGTTGAACGCCGTCGGGTCCCAATAACAATAGATTTTCCATTGTTTGTCGGTCATTTGGCAGTCAACGCCTTAAATAAGCTAGTATTATATTTTATAAAAGCTATAACACATTTTCACTACAATTGGCTCCCATATCTTCACTTCACAGTTTCTAATCCAGTCCGCTTAAAAGGATAAATCTTTTTCATCTTAATATAGTATGTTTAATATCATAATTAATTATAACTTGGTAAACACAAATAGGCATTAAAAAGGTTTATAATACAAATATTTCACAAATACTGTAATTTATTTATATTGATCAACGCAATCTCTGTATTATAAATAAGTCATATCCCAATATGGCTAAACTTACTGAATGTTCTATAAAGAAAACGTATAAAACATATCCCTTATATTAATGGCACATTAAGGTTAATCTTACGAGGCATGTGTTATTAAGTAATTAATAAGTACTGGATTCAATAAACTATTTACTTAAAAAAATAAGTTTATCTCGTAATATCCGGACTGGGAGCAAAAGGACATTTATCATTTAAAAAAGTACTCTCAGATCTAAAATAACTATACGCCTAGACATCACACAAGCACGATCATATTAAAATAATCTGTATAACTTAAATATTAGCTTTCTCAGTATCCTTATTAAGCGGCTTAGTTTCGACGTCTTCTTTATTTTCCTCCTCGACTTTGTTCCACGGCTGTTCCTCCCCTGACCCGAAGATCGTGTAGGCCAGTATTTCTATTATGTAAAGACCAATTGTGACGAAGAAAATTATGCGCCACGCAGATATCGTTTGCTGTAACAATAAAGGTGTTCTAATAAATTGGTTACGACGTGATTAGTGAATTCATAAAGAATGAAAAGAGGTTAATATTGCTGGTGACAACGCAAATACTGTCTATCAATTTTAACTGACCATTTTTATCACTGCACAACTTCAGACCATCATATAGCATAGCCAGCGCTCACAGGTCGAAGCGCAGCGCAGACCATTTTTCACTGCCAAACCATTATCGACTTTGCTTGCGTTGAAATAAATCGAAAATTAATGAATATAACTTTCGCCTCAAGTCGCGTCGATGTTCCCGGGGACTACAGTATTTGTGTTAATTGATTTTCATTGTTATTTCAACGCAAACAAAGCCGATAATGGTTCGACAGTGAAAAAATCCATGCGCCACGTTTCACCAGATGTGCGCTGGCCCACAAACTGAAAAATTGTTACGATGGTATGGAAATAATATCTTCTATCATCGCTGCTCTTATTGGCTTTCCTCTACCATCTGGTTACTGTATTTCTTAATTAATTCGGAACTAGATTAATTCACAATAATACTTACGTTTCCACGTGTCAGTACTCCAACGAATATCGGAACGACAATGCCCGGGATTGTCGCAAAAGTATTAGTCATAGCCATCAGGGTACCTGGAGAATTACACAGAACATTCAAATTTGAACCCTGTCGCATTTGATTAGTTTCTATTTAATCTGCGTAAAATGTTTTCTTACCAGCGAAATTAGGGGCAATATCGATGTGGTTGGAGAGAAACCCGCAGAACATACCGCCGATGCATGTTACTCCTATAGCCATCAAAGCTACGGCCGCGCCGCGGTTGCATCCGATGTAACATAGTGCTAGCATACAGACGGCTGGCACTGCTGATGCTGTGCACAACAAATAAAAAACAAGTTACTCAAGTATCAATTGATATACAAGGAAGAGACGTATGGTGTGTTCCTTGTGGTCCACCGTATGAACAAACATCAAAATTACGAAAATGGGCATTTTCACTTTTATGTGTACCCCTCATTTTAGGCTGTCCCACAGATTCAACATTTTATAGCGAGATAAATATGGATATTCAATTCAATTCAATACATTTATTTCGGAAAACAAGTTCCATAATTTTTTTATTAGTAAGTACAAAAATGTCATCTTACACCCTATGTTAGTAAATTACATTAAATGTCAGGATTTCAATGGAACTAATAACAATTCAAAAGAAAAATAATAATAATAAAAAATAATTTTGAATTTACAATTTAACATGAAAAGTAATAATTAATTAATTTGTTTATCTACCTATTATACTTAGTCATAAGTGCGGACCAATGACTGGCGATGGGACACTCGAACTTGCCTCCTATCACCCTCAGGATGACGTTGATATGAGGTCTAACTTTTGGAATAAAAATGTTAAAACATGTATTTAAATTGATGTATTCATTAGAAATCATGGTTCAAATACGTTTTAATTATTAATTATAAATATTTAAAGTGTTCAGAGTAACTGTTTTCGGCATGTCCCACCCCTTACCACCTTGGATTACCCGAAATTACTGAAATATTTTCTATGAACACATGTTAAGAGTTTTGGTGAACGTACTGGGTACTGCTTTGTCGTCACAAAAAATAAATTTGTAGATTAAAACTCTAATAACATAGGCTTAAAATCAATTTTCAAAAAAATGTTCTAAACTTGAACCGGTCGGACATGTCAGTTTAGTGACGGTCCCACTTGTATCTAAATAATTACTAAATTCATATTATTTATTGAAAATAGCAACATTATCAGAAGTAGGCTACGGCCGCCATCTTAGAAATAGGTCATTTTGTCAAAGTTTCGCGAGAGAAGGGTATTTTGTTTGTGTCGGCTGCTGTCTCCATTTTCTTAGTCAGGTTTGTGATGTTATTATTATTATTATATAGATTTCTTAGATCCTTCAACTGTTTCAAACGAATCCGATATTATTTAGATATCGTTTGTTTGTCATGTTTTAATCATGCAAAATATCATAACTGTGATTAGAAAACTTTTTCATTCAATTCTTGCCCCTAGAATGTGACGTCAGTTTGTTGACATTTTCGCCTGTCATCTAAGAACTCTTTTTTTTATCAGGGTACACATTCTACTGAAATTGCCCAAATACGGAGAATATAACGTAATAGATTATTTTTTTATCAAATAGCATCATGTTAAACCGGAGGTGTTTTAAACCAGTCTGTATTATAATAATATTTATATCTTGATAACGTTATGTTATGTACAGTCCAAGGAATATAATTACTCCCTGGCGGGAGAAGAATGAGAACTCCATACATCAAAACTTACCCCTCCATTTATACTACAGAGACATCAGGTTAGAGCAGTGAACTACAGAAGAAAATTTTGGCGGGCTTTTCAAAAGCTTTGTAAATATGTTTAATAATCTTTATTGAGCTAATCAAGTTACTGAATTTCAGCTGGTACTTGCAATGAATTAATTGTGAAATAAAGAATAAATAAATTGTGAATTGAAATTCAGTTTAACTTGATTAGCTCAATAAAGTTTTATAATTATATTTTTGTTTGTAGTTCTACCTAGTATTTATCTCTATAAAAAAAATACATGACAAAAAGTTAAATGTTTTTATTCACATTAGTAAAAGTTTAAAGATGCACTTTTGTGAGAGCTATAAAACCAGTTATTTACATATTTAAGCCAGTTTTAAACCAATTACTTACATAATATAAGTTTTAGTTAACAATTTTAAATACGTTTAACGTTTATCCAACTCTAAAAATGTTTTTAAAGACCAAAATCACAATACAATACATTATTGTATAAAATCACACCATACAATATCAAAACTGCGATTTTGCGATATTTGTTCTCAGTACATTTTCTATGGGGTAGGTACTTACTTATATAAGGTCTAACAAAATCAGCTGAAACTATTTTAAGGGGAGTATCAGACCATCAAACTGAAAAACTTTCTCTATGCGACCAATATCAAAATCGCGATAAAAAAATCAGCTGTTCCATACAAACCTACTCGACCTAAATGTATGGGATGGGAGAATTTTTTTTCGCGATTTCGATATTGGTCCCATAGAGAAAGTTCAGTTTGATGGTCTGATCATCCCCTTAAAATAGTATCACCTAATTTTGTTAGACCTTATATACATTTAGTATATCTGACTTCATACGAACATAGAGATTATTATCTAGATTGTTTCTGAAAAATGTCATTTACTTTAATTAGTTAGTATTGAAAATATAACCAGACTATGTTTGTATGGAGCACGCCAACGGTAATATACCCTTAAGGTGGTTGGAGAGCTTCTATACTACAGTAAACTATAGGTTGGAAATCGGTGTCCGTATAGTTAGCAGCCTCACCAACTAATTTGAAGATTTTGACTAAGCCACGATTTAGTACCTATTAGTACTATTTAGTGCCCAAAGGACAGATTTGGTACCTGTATTTTAAAAGATATTTGGGTAATTTACCGAGGCTGCTAGATAGAGAAAATTTCATTAATATTGATTCAATACAAGCCGAGATATAACGGTGCATTGTTGAGGCTGCTAGCTAGACGTTTATTCCAACGATGATTCCAATGAAACGGGTGCACATGTCAAAAAGATAAATACATACAGATTTAGTGCTCGATTTGGTACCTCTTATGATATTTATGAAAAGTTGAATTTTCTTTCCTACTTCCAAAAAAAATTACGTAAACTTCTACATACATTCGATTTTCGGTACAATGATGAACAAAAATTATCATTTATCGGAACTCTACTGCGTTTCATAGTGCGGATTGCGACACAGACCACTCACTTGTAGTCTCTAAGGTGAGACTGGCCCCCAAAAAGATCCACTCTGCCAGACCTTCCGGTAGGAAGAAACTCGACTTCCTGAAAACCAGGATTCCTGATCTGGTTGAATCTTTTGGTGAAAAGGTCGGTCGGATCACTGCCGGATGGGATTTGGGTGCGCCCCTGGAAAACCAGTGGACATCGATCAAATCATTGTTTACCAAGACTGCGGGAGAAGTTTTTGGCTTCCGAAAACCTAAATGTCAGGACTGGTTTGAAGCAAACAGTGAACCAATGCTTGACTCTAAACGCCAAGCCGCGCTGAACCATCGGGTAAACCGAATGCCGGCACACGCGAAGCCCTAAGCAAAGCCAAGTCTAGCCTTCAGCGGAGTGCTCGGCATTTCGCAAATGAGTACTGGACCGAACTTTGCAAGAGGATCGAAACGTGTGCTGCTACGGGGAACCTAGCACAGGGAATCGACTTTACTCCGACGATCCTGTTGGACGGGTCGCCCCTGGAGGTCGTTGATCGGTTTTGCTATCTCGGGTCGACCGTATCGAACAATCACGCACTGGACGTGGAGATCGGTTCTCGTATCGGCAAGGCATCCACGACGTTCGGAAAATTCAGTGCAAGAGTATGGGACAATAAACACCTAACTACCAAGACTAAAATGGGCGTGTATCAGACATGCATCTTGAGTGTACTCTTGTACGGAGCTGAGACTTGGACGTCGTATGCAAAACAGGAGAGACGGCTAAACACCTTCCACATGCGCTGCCTTCGGAGTATCTTGGGCATACGCTGGCAAGACAGGGTGACAAACGAGCGGGTACTCCAGGTTGCACAGCTGCCTAGTATCACGGCTCTTCTCAAGGAGAGGCGGCTTAGGTGGCTGGGGCACGTACATCAGATGGAGGATTCTCGTTTACCAAGGCGCATCCTTCTTGGTGACGTCGCACATAGGAAGAGACCAGTCCAGCGGGGCCCTTCTTTACTATGGACAAAAATGATTAGAATGTTACAGCAATATTTAGTGCTCTGAGTTCCTATTAAAACTGAATCAAAACATTTGATCTAGCTGCTTTGGTTTAAAAGTTATTCAATTTTTAAGGTTTTTACTTTTAGCGGGGCCCTCTTATGTTTGACTATATAAGTCGCTGAAAGGAGACTGGGCGCAAGTGGCCTATGAACCAATAGAGATGGGAGTATTGTAGATTTGTTGCGAGACCTTTCCTCATTAATTACTGAAACGCGCATCAAAATCGGCTCCAAGGATTTTGAGAAAATCATGTTTCAAGTTACTATGAGATTTTAGTTACCCTCAGTGTATTTTTTGTAAAGAGACTGCATTCACTCGACCACGGAGATTCTTCATCTCCATGGTCTCGTCGAAACCGTCACAAACGTCACACTATACGGTGGTCATGACATGACATGACAGTTGTCATTTTTTACTCAAGACGAAAAATCTGTTTGTCTGTCATGACCACCGTATAGTATGACGTTTGTGACGGTTTCGACGAGACCATGGAGATGAAGAATCTCGGTCTACGCATAGACGGACGGGCGGTCGGTCGGTCGGTCGGTCTACGGATAGACGGATGGATGGTCAGACGGATGGACGGAGCGACCAACCGACCGTCGGACTGTTGACCGACCGACCGACTGACAGACTTACCGACCAACGGATCAACCGACTGACCGACCCACCAACGGACGGACGGACTGACCGGCTGTTCGACTGACCGATCGACCGACCGACGGACCGACCGTCAGACGGACGGACGGACGGACGGACCGACCGACAGACAGTCATGACAGTTGTATTTTTTACTCAAGACGAAAAATCTGTCTGTCTGTCATGACCACCGTATAGTATGACGTTTGTGACGGTTTCGACGAGACCGTGGAGATGAAGAATCTCCGTGGTCGAGTGAATGCAGTCTCTTTACAAAAAATACACTGTGGGTAATTAAAATCTCATAGTAACTTGAAACATGATTTTCTCAAAATCCTTGGAGCCGATTTTGATGCGCCTTTCAGTGAGTAATGAGGAAAGGTCTCGCAACAAATCTACAATACTCCCATCTCTATTGGTTCATAGGCCACTCTCCATACAAAGTTGCCCAGTCTCTTTTATGTTGCCGTTTAGTGCGTGATGAGGTATGCCTAAATTACGATTAGTATGTAGAAGTTTACGTAATTTTTTTGGGAAGCAGGAATGAAAATATGGAATTCGAAATGGCCAACTCGTGAAATGGCCAATTCGCGAAATGGCCAATTATGGAAATGCCTAATTCGAATTGGCCATTTCACGAATCCATAGAAAAAAATTAAATAAATTCCTAAAATTATTAAAAAACATAATTTATTAAATATCTCGATAACGGTGCATCCTAGCGAAAAAATAGCTAATTTTTCGAACCCCTGGGGTACCCCTAAACCCACCCTTTCGCATGCAAAAATAATGAAAAAAATCATTTTGAAAAATTTTACAAGTCCAGCCCCCATACTAATTTCACTCGAAAATTCAACTAAGTCGATGGTTCATACAATTTCGATCAAAATTTTTCTAAGTCCCAGCTCCATATAAAATTGGCGTATAAATTTTCTAAGTGTGGGACCCTCTTTGCGACACCCTAACCCTTAAGTGTGATAAGATAGGAAGACATTTTATTACCTCTTGGATAATTACTGACAGTCTATCTGATGTTACAAATTTCGCAGATAAATAGAATGCGACCGGTTGCTTCCATTTCTTTCTCAAGCCACAAAGCATGAATACTAAAGCGTTGCAAGCAATTTGATTGGTTCTGCCATGATTGCCATGGTCCTGAAAGCCATCTACACAGTCTGATTTTGGATTGTAATTAAGATGTTTCCGAATGGCCATTTCATCAAACACCAGTGAGCAAAGATTCTCTTCCTCAGTTTGTGTTTCTGCCATAGCTTGTAATCCACTAAAAATGTGTTCGTTGATACCGGGCTTCATAGGTAACTTGTTCTGTAGCTTATTTAACGTGCTTTGGCAAGGCAGTGAAAACAGACGTCGGAGAAGACGGTAGCAAGTAGGAGATTTTTTGTATAATGTCAAAGCAAATTCCTTTTCTTTTCTTTGATGTTCCAGGCGTATCCGGATGGGTAAAATGTTCTGGTACTGGATCATCCAATGATGAATTAACCTGAAAATTTATTAATAATCATATATTTCCCAATACTCACAAAACAGTGCATTAGCAGCAGCAGTATCAGCATTACTTTTCTTTTCTTACGATAGCTAGTTAGCTGTCGAAAGGAGTAAGTAGGTAACTACTTCTAAGGCAGGAAGGAAGGTGTTCTGGATGGTTGTATTGTATCGAAATGTATGGATTTTGTCATACGGGAGTTAGAAAAGACCTAAAAAAAAAATCTCTGCATCTCAGCCTACGGCCTTGTTCAAGAAGACGCGGGGCGTCACGTCACACGGCGCGGGGCGTCTACTTTCTATCGAGCACGCATTACTTCATGATAAGCAATCAACCAAATCATGAAAATGACGGCGTACCTATTATGAAATACGCCACCCCTCAATCAGATGCGGGTGGGGCGGGCCGTATCGCCTGGAAGCCTGGTGGACCTGGTCTCCGGGGTCAATCTGCCTGCCAAACGAGACCCATTAGAGTTGATGATGCACCTTCAATGACATCCTGCTGTGTTGATGTTCCACCTACTGAGTTATCATGGTGGGTTGAATGTCCAGCTATAGAATAATCTAGTGATGACTTAACCTGAAATGTGTAATTCAACCTAACTACCTACCAAAATAGTATGGAAATGTACAATTTTTGGTTTCTGATTTAAGAAATTGTGCGACGAAAAATTTAAAAACATAAGAAAATTATTTGACATGACAGGAATCAGAATGACGGCTTAATTAGTGTTGCCGAATGAAAATTACACAATACTGCTGTAGATATCTTTTTCTCAAATTATCAAATCAAATTATTAGTTTCAACCACTTTTACAATCATTTTGAAATACAATAATTATTACTACGTGCAATTTTAACCGTATTAATTATTATCTTAATCATCATTTTCTTATCTTGACTCTGCTAAACTGTTAGATGGTGGCAAGTTTGCAACAATCAACATGCGAGAAACTCACTCATAGACATTTTGTAAGGAGACTACAAACCTTAGCAAAGATAACAGACCTTGGTACAGTCGAAAGCCTTTAAGAAATCTGTAACTTACCAAACAGAGTACCAATCTTTCTAGCAGTTGTGGTGGTGATTTTGCCTTTCCCACGGAGCCAGTCTAGAGTCCTGCTGAGAGCAATACTGAAGAACCAAAGCGACAAGAATGGGAGAGCCGTTGTAACTGCGTTCTGCAAACAAATAATTAAACAGAATTAATATGACTCGATCAAAATGTGATCATTCTTCACAATTTGAGGTATTCAACAATCATGTTATTGTGAAAAGGTGTTTAATATGGAGTTTCTAGCCGCAAATTCTAGATCTTTCTTAAAAATATAAAGATTTCGAAACATAGCTTCAAGATAAATATGTGTACAGGGTCCTTCTTAATATTGACAGTTTTTTAAGGGGATGATCAGACCATCTAACTGAACAATTTTCTCTATGGGACAAAGGTCGAAATCGCGATAATAAAATCTGCTGTTCTATACAAAACTGCAATCCTACTTGACCAAAATGTATGGGGCTGCAGATTTTTTTTTGGACGATTTCGATGTTGGTTTCATAGAGAAAGTTGTTCTGTTTGATGGTCTAATCCTCTTAAAAACTGTCAGCATAATAAATATTCTTTATTTGCACACCAAGAATAGACAAATACAATTTATAACAAGAATGAGAAGGGTACAAATGGTGGTCTTATCACTAAAAGCGATTTCTTCCAGACAACCATTGGATGGAAGAAGTATTTAAAGAGACAAATGCTACGGCGGTGCACTAGTAGGTATCTGTAAATACCCATTTACATAAAACAGTGAATATAATATACATAAACGAAAATCAAGCATATTATGTTGGACCCTGTTTACAAGAGAGTGTTAGCTAGTTTATTGTAAAATCCTCACCTCTGTCATGTTAAACTTGAGGACTTGCTTCATGTAGAAGGGAAGCTCGATAAGCAGCATGTACCAGCCCCAGTTGGAGCACGAGTGCGAGACCAGGATGGCCAGGAATGGCGGCGAAGTCAGCACCTTCTTCCATGGCACTGGCAATTTCTGTTGAATGCAAGACAGTGTCATTTTTATCTAACTTAGTCTAACCTCCGAAGCGAATGGGTATAACCGGAACAAATTATAATTAACTAGTGTTTACCCGCGACTTCGTCCGCACAAATTATATACCAGATTTTAAGTCAGATCATAAGCTATCAAACAAAAAAAGATTCATCAAAATCGGTTCAGTAGTTTTTGCGTGATGCGCGAACAAACAAACACGTAAAACACCAAACAGACAGAAAAAATTTCTAAAAAAGGTTGATTTCGAGTCAGGGATACCTAAAAACCATATCTTAATCTTTTTTTTGTAAATATCTTCAATGTACAGACACACTTCAGTTACAGTTTTATAATAGTTTAGATTAGATGTCAGCGATATATTTGATTGTGTTGTATAGAAGAACCATGCGAATGATCATCAACACCGTGTAAAAATACCCCTAACTTAAAATAACTTATCCTGGTCACGGCCAGCTATGTAAAAGACCCCTACCTATCCTGTTCGCGGCCACCAACGTAGTAGATACCTACCTAACTTATCCTATGCTAACTAAGAAACCGCTTTGAACCTAATTTAACTGGGCATTCGGCACCTACATACCGAAAATGCCTATCTACCTAAACTAATTAACTAACTGGTCGCTGCCAACAGTGTATAGAAAATCCCTACCTATTAACTTAACTTAACTTAGCCTAACTTATGAACTATACCTAAACTTATTTATGATCCCATTTTTGAGCTGAAGACGTTAACTTGGCCAGTATCGATCGTCTAGTAGTAAATCAGGAGACTACGTTGTGATCCGCATAATAGTAACCTAGGTGCGACAGACTTGAGATTTATCTAGTATTCTAACAAACAGAGACCTAGAATTACCTAAACTTAATATTAACCTAAATCAGAAAGTAATACCTAACTTCCTAGCCCGCAATACTATTTTTGACTATGATAATGAAGTTAATATCAGAAAATGTAGCCTACAACCCTCCGTCAGTAAGCGCTGAAGTCAATCTAATGAAATACCTCTATAGCTATAGACCTTTTCTTATCCTATAGTTAACTTAGATTTCTCTACCAATTTACTTATACAGGGTGTTAGATTTCTTAACCTATTAAAATATAAATTTATTTCTATGTTTTGTTTTTTTTTAACTTGGGAATGCAACAAAGTATAAAAGAATGATTGTTTCGTTTGGTATAGAAGAATAATTGTTTCGTTTGGTATAGAAGAATAATTGTTTCGTTTGGTATAGAAGAGAGCCCCGCCATTCCGCTCTCAGGAGTTATTTTATTTGGTATTTCCTCCTGCTAGAATATTTCTAGCTTCAGTGGGCCTCGTCTCCAAACTGGTCAGCCCTCCTCCAAACTTTTCCCGAGATATTGTGTCTTAGTCAGGTAAGTCAAGTTTAGTAAAGGATGGTTGAGACTTGTAAATTTTAAAGTCAATTCTTTGTCAGTGTGTCAGTATTTTTTTATACAAAGGACAAGAGGTATTTTCAAATAGACTGGTTTCTATTTAAGTTAGTCTCGAGTTGAGCTATTATTAGTAATTCTTAGACTTAATTTCTATATTAGTGACTTTAAGGAACCCCAATTAGTAAAATTTCCCTTTTAATATCTTTTCTTTTATAAACCAGTTCAAAAGCTCAACCCTGTTTACAATTTAATCAAAGTAAAGTTCCTATTCTGAGAATCTACATCATTATCATTTAGTAGGTAAGTATGTATACATAAAACTAGCATGACAATATAAGCAGAAACTTTAGCTTATAGATACAGTATAACATTTAACTGAATGAATAGAACCTTGGTCCATTGAAAGTAAGTTCTCTCTTTCATGTGAATAGTAGGATAAACTTTTATTTATTTGACTCTGATATAAATCTGTAAAACTTATTATGTACCATAATCATTTATTTTTCTGACTAGAGGGCACTAGGCACTATATCCCAAAGTTCCACCAACTCATAACAAAGTAATAGGTATGATAAGAAACTCTAATTTCCCATTATTATAAGGAAACGATAAATTTAGATTGAACTTATTTTGTTTGGACAATATTATATTGAATTATAACTTTGATATTGTCACCTATTCACTGTTTTCTATTTATAATGTCATTTCCTTCTTTGGAATCAGGATTTATCATGAACTTAATTTGCTTTAATTTATATGAATATCGCTCCAATTTCTACTGGTAAATTTCTACTGAACAACCTTATGACTCAAGTTTTTGAAATAATTAATGAAATCCTACTGAAGTTAGGTACTTATCATTCCTATTTGTAAACCTGAACGTCTAAATCTTTCAGTTCCTACTCTGTCTGATTCTAGTCAAAATTAAATACCTACCCTATCCTATATTATTCTAACAAAACCCTAGTAAATCTAAACAATGCCTAAATATTTTCCTATTCTAAAGAAGTTTCCCTAAGGTTTGAAACTCTCCGGTATAAGAGAAATTCCGCAAGACTAGAAGTAGGCCTCACATTTACATTTAAACGTGTAGGTGTGTTATGTAAGATTTCCGTGGTGCAATGGAAATCTTCGAACTAAGCGAACTAAGAGATTCGAGGGTGGAGCCCTCTAAGTGTGTCTAAGCCTATTCCATGTGTGTTTGAATTCTCTCACACAGCCGAAGCCTATAGATCGTGAGAGTCTCCAGGTGAGTAATATAAAGGTGAGTGAAATATATATATAAGGTTTAGGGACTAAGTCAAGGACTTCCTTATGAGTCTTTTGGCGCCTAGAACGGCATGATCCCTCTTCGACAAGTTCCCAATCGACTCACAAGGCGGACTTCTCTTGACCTAGGAGACTTTGCCTGTTGGTAAAGAATGGCGCCTGATATTGTCTCAGTCAACCAGGTTAAGATATTAGTAAATATCTTTTGAAACTGCCGAGCCAGCCCATGAACTACTTCGTCATGTAAATTCAGCTACGAGCTACTAGATTTCTACAAATTAAATTAAACTCCAATCAAAACTCAAGTAAATAAATAAATTCTGAATAAAATCACAAGTTGGTACTAAGAGATGTTCACTCGTAGCTGGTTTCTCGGAAAAGACCCCGCCCCCGCCAAACCGAGCCTATTTATACAAGCTTTACTATGACGTCATCATCGTCCACTTGGTTCACTTGGTCCAGTTGGTCTAGTTGGTTTACTTGGTTTGCTTCGTTCACTTTGCGAATAATCAAAATTGATCCTTAACTTCATAATTATAAGACTTTCTTTCAACCTACTAATCCTCCCTCTAATTCATACAAGAAAACGTCTCCTTATATGGTAATCTTGTCTTCCCAATAACCCGTACCAATTTGAAAAACTATTTACATTTTCCCTCATCAATCTTTATTTACTTCCAATTAAAGATGGAAATTGCATGAACTTCTATGCTTAATTTTAGCTTCTTAATTAAATAGGCAAACAGCCTGATGCGCGAACTATCTAAGGCCCAAACTTAGTGAATTAAGCTATCTTCCCCTGACATAAGATTCATTTTTGCTAGAGGAAATTCACCTCGCGCCAACTTCACATATCAACTTTTAGAACTTTTTTGCGCAGCTTGGGTACGCTATTCAAAACCCGCCTAACCAAAATAATTACCTACAGCGCATGTGTCAAAAGTGTCAATTACTTATGGACTAATCACGCTCATAAGACTCTAATACCCTATCATAACGCCTATTTTTGCTTGATGAAGTTGCTCCGCGCCTCCTAGCGAATAAATTTTAAACTATTTTCCCCGCACAAAGCATCACTGATGTATCAGCTGTTTTCTGCTAACTCAATTTTCCGCCATTTTTGCATTATTACAATATTTGATGAATTTTAATTTTCTAATGAAATATTAGTCAATTTCGACTGAGATATTGCTAATCTCCCTTTATTTACATGATAATTTGAATGAACTAAATTCCCTCCCTCAAAATACTAGTTAACATAATTTGTCTGAGCTTTGCAACTTCTAACTTTGAAGTTTGCTAGGTTTTAGCGATAGTTACTTTATAATTATGATTCTTTTTGTTTGAAGCAATATATTAAGATGTGTCTGATGGTTAGAGAGTAGTTTATTACTGGTGTAGACCTGGACCAGTACATTCTTCCCCCAAAATTTACGCAGGTATGTATTTAAAATTCAAATTTCAACCGGAGTCAATTTTAACTTAATATATTAACAATACAATAGTTTATTAATATTCTTCCTTGAAATGTTCTCAGTGTGGTGTGTATTTAAAATACCAAGCCGAGAATTAATTCCATCAGTGAGAAAAGTTTCAAATCATAACATAACATTCAGGATCAATTAGCAGCTTTCACTAGAAAATCTGGTTCATGTGTAGAAACTAGTTTGTGAGGCTAGTCACTCAGAATGAATTGTGTACTATGTCAATCTATCAGATTCTATTTTTCAATTTAATAGAACTCCATAATACAATCTACCACCATCCAGATCATCATCGTCGTTAGACTGAAAACCATCGTTTGAATATTAAATACCCTATCTGACACTTTCCATCAACCACTGTAATCATTAATAGTTTGGAGAGTGTAGAGTGTTCTCGTATTTGCATATCCTACCAGTGGAGTAAAAGCTTCCTTGTGGACAGTATTCTCTACTGAAACCAACTACTAATCTTAATCATCGTCCCAGCCATTGAAAACAACTGTCGCGACAACTAAGACCCTCCTATTAGATCTACACAAGAAATCTTTTTGTATAGTGTAGTGTGTCCAAGTTTGAATATCAATAACCTAATTTCCATGACCTTGACTTCTGTTAATTCCAAATGGCCCTCTTTCCTCATACCAATGTTTTTTTTTTTTTCATAATATAAATTATAAAATATATAATATTGTAAAAAGGTTTTATAAATATGTCGCTTAAACATTCTGCTTGCCAACACATACTTTCATTTTGTTCACACACCAATTCAAATCCAAAATAAAATCAACAGATCAATGACACGAAAAGATAAAATTATAAATTACCACAACCGCGTAAAAGAAGTTCTAAATCAAGTTATAATAACGATTAAATACCTTTTGAAATTCGAACATTTCCTTCCCCCATTCTCGAATATTCCAAAACTGAATAACTCTTGTCACCATCACTCACATATTACTTAAATTTTATCGTTCAAAAACTCTAAATTAAGCCACATTTTATTTATTATTATTTACTAATAAAATTCTTTACTTGAATCTAACCTTTTTAGTCTGACTTTGACAGATTGAACATTAGTTTTCCTAAAAGATAAATGAAATAAGCCTAAACAATCTATTCTTCCGTGATTTCCTGTTTACTTGTGGTTTGATATTTATTTTCAATTTATTTAGTTCTAAGTTATAGGTTTTTATTTTTACTATTTTTATTTGAAAATATAATGAAATCGCGACCCCCTAGTATTTCTCATAAAAAAGGTTTTTTTTTTTTTGTTTGTTCTTAACTTAACCATCATCATCATCTCGGACCTCCACTGCCGGACACAGCCCCCCCCAAGAATGGCCACGACGACTGATCCTGTCCTAACTTAACCATAGTGAAATTAAATCTATTAGTAGTGAAGTTCCCAAAATTTCTCGCAACAACCCAATGACTCAACAAAATGACAGTTGTGTAATGAAAGAATATCCACGCTTTTAACTCAAAGCTACCTATATCAGAAAACAGAAGTTTTTTTTTTTCCAATAATTTAAATTTTAAGATGATCAAAATAGGCAAGATCATCAGAGGCAAGCGCGTCACCCCTTGCATAATTGACTCGTTAAATAACTTTTTCTACCAACTATTACAGTTAAAATCTACTATTACAGATGATAAAATTTACCGATAACCTATAAATCATTATATTAAGAATATGAGACAATTCTCGCCGAATACGTTCCCTTCACCAAACAACCTACATCCTGGCAGACGCACTTCCCCCCTACTCTTAATCTCTCTTATTTTTATAAGTTAAATGTTACCTCAATCCTCCTGCATTTTACCACTCTCAGAACTGACTTTGACTCTTATTACTTATAGACAACCCTATAAAACATCTCCACAATTTCCTCTGCCTAGATGTTATGAAGTGCAGACAGAGAAGTCCGAAACTCGCTTCCCCCTCTATTTTCGACTCCTTACGCATGATTGACCATTGGACATCCCTACTTAACCACTGAACCATTAACATATTAAAGTATAATTATTATAAAGTATAACATTACCTCAAATGTGTGAAAGTACTAGACTAATAATATATATTTTTTTTAATAATAATATTTATCCACCTAAATAAATTTTAATTCCAACCCATCTACTGCTAGAAATGTACGTCAAACACAATAGTGTGTAAAAACCTGACTAGTATAATTAGGGATTCATGACATGAGATACATGATGCTACAGACTCCCATTGCAGTCAATAACCTAGAACGTTAGAACACTAAACCAATACTTTAGTCTAGAGAACCTTACACTAGTGTATCGACAGTCCGCTACTACTTGGACCAAGCCCTAACTTATTCAAAAATAGTTGCACGCTAGCAACTTGGACCATACACCAATGCATCGAAGTTTCTACCGGTCGAGGCGTCCCCCTCCTCGAGCTTCGTCCCGCGGACATCCAGCCGCTCGAACGCACGGTTACTACCTGCGGACGCATTATCTACCTATCTTTCGCTTGACAACTACTCGCCCTTATTTTATTAAATGTTATAGTTTTTAGTTTTTCATAATGCTGTATTATACAGTTATTTTCTATCTCTAAATAATATTCTTCATTTATCGTGATGTAGATTCTATATCTATCACTCTTCCGCTTTCATACGATTGATATTCTACGCTATTCTCGGGTAGGTACCTATTACTAGCTTCGAGTTGGATAGAAAGGGACTAAGTTCCTACATCTCCTTCTTAACTAGGATCAATTTAAACTAACAATAACTAAAACACCTGTAATAACTGGGTATCAATTAGCAACATGCTATCCACCTTATAAAGAAATTCTAGCAAATTGAATATTTTTACACACGCACATAGACATAATCTGCATGACGCCTCAAGCACACCAACCCAAGAAAGCTGACCCGTTTTGTCCCGTACTGCAGAAGCGTGATGCTCATTCTAGACGTATACTTTTCTATGATTTGAATAAATCTAATATACCTATATACCTACTTACATTGTTTGTGCCTCTCTTTTATCTATAACCTGATCTCACTAGCATTATTATTAGTTATCTGACTAAATAAAGATTTAATTTATAACGCTCTTGTTGTTACCACTATTTAGGTACCATTTTTGTTTTAGATTGTACCTAACCATAATTTCTAAATTATTTGCTATTTACCTATTATGCAATTTCCCACGTCTCTGCTGCATTTACTTTTTGAAATAGGTAGGTACTGAAACAAGTTACCAAAAACAAGAGAAGCATCAACATAATTTAAATTTAGGTAGGTAGCTCATTTCCTAAACTAACTAAAATGTTATAACTAAAGTAGGTATTTATAATTAAATGTTCTGCAAAATATCTTTCCCACTCTTTATTTTATCTAAACAATACTCTTTAATATTAAATCTACCCAATACCTACATAAAATAAAACATAGTAAAACCCTTCCCCCCGAGTTTAATTCATTTGAGACTTTATCCCTTAGTCATCTTACTATTTTAAAATAATTCTCACTTAATTAATTTTCAATAATTATATATTCCTATGATTTGACATTACTTTGATGCTAATATTTTAATACGACTTTCAAGTGAGAACATCGAGTTCCACTTTGTCTCATAGGTCCACTGTACTGAACTAAGATTGCATTCATCCTACAAGGTTGTCTAACTTGGCTTTATTTCACCTTCAAGTTGGTAAACACAAATTTTCTGTCCATTTTCTTTCCAAAATTATGTAAACATAAAATCTCATTAAATTTTATCGTTCTAAAAGACTTAACTATAAAGTTTAATTTTGTACAATTCCACTCTGTCAAAACTATAATTTAAATAAAATAAGGTCAAAAATCATTTTCCTAATCGTTTCCCGGCAATAATTTAAATCATACTGGGTGAATGGCAAATTTTACAGTACATATTAGAAATCTATTGCCTTAATAAGAAAAACACTATTACTACTATTAACTAGCAAGATATAGACTTGTTCTAGAAAACCAAAATAGGTATTAAAAACTCGATTTTACGAATCCTTTACACACACCTAATTACCGATTGAACCTACTAACGCCATCTACCGACCTTATTTGTGAAACGATCTATAGGTACTAGCAAAAGAAATACTTAAATTTCCGCTTTTTACTCTCTATTCCCATTATAAAATAAGTGAACTACCTATTTTATCTATCTGACATAAATATTAACTTATTAAAATAAAAGCAATCTATGCAAATTTGATTTTAAAATAATCGTAAGAATTCGATTTGAGACACTCAGCTCCATCTAGTTCTCTAACCTTCTAACTTCGAACCAAAATCAATTCTCTACAGTGTTACCATTTTAGTGAGGGATTTATTTGCGGCTTAGTTACCCCTTTTTTATAAATTACGTACACTTTACCTTAAAAATAAAATTAGCTATATCTAACGCTTTTAACGACATTGTTTCTCATTAATAAATTCATTATGTTATGCTTTATAATTGTTCCCTTGTTATTAGTACTAATTTTACAAAATTTTACTTGTACGATAAAGTTTTACTTCTAAATCTCGCTAGTAGGTAGGTAATGTAAAATTTTGCTTTTATGTATAATGTATCCACTGCTGGAGCTCCTAAATAAATATAATCGAAATAGTCATAATTTAAGTCAATCCTAATCAAGAAAATCAAAATCACAATTTACTAAAAAGCTAAAATTAGTAAACAGTTTGTTTTATCAACTGTTTTGTTTGCCTCGCACTTTCTTATAAATCTAATTTCAACTTTTGGCGACCCCTATCGGATTCTTAACGTACCATATCCTTAAAATCTAGCGACTTATTTTTCAAGAAACGGCAACACTGATTTTTACTCCGGTGATCAACTTACTTTATTAAAAATCATTCTGAGACATTTGGATGTTAGATTTCTTATTAAAAATAACGATTGGATTTAATATTAATTTAGGCATAATTAAATTAATAATTTAATTACCTAAATTCTAGTTTTAGCTTCAAAAATATGTATACTGACAAACTTCCTAATCATAGAAAAATGTCGCTAGCCTATATTAGCCAATGAACGTATATGCTTCTCTCTAACTTCTGTGCAATCAACCAATAAGATCACGGCATTTTTACCTGTCAAAATTTACCTACTACTTCCGTCTGTTATTTTTTTTTACACAACATGGCCGATTTGCAGAAAAAGCTTCCAAACGCTAACGAAGAACTCATTTACATCTTTGCTACGTTATCACGTAAAAGGAAAAGAAAACATCAAGAACAAATCGAAATTGAAAAGAAGAGACATCAAACATCCTCTCAATATCTGACCTGACTTGTTATTGAAGAAAGCGTCAGAGCGGGCGTCTAAACTCAGATTTTCTATACTTCCTTCGCTACGGTATCAAAGAAGAAGTAAATAAGATATTTAGAACATTACAACCTAAAAACTTTCGAACGTTCCTCTAATCGCTACTCGAAAGAACCTCCTATCGCATTTCAACACACTATCTGCTGCTGAGTGCTGCTTTCCTCAAGACACCCCAAGGCGTCTCAAACTCCTGAACTTCATTTCAAACTACGCTACTAAAAGGAAGAAAAGAAGATACTAGGAGTATTGTCAATACTCCAAACTGTCCTCGTTCCAGCAACTATCCACTCGGAAGCAGAAATCTCTACAAAACGTCGCTTCATCTAGTGCAAATTAGTGAACAGCAAGGAACCCTGGTGTAACAACATAACAGTGTGTCACCCAAAATCCAAAGTGCTCTTAAATATCTAGTGATCAGTGATAACCATCTAAGTGAAATTCCCAATCATATGCCTATATAACCTCATGTAAACATCTATTCTATGTGATTAAAAATTAAAGCATAAATTATCCCTAACTAAATAAACTAATTATTTAACCTGCATTTCTAACCAAACCTTTTCTAAATCTCTCAGAATACCTAAATCTCGAAATCTGCTATCCTCTCTCACGGCAACAATGTAAGCCTAAAAAGGCTATTATTTTAACTCAAAATGGATCATACGTTTGTAATTCAAAACCTATCTTTTGTTTACAAAATATAAAATAAAACTTGACCTAGTCTACAAAGTCTATTATAAAATCCTGTGGACTTAGCGAATCAAAAGTAAAAATAAATCTTAAATCCTATCCTGGTCTTACCGGCACATATGTAAACGATACCCCTACTTAACTTAAATTATCCTGGTTGCGGCCAACCAATGTAAACGATACCCCTACTTATAAAAAACCTATCCTGGTCACGGCCAGCTAATGTAAAAATACCCCTAACTTAAAATAACTTATCCTGGTCACGGCCAGCTATGTAAAAGACCCCTACCTATCCTGTTCGCGGCCACCAACGTAGTAGATACCTACCTAACTTATCCTATGCTAACTAAGAAACCGCTTTGAACCTAATTTAACTGGGCATTCGGCACCTACATACCGAAAATGCCTATCTACCTAAACTAATTAACTAACTGGTCGCTGCCAACAGTGTATAGAAAATCCCTACCTATTAACTTAACTTAACTTAGCCTAACTTATGAACTATACCTATACTTATTTATGATCCCATTTTTGAGCTGAAGACGTTAACTTGGCCAGTATCGATCGTCTAGTAGTAAATCAGGAGACTACGTTGTGATCCGCATAATAGTAACCTAGGTGCGACAGACTTGAGGTTTATCTAGTATTCTAACAAACAGAGACCTAGAATTACCTAAACTTAATATTAACCTAAATCAGAAAGTAATACCTAACTTCCTAGCCCGCAATACTATTTTTGACTATGATAATGAAGTTAATATCAGAAAATGTAGCCTACAACCCTCCGTCAGTAAGCGCTGAAGTCAATCTAATGAAATACCTCTATAGCTATAGACCTTTTCTTATCCTATAGTTAACTTAGATTTCTCTACCAATTTACTTATACAGGGTGTTAGATTTCTTAACCTATTAAAATATAAATTTATTTCTATGTTTTGTTTTTTTTTAACTTGGGAATGCAACAAAGTATAAAAGAATGATTGTTTCGTTTGGTATAGAAGAATAATTGTTGCGTTTGGTATAGAAGAATAATTGTTTCGTTTGGTATAGAAGAGAGCCCCGCCATTCCGCTCTCAGGAGTTATTTTATTTGGTATTTCCTCCTGCTAGAATATTTCTAGCTTCAGTGGGCCTCGTCTCCAAACTGGTCAGCCCTCCTCCAAACTTTTCCCGAGATATTGTGTCTTAGTCAGGTAAGTCAAGTTTAGTAAAGGATGGTTGAGACTTGTAAATTTTAAAGTCAATTCTTTGTCAGTGTGTCAGTATTTTTTTATACAAAGGACAAGAGGTATTTTCAAATAGACTGGTTTCTATTTAAGTTAGTCTCGAGTTGAGCTATTATTAGTAATTCTTAGACTTAATTTCTATATTAGTTGTGACTTTAAGGAACCCCAATTAGTAAAATTTCCCTTTTAATATCTTTTCTTTTATAAACCAGTTCAAAAGCTCAACCCTGTTTACAATTTAATCAAAGTAAAGTTCCTATTCTGAGAATCTACATCATTATCATTTAGTAGGTAAGTATGTATACATAAAACTAGCATGACAATATAAGCAGAAACTTTAGCTTATAGATACAGTATAACATTTAACTGAATGAATAGAACCTTGGTCCATTGAAAGTAAGTTCTCTCTTTCATGTGAATAGTAGGATAAACTTTTATTTATTTGACTCTGATATAAATCTGTAAAACTTATTATGTACCATAATCATTTATTTTTCTGACTAGAGGGCACTAGGCACTATATCCCAAAGTTCCACCAACTCATAACAAAGTAATAGGTATGATAAGAAACTCTAATTTCCCATTATTATAAGGAAACGATAAATTTAGATTGAACTTATTTTGTTTGGACAATATTATATTGAATTATAACTTTGATATTGTCACCTATTCACTGTTTTCTATTTATAATGTCATTTCCTTCTTTGGAATCAGGATTTATCATGAACTTAATTTGCTTTAATTTATATGAATATCGCTCCAATTTCTACTGGTAAATTTCTACTGAACAACCTTATGACTCAAGTTTTTGAAATAATTAATGAAATCCTACTGAAGTTAGGTACTTATCATTCCTATTTGTAAACCTGAACGTCTAAATCTTTCAGTTCCTACTCTGTCTGATTCTAGTCAAAATTAAATACCTACCCTATCCTATATTATTCTAACAAAACCCTAGTAAATCTAAACAATGCCTAAATATTTTCCTATTCTAAAGAAGTTTCCCTAAGGTTTGAAACTCTCCGGTATAAGAGAAATTCCGCAAGACTAGAGGTAGGCCTCACATTTACATTTAAACGTGTAGGTGTGTTATGTAAGATTTCCGTGGTGCAATGGAAATCTTCGAACTAAGCGAACTAAGAGATTCGAGGGTGGAGCCCTCTAAGTGTGTCTAAGCCTATTCCATGTGTGTTTGAATTCTCTCACACAGCCGAAGCCTATAGATCGTGAGAGTCTCCAGGTGAGTAATATAAAGGTGAGTGAAATATATATATAAGGTTTAGGGACTAAGTCAAGGACTTCCTTATGAGTCTTTTGGCGCCTAGAACGGCATGATCCCTCTTCGACAAGTTCCCAATCGACTCACAAGGCGGACTTCTCTTGACCTAGGAGACTTTGCCTGTTGGTAAAGAATGGCGCCTGATATTGTCTCAGTCAACCAGGTTAAGATATTAGTAAATATCTTTTGAAACTGCCGAGCCAGCCCATGAACTACTTCGTCATGTAAATTCAGCTACGAGCTACTAGATTTCTACAAATTAAATTAAACTCCAATCAAAACTCAAGTAAATAAATAAATTCTGAATAAAATCACAAGTTGGTACTAAGAGATGTTCACTCGTAGCTGGTTTCTCGGAAAAGACCCCGCCCCCGCCAAACCGAGCCTATTTATACAAGCTTTACTATGACGTCATCATCGTCCACTTGGTTCACTTGGTCCAGTTGGTCTAGTTGGTTTACTTGGTTTGCTTCGTTCACTTTGCGAATAATCAAAATTGATCCTTAACTTCATAATTATAAGACTTTCTTTCAACCTACTAATCCTCCCTCTAATTCATACAAGAAAACGTCTCCTTATATGGTAATCTTGTCTTCCCAATAACCCGTACCAATTTGAAAAACTATTTACATTTTCCCTCATCAATCTTTATTTACTTCCAATTAAAGATGGAAATTGCATGAACTTCTATGCTTAATTTTAGCTTCTTAATTAAATAGGCAAACAGCCTGATGCGCGAACTATCTAAGGCCCAAACTTAGTGAATTAAGCTATCTTCCCCTGACATAAGATTCATTTTTGCTAGAGGAAATTCACCTCGCGCCAACTTCACATATCAACTTTTAGAACTTTTTTGCGCAGCTTGGGTACGCTATTCAAAACCCGCCTAACCAAAATAATTACCTACAGCGCATGTGTCAAAAGTGTCAATTACTTATGGACTAATCACGCTCATAAGACTCTAATACCCTATCATAACGCCTATTTTTGCTTGATGAAGTTGCTCCGCGCCTCCTAGCGAATAAATTTTAAACTATTTTCCCCGCACAAAGCATCACTGATGTATCAGCTGTTTTCTGCTAACTCAATTTTCCGCCATTTTTGCATTATTACAATATTTGATGAATTTTAATTTTCTAATGAAATATTAGTCAATTTCGACTGAGATATTGCTAATCTCCCTTTATTTACATGATAATTTGAATGAACTAAATTCCCTCCCTCAAAATACTAGTTAACATAATTTGTCTGAGCTTTGCAACTTCTAACTTTGAAGTTTGCTAGGTTTTAGCGATAGTTACTTTATAATTATGATTCTTTTTGTTTGAAGCAATATATTAAGATGTGTCTGATGGTTAGAGAGTAGTTTATTACTGGTGTAGACCTGGACCAGTACAACCGGCAGCATGGCAGCGCGATATAATCGCGCCTTAGCTCTTTCTATTTGCGTGATAAACGGCGCGGTATAGCCTCATCGTGCGTATCATGCTGGGGCCGCTGTAATCCATCCCAACGAAGAAATTGTTGCTTTCCCTCTTCTCAACGCTGATAAGGGTTGCTTCTACTTAAACCTAAGTATGCACAAGAAAAAATCAATAGTACCTATGCACCAAGCAACGACAGTATAGCTGATTTTATTCAGACCTTAAAAAAGACTAGTTGGCAAGAGCTTACCTTATGGGCATGATCTCCAGCCTTCCCTCCCAGCGAAGTGACGATCATGTCCCTCTCTTCAGCGCTGATGAGAGGCTGCTGCTGCGGCGAGTCCTGCACCAGGATCACCCACAGCACGCACCAGATGCAGGATAAGCCACCCATCACGTAGAATACGCTCTCCCAGCCTGGCAACAATTTATGAAGAGGAGGATGGATCTTCGGATATGAAATAGAAAGATCTTGCTACGAGTCTACGAACAACTGTTATCTCATGCCTATAGGAATTTATGCCAGGTTTAAGTATTCTAGGTTCGTGGAATACTCAGTTGTGCGAATTAAGCCTCGTGATTTGATTCATTGAAACGAATGTCTTGCTTGTTGGCATGGATGAGGATATGCGCAGGACCGGTCGTTTTGGCGATCCTTAGGGGAGGCCTATGTCCAGCAGTAGACAGCCATCAAATGATGTGATGATGATGAACGTCTTGCTTTTGGCAATTGCCAAACTAGCAAAGCTGTGTTCTCATTCTCTCTTTATAGAAACGGATAAAGGCAGCCTGGCTGTCTGGCGCCTGAGTTATTCTAAAGACGTTACGTCTTTGAATATGTAGATGCCGCCACTGTATCGTATGATGCTGGCTGAGTTACCAATTGTATTGTTTAGATTTATTAAGAGTTTGTTTCTCCCCTGTTATGTATAAAAAGCATTAACAAAGCAACTCACCTAAAGAAGCAGTAAGAACTCCCGCCATAAGCATAGAGATGACAGTTCCAAGAGAAGTTCCCGCGTAAACCAGGGCGGCCATTACACTGCGCTCAGCCGGTGGCGCCCATTTCGACAATAGCACGTGCATCGCTGGGAATGTTACACCCTGCGAAACAATAATGTCGATGCTTAAAGTGGCAATTGGCGTATAGGATATTCGTGCAATTTCTGTTTTTAAACAGTAATAATATTAGGACGGCCCGATAGCACAGTCTGTAGTGAACCTGCCTGCTGTGCCGAGGGTCGCGGGTTCGAATCCCGTAAGGAACAAATATTTGTATGATGAATGTGGATGTTTGTATCTATATATCTGTATTCTATATCGTTGTCTAGTGGCTAGTTTCTGGTACTTTAAATATGACTAGATAATTCGTGTGAAAATGTCCAAGATATTTATTATTATTTGTCCTATGCGCCATCGATATATTCGTTAAAACGTAGGTATAGAAGATTATGTATTCAGCCTGATTTACTACCTATTGAACTGGTAACTTTAAAACTTCCCAATACTTAGGTACCTATGTCGACATTAAATGTAACCTATTACAAACAAGATGCACTCAGGTAATTAAATTAATTACTAAAGTGGAATACTTTCTAGACGCAGTGCCAATATCTTGTAAGTATCTATCTATTACATTGCAATCTATTAGTGGAAAACGGATTACTTTAACTTCCTACTGCCAGTTACTTGGACTGATAGGTACTACATAATATCTGTAAAGAATCAATTAGGTATATAGGTCATTTTCAAAGTCAGTGGATTCGCTACGTACCTATCCTATCCTATTATTGTACCTACCTACTGTCCATTACAAGTGGCGACGGGCTCGATCCCGTCACACTGGATAGAGTTTCGGTACTACTAGTGAAACGTGGATGTTCTTAGGTTTCAGAATATCTGAATGAATATCTCTGACTACCCCCTCGGGGAATATAGCCGTGAGCATATGCATATGCTAATGTACTCGTACATGCACTTACACCACCGATGCCCTCCCCGACCCTCATGACGATCACGGCAGCGTAGTGCAGCTCCGCCATGACGGGCGTCAGCAGAGTGCACACGACGTTGATCGTCACACTGAAGAACATCACCCATTTTGCCGAGAACAACTCCGCCACGCGGGCACCTATCGGTACAAAATACTGAGAAGTTAGAATATATTAATAAAGCCTTAAGGATCCCGCTGCAGGGTCAAAATCTTATTCAAGGGGACAGGTGGGATTTTGCATCGCCTGACGGAACTATCCGGTTTTTACTGCTACTTTACGTGCCTTTCGAAGTACGGGGACGCTCGTGAAGAGATGCCACTCCTGACGGTCAGTGGTCACCCATCCAAAGACTGACTGGACGTGCGGATCTGACGTTGCTTAACTTCGGTGATCGTTTCCAAGACTGAAGCTCTACTACGCCAACCAGAGCCTCAAAAGTTAGAATGGTGAGCGATAAATGCTGATGTGCCAGCGACTACGACTGCCACCGACACTTACAATCAAGCCCAAAAGGTAATCTATCTAAGTATCTAAAAAGACTCGATCACACAAGTCACAAAAAAAGAAAACTGTTCACAATTATATTTTTATGATGAAATGACCACAACTTAGACATTTTAAAGCAAATCAATTCATGAAAATATAGGTAAGACTGCATTGACTGACATGCACATGACACACTTTCGTAACTACGGAAGAACCAGGCCACCCAAATAGCATATCATTATGACCTAAATATTGAAAAAGATAAATTAATGTAACTTGAATAACTGAATCATAAGAATAAGAAACTCAGATACGGACTACGGACGTATAACTTACCAGGTATTTGGGAGACAAAATATCCCCAGAAGTAGCAGCTTAGGATTATTCCTTGCGTTTCTGATGTCCACTCGAACGGACCGTCCGTTTCCTATAACAATTGCAATAATAATCAGTAGGTATATTAGGTAGTTACCAAAGTATGGATGGCAAAAGTAGCGTAGACTTTAGATGTTAATACAAAATTTTGAAAATTCAACATTATAGAAAGTGGACTATATGTTCCTAAATGTTAAGAACATTGTTGCCATAAATTAATGTTTCTTCTTATAGTGCCATCTACCCTTGTAGTTAATTTGGATACAACGCCCTATTAAAGTGTATAGGGTGTTAGGGTAAACAGTTGCATTACAGGGTGGTTGTACCCATGATACTGAACAACTTTCCATAAGAAACCAATGGGGAATTCGCAAAAATTTTGACTTTCCATACTAAATGCCCAAAACAGGAACGAGTGGAAGAGCAGGGGAGAGGCCTTTGCCCAGCAGTGGGATGAAACAGGCTAATAAAAAAAAAAAAAAAAAATACTAAATGCAATCTGCTGATCTAGCGTTTGTATGAAAAGTCGATTTTTTTTTAGAATTTCCTATAGGTTTCTTAGGCAAAGTTGTTCAATATCATGAGTACAATAACCTAAAGTAGTGCAACTGTTTACCCTAACAATAACACCCTGTATAATTGTAGGTACACCTATCTACTTTTGTTGCTAATTATACCTCTACAACCAGCGTAAGCGATAAAACGTAACAACTCGATCATGATGGCAAAGCGTGGCCCGTGAAATATTTTATGTGTCAAACAGCCCAATTGAAATAGTAATAAATTATAAAACGAAAGGAGTAAATTGATCCACGCCTTCATTGTATTTAATAGGAATATTTTGTTCAGTTGTGACGTTGTTTTTGCAATAAGTTTGGGGTCGTTGACTTTACCGGCGTTAATATCTGAAGAATATTATACGAGGCGTTCGCGTTGCGCTTGCTTGCCTGCTTTTCGGACTGCCACGAAGCTCCGCAAGTTTGTTTTTACTGAACAACGTCAAGCACATTTTCGGCCAAATCATCGACAACATGATGGAGCCACAATTTTAGATTAGTATAGATTGAATATAGGAAATAGAAGAAAGCTCTCGTTTGCTTTTTTGTGTTCATGATTGATTCAGAATAGAAGTCACTGATAGATAAACAATTTTGAGCAGGTAGGTAGTTATATATATCACCATGATATATTTAAAAATAAAAGTTTATTTTTAGGGCATTTTAATAGTAGGTACCTATCTATCATCCATCACAAACTATTGTGTGAACATGCCGATTGACGACACATCAACCAATTATTTTCTCCACAATCATTCCAATGGTTTGGAATCCATCCAATAAATGTTATCATCCGCACATCTCAGCTCCATGACCGATTTCAATGCCGACTATTTTTAGCTAACCCAAATTTTTTTCCTGGAAGAATTAGTTAAGTTTTTTTAATATTGAGACCCCTTAACTAAAGAATAAACCAATTTATTTTCAAATAAAATATTTTACGATCTGCATAAATATTCAGTTTTACGAGCAGCCTGGTTACTAAGAATAAACGTGGAACATTTGTTTTCATCATGTTAATTTTGTACAAATATGTTTCTATGATTGTAGATGTGAAGAAAGTAAAGTGGGTTAGATTTGTTTGCAAGCAAACTGCTATCAGAACGGCGGTAATAATAAAACTAGGTACTCTAGACTCGTACGTTTAGTATTAAGGGGATGATCACACTATGAAACTGAAATACTTTGTCTGTTGGACCAACGTCGAAATCACTAATAAAATCAGCGGTTACATACAAAACTGCAATCCTGCTCAACCCATATGGGACAGCTGTTTTTTTCTCTCGATTTTGATTGAGAAAGTTTTTAGTTTGATGTTTCTGATCATCCTCTTAAAAAACTGTCAGCACTGTGTATGAAGAAACTTTTTTATGCCGATGATGATGATGTGTTTATTCAACATCAAGCATATACTTATTTATCTATGGACAAGTTACGCGTGTAGTTCTACTAATAAACTTTTCTGCCACTTTTTACGGGGGTGAGGTACTCGAGGTAGCATAAAATCCGCACCTTAGTGATAAGGTATAAAATTGTATGTAAATGTGTAAGATTTTTTATCTTTTACCTTGGCAGAGGGGAAATGCTTAGGCGAGGCGGGAGAGAGAAACAACTAACCGTAACATTACCACTGCCAGGAGTAGCGACGCACTCCTCAACTGGCTCGCCATGGGTGACGTTGTCTTGGCTCGTATGAACCTCGTGCATCATGATGGCCCTGTGGTTCAGCATGCCCACCATGGCGACCGATAGGTTCACCTTCAGCCCGTAGACGATCGCCATGCCGATCGAGCCTAGGACAGCTAGGCAGTATCGCGCTGGGACTACGCCTGGTGGAAATACAAAAATACATACTTACATTTTGACTGATTTTTTAAGGAGATGATCAGACCATCAAACTTAACAACTTTTTCTACAGGGTGTTAGGGTAAACAGTTGCATTATTTTAAGGGATGATTGTACCCATGATACTAAACAACGTTCCCTTTAAGGTGGTTTCCGTCCCAAACCTTTGTCGTAGAACAGTCGTAGACGGTATTAATAAAAGTAATGTTTTATATATGGAAAAATAGCTTAGAAAATCTAGATTGCGCGTATCAAATAACATTTACAATATATAATATAATTACGAAGATATATCTTGGAAGATGTGGCTTTGAAATTTTGTATGAATAATTTCAAAGCTTGATATCTTCATAATTTTCTAAGCTATTTTTCCATATATAAAACATTACTTTTATTAATACCGTCTACGAGTCTTCTACGACAAAGTTCTGTATGAAATTGACAACTCTGCAACCACCTTAAAAAACCTATAGGAAAGTCGAAAAAAATAGTTTGTACTTTCGATACTAAATGCAATCAGCTGATCAAACGTTTGTAAGAAAAAAGTTTGCAAAAGTCGAAAAACAATTGTGAATTACCTATACGTTTCTTAGGGAAAGTGTCTGTTTACCTAGCTTTAAAATACTGAATGCTAATAATTCATAATATTTATTGCATAATCATATATTTTTACTACCCTAACACCCTGTATAGTTGTCTATATCTGAGCGTTTTTGCCTTATGGAGGGTTATGTTTATATGGTACCCGGCAATTTTTTGTGACGGTGTTTGTGGCATGGGTTGGGTAGCCCTTAGGAACCCACATGTGACATAAACTCATAACATCATTATATCAGAATTAGGAACATTTCTCAACGCAAATTGTTCTTCAGTTTTAATTCCAACTTGGAATGTTTTCCTACCTATCGATTCCTCGAAAATCGGTTAGTTAAATAATGTAGTTGTTTGATGTTTGCTTTGTAAACTGGATTTACGTCTTTACGAGCAGAGGAGGTGTGGCATGGCTTACCTACAGATACACGTCTTAGGTACCTACTCGCTTTATGACATTTTTATTCCTATACAAGGAAAAGTATAAGTAACCTTTGAACCACATACATACCTACACATCAAACTGAACAACTTTTACTATGGGAGCAAACCATACGTTTGAGTCGATTAGGCATTGCAGTTTAGTAGGTATGGAACAGCTGATTTGTTTTTTGCTCAGACACGTTTGCTCCCATAGTAAAAGTTGTTCAGTTTGATGGGTAGAGCATGTGGATTAAATGTTAATGATACTTTTCCTTACATCCTGTAGAGTCAACATCAACCTTTGATTAATAATTATCTTACAAGTTGAATAACAATGGATTGAACAATATACAGGTTATCTGGAAAAAATAATGCTGAATCAAAAACAAGGTGAAAAAGATAGTTTTTCACCGTGTGTTTGATTCAGCTATTATAAGTACCTACCTTCTTAGATGATGCAAGAGTACATACACTTGTACCTACTAAGTTTTGAATAGGTAGTGTCAATCTGTCGATTATAATATTACGAAGGTGCCACACGCGTGGTTGACCAACGCCTGTACACCCTCCCTGAGGGTAGACCTGTGCCCTTTGCAAGCTACAGCGCATACTACAATAGGTAATATCATATGAACAGCCTTGCAGCTGATCGTACATTTTTTACTGACCTTTAAACGTCTGTAACTCCTAAACCGACTGACGTTATGCAGGCAGACCTGGTCCATCCCCATCACAGAGATGCTCTACACCCTAGTCTACACCCCATAAACACTGAAACAGCCTTGCTGCTGAAGGTTGCAAAAAGTATGTACACTTCTCTCTTATACTTTAGGTCCTCTATAGGCCGATAGTGATGATTGAGAAAGGACAATTCAGTATGGCACTTGTGTGATTACTTTCAAGAATGGGATAAGAAAGTTAAAAAATTTGGTTTACATCTCGAGACAGACCTATTGAAATACAGTCACCACAACGTGTCTGGTCGCCGGATAATTAAGTACCTACCACATTATATTTGGTATCATGGCTATTTGACTGGTTTCCCAAGTGCAATGCCCTCTATCCAAATCGATGGTGGAAGTCATAGAAAGGCGACTCGTGCACGAAAAGTATTCAAATGATTCAAATGACGTGACGCCCATTTCGTATCTCGGTGCAAAGAAAACGTGAATATAATTTTAAACACCCACATTACATGTTAGGTACCTATATTTTATTCTAACTATTTTATGTCGGTTTTAGTAATCAATAATCGGTAGGTATACAGAGTGAAAAGTTGTGATGGGGCACAAAGGGCAGCTACCAGAAGCATTTATAGCTTCAAGAAAACGTTCTTAGCCCCACTTGCGCCAACCTGGGTTAGCAGTAAACTCCAGGTTAAGTTGGTAACCCATGACTTTTTGTATAGAAAAACAACTGAGAGAGCTATTTATTTTATCCGGAGTTAATTGCTAACCCGTGGTTGGCGCAAGTGGGGCTTAGAAGACTAACCCTAACTTTTGGAGCATTTTACTTCTGCAATCACAGATTTTGAATAAAATTTATACAAGGTGTTACAAAACTACAAATAAACATTTAAGGGGGTGGTGTAGACCATCAAACTGAACAACTTTCACTATGGGACCAATATCGAAATCCCGAAAAAAAAAAATGTATGTTCTATACTCTACAAATCGACTAGAGCTAAAATATGTATGGTATCTAAAATATTTTTTTTCGCGATTTCGATGTTGGTCCCATAGAGAAAGTTGTTCAGTTTGACGGTCTAAACAACCCCTTTATGAGTTTTAAAATTTTATTGTTACTTATGAAACACCCTGTAGAGTTCGACAAAAACTTTTTCGTTCAACAATTTTAACAAAACTTTTTTTTCATCCCAATGCATCCTCCTACTGATAAGAAAAATATAAGTATCTATGGGGTCAACCGAGGTCGAGGTATTAGACTTAATTAGACTCACAAGAAACGCAAAATTAAATTTCCATACATTTAGTAGGGAACTAGTTGGGAAATAAAAAAATCACCTAGTTCTAGTTGTGATTTTTTTAACACTTTCAAAATTTTTATTGGTGGTTCAGACCATAAAACTGAACAACTTTTACAATGGGAGCAAACCCGAAATAGCAAAAAAAACGGATGTTCCATACTAAACTGCAAGGCTTTAGACTTAAATGTATTAAACAGCAGAATAATATGTTTTTTGCGATATCAGGTTTGCTCCAATACTAAAAGTTGTTCATTTTGATAGTCTGAACCACCACCTGATCGTCTCCTTAAAAACCAGTTAGCATATTAAAAAAGACCTTTTATTGTTGGTAACCAACACAATAACAGTTGTTGCTGTTGTCTTAGATTATCAAGATAGACAGTCAAAGCTACAAAAGCGTCGAAAAAAATAGGAACCAGTACTGGTTCCAAAACCATATACATATACACGCACACATACATAATTAGTATGGCGCCTCACGCACACGAACCTAAGAAAGTTAGCCCCTTTTGTTTTATACGGAACAAGTGTGAGGCTCATTCTAGACATTTACTTTTTCTAAGGCTGTTGTGTTGGTTTTATTTCTGAAACCGTAAAAATGAACCGTAACCGTAAAAATGCTTCTTATAGAACCAAATTGAACCTTGCAATTACAACCTATTACGTGGTTGGCACTTGGCAGTTGTCCGAAATTGCAAACCCCGCGTTATCAAAAGTTATCCCCATGTTACCTGCCTCCGTGGTCTAATGGTTTCAGAGCATTGGGCTCTTGACACGTAGGTCGTAGTCGTTACATAAAAACCACGTCAGAGGCCATAAGGCGGTTTGAATGAACTCTGACACCAGGGCTTGCCCACACGATAAGAAGAAGATCCCAAAGTTATCCCACTTTTGACAAAACGCGTGTAAATTAACTCTTTTGCGACCTTGAAAGTCCTGAAGGACGTGACATCGCGTTCGTTTCTATGGCATCGGATAGACGTCACAGCCTTCCCCACCAACCCCAATCACCATTTGGGTGGGCCTGTGCCCATCAATGGGGATGATAGCGGACAGTACAGAATGATGATGATGATGATCCCCAGATATCCACGAATGATCGCTTCTTGCGTAGCTAGTAAAGTTAATTTAATTTTGATTGTTACCAAAATTAAATAGGTATCTAAGCAAATAAAATATCAAATCGAAACTATAAACAGTAGGTAATTATTGTAATCTATTGTAATAAATAAAATAATTATTGTTTTTTCTATGTAGGTAAAAGTAGGTAAGTATAATTTATCAAAAGTAATACTTATTACTTATACCGAATTAATTCATTATTTATTTAAATATACTTAAGTACTTACCAAATATTTAATTATTATAACTATTACAAAAAAATAATTTTAAAAAAGAAACTTACGTCCCAAAACGTTTCCTTTTGCCGGCACATCCATATTCACTTTTTTTTTCTAAAATTGTTCACGAAACACTTCAACGGAAATCTAAATCCGTCTCTAATTATTTAATTAAGCATTATTTTATCATAGGAACAACATCAAAACAAAAACTCGAAAAGCTTTACGCACGTTTCACCGGTAAAGCGACACAAACGCATCTGTTTCAAACTTGACGAAACATTAATTTCTACACGCAATTCACACTCCACGCAATGTGCTTATAGCATGGTGAAATACAGATATGGAACTGTGTAAATCGTTTATTTACTTATGGTACTTATATAAATTATCGAGTCATACAGGACAACGTCAAATTGTAGGTATCTAAGATACGTGCAACTGGCATAAGATTAACTATTCTTATGCAACTGGTCATGTTCCAAAGCCCATGCATTCGCCCATGCCCAAAACACTTTCGTAGTAGCGGCTGTTCGCCTGCCGCGTTTGAGCTTTCGCGCTTCGTGAAGGTGACCTTCAAAGGAAGCGAGATCAATGAAACTGGGAAACTTGTGAAATCATCAAAAACAGTAGGTATCTATGAAGACACTTAGGTAAAAAAAACATTTATCTTATATCGTTTACAAAATTACAAAAAACTATTTCAATTTTTGAAAATTAAACTGGAATGGAAAGGAGGGTTTAACAGATTTTCAGGAAATTTTCCTATTTTCCCGCTAAACTTTTTCCACAGTTTTTCAGGAAAAGCGACATCTACCGTTAGTTGTGAGTACGACATTGCTTGCAAGCTTACCTACACTCAAACTGGTTATCCATCGTAAAATTTTTCAAATCACAATGATAGATGACGCCACTTTGGTACCACTGTGTGTTCAGATTTACGCAAAATCTTTATCATTTCTCGGCCTAATCGTGTGTCTTGAAACGGAACGTGAATGTCACCTTTGACAGATTCCTTTTTTTTCAAAAGAGGCTGTTTTTTTTCTAGAATTTTATCTATGATTCTATTTTACCTTACCACACCACCGCTACTTTCTACTCTTCCATCTATCTCGTTGTTTACCAAAGAGTATAGTAATTATACCAAAAGGAAAAGAGAACCTACTCGCGCGGTTTCTGATGACCCAAATTGAAATCATCTATCCTTATCACAAATTACCCCTTCAGTTGATTGGTTGGTAGATAACCAATGGACGGTTGACTGATTACTATACATATACGTAGGTATACGTAGGTATATATGCCTAATATTACTTTATTTCAATGGATATAGGTACTGCCTCGGTTTTGAAATGTCTCTTTAAAGTACAACAGGTATCCTTTAAAGTCACATTTCGAAACGAGAAGCAGACACAGAACTAATTCTTTGAAGAATCACAAATAACAAAACACAATCATTCCACACGCAACACGCAGCTCCGCCATCTTGATACAATGAGAGTTGCCAGTAGCTAGGACCAAATTTACTATGCTGTTGTATAAATTACCCTTAGATGCTTTATAAAAAATATTTAAAAGTGTGCAAATACTTTTATTTCAATAACAACAGTTGCGCTGAATATATTATTGTGTAATTTCATAAATATACTGTCATAGCGTTTAAGGGACGGTCCTTTTTAATTTCAAATAATTTGTGTTTTTGTTTATTTTAATATTAATCTCTCTACTCATGTTTATTACTATAACAACTGACAAATATACAATAAATTACAGCATATTAAAGTACCCCCCTACTAGAGGAAATTTACCCCAAAAAAGTAGATTACCCATACTTGCACTTTAACGACATCTACTGTGTTGAAGAAGAACCTGGTTGACAGTTTTATGTCCGGAAAATGTAAAAGATGGCATCGTTTTCTACGTAAATTTGACAGATAAGGTCACTGTCCCACCACTGTTGTTTACGTTGGTGGTGGTGTACAAAAGTTCAACGCGGCGCCGCAAACAATTTTCAGCTGTCATTTTCAGCGTTTCTCACGTCACGTTTCTGTTTTGAAATATTCCAAGAAATGGAAGACACCTATGCAAAATAATTGTCTCGGATTTATAAAACAGCTATTAAATTATTGAAACTTGTGTTGGAATCGTTGCGTGTTGGAGTAACGCACATCGCGTCGAGTGAATCGCTCGCTCGCTTCGCTCGCCGAGTTCGCCGACAGGTGCTTGAGGCAAGAGTATTTTCAAGTTCATTTACAAAAGGTGAAAGTAGCGGTAATGTCGCGTGCCAATTCGCCAACAAATATCCACGGTGGATGCTTCTGCTGTGAATAAATTAAATTAATAATTTTCGAAAGTGTACCATGGATTCTGTGCTGATTTCCTGATAGTGCTTTTTTTAAATAAATGTGTAGTGTGAAATGAACAAGAAACTTTTTTTTAGCAGCTACTTGCAAGTGAACTAAAAAAATGGCACTTAAATTGAATGAAATGAGTGATCTCAACTTTATATTGAAGAATTTGTTGGCTGGAGGTATGTACCTACTTATTATTTTTAATAAATTTGAATTTATTACATACAGTTTGGAGGCCTTTGCCCAGCAGTGGGACACAGAAAAGGCTAAAAAAAGTACTATCTGGACGAGTTAACTTAACACCCCACTTTTTTTATCATCCTTGACCTTCCAGCGATCGCTCATACTACAGAATATATTTATCTCTCGCTCTCTTTCTATCTCCAGATGAACTCATCCAGGCTGTACAGTTTATTTTATTTTTTATTATATTAATCTCTGCCAAAATAATAGAGATAAGTTGTAGGGGTTAATCTTATTGGGAATAGTAGTTTACACACCGAGGGCAGGCAAGTAAGAAATGTCTCAGATCACATACGTAATTGTTGACCGAGGCGAAGCTGAGGTGTCCAAACCAAAAGAGAAACAAAACACATAAGGAGAAACAATTACGTGCCAGTCTTCATTTGATTGACGGACTATGCGCATGTCTGAGCGCCATGCTACCATACTATAAGAATTCATAAAAACTACGCAAACATGGTAAAACTAGTGTTTACCCGCGACTTCATCCTCACAAATTATATACCAGATTTTAAGTCAGATCATAATCTATCAAACAAAAAAAAAATCATCAAAATCGGTTCAGTAGTTTTTGCGTGATGCGCGAACACACAAACAAACAAACACACAAACAAACAGACAGACAATTTTTCTAAAAAAAGGTTGATTTCGAGTCAGAGATACCTAAAAACTATATCATAATCTTTTTTTGTAAATATCTTCAATGTACAGAGTACAGACACACTTCAGTTACAGTTTTATAATAGTTTAGATTAAAATGTCACCAGTTTCATTCTTTTAGATGGA
The DNA here is from genome assembly GCA_963693445.1 of Agonopterix heracliana. NCBI lineage: Eukaryota > Metazoa > Arthropoda > Insecta > Lepidoptera > Depressariidae > Agonopterix > Agonopterix heracliana. The sequence goes on along the minus strand of OY856323.1, from coordinate 14,366,064 downwards.
TTATATTACTAACACATACTTTTGTTTATGTACATTAATCCGGGATACTTTTTTTGAGAATTTTGTATCAGACCCTGTATCCATAACTTAGTAAGTCAATGATCTAGCCAAAGTCAAATTAAAATTCACCCTCCAGGTGTGGCGGGAATGTGTGCTAAAACCACAGTAGCTCCACTAGACCGCATCAAGATCCTGCTTCAAGCGCAGTCGTCGCACTACAAGCATCACGGCGTGCTCGGCGGGCTCACCGCTATTGTCAAGCAGGAGTCCCTGCTCGCTCTCTACAAGGGTAACGGAGCGCAAATGGTGCGGATATTCCCGTACGCCGCCACTCAGTTCACTAGCTTCGAGATTTATAAAAGGGTATGTTTATTATTATTTTATTTAATACAGTGTAAACTCTATACAGGGTGTAAGGAAAAGTATCATTAACCTTTAAACCAAATACTCTACCCATCAAACTGAATAACTTTTACAATGGGAGAAAAAAAAATCTGCTGTTCCATACTATAGTGCATGCAATACCTACTCGACTAAAATGTGTGAGACAATTGATTTTTTTTTGGTCTGAAATGATTTGCTGCCATATAGTAAAAGTTGTTGAGTTTGATGGGTAGAGTATGTGGTTTAAAGGTTAATGATACTTTTCCTTACACCCTATATAACGAAACAAAACTGACAGAGTATTTTCTTTCTTGGTAATGGAGAGTTTTCTTAACTTGAGTAATGTCTGCTTTTCCGGGAGTTTTTCGGCATAGCGAAGTTTGTAATACAAAGTTTAGGTACACTGTTTTATACAACCCACAAAAGTTAAGAAATCTGCATGGAATGTAAAAATACAAAAAGCACAAGTAACACAAATGGAAGTATTTATTAAAATATTGTTTTACACAAACTTTTTGTATCCTTTTTTGCACACTGTACAAGCTCAATGCAGTGAGTGACGTCTCGTACTTAGGTCTCAAGTTAACTTTTGCAGGTTGTACACCTTATTTCGTTCGGGACATGCCAACTTTGATATTGTTCTCAAACCACTAACGTAATATTTATTTGAATAAATTCTATTTAAAATTTGTCAATTTAATCTTTTTTTTATATTTTTTCAAGTTAATGCCTTCTGAGCACAGGCTGTAGATAGATAACAGTATTTGTAAATAGGCAACAAACATTGTCTTTAATCTTTTGACCCCTAAAGTTTACCAATGCCAAAGAAAACAAAAAAATATTGTAGAGGACAATCCAAGGAAACTGTTGTTTGTCTAAACTTCTAAACTATTCTATAACTGTAACAGAAGTGTCTGTACATTGAAGATATTTACAAGAAAAAATTACGATATGGTTTTTATGTGTCCCTGACTCCAAATCAAGCTTTTTATTTCGAAGTTTTGTCTGTCTGTTTATTAGTTTGTTCGAGCATCACGCAAAAACTACTGAATCGATTTTGATGAAACTCTTTTTCTTTGATAGCTTATAATTTGACTTAATTCAAATCTGTATATCATTTGTGAGGATGAAGTCGCGGGTAAACTCTAGTTATAAATAAAATGATGTTATGCTCTTGCAAACAAGAACCAAAATGGATGAATGATTAATAATAATATAATAACAACGTAAATCAAAACCAAAAGCGATTGGTATAAAGAGCGGGTTTATCGCCAAAAAACTATTTCTTGCAGACAACTTTATCTCTGTGTTTTTTAAATGTTTATCTTATCTTCATTTCGTAAAAATAACAATAATAAAAACTATAAAAAGTGACTTCAAGTAAAACGATTATCAGACAATTATTGTTAAATTTAGGTAGATTATACTTGTACTTCCCAGGATATAGGATGTAATTAAATAGTTTCAATTAGGAAATGTAGTAACAATTACCATACATACCAATAATTTTTCATAATGATGACGTACATTATAATCAGCAGCAGTAGGTGTGTTGCAGATTTCGTAATATAACAATGCTACTATCGATTTAGCCAATAAATTTGAATTTGTAATCCAATCTAAGGCGCGGCTTATGCAGAAGAGACGTGTGGCGGTGGCGGATAGTCAAAGTAACACAATATAAACCATAAAGTACGTAGCATAGCGTCGTTTTTGTCGTAAAGGAGAATCGCGCCCGCGCCTCCAGGCGTCTAGGCGACGTCGCCTGGAGGCGAGACGTTATGCTACGTACTATAAGGTTATATATATCCGCCACCGCCACACGTCTCTTCTGTATAAGGGTATTTCTCATTTAAGCATGCAAAAAAATAATTAAGAGTGAAAACGTTTTTCCGATATAATTAGTGATGGATTTGATTAGCTTTGGTCTTGCTCTATAAGGGAAAAATACTCGTCGAGCTCACAGGCTTTTAAGGACTTACTTATAGGGGTTTGAAAAAAAATGCCCTCCACGGTAGTGACGTCAGATCCATGGAAGTGACATTCCCTACATTATTGTTATGCATGACAATGAAATATTACAAAAAAGTGACACTTTTTGCAAAACATAATCATCATCATCATCTAGATGGAATTCTACTTCTGGACATTGGCTTCCCCAAACGATCGCCGCAACAACCACCACCTGCGCTGCCCTCGTCCAACGGGTTGCCGTCGCTGTCGCCAGGTCGTCAGTATAACTTGTGAGGCCTACCCACGCTGTGCTTTCCAGTACGCGGTCGGCCCTCGAGAACTTGGCCCCATCAGCCATCTGTTCTGCGAGCAATATACCACAGTCATTGCCACTTTAGTTTTGCAAATCTGTGGGCTATGTCGGCTACTCTGGTGTTTCTGCGAATCTCTTCATTTCTGATTCGATCTCGCTGGGAAACTCCGAGCATAGCCCTCTCCATTGCCTATGGAGGCCCATTTTATGACTGCTTGACAGAGCGACCACGTCTCTATTCAGTATATCATCCTCATCATAGACATTACACACTGGTTAAAGATTTTTGTCTTGAGACAATGCGGAATTTGGGACGAGAAGATAAACATAGCTTCCCGAAAGCTGTCCAGACAAGTTGGATTAGACGGTTAACCTCTTTCTCTAAGTTGAGCGTCCTTACTGGATAGCCAGGTAAACAAAATCGTTAACAAAATTGTAAGCGCAGTCTCTGATGTTTACAGGAGTGGGTACAACGTGGATATTTGACATGATCATCATCTTGTCCATGTTCATTTTCAAACAAACTCGTTCGGAGGCTCTCCTAAGGTGTTTGAGCGTTCTACTAAGGTCCGTCATGGTCTCCGCCATGACCTGACTATATCGTCGGCAAACCAAAGATGACTGCTCGCCTCTGATGTTATTGCCTAACCCCTTCCAGTCCTGAACCTTAGAAATATCTTCCAATGCAGCGGTGAACAGTTTCGGAGATATTACGTCTCCCTGCCTCACACCTCGCTGACGTAGGATAGGTTTCGATTCGAGTTCTGGTCTTGAAGTCGCACTGACATGAAAGCTCCACTAGCGTTTTCGTACAAAAATTTCAGCTCTTTGATGTACAGGTATTGGCATCGCTGGCTGGAGAAAATATAGTACATCCCATGTCTTGATCAATCGAAGGCTTTCTCGTAGTCCGTGAACGAACAATATCCTTTGCATCTTTATCTGAATTCGGAACACCATTTTCATCTGATGTTGAATTCGGAACATCGTTTTCACCAGGCCCCGAAATATATTTTTCGTATCTGGAACTCAAAAGCTCTGCACTATGTTCTGGAATATCAACCAGGCTCAGGTACTTACTGATAAAATCATTAAAGCCTTTCGACAATTAATATTAGATCACATTTCGACCAACTTTACAAATAACATGCAGCAGGTTTAAGAAGATTTTTGGGTTTCGGCATGTAAAATAAATTTTATGAAAAACTAATCTAAGAATCCGCAAATATTAACACAACCTTATTCTACAAACTGCACAAACCCACACCCATATCCCTTACAATAATCACTTCCATGGGTCAAAGGTCACCTCCGTGTGTATATTTTTATCCACGGATCCATAGAAGTGACGTCCACGGATGTGAAATTTCGCCATTAAAATCATAGAAATATAACTTCTAAATTATGAATGAACCTGCAAATTTAGCTAAGTGTTTTTGATGCAAGAATACATTAAACCAGAAAAACAGATGTGCATAATTTTAATTTGCATACCTTTAATGATCAACACGATTGTGACCACTTATGCTCGACGAGTTGAGGAAAATAGAAAAACAATATGTATTATCTCTTAGATGTTAGCATGCTGGCAGAAACTGATAACGGAGTTAAAAGATGGCGGATCAACCCTTGCCTCTACATAGTTTCGTTCGGACATTCACACAATATTCTTAAAGTTATGACTGGAGTGACACACGCCCATGGAAAGGACAAAAAAAAGTGATCACAAACTTTATGTGAAGTGTTCAAGTATCTCCAAGTAGCTTTAGATGCATATGTTTATGTATTTATTTAGTAAATGTATTCAAATTAATTTCAGCAATCTTTTTTACCCATTTATTCTGACAGAAAAAGCACAGGATTTTTTTTTACTTAAAAAAACGGAGTGATCACATCCACGGAATGGACATTTTCAATGATTTAAAAATTAATAACTAAATAACTATGGATTATATTTATCCATTTCTTTTCTTAAATTACAGTATACAATCTATACTTGATTACCACAAGGCAAGATTCTGTTATTTAGTTGCTACAGGTTAGAAAACTGATAGTCACACTAATTTTTTTCTTAAATGAGAAATACCCATAAGTCGAGATTTACATGGCAGTTGATTTATTACGTATTCATTTCTTGTCTACATAACTGTACCGATTTCAATGAAGTCTGTCTTATGGTACGAATATCTACACCGCATAATTATTTGCCTTCATCCATGGGCATTTACAGAGACAGACTGAGACCTATCAATTATACGTATATAAAATAGTATTGTGACTGACTGACATACAACTCAAAACCGAACCTACTGAAGATCGAAACATTAAATTTAGAAAATATATCATGCAGAGGTTGTAGGGAACACTAGAAAATCAACCCCTATGAATGATTTCTATGGAAAATCGTATTCCCTGTTTGTACCCGATATCGAAGCAGACAAAAGGCCAAAAGCTAGTCTCAAATAAGAGGGGGTAACTAAAGTCCTAAGACCTAGAATAAGACATAGGGTACATAACTTGTTGTCAGCATCTAACCATTAATTTGTCTCTTGGAAATCTAATTGTTATTTAGCTGTAAGTTCTCCAAAAAGGAAATAAATAAATAATACAGGGTCCAACTTAATATGCTGTGCTGACGGTTTTTAAGAGGATGATCAAACCGTCAAACTGAACAACATTATCTGTGGCCTCTGTGGGACCAACATCGAAATCACGAAAAAAAACTGTTTACAGTTTTGTATCAAACAGCAGTTTTTTATTTGCGATATCTTCTTTGGTCCCATAAAGCTAGTTCTTCATCAAGCTACGCAAAACCAATATAAGCTGGCCGCGCTACGTTACACATTACTCTACCTACGCGCGGCCAGCTTATTTTGGTTTTGCTTAGCTTGATGTGTCGCCGTGTGTACATCCATCCACACATTTATGTTTTGCTCGCAAGAAGCTAGTAAGTAGAGTAGATAGCAAGCACGTGCATCGATATTCTTATCGTTGTATCAACCAAGTCTGCCTTTACGCTTCATAATCATAACAATGGCGCTCGACGGTAAAAAGTTTACGAAAAATACGGAAATAAGTGACACCGTACGTTTTACAGTATGATTCTATTCTAACCGGCAAAAATATTAATTTGATGTCCCATTAACCTACTTGATGTGAACCCTTCTTTGAAATGGCGACGGGCTCACCCCCCGTCACACTGGACAGAGTTTCGGAACTACTGGTGAAACGTGGATGTTCTGAGGTTTCAGAATATCTCTGACTACCCACCCCCTCGGGGAATATAGTCGTGAGCATATGCTTATGCTATGCCTTCTTTGAAATCCTGTTGTCCCGGTACAATCGAAATTAACTTTGTGGAACACGATTTAAAGCTCACATTTGCACGTTTCTTTGGCGACAGCCACAAGAGGTCCAATCTATAAGTTTTCACCCTTTCCAAAGTGACTGTCATTGGAAACTCGTGACGTCATAATAGTCATTAGTTTAATTACGGTTAGATTATCACTTTCTCTATTAAAATGATGACACACATTCTTGTTACTGCATAGTCACCTTTAAGAAATAAACGAATGACTAACGTAGGAAAAAACAACGCAAAAATGTTCAAAGTAATTAAAATACTACAAATAAATATTCTAAAAGCATACTTTGGTATTATAAAAACAAATCTGACAATAAATAAAAACTGCAAATCAATGTTCTCCCTCTGCTCTGCGTTTTATGAGACCAATATTATGTGTATAACCTTTGACTACCCAAACCAAAGTATAAGAAAAAAAACTACTGCAATCATAAAGTTACTAATAGAGTGACTGATAGCTGAGAGAACGAGATGTACCTAGCGGCAACACTGTATAATAGAAAGAGATACGTGACGCGAGGCAATAGAATCCTTTTTGGGGATCTTATCGCATGTAAATGTTCGGTTTCCGTGAATAATTGCGAAAGTTAAATTGTAGATAATTTTGTGAAATATACTGACACTATTTCATTAATTTATCCATGATTTCACGTTAGACTCAAAATTATAGACAGTGCTCTAATTGTAATTGCCGATAGTCTCCTGAAAAAATCCAGAAACAGTTTCATTTGACAACTCATGTCAGTCCCTCTACTCCTGTAAGGTATAATAACTTTATGACTGCAATTATATCGTCGTGGAATTGAAAACGTGAAACCACCCCGACTATCGGCAGTGGATTTATCGAGTAAAACACGAATGTATTAAAACTGAGTAGAACGTAACAAGCCGAAAATGACAGGTTGCGTAATCTTAGTACTCAATTTTTCCCTAAGACGCTGCTTTTATCTTCCATCAAGATACGGCTCGTCAAAGTTGCCGCATTCAATCATCATCATCAGCTTTTGTTCACCCACTGCAGGGAATAAGCCTCCTCCCCATTATGCCGCTCTTTCCTGTCTTGTCCTAGTTGCATCCAGGTCTTTGAAGCCGTCTTCGCAATATCACCAGCTCGCTTGGTTGCTGGACGACCCACTCCTCTCTTGCCTGATCTCGATCACCACCCGGTCCAGGCTTTGCTCTATCTGCCGAAGAATTTTAATTCAAACCAGCTGATCAGATCAGTATTAGGTATACTTTGTAAGTATGCTAAAGGCCTAGTAGTAGTGATAGATTTAAAAAAAAGGAAAAATAATGTATTAAAGAAAAACATGGTTTCTTCTCTGCCCGTTACGTTATCGTATTTTATAGACGATTTTTTCGAGAAAGTTGGTTCTTTTCCACCCAGTATATACGGGGGGTCCCGTTAGTCGACGTCAAGCCGGAATCGGGTGATAGATAGGCCATTCATAATAGCCAGAAAAAAAAATCTCTGTCATGAACTTTTTAAATTATAGGCATTTTTAATGTACATCCTGTGATGGTTTTTTAGCTCCCTTTGCTACAAATCTACTTTTTTGAATTCACGGGGAGTACAATTTCTCGAAAAAAAAGACTATAATTAAAAAAAAATCATGACTTAGTGGTAACTATTATTATGTGGCCTATCATACCCGATTCCGGCTTGACGTTGACTTACGGGACACCCTGAATACATGATTGGTTTAGTTTTGAAATGGTGCATAATTCTTCAAAGATCACTGTAATTGAAAAGAAGTTTCGGGAATACAAAAAGCCTCAGCGACTTTCTATTTACGTACCTACAAACTAGTGAATGAACAACATTTGCTATGTCTATCAATAGAATGCCGGTTAGATCTCGCTTTCCATTGCCAAGATCAATGTCCAATGTCTCTTAACCTACGGTCTGCAAAGATATATTAAACTATATTTCATCATATGAATCTGTATGTTTTAAAGATATCCTTCTGAAAATAAAATTACCACTAGTCTTAACTTAAATAAGTAACCTAAATTAATTAATTACAAGGCTTAGTTTTATACAGGGTCTTAATATGTTGACGGTTTTTAAGGGGATGATCAGACCATGAAACTGAACAACTTTATCTACTTATAGGGCCAACATTGAAATCGGGAAAAAATACTGCTGTCCCATCGATCATGTTTGCAGTTTTTTTTTATGGAATGATACAGCGAAAAAAATCGGTTGTCCCATCGGTATATCTGTGTTGAGTAAGTTTGCAATTTTGTATTGAACAGCTCATTCTTTCACGGGAGGCAGCTGCTTGTAACTCGTCTTCGTGATAATTTTAAAGTAGCATTAATATCATTGATGTTAAACATTAAAGTTGTTCCATTTTGTTTGAATATCGAACATGTTACACTAATGCTACACGCATCGTCTCGGTGTGTGAGTCTGCGACCGTTAAGTGGCATCATTTGCCATTACATGCGCAAACGCATCTGTTTTATATCATGCCGTGCCGCCGAAGAGATTTAACAACAAATTGGACGCCTGTTTTATTTAATGTTACGTTAGATACTCAACGCCAATGTTTTACAGTAAACTGTGGATAATAATAAGTCAAGTATAGTAGTCAGCATCATAAGTAAGCATATGCTCACGACTATATTCCCCGAGAGGGTAGTCGAGAGATATTCTGAAACCTCAGAACATCCACGTTTCACTAGTAGTACCGAAAGTCTGTACAGTGTGACGGAGAGTAAGCCCGTCGCCACTAAACCTAAAATGGACAGGTTCAATACATCGAAATTGAAACACGCAGGTTTCCTCACGATGTTTTCCTTTACCGAAAAGCCAGTGGTGTTACAAATCGTGCATATATTCCGGAAAACTCATTGGTACGAGCCCGCCTGGACGGGGATCGAACCATCGCCTCCTGCACGGCAGGCAAGGTTAGGGTCGAACCTCATCGCAGCACTGCCGAAGCTGCCGCGTGCGGTCGCATTCCCTCTATCTTTCTCGCGCCAGCCAATGACTGAGCGACAGACGGCGCTGTTATAACAAACATTCCAACCCCAAGGATCGCCATACCGACCGGTCCTGCGCTGCCCTCATCCAACGGTTTCCCGCCGCCTTCACCAGGTCGTCGTGTGGGGGCCTACCCATTAAATAATACTAAATTGTTCAGTATCATGAGTAAAATCACCGATTAAGAGGATAGGCGAGTACCGCTTTTTCCATACAAACGTATTCCCCTGCTTCCTCCCTGGATAATGATACTAGAGCAAAACATTTTTTACCATACAATCTGTTACCTCTGCTATTTCCCTATGTTTTGCTTTTTTGCATTAATTAATTAATTACTGTATGAACTAGGGACCTTCGAAAATGACAAATTTTACCGCCCGTTTTCAGACATCCAGCAAACAAAGGCGTATGGGTAATACTCAATATTTATTGCTTTCCATAATTACAGCGTTCATTACATGAGATCAGAGATGGTAAACTTAAAAGCTAAGAGATCGTTATGGATTCTTGTATGGAGGGTGGCGTCTTTTTTTTTTAAGCGGCCAGGTACCAAATGTTGTGGTTATTTTAGGGGTAATATTATCTAAATACCCCTTGAATATAAACAAAAAAGCAAAACATACAGACATAGCCAAGGTATTTCTCATATTATTCTCGAAAGAATGATTAAAATCGGTTTAGTTTTGGATGAGGAAAATGTTTTCATCGATTTTATGTAGATAAAATTAGTCCGAGCTGCAGTTGTCTCTTTCGCACTCTAGTCGGCTGGTTGTATGGGTGGGACCGATCTGATAAATACGCATACAGTCGGAAAAGTCTCCTATTCTTCAAATTAGCATTTACATTTATTTATTCAATTATGTATTTGTTTTTTTCTGTTGTCTTTACTTCCATCAATCGTAAACACAGTGATGAACAATATTGTGAATTATTTGCTGAACACAGCATGACTGATGTTACACAGTGTACACGGTGTTAAGTTAGGATATACAGCTGTGATTCAGTAACTTACCAGATGGTATACTTAGTTAATTTATTTCCACTCGAATTCCTGAATTATTCGCATGTACAAAATAGATAATGCAATCTGTACTGTATATAACAGATAATTTTACCATCTATTGGAAGCATGATCTGTAGCAAATCAATTTGTTTATTTGGCAAATGAACTTTATTATTCACAAATAGGTCAGAGACCGCGATAACATAATCTATTCAATTCTTCTGTACATAGTACACTAAAAAATATTGTACATTTATCTACACATGCTCCGCGATAAAATCTTTACTCATATTCAAAACAGAGAGGTTCAAAGTCAAGGCTACACATTATATTGAGTTATAGATAGAGGTCAATCCGGAACTCAAGGAACGCACTAGAAACACACTTTATTTTCTTTTTTTCATGGAAATATGTTTTTGCAGTCAATGGACTAAAACGTCCAAACACCCTCCATGAGGCCTATGCCCTGCAGTGGGGTGTACTTAGACTAAGGGTTGAACTACACATGGCCGCACGCGATCGCCCTTTTCCATCGCTCCATCCTTTTCTGTCACTCAGGAACGTCATTTGCTAGAGCATATAAGATAGACGGAACGCGATCGCCTGCCGCGTGCGATCGCCCTTTTCCATCGCTCCATCCTTTTCTGTCACTCAGGAACGTCATTTGCTAGAACATATAAGATAGACGGAACGCGATCGCCCGCGAAAAGGATGGAGCGATGGAAAAGGGCGATCGCGTGCGGCCATGTGTAGTTCAACCCTAAAGTTTACGTTACGTTTAGTTTACGGGCGTATACGAGTGTAAGGAAAAGTATCATTAACTTTTAAACCACATATTCTACTCATGAACTGAACATTTTTTAGTATGGGAGCAAACATGTCAGAGCAAAAAAAAAAACTGTTGTCTCATACATTTTAGTCGAGTAGGTATTGCACTTTAGTATGGAACAGCTGATTGTATTTTGCTTTGACAGGTTTGCTCTCATAGTAAAAGGTGTTCAGTTTGATGTGGTTTTAAGGTAAATGATACTTTTCCTTACACCCTGTAATAGGCTAATGCAGATTCTGAAACGCTAGGTAGATATGATAATAGTTCATCTTGATACAGGCATTAAAAGTTTATTGTGTTTTGAATACCCCAAAAGAACAATACTGTCCTGATTTATGTATTGTATTGCATGTTATTTCAAGCCGGAAAACACACGGGGAAATCTACTATGCCCGCATCATTAAAAATACATCTCCAAGATAAATTACCTATCCTATGTCTAGATTGAGCCTCTTGCTTTTACCTTACTAAAATAAACGCATCAACTTTCTTATGTTAGTGTATGTGACAGCGTCATACAACTTATTTCTCACACTAAGCGCGGGAAAGGACTTATCAGCCAATTGATGACTGATATTTTTTTCGCGCTTTTTTTTCCGGTCGCTGCTTCGACTGTCCACCTAGACATTTACTTTATCTAAGATCTCCAACTAAAGCATAAGCATAATGCTCACAACGATATTCTGAAATCTCGGAACATCTACGTTCATCCAACTAAACCATCTTTAAATAAATATGTCATCTAAAGCTTCAAATCGTAACGTGGCATGCTTTCTAACAATTGAAATGCCTCTGTATTTAACTGCCTCCATTGTAGCTATAAATGTACTTGTGTAAATCTTGTGATTGTCTAAGACAAATTCATGTATTCAATTGTTCATACGAAATCACTACCGGAACCGGATAGTCGTATTGCATGTAACGTACGACAGAAATCATGGAAGCGACAAGCGCGTGCGCAACCGGTGTCACCCGATTAAAGTAGGCCGAGATGTCTGCACCAAGATATGCGTATGCCGTCAAGCAGGTATCTTAGGTGCGGCATGCGTAGACTGACATATTTGACATTCTTTGAGTGGGATTTTGAAATTACGGAAACCATTAGCGGATTCGCCCTTTTTAAACTTTTCTTTACGTTACGAATGAATGAATGAAAGAAATGTAGGTAATTAACAGGATAACAGTATGATATTAGTGGTTAAGCAGTCGTATCTTTAAAATTCGATTTGTTCTAGATCTTTGGGTGGTTAGAGTAGAGTTTTGGGTAGAGGCAATTATTGCCAATAGAAAATTGACATGAGATATGATTGAATACAGGACAATTTTGGCGTTGGAGGCCTTGACAGGCTTTCACATCATCAATCAATTCAATCATCGCTGGTCGGTGGTCTTTTGTGAACGCACCTTTGATAGTTCCCTACTGCAGTCAAGAATCGTAGTAGGTTGATAGGGACGGTTTGCATCTCAGCTGGTGTCAATACTTATCTACCTAGATGAGTACTTCGTTTGAACATCAGGGGGGCATAATCACATAGAAGATGCGAAGGTGCCTTTGCAATTTAGCCCAGAAATAGGAACTTTATTGATAAATGTACTTCTTATCCTTGTTCGTACCTACATGAATAAATAGGATTATAAAACCCAACAGGAGTCTCTAAGTAATTTAATTCTCACCTCATTGCCGTCAATATTTGCATATCGTATGTGAGACGCATAATGAAACGTGATCTCCCATTGCTTCTGCAAATTTACTTTGTGTATTCTTTAGGTGTGCTGCACCTAAGTATCTGTACATTATTTCCTTAGTACTAATGTAATCTAGCATAAAATATTAAAAATTATTCCATTTGTGCAAAAGAAATAGTTATTTAGAAGGACTTGGACAAAGTCAAACAGTTTGAAGAATAATTACTTTCTGGATGACTGGACGTCACATTGAATAATGCTAACAGGTCCTGCCCCAAACTTGGGTCCCGAAGCCATTATTATGGGAACCAAACTAGGATTTAAAACAGTTGTTGTAACCCTTTTAAATGAACTATAGATAAAAATAGTTGCTAAGGCTGTGCTGCTGTTGCTGTTATTACTAATTAGATACAATGGGTGTAAGGAAAATCATTATTAACCTTTAAACCACATACATAGGCGTAGCAAAGGGGGGGGCCGGGTGGGCCCGGCCCACCCCAGAATCCCTCTGGCCCACCCCAGAAATCAAATGAATCACTTTCTAAAAATAAGAGATATCAATAGGTAATGATTAAATAAACACGATATTATTTTCTTGTTACGTTTCTCATGTCCACTTTCTTGAATAGTCAATGTGCTCAGAATTACTTTCGCAAAATCTTGCAATTCTTGAAGCAAAATCTTGAGCTCGCTTCGCTCGCTCCTGTTTTTAGAACATACTGCTCTGATCTTATTTATGTTGCCGTAAAATCTCGATCTCGCTTCGCTCGCTCCTGGCTAGACACATTGTAGTAAAATCTCGAGCTCACAGGATTGGGTGAAATGTCAAGCTCGCTTCGCTCGCTCTAGGTTTTGGCTCGTATCTTTTCATAGAGTAGTTAAATCTTAAGTTTGCTTTGCTCGTTCCAGCTTTTAGGTCGTAAAAATCTCAAGGCCGCTTCGCTCGCTCCAGGATTTAAATCGTATTACACTGATCTCAGTATATTGCAGTAAAATCTTGAGCTCACTTCGCTCGTTTCAGAATTCGATAAAATGTCGAGCTCGCTTCGCTCGCTCCTATCTACGCTTGTATCACAAAGACCTAGATGCATTGTATTAAAATCTAGAGCTCACTTAGCTTTGCTCGCTCCAGAATTCAGTGAAATCTCGAGCTCGCTACGCTCGCTCTAGATTTTAGTTTTTATTACATCAACCTCGCCTGGGCCTGGCCCACCCTGGAAAAAAATCATTGCTACGCCCATGACCACATACTGTACCCACCAAGTTGAACAACTTTTACTATGGGAGTAAACCTGTCAGAAAAAAACATAAATCAGCTGTCTCATACATTTGAGTCAAGTAGGCGCTGCAGTTTAGTATGGAATGACAATTTTTATTTGCGCTGACATGTTTGCTCCCATAGTAAATGTTCAGATTGTTGGGTAAAGTATGTGGTTTAAAGGTTTAATGATACTTTTCCTTATACCCTGTATATCTACTAAGACACATTTGCCCAGCTGTGAAAATTGACCATACCCATAATGGTACCCCGATGGTCATTAAAGGACAACAACAACAACCTTTAATGATAACATCACCGCCGGTCGCCAGTCCAACTACTCTAAAATCTTTATAAGATTCTGGTTTAATAACCAACACGGTAATAACCTACCCTGATATAAAACTTGCAGTACCTAAGCGGGCTGCACATACCGCTAGTGCAGCACGGCGACAAGTTCGTGGCGGGTGCGGCTGCGGGCGTCACCGCCGTCACGCTCACCTACCCGCTGGACACCATCCGCGCGCGCCTCGCCTTCCAGATCACCGGCGAGCACAAGTACACCGGCATCGTGCATGCTGCCACCACTATGTTCAAGACGGTGAGACATACGCCTGAAAAAGGTCGCACTTTTGCCAGACTTATAGCGCATTACAAAAAATCCGAAATAATTCATAGATAAACCATCTATAAGGAAATAACGGCCAATTGAGAGACAACCGAGATATCTTCGTTTATCATGTCCATACACACTTTTATAATTTTTTTTTTGCCATTCGCTTTGCTGTTTAACTATGGATGTTTTTGGGCATGTACTTGGTCTGCTGAAGCATTTTCAAGTAAAAAAAGAAGACCAATAAAATCAACTGATAAAATCAGCAATTCGACAAATGGGCTCGAACTGACAAGAATAGCTAAGCACGTGCGATAATGAGTGAGTTCGAGTGACAGAAGACTACACCATTGATGGTCTACTGTCGTATTCCATGGGGTCAAGTAAAAATTGGTGGGAGCAGTTTCCGTTCTACGTAAGTAATTATGTAATTTTTAAACTTGTAGATGGACAGAATTCAGACCAAGTCACTTGTTTATGAAATCTCGATCTCGTCTTTTTGATGTTCTTCCAGTAAGGGGAAGACCGACCCACTTCCTGTCCAAGTGGATAATTATTTCATTTAAACGTCGCATTTTGTGTTAGGGCGACGAATAGCTGATGTCACTGACGCCTACGATTGGTCTAGCGCCGCCACTGTACAGAAATATAAAATATGATAAAGTACATTCCTCTTCTTATTTCGAACGGATATTCACCACAAATGTGGTTCTCAACTTCGGCACAGTATAATAAAGAGTATCTTATTCTACGTATAGTACGGACACTCCCTGCTTCCCACTAATTTCATACCTCATCCCCTATGGCAGGATCGTGGCGTAAAATGTAAGCAAATTCGTATTCCTGTCTCGCGTGCATTCACTCAGTAACACACATTCTTACCCCTTTTTTTCCCCTTTTGTATGAAATGGCAGCATCTAAGGTGTGTCTTCGGCTTCCATGCCAAAGTATTATAATATCTGTGCCAAAGTTACGATGTCGGCATTAAGAATCCAGCATCCTCCCTTACTAATGCCCACACCGTCTGTATGACTGCAGGAAGGCGGAGCGCGTGCGCTGTACCGCGGCTTCGTGCCCACCATGGTGGGGATGGTGCCCTACGCCGGCTTCAGCTTCTACTGCTTCGAGTCCCTCAAGTTCTTCTGCATGAAGTACTGCGCGACCACGCTCTGTAGGAAATGTGAAAGGAATACTGGTAAGGAACTGCCTCTTTTTATCTTTGATTTGCCGGAACGTAGATCTACGTGACAAACCATTGATTTGCTATTTTGTGTCAGATATTGCGGCATTCCATGGGTAAAGCGCCGATGACATAAGAGACCGGAGCGCGAATTCACCAAACTGTATTATTTCAGTCTCGGACAAGACTACACATACGATACATAAATTCACGATAATGGTGGGCAGAAACTTTACTACAGTAGCCAAACACATTTTCAAGCGTAGCAAGGCCCTCCTTTAGCATTTAGAAGAAGTCGAAATGGAGTGACGTCTAATGGTGATAGGTGGCTAGGCGATTTTAGTAAATCCTTTCTTAGAGCACTCTACAGCCTATGTAGAATACATATTATTCCATTCTCACCGATCCCCGCTACCCAATCCGCCGCGTAGCCCCAGCAACGTCCTATGCCAAGGTCCGTACCCCTCTGGGTGCCCCTAGGTCGGTTGCTTAAGTTCATTCATTTGGATCGGTAGACCCTTCGTGGTCCCTCCAATAGTCCGCAGTAGATGCTCCCTGAGTAACGCTGTATGTAATTCCATGGTTCTATCCTCAGCAGCAGTTTAGGCTGTGCGTTGTCTGTCCAGTTATTCAGTCAGTCACGGAACTGTTTTATAAGTATAGAATAGAAGATAGATTACTGAATATTTATAAAATTGTCATAGTGACTTGTGACCCTTTCTGAGCCCGCGGGATGGCGGCAGGCACGATGAAGCGCTATCGCGCCTTAGCTCTCTTTCTTTTTGCACGCGAACGACCGATTTAGCAGGCGCTATAAAACGTTTATCGAGGCGCTATACCACGGGGGCTGGACTAAATAAAGGAACTGATAGGCGGAGTTAAGCATATATCAGGGGCACGCGGGCTCAATCCACATGCGACTTCTATAAAGGCGGAGCTGGGTTGTCTCTTCTGTGTTTAGGATTAAGTACCAAAGTACTATCCGGCAGGTGGTCTAGTGCTCACGGTGCCGGGCAAGCTGGTGTGCGGCGGGCTGGCGGGCGCCGTTGCGCAGTCCGTGTCCTACCCGCTGGACGTGACGCGCCGCCGCATGCAGCTCGCCTGCATGACCCCGCAGACTGAGAAGTTCGGGTGAGTACGAACACTTGAGTAGGTGGTGGACATCTATCCTAACAACATCCTAAAAAATCAGCTCCGTGCAATCAATTGCGACCTACGGTGTTTTAAATAACTGGCGTAATGGGCAATGACCTCTTAAAATTATACGTAAAATTTAATTGAATCTATCGAGATCTCTAATCAGCAAGAAATATTATCAACAATAGTTATTTGTTATGCTAGGCTGCAAAGTTGTTTTTTGGCGCGAGTACTTGTATTGAAACCTGAGCAAGCGAAGGATTCTAAGATTGAACCACGAGCGAAGCGAGTGGGTTCAAATGTAGAATCCTGAGCGCATCGAAGGTTTCAAAGGTACGAGACGCAGAATATCTTTGCTGCCGAGCGCAACACACAACTTTTCACCTCGCAAAAGCGAGGAAAAAAAGTGAATTGCTAAAAAGAACATTTTAAAAAGTTTTTATTTCGTGCTGGCCAGTGACATGAAATTGATTGATGGATTGGCGGTATAGGAATAGGTATATTTTTTATGAAAAAGTATTTTCACCTCACAAGCTCGGAAAGATTCTGTTTATCACTCGAAATCTGAGTGCAAAAGCGTATTTTATCCGCTAGCGTGCAAAGAGTTTTTGAAATTCGAATTTGTCTATTCAATATTTTTGTATATCGCCAATGCACTGAAAATGCTTAATAACTATTTCATGACACTGGCCAGCACGAATATAAAAACTTTTTGAAATGTTCTTTTTAGCAATTCACTTTTTTTCCTCGCTGTTGCGAGGTGAAAAATTGTGTGTTTCGCTCGGCTGCAAAGTTATTCTGCGTCTCGTACCTTTGAAACCTTCGCTATACGCTCAGGATTCTATTATTTGAACCACTCGCTTCGCTCGTGGTTCAATCCTAGACTCCTTCGCTTGCTCAGGTTTCAATAAAAGTACTCGCGCCAAAAAGCAACTTTGCAGCCTAGCATAACAAATAACTATTCTTTTCGTTTCAATTCTATACCTACTTTTCTTTCTCTGTATAATGTTATCTAAAGCCTGACCAGAAAAATAAAAAACCTGGCCATGTTGCGGAAAGTAATTGGAACTAATTTTGGTACTTGAAACATTGTCATTAAAGGCTAGTCGATTGTAGCGCTCCCAAAGCGGTTTTTTTATTTTTCCGGCGGATCTTATCTGTGATAATCTGTGTAATTATTTACTAATAGTAGATTACACACCGAGGGCAGGAAAGTATGAAAGGTCTCAGAACTCATGTGATCTGAGGCTTTCTTATTTACTGCCCGAGGTTAGTATACTATTTTTCTCCTCGATGGAGGTGGAAAGCGGCAACTTCGTTTAGCGCAACGGGACAAAAATTGACGCTTTCCGTCCAGATGGGAGAAAAATAGATTGCACCGCAGATATCGAGATGCATTGTAAATAAACTTGGTGGTTATCAAGCACTAATTAAACTGTTTCTATTGCATGAATTGCACATGGTGTTGGCAACACAACAGGAGGTTTGTTTACTTTTTTAATTTATTTTTGTGTGGTGAATAGTTGTTGGTTCAATTTTCGTGTTTTTTTATCGTTTTCGAGAACAGTATCATGTTCTATGTATATGAACAAATTGGATGATGGTCAATCTTTGTTGTTCTTACAAGCTTTCTCCCAAGTATGAAAATGTCTTGAGATGTGATGAAAATAAATCTTACCTCAAAACTTCGCACAACGGAACAACCCTCCAATATTACACAAAAAATTCTGTCATAACTACATATTTCATAATTAATACCTTACTTTCTTTACATCTCAAGATATTTCTAACGTAATAGTATACCAGGTTACCAGGCAGCTGGAAATGTATTGTCTATTCCTTGAGTACGGACTGCCTTACAAGCGGTGAAACATGAAAATACTCCATGGCGGTCGGTAATTTTCAACCTTCTTTCGTACGTTTTCATCGTCGTTTTTGGTTTGCCCTTTGTAATCTAACGAAGAAAATTAAAAAAATGTTTTTATGTACTTAGTTTTTGTTCTGATAGAAGGGGCAAACCGTAGACGGACTATGGTATAGAATACTATAGACAAGACATCGGCGTACAGTGCGAGACAGCTAATCTTCATAATGTATATCTATATGCCACTATAGTTATGGTTGGTTCTTTACGTTAACTATATTATGGCTTGTCTGCCACCATGCGGTCGGTGGCAGACAAATTCTGTTTCGCTCGCACTTTAGTATTTTACGTTAATGCGTTCTCTCTTTAGTTATTATTGTTATTTTAGTAGCTAATCTAGTACTTACTTTACCTTAAAGCTAAAGTTTGAAACATCGACGTATGAAAGAAGGTTGAACATTACCGACCGCCATGGTCAATTTTCGTGTTTCCTTGCTTGTAAGGATGTTATGGATCCATTCGTTCTAAATCCATGTAGTATACGTATAAAACTCAAGGAGAAATTCAAAATATAATTCAACATTTTTTGGAAGTAATCACCTTGTTGCTGAATCTGCTTACACTATTATTCAATGTATCAATAACAATAATGTATCTCCATAGGATGGGAATGGTCAAGACCCTAACCCTCATATACCGCGAGAACGGCATAATGAAGGGTCTATACCGAGGCATGAGCATCAACTACATCAGAGCCATCCCGATGGTGGCCACCTCCTTCTCGACCTACGAGTTGATGAAGCAGCTTCTACAACTCGACACGGGCATGCAGGTCTCGTAGATTGAGGTATATATAGGGTAATTTTAAGCTAGTTGGCGATACTGAACCATGGCACTTATTAATGATAACAGATTGCATTATCAATGTTTATAATTGGTATTGATGATTAACAAAATTATTATTATCGTGCGTAAGGTACACGCAGTGCGTGCAGTACGCGGGCGGACATTGACCTCAGAATCATATGATCGAGCGGGGGGTCATTACCACACAATTGTACTCGGATACCAAATGAGTTTCTTAAGTTTCGCCAACTAATTAAATTTAACCTTATATATTCGTGCTAGATCAAAATGTGACCTTACGGCTTTGAAATAAGACACGTTTCGGCGCCTCTGTATTACGTAGAAATAGGGTTAACCCACACCTGTCAGCACAGAATATAATTTTTCCATGTTCTATGCTTTACTGTCGCTTAGGAACGTCATTTGCTCTAGCTCTTGCGAGAAAGATAGCGTGAGTGCTAACGCGCACGGCATCATCGGCGATGTTGCGATCTCTCTCGCTCTAGAAAATGACGGTCCCGAGCGACAGAAAAGGATAGAGCATGAAAAAATGCGATTCCGTGCTGACAGATGTGTCAACCCATACAAGTGTAACAAAACACCCTATTTAAATGAGTAGTTAAGACCTTAGATCAAAATAAAATGAATGGATAGGCCTTACGCGAACATTTCAAACCAGAAAAATGAGGCAAAACAAATGAAAGGTTTACTTCAAATTTGTATGCAAGTGCCCTAGATTTTACAGATAATGGCACTAGTTTGTATGGACTAAGTGCACCAGCAGTTTGCTTCAACTTACCGCGCTTTAGGCCTATCCATTAATTTTATTTTGATCTAAGGTTAAGACCATCAAACCTTTCACTATGAAGACATCGAAAATATATAAAATAAACAACTTTTCCATACATTTGAGCCGAGTAGGTAATGAAGCTTTTTATTTTTAATTTTTGGCGATGTTGGCTCCATAGTGAAAGTTGTTCAGTTAAATCGTCTGCAGTCTACACCACCCATTTAAATACTATTAGGGTGTTTTGTATAGGATTACGAAATTACATGCGAATTTGTGGACTATGAGATTATAAGCGCTAAAGTAATGCATCGCCGTAAGGTTCAAAGTAGCTAGGTAAAATGTGATTCGAATTGTGGGTCTATGTTTTGCTTTTTTGTTCAAGCAAAATTTTGGTTATAGGAAATGTTTGCTTTAAAGACTGTTTCATTTAAAATCGAGTTAGTTACAAAGTAGCTACATTTTATATTGATCGGATATGACCGAGCTATATGAAACTGTGGCTGTATAATATATGAATAAATTAATAAATAAAATAAATAGTTATATGTAAAAAATTTTAATAAGTATATTATATACAGTTAAAGTATGTTACTGTAACTTTCACACAGGTCACCAACAAGTATTAAAAATAATTTAATAACTGTGCCTTCGAATTGTTTAGATATGTTTACCGTGTATTTTTTGTTTGTACATTTAATTATGCTTTTAAGGCATCTTATTAAACAATTTTGATTGTTAGACAATCAATTGTATTTAATCGAACATTTTGTACCATAGGTATTTGTTAGGTTAGCATGACAAATATGAAAATACAATAAGTTATTACTTATTATAAAAAAAGTAAGTAATTACTTCATTTGTTTATGTCACCATAAAGATAATTTATGGCTCTAGCTTGCTAAAGGCTGCTTCCAAATTGAATTAAAAACAGTTTTCTCTGTGAGAAAGCAAACATGATGCATATTTTAAAATAATTAACAAAAAGAATTATTAATTGAGATTTAGTGGAAAAACTTTTAAATAGTTTGTAGGAACAATTCATTCCAATGTCTTAATTACTGATCCCAAATTCATATTTGTATTGTTATTACTTATTAGTTAGTTCTTGCATAAGTGTGTTATTTTATTAGTTGACAGCTACAGGTTATTTTATGACAATCAATTGTAGTAAGAATCGAACAAATATTTTAAAATGTAATGTAAAAAGGGGGAAGTAGGAAGTGTGCGCTTCGAACGGTTTAGGAAAACGGTGAAATTAAAAGAAAACGTACCTACTTACTTTATATACCACCTTGGCATCACCATATCAATATAACATCATGTATAGTGATCAATATTGTATCAAACCTCTAAGTCAAACCTTCATAAAGCCAGACCAGAAAAATAAAAAACCTCGCCATGTTGCGGAAAATCATTGGAACTAATTTTTGTACTTGGAACACTGACTTAATGGTTATAGTCGATTGCAGCGCCCCCAAACCAGGTTTTTTATATTTCTGGTCAGGCTTTACCTACGATATCAAACCATTTGTTTCCTCCACCATGAAAGTAATTACAAATTATTCTTGTTTACTACAAACATTATGTTTATCTAAATAATTTTTATGTTTTTGGAATTTTGTGTGCTAATTTTGCTTTTTCGTCGTGGCGGTCAATATATATGTATTAAATTAAAATAGTGTTCCACACTGTGGGCAGTGCCGGACTGGGACCTGAAATCGGCCCGGGCATTTTAGAGACAGTCGGCCCTCCCAACGGTACAGTAGTTTTGTATGGGACAGCTGTTTTTTTTCGCGATTTCGATGTTGGCTCCATAGTTAAAGTTGTTTAGTTTCATGGTCTGAAGCACCCATGTGATGACAGCAGTACTATCTAAGACCAATTGCGAGCGAAGCGAGCTCGAGATTTCACTGCAATATAATGTGATGACAGCAATACGATTTAAGACCAAGAGCGAGCGAAGCGAGCTCGAGATTTCACTGCAATATAATGTGATGACAGCAGTACTATCTAAGACGAATTGCGAGCGAAGCGAGCTCGAGATTTCACTGCAATATAATGTGATGACAGCAATACGATCTAAGACCAAGAGCGAGCGAAGCGAGCTCGAGATTTCACTGCAATATAATGTGATGACAGCAATACGATATAAGACCAAGAGCGAGAACGAGATTTTTTGCAATATTGTGAATTTGTTGTAATACTTTTATTTCAAACACTTGATTTTGGCGCCCCATTTACCTGCCGCTCTTGGGCGTGGACCGGTATCCAAAGGCGATGGGCCGGCCGTCCAGAGCGGCGACCGGCCCACCAGAGCCGCGGCCCACCGGGCATTTGCCCGGTACGCCCTAGGGCCAGTCCGGGCCTGACTGTGGGTATATAATTTTCCGGGGTTTTAGCGATGGCCCACGCGCATCACTCGCGTCATTGTAATTTACTTTATACCTTATGGGACTCGATATAAAACTCACACTTGCTCGTTAATTTCGCAGCTAGGTGATGCCGTATATGGGGTAGGGTTGTGTTAGTGGCGTTCTAAAACGTGTGCCTTTCGTTCTCATGTTTTATCCAGTTTTCTTAGCACTAAAGTGAAGCGCGCACTCCCTACTTTGTCCTTGGTAATGTATCGTCAGTACCAAAGATACGACAGATCGTTCTTGACTCATTTGTTGAAACCATGTATTTATAGCACGTCAGTTTACCTATACAGGGTGAAATTGATATCATTGAGCTAAGCAGCGAAAGTGTTAAACGGAGTCTACCCATCAAACTGAACAACTTTTACTATGGGAACAAACCGATCGGAACAAAAATCTGCTGTTCCATACTAAACTGCAGCGCCTACGCGTCTCAAATTTATACAACAGCAGATTTTTGTTTTGCTCCGATCGGTTTGCTCCCATAGTAAAAGTTGTTCAGTTTTATGGGTAGACCATAAACTTAATATTACTAGACTCTTAGTTTAAAAGGATGCTAATGATATCTATTTCATCCTGTAGATGCACAACATTCAGACTGGGGCCATATTTCCAGAAATATATTTTATAATAATCAAAATAT
Organism: Agonopterix heracliana; assembly: GCA_963693445.1. NCBI lineage: Eukaryota > Metazoa > Arthropoda > Insecta > Lepidoptera > Depressariidae > Agonopterix > Agonopterix heracliana. Next base: position 14,342,792 of record OY856323.1, on the reverse strand, counting down.
GAACACGGCAATGGAAAGGAAGTGGTATTATTATAAATAAGTAATAAATTATTTTAATACTTACATTTTGTGTCTAATTTTAGTTACTTCCCCGAATGGTTTCAGTCTTCTTCAGTCACTATGATGGTATTTCATGAGTTTGAATGGTTTTAGTAAATAATATGTAGTAGGGACAGTAAATGAAAAAACTTTATTTTTTTAATAATTAATTTTATTTATTATCCAATTCCTATCAACGGGCATAGTACAGTTGCAAGAATAATTTATTTACTTAACGGGTTCTGTTTACATTTTATTATTGCCATTATGCAGTTAGCTGTTTCAAGTCTCGGAACTATTAGGGTCTATTTCAAAACTTTGCAATACATTTTCAATTTATTCATACTTGAACACTGGGTGTCATACAAAAGATCCATTATTATCTTAATGTATTGGTTGTATGTTGAATTGTATATTACCTATGCAAATTGCCAGGAAAGCCTTAATTTAAATTTTACTTGTCCGTTGCCGTTTCCACCGACAGATCGAAGAATCCAGGGGTTTTATTGCCAAGACAGTTATCTGCTAAAGTAACCTGAACTTGGCATTAGAACCCGTCGAGGTGTCCTCTCGGTGGAGATGACACACACACAAGCCGACTCGAGCTTCAAATGAGTGAAATAACCACAAAAAGCAGTCGAATCAACCTTACGCAAGTACGAAATTGAAAATCATTTTCATTTCACACAAACGAAGCTCGTAGTCATACATATTTTTTTATTTTTTTTATTTTTTCAGTTTTATAATTATTTTTTACCTATAACTTACATAATACTTAGATCAACGAAACGTGTGGCTTCAGATGTCATTGGTGGGTAAAGTCTTTGTATAGTACACACGCGTTTTATAATCAAAGTGCTATTTTTGGAAATATATAACTCATTTTATTTTATAATTAATTAATGTTTATAAGCCAAGTACCTAGTTAGTTTTAAAACTTACGATGGCACTGACAAAAATTAATAATCCGTTTTGATCAGTTCAAAATTTCAATTAAGAGAAATAATATAAAATTTACCTTTTGTCAGTTATTTAACCCTTAAACAGGCATAGTACGATTTATCGACCACATAAAAGTAACTGACAATGTACCTACTAAAAACTTACAATAAGGTTCATTATTGAATTTAAATATGGTGGCCAAGGCCTGTTTAAGGGTTAAAAAAGAAAGATTCGTGGAAACTAGGCATTACACACGAATTATTATGGAAACAAATGTCCAATGCCACCCCTAAAATTGTATATCCTAATATGGAACCGGCGGCCTATAGAAAAACTTTCCTTTCAAATTCGGCATATCATCATACATGCTTCCATATAAAAAATTTAATAATATACTTACCTTGTTTTTAAGTAACTTGTAAAACGATTACATATAGTTACGGGACACATTTGAAACTTATTTTTAAAAATAACAACCTACGGTAATGCCTTGATATTTAGGTATTTACACGATTACCTAAATTGTTAACAGTGAAAATTTCAAATTAAAAAAACGTATTAAAGCTCCACTCTTGTGAAATTTTTCCATGTTAAACAGGTACTGTGGCACAAGAACAGGAGAATTTAGAAAATTAATCTCGAAATGCATGTTGTTTGTATTTTATGACAGAATAAAAGGGCTTCAAAATATGTATTATTTTAAATACTTTCACATCTCACTTAAATCAACAAGTTCTAATTTCTTCACAATCTGTCATAAAATTAAATGCTCACTATTTGATTACCTATGTTACATGTTTATAGACTCTATTTTGGTTAGTAGTACACGACAAGGCACTCTTTCGTGCATTTGTCGTGAACATACTACAAAATGGAGAGGAAAAATATCCGGACAGGAAAGTTCGTGTCTGAAATGTAAATATCCCTAAATCGTGGGTTCTTTCATATAAAGCGGAACCCAAGTGAAGCTGTTCTATTTGTGTGAAACCCAACAAGCAGTTATTTTCAAATAAATGCCCTCTGATCCACTGACCACTATCAGTCATGCACACATCATTATTTGTTTTTTTTTAACTATAAGTAAAATTTTGTGTATCATGTGCATTTCTTGTAACTTGTATTTTGTGAAAAATACATTTATGTATTGTGTTAATTAAATATATTTGATGACCATTCAATTGGCAATCAAACAGTAAAAAATCATTTTAGTAGTTCAATTGTATAGTTAATTAAAAATAAAAATATAAAAATGGACTTTACAGATTTTGATCTACAGTAACTTATACAGTTCAATTTTATTTTATTTAATTTGCTTCTACTAATGTAAATGACGTGGCAAAGTGTTAACATATGAAATGTAAAGGTCGCAAGCTAAGGGAATTTAAAAATGGTGAGAGTGTGTATAGTCACCAAAGATTATTATGGTGGTATGTCCATTACGTACAATCGATGGTGACTGAGGCGAAATAAAACTACCGTATAGCAAATGTACGCTGTTTAATGAGGTCTAAGTGTCTTTGATACATAAGTTTGTATTACACATACAATAAAGGTGTCCGGGATACAATGAACATACCAACATAACCTGCGCGGGGCGGTGTACAGTGACCGGGCGACAAGACAACCTATAGTTGCGACTGCTAATTTAAATGCACACCCTACCTGCCGCCGCCGCCCGCACGACCCCGCCGTCGGCACGATCGAGGGGAGGAAAACTAATGAAGGTACCCCAAGTTCACAGATATTCACACCAATTCTTCTACCTTGTGAAAGAACCAAAACGCACAGACTAGCCTAATCTTGCACTTTCCCAACGTAAGATACCTTTGATAAGAGAGTATACACCACTATTTTTAATCACTGCAAAAATATTAAGGGTGTCCAATAATGAAACGAAACAACTTTCCGTAAGAAACGTGGGTGGAACAACGAGAAAAATCTGTACACCTTCTATACACCAATAGTTTTTAAATAGTAACGAAACTTTAAGGGTGTATTCAGAAAATCGATCGGCCGATCCGCACTTTTGTATGGGAGATCCACAAATTTTTCTCGTTTTTCGACCCATATTCCTTAGGGTAAGTTGTTCAGATTCACGGTCCTAATACACCCTTAAAGTTTCGTTACTAATTAAAAATTTTTAGTTTCATTATCTGAATCCACCCTTAACATTATTTTACTAATTAAAAAATAGGGGTGTATAATTTGTCCGCATGACGGACGAATGTCAACAAACACGGAGACTGAACACTATTTCAGGCATACACAAAACACATGCAAAGCGTCCCCTCGATCGTGCCGCGTCCGACTCGTGACTGCACTAGTTACGACCGCTTGCCATACACTATTCAAGACAATATCATATGTACAACAAGCCGTGCACACACCATACCGACTTTACCACCGACTAGTGCTCTATCCTTATGAAATACATTTCCATTTAAATAAAAAACATCTACAGAGTAAAGCCTGTATGAAGTGTGCGGAACGAAATGATAAATAAACCGAATGTTTGCGACCATGTTCTAAACCTTGGCTATACCTCGACGATCAAACGTTCGGTCGTGTTATCAAAGGTTACTATACAACTGTAAACTGATGCTTCAAACCTTTAGCATCAGTTCACAGTGGCATGCGTATGCAGTAGCGAGTGATAGCTGAATCACAGCGAACGGAGCGCAGCAGAATATTTTATATTGCTGCAGGTATTCCCGGTAATTTCAAAAAGGTCCATCAAACCTAATACTTTTACTACCGCAATGGAATCAACAGTTCCTTGCATTTAGATCACGTTCTCGATTCCATAGTAAAAGCAGTTCAGTTTGATGGTCAGATAGTGTAATGTACGTGGCAAAGGACCGGGAGTATCTGTAGCAATGTATAACGTAAGGTGGTGCGGTCCGTTGGATGTGAAGCGGCGGTGAGGAGTGCTCGAGGGGCGGGAGGCGGGCGGGCCGGCGGCCGCGCCCTGACACGACTGTTGCTTGATATGCGCCCCCGCTGCAACAATAAAACATACGTTTGAAAACAAAACACAATCAATGCAGTAATTCCTCTATCTCGTGTGGCTTGATACTATGGACCTACGAATAAGAATGTATAGAAGTGTAAATGAAGCTCAAAAAGTGGCACCATAAAAAGTGTACCGTGTTCTAAATTGTTCTTTAAAAACTGTACCTAGCCGCCAAAACTCATACAAACTGTCATTTTTAGTTGGGTGCCAAAAATTATTTCGATTTTGTTTAGAGTTACTCTTCTATAGTTATTCTTATTCGTAGCTAAGGACTTAGCTTAAAAAAACATACGGGTCGAATTGAGAACCTCCTCCTTTTGTTGAAGTCGGTTAATAAAAGAAAGTCCGCTCTACCCAAGGAAGTAACCAAAACCGAATGAAGTGCGTTAGTAGGAGATTCATCATCTTCATCATCATCATCATCACAGCCTATATACGTTCCACTGCAGGGTCCAGGCCTACCCTCAGGGAGGGTGTATGGGCGTTAGTCCATCACGCGTGCCCAATGCGGATTGGTAGAATTCACGTACGCATCGGAATATCTTCTTTAGCGTATGCAGGTTTCCTCACGATGTTTGCCTTCACCATTGGAGAGCAGTGGGTTAATAAGTTAGAAAAACTCATTGGTACATGACATGGTGGTCCGTGCGGATTTGAACCCGGACCTCAAGATTGAGTTTCCATAGCTCTCCGCAACGCGCCACATACCCTCGGTACGCTTACATTATACGATGATCTGCACTCGTAGTATGCTACACGTGATAAGGCTGTATCACGTCTTTTATCTCGTTCGTTCGCACGCAAATTGAAAGAGAGCTAAAGGTGTGATAGCGCTGTATCACTGCGGCATGCTAGCTATGCAGTAGCAGAGATTAAACCTGGTTAATTTGAATTTTTGGGTTGTTATTGAAAATATTCTCAATCTTATGTATGATATGCTCGCTACTACCTACTAGTAGTGTTCTAATTTGTTTTATAGACCAATCAAATCAATCAAATATACTTTATTTTACACCAAAATATAAACAGTAAAATACAGAGAAAAAACAGTAGGCACAAAATAAGGTGGTCTTATCGCTAAGAAGCAATTTCTTTCAGACAACCTTAGGGTAGAGGAAACGGTGAACGAAGAAAGGTAGGCGGTAAAAAATAGACTTGCGACGCGCCTGGATATGCAAATGGGTTGATAGAAGACTTATGAAAACATAGTTTTTTTATAAATAAGCAGGAAAACACGAAAAGACACCCCGTCGACGGTTGGAACGTGCAATTATATACTTGTTTAGCCTAAATTACCATCTTCGGACCAAGATCACCTAAAGTCTAAACACAATCTATCGAGGAACGTTGAAGTTGCATGTCAAATGTAGCTTTATAACGTTGACCGACTGTTATTTCAAGTTTGTTAACACTGTTGTGTGACAATATAATAATGTAAACGAATACTCACATGCAGCCTACATGAAGTAATCCGGCGTCCGCCTTGTAACGTGCGGCTCCCCGCGCCGCGGGGCCGGGTCGAACTGAAGGCTGCAAACAAATAGACACCATTAGCTCACCCTTGTCACTCCATATTTTGCTCTTCGTCAACGGCAGAGGTCATAAACTTCGATATCCACGGGAATCTCGACGCGGAGTCGGTACAAATTGATCGTAAAATCAAATGTGATTGGTCATCACTTTGCGCATATAATCATTCCAGTATTTTGCTCTTAGTTATGATTACTAGGTCATATTGCTAAATCAGCAGAGTCCTTTTTGCACTCTACTGACGAGTGAATACAAAAATCAAACGTAAACAAAACATGATACGATAGTTAATCGATTGTGATAAAGACTATTTCATTTGTTTTTATTCGAGACATCATATCGCACAAGCACATTTTGAGCGTAGGCGTTGATGAAACGATATCGTCGCGGTATGATTTAATTGCGACATCTCGGCGTTGTAGTTGCGATGTCGCGGCCGTGCAGTTGCGAAATCGCAAACGCTCAAAAATCGCTTGTGTGAGGGCTCTTACTTATGAAGAAAAATTCTCCTGTGTTACCCTAACCAAATGTTGCAAAGGTGTGTGATTGCGTTGGCTACATAACTGCTTTTCATAATAGCGTGCATTACACCATTTATACTGTTCACGTTCTGTGCTGGAGCTCTCAATCCACCCACTGTAGGGGAACCCACCTAATTAACTTGACCGTCGCAATCAGGACCTAATTTATATAATAATTACGAATTTACAGAAGAAAATAACATAATAATACTTACAATGAGTACTTAAGTGCATCATCCAATTCCATAATGGCGGCTTGATTACCACACCTGAAACAAACGACAGCGTTTAGATACATTTATATCAAAATGTATACAATAAGCTGATACCAATCACAACGATTAAATTGAGAAATCAGTGCAATAGGCATTTATCAAATAAAAGTAATATTTTTATCTAATCTTCATAAAAGAAATTGGAAATCTTACATTAAATACCTGTCAATTAATTTCTCTTTATCAGTGCAATTATGATTAAAATTATTTACGACAATTCGTCAACTGAGCCGCAAAGGGACGAACCTCAAATGAGATAATTTTACAGGAGAGCCAATAATCGTTTTTTTTTCGATTAAGGTCAGGTGGTAAGGCAAACACACTAACATAAATAGTAAAATACTGACTCAAAATCGGTTTGATCAAAAACATGAACTAAATCAGACTCATATTGAATTAAACAAATTGTCTCTTATAACTGTCCCCATAACACTCCTATATGAAAGATATTTACAGAGCTAGTAAAAGTGTTTGTCTTTCCCCGAGTTATGGGGTATAAAATAAAGTATGTTTGTCTTACCCCACCTGACCTTACGCGCTTTTTTCCACCATATTTTGAGATACGCCGTCATTCTGTTTTCTTTACTATTAGTCTTAGAGCTTCCCCTGTTTGTGACGACAAATGGAGCATTTTTGTAGATTTAACTCATTTTAGACTGTTTGAGGTAAGCCCCTTTGCAGCTGCGACCAAATACGCGTGTTTGAATGAATGAAATGAATTTGAGAACACTGGACTTATGAAGAATCCAGTGATATTTTCTAAAATTGCATTGTGAAGTCGGCTACAGTGTGTATCCATCATATCATAAGTTTACATGTTTCGCCGGTTTTTATGTTTTGCAGGCAAACACCGAACAATTAACAATATAGGGTCCATCTTAATATGCTAACGGTTGTTTAAGGGGATGATTAGACTATCAAACTGAATACCTTCTGTTTGGGACCAACGTCAAAATCACGAAAAAAATATCTGTTTCAAACAAAACTTCCGACCGATATGTATGGACAACAGTTTTTTTTTTTTGTGATTTCCATGTTGATCCCTTAGTGAAAGTTGTTCAGTTTCATGCTGATCATCGCATAAAAAAACTGTCAGCATCGGACCCTGTATAAATTAGAACAAAACAATATTTTCTCAAAGCACTCACCTATAGCAGTAATTGGGCGCAGAGAATATAGTGACGACGTTCCGATCATGGCACCAGTTGTAGCCCTCCATGACGAGCTGGTGGGCGCGGGAGACCAGCGTGAGCCCGTTGCTGTGGTTGAACGTGTCGGAGATGTCCTGCCCGAACGTGTAGCCGGCACCGCGCGGCGATATTCCCCATCCACCTCTGTTTAATACAACATAATGGTTCAACAATAAATAAATTGGACGCAGAAGTACCAGAATTCAGCCTAGACTTTTATTCGTATTTTATTCGATAGTTGACTAGATTAAAATATCAACGATGAAGAGATCAGAATTCCTAACGTAACAGGAATATTTTTAATTTTTTTTAGTGTTCACTTTACAATATTTAATTAAGGGGCCATAGATTCAGACGATTGTTTTCTATGAGAAACGCGATAGAGCTGCCTGTATTTTCGATAAAAAGAATTAAAAATCGGAAACTATTTTAAGTTCATGTAAAACGAAAAAAATGTTTAAAAATACATGAAAATACGTCATCTTTGTGACGATTTTCTATAAAGTGAAGTAATTCCAATCGTGTATTCAATTTATGATTTCATTAGATAAACAATCCAAGAATACTGAGGTATGGCTTTAGTTTCGGTAAATTGTATAAATCTAGTCGAAAAATTTAAAATAAACGATGCCTCCAAGGTATTTCGTCCTACTATTGTGCCTGAACTAAAAACAACAAACGTGAAATCAACACTCCTTAGGAATAACATTCTCACTTTTGCATTTTGCACATCAACAATTGTTTATTTAATTATTGACCTGAATCTAGAACATCCTTGATGAACCACATTTAATCAAAGTAAATTGATTCAATATTATTTTAATGTTCCTTATTCTAATTGTGGCTCTATTTATCATTGAAATATGTTGCATTCAAGTGTGCCAGAAAGTGATTTACAATGTTATTCCTAGGAGTGTCGAAAAATAAAGTTTAAAAATTATAAAGGCAAAGATCCGGATACAAACAGCTTCACACGCGGAATTTGAGTTAATTGTAGTAATTATAAACGCGTCAAGTCAAACGCTAGGAACTGTTCATAATCCATGGATCCATCATTTATGAACATTCTTGTTAGGTGGACATAAGACTAGAAATATCTTGTTAGGCAGAAACAAGTTAAATACCCAGTATACGAATTAAACTGTTAAGCTTGCAGACTATCGCCTTAAAACATATAATGCTCACAAAAATCGTGCCAACAAACGATGTATTTACGTGACAATAAAAACGTGATTCATCGGCAATAATCTGTGGCACGTGTAACAGTACCTATCATTGTCGATGATCAAGATCATCTAATTAACTAAACTGATCGAGTGTACTGCTTTGTTTTGTCTGCGTGACTGAATGTGGATGTGTCAATGTCTCGAGATTACTTTTCCCGCCATCAATAACTATCTCAAAGGTCAAAAGTCAATAAACACAAGAAGCTTAATATATCTGTCGCTGTTTCACACTCCGCTATTGTTGACAAAGATGAGACGGAGCTGTCTCGTGACGTCACGTGATTATCGAGCTTCGATAATTAGCTCACACTGATGATTCTATTGTGTCCTTGACTTAATTGTAGTACACTTTAAAACAAATGCGGACGACATTTATCATAAGTATCGACGATTGAGCAGCCTTGTCTCCTAATGTGTATTTATAAATAATTATTAACAATGTAGGCGAGTTGAATTGGTATAAATGAACATATTTTCAACCACATTTAAGGATGGCTGTCCACCAGAGATGTGCGATGTAGTTAAGCCGTGTGCGAGGAAAAAAATACTCAAACAGATCACTTCATAGCTTAGCTTAGCGCAGTTGGACGAGGATTTAGCTAAGCGAGTTTTAGCTTAGCTACGCATCTTGACATCGCTCACGTACCTCGCATAGCTTTGGTGAACGTACATAGATTGCATAGCTTCGCTACGCATCCTCACACAGCTTGACTTCATCGCACATCTCTGGTGGACAGCCATCCTTAAACTGTGGTTTACCACTGGATTTTCCTGTGACTGTTGTCCAACAAAAACACGCATACATAAACTCTAAACCGCAGTACCTTTCAGTGTTATCTGGAACCGTGCTATAGCTACCAACAAGCTATTAAGCCTGCATTTGTAGCGAGATGATGAACCTTTGGAATATTTAGGCCTTCAGGATGAATCTACCTTCGATCAAAGTAAAATGAATGAATAACGCGAACGTTTCCAACAAGAAAAAGAATTTAAAGCAATTGTTAGTCAACATTTCCTTTACTTTTACGAAACATCAGCTATACTTCAACTACATACCGAGATGACAGACCAAGTGTACTTCTTTTGCATGAACCAAGTGCCCTACTTTGTATGCTTCAACTAACGCTTTGGGCATCCAATCATTATACTTTGATCAAAGGGAAATTATATAAGCAACTTTCACCCACAAAGACACTGCAGAAGAAACCCTCGGTCGTCTCGAACGACAACCACAAGTATAACATGCCATTACCTGTCATCGGGGTCACTCCACAACAGATCGCACATGGGACCTTCGTGGGGCACCTCCTGCAGACGGTCGAGGGCGCGGATGTGGTCCAGCGTGTCGATGGAGGGGCTCAGGCCGCCGTGCAGGCAGAAGATCTGCCCGTCCACCAGCGCGGTCAGCGGCAGGAAGTCGAACAGGTCCGTGAAGTGCTTCCACACCGACGCGTTGCCGTACTTGCGCAGACACTCGTCGTAGAATCCGTATACTTGAGTGATCTGGCGGGACTCGTGGTTTCCACGGAGGATTGTTATTCTCTCCCGGTACCTAACCTGTAACAATGTTTTAGAAATTTAGGGTATTTTTCATCTTGGACATTTGAATGATTATCAAGTCCCATTTTAATTAACGGGGAGCGACTGGATGAGGAAGGCCGAGGACAGATTCGAGTTTTGTGGCGCGCCTTGGGAGAGGCCTAAGTTCAGCAGTGGACGATGATAGGCTGATGATGATGATTTTAAGTAATGAGTATTTTAAGGTCGAGCTGGAAAGCGCAGCATGGGTAGGCCCCAACAAAAACAAGGTGTACAAAGTGGACCGAAGAACTGGTGAAGGTGACGGGAATCTGTTGGATGAGGGAAGCGCAGGACCGGTCGTTGTGATCGGCTGAGATGATTATTTTAAGTAGCAGAATCTAGCCCCCACTTGAATTATGATAACAAGACAACGAAATAGAACTCATATTTTATAGATACAAACATCCAGTATAAATCATTCATCATATAAATAGACCCTCGGCTCAGCAGACAAGTTCACTAACAACTGAGCTATCGGGTGATTCGAATCGGATTAAAAGCGTGTAAAGCAAAACGGATTTACGTTACATTTTCCTGAATCACATCAAACTTTGCTCAGAACCTTGGGTTGTTTGTATTTGTAGTGGAGCGGAATTACCGATCAATTTCTGCATAATGTAAAATCATGGCTACTATCGTACTGCTATGATTGTAGATAGTTCGGTTTAGTTTCCAATATGCTATGATTGCTAGCAGTTGACATCAACTTAGCATCTATTTAGTTGCCAACGAATACAATGTCCATGGTTGCTACTCGTTGTGAATAGGTATCTTGTCTTAACTATTATAAAACCGTAAAATCGTGAGGAATAAAAAAGTTGCGGTTCACTTCATATAAACTCAAATAACACTCGATAGCGCGATTTAAATGACGTGCAGCGCCATCTATTGACAAAATTGTTTGTTTGTTTGTTCGCGCATCACGCAAAAACTACTGAACCGATTTTGATGAAACTTTTTTGTTTGATAGCTTATTATCTGACTAAAAATCTGGTACCTATATAATTTGTGCGGACGAAGTCGCGGGAAAACACTAGTTCTTTATAAAATACGTTACAGTAAATATAAAGCAACGAATGTATCTGTAGGTAGCATTCATGGTAGCTGTTTATGAAACAATAGCTCCACTGCACGCTCAATTTATTAATTTATCCTGTAAATAACGAGAACCAAACGAATGATGTAACAATGCAACGAAAATTACCACCTGCCTGCATTGCATACTTATATTTAGTCAATCAGAGAATCATTCACCTAAATTATATTCGTCGCTTCAAGTTATTGCTGTTCTTTTCGTGATACCCGCCAAATTACATTGCAAATTAAAATAGCGAACTTTACGGAGACGTGAAGGATTTTTTTAAAATATTTATTTATTTTTGATGATATTACTGAGATTTTTTTATTATACAGGGTGTAAATACACCCAAGAAATACTAAAGGGGGAGCTTTAGACCATCAACAACTTTCTCTATGGGATCAAAGTCGAAATCACGAAAAAGAAATCACTACTCTACCCGAATGTATGGGACAGCTGACTTTTAATTCGCGATTTCGCAGTTGGTCCAAACAGAAAGTTGTTCAGTTTGAAGGTCTGATTAAGATCATCCCCTTAAATAACCGTCGGCATATTAAAGTTGGACCCTGTATGTATGTAGAAATGAATTCCTATGAACATCATATTATGTAGTATAGTTGTAATTGGTAAACATTTCAAGACGAAAGAATCTGTCGTATATGAACATTAAAACTTAGTAACAATCATTAATTTTTAGTCTGTCATGTTAGTAAGGAACTGTTGCAACAAGCATTCGTATAATTATTGTGTTGTGTAAGCATACTAGATAACAATCAGTTGAATAGAGGCACAAAGTAAACAATGACCAAACTTTATCACTGTCTGATAGCAGGCTTGTAAAGATAAGTCCTCTCTCTGCACGTATGCTATGCTCGGGTGGAAAAACTGATGAGCATCTTGACTAAAAGAAAGTTTTATAACCAAAATACTTGAGTATGAAAGTCAATTAAATGTCACTTTAGATAAATATTTTTCTCCCTTCTGGACGGAAAGCGTCAATTTTCGTCCCGCTGCGCTAAACGAAGTTGCTGCTTTCCACCTCCTTCGCGGAGAAAAATAGTGTACTAACCTCGGGCAGTAAATAAGAAAGCCTCAGATCACATGTTTGTTGAGTTGACCGAGGCGAAGCATGAGACCTTTCTTACTTTCCTGTCCTCGGTGTGTAATCTACTATATCGGCGCAACTCTCTTATTTGAATACGCAAAATAATAAAGACAAACCAACGGAGTCCGCCATATTGCGGAAAAACACCTGTACTAATTGGTTTTGACGCCAATACAGAGTAACCAATCATTTTCTACATCAGAAAATTGTGTGAAACGAAAACAAAGGCTTACCATTATTTACAACTTTGAGCGAGTCTATTATTTAGTTTGTGAATTTGCAAAATTTTCCTTTGTTAATTCATCATTATTTATTCAGATAAACTAAAAATACATTTTGTTCTTTTGACTCTATTTATTAGAAATACTAAACATTAAAGTCAACAAAAAAATGTAAGCAAGGACAAATGAATGCCATGAAGATGCAATAAGATGTTGGTAACAGAATGATAATTCCAGTCACTTGACGCGTCGTGTGCTAGCAGGCAACAATTCACGACTTACGTAAATAAACGTATTATAGCCATGTACCCATTAGTTACCCGTCAGATTCTGTCCATATAATTTGACCTTTCCGAGCGCATTCGCACGCAAACAATTTGACATTTTCCATCGTCAATTTCAAAGTCATATTTAACAACAAATTCGCGTGATTCCGTCATATATAACTGTTTCGAGATAACCTGATGGTTTTAAACAGTTTTCAAACAATGTCTCCGCTTCCACTTTTACTATCGTTTGTAAACAACCTTGTTTTTCAATCGGCTTCCACATTGCGGTGATATCCCCTCAAAGAGCTCGTAAAACGCATCACGCATCTTATTTAGCTAAGTAAACGTGTACCGCTTCCTTCCGTTTTTCCTTTTTTTTTTTTTTTTTTTTTTAACCTCTACAGGGTGGATTTTTGAGACGGGGCAGTAAGGGCAGGTACCTTAACCGTTGTAGCTACAGCGAAACGTTCTTAGGAGACTATCCTTAACTTTTTGAAAAATTTCGAACTGCATTCACAGATTTCGAAAAAAATGTACAGTCAGCAAGAAAATTGACAATTTACACAAAAACTTTTTTTGATGCCAATCGATCCTGTTTCTTATAAGGATCAATAGACTCTATGGGACCAACCGAGGTTTGAGTACTAGAAATGTCAGAAATCGCAAAAAACGTTTCCCATACATTTGGTAGGAAATGAGACTCCAAATTTACTTTTATACATAACAAAACTTTTTTATTATGGATAGACTGGCCGCTAAAAAGAAGTTTGTTCGAAAATAAACAAAAAGGATCAAAATATTAATGTTCAAAAATCTAGATAGATAAATCCAAATACATTATCGGCTGCTACCCGCTCAGTATCAAAGAGAGTAAACCTGTGCATCCGTCAAAATGGAGACCATTTCGAGTACCTCATATCATAGAGAACAAACGTAAATGTAATACATGCCTACTTGCCAGCATTGTAAATTGTATGATTTTAAAAATACATTTCTTTCTAATACGGTTTCAGTATGTTTTTATTATCAAAGTCTTCTTAGCGGCAAATCTGTCCTTAATAAAAAGTTTTGTTATGTATAAAAGTAAATTTGGAGTCTCATTTCCTACCAAATGTATGGGAAACGTTTTTTGCGATTTCTGACATTTCTAGTACTCAAACCTCGGTTGGTCCCATAGAGTCTATTGATCCTTATAAGAAACAGGATCGATTGACATCAAAAAAAGTTTTTGTGTAAATTGTCAATTTTCTTGCTGACTGTACATTTTTTTCAAAATCTGTGAATGCAGTTCGAAATTTTTCAAAAAGTTAAGGATAGTCTCCTAAGAACGTTTCGCTGTAGCTACAACGGTTAAGGTACCTGCCCTTACTGCCCCGTCTCAAAAATCCACCCTGTATACTTGTTTCGAAATACAAATATGCGTATAAACCTGTATAATTATTTGCCCTCCCTTTTTCGTCTCTCACTCAAATGAAAATCAGCGCTGCGCGGGTTGACGCCTCGTGCCAGCACAGCTGAGCTGTCTTACATAGGTTCTACTTTATTATTCATTGTAAGAACAATTAAACTAAATAGAGACAATGAATGATTTTTAATTAGTTACATTAATTTTTACTAACATTCTCAGACGATGAAGACCAGACGTAGCCAAACTTAGCCAAAAGTCCTTATAACATGCCTATTTACTCTTCCCTTGCAAAGATTCAAAGTTCTTAACTACAAGGTAAAATTTACGAAGAAAAGGCATCCCACCTGAATAGTTCACATAATAAAGCGAAATGGCAAATAATGTACGCGATTTGACAAGACTACAAACCTTGAGGGCAACGAGCAATGTGACAGTCTCGACGCTGTAGTAGCCGCGGTCCACGTAGTCTCCCATGAAGAGGTAGTTGGTGTCCGGGGAGCGGCCGCCGATGCGGAACAGCTCCATCAGGTCGTGGAACTGACCGTGCACGTCTCCGCACACCGTCACCGGGCATTTCACCTCTTGCACGTTAGACTCTTTAGTCAAGATCTCCTTTGCCTGGAAACAAACATTATTTATAAGGTTGAGGAAGGATATTATGAAGGATGGACCTTTCTTTGACACTGAAGCCTTGTATCCACTAGGCAACAATTGACGCTCAACATGTGACGCTCAACATGATCGGCAACATCGTAAAACGACGACTATGCTTCTTTTGCAAAAAGAAAACTTTGAAAGAAGTGTCGCGCTTTGTTTTACAACGTTGCTGAACATGTTGAGCGTCACGTGTTACGCGTCAATTGTTGCCTAGTGAATACGAGGCTTGAAGCGAAAACTCGTCGACATGTGCATCTTGCTCATCTTAACTTACTATGCTCGGACTTGGTCTTTGGCACAACATCAGAAATACAGTCTCAAGATTTGCGAACGAGACATGGAGCCTTTGGGGTGTAAAACTAATCGCAGGGGTACGAAACACAGATCTGCGCTCTAAAACTAGTATAGTTGACGTAGGTCTTAGCCGTCGGGGTTGTTCGTAGGGCTCAGCTGAAGCAGACTGGGCGGGACATATTTGCCGCAAGCATACGGAGAGGTTGACCAAGATGGCTACAAAATGGGGTCCACAAGACTTTGTCCGACGTCCAGGAAGGCCCACAAGATGGAGCGGTGACTTGAATACCTTCCTGAAGGGTTAGCCCGAGATCGCATTGCATAGGGGGGGATTGTAGAACGGAGGAGTATTGGAGGATAAATAAAAAAAGTTGTGATGTCAGTTAGGTAAATTTATGCTTCAGACAAACGGCGCCAATAGTAATGTCTATTTAAAAACGTGTCTGGATAAAGCGAGCCTCATTTGTTGATTTTGATTATTGGCATTGAACTAATTTGGTACAGAACTTCCGATTACCAATTTATAATTCGGCCATGGACCATCAACACGCTGAGTGATCTCGTGCTCGTCACAGGTAGCGACAACTTTGCGATTCTCGTCGATTTATTGCTGTCCACACACACCCACACATTGAACGAGTGCCATACAACACTCGTTCGGGTGAATGACTTCCCCCTCTCGCCCCGCTCTTCAAATCTACAGCAGAAACCATCATTTCTAGCAAGAACACAACCTTTCGCACATGGCGTCTATACGCTTACGTTGTTGTTTTTCTCCGTTGATGACGTAGGTTAGGTACATAACAAACATTTGTTCCGCAAGTGCAACTGTAGTGGATTTTACTAATGTGCCAAGCATACGGTACAAATTATTGTAGTTGCAGCTCATTAAGTAATTAATTACGCTTTCAGAGTTACGCATCGGCATAACATTATAAAGACCATAATTAAAACAGTTATTACTTTAGAAAAGTATGTTTTATATTAGGGTCCTTCTTATTATGCTTTATAACTTTCTCTACGGGACCAACATCGAATTCGCGAAAAAAATCTGCGGTTCCATACAAAACCGCAATCCTATTCGACCCAAATGTGTGGGACCGCAGATTTTATTTTCGTGATTTCGATGTTGGTCCCATAGAGAAAGTTGTTCAGTTTGAAGGTCTGATATGATCATCCCCTTAAAAAACCGCCAGCATATTAAGTTTTACGTTGTTGGTGTTGTAGTTTTATGGTGGACCCAGTATAAATGAAAAATGTATGCAGCAGAAAACGAATTCCTTTTATGAATGTATTGTTACAACTCATTTCTGTATCAATACGGTCTGGCTACATTCCAAGGTGATTTAAAAGAAGCATCACTACTGCAAGACTGCAACCCCAAATGTGAATGTTCAATGCCAAGTTGACCTCTCTCCAATGTAAACAATTTTCATACAATATATTTGACCTTTCAATTACTAAATTTAAGTAATGAACAATAAAAGCGTAATTATATTTTGAACTCAATTATTACGGAACATGTCTTCCTTCCTTTTATATTATTTTATCATTTAATTAGTTAAAAGCTCCGAATAGTATGGAAGAAATAAATGTTGTAATAAATAAACAAAATTACTTCGACTGAATGAAACCACTTTATTACCACTGTGTGTAAACACGGTTTTATAACTCATTGTATTCAATTAACACAAATAAAGATCTGTACAAACACAGGAATGTACCATTGATGTACTTAATGATAATTAGTTGTGAATCCTTACAATGATATTGATATGAATCATTAGTACCTACCTACCTGCTGGTCCATTCCATTCATAAACTTATGTAGTGCTTTTGCATGAATCGATGTGCGCAGTTTATACAATATTCATACGAGTAGTAAAAGCCTATTTGGTGCTTTTATTAAATCCTACTATTATTACAAATGTGAATGTTTGTAGCATAAGCATAGCAATATAGCATATGATGTCGATGTTTGGACGTTTGTGACTGACTGATTTGGATGAAATTAGGTACCCAGATAGAATATAAGGTCCTTCTTAATATGCTGACACTTTTTTAAGGGGATGATCAGACCATCAAATTGAACAACTTTCTCTATGGGACCAATATCGAAATCGCGAAAAAAAAATCTGCTGTCCCATACATTTGGCTCGAGTCAGTTTGCAGTTTTGTATGGGACAGCAGATTTTTTTTTCTCGATTTCGATGTTGGTCCCATAGAGAATGTTGTTCAGTTTGATGGTCTGATCATCCCCTTAAAAAAGTGTCAGCATATTAAGTTGGACCCTGTATGTTCTGGACAATTAACGCAGAATACTTTTAACCTTTTAACTAAATTATAAGATTTATAAGTACTAAAACTAATTACTACGATTTCATGTTCGTTTTAAATTATACTTTATAACATTTTCCCTAACTAAGGCAAGGTCCCATTCAAAGGAACAATAAAAAGAAAGAATATTTTAATTCTCCAGCTAAAACGTTAAAAAGCAGAATAGAACAAATCATATTCAAGGATCATGTTTAAGAAGTATACAGGGTGTAAATATAAATGCGTAACACTTACGTCTAAAAGGACACATTTTGATAGAGTAGCTTTTTACATTTTCTATGGAACGGCTGATTTTTTTTTTGCTGTTTCAATGTTGGTTCCATTGTAAAAGTGGTTCAGTTTGATGTTCTGAAGCACCCCCTTAAGTTTGTAACACATTTAAGTTTACACCATGTATAGATGATGTAATTCCAGGCATTATGAACCAATGTTCTGTTCTGAGGTGTCAGAATATCTCTGACTATCCCCTCGGGGAATATAGTCGTGAGCATATGCTTTATAAACCAAAATTAATTATATTATTCTCTCCAGTCCTTTCAACATCAGTAATGAAATGAGCTTCCAGACGTATTTTATTTACAACATATTTATATGACTTTAATGCAATATTTACTATTTTTTTATAAGCATGTTATGAAAGCAAATCTGCAATACATTAAACAAATGATTGGCCAATTAGCGAAGTGAGGGGGATTTCAATGCTAAGCAAATGCACGCTGACATGTGTGGGCGAAACGAAATGTTTAGCTGTGAATGTGAACCTATGTTACATGATAAATAAAGTTTCAAAGATAGACCATCAAACTGAACAACTTTCACTATGGGACCAACATCGAAATCGCGATAAAAAAAAACATTTAGCTCGAGTAGATTTGTTTTTTCGCAGAAGGTCCTCGCGAGGCCCAAAACTTGACAAAATGATAATTAACCATCCCTGCCCCTCTACCATGCCACCGCCGAGAAAACGACATAAATCGAGACGTGCCTCCATCTTTATTATTTTACGTATGCCAAAAAGAGCGCGCATGACGTTTTTCTCGTTTAAACGCTTTGTCGTGGGTGGCATGCTAGCCGTGCTGAACAACATCATAAAGTCTCATTAACTTCCGACTTTTTTCCACCTAACCATACTTTTTCCAACCTGTCTACCAAACTATGTATTATATTATGAGTTTGAGAATGATGGATTTTTGCATTTAAAATCTACAAAACCGCTTTCGGGGTGGTCAGAAACATTACTAAAACTACCAACTCTTTTTCAGTGTGCTGCAATGAAACTGAACTCTGTTGTAGCAATGAAATTGAATTATGAATTTAAAAACATGATTATTGTTTGTGAGCGCGCTCCTTACAAACGTACTATGGTGATATTTTCAATACTAACCAATTTAAGTCAATGAAATTTAGCAGAAACAATCTAGAAACAAATTTCTATGCTTGTATAGAGTCAAATTTTCGTTTAAATGGATAATTTTTAAGTTACAGTGCCTCAAAGATTTCCATACAAATCTTAAATTAATCCTAGCATTGAAACAGTATATTTTAACGAAAATCTGACTCGATACAAGCATAGAGATTTGTTTCTAGATTGTTTCTGCAAAATGTCATTGACTTAAATTGGTTAGTATTGAAAATATCACCATAGTACGTTTGTAAGCAGCGCGCATTTTCGCTCTCGAAATAAAATTCTCTTAATCTCAACATTCTTATCGGTTTAAACGAAATAATCAACTAGCAAATAATAAGGATTTTGCTGAGGTTTCTTATTTATTTTTCTAATAGGTCCCCCACACTCGTTAGGGCTAACATGCCAGCTAGCCGGGATACTCGATAAAACCGTCATGCGCGCTCTCTTTGATATTCGTAAAGTAACAAAGACAGAGGCACAGGCACATCTCGACGTATTTCGTTTTCTCGGGGCACCATTTCTAGGCCTACAGAAAGCATAATCTTGGCATCAAACCTATATCATTTCTTTTGCAAAAGTTTTTTCTTCTTTAATGTATGATAATTGATAACAGACATTAATCTTGTTGAAGAGATATAATAATCACCTGTCTCTTTGAAAAAGTAGACTATTTTTATAAACACATCGCTTTTGTCACAATAATAGTTAGATTATTGTAATGTGGCTTCCCTAGATTTAAAACTTTTCGCTTACGCTGAAAAATGGAGCGAAGAAATCGAGAGTAAGATAGCCAGTTATGAAACCTTATGTAAACAAAAAAGACATAACATTATTTTTTGTTTTGGTCACCGAGTTTTTGTATTTGGCAATCAGTTGACAAATAAATCGTCTTTTAGTATGAAAAATGCAGACCATGCTGTTCCATGTGCAGCCATGTTATGGCTTAATCTAGTGGTAAATCATCTAAGGTGGCTTCCTATTTGTAAGTGACAGAGATCTGTCTAAGAAACTGTTACATAAGAACCAAATGAATCAGTTTAACTCATTCATAAACATTGTCTACCACAGAGGAAAAAAAGGCAGAACAATTTTGATTTAAAAAAAGCAGGACTCATTATTTTGAATACAGAAAAATGTGGGTTGTTGAGGGTCACAAGTTTTTGGAATAAGAGCTCAGCAATTGGCTGCAGATGGCCGAAAATACAAGTTTTGTTTTTGTAGCACAGAAATATAATACAGAGGCCTATGTTCATAGTGGACAATGACAAGCTAATCATGAGATAAGTTCTAGAATGACAATGAGTCTTGGTCTAATGGTAATTTCTGTAAATCCTGCATTCAAGATTCAACAAATATAAATAATGCTCATACCTACTGTATACATTTATTTTTATTTCTACAAAACGACACTCTTGTAAGACACATTGAGGCATTGCATCTACTGTATGCCATGCAGATGCCATGGCATGTACGACAAAAGTTATTTATTATCTAACCAGGCCTTATTCCATTGAGTTAACGTTTAAATTAGAATAAACTGGGCCATCCATACGATTCAATAACATTTCTTGTAAACTATGTATAGATACACCCTCCCCGAGGCTGAGGGTAGGCCTGTACCCTAAAATGGGACGTATATAGGCTGTAATGATAACGATACATATAGATATAGGCTTTGGTGCACATTGTTTTTCTTTTTTTGGTTGCAATCCGTTTAGAAACAATAAACTACTCTATTTATATGTGTGGAAGTGTCTTTTATCCAGTTTTTTTATTAGAAAGGGTCTTGGAAATTTTTGTTTGCTCAAAGTCTCTGTGCTGTTATAATTAGTATGTAGATTGATGTTATAATGTAGATTGGGAACATTGTCTTTAAAATCTTATTGGAGACTACAGTCACCTCTCAGGGTCAGAGCCAATTCATTTCTAAGGATTTCTCTCAAAATATTTACTATAATCCTATTTAAAGGTGAATCCATACTAGCTAATTTAATGAAATGAATAAACATATAAGTAAATTGAAATACACCACAATGTCATGTTAAGGATACATCATATCAGTACTAATTAACACATTTGAATGAACTTCCTCTGAGTGACATAGTTTGCTGTAGTACATAACTACTCTGCTAAACATTGTACACACTGTTAGGGCAGACCAATTAATTAAGATTATGTACATACATACAGGGTCCTTCTTAATATGCTGACACTTTTTAAGGGGATGTTCAGACCGTCAAACTGAACAACTTTCTCTATGGGACCAACATCGAAATCGCGAAAAAAAAATCAGCCGCCCCATACATTTGGCTCGAGTAGTTGCAGTTTTGTATGGAAGAGCTGATTTTTTTTTCGCGATTTCGATAGTGGTCCCATAGAGAAAGTTGTTCAGTTTGACGGTCTGACTGATCATCCTCTTAAAAAAGTGTCAGCATATTAAGTTGGACCCTATATATGGATAAATTCACGACCATATTATCTTTAAGGATGGTCCTAAACTTTGTAAGTGATGTTGTCCGTATTTAGAATTTATCTTAACTATTATAAAACCGTAAAATCATGAGAATTAAAAAAGTAGCGGTTCTCTTCATATAAATTCAAATAACATTCGATAGCGCGATTTAAAAACGTGCAGCGCCATCTATTGACAAAATTGTTTGTTTGTTTGTTTGTCGCATGTTCGCGCATCACGCAAAAACTACTGAACCGATTTTGATGATATTTTTTGTTTGATAGCTTAAGATCTGACTTAAAATCTTGTGTATAATTTGTGCGGACGAAGTCGCGGGAAAACACTAGTAGTATTATAAAACTGTACAGTATGACTAGGAAAATAATTCCGCTCGTCAATCCTCGTTTGTAGTCAATGTGTAATCAAGAGCAGACCTGAGTCACCGTCAAAACTCTAAGTCATTTAGCAATCAAAGGGTACAAAGTCGGATAGCAGCGTAAAGGGCGCGAAAACAATTAACCAATAGCGGCAAGGCATTGAAGATGGCACATCCTGAATGGTCAATATAATTTCGCGTGCTGTTAAAACTCGTCAACTGCTCAGGTACATCAGTAAGACTTATGAACCCGGTACTACTGTAACAGAAGTGTGTCTGCCCATACAATTGAAAATAATTACAACGAGAGGACCGCGGCGAACTTCGTACCGCCTTAGAATCTTCCCGACACACACTTGGACGTTTTTTATAGCCTATGTTTATCACAGATAATGTAGCATTCTAATGGTGAAAGAATTATTTAGATCGGTCCAGTAGTTTCGGAGCCTAATCATTACAAACAAACAAACAAAAAATCAAATCTTTCCTCTTTAAAGATAAAAAAGTTACAATTATGGTGTTTAGGTGTCCCTGACTGCAAGAGACACAAATGAGGGAAAGCTATGCTATGGCAGTTCTTAATGTGGGATGGAAGAATGATATTCATTAGGTAATTGTTGTTTTTATTGTTACCTTTCTATCACAATAACATTATCAGTCCCTTGTCTAGAATAAGAATTATCTTCAGACATTTTACCATTAGTGGATGTCTGGTCTGTTGACAACACAAACTTTACTGTTGTTATTATTAACCTTGTAAGGCCCAATGACCTATTTCAAACCTTTTATTTTAATAAATGGCAAGTATTCTAGACTCCTATTAAGCCAAACAAAAATTAAGACAAATTAATCAATTACATACTGTACTACTATAGCTAAAAAAGCTCTGGGCCAGAAGTATTAAAACTAAATACATACAGATATATAATGAAAATTAGATACATCCACATTATAGCTGGCTATCTGCAATGTTTTAAGTACAAAATACAGTTAGGACATGAGAGGTTAAAGGTGCAAGCTTTGCTGGTACTCCGAAATTGTGATACATGTGTGGTGTTTAATCCCATTGCAAATAAATAAATGTGCCTCCAAGTATCCTTTACATTTTGGAACTGTGCATGCCCTAATCCCATCCCTGTAGGGCTCGCATGCCACCCCCGAGAAAACGATAAAAATCGAGATACGCCTCCGTCCTTATTATTTTACGTATGCCAGAAAGAGCGCGCACAACGTTTTTCTCGTTTAAACGCTTTGTCGTGGCTGGCATGCTAGCTGTGCTGCTAAGATTAAAATATTATGATGTGTGATGCATGTGCTAACACCCTGGAATGTGATACAACAATTATCCACGGGGCAAGTCGAGTGCACCGTGGACTGGGCGTTGCAGAGGCATAGAGGCATGCATAGGTTGTCAGCAGTTAAAGTGTTTAGAGATACATCAAATTGGCAATTCATAATTAAACAATGCACAATATTTATGCTCAAAAAGAGCTGTGCTGTAACTGTAACTTCACTTTACACAAATTTCTCACTATCACACTAATTGTTTGAACATATTTTGATGTAGCATAATAGTAAGTGCAGTGCAGTGTGTGTGTGTAGTGTATTGTGTTGTATGTTATGTTGCTACATAACATTGGAATTACTATTATGCTACTGCTTTTCGATGCAGCTGCATCGATACCAATTTTTGTACGTATCATAATAAAGAGTTGTATTATTGCTACAAACTAATCAAAATTATAAAACAGATGTTTTATAACTTCTGTTCTATACTTGATTCAAATCGTAGCAACTGATGTCACTCCAAGCGACCAGATTTTGTAAATATACAGTGCTGTGTACCAATACAAAAGATAATGTAATTTCAAAACAAAGTAACGATTTTTACTTTCATTTAGTAAAATCGCAATCTATGATAGACTGATAAGTGTAGGTACTCGGACACTCCATTTCCAATGATCACTTACCCACTAAATCAAAAGATCAATGACAGATATCAGTGTAAGGTCACGAAACAGGGTATGAGGGAAGATATTGATGATATGTTGTTCATAATAAGTGATTAACGGCATTTCCGTGTCTAGTCTATAAATATCTCGCACCAATTAGACCAATGCGAACCTGAAAGTTATATCGGCGGGGTGTGGTGAACTACGAGTTTCTACGTGTTTTGCGCGACACGGCTCCATCAGTCCACCCTCTACTTCACATCCCAACGATTACCGACCGATCTGCGTCCACTGAACGCTTCGTACATACGCGTTCGTACTAACTAGCTCCTCTATGTAGGTATATGAATCATACATTATATAGCTAACAACTACTAGAAATATGCACACAAGATTCACAGAAACGATCACTAAACTAATTCCACGTAATCTAATATTGAATATGAAGCTTCATTACCTTGTCGCATAACGTTTTGACTTGATTTTCTGTCAATTGCTTGCATTCGTTTAGCTGCTCTATCCATTGATCCAGTTCCTTTAGTGACGCCTTGTCCTCCATACTTTGAGTCTGTGAGTTTAACGCACGAGACGTTAACTAGGCTTTGAAAGTATTACTAACTTCTAAATGTCCACAAAACCATACGAATTAACTATTTTACACTGTGATCAGAAAACTGACTTCGGCAGACACTTACAAAATGGCGTAGAAACTACTTGCGTGACGTCAATTTTGTTCAAGAAGCCCCCTAGCGGTTTTTTGAAGAACCGACCCTGATGCTAGTTATGGATGCATTCCCACTAACTTCATTTTTCAACCGCTCTAGTGATTCAACCATGGATTTAGAATCATAACTTCTTGGATTCAATGCATCTTATGATAAGCAGCATAGGAAGCATGACACCGTGATAAAGCGCTATCACACCTTCGCTCTCTTTCTATTTGCACGAGAAAGAACGAGATAAAAGGCGTGATAAAGCCGTATCACGTGTAACATGCTACGAGTGCAGCCCTCGTAGTATGCTGCACGTGATACGGCTGTATCACGTCTTTTATCTCGTTCGTTCGCACGCAAATAGAAAGAGAGCTAAGGTGTGATAGCTTGGTAATAGCGCTGTATCACTGCGGCATGCTAGCTATGCAGAAGTGACGGTTTTTAAACATAGGTAAAGGTCCTTCTTCATATTATGCAGTCACTTATAAGGGGAAGATCAGTCAGAGAGAAAGTTGTTCAGTATGATGGTCTAATAATCCAGCAGTGCTAGCATGATACCCCGCGACTTCGAGTCTCTCTATACCATATCTCTATTTCAGCGCGTCTTCGCCTCTGTCTCTACAGTAGCTAACATGATGCCCGCGACTTACGATGACGCGAGCTCTCAACTGTCATTCGTAGACTAGTCTACAAATGCGAGCATGATCACCGTTCGGTAGAGTTTGTGGCTCTACGTTTACGCAACGAAATAAGTAAAAGAACGAATGATTTTGGGGCAGCTCTAATCACCGATTCACCCTATTCAAATTGATCGATTTAACCGTATGGTAACCCAGCGAACCCGGGCCGCGACTTTGCTTTCTCTTGGTTGAGTGGCTGACGAGCTGTCAAATCATGCTCACCATCGCGGGATAAATGACAGGCGCGGGTATGGATTTCAAACACGCAGGCGCGCGTCATGCGACTAATCATGCTAGCACTGCTGAGGTTAAAAAGTGTCAGCAAAGAAGGACCCTGTCCAGCGTAAGCGAAATTTTTTGGTCAATGGACCCTGTATATTCTTCTAGAGTTACCAAAAAAAACTCACTTTTAATGAAGCAGACGGAACAATTTTGGCTTTTGCCATGGTTGTTGCTGTTGGTGATGTTTCTACAATAAATTCCATTTGTAAGAATTTAATTTTAAACGGTAATACTGGCACGACAATCTTCCTTAAACTAAAGCGGCATAATAATTTTAAGTAATAAATATTTTTATTTTATTCAAATATTATGTCAAGACAAAATCAACCACTGAGCATGTAATCACTACGTTTTAGATTCAACGTGGATTCAACTTCTTAATTTTCTTTTGAATTTTATTAGTTGCAGACATTAGGTACATATTATAATTTCTTTTCAAAAATATAATGGCATCTAGAAGACGAATTAAAAAGAGGATTTAATACTAGTTAAGTAATAAAATAAAAGAAGAAAGTCCATGTCCATTATTTTTATCCAAAATATAATACTTAATTTGAACGCATCCCATTAGGATCAATGATGTCGAGCTTCTGACGTGTGGTTTCGATAGATGGCGTTAACAAAAGATGGTTTCCATATAAGGGGCCCATTCACAGTAGTCCTACACGCAGTCCTACGCCAAAATCGAATCGTGAATGGTGTTGCAGACTTCCTACAGGAAGTCTGTGGCGTCCAACGACCTTGAGCAAAATGTATGAGTAGTTATACTTGCATACTTGTATGGGTTCGCAGCATGGATTTAAATCATAAAGGATGCCACTCCTCCTTACAAGCATTGAAACAAGAAAATTGGCCATGGCGGTCGGTAATATTCAATCTCCTTTCGTACTTCTCCGTTGTCCACTGACCTCTATAATACAAGTATTATAGAGGTCAGTGCCGTCGTCAAAGAA
The DNA here is from genome assembly GCA_963693445.1 of Agonopterix heracliana. Lineage (NCBI taxonomy): Eukaryota > Metazoa > Arthropoda > Insecta > Lepidoptera > Depressariidae > Agonopterix > Agonopterix heracliana. The sequence goes on along the minus strand of OY856323.1, from coordinate 14,316,290 downwards.
AATTTACAGTGTGACATAAAAGAGTATTAAATAAATGAGGGCGCTGCCTCCACGCAAGAACCTCAGATTCAGATTTCTTTTTTAAATGTAGTTTCTAAAAATGTCAACAGATGGCATGTTTATCGCTCCATGGAGCCGTTCGCGAGATCCTGTCAAAATCTTGTCAGTACTGTGCCTGCCTTTTTTTTTTGAACGCCAAGGGATCAAGCCAATACAACCATGTCAGGCTTAAAAGTTTCGATTTTTCGATTAAAATGATTAGTAAATATTTAATTATGCCATCAAAAGATGCGTTGGCATCTTCTTGATAATTTTTTCCCTCTTTATTATTTTAAAGAAACACTTTTTGAAATTTTGACGTTTACTCGCACAGACCGTAGCGCCATCTATCGATCCACTAGAAAACCAAAAGAAAAACGCTCATTGAACTAAAATATTTAGTTCCTGCTGTCACCGTTTTCTACTCTTTTATGTCGCACTGTACCGTCGTCAATATTTCCAATTTTAGGTGTGGCCCTTTCTATCTAATGACGTCACAACGAAAATTGAGTGACGTTGATTTTTGACGTTGGATTAGAAAGGGACAAAGTTAATGTCGCAAAAACAACGACGGAGAAGAACGATCATTACCGACCACCAAGGAGTATTATCATGTTTCGCCGCTTGTAAGGAGGATTGGGATCCGTTTCATGTTCGCAGCAATTAGTTCCTCAAACCTAGGAAGAAGAAACATTCATGTCATGTCTTTATTCTGTTTTTTTTGCTGTATTTTTTTTGGTGTGCAAATAAAGAATATTTATGTTATGTTATGTTATGTCACGACTTTATAGACAGACTATAGCTTTGGCATTTTCATCAAATTAACCCTGGTCACACCGAAAGACTACACCATCATAGCTAGCATGCAGCGTCATCACATCTTAGCTCTCTTTCTATTTGCGTGCGAACGAACGAGATAAAAGACGTGATACAGCCGTATCACGAAGTGTTGCATGCTACCAGTGCTGGACCATAGACAATTAATCAAACACAAACGTCACAAACTCTTCCTTCCGTTTCCTCTCCTTGTAGCTGTCAAAGTGTCAAAATCCGGTCTTTTTATTTCGTTGCGTGTTGGTGTACGGGTGCACGTAGAGAAGTCGTGAAAAATGACTGAAACATTGAAGCTCCGAGGGACCCTTTGCGGCCACAATGGTTGGGTTACTCAAATCGCAACCAACCCTAAATACCCTGACATGATTTTGTCTTCTTCCCGAGGTAAGGTTATAGGTTATTTACGACTTTTAAATTGCCACTTGTTTTCGCCTAATACATTTTTCAATCCATCTTCATCTGCATTATTTCCTACGTAATCCATTCAATCCTCAATATTAATAACGTCTTGGACAATTGTTGAGATTGTTCATGCAGTTATTTCATAGATTTGTACATGATGAGAAAAACCTTTGCCACGCGAGTCCTGAGCGGCAAGCGGATATGGGGCTGAATCTTAGCACATTTAACAAAACAATTGTGTTATAAATGCGGCCCGATACATGTATAATTCGTTGTTTGCAGACAAAACTCTTATTGTGTGGAAATTGACAAGAGACGAGACTAACTACGGTGTGCCGCAGAAGCGTCTGTACGGTCACTCCCACTTCATCTCCGACGTCGTTCTCTCGAGCGATGGTAACTACGCTCTCTCCGGTTCGTGGGATAAGACTCTCCGTCTGTGGGATCTTGCCGCCGGAAAGACCACCAGGCGTTTCGAAGACCATACTAAGGTGTGACAGAACTTTTACTTTTGGTAGGGTTATAGAGCCGATGCGCGGCAGAAGAATCTAGCGCCTGTGCGAGGCAGAAGATAAAGTGTGTTTGTGCCTTTGCGAGGCAGAAGAATTGCTGAATCAATGGATTCCGAGGCAGTACAATGTTCGGATCTTGTAGATCGTAAGTAGTAGTTAGAAATCACGCATCCACACATGGTCTGTGTACTTTGTGGCTTTTATTTCGCCGAGGCGTGTGTGGATGCGCCTTATGACCACATTTGCACTGTAGACAAGACCTATCACTACCTAACCTTTAATATTTTAATATTCCTAGAGATGTAGTTATTTTATTTATTTTGATTTATAATGTAGTTTTCTGGATCCTAACAGTGACATTGAATATACATGGATTCACATCATACAATAACAAAACTCGAAAATGGCATGTGTCTCTAATGTCACCTTATGCTCTTACATATGGCTCAATTGTGAAGTCCTTCTGTATAGAATGTCATTGAGTCCTAACTATGATTTGAAGTGAAAACAGCATAAAAAAACTTGGTTGTTTCTGTAAACTAAAATACTGTTTTCCTGTAACAGGATGTCCTCTCAGTTGCTTTCTCTGTGGACAACCGTCAAATCGTCTCCGGCTCCCGAGACAAGACCATCAAGCTGTGGAACACACTCGCCGAGTGCAAATACACAATCCAGGACGATGGCCACAGTGACTGGGTGTCGTGCGTGCGCTTCTCTCCGAACCACGCTAACCCCATCATTGTGTCCGCTGGTTGGGACCGCACCGTCAAGGTTCGTATTAATATTGCTGACTCCTATTGCCCTAGAATAATTTAAATTATTTTCAAACATATGGGGTCAGGCATAAACACTACAGATGTCAGAACAAAAGCCTTGAAAAAAACACATTCTATTATTGCACACTCAAAAAGAGACACCTTTGTTTTCTGAAAAGAATTGGCTTAATTTACTAATTAATGTTCATCACACCAGGTCTGGCACTTGACCAACTGCAAGTTGAAGATCAACCACCTTGGTCACTCCGGCTACCTGAACACAGTCACCGTCTCTCCTGATGGTTCGCTCTGCGCGTCTGGGGGCAAGGACATGAAGGCTATGCTTTGGGACCTGAACGACGGCAAGCACCTGCATACACTGGACCACAATGACATCATCACAGCTCTGTGCTTCTCGCCTAACAGATACTGGCTGTGCGCTGCGTTTGGACCTTCCATTAAGATCTGGGTAAGTTTATCAAGGATTATTTCAACATTATTTTTCATTTTGAACTCGTCTGAGTTCATTATGTACTCTCATAGAGGTGTGAAAACAACATTGATGTTTTATACCAAGTTAGTCAACATATCAAAGAAATGGGTAGGCGCTAGGAGGCTTCACGACCTGGTGAAGGTGGCAGGAATCCGTTGGATGGATAAGGGCAGTGGACCATTCATTGTGGAGATCCTTGGGTTAGGGTTATGTCCAGCAGTGGATGTCCATCGGTTGAGATGATGATTATAGAGAATGGCAAAATTATAGGGTAGAATGTTTATGTTAACCCCCAAATAATTACAAATTATCCTTGCTTATTCAGTGTTTTTAATATTTCATGTCTAATGTTTCTAACATTGTTTCTACAGGATCTGGAAAGCAAGGAGATGGTTGAAGAGCTCAAGCCCGAGATCATCAACCAGAACCAGAACCCCAAGGCTGATCCTCCTCAGTGCCTCTCGCTCGCGTGGTCCACCGACGGTCAGACGCTCTTCGCTGGTTACTCAGACAACATCATCAGAGTCTGGCAGGTGTCAGTCTCCGCCCGATAAGAAGTTAAGGGGAAGAAATTTCATTTATTTTTGTGCTAATTACATATTGTATCACTATGAGGATAAAAATAAATGGAATTGTGTTAGATACTTTAGTGTTTTCATTATTGATCTCCTTGTATAGTAAGTGATAATATTTGTGACTGTTATAGGTCTTTGTGTTGTATTATATTTGTATTGTACTATTATTATGTAAATAAAAGTGGAGCTGTATTTTTATAAAAACATTTCATTTTCCTAACAATATGGATTGTTCGAGAATACATTATTAGAATAACATACACTTAGAACTACAATAGCATCTTTGATTATACATACATAAATACACAAACACCATAGATCAGAGGGTATCTTGAACTTTATCTCATCTTTGTAAAGTATTTGATATGCCATGATTACTTATACATA